>CM070685.1:6195000-8595000 GCA_036346265.1 Melocanna baccifera
GACCTGAGCTCTAAGCATTGAGGTTACTATCATTTTGATATTCAGTATTATAGTACTTTCGGTTGTGATTAGATTGCAAAAGTCCTTTACTCTGTGGACTATATTGATTCAGTATATGTTTATATACTTGTGTTAATTGTCAAATCGAGATTCAGCTAGGCTGATTAACCTCTGTTCATGTGTCCTAGGAATAATTGTACTTGTTGGTAATTTGAAGTGCAATCTAACAATCACCTTGCTTTGGCCGAAAGATAAGACTTTCATTTGAATTTGAAATCAGTTTTGATAAGTTACTAAAATACTAATTAGAGCTCAATGTTTGAATCATCTTTGGCATATTCAATTTATGAAGAGTGTAAGAACATAAGTAGTGGGACGACGAAGTTTAACTTGTGTAACCCTACAATCTGAGAGCAACATTAATCAATTTTAAATTTATACCGCAATTACTACAACATTTTGGTGTTCTAGTTTGTGCTTTTAAACGGTGTATCTTTTTAAGACAAAATTTACAGGTTAATTATAGTAGTTATTGTATTAAATTTATCTATATTGATTAAAATCATATACGATAACTCATTTTTTTATACTCTTTTACGTACAACTAAAAATTAAAAATTAAAAAAACAAAAGACATGATCAAGAGAACCCGCTCGTTGTTATTAACGTGTCTCCACTTGGAAAAGACGGGTTCAAATCATTCACCATGACCAGTGGCAAATGTACCATCGGTCAGTTTTCCATTCTGTACTGGCAAATGATCTCATTCTCACCAGTTCTCATTGTCAAACCCTGTCGCTGGGGAGAAATGGCCTTGTACAATTGGCCCTTTTTATGATGGCACCTCTTTCACTTAACGTTAACGGGTACCAGTTGCAATTAATGAACAATAATGGTGGTGAATTTGCTGCCTTCTAGAGTGTCCGGGGGAGTGGCGGTCGATGCCAGAATACAGTACAGAGACTACGAAATGACAGATGGCGAGCTATATATTGTACCACCCGTGTATTGGTGCAGACTACCCCGTTTCGGTGCACGTTCTATCAAACATAAGTACGAGTTATGAATATATCCTTTTTAACTTTTTAAAATAATTTTTAATTTTTACTATAGTACCTAACTTTCAAATAGAGATTTTTTGATAGAGTCTACAAGTTAATTATAGTACACGTTAAAAGTCCAACATCTGTATCATCCAAAATCGCAAACGATTATCTCTCCTTCCGTAATCTCTGTCACAAACAGCTAAAATTCAAAAATTTTAACCAAAAATCATAAGTCACAGCTAAAAAGAATATACCTATGTAAGTTACATTAAAAAAATAGAAGAAAGAAAGAAATATTTTTTTATAGTGAATACAATAAGAACGTACATACACACACACACACACACACACATATATATATATATATATATATATATATAGGAAAAATACTTTCTACACCCGGGTGTAATTACACCCACCTCTAATATACCACCTAAACAAATTTTAAATACTCCTTTATCACTTTAGGTATACTCGTATACTAATTATAAGATACTTCAATATGAACTACATAAAAAAATTACAAGGAAATCCATAGTTTTTAACGTATTTTGTAAATACCTTCATATACGCACATAAAAAGGAGTATGTCAAAAAAATCTACATACTACCTCTGAAAAATTGTTCATACCACCTAAATGATCTTAAATACTCATATACTGCACGTACATACCCTCCGTTACGTGAGATACTTCCTACGGTATAAGATACGACATAGGATATAATTACACCCGGGTGTAGAAAAGAGGTTTTATATATATATATATATATATAACCTCTTTTCTACACCCGGGTGTAATTATATAACCCACACGTAATTATATATCTATATGGGTATGTTTAATACACATATTTAAAATAAGACGGAGACATAAGAGTCATAGAGTGTGAACACGTACTTTAACCACTAAAAATATCTATATATATGTAAAAAAATACTATTTACATAAACAGCACTCCTAAAAAATGAGGCTATCACGGGCTGAAAGAGTCAAGCCCAGGCGGCTAGACGCACGACTGCACCCTTTGCCACCCAACTGAGGCTTGACTTAGTAAAGATGTGATCCCAGGAACTTGTGAAAGATTGTGGTGATGTGAAGCGATGCAATGCACAAAGGTGCTTCCCATCACCGTTGTCACGGCCTCAAATCTTCCATAACAAAGGAGTACTGCTGTGCCGCTGATGCTGCCTGCTGCTACCTCTTTCTCTGTTTTTATGGATATAGTGAAAAAAATAAAGGCAGCATGTTGCCACTGGTTTTTGAAACAGAATGTTATACTCCATTAACAATGAGATGAGATGCATTCATTGGAGCTACCGATCGTGGTATATTGGAGGGAAATTTTACAATGTATTTTACTGGTAGTAGAAGAGTAGTAGTAAAATTAAAATTCGACCATTGATTTATGAGGGAACTCTCGACTTTTGTGTGTAAATCTTTTTTTCGAAAGGGTATTATCGACTATTCATATGACGTCTTGCGCGTGGCGCTGGAAGCCTGGGCCCAGTTGTAGCGCGCATACGCGGCCGCCCTGTGGGGCTAGCCTAGAGCTGTGTCAAAGGATGGCAAGGACATGCCACGCTTGCTCATCTCTTGGGCCTACGAGGGCGAGGTTGTGGATGTTGAAGGCGACAACCAAGGCCAAGAAGGCCGTCACTGCTGAGGTGGCGGGCATCGTGACTGGCACAAGGTGGCGGGGCAGTGAGTAGGAGCAAAACGAGGAGGAAGGGAAGAAGAAGATTTGCACGGGGTTGGCCCTGGTTCTCCCGGATGGAGCTCTGCTGGACGTCCTTGGTCGCCGCTCTAGACCTTGATGAACATGCCTGCTGGTCCAAGATCCAGTAGGGTGATCGGCGAGCTCTGGATCATCTCTGTCGGCCGTCGGGGAGAGCTCCGTGAAGCACGCGTCATCGCCGGAGAAAAGAATCCACCTGTCTGAACAAAATATCTCGGGTGTCATTTGTACCGGGATGGTGGGCCACCCACGGCGTACCCGCAAGGCCGAAACCGTGGCGCGCCTTGGGCCCACCGCACACAGGGGCATGAAGCAGGTGCGGTTCGTCTACACGGTCACTTTCCTATCTTCCAATGCTCTGTATTAAAAGGCTACCCTTCTTCCGTGACAGGTGGGCCCGTGATGCACTTTGCTGATCTTCTGCGCGCCTTTCTTCCGTTTTCTTTGGAAAGAGGAGGCCTCAGGCCATCCATGGAGTGCTTCCAGTGGATGCCTCATAGGTTCACTTAGGTTCAGATACCCACTTAGGTTCAGATACCATGGTGGACATAAGATAGTAGCTTGTAGAGTGTCAGAGGAGCTTCAGCAAGGTGTGGGTGCTTGGCAGAGAAAAGAAGTGGTCTAGGGAGAGAGAAGAAGAAGGAGTGCATAGGCTTGATGGAGAAAAAGGAGTGATCGACCAACCTCCATCACTTGTGGAAAGGAAAAGGATTGCAAATAGTTGACTTCATCACTTAAGGCTATATACATTATGAAAAGATAAAATTTTATGTGATAATTTTAACTGATGTGGCACCATTCTCTCTCCTGAGAGAACCACATAAGGGTAACCTCTATTGAGTTACATGTGCTAGTCAATTTACCTAAAAGCTGATGAGGAAAGGTGAGGTAATTTACTTATACTTCAACACTCCTCCTCACGTATAAGCTTCCTCAGACTTAAGACCTGGAGTAGAAGTGGGTTGCAATTATTATTTTTTTAATTACGTCAGCTGAGTCTTGAACCGAAGACCTCTTGACTCTGATACCATATTGAGTTACATACACTAATTAATTCACTTAAAAACTTAAGCTGATAAAAAAATAAATAATTCACTCATACTTCAATATTCTCCAATATGAATGCACTCGGTGCCTCACCGTCTCAGACTTTCAGGGCTCTCGTCCTGGAAAAGTCTTCTGTGTTGCATTGCGGCTGGGCAACTTGTGCCATGTATAGATAGCTAAGAGTATCATCGCTAATGGTTATGGTAAATTAAGTTGAGTTGCAATACATGTAGAATTGTAGGATACGACATTTGTGGAATATGCTAGGAGGTCCAACAATGGTAATTCATAGGCAGGGGAGTAGGCTGTCAACACAATGAACACTAGACTTGTGCTCACGGGGGCTCCCCAAAAAATGAGATTAATCCTGACGGCGACATTGGATCCAAAATATAAATACAGGACAGATCTCGCAAAACTTTGTTCGCATCCTGAATCAAACAAATCAAGGACCACCGGGAAGGCATGAGCATGTCCGAGCCACAAATCGGAACATTTCAACTACCAAAAGTACATCGCTCTCGAGCCTATATTTAGGATCGAAAGCGTCAAAAATATGCACCTAATTAAACTACCGACTACTCCACTTGTTAAGCACACAGAACCTACAAGGGCAATAACTCCTGGAGTCCTTAATATTGTAAAAAATACTCAAAACAGTGGTTATGTGAGGACGGAGGGTGGAATTCGGGAAAATGACTTTTAGTTCGGCATTTCGGACCTCTTTTCTTGATGGCCTTTAGTGGTACGTTCACATGTAGCAACAACCTCTGAGGTGCGACAAGATCCTCCAAACACCGTGAAGGTTGGGGACCATGCGTCGCTTTGAACACGATTCTTGTATTCCATGCCGGTTCCTTCACGACAAGAAAAATCTTCCATGGAAAATTTCCCACTTTTGTTTGATAGATTGGTTGGTCATTAAACTCAATAGACATCATTTTAATTAGTATTTTCCAAGTACCAAGAAAAAAAGCAGCATGCACAATATAATTAGCATTTTCCAAGTACCGAGAAAAATAGCAGCATGCAAAATATATGGGATTTAGGGTTTGTTTAGGGCCTGTTTTTTTTGGCTGCGGCTGATGGCTTTTTGGCTGTTTGCGACAGAGATTGCGTAAAGAAAGATACTCGCTTGCGATTTTTGATGATATAGATATTAGTTTTTTAACGTGTGCTACAATTAACTTGTAGACCCCATCTTAAAAAAATACTCCGTTTAAAAGTTAGTTACTGTAGCAAAAACCAAAAGCGGCTTTTAGAAGCCGCAAAGAACAGACCCTAGTCTACTGTAAGGCAAATGCTCTTAGCAAAATTTAGTGTAAGGTACGTAGGGCATGTACAATAGTATAGACAATTGTTATCTATAATATCATTCATGTCATCTAGAGACAACATTATAAACCGCTTCTATAATAGCTTATTTTTTATATATCTACATAGACAATTGGTAGCAGCTTCGTTAGGCTCGAACCTACCCTTGACATCGGCGCCGGTACCCCCCTCTAGCCCAACAGCCATGGCCTTTGGCCTTCAGCTAAGGCTCCTTTGTCCATTGTCTAAGAAGAATAAGAGGGGAAGGAAGTAGAAGATGGGCCTTTGCCGAGGCCCACAAGGCCCAACTGCGGCCCAACATCCACAGGTCCAATCCACCCCTATGTTCCCTAGCCTACCAGACAGTCAATTGATCAAACAAGACGAGAGCTGAGAATGCACGTAACTGAGGAAGAAAGCGGGCGACGTTGCAGCGCAACAAGGAGAAGCCGGGGGGTGCGGGCGTGGGTGAGCGACCGAGTGGGCCCACGGAAAAGCTGGGGTATAGTCACCCGGGGCTACAGCGCAAGGAGCCGAGGAGGGGAGTTGCTGAGCTAGGTTCTAGGAACCGAGGAGGGGAGTCGCTAAGTCGGGCGCTAGGAGCTGAGGAAGGGAGCCGATGAGCCGGGCTTGGGGACGACGGGCACAAGAAGCCTGGGCGACCAGGTGACAGCACGATGAGGAGGAGGTAAACCGCCGAGCGAGGCAAAGGGCATGGGCGCACAGTCGCCTTGGGCGAGGTTGTGAGGAGGCATGGGTCCACCGCTGTGGTAGCGGCGCGAGGAGGCGCTGGCTGGGGTGGTTGGGCAACGATGCTACAAGCTGAGTCTAGGCGCAAGGAGGACTGGAGTAGAACAAGGAGCTGAAGCAGCATGGGTATATAAAAAATATATTGTTTCATTATTTGCTCTTTTAGCATATAGCCATATACCCCTGTATATGTAATATATTGTCTAGTTAGTAATATAGTTGTATACTTATATTTGTTAGTATATTTGCAATAACAGAGAAACGGACTTTATGTAACTTCCTAACTGATGAGAGCACAACTCAACCAAAAATGTTTCAACTAGAATTTAATTCTAATGAACTTATTGCTGATCTGGTGCATCGCATATCAATAGAAGATTATAACAATGAATTAGAGATCAAATGAGGAGGGTTAGTTGTACGGCTTGTTTATTTGGAATATTCATGATTATTTATCATTTACAGTTGTATTATAAATATTGCTAATTTTAATATATAGATGACAAATCACTACTCACTGGAAGCACATTTATATGTTTTGGGGTTGTACTTTCTATTAGCAAGGTACCTTCATTGTATTAGGGTTGTACTTTCTATTAGCAAGGTACCTTCATTGTATTTCTTTTTTTTCCTTTACTTCTATACGTTCTATTCATATATAAATTTGGATCACACAAAAAGACTATATATATATATATATATATATATATATATATATATATATATATATATATATATATATATATCAATTCAACTTTTGTTCTTTAAACCTACACTCTATTTTTATCGTAACTTCGCCATTGCTTGTTAGAGTCATGTTGAATCAGCTTATTCTTACAGTAATTTACACCAGCAGCCCGGAGACGGAAATGTCAATTAAGTATCCCATTGTTGGTAAAAAAATCAAGTATCCTGTAAATGTTTTTTCACCTCCAATAAATTGACAGGTTACAAATGTTGTCGTGTACCACTAATGTCCAATGCATCTCGCTCTCTTTCCCTCTCCCCTGTCGTCGCGATCAGGGCAGTGACTGTCACGCTTCACTGTCTTGCACCGGACTAGCAGAGCACTGAAGAGCCTGAAGTACCATCAATTTAATGGCCTTATTACAACCGATTTCAGTTTCTAACTTGTAATCTTCAGTAGACAGAAACCACTCGAAACATGTTAGCTTATTAATTTTGGTTTTTTTTTACTTTTTACTTTTTTATTTTATTTTATTCATTTATATTATTCTAAAAGATATAGTTTTGTTTTTCAAAATTTCTCATTTTAAATTATTTTTCTCATTCTTGACTCAAAAAAACTAATAACTGTTGTAGTGTAATTGTAGCAAACAACCAAAGCAAGAAGCCAAGACTTTTAAGCCGGTTAGAGCGGCCGTTGATTTGTCAAAAAAAAAATCTAAAGTTACCGGATGTCCAGCGACAGTAACTTTAGACTTTACGCTTACTCATTCATCACATGATTCGTGTGTTGATACTACTGCAGCCAGAGAGACTGCAGCCAGAGAGACCGGAGTAAAGGAGACAGTGAAGTCCACCACTGAGTAGGCGGGCATGTGCTTTTACACTGCTACTTATGATTTTTAGATATGATTTATTAGTATAATAAATAGTGATGGTTAATAGAAGACGGAAGTTGTAAGCAGCTGAAAACAGGACAAGTCACAGCCTCTAATTAGCCCGAATTAAGTTTGCTTCAGGTGCGAGTAGTACGTATCCATCTGGCGTAAGCCCTACTCGTCCCATTGGCGTAGGTGTATCGGCCGATGAAAGCATGGTTTAGTGGGGAAGAAATGTGAGCGCGAATCAAATCAAGCGTGGCTATGTCTCTTTCGCCGTGGCATAAATTGAGCTGCCTGCCTGGTTGCATTGGCTGGGCTATCTGCATCTAGTGATTCGTTCTTTCATCTGGTCGCCGAAATGCAAAACAAGAGCCCTACTCAGCTACTCTGCAGGAAAAGATGAAACGTGAACGAGGCAACGCCGGCGTTGTTGATGAGAAACGGGCAAAGAATGCCTTTGTTAACGCATGCTGTTTCCATGTAACATGGTCAAAATTAACAAGGGGGGCTTAGGGTGTCCTTAAATCAACACTGCAAATTGCAGGTGAGGCAGGACGGGATCGTAGGTGTACCAGGACCAGGATGGTCAAAGCACGAAGCAGTCTCGGTCCAGGCTAGAGTAGATGGCTGCATCAATCCTGCGTTGAGCCATACGACCGTACAGGTTGATCTGGCCCTGAGAGCCTCCGGTCTCGCGGCAAGCCAGCCTCCGGTGTGTTGCCGTTGGACGGCAATGCGACTTCACCGTTTGTGTAGTACACCCTCGTCGTGAACTGGGGAGTACGAGATACAAAAATGCCTTGTAATCCACCGACCACAGAGGCATGCGTGATTTGAATGGCATTTGTTGCTTCCATGGGGGAGACAACTGGCCTCCACTCTCCCAAGTCACAACTCGTGTGTACTGCGTTCAAGAAGGCGAATGAATTCTTACCGGTCCGATCGGGGATACACTTAGGCCCAGTTTTAAAGAGAGGTGATTTTTCTGTTAGTTTTAGCTATTCAATTAAAAACAAAAAAAATAAAAATATACTATTATATCTCTATAGATAATAATGTACAGAAAAAAGGAAAAAGTCATGGTAGAAAGCCAACACGTTACACTACTATTTCGGTCTTTCGGAAGCCATCGCTGAAGCCAGTTTCATGTGTAGCTCTCAGCAGTACTCGGCGCGTGACTTGCGTAAGAACTCAATCGAACGAGCATCTGACATGCGATGTGCAGCTTGGGTTTCAAGTTTTTCGACAGGCGAAGCTCCAGAGAGACAGATCCCTCCAACGAGACTCGGGAGCAAAACCAATACGCAGACTCTCACTGCCTTGTGGATCCAAGCAACGTGCCTCCACCAAACATCAAAAGGGCACTCGGGCCCACAGAGCCGAGCAAACCGGCGGCGGGCCCACGCTGCAGGCCCAAAGAACGCTCGAGAAAAACCAGAAGAAAATATATAAGAAAGAGAGAGCGCCCAAAAACAAAACAAAAAGGTTCCCGGCGAGGCAAGGCAAGGTGGGTCCCAGGAAGCAGACGGATCCCATTAGCCAACACCGTCACTCGGGGCTCACGGGCACACCGCGCGGCCGCGGTTGTTTTCAGCTTGCGCCTTACAGTTATATAATTTTATATTTCTTTCAAATAAATAAATAAAGTGAAATACTAACGAATAGATTACCGTTCCGATAGGATAGATGTTCGCCATTGGATTCAAAGTTGCGCACAAACATCATAACAACTCTATTATTACTCTTTACTCACTTCGCTCCTGCAACCGCTCGCTCTCTCTCCGTCTCCCACTTCCTCTCGTTCTTCCTCCCCCTTGCCATTGTATCTCCTCACTTTCCTCCAACGTCGACCCCATCGCACACCAGATTCAGTGGTCGAGGGGCACTACTGTCGAATCTGACGTTGAAGAGCGGGGGGATTTGGCTCCCACTACAAGTTCAACAGCCCCCTATGCATAGAAGGAGGTCGGGGGAGGCGACAACTTGGCGGTGGGCGGCATCGAGGGCGATGGGCGGGGTAGGAGGGCGGTGGGCGGAGTCGGAGAGAAGTGGCAGCGACAGCTGTGGTAGTTGGTTGGGCGAGATGGTATGGCTGGGAGAGGTCAGGGAGCGACGCAATGAGTGGCGATGGCGCTGCTGGCCGTGAGTGGTGGTGGAGGGGGTAGAGACGGAGGAGAAGGCGCATAGAGCTGCCCAGAGCGGCACAACGACGGTAGTTGGCGATGAGATATTATTTCTCTTCTTTTTTTCTCTATGAATCTAGCATGAATCCTAGTGAAACTTGCCTATATCATTAGAATCATTTTTAACGGTATATTGTGCGCTAGTAGTGCTCATAGAAAAAAATTTATTTACTATCATTTTAAAGCAGTTTATCGGAACCGTTTTTAAAGAGAGTTGATAATGTCCGGACGTACGATAAGAAACTTCTCATCGTACGGTCCGCTGCAACATCGGTAAATTACTTGTGCAACAATTGTAATCACTATATACAACAAAATGTTTGACAAAAAAAATCAAATACTCCACATCACATGACTCGCCGATTCAAATGCTCCGGAGGCCACCGAGTCCCACTACAAGAAGAAATCAAGACGAGGTGAAGGAGTGTGAGGGGAACTCACCGTGCCCACGCTACGGCGCAACGGCTTGGCTCATAAACCTCAGTCCGAAGAGAGGTCAAGATTAGGGTTAGGAACAGAGTGAGAGGGGGAGAAGGGCAGGGAAGGAAGAGAGTTTTTGAGACCCGTTCAACTCGGTTTTTTTCAGCTTTAGTTTTTTTTCACTATTCAGTAATTCGTCTTTTTCTGATTTTTTAGATATTTTATGCTTTTTGTTTTTCTTTTTTTCTGTATTTCTTTGTATTGTCCATGATGAGTTAACATGTTTTTCTATTTTTAAATTTAATTATGTCTAATAAACCAACTCTGCTATAATAAAAAAAATTAGTTACAACAAAATTTTAACTTGAAACTTGAAGCCATCGTTATTCCAAACTCCTCTGAGGAGACGCCGAGTTGGGGTGGTGGCTTTAGCTTTAATGCCTCACTGTCTTGAAGGAAAGGAGATGATCTTTATGTTTATATAGTTTTGGGGGGACTAGGAGAGGGTGAAAGTGTATATCCCATGTATGAGATGGTATCAGACTTTAAATTATATTATTATGTTTTATAAAATAGATTATCAATATTTAATCTATTTACATAAATAGCTATGTTAGAATACATTAGAATCCAAAGTCATCGGGTACCGTCGTATGTCATCTACTGCAGCCGAGAATAAACACCAAGGCCACCTCCCACCTCCTGTCTCCCCTTTAAAACACACCAATACGCACACCGTCCCTCTCGCCTCGCACGCACCCGAACACGAGACGAGAGCGCCACCGCCAAATCGGATAAAGAAGCCTTCCCCGGAAGATTTCACCAGTGGATCCTTCCGGTCATTCTTCTTCGCCGCCGATGGATTCCGACCACGGCGGCGGCGGGGCCCGGAACGGGATCGGAGGAGGAGGCTTAGGCCGGGGCGGGAGCGGGAGCGGAGTCGGCGGCGGGGATAACTCGTTCGCCATCGGCGGGGGCGGCGCGTCGGCCGCGGCGTGGATCCGGCTGGTCAGCTCCGGCGTGGAGGACGGGTTGGTGGGCAACGGAGGATGCGGAGGAGGAGCTGGGGCGGGAGGGCTGCGGTACGGCCACTTCCTGGAGGCGTGCTTCCTCTGCCGGAAGCCGCTCGCCAGCAACCGCGACGTCTTCATGTACAGGTTTGCCCCTGGACGCCGGCCTTCCGCTGTTGTAGATTTGCTGTTGTTGCGCGGGGGTAGTTTGGGTATTTGGTGCGGGTGGGTCCCCGGGCCGGGACAATTCCGGCGTCTTTGGACGCTGTATTTTCTCGGGGAAGAAAAGGAAATTTGACCGCCGAATCGGCTGCGGGGAAAGTGAGAGTCGGTGCATATTTTCTCAGATTTTTTTCTTTCTGTACCTCGTTTTTTTGGTGTGAAGTTGTTATATTTTCCGAGAAATAAGGGGGAAGAAATTGGTGCGAGATCTTTTTCTTTTTCCGATGGGTGGTTGGTGCAAAGGTTCCGTCATCTGTGTTGTGTTCGTACGGCGGGTTGGTTACTTTTGCGCGTGATTCTATTAAATTCTTCGTGGCCTAGATTCGTGGGCTTAATTATGTTCACTTTGTGATGTATATAGTAGCATGTGGAGTTTTACCAATTTACGACCAGCTGTTTCTTTTTATATCTATATATGAAGTTACTGATCCAGAGAGACTTAGCTGCTAAGCATGGGTCATTTCTTGATGATTTTCTATCCTTCGAACAGAAGTGAAGGTTTCTACTGCTTTGCTGTCTTAGGTTTTGTCTGCTGGATGAGTTGAACAGAAACGGTACCTATTTAAAGTTTTGGGTCCTTTGGTTTCTTCTTTAGATTGTGATTTTGTTGCATGAAGTGGTGTAGGTGCAACCGAAGAGATCCATCCTTTTGCATCTGTTTCCATGTAGAAAATTGTATGATTCTTTTGATGAATGCTCTCGAGAACTCCGTGATCAGAGAGACATGTCTTTCTGTATCTAATGACCTTCAATTTTCCTGGCAAAGAAAATGTTAGAACTAGCTTGCTTAAATCGATGTTACAATTGCAACTTGACGGTATTCTTTGATTACATTCTGATATACTCGGTCTTCAAAAAAAAAAAAAAACGTTCTGATAACACTCCTATGAGGGAAAAGGTACTAATACTAGTGTGATGAGTGGTGTTGAACCTTTCATATTTAGTAGTTAATTGCTGTCATGTTCCTTGGGATTATTGGCATTCGAATCTTTCTAATCTTATGTCATCTTTTGTTTGGGCAGAGGGGACATTCCGTTCTGCAGCGAGGAGTGCAGGAGCGAGCAGATCGAAATGGACGTGGAGATGGAGAGGAAGGAGAAGAACACCTCCAAGAAGGTGGCGCCGAGAGCCGCATCCCCCAGGGACCTGGAGTCCCCACCGACTCCTCCCAAGTCCCGCGCCGGATCAATCCTCGCCGGGTGACAAGAACAAGCAAGTCTCCTCAAGGAACGAGCTGCTTGTTCCCCCCAAGCCAAGTTCAGATCCCTTACCACCAGGAACTATCGCTTACAGTTACATATATGGGTTTTTGTTTTCTGTTATGAACCCCTTGCGCTTCCGGTGGTGTCGTGACCGGTTATCAGTGCCTGCCTGTATCGGTGGTCATGTATAGAGATGGAAGGAGAGGTGATCAGTGCTGGTTATTAGGAGTGACTGCAGCTTTTGTATGCTCTGTGTTCGTCAAGGGTTTTCTGGGCTTCGTTTCGGGGGTTTTGTGAACTTACCTATGTGTAGTAGCTGGTGATGGTGGTAGGTTTTTAAGTTTTTTTTCCACTGAAGCTGATGAAACATATGGCTATAGAAGAAATAGACATATGGATGAATGGATCCTTGACTTTTTTTTTTCCTGTATCATCTTTTGTTCTTTTAAAGATCTTGCGAGTTGTTACGGGAGGCTGGAGAACGAGCAAAGATCCTGTGTGTTCATTGGTTACGGCTGATGCTGTGAAAAGGTTAATGTTTGGCCTGTGCAGTTTACTGCTGTTTTGTTGCTCACAGTGACGAAAGAAAACTCTTTTAACTCATACAATTTCGGAATTTACTACAACAGACTTTCTGAAAAACGTTTGGAAGCATAATTTGACCTTGAAAATGGAAACACAAATTGCTCGAGATGTAACGCACGTACAGGCAGAGGCAAGCATGCTTATTCAAATGAT
Source organism: Melocanna baccifera (assembly GCA_036346265.1). Lineage (NCBI taxonomy): Eukaryota > Viridiplantae > Streptophyta > Magnoliopsida > Poales > Poaceae > Melocanna > Melocanna baccifera. Next base: position 6,208,238 of record CM070685.1, read on the forward strand.
GTTAGATAGCCATAGGACTTCGACTTAAACAGAAAGCTATTCCTACTTGATGCGTCAACGAGGAGGAATGTAAAAAAAAATCACTCGGCAAATAAAATGCCCCGAAAAATCGATACGTGACGTCCAGACCAAATCTACAGCAGAGCAGATGTACACGCGGCGCAGGCTAAACGACAGTATCCCCCAAGCTACGACCCAATGACCCTAGCTTCTACCCGAGCTACTCCATTTCACTTCAATTCTTTTCAACCAGGGGTGCAGGGGCCTTGTAGAGGTGCAGGCTAAACGACAGTACCCCCCAAGCTACGACCCAATGGTGCTAGCATCTACCCGAGCTACTCCATTTCACTTCAACAAGGGGTGCAGGGGCCTTGTAGAGGAATAGGAAATGAATTGAATGCCCAATGGTCTCTTTTTTTCGTCACGTAAAAACTATTTTTAGTTTTTTGTAATTACTTTTCATACATAATATTTTTTTAAGATAGATCTATAAATTTATTATAGTATATATCATAACATGTTTACGCGAAAGGAACATGTTTACGCGAGGGCGCAGAGCTGGTGAGGTGTACTACTGCCACTCTCCCCTTCCCGGAAGCCGGTAATAATATCCCACGAACCTCGCCGGCTTTATGGAAAGAAAGGAAGGAAGGGCGTGTCAGACGGGCCGGCCCGAGCTGTCAGGCCCTGCCGACTTCCCTGCGCCGCGCTTGGACGAAAAGCTTCCGTCGTTGGAAAGGCGGACGTCGACGGCCATGTGCGCGCCCGGTCTCCGTCTTCTTTTGCAGTGAACTGAGATCGGCCGATGGGAGGTTTGGTCGATTTGATCGGAGCTCACGAGGACGAACTGTTGTCGGTGCTGGCGCCTTTACTACCGCCTGCCCACTACTCCGCTTCCGCTGCGGAGAGCGACCAACGAACAAACCCAAAGGTTGGTCACGTTGCGTCATCCGGTAGATTTCGGGGTGGGGCAGACGGCCAGCGTGTGTGCACTCACGGGAGCGTAGGATGGCTAAAAACAGTGTCACCTAGACCGAGCAAGTCAAGGCCGACGGCTTGACCTGGCCCATACGGCCGGCCATCCTTGGAGCGTGAGGCCCACGCCGAGGGACTATTTTGCGAGCGACCAATGGACTATCGGCTTAGAACCATTGCTCGGCCTTGTCCAAAAGTACTGCATTGGGCCACTTTGCCTGTCGAAGGATTGACCTCCACCTGACTCGTTCGACCTACCTAACCCAACAGACCTATGTGACGTGTGTGTATGTAGCACTATCGGTGTGACAGAAGTCTAAAACCCCTGTAAACGTGTATGGGACTGGTGTGCTTTAAGGTAACACTTATCACAAAGGGTAAAATTGTAAAGGGAATAAGTGGGTTATATAAGACCCCAAAAGAAGAAATCTGGTGGACTTTTTCCTCGGACACACAAAAATGCTCCTCTTAGTTTCGAGTTTTGCTGTTTGGTTTGCTGTTTGGTCTGAAACCATAACATTGCCCAATAGTAAATTGGACAATTTCCTTTCTGGATTGAACTATGATGTACTTCTTAACCACTACTCGATGGCGTTCCGCTGAATATTTGAAAGGTATATCGGATGTTTGTATTGGTTTTACTGATAGTTTTTAATTAAAGATAAATAGTAGTAGTTGAAAGAAATGTCTTTTAGAAAAAAAGTGACAAGCAGAGCAAAAAATTGGTTTTTAATTAAGGAAGAGATGCACATATATGATGGATGACCTGGGTGATGCACCTATGACTCACTAGCTTATCTTCGGAGGAGACGATGGACTCTTCTTTTCAATTTTCTAAAAACTGCTTTTCGGTTTTTTTACAATAACTAGTTTTCAAACGAAGTATCTTTTCAAAAAGATGACTATAAAGTTGATTATAGTACACACTGTAATGACTTCATTTATATGACCAAAATTACACATAAGTTTCTGTTACTTCGTATTTTCTATCATAAATAACTCAAAAACCATTAACCATAAGTTAAAGCTAAAAAGAATAGATCATACAGTAAAAGAAGTGAAAATATCTCTTTAAACAATTAAATATTTATATTAATTTTTAGTTTTCCTAAACAGAAGTTAAAAGTAGAGTCAATCCTAACATGCCCTAATCCCGTGGACCTGACTGGCACTTGAACGCGTACGTACTGGTTTCCATATCAGTCCAAGGCGGAAAAGGGTTTTGCGCCTTACCAGCCCTGCTTGGCTGCTCGCCCTCTCCACTCAACGCCAACCCCGATGCTCGCCGCCACCAACGCCTCCCTACCCCCGCCCCTCCGCTGCTCCCCACGCCCCACCCCCCTGAGCGCCTACCATGGAGGTGGAGGTGGGGCCCACCCTCTCCGCCCGCGCCGCCGCCGGCGGACGTTGGCCTGCCGCGCGGAGCTGCAGCACGACGCGCCGTTCGCCGTAGCCATCGGCGCCTGTGTGCTCGCCTCCCTCGCGCTCCCACCGACCAAAGGCAGTGGAGGGGCTGAGGAAGATGATGAGGACGGGGAGTTTGGCGCGACAGACACGAGGATGGCCGTGATGGGGATCATCTCCTTCCTGCCTTACTTCAACTGGCTGGTGAGCCGAAGCTAAGGTCTTGGTGCTCTTCTTGTTCCTTGTACCCCCCTTAGATTTGATGATATTTGGGTCTTTTCCTTTTGCGATTAGAGCTGGATCTTCGCGTGGCTGGACAGCGGGAGGCGGCGCTATCTGGTCTACGCGGCCGTCTACTTGGCTCCTTACCTTAGGTTTGTAATTGTGAATCCTGAGCTACAAATTGTTGTTTCATTTTTTAATGTTTTGTAATAATTGATTCTGTGCTCTATTCGTTTACTTTAAACTTGCATTTCAAGCTCTTGTAGTTTTACATTGAAAAATCTCAACTCTGTGATGCATGTCAGTACGTGGTTGCTGGGCTGCTGGCTAGTTATAAGTGTTACTATCCAGGGACCAACTTTGGTTGGCAAAATCCTTGTATGTGCCATTTGAACTGTAGAGAATTCAGTGAAGTTGAGGGTTGCACTTCAATATTGTCCTGGGCTTTCATTGAGAAAGATAGAATTATTAAAGTGGTTACCTCCAACTGTTTGATAAATGGAAGTGACTAGACAATGGTATGCAGTTTCAGCAGGTTTCAAGAAAACGTTTGAAAAGTTTAATGTTCCAACGAATTTCGCACATTTCTAGAAGTTTCCAGAAGATTTCAAGCCAAAGTTTCAATGAGTTTCAGATTTGGAACTCTAGTTTTAACGAGTTTCAGTTGAAGAGTTTTAACAAGCTTCAAGCAAAAATTTCAAGAAGTTTTAACAGGTTTCACCTGAAAGTCTTGGGAAGTTTCAACACAATTTTCAAAGATTTGAACAAGTTTCAGAAGAGTTCTTGCCAAGTTTCATAGAAATCACACTAGTTTCAGAAAAAAACATCAACACCAAAGTAAAGGAAACTCAGGGCAGGAAACAACTAAAAATCGATGAAATGTCATGAAGGACGCACGGGAGCAGAAACGCCGCTTGGGCTCATGTCGCCAGTGCGCCTTGCTCAGAAGCATTCACCCACTAGTAGTAGAGCTCAAAGGGCACCACCCTCTCTCCCTCTCTCTCTCTCCTGGGCGAGCTCTTGTGGCGCGATGGATGGTGAGGCTCAGAGACGGTGAACCGGTGCGTCGGAGATCAGGTTGTCGCCGCCTTCTACCAAGCGGAGATCATGACAGTGTGTACCCCTCCACGCTTGTGTACTACTTGCCGGAGCAGAGGATGGCGGTGACGGGGACGACGGTGCGCGGTGAGGAAGAAGGGGGTTGAGGATGGCCGGATCAGGTGAATCCAGCGGTGTTGGGCTCGGGGACAATGGGATCTAAACGACGATGGGCTCGAGGACAGTATATCCGGCAGCGTGCTCGGGGACGCCGGCATGGGAGAAGATCCCCTCGTGGGTGAGAGAAAGTAGAGGAGTGGATGTGTGGTGGGGAGAAGCGGATGACTTATCCGAATGGGTTGGCTTGGGGTGCGTTGGATTTGATCGGATGGCTCTGCCCTATACCGTTCCAACGGTATACGGTTCTGTAGTTTTTCTCTTAATAAATTGCTATGGGTTAATGAATTAGGCGTTTGCAGCCGCATATCCCCCATTGTACTTTTTTTCTTCAGTTTGTCAGGTGAATTTCTTCAGTTTGGGATCAGTAATTTATTATCTACCGACTATAGACTGCTCCACTTATTGTATGTTATGGTCTTGCTATGAACCTACAAACTACTGTAAGTGCATTGGCTAGGTTTGTTAGTTTGTTGTTTTCTGTATGTCACGGTACTGTGTTCAAATTTATGTGTTGAAGCAATACAAAATGGAGCGGTGACACAGGCCTTGTCACCGTAGTTTTCGTTGTGCTCCCTCCTTGATAGGCAATGATGGTAAAACTAGTGTTAAGTTAGCCAGATGTTTTTCTGCCACCATGCCTTGTAATTCATGTGCCCTTATGGTGACCTGTTTGACATTTTACACACCTTTTTTATTTTCCGATCCTTTCCTTGGAGATTGGGGGACTCATGCTGCCTGCTGGTCACTTAGAAAAAATGTTGCTGTTTTTCAGAACGAACTTATCGCTGTCCCCTGATGAGAGCTGGTTACCTATTGCTAGCATCTTTATCTGCATTTTACATATTCAGGTCAGTGAGCAAACTCCTTCAGTATTCAAGTAAGGTAGTTCCATTTGCTGAGATGCTTTCTTCCTTTGCAGCTAGAAGCAGGCATCAGGAGTGGTGATATTGAGGGCTTCAAGTTCGTTGAGAGAGCTTGGAAGCTTATCCTCCCTGGTGCTGTAAAAGAGAAGGATGTTCATCATGTAAACAACAGAGGATCTTTTAGAACTGTAGAATTCAAGGAAGAGTATATCTCAAGTTCATGAAATCTCTGTTAAGTTAAACTTAGGCAATCTCCTCTTGCATTTGTTCAGGGCCACAGGGACAACACAAGAATACCTTCGGCACATGAATCTAGAGAAAAGCTTCGTCATTCAGATATCTTCAAGCGGAGGCTTGATGAGCCAAACGGCGAGGAACAAAAGAAGTAAGATTGGAACTGAACGCAAAGGGGCTGCTTTCTCCTACAATTTCCTGAATAACCAGGACATTAATGGTTTAGGGAGATGCATGTATTTGAAGAAGTCACGTGGTTGCATGCGAAACTGAAGTGAAATTGTAGCAGACATGCGGTATTCAATTTCTTTCGATGTAAGGTTTTCCCCTGTTAAATTAACTTAGGTGTGCCTAGTTTCCAAGGTACTAGTGTACAAGGTGTTGGAGCGGAGGCAAGCAGGCTAATGAGACACATGGTGATTTCAAGTGTCTGCAAGTAGTGTGTGATAGTGCCTGTCTGCTCTGTAAGCTGGGCGATAGTTCCTCACCTAGTTTTTCTAATTCCAAGCTACAGTGGGCATCGTGATCAGAATTCGGAACAAGCGGTTGTCTGCCTCACCAACTTCTGCTTTCTGTTGATTCCAACGTGTGGAGCTTCGATTATATAGCCTTATAGGTAGCGTTCTCTCCTTTTGCTAGTTCAGTACGATGTTGCGGTGGCTTTGGAGGCGAGCACTTAGCGCTTCTCCCTCCGCGCGCGCGCGATTCCTACTTTCAATCCAAGCACATAAACCACTAGGTCACTGGTAACTCCCACCCCTTTGACGGCCCTGGCCAACCGCAACGTGCAACGCACTGTACCGAGGCGCTCGCTCGCGCGCGGATGGCTCCTTCCCCGCCTCAGCCCGCCCGCACCTGCGATTTCTCCGGATGATTTCTCCCCATCATCGTCTTACTGGTTGCTATTGTTGAGGAGTCGTCGTTGATAAATTCAGTTCAAGTAATTTTTTTATGCATAGTAAATAGATCAAATATAGAATATTACAAACAATAAATTAAACACAAAGAGATGAGAGAGTTACTTATTTTTTTTATTTTTTTATTTTCTTGTGTATGTTACAATAAGTAGAATCTCTATTCATAGATTAAATGAAGAGTATCCACTAATAAACTATATTTGAAGACTTAGATCTAGGTTTTTCAACAGCTACTACACTCCTCACTTGCGGACGTATGCTTACGCCGATTTCGTTTTATCGGGACTGTTTTTATACGGTTTATGACATTTCCTTCAGAACTTTTACAACCGACGAGACCTTTACTGCGAGGCATCGGTAGATGAACCTCATTGTAGGTACGGATTGATCTCAGTAGATGAACCTTTACTGCGAGCCATGCCAAAAAGGAATGATCCGGCGATATGCAAGGTGATGTATTCTGCTCAACACCTGCACAACTCGAAACTTATCAGACATTTCAGTTCATTGAATATTCGAACAGTTGTTGCAACTTCTGCAAGTGGTCAGTATTCTCCGGAGGCGTTCGTTTTACCGATGGTTTTTATCTTTCGACTGAAATTTTATTGTAATTAATTTTTTACTATAGCTAATTTGACTTTTTAAGTATAATTAAATTTTAAAAATAGAAAAAATATGTTAACCTATCACAGACAATACAAATGAATATGGGAAAAAATACAAAAAAACTCAAAAAATCTTAAAAAATTTAGAAAAAAATAAATTACTGAATAGTGAAAAAAAACTAAAACTGAAACAAACAGATTTGACGAGCTTTGAGCTTCCGAAGGACAGGTCCATGTCCAATTCCGACCAGAGGTGTGTTTCTTTCACGGAAATCAATCACCGGTCAAACGAAATTGGACTGTCGTAGATTCGACTAAGGCTGCGCTTAGGATGGCTTATGCCATCGCTAGCGGTGGCGATATTTTCACTGTAGCAGGTAATGTAGTGTAGCAGGTACTGTAGCTACATTACCTGCTACAGTAAAATTATTTTTTTTGTTTGATTTTTTTCCTCATGTTTCTTTGCATCGTCCGTTCTAGATTAGTGTGTCGTTTTTATTTTTAAATTTTTTAAAATTTAATTATACTCAATAAACCAACTCAGTTACAGTGTTTTTTCAGCCAGCTATAGTATTTTTTCAGCAAAAACCAAAAACTATCGCTATTCCGATTACCCCTTAACAAGGCCAGTGCCCATGGAACATCCACTAACAGGAGAAATATTAAGCACTAATCTTGCATACTATGATGACGCCGCGTAGCGTCCACCGAGCCACTGAAACTTGTTGGGTGTTGGAGCATATGTTCCCGGGTGGCAAGCGTGGACATTGCTGTCAAAAATGCACTTCGTCCACTACGGTTCTTGACATGTCGCTGCTAGAGTGCGCATCAATTTCATAAACCTGAGTGATCTTATCCGTTGATTGACACAGTCGGGCAACACCTAGCCACTTATTTGGCTGAAAACTGCCTAAATACATACGTCGAACTCAATTGCTTAATCACACGACCGTGATCTATTATTTAATCGCAAAAAATCTACTGTCTAACCTAACACGATTACGATCGTACACTTTTTTTTTTTGGATTGGACACGCACATTTTTAACCATGTAAAATATTATGATGGCGTGCATTCGAGGGTAGTAAGGTAACTAGGGGCATTCATACTAATTTTTGTTGATGACTTTTAATTAAAAATAAATAGTAGTTTTTGAAAAAAAATAATTTTTAAAAGAAAATGATGAACGATGTAAAAAGTAAAGGAAAGATATGTACGTATAACGGGAGCAAGCAGAGTAGGGTGAGTGATCCATCGTAATCCTTACTTTATCCTTGGAGTGACACTGTAGTGAGAGAAGTAAAGAAATCGCTTTAAAAAATCATATATTCGTATTAGTTTTTTTAAATAGGAATCAGAAGTATAAATCAAAATGAAATTGACCCTAGAAACGTAGTACATATTAGGCCCGAAAAACCCCACCCAAAAAACAAAAAAGAAAAACTATAGTATAAATTTGTTAGTAGACCCAAATCCAACAAAAAAAGAAACCAAGAACCCAATCATCCTGTTGCGAAAGAACCAGATGCATTCGGCATCTGATGCCTACAAATACTGAGGGGTGATCGTTTTAGCGATAGCTTCTGGCTTTTGGTTGAAATTTTATTATAATTGATTTTTTTACTGTAGCTGATTTAGCTTTTTAGGTATAATTAAATTTAAAAAAATGTAAAAATAGAAAAAATATGTTAGCTCATCACGGATAATGCAAAGGAATACGAGAAAAAAAGAAAAATACAAAAAGCTCAAAAAATCTAAAAAAATTTAGAAAAAAATAAATTACTGAATAATAAAAAAAAGGTAAAATTAGAAGCTGAAACTGAAAAAAATTGAAACGAGCGGCGCCTTAGCGACTCGGCAGCACTCGAAAAGGAAGAAGAGATCGACGGGAACGGAGCCGGAGGACGAGGAGAGAGGGCAACGGAGGTGTTCTACTACGCGGTGTTCGTGGCGCTGGGCACCGTGGTGGTGGCGCTGGAGCTGAGCAAGACGGCCAGGGACAGCGTATCCACCTCCGCCGCCTTCAACTCCTTCAGGAGCAACTATCTCCTCGTCTACTCCCTCATGATGGGTGCGCCTCTCCGCCCGCCGTACGCCATGATACTCTATTCGATTTTTGGGGGGGGGGGGGGGAGGTTGTGCCATTGCTCGATCTGGTCCTGATCTGATTCGTTTGGCTCGGCGCGAGGACCGAACGAGGGATTTTTGCTCGCCTATCTGAGGGTTTTAGGGCGTGGGGTTGAGCGATTGATACGATTTGCGTGCGCACCAGTTTATTTGATCGAACTGTTTATTGTTTCATATACGTAATGTTCAGTTCCTATCGTTCTTTCCATGAAACTCTTGTTGTTCTGATTTCTGAGCTGACATTTCCATATAGATTGCATTGTATCGTTGGAATTGTGTCCCATATTGTATAGAGGAATATTTTCAGTGCTTTAAATATGGCAAACAAATATGAAATTTCTCGATTGGTGCTAACAATTCGGGTGACCTTTTTACTGTATTTAAATGGGTTCTATTCCGAGTGCATTTCATCTGAGCTTGTTGCCCCTTTAATGTGGTTGTGCATTTTTGGATGAGTATGTACAATGTTTGGGCTTAATTGCTGCTTATTTTGATGTGCCATCATATCAGCTGGTGATTAGCTTCAAGGGCCCTATGTATACTACCTGTACAGCACTTACGGCTTTGACAAGGGTGATATCGGCCGCCTCTTCATTGCTGGCTTTGGCTCTTCCATGATCTTTGGCACCATCGTTGGCTCCCTTCCTATAAACAGTGAGATTTTTTTCTAGTCTCAACCTGCCTATGGTGCTCTACTAAGCATGATTGTTCGTGCTTAGAATTTCACGTGGACTTTTAAATGCGCTTAAGTTGTATATTTAAATATATCGAAGTGTATGCGTCTCTAGCATTGCAGCTGTAATTGACCTAAGCATACTTCAAAAATTGAACAAAAGGCTGCAGCTTATGCTTGAACTCATATATTACGGGCAGATCCTTTTTTAGCATGCAATGGCCTGTTCTTTTTGGCTTCGATTTATAGCTGCAGCTTATAGCTTTTAAGCTGTTCGTGAGAGAGTACAGAGTAACAGAAATTCGTATACGGTTTTAGCCGATATAAATGAAGTTACTACATTGTGTATTACAATCAATTTATAGACTCTATCTTGAAAAGATATTCCGTTTGAAAGCTAGTTACTATAGAAAAACCGAGAATCAGCTTTTAGAAACGGAAAATAAATGCTATATATCTAGATTATGTACCTGCTTTATTCAGATCTCCCAATATTTGCTAGCAACTAATAGTGTTGCTTGGTTGATATTGATATTTGGAGATTATGCCTTTTGTTATGTTAAGTTTTCTTGACAGTTGACAGCCTTTCCACTGCAGGTGAATGCCGTTCCCATGACAATAATGTTTGGAATATGTTCTATTTTCCTATTTATGGCGGCAATCTTGCAGAGACGTTTGTTGGTGGTTTCCGACACTCAAGAGCGCTAGTAAGTTGGCTTTAGTGCCATTCAGCATTCTGTGATCGTTCACCCTGATACATGCTACAAAATCATCTTGCTGCCTAATTTTGCAGTACAAATCATGAGAGATCTTACTTAATACTGTTGTTGGATCATCTTGCAGGACCACAAGATTGGACTGCTATGAAGGAAATGAACGATAAAGATCAGCTACTGAATATATGGTCATGTTCTTTTTAGCTGCGGTTTATGGATTTTGACTGAAATTTTTGAATTTTAGCTGTTTGCGATAGAGATTACGAAGAGAAAGATATTCGCTTGCGATTTTGGATGGTATAGATATTGGACTTTTAACGTGTACTATAATTAACTTATAGGCTCTATCTTAAAAAAAATACTCCGTTTAAAAGTTAGATATTATAGTAAAAACTAAAAGCCGTTTTAAGAAGCTGAAAAGAACATACCCTAGGACTGTTTGAGTGCTGAGTGAAGTATCTTCACACTTCACTTTTGCGTTCTTCAAATGCAAGCAATAAGGAGTCTGACATGCATACGCAGTGTTACTGAGAGCTGCTAATAAGATTTTACAATTTAATGGAACCAAAACTCTTGGCCGTTTTTCGGTTTCTCGAACCCGTGTCTTCGATCAGCCGGTTCGCAGAGTTGTAGCATTCAAGAGTTGTACAACCACCCGAAGGTTTACAAAAGAGCTCCTCCCATTTTCTTAAAGACAATATGGATCTATTCTTTTTTTTACTGTGGTTGATGGTTTTTAACTGCAGCTGATGGTTTTTTAGTTGTTTGTGATAGAGATTACGGAAAGAGAGATACTCGCTTGCGATTTTTGATAGTACAGATATTAGGTTTTGGAGTATTTAGATACATGCCACTCTAGAGTTACAAGTTTTGAAATCTGCCACTGTAAAATTCATCCTTAGATATATGCCACTCTAGAGATGCATACATTTGATATATACCATTATAAGCCAAATTAGACCAAATTGCCCATTTGTCCTTCCTTTCTATCTTCTTCCCCAGCTGCGGCGGCACCGTACTTTGCACGGCGATCAACCACTGCCTCTGCGACGGCATCGGCACCGCGCAGCGATCCTCAACGCTGGCGCGCGCGCCAGTCGACGCCGCCGCCGCCCGTCGCCCACGCCGCCGCCCAGTCCGTCGCTCGAGTGCACCTCCTTCGAGGCGCCGGCGCGCGTGTGGCGTGCTCGGTGCGCGCCTGGACCCGCCGGCCGCCGCGTGAAGCTCCTCTTCTCGGTGAACGTCCGTGGCGCGTTAGCCGGAGCTCCCGGGGCTACTACGGCAACGGGTTCGTGCTCGGGTGCGCGAGTCGGCGGCGGCACCGTGGCGGCGTCGCGCGCGCGCGGGGTGAGGCTGGTGCGGAGGCCAAGGAGTGCATCGGCGGCGACTACGTGCGCTCCATGGTGGACCTCTGGAGGAGCGGCGGCGGCAAGCCGGACTGTCGGCGAGCTCGTGATCTCGGCGTGGACGCGGCTAGGGCTGGAGGACCTCGACTTCGGGGCGGGGAGGCCGGTGCACATGGGCCCGCTCAGCAGCGAGATATACTGCGTGTTCGTATAGAAATGGGTGCGCTCGACCGCAGAGGAGGGCGCCGGGAGGATTTGGGGAGGCGGCGGTTGCTGCGCCGCATTTTGGGCGTCGGAGGTGGAGGAAGAAGATAGAAAGGAAGGATAAATGGGCAATTTGATCTAATTTGGCTTATAATGGTATATATCAAATGTATGCAACTCTAGAGTGACATATATCTAAAGATGAATTTTATAGTGGCAGATTTCAAAACTTGTAACTCTAGAGTGGCATATATCTAAATACTCCTTAGGTTTTTAACGTGTACTACAATTAATTTATAGATCACGTCTTAAAAAAATATTTCGTTTAAAAATTAAATACTGTAGCAAAAATTAAAAGTTAAAAACTGAAAAGAACAAGCGCTAGAGTCGACTCTGGATTACCACTAAAGAGTTGTACAAACCAGCTGGAGGTTTACAAAAGGACCCTTCCAATTTTTGGCCGGTTCCAGACTTCCAGTTTTAAAGACGGGCACCTGTGTAGTAAATAGTGATCGCTCAGCACAGTCCGCTTTCGAAAAAGGTCGGCGTATAGCTACTTTACGCCTCTCGGATTCCTGTTCCTCCGTTCGACCGTGCCCGTTCTGCCGCTGCCGCCACCGCCACCGCCACCGCCACCTTCTCTTCCGATATGGCGAGGCCTCCGCGCCACACCCTGAGCACGCCCTCCGCCACGCACCTGCGCGGCCCCCCGAAGCACGCGCTCCGGCGAGCCGCTGCGGCGTTCTTCCTCGCCACCCTCGTCGCACTGCCCTTCGCCGTGCTATACCGTGCCGCGGTCTCGCAGTCGCTGCATGACTCCTGGGGGTGGGACCCGCTGCCCTCTTTTGCCGCATCCGATGAGGACGGCGCCGAAGGCGACGATTTGGTCAGTCCGCCTCCTCCCTCTTCTGTTAATGTCGTTCATTTGGTTCCCAGTGTTTGGTGTAACAGTTCTGCTATCGACTGTTAAATCATGAACGAAAATAATGAGAAGTTTTGGTCCTGTAGCTTTGCAAATTTCACTACGGTCTTACTAAATTTGCAGTGCGGTGTTGGTTGTGGGATTCAGGTATGGTCAATTCATGTGCTTGGATTTGGCGATCCTCTATGTAGTGATGTAGTCTAATTGAGAGCTGTAAGTGCATAATGACAGCTTTTGTGCTAATCCTTTGAGTGCTAATAGTGCGTGGTTGTATCATGTATGTGTTGTCTTGGAGAATTTACCTTGGGATGAAGCAATTCAATCCAGTTGGGTTATGGTTTAAGATGTGGTAAAAAAATGCACACTAGGGAATGCAGATGAGTGCAGCTATTTTTTCTGAAAGGACAGACGAGCACTTTTTTTTTCGAAAGGAGCACTGGACATATCTGTGATAGCTGGTACCTTCCAGTCTATTTTTCAGTTTAAAACTTTATGTCACTTTAAATTTTTAAAGGAGCATTGAACGCATATGTTTCTGAAGCAGAATGAATGTATGTTCTCAGGGTGTTATCGACTAATAGACAACTTTGTGGAATTTTGCTAAAGGCGTTGATTAATGTTTGCTCCTGAACATCGATGTTATTTTCTGCTTAGTGATAGAATATGTCATTCCAACATGGGCATGCCTGAAAATTTGGAAACAGCATTGATATAGCTGCTTGAACATTACCACTTTGTTTTGCTTGCCATGGCTTTCGAGCTAATTATGAAAGGATGTTGTTTGTTCACATGAAAAGACTCATTATGTTGGTCAATGAAATCACGGGCAATTCATGTACTAGGACTGTAGGAGAACTTAAGAAGTAGCAACACTGTTAAATTTTTATCGTTTATATTCTTAGCAGTCAATGTTACCTGGTTTGATTTTAGCTGTCTGTTTCATGCATTTGTTATCTCCTATTGTTCTCAGAACATCCATCTTATTTTATTTTTTTAAATGCTAATTTTTGTTTTTGCATGGCCACTGAATCAGTTAATGTTTTATTCATTGGTCTTCAATTAATATCACGATCCTTGTAGGATAGTGAAGATCTCAAACTTGAGCGAGTTCTGCAGAAGGCTTCAATGGGAGATAATACAGTTATATTGACTACACTTAATGCTGCATGGGCATCTCCTGGCTCAGTGATAGACCTTTTCATCGGTAGTTTTCACTCAGGTGTTAGAACAAGTTTACTCTTGAAACATCTTGTCATTATAGCATTCGATTGGAATGCATACAAGCAATGTGTCAAGATCCATCCCTATTGCTTCGCTCTTGGAACTGAGGGTGTTGATTTTTCTGAAGAGAAGAGGTTCTTGACTTCTGGGTATCTGGAGATGATGTGGAAAAGGCTAGATTTCTTGCGACTTGTTCTTGAAAAAGGTTACAGCTTCATATTCTCGGTAAATTCTGTTATACATTAACTCAGTCACCTTGGTAAATATTTATTCCCATATTGCAACAGAGAAAGATTCAGCTTCATTACTGACCATGACGGGATTTACTGTTGTTTTTGTGAAACATGTGATTCCATGAGTGCCCCAGTAAGTGAAATGGAGGTGCTTTGGTGATCTGACTTCATCTATCTTTCATTTTCGATGAATTTCAGGATGCGGACATAATGTGGTTTCGCAATCCATTTCCTCATTTCTATCCTGATGGCGACTTTCAGATTGCTTGCGACCACTATGTTGGGAATGCAACTGACTTGAGAAACATTGCTAATGGAGGCTTCAACTATGTGAAATCAAACGAACGAAGCATAGAGTTTTACAATTTCTGGTATTCATCACGATTGAGGTATCCGGGCTACCATGATCAGGACGTATTCAATGTTATTAAGCATGATCCTTATGTTGCAGACATTGGACTGACAATTAAGTTTTTAAGTACTGCACACTTTGGTGGATTCTGTGAACCAAGCAGAGATCTAAACAAGGTTTGCACTATGCATGCTAACTGTTGCATCGGCTTGCGGAGCAAGATTCATGATTTAAGGATTATGATGGAAGATTGGAGGAGTTATTTGTCCTTGCCTCCAAGCTTAAAAATATTGAAGACATTGGCATGGAGGGTGCCACAAAATTGCAGGTATGATGTCCAGATCCAACCTTTGACAATGAGTTTAAAGATTGTTTCAGAGAAAAAAATGTGATTAATGAAGTTCAGTTGGTTTCTGTCCTAAAACTTTCTGGTCGGCGTGTTTTTGTTTCTTTTAGTGTTGCACTGTCTAATCTTATTTGCTTGTTTTGCAGCCTTTCATTATTAAACCAATAAAACATGCTTATGGACAACAAAAGGAAATGAGAATTATGAAGCATATCAAAGCTGTTGCGTTTATTTTGAACAAAGAACTAATGGAAAGGTTGGCCACTAACTTTGTAGTGTTTTATTTTTCTCTTTTGCCTGCTTCAATTTATGGATAACAGTTCTGCCAATTCGTGCAATTCCTTGATGTTATCCATCTCATCTGAGCAAGACAGGCTACAGGTTTTCTGTTGCCTCGCTTTATACTCGCAGCGCTCCCCATTTTGGTTCTCGGATGTTTCACTTGGAAGTTCAAGTTTAGCATGGCAAGCAAAATTTGCTGTTGCATCAACTTGGCTGGATGGTTTGGCTGCACAGATGCAATTGCAGTATTGCACTGCGCTAAATGAGCAAGATCGCTACAATGGATCTGGACATACGAGCAGAAGACAAGAAACAGAAGTTCTAGCCCGGTTGATTTCATGAAGAAGCTGGAAAGAATCTCGACATTTTGTTTTCACGCATTCAAGCTTGAAGCACCAGTTTTGTTAGATGGAAAATGTATGGACAAACAAATACGTTAGTTTCGCCTTTCTTAATTTTATGATCAAATGCAGTAACTTACTTTCGCGTTTCTTTATTTTTTTGATCAATTGTAGTTAAACGCACGCACGCACGTGCATGTGCCTGGTAGCCGTCGCCGTATTCTCGAATCTGCACTCCGTATTCCTCAAGGCATCATCAGACAGGCCATCTATGGGCCGGGCCCAATAAAATGTGGACTCGTCCTTTCCTATGGGCCGAACTGACAGGTGAGATCAGCTTGTCACTCTCCATCAATAAACCTTAGAACCCGTGTCCACTTCTCCAACCTTGCTGCACCTTGTCTCTCCTTCTCGCCGCTGCCTCCCGCGTGCACCCTCCTTCCATGGCGAGATTGTTGTCGGCGACGGTGGCGAGCAACACTAAGAAGTGAAAGTCCAAAGCCGGAGCCTTAACCCTAGAAGAGGTGAAGTCGCTCAGCCACAAGCTCCTCTCCGCCCCGCTTGCTCTCGCCCTCGAGGCGCTGATCTCGCTCCAGTCCTTCTTCGTGCCCCTCCTCCCTTCCATCCCCTCCGCTACTGCCACCGCGGCGAGAGACACAAGCAGCGATCCCAAGCTCGTGTTCAGGTCATGGTTGTGGTAGCAGTTCGATGTCGGTCATGGTTGTGGTAGCAGTTCGATGTCGAGATCCAAATATACAAATTCGGACTCTATGTATACCGCATTAGTCTAGAATTACGCTAGTGTACATAGCTATAAACATAGATGAAATATCGATCATATACACGATTAATAACAGGGGTACGGCTATTCAAATAGTTTTACACTTTACAAAAGTTGTACAACTTTACTCACACGATGTGATCATTCTCATGTTAAAGAAAATCATAATAAGTTCTTTATAATGCTCAATTGCAATCCAGTTCCACCCGCTAAAGTTTCATATCACACCCCTCTTGTGCCTCATAGAAATCAGCATCCATGTACATTACAATGGCAGAATCGAAGTTGAAATATCATAAATTAATCAGCCAGATCTATCCCATAATAGACATAAGGTTGCACGGTAAGGTTTATATTAATGGCGCACAGAGTTAAGTTATTAGGCATTACCTAGACGAGACTTGCACATTCCTCAAAGTGAATCTATGTTTTCCCTTTACTATACGATCACTCTCTAAGTGAAAACCAATTTTGTATAACCAACTCCAATTACACACTAATGTTCTGGCACATGAATTTTATAAATGTGGTTACAATCATAATTCAATATCTCACTAAGTCAAATTAATCAATTTGATCACATGTGATGATAAGCTCAATGAGACTATAAGTATAGCTAAGTATATTAAACATATAACCTATGTGACAACCAGTATTGTACCACTGCATAATTTTTTATCCTATGATGACAATGTAATAATAGCATTCAAATTATCAAGTGAGAGATTAATCAACTGGAACAATAACTACTAAGTACAATGATTTGTAATAATATAGCAATGCATGATAATTTAAAACAAAAAAAATAAATAATAGATTTAAAACTAGGTTCAACATAATCAAAAGACACAACTTGCCTCACTCTTGCTTAGTTATGAATTCTTAATCTTCTGATGGTGCTCCCGCTCTTTTGAATACGTGATCTAAGGAGAAAGAAAATAAATGAGGTATAAAATAAATTTAAATAAAATTCAAATAAAGTCTAAAAATTTTAAAACTAGAACTAAAAGATAGAGATCAATTTTAGATGAATTTAGAAAAAAGAACGGGATCAATCAGAGCTAGGACGGAGGAGAACATACTCTTGAAAAATTTAATCTAAAGAAAAATACTGAAAAATAGAAAATACTATTGTGTTGTGGACTCAGCTCACAAGAAAGCTGGTCTACGGTGAACCCGACTCATGAAATAGTGCAAAGCGACTGGGTTTGGTGACTTGGTGGATTAGGGCTGATGTGGCGGACACGTGGCTATAGGTCTGACATGGCCGGTAACACATGGCTGCTAATGTGGCACTGATATGTGGCAGCTGATGTGGCATATGGGACAGCTCAGGCGCTGATGCGGCACGACATGCGGCAAACACGTCGGATCTAGGGCTGAGGTGGTGGCTGGTGTGGCGATGACTCAACTAGGGCTGACTTAGCTAGTTCACGAGCTCGCCGAACAGTACTCGCTGACAGGTAGGCCCCGGCTGCTAGCGACACGGCGCACCGTAGATGGAGTCTATGGAGAATGTGAAGAGTCATTGATGGGTGGGTGCGGAGTGATGCGGTGGTGCACAAACCGAGGCAACGACGTTCAAACCGAGGTGACGACGTAGGTGGGTGCGACCAGTGGTGGTGAACTCGTGGAGCAAGGTGGTGGCGCGGCTGACCAGGGTGCATGGGGAGACGATGGAGACGTTGAGACATGGTGGCGTGGAGACTCACTGTTGACGGTGACGGTAAAGCAACGTCGTAGAAGACGAACGCGAAGGCGACAACTTAGACAACTCTGATGGCTCGGATGACAACGGTGAACTAGGCGACGCATGGCATGGACAATAAGAACGCACGGTGAGGCAGTTGTGGGATGCGAAAACCAAGGGGGCGGTGCTGCTTTATAGGGCGGAACTTGAGGTCTCTGGAGTTACCCACCTAGAGGTTTCAAAGGATCTAATCGTCGTTGCATGGCCGGTTCGTATCTTAGAGTGTTTGATGCGTCAATTGCGACACCAGACCATTGCTTATGTCAAGGTGTTGTCGTTCCATCAAATGGAACATAAAACTATCTGGGAGTTGGAGTCTCAAATACGCAAGAAATACCCCAATCTCTGTAACATCCTAAGTTTTAGAGATTATTTGAAGCTTTTAAAATAAAATTCACCATTTGGATTTTTGGATTTAATACAAGCTTAAAATAAAATTTTATTAATTAAAAAGATTTAATATAAATAAAAATAAATATTAACATTTGCTAAAAATATTTTATTTGAATTCCTTGTATCTCAAGGATTTTTTTTGTGTTTTTTTGGATTTATTTACTATTTTCTTTCAATTTCTGAAATTAAAAATCTCTAAATATTTCTCGCACCGTTTGGACCAACCTGATCGGCCGCCGCCACATGTCAACCATCCATTGTGCCTTGCACCCGCCAAGCTGTCTAATCGGCTGGTCCGAACGTGCCAAGCACTGTTCATCTATGCTTTATGCCTCAGTCATCCAATCCTTAGCTAACGCCACAAGTCAGCAATCCATTATCGTAGCTACTGTTCATCTCCTTCCCTCAGACGTCGATGTGCCCGTCTTGGCTACGCCTTGACGTTCATGCTCGAGTTAGTCTCTTCCACCGCCGTCTCCGAGCCGAATATGCCGTCGTACTGACCCTGCCTCTTCGGCGTCTGCGCCATAAATAGCGGCCGTGCCCTCGCTGTTCGCACCTTGCCTCCGAGCTCGCCCATGCTCCTTCGACGTTCACGTCGACTGCCGTCACCCTCGTTCTCTTTGCCGCCCCTGGCAAGCCGCACTTTCTCGTTGCTGTCTCAACTTCGCCTGACCGGCTGCCTGAGTCCCAAGTCCACCACAGCCATCTGACCACCAAAATCATCCGATCATATCCACGACCAGCTGGTCTACGGCCACGTGCACATCTTTGACCACAGCGACCTCGGACCACGTAGCGTCTTCAACCACTCGGGGTTGTTCGACCACACCTATGACAGCCTGTGAGCATGTTGAATGGCTACTACGCTTAATCTTGTTTTCTGTTGGTAATTTCTTAAGCCTTTTAAGCTATTAATTGTAAGCTTGATCATAAGTTCGTACTCTAAAATTGTTAATATTTGAGTCTTTTCTTTATTTATCGCGCATATGATCGATATTTCATCTGTATTTCACTGTGTATACTAGTGTGATTTTAGACTAGTTTGGTATACACAGAGAGTCCAGATTTGCATAATCAGGTCTTGACAATCTCCTTAATTTAAGTTTGCTTTTTGGATCCCCTCCATCTAAATATTCTACTCAAATTCCATTTGTCTTACTTCTTGAATTAGTCGATTCGAGACCGAATCTTTTCTAAGAGGGGAGAGTTGTAGCGCCCGAGATTTTAAAAAGGGCGTAATATTTCAAAAAGGCAAAACCCTAAAAAACCCATCTTTATCTCTAATATCTCTCTCCATCTTTAACTATCTCTCATTTGGGGCCAACTTTGGGCCATGGCCGGCGGTGGCGCGACACCGGTCAGTAGTGGCGACGGCAGCAGCCATGGCACAGGTGTGTGCGGCGCGGCGGCTTACGGGAGCTGTGCGCCAGGCGGTGGCTTGTGTATGTTGAGCGGCGGCGGCGTAGCATAGCCGGTTGGCGGGCAACGCCGGCGCTCAAGCGGACGCGCGCATGGGCACGTGCAGCAGTGGGCCAACTTCCACGGCCTTGTGGTTTGGTTTGAGATGAGTATAACCGGGTATATGGAAAGTAATTGTCAGTGTGGTTGCCATAACTTGCTATATAATAAATATACTTATTTTCACGATTCTTGTTACCTCTATCTCTGATCGGTATTGGTGTTTTTAATAACCTAGTTTCATTGTAATTAACATGTGTCAATTACTTGCTTGCATTACTTGTTCTTTACTTACCGTGTTGCGACCGTTATTAGGTACCTGTTGAGATTTTCAAATCTCACACTTACTCTTTCTATTCTCAGGTAAAAAGTCAATGAAGTGATTGCAACATGCATGAATGGACGTACTCGTATTTCCAGCACCGTGGCTAGCTACTTTTGATGTTTTCTTATGTACTTTTTTATTTAGTTAGAAGTGAACCAATCCCATATTTCAAATATTTATTTTAACTTTCGCTGGTTCTCTAATAAAGTACTCTTAAAACTTTTATTTTTTTTGCAATTTTTTTAAATTATTATTATTTATTTAACGATGATATTGTATAGTAATACGTTATATTAATATATAAGGTGCTACAAGATCCATAGCTTGGTCGCCAGCAAGAGCCCATCGGATTTCCAGTTGGTTCCTTCGCGGAAAATTACCTTGTGCACGAGCTTGGCGTTGCCAAGTCGAGGCTTGAAGCGCGCCTCGCTCATTTCAGCTTTTTTTCGATTTCAGCTTCTAACTTCTGCTTTTTTTTCACTATTCAGTATTTCGTTTTTTTCTGAATTTTTTTAGATATTTTAGGCTTTTTTGTATTTTTCTTTTTTTCCGTATTCCTTTGTATTGTCCCTAATGGGTTAATATGTTTTTTCTATTTTTACATTTTTTTTTAAAATTAATTATACCTAAAAAGTCAAATCAGCTATAGTAAAAAATAAACTACAATGAAATTTCAGCTAAAAGTTAGAAACCATCGCTAAAACGAGTGCTCGCTAAGAAAGCACTTGCTTGGCCCTCATAAAGGAGGCGTTGCGGCCACCGTCGACAATCGCCCGTACATTGAGCTCTTCTTGTTTCGGCATTCTAAGTATGCGGTTGTGGGCTCGGAGTTCACCAAAAGCGGCTGGGGCTTCGTGAGTTTTACTTTTGGCTTCATTAAGTTCCATGTATTTTCTATTGCAATTCTATTTCACAACTGAATTCAACCTGTCAGTCAAGCGTTCCCGAGGGACTCGCCGCTCGCCGTGGACCTGTCGACGGCCATCCTGACGCTGTCGGAGAACGGCGACCTCCAACGAATCCACGACAAGTGGCTGGCGAGCGACGCCACGTCCATGTCCCAGGCCAACGAGCTGGACTCGGACCGGCTGCACGTGTACAGCTTCTCCGGCCTGTTCCTCATCTGCGGCTTGGCGTGCCTCCTCGCCCTCGCCATACACGCCTGCATTCTCGTCCGCCAGTACTACGACCACGTCGCCTCCTCAGAGCAGGCCGCGCTATCCACCGGCGGCAGCTCCCGCTCCAACCGCAGCAGACTTCGGGCGTTTCTGTCCTTCGTCGACCACCGGGAAACCGATACTAGGAAAGCGTCCAAAGACAAGGCGGCCGCGGCACTGGGAGGAGGAGGATCCATTAGCGGTGTCAGCTTCACGTCAAGTAATAGCGGCAGCACTAGCACTTCATGCTAGCGACGGCCGGCCTTTGCAGGTTTTTGCTTCCAATTAATTTTTGGCGGTGCACGTACGCATAGATCGTAGTATTGAACTTCTGGATGTAGTGCACGGGTACATGCATGATTCTTTAGGCCCGCTCGTTTCGGCTCTTTTTCGGTTTCTGCTTCTAACTTCTGTTTTTTTTACTATTCAGTATTTTATCTTTTTCTGAATTTTTTTAGATATTTTAAGCTTTTTTATGTTTTTTTCCCGTGTTCCTTTGTATTGTCCCTAATGGGTTAACATGTTTTTTTTTTCTATTTTTACATTTTTTTAAAATTAATTATGCCTAAAAAGCCAAATCAACTACAGTAAAAAAAACCAACTACAGTGAAATTTCAGTCAAAAGCCAGAAGTCATCGCTAAAACGAGCGCCCCCTTAGCATATTATTTGCCTCTCCTTGTGCTGCAGAATTGTAGAGATACGTAAGCTGCAGTGCACATGGAGCAACTTCGATTAATATCAGTTCTTACTGTTGTGATAAATCGGAGCATGAGCACATAAACTTGCAGACTTTCGACCAGCAGATCGTAGTTTCTTCCAACAAGGAAGTCGTAGCTTCTGTCAACCAAGTAGTCATAGCTTCTTCCGACCAGAAAGACACTCGTACTCGAAATAAGTTACAACCACGAAGAAACGTACTTGTAGAGAGTGTCAACTACAAAGACTCGACACTTGCGTATGGCTGGACTTACCGAAGAACAATGAACTCACGAGACAACAGTGTTTTTATGCTGCTCGGAATTAGTTTGCGGCGTTTTCTTTGTTGATGTTTTATACCCAAAAAACAAGAAACTGACCCGACATACACGCCAGGACCAGCTCTTCATGACACGTCATCCCACGTTCGAGCTATTCATGATATTACATAACGCATGCAATAACACTCTTAACGCATGTACTAATGTTGTACGACTATTACTACAGTAACATCTCGATTACATAATGTTGGTGCGATGTAGTTAAGTCCAACAACTCACCGGCCCCCTAACTGCAGCACACTAACTTTACTTCGACCACCCCGATTTTTTTGCCTCAGTTCGATAAACTTGACACGACTAAGGGTCTTCATAAAAATGTCAGCTATATAGCTGCTCATTTGTGCCAACGTGCTCGACATCTATTTTTCCATCTTTAACGCAGTCACGAATGAAATGATACCTCGTATCAATATGTATGCTGCGATCATAAAGCACCGGATTCTTGCACAACACAATTGCCAACTTATTGTCCACGAGTAGCTTTGCCTTCTTCAACTCCACACCCATCAGGTCTCTGATGAGCCGAGTTACCTAGATTGCCTAGCATGCTGCTGTTGCTGCCACAACATACTCTGCTTCACATGAGGATATCGCCACAATGTTTTGCTTTTGCGACACCCAAGTGATCAAACTTGCACCAAGAAAAAATGTTATACCCATGGTGCTCTTATGGTTGTCTGTGTCGCCCGCTAAATCACTGTCGCTATATCTAATAAGTTCTAGCTCCGGCGTGCTTGTCCTCATGTAATAGTACCCGAATCCAGTCGTGCCGCTCACATAGCGAAGAATATGCTTCACTGCGGCTAAATGTTGTTACATTGGTGTCTCCATATATCTACTCACAACGCCCACGGCAAAAGCAATTTCTGGAGATACTTCTATTACATCACAGAGACAGCGCGCCCTATGATAAGGCATTTTACTTTTCATAATTATGCTTCTAAATGGCAACTTTTGCCTTGATTTTTCTTGATCTCAATGTTTTTTCTTGTTCTCCTTGATGGCAGTTATATCTAGCAACTTTCCTGGATTACACAGATGGAAATATGACATCAAGGAATGTCTGTATTATGTGCATCCTGTGGAGAAATTCTCAAGTTTTGCCCTCTAATTTGTTGTCAGTAGTCTTGGCTTGGACATGTAGTCCTGTAGGGTCCTAATTCATGTGCATACTCATTGTAATACTGTCTGGAAATCCCACTACTATTTGTATAACAAAGAATCATTTATTCATGTAACACTCCATAAAGATTGTGAAATTCATGCATGGCCAAATGCTCAAACTCCGACCAAAATACATGGGGTGACCTCACTGGTTTTAGTTGTTTCATCAGTTTATAGGACAGGCTAAGTCATAGCATGCTTGATTGACTTCTGTTTATCTTAGGCTGCTTGTGATTATGGTACTCTGTGATTTCTATCAGAACAATTGTCCCTGAGGACGAGTGTTTCGTGTCTGTTTCTTTTAAGAATGGTGGTTACAGAAGATCTGAAATTATTTAGTATTACCCTCGATTATTTTTACATACATGATTCTTATTGGATTTCTGCTACCCTCAATTATGAACTTACAGAAGTATCTCATAGGTTCATTCGGCTAATTCAGTTTGCTCAATTTTACTAGATGCACCATTTGCAAACTAATGAGCATCACACTACAAAGTTTAAACTGCCTATTGTTACCATAATAAATTACGTGAATCTATTTTTATGGAAGCATATGATCTACTACTGCATTAATACATTGTTAAATTTTGTTAGACATATACTTCTTAATGCACTTTTATAGATTTGGATATTTCAGTTGTTCTTCCTTCTGATGGAGCTATCTATACAGTTGCAGGCGGGGATCTGTTTATATTACATTGCAAATGGTTACCATGTGGGCATTTTTATGCTAAAAGATCAAAGAAATTGGATTACTCTGAATCTGCTAAGATTTTATTCACTGTTGAAAGTGGATCTTGCGGAAGTGTTATTTACGACTTGCATTACGTGCAACTAGATTATAGCAGCCTTTTGAAGGATCATATTAAGTTTTCAGTGCAATACTTTGGTTGAAGTAATATATACTTTCTACTTTTTTCGATAACATATGGTTTTGTGATGCAATAGTTTGATTTATGCATGACATGCTGCGCAATCAGATTTTTGAGAACTTATTATGTCGACTGTTGAAGTTATTGTGATTGGGTTGTGACACGGTAACATGCAACCGTATCTCTACTATTTGAGAGAGTTGGTAAGTGATACATTTTTTTTCTTATTACTTATATTATCTATATAATATTTATTTTTGTCTTACAACACACAGATATATAGTTAGTAAGAAAGAGAGGGTCTTCACTCTTTGACAGTCCACGCACCAACCGCGACTATACGCGTTACGGCGAGGAGAGAAGAGAACGGCCCAAGCAGAGAATCCGAGACCGCCTCAGTAAAAAGCCACCACCGTCGCCACGCACACCACTTCACCACGCCCTCGTCCCACTACTCTGTTTTGCCCGGCACACACACACGCACGCCGAGAGGACCCGTACGGGCGCTAGGGTTTCCTCCGCGGGGCTCGGGATCTCGCGCCGCAATGCAGCCGCCGTGCCGCTGATCCCGAGGTCGTCCCTCCGCCGCCGCGGCAGCGCAGCGCCGCCATGGCGCGGCATCACGGGTGGCAGCTTCCTGCCCACACCCTGCAGGTACGCCGTACGCGCTCATTTGCTGGTCGCCTTCCCCCGTATCTGTGCTTGGACGCGCATTGTGCCTGCGGATCTCATCGCGATTTGTTCGTTTCGCCGCGGACGTTGAAATTTTTCGGCGTTTTGATGAGCCCTGTGTTGGGGTTGTGGCGTTCGAAAATTTCCTGGTGCTATGCGTATGCGATACTGGTGTGGCTCTGATGAGTAATGTACTGATGCGCGTTGTTTGATTTGATCTGACGTTTTCCCTCACTTTTCGGCTCTACTCCTATTTCGTAATTGCGTGTGTTTGATGTGATGGCTTGCCTTTTCCTGTATTTTTTTTCTGATGCTTCTGCGCGACTTCACCACTAGTATGTTATGTTGGTAATTTCTGCTGTTTTGAAGCGAAATAGTACATGGATTTGGTTTTCTTAATGGCTTCTCCTAATAGCATTTTGCTACCTGAATTTTATGCGATGGTGCATTCCGATCTCTTGCGTGATATGTGTCTGTTTTGATCTGTTTCTCTTTAGCCGATAAAGTGGTACTTTTTGTTCGTTTTCTGTTGGTCTCTTCTGTTCTTTCTTCTCTGACGTGATTTGGGACAAGCGCATGCATATGTCTTAGCATTTAAACTAGGCTAAAATAGACACATCATCTCTCTTATTTACAATATCATTATTAGCTATTTTTACTCTAATCATTAGCACCATTTATAGAAGCTAAACTTAGGACCAGCTTCTAAGGCTTGCTTTGGTGTTATGCAATCTAGGCTTAGCACCCACTTTCTCATTGGTTAGCATCGGTGCTAAAAAAATCTGTAGTATTGCCATAGGTACACCTAGGGATGCACTCGCTCCAACTCGTCTTTTTGCTCCTTCATTCGTGTGCCCACTACAGACTGACTTGATTTGTTTCCCCTGAGTTCAACAGCAGGAGGCTATCCATGGACTCTTATGATTTATGGTTGATTACCCAAATGCAGTAATTTAGTTTCTCTTGTATGTTGTCCGTGTGAAGTAGAATGAATGCGTGTGAAGTAGAATAAATGCACCCGTGTTTGAAATGACGGGGGTGTTCGGTTCAGTACTGTTCGCCTTACCATTCTGGACCTGGTCCTTGTGTTGTGCAGTTTGTTGCTTCTTTTGTGCCTTTTTCTTTCTTGTTAGTTATTTGTTGCAATAGAAGCAAGCTTCACGGTGCTATGTTCCTTAGCTTTACGTTAGAACCAAATATTTTTCTCTTGAAGTTTTTTCTTGTTACATGCTGCCTCTGCCTTAATTAGTAATAAGATGCCTTGAAATCAAATTAGTTACATTTAATTAAGAAAATAGTAGTCTGACTGTAAATTTGAGCGTCATAGTGGGTTATCTATCCTATTTAGGCCCCGTTTGGATTGAGGGAATTTTTCCCGAATCGTATGGGAATTGAACTGTTTCCTGTGAAATTTCTGCGTTCCAAATTGGCCCGTAATTCTTAATGCCTAGGACTTTTAGCTTCAATTCCCAGTTATTAGCTTTTCCACCTCTGTTGTAACTTAGTGTTATCTTTACTGCCAGAATTTTTCTGGATTAAATGCACAATTGTAGTTTATTTCTGTCGATGCAGTGTCCCCAGCTCAATGGTATCCTGGCGAAATTACAGTAGGTTGGAGAAGTGACCTAGCATTTTACAAGCATGAACTGTGATAAGAACTTTTGTCAATTGAATTGGCTACTAATTCAGAACTAAAGATTTTCGGATGTTTCTCACTGAGTTTTGGCTTCTGACTAGTCTTGGGAGGAATAAGGGGATGTGTTTCGCAACGTTTCTTAGACAAAATGGTCTATGTATGCTGTCCTATTGAACAGCTTTTTTTTTCTTTACTTGAGAACATTCTGTTAGTAATAGCTCCAGTCCATGTGCAGACCAATTCATCCTGCTTACCTTTATCTGATCATCTTATCTGCCCTTTCTCATTAAAGTTTATGGGCCTGTTCTTTTTGGCTGCGGCTGGTGGCTTTTGGCTGCGGCTAATGGCTTTTTGGCTGTTTGTGACAAAGATTGCGGAAAGAGAGATATTCGCTTACGATTTTTGATGGTACATATATTATTTTTTTAACATGTACTACAATTAACTTGTAGACCCCATCTTAAAAAAATACTCTGTTTAAAAGTTAGTTACTGTAGCAAAAGCCAAAAGCGGCTTTTAAAAGCCGCAAAAGAACAGGGCCTATATGTAGTTATGAGGATCAAGCAGAGAGGGAAGGCTATGAACTCTGAGTTATTATGCCTTCATGAGTATCTTATAAGAAATCTGTAAATTTTGAGCTAGCATGATTGTCTTGTGTAAAATTTTAAGTTGTCACTTGTAAATTTGACAGTTTAAGCACTTGAAGTCTTGAAATGTTCAGTGTATAAAAATCCTCTAGGATTAGAAGTCTTCAGTTTGCATTCCAGCTAGATGGATGATTATGTATGGGACTATGGGGGTGTTGGTCTTGTTTTTCTGATGAACTTGTGGCCTCTTAGTTGGATTTTGTACTTCCTCCTATGCTTTGTAAGCTATCCATTCTTACGTCTTATCTTAGGGAGAGTTTGAAATTGAATGAAATATTTTTATTTTCATTTTTTGCAGGTGGTAGCTATAACAGTGTTCTTCTTGCTGTGTATAGCATTCTATGCTTTCTTCTCTCCATTTATTGGGAAGGACCTGTATCAGTATATCGCAATAGGTGTTTATAGTTTTCTGGTAAGGTTCCACTTCTCATGCATGCATTGAATCATGTGGTAGATTTCATTTGATAAGTGTTTGATATCCATATTCTGTTATGTCAGGCCTTATCGGTGCTGATTCTATACGTTAGATGTACTGCTATTGATCCTGCTGATCCTGGCATCCTGATTGCCATCAATGGTGCACTAATCTATAAGTCGGAAGGTACATCCTGATACCTGATGGCACTGCTGTTGAAGTTCAATCCAATTCATTGAGTGGTAGGCACATCTAATGCAGCATCTCCTTTTGGTTAATAGCAAACATAGACACTCAGGAAGAAGCTGGCAAGTCAGGATTGAGAACAAATGAGGATATCCAAAAGCACAAGTCATGTTTAGGAGCTGGTTGTTTTTGTTGTGCTATTTTTTTGAAAGAGGATTGTCGCAAAGAAGATGAAGCTTACCAACAAGAAGATTACGGCGAGGAGGCACTCTTTTGCACCCTTTGCAATGCGGAGGTACCTATGATCATCTCCAACCCTATTCAGTGCGCAGAGTATACCATACTTAAGAGTTACTACTCATTTTCTCCTTTTTTGTGAACACTATTTGTAGTCATGGTAGTTTTGGAAAATGGTTGTACTGTAAATACCTGCATCCATTGATTCTAATTTGCCCTTTTGTGAGTACCTTTCCATTTATCATGACTTACGTGCTGTAACTGATGGTTACATTACAACAGGTGTTAAAGCGGTTAGGCATCAAACAAATTATCATTTATCTGTATTCACTTTAATTTATGGTTGCATGAATGCATCATAATGTCCAGTATTTAGACAATTTCAAGAATTGGTAACAGGCAATATGCAGGACACACCGCTTTGTAAAATACTTTCTATAACAAGATTGTCAGATCTACTGCTGCCACATAGGCAGATGCAGCCCTTATGGTAACACAGAGATGTAAATGCCCAAAACAAATGAACTAAATTAACATGGATGTAGTAGTTGGTAAAGAAAATGCATATCAAAGATGGTTACTGAAGGGTGCATGCATGAGGTAATTCCATAAATCCTTTTTCTGTGGAAAACAGGTCAGTTCGAAAGAAAGGAAAGTGGAACAGGGCAAAAGGACAATGTTCATGAGATTAGATTGGTTATGATTAGCATCATCTACATTTTGTGCTACTTATCCATTTTGGTGCTTCTGAAATATTAAAAGATCATGAGTAGAGCATTTAACATTGTTGTTTGCAGCAGTGCTTGCTTTTACTTTGTTCGTTTATTGATATCCAGTGTCTTTTCTCTTTACAGATATAAGCTAGTAATCCTTTGTTTTGGTTCATACTTAGTGTCTTTTCCTTTATGTATTGATGTAGGTGCTCAAAAATAGTAAACATTGCCGAAGTTGTGACAAGTGTGTTGATGGGTTTGATCATCATTGCCGGGTAGGTATCATGTTGAAGCTTCTGTAGTTCATTTTGTCTCTTTACCTTTCTCTATAGTTTGTTGACGTGGCTTTTCTGATATCTGTTTTGGTCTTTTTGATGCAGTGGCTGAACAATTGTGTTGGAAGGAAAAACTATATCACATTTCTGTGCCTTATGGCTGTGAGTCTTGCTTGGGTATGTAGAAAAGTCATAGATGTGGATATTTCTATCTGTCAACATTTATATTCTTTTAAATGCTGATAACCTGTATTGAGTGTGGATTTGATATTCTGAAAGCATTCTTCATGTTTCTAATTGTGATTGTTCATAATCTTATATTCTTATATGCATAAAGCTTGCTGTTGAGTGTGGAGTTGGTATTGCTGTTTTTGTCCGTTGCTTCACTGACAAAACAGCCATTGAAGATCAGATAGGGGAAAAGCTGGGGTATGGTCTTTCACGAGCACCCTTTGCGGCCATTGTGGTAAGTGTGAACCCTGTTGTTGTTTTTATTTTGTTGATCTAGTTTTGAAGCGTATAGCTGCAGTGATTTTCATGTACATTTGTATTTCAGTATGGCTAATTTTACAATTTCCATCCTTTTCATTGTGGCATCTTTGTAAGTTGCAGAATCGAATCAGTAGTATTTTTGTGTAATATTGCTGTTGAGAGCCGAGACAGGATAATGGTGTTAACTTAGTAGTCTTATAACGAGGTGAAGGAGCAGAGTTTCTAGTTGTGTGCAGCAGCAGTTGGGAGCAAACATTACCACTGCTCAGTGCAAGCTGCAGTTGCAACAAATCATACTAGTAGTTTTTGCCCAAAAAAACATTTATAATCAACTAATTAGTCTTTCTAGGTTTGGCTCTTATCTGAAAATGAAAGGGCCATGTCAACTCTGTACACATGCACTGGGAAGAGATGAAGACTATTATTGGTGAAGAATGCGACATTAAGAAAATTTTGTGAAAATTCATTTGCTCTTGTTCATAATTGCAGAATTTTGCATGGTTAGTAATATTTGAATTATGTATACTGACCTCTATTGGGCAATGCTTGCCAATCATTGTATGAAGTTACTTTAAGTATGTAACATGATATAGCTATGATTGTAAACTAATACAATCTTAAAACATCCCTGACTTCAGGCCCTAGGTACAGCTCTTTCAATGCTTGCTTCAGTGCCACTGGGAGAGCTGTTCTTCTTCCATATGATATTAATCAGGAAGGTCGGTCACTTTGTTATCCTTTATCAATTTTCTAATCTCATCTTCTCACATTTTCTTCAGGAATGGAATATGAAATTGCTTTGTTGCGCCATTTTTTTTACAGGGCATCACAACTTATGAATATGTTGTGGCAATGAGGGCTCAGAGTGAACCTCCTGGTCCCTCTGTCAATGATGACCAGCAAAGCTTGCCATCTTCTCCAATGAGTTCTGCACCAACTGCTTTCAGTGGGAGCTCGTTTGCACGGCACTACAAAGGTGCATGGTGCACTCCACCGCGCATCTTTATTGACCAGGTATGAATTGTATCCAGTAATGCTTCTAGGCCATATCAACTTTCCAGAAAGTTAATTGTCCAGTGTTTGTGTTTCTATCATTGGAAGCACAGCAAATAACAGCAATTTGCTGTGTAGTTTACTTTTTCAACGGATTTATGCTTTTCACTTCAACAAACCTTATCAGAAACATGCACTGTTATTTGAGATAGTCTGTCAGAACTGTTTGTTTAAGAGTCATGTTCTGCCCATCATAATCATCTTCATTTTGAAGTTTAATTTATCTCTTACCTTTTGAGAAAGTTATTCTACATATATTTGATCCTGTCTGCATCACATCACAGGACGAAATCATCCCACACTTGGAACCTGGGCGAGTACCTTCAACTGTTGATCCTGATAGCATGGACCAGACTGAAAGAGCCAAACAGCATGCTAAACGTCCAGTCCGCATTAGCGCATGGAAGCTCGCAAAACTGGACTCAAATGAGGCCATGAAAGCAGCAGCAAAAGCCAGAGCCTCTTCATCCGTGCTGAAACCAATCAACACCCGTGCCCAATATGAGGCAGACCGGTGCTCTAGTGACAACCTCAACTGCAGAAGCAGCGTCATGAGTGCTGATACCGGACACCACATGGACAGGAATTCTCAATACAAGTTCTCTTATCCACCCAGCAGAGCAAGTGCAGATGACATTGAGCTGTATCCCCAGACACCGAGCAGCTTCCAGAGCACCTCGCAGACTCCAACGCCTGTTGCAGAGCACCATCCCTCGAAGCATTTCAACCCAATTTATCAGACTTCAGCAAACAGGTCTCCATTCTCAGCAAAAGCAAGTGGTGTCAATGAAGCGGCCATCTCAGAAGCCAACAGCGCAAGGAGGTTTGGTGCACTGAATGCAGAAAGATCTTCTCGGTCATCTGTTTACTGGGATCAGGAAGCTGGCCGGTTCGTGTCTGCGCAGGCAAACCAGGGATCCAGCTCTCGGTTGGGCCGTCCTGACCTTCTGTACACTGGACAGTCTATATTCTTTGGTGGACCTCTCATGACAGATCCTGCAACAAGAAGCTTCAGAGATCCTGGTGGTTCGAGCCAACGCTCCGGTGGGTCTCGACCGCACCAGCTCCCGGTGTTCGTTCCCAGTGATACCCAGAAAGATCAATTCTCTAGGTTACCGTGAAATAAACTGTTTTTTGAGTATGTCTTCTGAAACACTTGTTTCTCTGCTTGATTGTTCAATGTATAGTTCTTAGTTCTTACGTCAGACAGATTGCAGGTTATGATTTTTCTGTCTTAGTTGGAAATTGAGATTAATGTAGGTATTCCCGATTTTAATACAAAAATCATGGAGACTCTTTTGTTTGCAAGGAAAAGAAGGACCTGAAGAATTTGTCAAAATAGAGGATTAGCTTGCTTGAGTAGTATAATGTGGGATCACTACTTCCAGGTTCATTTCCAAATAGTGAAGTGATAAGGATGTTCTGCGACTTTCTTTTTTTTTTTTTGAAACTGCAATCAACATTTTGTTTATTCAGTAAAGTTACATTGTCCACAAGATTACGCAAGATAAAATTTGGAGGTTCATCCATCCAAACTAAGCTTTCCGAGCTATACAAAGCTTTCCTTGCGAGAATGGACTAGCGTTGTTGACTTGAAGAATGGACTTGATGGCATTGGCATTTTGCTCATTTGCTTTCATCAACATTAAAGAGTCATCGGCAAATAACAGATGTGAAACAGGCGGTGCTCCTTGTCTCATCCCCCTCTTAGGTATAAAATGTTTGTCGAGGTGTCGTTAAACCAGACTTGGTAGTTCACCGTTGTGACACACGCCATAACCATAGTGATCCAATTTTGATGATTGCCAAGCCTTCTCATCATATTTTCTAGGAAACTCCATTCAGCCCTGTCATAGGCCCTGTTCATGTCAAACTTAACAGCACATGGTCCATCTTTCCCTATTCTTCTGCTCTTGATTTTGTGGAATACCTCATATGCTACCAAAACATTAAAAGTTATGTCTTCCTGGGACAAAAGCTCCTTGTGATTCTGAAATTATCTCAGGAAGAATCCGTTTAAGCCTATTGGCCAAAGCCATCGTCATGATTTTGTAAATTACATTACAAAGACTAATTGGCCTGAGTTGTGTTATATTTCCTGGGTTGCTTACCTTCGGTATTAATATAATTGCTGTATCATTCCATAATAAGGATGTTCTGCGACTTGACATTACTAGATTCACCTGGTTGGCCTCAAAGTAAGTCTATAGCCACAAATGTCAGGAGCTATCCGCGATATACTAATATATGGTTTCCCTTTTCCTTTCTGATGTCTTGGTGGATTATGTTGTAAATTTATGGTTGATCTTTTGCGATATGTAACTGTCCAAGTTATCTTAAATCCAGATGAGGGCATTGTGCACTTGCGGTACGGCCCACTTTTGCACAACTTTTTCAGGAACTCATGTAATCCATGGGGAGGAATAACCGAGTAAGTGGTGGTGGCTCTGCAAATTCGGTCCCCTTCTCAACTCTTGGATAAAAAGTGCCGGTACTTGTCATCTAAATGGCCTTCCCTGCACATGATGAAGGCATTGTTCGTGATGATATGCTATATATCTCCCTTGTGGTGAAAGAGGGAAGTGATTGTTTCTGTCTCATGGATTCGGTTCCTTCGCATTGTTTCAGAGCCATGTTAATTTCTCAGTACCATCCAAGCTGAAGAAAGTAGGGCGAAACCTCTTCGCAACTGCTTAGTGCCATTTCGAGCCTCTCGAGTGTATCCCCTAAACTTTGCCAAGAATCATTCCTCTCCGTGTGCCGTGTGCCAAAAAAAAAAAGCTCGGTGTGGGAGCATCTGCACGAATGGGACGCAACAGGCGTCAGTGCAGGAAGTATGGTAGGTCAGCAAGCCGTGGCAGGCACCACAAATATATCCCTACACCGGCGCTTCATTTCTAAGCCCATGCGCGCACTGGACCGTGCGTCGATCTTGTGCTACGTGCCGTGTACCCAGGAGGCGGCTCGACTCCCAACTCTCGGTGTTTGGGCTTCAGGGAAAAGGCCCGGTTGTTTCACAGACTGTTCAGGCCGGGTTCCCTTGGCAGCGCCCTACACCAATCGAGCAGGTCCGCGACCACTGGAACCGTCGTGGCTTGATCTTGCTCCTCTCTCCTAGCCTCGGAAGTATTTTCTCTCGAGTTAAATTATGTGAGAGTAAGAAAAGCTGAGAGAAGAGGCAGCCATGGCTACCGGTAGTAGTCTGAAGGCTGCTTTCGAACCGTCTGCTCCAAACGGACGATGCGGGGGGGCCGACACGGCGCACCGCCCCAGATGAAAGTGGAAAACGTGTAACTGAAGTGCATGGCGTGACGTGCGCCCGTTTGGAATATGCGGGGACCCGGCAACTGTTTGGGGGTTCGGGTGCACCGTACGCACATGCTCCGGCCGGGGCGAGCAACCCTTTATTGCCATAGCAAGAACGGAGGTTACGTGTTGCAATCTCTACTTTCTATCCTGGTTGACGTGTGTCAATTCGCACTCCGACTGTTGGACTACCTGCTGGTTGGTCGGTGCGTAATATAGTCCCTGCTCAGCGCGTTGCGGTGGCGGTGAGCGTTCGGTTTTTTACTATTTTTTTCATTTTTCTGATTATTTTTATTTTATATTATATTTTATTTGTGTATTTTTGTATGGTTTGTGATGGTTTAACATACTTTTTTTAAATTTTTTTAAATTTAATTATATCAAATAAACTAACTCAGTTACAGTAAAAAAATAAACTAGTTACAATAAAAAAATTATAAGTTAATATTATTCTGAACATCTCTACAGAGGATGCTAGAAAAGGAGCAAGTAAAGCATGGGTTAGTCCAACCAATTTATCGCCTCTCCTTGAAGGTCAGGGTTCAACCCCAACTGAAGTGTACTACTCAATATCCATCCATACGGGAGCTAAGACTATTCAATATGCTGAATTTAAGAGGCCGCTTTAACCGGCTTCCGACTACTATTTTTAGCTATTGACTAAAACATCTGTTAATTTTTTCTAAATCATTCAATCAAAGAAAAATAAAAAAAGAAGAAAAATGAAAACACCATTATATTTTTATGGATAATACAAAGAAAAAAAGAGAAAAAAGAAAAGATAAAAAAATCAAAATTAAAAGTTAGCGCATATCAAGTGGCTTTTGGCTTAAAAAAGACAGAAACCAAAATAAATCAGAAACCAAAGCCATTTAAAGCGGGCTATAACCTTAAAAGCTACTACTTGACCTCACAAGTTCGAGTTCTAGGTGGCTCTGCCAATAGTACTATTGATATCTCGATGTACGTTGGTGCGTGTCAATTCACACATAGATTGTTGGACTAGTATGTTGGTTTATCAGTATAAAATATAGGTGATCGCAAGAAAAGGCTGAATTCCATAGCCTCAATGTTCGTTGGCGCATATCAATTCACACATAGATTGTTGGACTAGTACATTGGTTTATCGGTATAAAATATAGGTGATCGCAAGAAAAGGCTGAATTCCATAGCCCGCTGGACTGCTTGTAATTCGATGAGGCTGACTTCTTAGAGGAATGGCGCCTTGGTCCGCAATTGGTGGGAGTTGGTGGTGCTAAAGCCTGGTACACCACGAAAGACAACGGCATCCATGGTCATGCTTGTTTTTTAGCACATTTAGAAGGAACCGAATGTTAGGATGTTTCGGGCGACAGACACATTCCCATCACTCTTGGTCCCTGCAATAAAGAAAGAGATCGTCACCTGGGTATTGGCGGGCGCAAAACACCTTAAAAGCCTCTCAACCTCCCCTGTAACAATCTAATTTCTTTCTCCTTTGGCACCTCCGGGCCATGCTCCCCCTGTTTTCTCCTTTTAACTTTAACTCTCCCTACGAATCTAAAGTTGGCAACCGTCCTGCCAACCTTTTCAAAAAAAAAAAAAAAAAGAGAGAGAGAGAAAAGGCTGAATTCCTGTGACGTTGATCGTCAATAAGTTAACAAGAGTCGATTCAAAACACACAAGCAATTCAAATTTAAAAGCTTTATGATGAAATCTACAACTAGATTTTTCGACCAACCGACGCACACCACAATGATAATGCACATCTGTTATACGCTTTAGCCTCGACGATCACTAACTACAGGTGTGGCTATACGCTAGTACAACTCCATCCATGCAACGCGGAAGACTATTCGACGTACTGGATTAGACGAGCCCACCGCCTTTCGCAAAACCGACGATCCTACGTACTGGCCACTGTCCTTCACACCCTGAAACACCGCGTCTTACTTTTATCCACACTAAAAAGGCAAGAAAAGCCAAGAGGGCTTCTTCTATATAAGCGAAGGCCACTCCAAGCTAGCTTCCCACACCCTTGTCACCTTCCTCCCCGCAACGACAAGCCCGTGACCCGTCCCACCCGGAGGATGCAACCCATGGCGAGGAAGCTTCTAGAGGCGGACGCCGCCGCCACGCCGAGGCCTGGCGGCCCCATCGCCGACGACAGGGACATCATCATCATCCTCGCGTCGCTCCTTTGCGCGCTCATCTGCGTCCTCGTCGTCGGCCTCGTCGCGCGCTGCGCGTGCTCACGCCGCGCCGGTCGTCTGGACGCGGCCGTTGCCAACAGGGGCGTCAAGAAGGAGGTGCTCCGCGCGATTCCCACCGTGGCGTACGTCGCCGGCGAGGGAGGCAAGGCGGAGGCCGCGGCGGAGTGCGCCATCTGCCTCGCCGAGTTCGAGGACGGCGAGGCCATGCGCGTGCTGCCCAAGTGCGGCCACGGGTTCCACGCCGCCTGCGTCGACAAGTGGCTGCGCGGGCACTCGTCCTGTCCCACCTGCCGGCGGATCCTGGTCCTCGAGCTCCCGCCAGGCGAGCGGTGCCACCGCTGTGGCGCGCGGGCCGACGCTGTCGCGCGCTGGAAGCCGACCCACTATAGCGAGATGCCGCCGTTCTTGCCGTAGCAGCGCAGCGCAGCGCGCGCCCCGGAGATCCGGACTAGAGCTAGAAGATGACAGGAGAAATCGATCAATTCATAAGCCTATTGGTCAAATTTCTCGCTTGCTTCTTTTACTTTTACACCTCCTTGTTTATTGTTTGTTTTTAGTGCCTAGTTGGAAATCCGTAGCATTTGAGGATTGGGAGTTTGGGATCTGGTTTGCAAGTGGGTGACAAGAGGTTGCGACTGCAACTTAGCTTTGTACATTTGTGAAAAGTAAGAATAAGATATGTAATTAGCTTTAATTGGGAAGGTCTAATGTCTTGCTCCCCTATTGTATTTGACATCGCAAATATTCTGATCTTGAGGTCTTTGATTGCTCGTCTAAGATACCAGTTTACTACATCGGTGCAATGATTATGCACGTAAACCTCAAAGGGGGTGTCTGGATATGTCAGGCACAGTGCATGAAGAAAAATAGAGGGGTGCTATTAGGCTTCACTTCCGCAACCATCTGATCGTGTACAGTTACAGAGTCTACACAGCGCCTCTCTCACTGAGGAGAAGCTATTTTTTTGTGAGGCCATAAAACCAGAAGACGCCTTCGTATCATGTTGATTTTCGCATGGAGATATATATCACAACATGTTTCGAACAGTGTGTGACATACTGATATCCTCCGAGCTTAGATACGCTTCTCTTCCTCCAGAGAACTGCGGAGCACCAGCACTTCTGGCCAGTTTCTGCGTTTTTTTACTGTTTTTTTTTATATTTTGTGTTTTTTGTGTTTTTTTTTGTATTCCTTTGTATTGTCTGTGATTAGTTAATATATTTTTTCTATTTTTAAATTTTTTAAATTTAATTATACCAAATAAACTAACTTAGTTACAGTATAAAATCAGTTAATTACAATAAAAAAAGCATAAATCATCGTCATTCTAAACGCTACCTCTAGTTTTCTTGGTTCTTTGCACCTGAACATTTGGCAGTAAAGGAGTAGAACGACTCCATCACTTTAGCCAAGTCAAACTTCCTTATGATCTCAACGCCTAAAAACAAGCGCACTCTGCTTAGTCCTAACTCCTAGTTAAGTGGCTTAACTTATATGCGCACATGCCATTAGTTTAACAGTAAGAAAGTGCATCAGGCCAAGTCGGCAAAAAGAAACAAAAGTGATCTTGCAAGAGCACTCAGGTCAACCTAATTTCTAAGCACGTTTTGTGGCGCAAAACGCTCAATCAACACTCTAGTTTAATAGTGGAAGATAAGAGTTGGTCTCTGCAATTTTGTATTAGGAATGATACGTCGGGTTGGGTTGGTGTTTGCTGGTAAGAACCAATGGGGGCCAAACCACAAGCTAAGTCAGAGGTTATTTTTCTTGGGAGTGACTACTGCACACCTGGTTGTGCGATAGTTAATGTGTACCAAGGTTCGGTTAGATTTCTTTGAATATACTACACACGGTACTATATAACCTCATTGACTTTAGAAGCTGACTCTACCCATGTATAACACCTTTGTCACTATCGGGCGCTTAGGCATCACTCACGGTAGCATGGATTAAGTCTAGGACAAATAAAAAGGACAGAAAAAGAAAGAGAGCTCTAGACTTGAAGCACACAACAATTTATTCGGTTGACACCTAGCAGCTTGGCTCCAAAAAAGGTCTGTAAACAAGATGCCATGCCCATTATTACCCAAAAAAGCCCATATCTAAAATACAAACTTAGTTACAAGCCAAAAAGAAAAAATGGCCTGTCATTTTTATTTTATTTCTATGAAATTACATTAGAATCCTTTTTTATTCATGTCATTAACCACTAAATTATGTTTGTGCAACTCAGAAAAAATTGAAAAAGCAACTAAGAAATAAAAAGGTACCATATGCATTTTTAATAAGTTATCATCCCAAAGTAATATAAGTTATCATCTACACTTTTAACATTTATCACCCTAAACTCAAAAGTTACCATTAAATTGTTAGTTTATAAAAAGTCCAAAACATGCAATCAGTTGGACCCTAAAATATCATCTCCATTTTTAACAAAATGCATCCCTAGTTGAAAATTGTAGTTATTTTGTGGATTTGGAAAAGTTAAAACATTACCATCATTTGTATCCTAAGTTATTATCCATAACTTTAACAAATTACCGGCCAAAGCTTTAAAAGCTACCATCAGTTTGTGAATTTGAACAGGTTCAAAAATTACTATGAATTGCATGATATGTTACAATTTGAATTTTTGACAAATTACCGCACAATAAAATCTATACGTTTCCATATGTTCCATAACAATACAGAGAAAGAAGTAAAAGTTATCATATTCATTTTTGAGAAAGTATCGCTCAAAAGTCCTATAAGGAGCACAAAGCAACAGTGCAGTCGTGGAGCCACAGCAAAACACGCGAATGCAAACACTGCACATCGGGTGGACGCAACAAAATCCAATGGACACGAAACTGCATACGCCATAAAGACTAACACGCACCTAGGCACACGTTAGATTTTGCGTTATCAAGTCAAAGAACGGGGAAAGCTATTGGGTTCTTATTGGTCGATTGAATCCAACACCTGGTGGATCATGCCATCTGGCAATACAATAGCCACTAAACAATATATATAAAATGCAAAGGGCTAAAGTTCTTCTAATTGATGTGTGGGTGTACTAGTCCATCAGAAAATGAAATCCGTCTGGCACTTTCTGCTCTGGCCTCCAATATCATTGGATCGTACGCATCCTTGGTGATAGATAAAGTACAATTACTCACTCACTGGAATGGGTAGCAGGCTGGCTTCTTCGTGTCGGTAGTAGAGTGGTACTGCGATGGGTGTTTGTTTTAACGTTGATTTTTAGTTTTTGGATGAAATTTTATTGTAGCTGATTTTTTTTACTGTAATTGATTTAACTTTTTAGACATAATTAAATTTAAAAAAATATAAAAATAGGATTCCTAGCTAAGACATGCAGATTTTCATACAAAATTTGACAGGATTTCTTATGTTTTACCACCACTGACCAATGACCATCTAGCACATAACCAGCTCATTGAGCTAATAACACACAGCACCATCAGGCAGTCACTAGCAGTAGCACACAGCAGTCCAGAGATAAAACAAAGCAGCCGCATTTTTACCTGACTCTAGCATCAGTGCATCACCGAGACGGTGCAGATCTGGAAAGGGCGCAGGACACTGCGGCGGAGGGTAGAAGATGCAGGCGGGCAGACGAGCGTAGAGCCAAGCGGCCGGAATACCCGCACAGAAGCGCCTGCTCCCGTCGTCCGCTCCCGACCACGACGGCCACGTCGAAGAAGCTCCCGGCGCCGCTGGCGCTACCGCCGACTCCGGAGGCGATGGTCGCTCCTCAGCTCGCTGAACGGGGCGCCGCGGCGGCGGCGAAGCGCGCGGTGGTGAGCTTTGACGAACCCGGCCACCGCCGACGCCTCTCTCAGCTGGCACAGATCTGGAAGACTGCAAAAAGGGCGGACCGGCGGCGGGCCAAGGGCTGGTGGCCGGAGGGGAAGATTGGCGCCGCGCCTCCACGACTGGAGTCTGGACCGGCCGACTAGGGGGCTTGCGCGGTTGCGCCTTGTGGCCTGCGGGTAGGGCTCGAGGGCGTCGCCATCTGGGGCACAGGGGAATAGGGGATGGCCGATGGCGAATGGGGAATGGGGACAGGGTGAATCGAAATGGCGAATGGATTTGGGGAATGAGTAATTGAGTCGCCGGGCCGGGCCGCCGGGGGAAACACGGGATGGGGCCATGGGGGAATGGCCGAACCGCCGAATAGGGATGGCTGGATGAGTATTTGGGCTGAAATATATTGAAAATAAGCCTAACTATGTGTGTATGTGTGTGTGTGTATGTATGTATGTATGTATGTATGTATTATACCTTATATATAGTGGGTTTTTGGTCAAAAAAAATGGGTATTCAGCTGAATACCCTTGAATTACTGTAGATCCGCCTCTGCGTGGGAGCGAGTAATGCTTGGGGATGTGGGACGAAACGGAACTGTTGCTTCAACATTATTGTTCAGAACAATGCTCCGTAATGCTTGGGGAAGTTGGAAAGTAGCAGAACACACATCGCACTTGCGACGGTACTATATCTAATCTGATTAGTTGAAGCCTCAAGTCTGAAGATTTTTTTAATACAACAGGAAAGATTAGGGCCCCGCTCAACTGGGCTTCGGCCGTCGCTAGCGGTGGCTATTTTTTCCCTGTAGCAGGTACTGTAGCTACAGTACCTGCTACAGTAAAATTTATTTTTTTCGTTTTTTCCCATTTTTTAAAAATTTACTTATACTTTTTTTCATTTTTTGTTTCAGTTTTTTTTTAAAAAATTTTTTACATTTAATTATACTCAATAAACCACCTCAGTTACAGTGTTTTTTCAGCCAGCTACAGTGTTTTTTCAGCAAAAGCCAAAAGCCATCACTATTCCGATCACCCTCTAGATCGAAAGACTTTAGTGCACCTTTATTCGAAAGAA
Source organism: Melocanna baccifera (assembly GCA_036346265.1). Classification (NCBI taxonomy): domain Eukaryota; kingdom Viridiplantae; phylum Streptophyta; class Magnoliopsida; order Poales; family Poaceae; genus Melocanna; species Melocanna baccifera. The sequence goes on from CM070685.1 coordinate 6,249,091, forward strand.
ATGTACAAAGATCACCAAAGTATAGTCAACTCTGTCTGTCTAAAATAATACTAACAGCAATACAGACATTCTACACACATTTATTACGCACAACTCTAATGCAAATACTTACCTTGCTGCAAGCGTTTCTGTCATTTTGGAGATCCTGGGGTATGACAAAAGTGAAGGCCCCTTCGTTCTAACATAAATATGAAACAATATATTTTATATCAATTACAAAACTTAAAGTTCAATACAATAACCATTAGACTTAATACGTCACAAAATATAAAGTATTTATTGATGACATTAAACTTAGTGCATCACAAAATACAAAGTACTCATTGGCGATAATTCACTGGCTCATTAATATTATGAATAAGTCTTAAAAAAAACTATAACATGCTACTAAGGATAAAACAATGTAGGAGAAGACTATATTAGCCAAAGCACACTAAGAAAGAGCTATGAACCATCATCTATCACCTACCGAACAAGCAAGCGAGTTATGAATAGAATTATTACAGAAAGCAAATTGCTTCTAACATTTCTAGATGCAAGGTCATTGATAATAGTATCAACATCAATCTGATATAACATATCCTTCTCAATGTATAAAGTGACTAGACCATTTAGCCTTTCATGTGACATTGATGACCTCAAATAGTTTTTCAACTTGTCTCATTCATATCTAATGGATATCTTTATATAAAAAGAAATTGATGTTACAAAAAAGTCCAAGATTTTGTTCTAGATGGTGTAGATGTTTCGTTAAGGACTTGGAGTGGCATTTAACAGATAATCAAGGAACAAAAATTCAGAAAAAACGTACCATGTATGCAACAGCTATATGAGGGGATTTCGAGTAGAACCATTGCAAAGTGAAGAGATTGAAACAGCAGCGTTTGTTTTGGGGAAGAGCAAACCGGAAGAGGAGTGGAAAGGTCAAGGTTGTGCGTGGTCGATTGGATCTGATAGATGACTCACTCAATGTGTTTTCTCCATAAATATCTATGCTTGGATATTTAGAGAGCACTCAACACTGGATGCACAACATAGACCAAATGGGCTATAACTTGACTTTGGCAGCTGGCCTAACTAATCATTAATCAACTATATTCAGTATTTAGTACATAGGCTATATCATGCATGTATATATACAAATATACATGGGCTAGGGGCCCCTAGCTTTTGTGGGCCCTAGGCGGTCGCCCCTACTGCCCATGCCTAGGGCCGGCCCTATGGCACGCCATCTGTCTGGTTGTTGCATATGCTGAGCCACTAGCCGCTACTGTCACTGGGCAATGCTGGGTTATTTGTCAATATTAAAGCCATAGCTTCTGCAGTCCCATTCTGTGGGAGGATGTTGAGCACGATCTCTGTCATGAACAATGTGAGCACCATTTGTTTGCTGTTCCATAACTTGAGGGTTTCCTTGCATAGACTACTCTTCCCGATCGATGGCTGATGTTCCCGGTGATCAGCATGATATGTAGCACTCCATTTGCTATTCCTGAGCCTGGTCTGAAGCTGAAATCAGCCTGGTTGGTTGAGTGAAAGCTGGTGTAAGTGAATTGCATGTAACTGCAGGTTTTGCCTAGGATGATGAGAGCTGCAGAAGATAGCAGAATACTTCGAGTAATTTCTTCCAACTTCGGCGATAAACATTGAACCCATCCTGTAAAAGCCACGGAAGTTGGGGTCAGGCTGCTTGTGGGTTGCAACTTTTCATAGTACAAATGGGCCAGAAGTTCAGCTGAAAAGCCATGTAGGAAGCATGCTGTTTGGGACACCTAACGCTGTTACGGATTGTCATGGCTAGTTGTTGCAAAATAGAGAGACAGGGAGACATGGATTTTTACATGACAAATCTTTACAGGAAAAACTACGAACACACTAAGACAATTCACTATATGAGAAGATGTTTATAATGGACCTTTTGCTCTTCCTACAGACTAAAGGGTACATATATAGGGCGAAGGAGACAGGTCCCAAATGGAGAAGGAAACTGAATCATAATTGGTTGTGACAGGTTGACATCACATCTGATATAGTTCGTGCCTGGCCTTTCCACCGGTTATGCCATGTCTGGCATAAGATGATGCGGTGTCCTACACAGATATGGAACAAATTCGGATGTGACTTCAACAATCTCCACCTTAAGTAGAATTTTCTTCAGTTGTCGAAGAACGCAATAGACTCCTCCAATTAAAATAGGATGAACACCTTATGAACCAAAAGGCATAGGACTAATGAGTGATACTAACAAAGTCTGAACAGAGCTCAAACATAATGACAGAAACTCACTTTGTCACCGTATCAGCTCAATTATCATGAGTACTTATCTTGCTGACTTTAATATCAACCTAAGCAGTGACACCTCGAATGTAGTGATATCTGATAACAATGTACTTTGTTCTCTCATGGAACATTTGATCCTTTGTATAAGGCAAATAGCACTCTGACTATTACAAAATATTATAGTACAAGACATGCTTTCACAAAGCTCAGTAAACAAATCTCATAGCCAAACAGCTTATTTACAAGCCTCAGAAATAGACATATACTCGGCTTCTATAGTGGACAAAGCAACAATAGCTTGTAGACTTGCTTTTAAACTAACAACACACCCTCCCATAGTAATACATAACTAGGAAGAGATATTCTCTTATCCAAATCTTCAGCAAAATCAGAATTCACATAACCAATGGATCCATCTTGAGTTTTCCTAAACTATAAACAAGAATAAGAAGTGCCCTGCAAATATGCGAAAATCCATTGAACTGCTTTCCAATGATCCTTTTCAGGGTTTGCCATGTATCTACTGACAACACTCAATAATTGAGATAAATTAAGGCGAGAACATACCATGTCATACATAAGTGAGCCAACTGCACTAGCATATGAAACTATAGACATATACTCAACTCCATCTTTTTTTACTGCATTGAGATCCTTCATCTCAAATTCACTACTCAATTGTGCCTTCAACTTTGAAATTCCTGCCTTATCTTTTGCAACAATCAACATACAAATGCAAGTAAATATTCAAACTATTAACAATCTTCAAGTAAACATAGTTATCATAATCAGATCTTTTAAAATCCTGAGAGATTGTAAATGAGTACCACTATCTAGGTCATTGCTTCAAACTATAAAGAGATATCTTCAATTTCCAAGTAACGTTCTCCTTTTTTGGAATGACAATATCTTCTGGCTGCTCCATATAAATGTTTTCTTTCATCTCACTATGTAAGAACATGATTTTCATGTCTAATTGCTCAAACTCATAATCATGCATAGTCACAATGCTAAGTAAAGTACGAATAAAACTATGCTCCACAACTAAAGAACAAACATCTATAAAATCAATACATAGAATTTGGTTGTATCATTTAGCAACCAGCCTTGCTTTGTACTTAACATCTTCGGTTGGTGAAACACATTTCTTCTTCTTGAAGATCCATTTGTAGCGAATATATTTCTTCTCAATTGGTAGCTTGACCAGCTCTCAAGTGTTAATGTTATCAAGAGATTTTATTTTATCATGCATGGCAATCATCAATCTTTTTTAATCACCAGAAGAGATAGCCTCTAAATAGGTTGATGGTTCTGCATTACCTTTAATTTCTTCTGCTACATTTAAACAATAAGCCACAACATTAGTTTTTTCAATCAATCTTTTAGGAGATTGAATATTTCTCTTAGGTCTATCAATTGTAATAGAACATTACATCGGTGGTGTAATAATAGAAACTTTTAGTATATTTTTCTTGTTAGCTTCTGGTGAGAATCCGAAATCAACATGCTCCACTTGCACACTTGACTCTTGCCACTTCTCAATAGGAACATCAATAGATGATTTATTATACAACATAGCAATCTCGTCATAAGCAACACTTCTGCTAATAACCACCTTTATAGTTTCATGATTCCATAATATATATCCTTTCACACCAGATTTATAACTAAGAAAAATGCACTTAACGACTCTAGGATCTAATTTACCGTTGTTAACATGAGTATAAACAGGACAGCAAAAAATTCTTAAGATTGAATAATTTGATGGAGAACCAGACCATACCTCAATTTGAGTCTTCTTATCAATAGCTATGTTGGTTGACCAATTAATCAAATAAGAAGCAGTCGAAGCGGGTTTAACCCAATAACTCTTAGATAATCTAAAGTTTGACAACATGCAATGTACCTGCTCTATAATGGTTCTACTTATGTGTTCGCCCACATTATTTTGTTGAAGAGTACCAGGGATAGTACAATGTCTCACAATACCCTCTAGTTTGAATAAAGCTTCAAATTCTACATAACAGAACTTTAAGTCATTGTTGGCACACATCTTCTTGATATGATTGCCAGTTTATCTTTCAATCATAATCTTTCACTCTATGAATGCCTTGAATACAACCAATTTGTGCTTGACAAAATACACCTAAACACTTCTAGAGTAATCATCAATGATGGTCAATATGTAGTTTGCACCTCCAATAGATAGAACATGGGACTCTTCTCACAAATCAGAGTAAACATATTCTAATATGGTTTTTGTAGAGTGAGTTCCAGTATTGAATTTCACCATCTTTTGCTTATCGAAGACACAATATTCATAAAACTTTAACTTATCGATACTTTGACCATCAAGGAGTTCTCTTTTGCATGACTCCATTATGCCAGCTTCACTCATATGCTCCTAACGCAAATGTCAAAAATTAGTAGCATTAGAAATTGCCTTACAGATGATATATGTTGGTAGCCTTCATATCACTCTTCATCACAAAAATAAAACATTTGGAAACCTTCATAACTCCACCTTCCTTGAATATTTGTGCCCTTTAGCATTAAGAGTACTCAACGAGATAATATTTCTCCTTAAATTGGAATATTCTGAATATCCAATAAAGTTCTGAATAGAACAATGCCTCAAATCTTGAATGGTGAATTATCACCCATTAATACAGATTCACTTGACGTAGCTTTATATGTAACAGACCACTTATCGTTTGGGCTCATGTAGAAAGTGCAGGCCGAATCAGAAATTCACTTATCATTAATTTTGGAATCACCAACAAAGGCAACTAGAACCATAGGGCTACCTAGCACGCCAGGCTTGACAGCTCCTGGCGAGCTCTCCTAGCTTGATAGGAATGGCCAAACTGCTCGGCTTGGCAGCTCTATTGCCAGTGCATGGCCCATGATGGCCGTTGCCCATTTAATCATTTTTTTTTGTAGTAACTAGTGCTATGGATGAAAAAAACATCTGATTTTGTTAAGATTTTTTAGAGAGATTCAACAGGGATTTGGATGAGCAGCTGAACTAACGTCACTAAATTTATCATTTAAGTAGTATAAATATATTATTGCAAAAATTATAACAATAGATTATATGTAGCCTGACGTAGCATTTCGTAATAAAAATACGAATTACAGCAGTCTAAGGGCTTGTTTGTTTTAGCTGTAGATTCTGAGAAGCAGCTGATGAGTATCTAGCTAATCAGAATCTGGAGAAGCTAGATAACCCCGGCTTCTGGCTACTAGTTCATTTTCTGGATTCTGTAGTTTCTGGCTACTTAGAATTTGGATGAAAATGTAGACTATTTGGGGGAGCTGCAGATTCTGAAAGTAGCTACAGCTGTTAGAAGCTAAAACAAACAGATCCTAAGATGAAAATGTAGATCCGTACTTTTAACTTTTACAACACACCACAACACCATCCGTTGGACCAGAACGGATAAGCCCAATAGAAGAGGTCCAAGCAGCCTGTAGAAACTAACAACAATATCGAGTGATCCAACCCGAGGTTCACATGGCTCGGTCCCACCTGTCAGCGTCCGCTTCACATCCTCCTCGCCTCCATTGGCCTGTCTCTGCCGCGGCGTCAGGCGCAACTCATTTGAATGGTGGATCACCCATGGCCGCCACCGCCGTCTCCTCCTCCTCCTCATCCCGCCGCCACCTCTCACATGGCCATCACGCAGGCGTTCGCGGACGCGCTGCGTTCGTGTGGCGCCCGCGGTGCGCTCGCCGGAGCGCGCGCGCTGCACGGCCGCCTCGTCACCGTGGGCCTCGCGTCCGCCGTCTTCCTCCAGAACACCCTCCTCCACACCTACCTCTCCTGCGGTGCCCTCTCCGACGCCCGGCGCCTGCTGCTCTCAGACATCAGCGAGCCCAACGTCATCACCCACAATATAACGATGAACGGGTACGTCAAACTAGGCCATCTGAGCGACGCCGCAGAGCTGTTTGATAGAATGCCTACGAGGGATGTTGCCTCGTGGAACACGCTCATGTCCGGGTACTTCCAGGGCGGCCGGTTCTTGAGCGCTCTGGAAACCTTTGTGTCCATGCGCCGAAGTGGAGATTCGTTGCCAAACTCCTTCACCTTTGGCTGTGTCATGAAGTCCTGCGGTGCTCTTGGGTGGCGTGAATTGGCACTGCAGCTGCTTGGGTTAGTTTGGAAGTTTGGTTCTCAGGATGACCCTGACGTTGGCACTGCCCTTGTTGACGTGTTTGTGAGATGTGGTTCTGTGGATTTTGCTTCAAGGTTGTTCAGTCAGATTGAAAGCCCAACTATTTTCTGTCGGAACAGTATGCTAGCGGGGTATGCCAAGTCATATGGTGTTGAGCATGCTCTTGAGCTTTTCAAGAGCATGCCTGAACGAGATGTTGTTTCATGGAACATGATGGTATCGGCGTTGTCTCAGAGTGGGCAAGTCAGAGAAGCCCTTGATATGGTTGTAGAGATGCACAGTAAAGGTGTGCGTCTTGATTCAACAACATTCACTAGTTCTCTGACTGCATGTGCTAGATTGCCTTCTTTGGGATGGGGTAAGCAACTGCATGCTCAGGTGATTCGGAGCCTACCACACATTGACCCATATGTTGCCAGTGCTCTGGTTGAACTATATGCAAAATGTGGCTGTTTCAAGGAAGCAAAGAGAGTATTCAGCTCGTTACGTGATCGGAACAATGTGTCGTGGACAGTTCTTATTGGGGGCTTCTTGCAGTATGGGTGTTTCAGTGAATCTGTCGAGTTGTTCAATCAGATGAGAACTGAGCTGATGACAATTGATCAGTTTGCACTGGCAACTCTAATAAGTGGCTGCTGCAACAGGATGGGTTTGTGCCTTGGGAGGCAGCTGCATTCACTCAGCCTGAAAAGTGGGCACACTCGAGCTGTCGTCATCTCCAATTCTCTCATCTCTATGTATGCAAAGTGTGGCAATCTCCAGAATGCTGAATTTATATTCAGTTTGATGGCCGAAAGGGACATTGTATCATGGACTAGCATGATTACCGCATATTCTCATGTGGGGAACATCACGAAGGCTCGCCAGTTCTTTGATGGCATGTCCACGAGGAATGTCATTACATGGAATGCAATGTTGGGAGCATTTATACAACATGGAGCCGAGGAAGATGGCCTCAAGATGTATAGTGCTATGCTAAGTGAGAAGGATGTCATACCTGATTGGGTTACTTATGTTACATTGTTCAGAGGGTGTGCAGATATAGGTGCAAATAAACTTGGTGATCAGATTATTGGTCATACTGTAAAGGTTGGTCTCATTTTAGACACCTCAGTTGCAAATGCGATTATCACAATGTACTCCAAGTGCGGAAGGATATCAGAAGCTCGAAAACTATTTGACTTCCTAAATGGAAAGGATTTGGTTTCTTGGAATGCCATGATCACCGGTTATTCGCAGCATGGCATGGGGAAGCAAGCTATAGAGATCTTTGATGATATGCTGAGCAAAGGGGCAAAACCTGACTATATAAGCTATGTTGCGGTTCTGTCAGCATGTAGCCACTCTGGACTCGTGCAGGAGGGGAAATTTTATTTTGATACTATGAAGAGAGTCCATAACATACCTCCAGGGTTGGAGCATTTCTCATGCATGGTGGACCTTCTTGGCCGTGCAGGGCATTTGAGTGAAGCCAAGAATCTCATTGACGAGATGCCCATGAAACCGACTGCTGAAGTTTGGGGAGCTCTTCTTAGCGCTTGCAAGATACACGGCAACAACGAACTCGCAGAATTGGCTGCGAAGCACTTGTTCGAGCTAGACTCACCCGATTCTGGAAGCTACATGCTTCTGGCGAAGATCTATGCCGATGCTGGGAAATCAGATGATTCCGCACAAGTCAGGAAGCTAATGCGAGATAAAGGGATAAAGAAAAATCCCGGGTATAGCTGGATGGAAGTTGACAACAAGGTTCACGTCTTCAAAGCCGATGATGTTAGCCACCCCCAAGTGGTCGCGATTCGGAACAAACTGGATGAACTCATGGAGAAGATTGCGCACCTTGGATACGTGCGGACCGAGTCCCCACGCTCCGAGATTCATCACAGCGAGAAGCTGGCCGTGGCTTTTGGGATCATGACCTTGCCTGCTTGGATGCCTATCCACATCATGAAGAACCTGCGCATTTGCGGTGACTGCCACACGGTGATCAAGTTGATATCCTCGGTGACTGGTCGGGAGTTTGTGGTTCGAGATGCCGTTCGATTTCACCACTTCAAAGGTGGTTCCTGCTCTTGCGGGGACTACTGGTGACCACAGAAATCATTTGTAGTTCTTTTTTGCTGTCCAGTAGATTGATTGAGAGCAGTAAAAATATCTGCACTTTGCCCCCACCCCCCCCCCCCCCCCCGGGGTTCTCTCTCTGCTATCCGTGCGAGGTTCGCCAGTTTGTTTGCTTGAAGGCACTCCTTTCAGAATTTTAGTCCCTTGGGCTTTGTAGGGACGAGATAGAAATAACTCGTATGAAAGCTATGTTCAAAGAATGCAGAGTGAGGAAACCGGGGAAAGTGAAGCCGATAGGCCTTTAACATTATAGAGTGGAAAAAGGAGGCCAGAAAATCAGATCATATTTACAATAGCCGCATGTAAATCACATAGCTCGGTAAATGTTGGTAAAAACAACAGCACGTCCAGTGAGTTTCATCCAACAAAAACAGGGCATTGTATTGGGATATGACATCTTCAAAGTTAACAATTCCAGGAAGATACAATACGAGATAGTTCACCGAACATTTGCTGGGTTAAGCAGCAGCAACGTATGATACCATTTACAACCCAGCTTCGTGCGTGACATGGACATGTTACGCATTTCAAATTTCATCGAATCAATTGACAAGTTAAATCAGAATCCCCAGAAACACACATCGACACAGACAGTTGACAACATTAAAAAATTGCAGGAAGGCTTTGGAGGGCAGGAAGACAGGAAGAAGCTAAAGCCACAAGCTGTACATCGTGGAAGTCTAAAGTGCACCAGGTGCGTCCCTCATGCTGATATTCAAGCTGTTTCTCATTGTTCTTCGCCCGACTCCCATATTGCCCTTGGTCATCATGGCAACAAATTCTCCATAGTCAATGCGGCCATCCTGACAAAAGACAGCAAAATTAGGCCAAACAAGTCAATGCCACTAACTCCTTTTTGTTACTAACAGAACCATAAGCATTAATTAATGAACAAAAAAACTCTGTTAGTTATTGAAGACAGCCCCTTTTATTCTGGGCCAAATTATCTTTTGAAGCAGCACTAGAAGACCAAATATATATGTCCAACGTCAAAAAGGGACTTCCTTATATACAGTGCATAGCCCCAAGGAAAAAAACTAATAAACAAATATTTAAGCCACTATGCCTGCCAGAAAGTATTTGATCGACATAGGTGGTTCAGGTAAGGTTTCTTTTTTCGAAGACTGACAACCTTAGTATAAATTCTTTTATTGTCTTAACTAGACTATTGAACAAGCTTTATTGCATCGTACTACTTGCACTGATTGTACATATCCCATCTAAGACAAGAATATGGGCCTATCTTTTTTAGCTTTTCAAACCGGTTTTTGGCTTTTGTTATAGTACCTAACTTTTAAACGGAATATTTTTTCGAGATAGCGTCTACAAGTTAATCGTAGTACATATTAAAAGCCTAACATCTGTACTATCCAAAATCACAAGCGAGTATCTCTCTCCGTAATACTACCACAAACAACTAAAATTCAAAAATTTTAGCTAAAAACCATAAACCACAACCATATCAAACAGGCCCTATACCATATTACGAGTTTAAATATGTATAATTAACACCAGACTTACATTGTCCTGATCAGCTTCTTTAATGACATCGTCAAGAAAAGCATCTGGCATGTTATGCTCTTTGCAAGCTTGCTGCAGTTCGTCCACTGTGATGTAACCACTTTTATCTTTGTCAAAATATGCAAAGGCTGCCACCAGATGTTCCTCACGTTCCAGTTTATTGAGATGCAACGTTGCAGCAATGAATTCTATATAGTCAATGGTCCCACTGTTGTCCACATCCGCCTAATGAATCAATGTGACAAAAGGAAGATGTAAGCTTCTTGGTTGACCACGTACAGCTTATAACTTGTCTTTGAAATGTTTTCAAACCTCCGGCATAAAAGAAAGCCCAAGTGTGTAGCTGAACTTGTCAACCAACAAAGCAAATTTTATGTAGACTTGCTACACCAATCAATTAAAAAAATTAACTTTCACACATATGCATTCCCTGGCGCATAAGCACAGGTTCATAAGATTTGAAATGACAAGTGCTTTAAGAGAAGCAAATATTGGTTATATCATGTGCTCAAGAATGCAGTTTTGAATATCAGATATGTACAGAAGTTCTGTTTGCAACATAACAGACAAAAAGAACAAATGAAAAGGCAAGATGTTGTCTACTGGATGCTTCCTAATCACAGATACTCTAAAAAAAACCACCAACAAAAAAATTGCAACTGGATTAAGTAATGGATTGTATTTTGAGCAACCTAGTTTCTCCAAGTCTTGTAAACTTATGAGCTGGAAGGAGGCAACTCGAGTTTCTCAAGAGACTTGATAGTTAAAACCAGGGGCGTAGCCAGCCCGAGGTTGGGCCTCGGGCCTAGCCCTCTGAAAGTAAAGATGGCAAGCCTATACTTTTATAGCTACAGTAAAAATATTAGGGAATTTCTGAGCTGGGCCTCGGGCCATTGCCCCGGCGGCCCGAGGCCCATCTCCGCCTCTGGTTAAAACATTCTATAAGACCACCAAAAGGCACTTTGTTCAGAGGGGTTTAAACTCAGGGCAACTTTAGGTTCTAGGTCCTTTAAGCTGAAGAAATCCAAATCAGATTCTATAAGGTTTTAGTTAACTTACTGCTTCCATTAGATCACGAATCTCAGTATCCTTTAATGTGGAGCCATATCTTCTCAAGCCTTCTTTGAGCTCATCATACGTAATTGCACCACTGTTATCAGTGTCCATAGTCTGGAACATTTCCTTCAACCCTGCAATTTCCTCCTCTGAGAGGCTCTCAGCTATAACCTGGTAGAATAAGCACCAAAAGTCAATTAATGCAAAACTCACTAAACATGCTTCAACGCACAAACACAAATTCCAAAAATCTACACATCTGGTTTCAAGAACTCCCCTCATGTAAGTAAAGATAAAAAAAATAATCAGACAAATCATTCCTGTTAATACTAGATAATATGAAACCAGTCGGATAAGCAATCTGATGGGTGGGTGAGTCGCTCATTAAAAATAACATTAAAGTCTAGTATTGCCCAAACGGAAACCAACTGGACAATTGGAGTACTATTTTGCAAAGATTGAATCAAAATTCATTAAAAAATCAAGAACTGGCAATGAAATGCATCTTTAACTCAATTCTGTATGAGATGAAAGAGTGGCCAGACGGTCTATTGTAGAGCAAACTGTTAAAAATAACTTCATCATAAGCTCATGTATCACAAAGCTGTCAATTAAAAACTTGACTCTAAAAGAATTGCACTCACCCGCAAAGCCATCTTCTTCAACTTATTCATTGCAGAGAACTGCTTAATGCGAGAAAGGACAGCTGGATCAAGAGGCCGATCAGGAGCAACTCCATGATCACGAATCCATGGATGGCCTGAACATAAGTTCAAGTGTTATTTATTTGCCCAACAGTTGCAAATATGTCAAGTGAATGGACGCATTAACGCATTAGAGAAAAATGAAACCAGGAGTATAAAGTAGTGAAAGAAACTAACATAGAACTTCATGTGCTGTTAAGCGTTCCGCAGGGCGAGGATTCAGCATTCTTGTTATAAGATCTTTTGCGCTATCAGATATCACAGGCCAGGGATCAGAATCAAAATCAATGACACCTGACAATACAGCATCAAATATTCCTTGCTGTGTCTCTGCATTATACACATTTAACATGTCAGCCTACAATCATCAGAAGACATGCTTCCCAAGTTAATTGAAGGTGGGTAAATCAAATAAGTACCTGCCCAAAATGGGGGCACGCCACTTAGTAGAATGTAGAGAATTACACCAGCGGTCCATACATCAGCTTCTGGTCCATAATGTTTGCATAACACTTCTGGAGCTACATAATATGGGCTTCCAACAACGTCGGTAAAAACTTGACCTGAAAGGAATAAACAAGAAAAGGAAAAAAGAGGCATTAATGCAGAGTGCATCCCAAATGTCTACACTAACCTATTGAGGCAAAAAGGTTTGGTGTAGACTGTAGAACTAAACCACATAATGCTCTAGAAATCACCCACCCCCCCCCCCCCCCCCACAAACCAAAATACAGCATTCCTAGATGACTATTAGAACAACATGTGAACCAGCTTCCATCAGTTTGCACTACCATTTAACTAGGAAATGTTTCCCAGTGATTCCAGACCTGGCAGGTTGGAATTTTGGCAGTAAACTCACGGAACAAAAATGTTGCCACTGCTCTCCTTGAATGGCAAGTTGGAAGATGCATTTCATTACCTGCCCAACTAAACCATTCAGAAACTGAGAGCTTGCAGTTGCATGCTCATGTGAAACTGCAGTATTGCAATGTTGTCTAATGTCATCATATAGAAATCACTCCTGACTATATTTGTCATTCCTTTCTGAATTTAGTGACATCATGATTCCAGAAAAGCTTTTGTTCAAACATTCCACCTACAACCATCCATCTCCAACTCTACGAGCATGCATAAATCAGAGCTAACACAAGCACAACCACAATTATACCAGTATTGGTTTCGCTCTTACCAATTAAACGCATTCCGTGCTATAAAACACAATGCAGTCGTTGACTAAAGCACGATTAATGTAAAGTTTGTGTGGATTCTGCATCAGCAGCTCACCAGGCTTGAAGAAGACGGAGAGCCCAAAATCGATTGCCTTGAGCGAGAGGTCATCGTCCTTGTTGACAAGCAGGAAGTTCTCAGGCTTGAGGTCCCGGTGCATGACCCCGAGCGAGTGGCAGGCCTCGACGACCCCGACGATGATCCGCGTGAGCTCGGCGGCCTTGCGCTCGCTGTAGTGGCCGCGCTGTATGATGCGGTCGAAGAGCTCGCCGCCGGCGCAGAGCTCCATGACGATGTGCACGTAGAGCTGGTCCTCGTAGGCGCCCTTGATGGCGACGACGTTACTGTGGCCGGAGAGGTGGTGCATGATCTGGATCTCGCGGCGCACGTCCTCGATGTCCTCCCTGGTGATGAGCTTGCGCTTGGAGATGGACTTGCAGGCGTAGTCGACCCCCGTGGCCAGCTCGGTGCAGAGGTAGGTGGTGCCGAACTGCCCCTGCCCGAGCTTCCTGCCGAGCGCGTAGAGGTCGCGGAGGTTAGGGGTGCGGTGTCCGAGCACCGACCCGAGGTCGGGCGGCGCGCCCGCCCCACCGCGCCTCATGGCGGCGGGTGGCGCCGACGCGGGGGGCGTGTAGGCGTCCGTCGTGGCTGCTGCTGCTGCGAGCGTTGTGGCCGGGCGGGAGGGCTTCTTCGGCGAGTCGGCTGCGGCGGCGTTGTACTCGGAGTCGTGGCGCTGCGACGCGGCGTGCTTGAAGCTGTGGTACTTGGATCTAAGGGAGCCGCCGCATGCGTTGCCCATCAAACGACGGGGAGAAGCCGCCCCTCGCGCATCAAGCTCCGGGCCACGCGCGGCTATCTTCCCTCACGAAACGCCAGCGCAAACGCCAAAGCCAAACCTCTCCACCGCAGCGGAATCTCTCTTCTGATCTGGCAGGGGTGGAAGAGAAATTTAACGAGGTGGGCAAGCAGTAGCAGGAGGCTGCTTCATGGCGGCTTCTCTGCCCTCTCTCCCGGTCACGTTTGGGGAAAGCGAACGCAGCAGCTACTACTGTTTGGATTGGTCCTCTTGCGTGTGCAGACAGGAGTAGGAATTATTGCAAGCAGCACTGCGGGGCAGGCAGGCAGTCAGTGAGCGTGCGGTTGCGGAGAAAGAAAAAGAAAAGAATGCCGTTTTGGTTGATAAATTTGCTTTGTTTACTCGGCCTTTTTTTTTTTGGATTTTTGCAGGTGGGGAAGGTGAGGCGAGGGTGAGACGAAGGTCGGCACCGGGTTTCGTCCCTCGCCTCGGTTGCAGCAGCGAGGCCGACAGGTACTTTGAGGAGTGGATTTCTCTCTCTGGCGAGTTTCTTTCAGTGGATCTTTCTTTAAATAGAAATTTCAGAAAAATTCGTCAAAAAAAAAGGTTCAATCTATCTAATTTCATTTAATTTACAGGATTTATCATGTGGATACTCGATCTTCGTGATCAAGTTTAATAATGAGCTCGAGAAGAATTTCTTCTGAGTTCCGCACTTCTCTGAGTCTCATTATTCCAATTTCACGTATATATCTTTCAAAATTATATGCTAAAAGTGACTTAGTGAATAAATTTACAAGATTTTCACATGACTTAATATGCAGTACCTTAATTTTGTCCATCTTTTGCAATTCATGAGTCTAAAAGAATTTAGAGTTGATATATTTTGTGATATGACTGTTCACGTAACCCCATTTGTACTTGTGCAACACAAGCTGCATTATCTTCATAGATCAGACGGTCCAAACTTCCCATAGACGATCGAACGGTCTATGACCGATCGAACAGTCCATACTTCCCATAGCCGATCGGACTGATCCGAACTTCCCTCAATCGATCAGACTGGTCTGAACGTCCCACGACCGATTGGACTTACTATGGCCGATCAATCAGTCCATACTTCCAATGGCCGATCGGACTGGTCCGAACGTCTGATAGCCGATCGGATGTTCCTTGACCAATCGGATGGTCCATACTTCTTACTGCCGATTGGACTGGTCGGAACATCCCATGGACGATCAGACGGTATATATTTCCTATGGTCGATCGGACTAGTCTAAACATCACATAGCCGTTCAGACAATCCAGATTTCTCATGGCCAATTCAAGAGGGAGGGTTGGGGTTGGGGTAGGGGTTGTAGGGGAAAACCCCTACCCCTATTCACTTCATGGCAGCGCATGCGGGGAAAGGCCATCGGTGGGTGGTTGAGAGTCGGCGGCTGAGACGCGGTGAACAACAACGGGCAACCGGAAGTGTTGGACATGGATTTTACAATCCAGAATCCTCTGTGATTCCACTGTACTATTCTTTGGATCAGTAGATAGTGCTCACAGATACATTACTGAACATCAAAATACATATCATGCGGAAGTGTAAATATAATAGTAGACTTACTCAACGGCGGGTCAAGCTGAAATCAATAAAATACAGCAGCAGAAATGGAACACACAGGCGAGATCCTCAGGATGTGCCCACATGCAGCCAACTGGGTTCACAACCTAGTTCTTGGCCTCTTCATCTCTATCACCATCATGACTTAGTGCATTGCTGAAGCGCAACGATTCGACTCCTGATTCTGGATTATTTGAGTGAGCAAAGGTGAGCACAAACCACCATGCTTCGTGAGCCAATGCACAATATGCAATTAAATAATATGTATGGTTTACCAAAGAAAGGCTCGAGTTGTTTTATTTGCCAAAAATTGCTTTTGAGAATAGGGTATATAGAAACTTTCTATGATTTAGCAGTTTAAACTAAAACATGTTATTTGAACCAAAGAATACAATAATAGTATCCACATGCTAACATTTCAGCGTTATAACCGCCTACCTTACCACTGGGATGATCCCTGAACAACATCAATTCAGGGGTTCCTGCAGCCCGCCACTTTCCAATCTCACCCACAAAATTTTTGAAATAGAACTATATCTGGTTAAGTTCTCATATCTACTTTTAACAGTGTGCACAACTATTTGAATAGTTTTTACTCTGCAGAGTTTGTACACTTTATCCATAAGAGACAATCAGCTTATTGCTCTATATGATTCATTAGTCATACGATTTAGTAGACCATCAAGTAACTTTTCAAAATACCTCGCCCTTCCATCATCTCACCCATATGGGCTGCTCCCACTTGCGGTAGGTCCCATAAGTTATGCGGGATGTCTACCTCTAGCGACTAGCCCAGCTGGACTACCCACACCGACTAACTCGCTGCGGCAAATTTCACCTTCAACGAGTGTCCCATTCAAACCATCACGAAGTTAGCCACTTACACTACCCCTCTCCCCCCTCTCCCCCCACCGATGAGATGATTTTAAGATCCGGTAAATCTTCTAAGCCAAGTTGTAATTTACAGACTTATGATTGTACTTTTTTATACAGGAGGTCGTGACAAGATTCGATCCTTAGGGTTATCTGGACGGTTCTAACACTAACCACCCTCTCGTGCACCACTGCACCAGCCTCCCAAATCATCCGCCCATATATTTAAATAAGTTAGGGTTTTTGGGAAGCATAAAATAACCATATTAAAATATACCAGCCACTTTCCATCCACGACTGCTTAAAACCAGTTTCCCATGTTTAAAAGTGATACTTGGGACATTTTAGTGCCCCCGAGTATCCAAGCAGTACTAAGCAGGGTATATAGTTATAGACTTACTTTTCAAAATTTACCATTATAATTTTTCCTAGAGTGACAATGCTCATATGTTCAGAATGTCCCAAGAGAATGTAATACTAACAAGTAAATTAATGGGCATGTAGCTAGTATTTTAAAACAATCATATATTAGCTTATAAAATTTCAGCATGCAATTTGATAATTTTAACAGAAATAACTTGCTGAAAATGTAAGTTCAACATGATTAAAGTATTGAATTGCCTTGCGCGATTTACCGCGGTCTTGAGCTCCTGGTCTTCATCCTCATCTGGATATTGAACTCGTTTGATCCATTGTTTTTTTAGGGCTTCAATTTTAATTACACGCTAAACAATTGAATCTAAATAAATGCAAATAACTCAAAAAGCCCAAACAAATCCAAATGAATTCAATTTGGTTGTATTATGATTACACAGGTGAGCTGGGATAAAGTTTATTAAGCACAGGTTATATTCAGAGCCACGGGAGGTTTGAGAAATGTGAGGAATGACGGAGGAAAATCTGCCGCGATGAAGGTCAAGGAAAGGTTCATGACGAGAGAAATACTCCGCTTCAGGTTCAAGGATGGCTAGGCATAGCCGACTGTAGAATACCACAGTATAATCTTTTTATTAGTAATTTCTTCTGTTACTTCATATTTATTAAGGAAGTTTCATGAGTCGAGTTAGGCTTCTGGCAGATATATGAGTCTAGCCAGGTATTATTTCTAGCAATTCGAGACGTATTATTTTTGGTGGTTCTAATATTACCCTTAGGTATCGTTTTATTATTATCTGTCTTTTCATATACTTATATGCTAACATCACATTTACTTTAGACATTTCATTGCCTAATTACCTTAATCTTAACTTGACTATTGATTTAGACAAGGTTCTTAAATACTTGGATATTTACAAATCAGTAGTGCCTTTCATCAACATTCGGGTTTGAGAGTTACACTGACAGCACACTAACCATTTTGAGAGTTATTTAACTATATAGAAGGTCGCCTTTTGTTCAAGACTCGACATTTACTGTTAAATATTAACAATATAATATTCAAACTTAATTTTTTTAGTTTTATCTTTACCAAGATTTTAGTTACGACTTCGTGACATTTACCCACAGTTATCTTTCAACAATGTCTTCATTTAGCATTTATATTTCAAAATAAACATTATGATATATTTAATTATTCTGGATCATTTACCAAGCCTTATGGATATGAAACATTCAAGATTAGCTCCTCCGATATTTTTTATTTTATTAGAACCTTATTTGATTTTTATACATTTTTATTATGTACGTATATTCATCCATAACTAAAATATATGCCTCTATATGTTTGTTTGAGTTTATGCCGCGGCAAGGCACTGGCAGAGGCGCTGAGGGCGCCAAGAGGAGAAGGGGGAGGAAGGGAAAAGGAGAAAGAGAGAGTGGGGGCCCATGGAAGAAGGAGAAAATAAAAGAAGAAAGAAATGGCTAGCAAAATTGGGAATTTTAATTTTTGCTTTGAATTTCCAATTCAAATCCCCAATGATAAGTCCTACCTTTAAATTTATTCTATATATTTTGTTGTTATGAGTATTACTTGCATTTGGGAATTATTCCTAGTTATTAACTTATACTGCACAAAATCCAAAGAATTCCCAAATAAACTTGTAGAACAAATTCGAATGCCAATAAGATTCAATAAAAAGTTTTAAAATTTTCTCAAATGTTGGATATACAAAATTCAGGATGTCATAGAGAGCCGGTGGCTTGGGCGGTGCGACGCAACGTGGGGCCCGTGCGGGGGTGTGGCGTCGGCGTGGAAGCCCGTGTGGGGGGTGACGAGGCACGGCTCTGAGCCGACGACGACATGTAGGGGCGGAGCGGCGGCGATTCTCCATGGGAGGCGGCGACGGCGGCAACCTTGCGGTGTGGGGCAGCCAACGCGATGGTGAAGCTTGCGCGGGGGCGGCACGACCACATGCGGGTGGCCAGCGGCGCGGCTGTGTGCGGATGGCACAGCACGGCGGCTGCGGGGGCGCGTGTGGTGCACGTTGCGGCACGGCCACATGCGAGTGGCCCACAGTTCAGGTGGGCAGCTGTGCAGGGCCGATGACGACGCCCAGCGAGACGCGGCAGCAGCCGTGTGGGGTTGTCGTGCGTGCGGGCGGCGCGGTCCGAATGTCGTTTTTCTTTTTTTCTTTTTTCAATCTACAGTGTAATCAACATCTACTCTTTCTGCAAATCTATCGATCAGCTTGGCCGACGACTTCGAGTCTGCTCGCGATAGATTAGAGCAGATTTGCACTGTAGAAAATAATCTAGAAAATGAAATTTGCTGCATTTGTAGCGATCTAGATATTTAATCTGTAAATGACTACCTTGCAATCCACCGAATCAATTTGTGCTGATAACGTGTTGAGAAACCGTCGATGGCGAGTTTAGTCCGATCGATTTCTCTTCTTTGCAAAAGAGATGTATCAAACACAGAAATAATGTAAACAATAAGTTGAATACAGAGAGATAAGATAGAAACTCCTTTTTTATTATTTTTTCTGTTCATGTATAACTCTAGACCTCTATTTATAAAGGGCTTAGGCCGGACTTGCAAGTCTCGATTTTCCATTAAGGTACGCTGAACTTAGCGCAACTGGGTGGGGTGGACCCGCACGGCCGGTGAGGGGGAAGCGCCCGCCGTGCGTGAACCGCGCGGAAAGCGCCTGGAACCGCCCCACGGCGTGCATTTTTTTGCCTCGCGGCAGGCAACGTGCGCGCCGGTTAGGTGCACGGCCGTTGGGCGTGCCTGCGGATGCTTCTTCCCTTCCGTCCCCCCGCGGAGGTCGTTCTACCCACGTCACCTGGTTCCCGTCCGTTTGCCTCTCGCTGGCACGCGGGCCCGAGGGAAGCTTGCCCCTACTTGTCAGTCATGGTAGCTGCCGTCTCTGGGGTCTGCAACGTCTTGTTCTTGTTCAGAGCAGGGCGCTGTGAGGAGGAAAGAGTGACTGAGGAAAGCTAGTGAAGCACAGCACGTCACTCACGCACACGAGGAAGAACTGTTTCGCGTGCACGAGTTGGGCCTCGCCCAAGCACGAGGAAGCTTCTGAGTGAGAAAATTTAGAGTTTGGATAACCCACAAGTCACCCGATTCATCAGATCAGATGAGATCTATGAATACAATAATTTAACCCAGGGAAAATGTATGCAAGAGTATGCCTGCCGGAAAGGTCATTTTGCTGACTTTTGACTTGTATAGTTGACTGATTGCTACCTCTGCGCATTCCCATTGCACAGGTTAACCGTCCGATTCGTGGTCATAACCATCTAGATGAAACCCTGACCCCATACATAAAAGCCACAACTTCTTTATCATCCCTGTTGTCAGATGCTAATTGATCGGTATATTTGATTCGTTAAGTGTTCCATATGAATAGAGCCTTTTGCCCTATCAAGGTTACACACCCCTACCTGTAATAATTTACCATTTTCCACTCTCCTAACAAAAATACTAGACATTATCTTAGCTTTTTCTGTAGGAAAGATATTAACTTTCTGAAAAGTAAATACTAGACATTATCTTAGCTTTTTCTGTAGGAACATAGGTCCAGCGTTGCCTTTCCCATTTTTTCCTTTCCGTATTGCTTTCGGTAACTTTTAATCTTTCCATGATTATCCACTGGCAAAGAAAGATACTTCTACTCCACCATGGTTTCATCACTCCAATGACAAACTGGATGGAGCTTTTCGGCTTTTCCATGCACCAGCTCTGCACAAAAGATACCTGCTCGCGCTTGGCATATTGGCATACTCCAGGATGCCTTGACACTTTTCGCTCACACGAAGACATGATCTACTTGATTCAATTGGTATCTTTGATGCAACTAGCAGGATAGCTCGCATATATATGTGATTAGATTTATTTTAAAATTTGTAATATCAAATAATATAACTTAGATGTTTGAGAATATATTTACGTAATCTGCAGGCTATTTAGATTTTTAAAAAATTATAAATAGTGAAAATGACAATACAAGTTTGAAGTAAAACACAACTTGAAGAACATAATTAAAGGATGAGTTTTGATGGAACAAAATCATTAAACATAATAAGTTGTTAACGTTCTCAGAAACATACTGTTTCTGAGAACTCTGCCTTTGTTGGCGCAGCTTATACGGGCGGATACCGATCTGTCCGGCCGTATCATGGGTTCTGACTCTGCATTTTGCGACGCTTTTGTTGCAACTACGCTCGCAATCGTGGTCGGCGCCTTGCACGTGGAGAATGGATTACACTGCATCATACGCAGCAACTAACGCTCAGTATTTACAAGCTGTGCTGAGAATCCGTCCCAGGAACAGGAAGTATTGCCTGTCCTGTACGCTGCTAGCTAGACTGACGGCACGTGCCATGCCGCCTGCCGGCTTCAGGTCGCGAAATGTAGTACTCGTCCAGTCTGTCGCAACTCGCGACTGGACGGGCGGTGGGCAGACTGCTGCAGGGGCCTTGTATACTTGCACAGTGGTTGCACGTGAAGAGTCCAAACAAAAAATTCCATTCACCCGACGACGAGTCGCAACCATGCATGTTCCTGCAGCTGTGGCATTCGTGATAGGTTGGACACGGTTATTTTTGTGTATGCTGATTGCCAGTACAAGATATCGTCTAAAACGGTTTAAAATTAGTTTCTGTTTCTAATTTTTATTTTTTTCACTATTCGGTAATTTTATCTTTTTCTGATTTTTTAAATTTTTTAAATTTTCTTTTTTTCATATTCCTTTATATTGTTCATGATGGGCTAACATGTTTTTTCTATTTATATTTTTTAAAAAATTTAATTATACTAAATAAGCTAACTCAATTACAGAAAAAATAAATCAACTATAATAAAAAAATTCATAAACCAACGCTAAACTGAACGCTACCTAATATTTTCTTCGGCCTTTTGGTGCAGAATTGCTTGCGGTAGGGTGATTCCGAATCTCGGACCCTTCGTGAATAAAGTCGTCTGCACGGCCTATAGATGACTAGATATGCTTACAGTTTGGGCTCCATCCACGGATGCTCAACTACAATTGCTTCACGTAGTGGGTGAGGGGGCAGGGTGGTTAGTAGGCAGGATGTGATTTTCTTGATCTTATTCTCATGACTAGTGTTCCTATGTTCTTAAAAAAAAACTTATTCGTGTAAATCTTGGAGGAGCCCCTTATTTTGCTTTAGAATTTTGTCGGGATTGTATTTGCTATTTCGGGTCGACTTACCAGTTTGCTTCCAGCTCCAGGACCGAAGGTGTGGACTAGTTCTAACGACGCGTGAATCATAACACTACGGCGGCGATAAGTCCCAGCACACTCACAGCCCACGAAAAAAGATGAAAACCAAGTCGATCATGCTATTGCTAGCGTACACGAAAAGGATAGGGACAGTAAACATCTAAAACCATGTAGCCCATAGGTTTCACCTTAGCGAAATCCCTTTATTAAGTGCTGCTATTCCCACAAAGACTTAGGGGGTGATTATTTTAGCGATGACTTTTGGCTGAAATTTCACTGTAGCTAGCTTTTTTTACTGTAGCTGATTTAATTTTTTAGGCATAATTAAATTTTAAAAAATGTAAAAATAGAAAAAATATGTTAGCCCATCACAGACAATGCAAAAGAACACGGGAAAAAAATACAAAAAATCTAAAAAAATTCAGAAAAGGACAAATTACTGAATAGTGAAAAAAGCTGAATCTAGAAGCTGAAGTTGAAAAAAAGCTGAAATGAACGGGGCTTTAAAAGTCAGCGCCTAAAATGTCCTATTCCACCACCACGTAAAGACTTGTGTGTTATTTCATTAATAGAAGAAAAAAGAGTATAACTAATTACCTAATTAGATTGGTTATGTGAGAAAGTACAACAAAGCTTACCTAGGCCTCTCTCCAAATCAAGAACCGGAAAAAGGAAAACATAAAAGACTGAATTCTGCAGGTGGAAAAATCATTTCAAAGACTGAAAAATTATAAATACATGCCTAAAAATGTTTCATAAGTACAAACCTCCATCGCTTTCAAAAGCATCAAGCTATATTTACAGTGGGCTCCTCATCGTATATTTTGCAGAACAATGGAGAAAGAAGACATATTGTAGTGTGTATTACAGCGTATATAGCTCTGTCGCTGTCGGCGAACTGTTAGAAGTTCAGAGGGTTCTGAAAGGGTAAGAAAAGCCGCGCGCTTCACACACTTGTGCTGAATCTTCCGCAAAGACGAGAGGCCCCGGCGAATTGCATGCGGCTTCGGGCGTGCGGAAGTAAACTTCATTCGTGCAGCTCGGCGGATAGTTGAACGGCCGTCCAAGTCAGTTCCGCTAGCTCGGCCAGTTGTTCGCGCAGGCTGTCAGCCAGCAGTACCAGCAGCACTCTGCATTCTGCACGCAACTCATCCATCAGTTCGTCGATCCTAATCTCGTGGCTTCGTTAATGCATGCTTGTCTTTTGTAGCGTTGCAGATCGTATCAGGCAAGGATAGCTTGATGCCGATGTGAAGAACTATTGTATCATTTTCGCGGTTTTGAAACTGTGTTAATTACCTGGGATTTTGCTGAAGTTGTGCAGTGTCACGGACGCGAGGACCCTGTGCCGAGCCTGCTGGGCGCTGGCCAGGCATTGCTTCAGCCGCGGTATGAGAGCCGAGAACGCGGCGAGCTGCATGTCCGTGGCGTCGAGCGACGCGAGCGAACGGCTCAGCCACCCTGCCGTCGTCAGGCAGGCGGCCACCAGGTCGGCGTTGGAAGAGCTCAGGCACTTAGACAGCGCCTCAAGAAACGGCCTCCTCCCGTTGCCGAGGAGCACCACCGTCACATTTCTCAGCCATGCCTCGTTTTCGGCCGCTTCCTTCTCCTGATTGCATCAGAAGAACTTCCATGCGTTCATGAACTTCAAAAACTGTTGATCGATGTGTCAGTATGGGTGCAGTACGTACATGCACAGCAGCGTCAGAATTGACAGGCGTGGCACGTGAGTCGTCGACGAAGCCGGCTTGTTTCAGCATCCAGTCCTCTGCAAGAAGGTCGCCTGAGAAGGAGACATGCCCTCCCAACAACAGTAGAGCTTTCCGAGTGTTCGGCACGACATTGCCCTCAGACATGCAGGATCTCAGAGAATGTGTGATGATCTTGGCAACCTCTTCTCTGTATATGCTGCTTCTGTGCGGCTCCACCTGCCAGGTAATATACAGACTACGTTTCAGCATTACTTTGTCATACTTGAATTTACGAAACACGCTTTTTACAATTATTTTTGGACTTTTTCCCCTCTGAAACTAGAAAACATCATACAGCAAAAGGAGACAAGAAATTTAGGTGGCCAGTACAACATTGAATTTCATGAAAATGACAATAAAAATGTGGAGAAACAAAAGATGCAGGTGCAAGACTGGAGCAGCATACCAATGCACAATCAAAGTGTAAGAGTACAACAGCAACCAGAGCTTGATCTTCGATTGGCGAGCTTCGGAGATGCTCAAGTAGCACATTCAGTGTTTCCATGGTCAACTCTGTGTGCAATCGAGGTAGGAACAATTCAGCCATTTCCCTTCTGTGACAATTAGAATGTTATATAAGATAGCAGCACAGACATGAGACAAGGATGTTTTTAATGTCTAGAACAATAAGCAGAACCTTCTCAAGCAAAGCAGTTCAATGAGCAGACACACTGCAGTACTCCTTGCTGAAATGACCTCACTGTGGAGAAGCTGTACAACACTTGAGCTATTAAGCCTTATAGCCACGTAGTTCCTGCAGCCGCCTTCTGCCCTGATGCAGAGCAACAGGTGCTCGGCTGCTCGCGCCTTTTCGTCTTCTCTTCCTTCCTGAAACCTATCCAGAAGAAAGTCTATACCACCGATTACCATAAGGTGCCTTGCCTTCTCAATTTGTTCAGACATGTCGCGTGCTGAATTAAGGACCTCGTCTATGACTGTTCCATTTAACTTCTCTTCGGGCCCATTGCTTCCAGTGACCAGATTCTTGCAGTGTTCAGACTTCCAGTTATCGATCAAGCGTTTGAGTACACGATTTGTGTCTGGAATCGACAAGCTCTTGAGTTCTTGACCTGTAACCGGACACGTCCTCATCCCTTTATCGAACCACTGCACTATAGCATGCCGCTCTAACGTCTGACCTGTCTCAATTGTCACCGGACGGTTGAAGATCTGCCTCGTCAGTGGACAGAGGAAGTCGCTTGGAGTGGTGGCGAATATGGAGACTTGATTGCCATCTGTGTCACTCTTGAGAGGCCCTTCACTGAGAAATTTGAAAGAAATCACATACAGATCAGTATGGCATGCATGGAAAGATTGGAAAATGCAGACTAGTGGTTTGTACCAGAACTCAAGTGTAAGAAGGTCAATAGCTGAGATGTCAGAAATCAACTGGTAGCTTGTTGACTCATCCGATTCCTTGCTCCGATCATCTTCGATCTAAGATTGCGGAGTGTAAATTATCAGAAACTTTGGTATTTTCCCGTGCATGAGCATGAACGAAAATTTCAGAGAAAATTGCTTTCTTGTGTTTCAAATGTCTCTTTGGCTAGCTTATTAGGCGGGAGCTCATTTTCTTCTACCTGCAGTGTGGGAGTGTAGCTACTTGCTTCTGCGCTATCGCACTTATGGAACACGATTTCTGCATTTGCGGTCTTCTCGTCCATGACCTCTTCCTCCTCCTGGACCTTCCCAGACTGTCGCAGCCTCTCGTCGAAGACAAACTTGGCAGGACTCATACTCCCGGAGCTAAACCCGACATCCGAACTGATATCATACGACGTCGACGTCGAGAAACTCGGCGCGCTGACAAGAACGGTGCTCGGAGGAGCAGGAACAGCCGGGAGAGCCATAGCTTCGGTGCGCCCCAGCAGCCAGTCTCTGTAGTAGCATGCGAGCGCACGGGTGCCGTCGTCCAATACATCTATGAATATCTTCTCTACTTCTTTCACCCTCGTATCCGAGCTCGCCGCCGCGGACTCCCGGTCACGCCACGTCCGCAGGTGCGAGAGGCCCGAGTGGAAGAGCCTATCCCACAGCGCAGGCAGCAGCACCGTGCGGGCCTCGTGCGGCGCCAGGCAGAAGACCTCCAGGACGTGCACCGCGGAGGAGTGGTCCTTCTTCTGGAGCTTGGAGATGACGGACATGTACAGGTGCGCGCATGCGGAGAGGCGCTGGTACGGGAAGCCGGCCGCGGGCACCGCGTCCGCTTCCTTCGGGTCTAGGGACGCCATGGCGTGGAGCTTGAGGGAGGCGCGCTTCAGGTCTCGTGGGTCGAGGCCCTCCCTCGCGGCCCTCTCGACGGTCTGCACAAGCACGCGGAGGTCCAGGACGGCCCGGTAGTTGGACTCGCCGAAGCACGACGTGCAGCCGCCGCGCATTGACGCGCGGAAGCCCTCGTCCTTCACGAACCGTTTCACGGCTCCCGCGACCAGGGAGATCAACGCGGTGAGCGCGGACTCATCGAGAGCTGGTATCGTGGTAGAACTAGAACCCCTCGCGTCGCCGCTGTTGTTGTCCTTGTTATTGTAGCTTCTCGCGCTCGTCAGTGACGCCGATGACCTTGTCGCGGTCAGCTCATCGGCATCCCTATTTTCATCGTTACTATCAACGTTCCTTTCTCTGAGACGGCTGCGGGTGAGGACGTCGGACTGCGACCGCGCGGGCTTGCTCGGGCGCCGGTGCTGGAGTGGCATGCTCACGGTTCTTGGTGCGGCCGGAGAGTTGTCAGGCGGCTTGCGACGGTTCTTGAAGCCATCAGCGGTGAGAAGGTCGCGGAGCAATGATGAAGGCGGCGGCGCCATTGGTGCACGTGAGGCGTGGGGAGGGAGCTGAAGAGGAAACGTGGAAGAGAAGGGTCTCTGCTGGTGGCGCAGGCGCAGCGCCGTTTGTGGTTCGCATGGTGATTTGGCAGTGGGTACGTGGGGAAATTTGTCGAGGGGACAAGAGGAAAAGGTCGCGCGAGGCGGGGTGCGCCAAATGGGGCTTTGGCAATTGGCATGCAGCTTCTTGCTCCGGCTCTCGGGCCGGCAGAGTTTTGAATTCTTCTGGTTTGGTCGTTACGTAAGTTGGGTGTTTTTGTGTGCACTCTGATCCTCTCAAAACTTGGTGCGTCAAATGTTGGTGTGTCACATCTCGGATCAAATGATCACCCTACGACGAATTGACGATGGTGAAACCATTTTGAAGTGTCGTAGGGGCGGCCTCACTGGCCCGACCGGCCTGACGAGGCCATCAAGCGTGGGCATGACCCTTTCGCACAGGGCGAAGGGTACGGGATCGTCCACACAACCCTTTTACACAGGGCAAGGAGTACAGGAAGATCAGAAAAGTGTACAATCCCTTGATTCTGATAATCTAAATTCTCATGTTATAGGTGTAAGCTCTCAAACGCTATGCATGGATCAAAACAGGGCCGTGCCGTGAAATTTGGAGGCCCTGTACAAAACTCTAAGTGAGGCCTAAACTAAACGCCATAACTCAGCACTAACGAAACACATATCAGAAATTCACAATAGCTAATAACCAAACGCCATAACTCACAACATTACTGCGAGTGATAAGATACAAACAGTAAAGTCTTAATGCGATTTCATACCTCGTAGGTGAAGGTGCGCTCTACGGATGAGCAGTGGTTCAACACTACATTGGAGATGGTCCCATTGGCGAGAGGATGCACACCGAGCATGGACCCGTCTTGAAAAGGACATTATGCGTCGCCACATCCTACCAACAAATTGGACAAGAACACGAGTAGATTGCATGCCGGTTGCACGATGGGTGCACGTAGTTTTTATCAAGTAGATTGGACCACTTACCCACCCAAGATGGCTCCTTTCGGCGGTGATCGGCTCCAGCAGAGGATGCCGGTCAAGACGCCGTTATCGTCCTTGATCGTTTGACACCACAAGAGTTCCATCGTGAAGCGCCCGTAAACGCTTTCCAGCGACCTTTTCCTAGTATGTTCTTGGTGCTGAAATTGTGCATTGCGCACTCAAGCTCCCGAATCGAAATCTCTTCACATTTCGAGTTGACGTTCTCTATGTGCCGATGCGGAATAGACGATGCGTTCCAATCACAAACAGTGTTTCATCAATAATACCTACTGCATCAGGAGTCAAAATTACGCATGAATGGCGGCACACAACTTCCGAAGTTCACTTACCGTCAAAGAAGTAGGAAGTCAGTCCCGGATGCCCTAACCATAGCAGCAGTTTTGGCATCCAGCTAGACATGGATCTTGGTTGTCGTTGAAGGACGAGCAGTCTACTATCAACCCAAAAAAACCAAGCAGTACAACTGTACAAAGAAAACCACAACACCTGGAACATAAAGGGACTATCGTCACAGGTAACATTTGGGAATGATTCAATTAGGAGAGAAATGTGTATTACGTCCCTCTGTAATCATCAAAAGTTCAGGTCACAAATATCAATCATCATGCATAAGAAAAGGAGTGATTTGATTACCTATGCAGTAATAGAACGGTATCACTCAGATGCTTTGACAAGATGTGATCCCAGCCATCACTGAAACTGTTCCGAAAACCTCCATCCCTGTCTAGAAAGTATGCAATGATCCTGGTATCGGACCACTCAGGTTGTTATATGACAAATGACAAATCTCTGCAAGATACAAGTGCAGTGAGTGCAAACCAAACTAAAAATCTCAAGCAAGAACACAAAATAGTAAGAAATTACTCACGAAAAAATAAGGTGTGATAAATTAGCTAATCTTTGGGGAGGAGGCGGCGGGGGGGCGAGCCGGCGAGGAGGCGGCGGCGGGCCCGAGGAGGGGCTGCGGCGGGACGAGGAGGAGGAGGAGGCGTAGGAGGGGCGAGGAGGCGGCGGCGCCCGGGAGGGGCGGTGGGCGAGGAGGGGAGGAGGCGCGCGGGAGGGGGCGAGGAGGCGGCGGCGGGGAGAGGCGGCGAGAGAGGGGCGGGGGCGCGAGGAGGGAGCTGGGAGGAGAGGCGACGAGGAGGCGGTGGCGGGCCCGAGGAGGCGGCGGCGGCGAGGAGGAGGAGGGGCGGGGGAGGCGGCGAGAGGCCGCGGCGGGGAGAGGAGCGGCGGGGCGGCGAGGAGGAGGAGGGGCGGCGGGGGAGAGGAGGCGGCGGGAGGGGCGAGAGGGCGCGGTGGGGAGAGGAGGCGGCGGGAGGGGGGCGACGAGGAGGGGAGCTGGAGTGGGGAGGAGGGGCGACGAGGAGGGAGCTGGGCTGAATTTGAGGCCCTAAAAATTTGGGGCCCTGTGCGGTCGCACGGGCCGCACGCCCCTGGGCCCGGGCCTGGATCAAAACAAGTCTCTAGAGTTTGGTATAATAGACTTAAGAGTTTTTTACTTAAAAATGATCAGAGTTTGATAAAATAGGCTTAAGAGTTTTCTACTTAAGAATAACTTTGAAATGAGAATGATAGATAAAACGTTATTCACTCTCAGGTATAGCAGTGACTTCTTACTTGTTCAGATTTATGTGGATGATATCATTTTCGATGGTTCTTCTCATACTTTAGTATCCAGATTTTCAAATTCTATGAGTAGGGCATTCAAGATAAGTATGATATGCAAGCTGCTTCCTTTCCTGGTCTTCAAGTCAAGCAACTGAAGAAATGTATCTTCATTCATCAAAACAAGTACATAAAGGATATTCTTTGGCACTTTGATATAGGAAATAGCAAGCCAATGTCTACTCTAATTGTCATTTCTATCGTGTTGGATCCTAATGAGGATGGCAATCCCGTGGACCAGAAAGAGTATCGCAACATGATCGACTCACTCATCTATCTCACAACTTCGAGGCTCGATATATAGTTTATTGCATGTGTGTCTATGCGGTTGATTTCAGACTTTCCCTCATACCTCTCATCGTTAAACAATACGTCGTATCTTCAAGTACCTCTAGGAAACTCTTGACTTTAGACTCTAATATTCTTCTGATTCTACACTCTCTTCGCGCTTTTTTATGCCAATTTCATAGTGTGTAAGATAGATAGGAAGAATACCTCTGACACTTGTCATTTCATAGGCACATTTCTTAATTCTTGGCTATCTAGAAAGCAGTCCTCTATTACACAATGCACTGCAGAAACGGAGTATGTAGCTACTGCTAATAGTTGCTCATAGATTTTCTTGATCTTATTTACTCTGCGGGACTATAGATTGGCCTTAGATAGTGTACCCCTCCTTTGTGCAATACTCGAGATCAAGCATATGGCTAAGAAAGGAAAAATATGAAAAATGGTTGAATCTTGGGAGAAAGTTATGGATAGCTCCTAACCTAGAACTTGTTTTACTAAGATAAGATCAAAATGTATATCAGAAATTACCAATTGTGCTAATCATGCTCAAATCAAAGTATTTGAGCAAAATAATTCAATATTAAACTTGTAACACTTTAAAATAATTCAACTATAGTTTCTTGGTTCTATTTAGTTTATTGATATGACTTAGCTTATTTTTAGATACCTTTGGCTAAACTATGATCTTGAGTAACTTGACATACTAAAAATCCATTTTAATTTCATATCCTTGTTTAATTGACTTAGCTTTGATATATATAGGTTGTCATGATCTAAATAGTTACTTTACATAATATGGCTTGGTGTAATATTTGTAGAGTCACAGTGGATAATTTTTTATTGCTTTTTAAGCAAAATATGAATAAAATACAATTATTTTATTTTATTCATGCTATATCTTTTTTCATGCATTTTGATGACTCTATTGTTAAAAGGGAGAAAGATTGATAAAAATACATATCTAGAGCATGATTTTAAATTTTTGTACAAATTCTTGTTAAGTTGAGCTTTTATATCTTGCTATGATTCTCTTGATCTCTTCTCACTATGACCAAGGTCAAATAGAATAATTATTCTTTTATGTAGACCTAGAGTGATATTTTCCTCTTTTTTTGGGTGGAGTTGAAGCTTTTATGGAAAACTTGTTATTTTCAGTAGTTTCACTTCACTTCTAACTCATATGGCTATTTTCAGACATTCAAATCCTTATGTGACCATTTTGAGCTTTTATTTACAAAATTCTCCCTTTATTTCTAAAATCACCTCCTAGTTGCATTTTGAGAAATTACCAATAGGCTCATCAATGAGTAGATTTAAGGACCATATGATAAGGTTCAGGATTTTGTTGTGATGAACCATTACCAAATTAGAGGAGCTGAGATCTGGATTTTGCAAATTTATAGTTTCTCAGGATTTGCTTTAGACTTGCTCAAGAGGCGGTCAGACCGGCCAGCACCAGCTGTCTGACTAGCATCCGCTAGCGGTCAGACCAACTAGAGCTAGCGATCTGACTAGCCAGGTGATTTGCTTTGGTTGAAATTTGTGATTTTGGGAATTTTGGTTGTGGGCTTATTTGGTTTGACCTAGATTAGTGCATATGTGTTGTATAAAGTATGTGTTGACTAACATAGGTCAAGTTGTGAAGAACTTATGTCTAAAAATAATTTTTTTGCTTTTGGATGTATATAAAAGTTTGGAGTCAACTGTGGTTAACGGTGAGGATCAGGATTACGCTCATAGAGGAGCCGGAGTTCAGAATGATCAAGGATGCCGAGTGAGATGGCTGAGCTCAAGCATGGCACAAGGAAGACGGGAGTGTTGAAGGGATGAGTTGCACCATGTGGTTTGGTTGGTCAAAGTGAGACGTAGTTCGGTGGAACCAGAACGAGATAGATTTGCTAACATGTGGCAGGCTAGTTGTGTACCTACACGTGACAAGTATGATGATTGCTTACAAGGAAGGTGAAAACCAGGTCAAGGAAGAGTATTTTAGTAAGACAGCTAAATACCGAAAACTATCTTGAATCAAAACTGTAGCGATTAAACAGCGCTTAAAAAAGCGGTTTAAGTTAGGGCTGTGCAATCAGTTTTTTGGTTTAATCGGTTCGGTATATATGGTATATACGGTAAATATGGTGTTAGTAGTTCGGTTATATACGGTATTTTTAGAAATATGGTTCGGTTTCGATAAATCCCAATTTATTTCAGTGCGGTATTGGTAAATACCATATTTACCAAAGTTAACATGAATTGCTAATGATATAGCGACTAGCGAGATGAGTAGATGATAGTACATATACTACTGGCAATAGAATTATAATTTTAGAAACACTCCAATAATTATTAATGATGTGCTCTGCCCATTAGAAATATCTGTCTTAGTCTTGCTCTGTTCGATGTGAGCTATAACTTGAAGTATAGAAAACCAAAGCTTTTATGTAGATATGTAATATATACATTGAGCTGAACAACATAGCTAGCCTAGATCAGTTGGTATAGACGGCATGGGGGCTTTTGGACCTGTGGTCGTGGGTTCGAAACTCACCAACGGCATACTGTGTTCGGTATTTTTTATTTCTTTGGCTTTTAGTCGGTTTTTCCTGAAAAAACCGAATACAGAAAAACCTCAAAATTTGATAATCAAATACCGAAAACCGATCAAACCGAGTTGACCGATTCGGTTTTTTTGGTCTGATTTTTTTTGATTCGGCTGGAAAGTGCACAACCCTAGTTTAAGTCAAGGAGAAGCTGTGCAAATCAAGTTAGATCAAAGTTTAAGGACTTAGCAGATTCGGGGTTATATGCTTTGAAAATTGTGTATGAGTTAAGTGTGTGAATAAAACTCATGTTGCGTGAGCTTAACAGGTTTTCTTATATGTGCTATTTAATAGTATATATTAGGGTTAGATATGGGTTAGTTGTCTCATCTATTTAATGGGTTTAGATAGAGATTTGAAAAAATCTATCTAACCATCCATATTCTAACCAAGTGTTTTACAGTTAAGATTTGAAAAGTGTGAGTATTGTGGTGTACTCTCTAATTCTTCAGGTAGAGTAGCTATAAGACTTTCATCCCTAAGTAGCAATAGATCAACTTTGTTCTTTACTCATAGGGTCTCTTTGATTTGATTGATTTGCTCTTGTTCTTATTGGTTTTGATATTTTCTTTCCCCTTCTTGATCTGGTCATGTGCCAAAGACGTGTAAATAATGGAGAAGTCATCGAACAGCTATTGTCATAGAGATACTCTTCCCATAAGTATTGTCGTGCAATTCTTATGAGTGTTGTGTAGGAGAAAACGTGGAGTTATAATGAAGGCATAACCGCACACACTGTTCTCTTCCAACTGCACAAAGCAGGCGTCAACGCTTATCGACCACTCAGAAAATGGACCCATATATATCAGTTTAATGAGTTCTCCCGAGCGGTCTTTGATCGAGAATTGATAATTACCGATTACATTTACCCTCCGACTAAGAATATACTTGGAAGACCTTAGCTGAAAACAGTGTAGCTACTATAATTAGTAATAAAGTATTGATTATAGATATTTTAATCCTCGCCGTTAACCTCCCCGTAGGTACGAAGCTATGGGCCCGCCCAGAGTGATTAGTCCGTGCCTTTCTTGTCATAACTTTACTTCAGTACTGATTACTCACCGTTCATCTCAGCTCTACGTTGCATCTTCCTTGCTGGCTAGTCTCTGCTGTTGCACGATTAGCAGTCTTCCACGAAGTCACGTAACGTGAAAAGCCTACGAGGTGGTGGTGACTTCTGACTCGAGTCGACCACGTCCGTTTCGGATCCCACCAGCCGTCTAGTGTCAGCACACACGACTAGTAATGCTCCTGACTGACGCATCACTGATTTGAGCGATCGTATCGGGGATCGATTTCTCCACCCGCCTAATCTCAGCGGGTGCACTTCCGTCACCTGCAGGAAAAGACGACCAACCCTACCTAAAACAAAGCACAAGCAAGGCGAAACAATTTGAAAAGCTGGAAGCCAAGCCGCGTCGCAGGCTGGCCTAATTGCATGCTACATGGGCAATAACACACCGGTTTTCTGACGACAAGTGCAGTGATTCACGCATGTCCTCTGCTGTTGCATTCAAATGGCACGCAAAATACGTCAATTTGATCAGAGATCACACTCAACAGTCCTGACTGTCCCTTTTTCTTTCAGATCAGAGCAGACTGATCGCCTGCTTGGAAAAGAGGGGGTGCTTTTCTAAGTCTGCAGTTTCCGACTGAAGACAGCACGCGCATCGATCCGATTAATTTCGGTCACTTCTCTCCTCCGCATCATCGATCGATATCGTCCAAGGCCACTGCGAACGTCGATGTAAACATCAGTGCGCCATTAAAGGCGCAGAGCTCTGGCCGGCACACAATTAACGAGACAGCCCGCGAGCTTATGGTGTCACAGGTTCTCAGTGATGCAAACTGTTTGACTGATCTTTCAGCCCCCACGGCTTTTCCTGCGCTTTTTATCTGTAAAGCGAGGTATGCTATCGATCGCTTACGTACTTATCGTGATACATGTAACGGTACTGTACGTTGGCGCGAGCATTATTTGGCGTTGCTGATGCCTGCATGCGATTTCTAGAAAGCCTTTTCTTTTTGACTTCTTCCTGGGGAGTGGGACGGTTGGGTTGGATCAAGTAGCTGTCCAATGATCCCTTTTTCCCGAGCTTTTGCTGTGTAAAGTGTAATCTTGCTTTACATTATCTGGAGCTGTAGAGGAGAGAATCACCTGACCCTTCCTCAAACGATAGAAATCCTCTAAAGAATTCTCCAAAGAGAACAAAAGATGGTGTTTTTGGAGAAACATGTGTGTTACATGTAACTTTTTGCATTGCACTTCAGAGTTTTGGGAAAATCTGTCCCAGCACAAAAGGGGGGAAAATGAGGGGGAACAGATAATCAAAAGTCAAAGGCATCGTTAACCAATCACGATCAGAGCTGCGCTTTTTGCTTTTTTTTTTCTCTAGACCTTTTTGCACTTTTTCTTGGCTGATAAGCATACCGCAAATACCTGAAAATTCAGGGAAAGTTTCGCGAAATGCTTATATAAATTCGGTTTGGGGGCCCCACAAACGCACGCTTAGCGGAGGAGGATACGAATGCCTTCTTCTCCCACCTCTTCGAGACTTCCTCGTTCCCTCCTCCAACCTCGCGAATCGAGATCCACATCCGAACACCACCGATTCCGAAAGCTTCTCCTGCCAAACCCTAAATCTTCGGGGGATCGGGCGCTGTTCCCTGCCACGAGGGGGGGCTTCTTGAGGTGTCGCGGTGATTGCTTTGCCCGTCTTCCCGTGCAAATTGCGCTTGCAAAGGTGCGAGAAGAGGAGATAATCTGAACATCTAACACACGATTTCGTCCACATTTTCGTATTTTGACCGTTATTTCAATCAAGAGGTGGAAGATCTAACAAAAGTTACAATTTTTCGCTACTTTTCAGGGGAAATAGGGCGATTCTTAGGTATCCTTGATTTTGGAATGTGCAATAGGCAACACAAATAACAACATCTTTGCGCAGTTGTCGAGTTATTTGGGGCTCTTGTCTTCGGCGGCGAGGGGAAGGTGAAGCACAGGGGCAAGCCTAGCAGGGAGATGAGGGATGTGGCCGTGGCTGGAGAGGATTACGTCCGCGTGCTGGGACCGGGTCCGGCGGTACGCGTTTATGAGGAGGGATGAGGACGACAGTGGCGACGGCAGCGGCGGTGACGCCGACGACCTGCTGTGGTCGCGGGACCTCGGGCGGCACGCGGCAGGCGAGTTCTCCTTCGCCGTGGTGCAGGCGAACGACGTGCTGGAGGACCACAGCCAGGTCGAGACAGGCGCCGCCGCCACCTTCATCGGCGTCTATGACGGCCACGGTGGTGCGGAGGCGTCCCGCTTCATATCAAACCACCTTTCCGCGCACCTCGTCCGTACGTGGCCCCTCTCCAGCTGAATACACCCGATTTTACTCATCTCAGCTCTGTGTAGTATTCACTAGCTTATAGGTTGAAGTTTGGTTAAATTTGCTAGTCCTAGTCTTAGCTCACTAGTATTCACTAGTGTTGAATTATTGGGGGTAGTTTGTTTTTACAAAATTTGTTGATAGCCGCTTATTTTTAAGAGTTGCATGTGCATTGATACACCGTATATTTTTCCCGAGGATGTTTTTTTTTTTAATCTTGATCTGTATAGTTGCCAGTAGTGCAATGAATATTTTGTCCGCGAGCAATGTTTTAGCGACTTGTTTGCCAATACAGTGGAGAACCCCATTTGGAACCACGGGAATTCCATAGGAAATGAAACATCCACTCTCATTACACGTGTGGTTTCGTATAAAATTCCTATGGGAATCCTTTGTTCCAAACAGGATATAGGAAATGTCCTCTAGCTATTATTGTGTGCCACTGTAACTGTGAAGGGGAAATTTGCACTTTCCTGTGTTCTTGTCATTCACAGCCTCGATTGGGAGTTTTTTATTCATCTGTTCACTTGTCTGTGCGTGTTTGTTTATTGATGAAAGCCTAAGAGTTCTGGGACTACCACCTCGCATAACCTGACTGTTGTTCATGTTAATAACAAGCACCTTTCATACAATCCATTTGTGCTTTTTTTTAAGTGAAATTTTTTCTCAGGCTAACATGTTCTTATCTTACAGGTCTTGCCCGAGAATGTGGAACAATATCCGAGGATGTTGTTCGAAACGCCTTTTCTGCTACAGAGGAAGGCTTCTTGTCGCTTGTGCGCAGGACACATCTAATAAAACCTTCTATTGCTGCTATCGGATCTTGCTGTCTAGTTGGCGTCATATGGAGAGGAACACTCTACCTGGCCAATCTTGGTGATTCTCGGGCAGTTGTTGGTTGTTTAACAGAATCAAACAAGATTGTTGCTGAGCAGCTAACAAGAGACCACAATGCAAGTATGGAAGAAGTGAGGCAGGAACTTAGATCTCGTCACCCTGATGATTCGCAAATTGTTGTTCTTAAGAATGGTGTTTGGCGCATCAAAGGCATTATACAGGTAGGCGAACCTTTTATGGCATGCATTGTATTTATGACACTGGTGTGTATGTTGTGATAAAAGTAGTAACCTTAGAAATTGTTGTGGCAGGAGAGAGCTAATCTTCTATTTTTTAGTAACTGTCTAGCAGAGGAACCATAGATAGTATTGAAATTATTAAATATATGACAGCCAATAGGTGATCATTATGATCAAAACTATATAACTACGTTCAAGAGTATATTTACATAATGCCGTCTGAGACTCCTTTATTAAATCTGCTGAAATTTTCTTCTTCAGAACATTTTTCTGATTTACTCTCTTAGGTTTCAAGGTCTATAGGTGATGCATACTTAAAGAAGCAAGAATTCGCTCTTGATCCATCCATAACTCGATTCCACCTCTCTGAGCCTCTCCGCCGGCCTGTCCTAACGTCAGAGCCATCTATATACACGAGAGCTCTTCGTTCACATGATAATTTTTTTATCTTTGCATCGGATGGATTGTGGGAGCACCTGACAAACCAGCAAGCTGTCGAAATTGTGTACAACAATCCACGAGCAGTATGTCTTCGTTCTCTCTCCCTCTCTGTGTGTTTTTGGGAATGAACTTGCAATATTTTTGTTTCGTTCTTATGCTGATGACTAAGTGTACCTTTTCGTGCTGATGTTAACTTCTGCCTTCATTCTTTGTAGGGTATTGCAAAGAGGCTAGTAAAAGCAGCTTTGAAAGAGGCTGCACGGAAGAGGGAAATGAGGTACGATGATATTAAGAAACTTGAGAAAGGAGTCCGTCGCTTATTCCATGATGACATCACGGTTGTCGTAGTTTTCATTGATCATGAGCTACTACAGGAGGGGGATGCTTCGGCTCGTGAACTTTCAGTTCGTGGGTTTGTTGAGTCTGGAGGCCCCTCAAGCTTTTCAGGGTTAAATGGCATTTCTTAACATGCTGACCTAGTGATCTTGATGTCTGTTCTGATGTAATTTTAAATTTATACTTTGAAGTCTTCTTTTGGCTCTGTTCTTGCATAGTACAGTACTTTGTATATATTAACTTCGTGCCGCGTTGGAACTGTTGTACCATTCTTAGCGATGTCTGGCTACAGAGTTTGTCTATTCTCCTAAAGAATAAGCACAAGCCACTGTTAGCCCGATGATGGTTTGGCAATAATTTTTATTCGGTAAAGATATGGTATTTTGAACTGTTTGTGTGAAGTGTTGATCACCTCGAATTGGTAGTTCATCTGGGAGTTGAAACGTGGTCGGCATTCCTGTTGCCTGCTCATACGTCAATATGTTACCGGAGAACCTGACATGAATCCGAGCATCCACAATCTGTAGCTTTGGGTTTTCCTTCGTTTACTCAGCGGCGGTTAATTCTCTTAATTGTGATGGTTCTTGATCTGTTGGTGAGCACTTAATGACAAGCTGTTGTGATTTTGGCATCACCAACTGCTGATGGAGAGGTGAGATCAGCTTTCCCTTTGTTTGTGCTGGATATGGAATTCTGGCCTCCGGCGATAAAGCAAGTAGAAAAGAAAACTGATATGGGCATTACCGACAGATGAGGTCAGCTGTGAATCTCGGTGAAATATCCCACTGCTTGATG
Source organism: Melocanna baccifera (assembly GCA_036346265.1). NCBI lineage: Eukaryota > Viridiplantae > Streptophyta > Magnoliopsida > Poales > Poaceae > Melocanna > Melocanna baccifera. The sequence continues at coordinate 6,287,257 of CM070685.1, forward strand.
ATGGATCCAGCAATGTTCTGCTGGTAGCTCTCCTTCTCTTTGGCCTGTCCATTAACTAAACTAGTTCAAATACAGGTGGTTGCAGACTGCAATTGTGCAAGGAGAGATCGATCGCGGGACTTCATTGGTCGATTCAACTTTTCGGCGACCGAAAGCAAGAGATTTCGTTGGTCCGGTCAGGGAAGCTATCCTGTCTGCGATTTGCGACAGGCAGGACAGCGGCTCGGCCGCCACGAATTGCTTCCCCTGCCGCTATCCCATCCGCACATTGATCCAACTCTTGGAGTCCCACGATAACATCCGAAAAATGGTAGCACGGCCGGCGGGGTAAACAGCAGGGCATCACCAGATCTCGGGCGGTGGACTCGTGCAAGATCGGATGGGGGACGGTGTGCCAGGGCTTCTTACGAGCCGTGAGGCATCCGCGTCGCGTGCCCGTGCCGACGGGGAACAAGAGTCCCGCGCGGTACTACGATGAAACAGCAAAATCATGGCTTCCGAATACTCGCAGCCACTAGCTCATCGAAGCGATCTACCACATTTTGCAACGCTGTCTTCTTGTGCTGATTAGAAGAACCAATTTGCCATGGCAATCTCTAATAGCATCTGTAGCCTTTCTCTGCTAGCTTCTGCAGCTCTAGTGATCCTATGTAGCACGTGCAGTTGCTTGCAGTTCAATTACCCTAGCTTTGACACAACCAACAAGGATGATTTCAGGTTCAGCCTAGGCTCGGGAATAGCAAATGGATCCTGCAGATCACACCAAGCACCGGAAACGTGACCAACCAATCCGGAAGAGTCTGCTACAGTGGGGAGACCCTCAAGCTGTGGAACAGCAAGCAGAAAGCACAGTCATCCTTCAGGACTGATTTTGTTCTGAACATCCTCCCAAACCCACAGAACAAGACTGGTGAAGGCCTGGCTTTCATCCTCACCAGCAACCCGTCGTTACCGGACAACAGCAGCGGGCATTGGCTTGGAATTGCCAACGAGCAGACTGATGGTTCACCGATGAACCGAATTGTAGCTGTGGAATTTGACACAAGGAAGAACTACGGGGAGGACCTTGACGACAACCATATTGGATTCGACATCAACAGCATCAAATCTGTTGTGCCGTACCCACTCAGTAATGTTTCTATCTTCCTCTCAATTGGTTTTAATTTGTCCGTCAGTATCAGTTACCATGGTAAACTTAAGCTATTAATAGTAGATGCAATGCAGTGAAGTAGCAGAGGGTTTCATGTTGTCATACAAGCTTGGCCTATTGATCTATCACAGTATCTGTTGGAGGACATATATGTGGGATTTGCAGGTTCAACCGGGGAATTCACTGAACTGAACCAGATAAAGTCCTGGAAGTTTATCACAATTGACGACGCTGTCAGTAAAGCAGGATCTGTGAGGAAGGTGATTTGGTTTATGTTGATCCCATTTTCTATCTGTGCGGTTTTTGCATTCTACGTCTGGGGAAGATCTCAACGACGGAGAAGGCTAGCCTATAACAACGTTGAGATGACGAACGATGTGCCATCAATGTGACATGTTGTCAGCTCTGTACCTGTATACATCAGACTTGGTCTGAACAATAGTATTGAAACATCTTATATTAAGCCACATTTCAAAGGTTTATGTAGGAAATTACGTCTGTTGCAACCTCGATTTACGGATAGAGAGCCAAATTCAAAAAGGACTTCAGCCTTTTTTGTTACATACAGCCAAAGCACGCGGTTGGAGATCTGTTGCGCGCCCACATCAGCGCATTGGAGAGCCGCCGGGGTTTCTTGTTTCTATAGCGTCGCGCTGACCGCCGGAAGAAGGCGGAGCTCCGGCGACCAGCGGCAGCGGGGTGAGCGGAAGGAGCCAGTCTTATTTAAGGGCCTAAGCGTTAAAGGGTAACGTACTTGCCGTCAGCCCATTCATGTTTGGGCCACTCATGTTTGTTTCTCGGACAACCGCCAGGACCCACGTGGTCCCATTCCAACTTGGACCTCCAATAAAATGTGAGATCCAATTCGGCCTATCAAAAGTAGATATGAAACCATGTCGGCCCATACAAATTTGGCTCGCGTACAAGCGGCGGCAACACGATCCTCCACGACGACCTCAAGGCGAGGAGCGGCACGCCGCACGCGCGATCTAGAGTCATGGCCACAACGCGCGGGCGGCTACGTGGGCCTCCCCCGTGTCGTTCGAAGCGATGGTGACGCGCACGGCGCACCACTTCGTCGATCACGGCGTTTGACCCAGGTACCAGTAGATATGTAGAATGAACTAGATGCAGATCTGTACCAAATACCCAAAGGAACGAATACGCACATGTGGTAGGTTAAGTTACAATCCTGAATTTCCCTTAGTCTAAAAGACTTGACATCACAACAATACAAAATCTACGCCTAGTTCACCATTCAAAATAGCCTATAGATGACGGACCGACTTCACAAATGTGGATGGCCGAACCACCAAAATTGTCCTTTCTGCAGACAAGGTTTGGAATCTGCCATACATCTCCTAGCCGAGTCCCGATATACCAAAAGAATCCGGTTCTTCATAGCCCATTGGACTGCTTGTGATTCCATGAGACCGCCTTCTTGAAGGACTGCCACGTCGGTTCGCGACTGGTGGAAGTCGGTGGTACTACATTCTGAAGCACCACGAAAGGCAAACTTTCATGGTAATGCTTGTCTCTTGGTACATTTGGAAGGAGAGGAATACCAGGGTGTTTCAGACGACGGAAACCACCACGTTAACCTTGGTAGCAGCGATAAAGGAGGAGGTTGCCGCCGGGTTTTAGCAGGCGCAAACAAACTTGAGGGATTCTTAACCACCCCTATAACTTTCTATTTTTTTTCCCTGCTTCCGTTGACCGTCTCGAGGCCTATCCCTCCTCCCCCACCCTACCTGTTTCTCTTGCACCATAATTCTTCCTGTGAATTAATAGACGGCAAGCCTCTTGCCACCTTTAAAAAAAAAGAATTGACAATGCCGATGATCTTTGCCAAGCTTACTTCATGATGGCACACCTGTCAGGATTCAAGAGCTCTTAAGACAGCTTTTGCATTGATGATGCATGTTGATCGATAAAGAATTGTTAGATGAAAGAATTTTCTATCCAAGTTCTGCAGATCTGGCACTATCATGATGCCACTGATCATTATCTTCTACCTCCGAATGTCTTTGTATGTCATGATTTTGCTTGTTCAACAACCTCTTGTTTCTGCCGGATGCCCCTCTTTTAATCCGTCTCTGTTAAAAAGACGGATTAAAATTCTTGATGTTACTGATCATTTTTTTAATCGCCTAGTAAAAATTCTTGATGCTGAGTAGCATTTCTCTGAACATTTTGCCTGCACTAATTCTTCAGGGTTACCAATATCAAGATGTTACTGATAATTATCTTCTACCTCTAAATGTCTCTATGTCATGGTTCCACTTGTTCAACAAACTCCTTGTTTCTCTCGGATGCCCTTTTAATTTGTCTCTGCTCAAAAAACATAGGGGATGATTGCTTGTCAAAATTCTTGATGCGCTGCTGCATTTCTCTGAATTTTCTGTCCACCGATTCTTATTCTGCCTGCACATTCGCAATGTTGAACAGCATTGTTTAATGCACACATGATTCGCGATGACAAGTCCCTTGCAGTTAAGACATATCATCCCAGGTTGCAGCTGACGATTGGCTTTAACTGACTCTTCCAAGTCCCACAATGCCAGACGCTATGAATTCACATCTTCTATCCTCTTGCAGAGACAGCAAAAAGGCAGGAACCATTTAGGCATGACAGTCCTCGATAGTATGTTCTTCTGCTTTTCCTTTGCAGCTTCTGCAGCTCTTGTAATCCTAGGCAGAACCTGCAGTTGCTTGCAATTCACTTACCTCAGCTTTGACACAACCAACAAGGATGATTTCAGCTTTAGCCTAGGCTCAGCAATTGCAAATGGTTCCCTGCAAAACACGCCGAACACCGGAAAAATCAGCCACCGATCGGGAAGAGTAGTCTACGCAAGGGAAACCCTCAAGCTGTGGAATAGCAAGCGGACGTCGCTCACGTCGTTCAGGACTGACTTTCCACTCAACATCCTTCCACGGAATGGGACCGGAGAAGGTATGGCTTTCATCGTGACAAATAATCTGGCATTTCCCAACAACAGCAGCGGGCAGTGGCTCGGCATATGCAATAACCACACGGATGGCGCACCAGCGAACCGGATTGTAGCCGTCGAATTCGACACGAAGAAGAGATATAACGACGTCCTTAACAGCAATCACGTTGGGCTCGACATCAATAGCATCAATGTGGTGCCCTAGGTAATAACACTCAAGCAATGAATTACCATTTATTTGCCCGATAGAACACCACTCCAACGAATAGCAAGTTTTATCAGAGTCACGGAGTGAAACAATAAATAAAAATAGTCTTGATAACAAATTATTTAATTGCAAAAGAGAGATGGGGATTTATACCCTATCCTGCTCCACTAGATATCTACTCGTCCCTATATAAGGTGTTCATCTCACCCTGATCCTTGACGTGGTAGCTCATTCCACGCGACCTCATCTATGCCTGTGTATCTCATATCCCACTCGAGGTATTCCCCTGTCGGACTGGAGTGTAACAAAAAAAAATAATAGCAAGAATGAGTACTAGTGTACTCAACAAACAATATTAGCAAAGATGCACTATATAACTCTTCTCTATTTCTTTATTGCAAGTTCTAGAATCATCTCTTTTTTGAAAATTATTTTATCAAATTAAGTTACAAATTTTAATTAATGAAAAGACTACTAGTCATCTGGTGAAAAGAAAGACCCTTAGTGGTCTCTATAGCCTCTAATTCAGGATACGTGCATAAATTTATGATTTTACATATAGCACTACGCAGACTTGTGCCACTGTACTCATAGCTACTCTGAGCTCTGTTGAAACTAGATATCTCGTATTTCCTTATATGCAGTGCCAAGTTTAGAGTACGGGACTTTTTCCATGTTACATTATTAAATCTCCACCCAAATATTCTCTGTCGGTGACCCAGATCTCATCCTTACTCAGCACTTACCGACCTTAACTAAATGTTGGTTGGGCCAGTTATCCCTTCACCCAATACTCCACATGCGCTAATATATGTGCTTTGAATCTTCCACTTTTGGACTTGCGCTACCAGTCCTAGGTTCCTCCACTCATTATATTACGTACCCATTGTGAAGAGAATAGTAACATAATATGATATTTTCTGTCCGTCAAAAATAAAAATGTAGATGTGTCTTTATGTTCCAGTCATATGTAAAAGGGTCACACCTTTCATCTCTTTCCTAACCAGGGCTCTCTTTTACCATTCTAATAGCTACTCCCGTAGTCCAACTGCTCCTCTCAGCTGGACTGCTCTTTTCTCATGTCTCTTTCTTTCATTTCTTTTCTCCAATTTGGTTTTGGTATACAATTTTGATGCACATGTAGTTTAAATGGTACAAAAATGTAGTTTTTATCATTTAATGTAACTAGGTGAATGGTCAAGAATAAGATTCCCTGTGTAGTCGTAAGTCTCGGCGTCAAGTGTGATAAAGTTCACTATCTCGATCTGGGCTGGTTCATCTTCTGCTTTTACCAAGTATACGCATGACTTTAAAAATATGCTTAATTACTTGGGTGATCTATAGGTTCATAAAGTTAGCTTTCCATTTAGGAGAAATTTGGTAGATTTTATTTATTTATTGGGAGGTACTTTTATGCTTTTCTCAATATTGATTTGTATAATTTTTAAAGCATGATAAATAATAGATAGATATTATTTATCTTTTTATTTATTTTAATATTAATACTATTTTTATTAGAGAAAATGTATAGAAACAGTGTACTCCCTAACTCGCGTGCGCATGCAGAACATTCGGTACCGCCTAATGCCAAATGCCGCCTTCATACAGGATTATCCACGCCACATATCGGATGTCCTCCCAAACACCAAACATATGCACGCACGCCACACACACGGGGCCATGCGTCCACACACGCACATACGGCCACAATACACACGGCTCACGGCCACCACACAAACACGCACCCACGCACTCAACGCATGACCACAACACACGCACTCACACCTCTTCTTTCCGTCGGCTCCCTCCGGTCATCCTCCGATTTGTTCACCGCAGCCTCCATTGGAGGTGCTCAGACATGCTTCCGTTGCTGCGACTCACCTCCCGCGGCTCCCCCTCGCTGGATTTACACGCTTTAAATTGATAATTTTTTACAAATTAATCAGCCGGTCATTCTTTGATAAGCCTTACATAACTATAATGTATCTTGTTACAAATAATTTGCTGAGTACTCTATACATTCACGTTATGTCCTTTGTTGCTCAGTTATTGAAGAAGAATCATATCAGACAGAGGTACTTGAAGAAGGTTTATTCAATGACTTTACGGAGTTGGTCTTCATTTCCCAGTCAATTGATTGTGGACATATCAAATAGCTATTATGCTTATCATTATTTTTCGTTGCTAATTTTTGGTAAAGCCCTTCAGGCTATTATTTGTAAACCTCGCTATAAAGTCGCTACTCTGACAATTAATAATACTTAAGTCTTTCATAGTTAATCACGATCATGGTTGATATTTCTTCTATATTTTCACTGTATACACTAGCATGATTTTGAATTAGTGCAGCATACACAGAAAATCTGAATTTTCATATTCGGATCTCGACAACGAGTGAGCGCACGGTGTCATGGGCCGGCGAGCGCACGGCGTGGATGGGCGATCGCATGGAGGTGGCAACATGGTCGGACGAGCGCGAGGAAGCGGTGGTGTGGGTTGGTGAGCGCACAGTCAGCAAGCACACGCAGCATGGTCCTCCGTAAGATTTGGGGACACATGTGCTCCATCTCCGGTGTCAAAGCTCACCGTCGTCCGCGATGTCCTCCACGCTACCAAGTACTAAACTTGAAACAACCTCATCCTCTTCTAACTTTGTCTTCCCCAGCTGTTAGAAATAATCCCATAATGATTGTGGGAGAAGAAAAAGCACAACTTATAAGTGTGAGAGGGCATCTACCTATTGGACTAGTCTTTTAGGGGGAGAACGTCCAATACCACTTATAAGTGTGTTGCTCTGTGAGCTTATTTATGTTCAGTTCATTTAAACCTATGGTCTGAGAAATAAACCCGGTTAGATCTAGACATGCGATTAGGGTCCAACCCACTCGCAGGTTGTCTCCGAGCATGCTCCCAGCCTCGTTGGCAGTCTTTGAGCGTAGCTTGTTGTACCATTCATCCCGCTCGCAGGTTGTCTCCGAGCATGCTCCTAACCTCATTGGCAGTCTTTGAGCGTAGCTTGTTGTACCATTCATTCACCGAGAGAGAGAGAGTAGTGGAAGAGGAAGGAAGCTTCTAAGAAGAGGACACAGGAGTCAAGATGGAAGCAAGGCTCCAAGTGAAAGGAACGCGGTAGGAACTAACGCTTCGTGTATACACGGCTAGGATTGTGTTGAACACAAAATCCAAAGGTAATTGCCTATCTCATTTGTTTGCTATCTAAGGGCATCTCCAATGGTCCTATCTAAGTACTATCTATAAGGATTCCACATCATCTATAGAGTACACACTAAAAGCTAGCATTTCAAAGAACTATCTATAAGGGTAGCTATTTGATGTTTACATGCACACACAGTCATTTATAGATGCTGCCTCGTTTTGCGTTATAGACTAGAGACGAAATAGTAGCTAGCTGTTTGTGTTTTGCATACTCTCTTTCCTCCACATAGGATATATACTGATGTGTACATGCAAATAGCCAGCTGACTCAGCACCATTAGAGATGCCCTAATAGGATCATGTCGGTTATAAATGAGCAAATGTCCCATGAAATATGATGACTTAAGCAGGTAGGTACGTCGCGTTGGTTCTATTTTGCTCTATAATATCTAACAACTATTTAGCTTTTAAATAAAATATTTTTTAAGATAAAATCTACTAATCTATAGTAATAATTATAGTGACTTTATTTATAACGATTAAAATTGTACGTAAGTGTTTATCTCTCTACAAACTTTTACTATTTATAAATCAAGACAAAAAACCAATAGTCATACTCTCAAAGGCCCAAGAACACCAAACAAGCAAAACCGAAATTTTTCTATTTTAGCCCTTTTTTTGAAAAATATTCACATTTAGACCCCTGGCAGTTTTAATTCCATTTTTGGACCCAAAGGTCGGCGCCGTGGTCCATGGCGCCGAGGTCGCATACCCGCTCCAGCGTGCCGGCCTGCATGGCGCCGTGGTGGCACCACCTCGGCGCCGTGGGTTGTGGCGCCGACCTCGGTGCCGTGTACTGTGGCGCCGACCTCGGCGCCGTGGACTGTGGCGCCGACCTCGGAGCCGTGGGTCGTGGCGCCGAGCTCCCTAAACCCTACACAGGGCAAAAAAGAAGCTCTATGGGGGTGCTGCCTAAAAAAACATGCTATCATTGTCAAAAAAGAAGCCAGAATAAGGTCAAGTTTCACAGAAGGCACATTTGTAGCTAAGATTTGTCACTTTAAAGAAACTTGTATTTTCAGTTTCTGTTGAACATGCCCAATGAATTATACTGGTGTTTGATAAAATTTATGTCACATTGTGGAATTATGTAACTTGAGGTGGGAGGCCTTGGGATGGTTCCTCTTCTATGCTGGGAATGTAGCAGCAGCATTTGGCTCAGCTTACTATCACTTCAAGCCAGATGATGACCGCTTAATTTGGGACAGGTTGCCGGTATCTAAATATTTGTTCTCTCTGTCAGCTTCCCCTCTGCTGTTTACTATACTTGGTGATTTTGCATAGTTTTGGATAATTGGATCATTACATAGTTTTGAGTCTATTGGGAGAAATTACTGTGTTGAGTAATTCCTGTTAAAAAAATGCAGTTCACCTACTTTTTCAAATCATCCAAGTGTTGAGAATAGGCGAAAAATGCCGTATCTGGGTTTCAATGTGAGTGTTTTTAGTTGACAAAGGGGATTAGTGATTGATGTTATTGTGCTAAGTATCTGATCTGAATATTTTGTTTGTGCATAACCGATGGGATCAATGAGTATTGAGTAACCTTTCCTGGCTATGAATGTTCACTGGATGCTCTTGCAATGCAGACGATGATATCAGCCTCCTCACTTTTGTCTATATTAGTAATTAAAAGAGTTGATGAGAGGGCTGGGTTATCTTGTTTGATCTCGCTCGTCTCTCATACTAGTGAAAGGTATACACAAATGCCCCTGTTTAATGTGTTGTTACGGTTGATCGCAGAATTCTTGATGATATGCGATTATGGGTGGTTCTAAATTTTGTTCCCTGCATCGCGATTCCTGCGATGCTATTCTTGTTCCCTCCAAAGTATACACATTCAAGATTTTGGTTTCTTGCTACAGGTAACAGTTAATGATCTAATGCATTGAGATTTTAAACTTATAAAAACACTTATTTGATTGACATCCTGGTGCAGACTTTTACCTTCTGGCAAGATTCGAAGGCCTTGCTGACAGAAAGGTTTACAGTGTGAATCGATACTTCATTAGCGGTCATTCTTTTGAGCATCTTTGTTTTGCCCTGGAACTCTGTACTTCTAATGTTTAGAATTCCACCACTAGTCCTAACATGCATGCCTTAGGAAAAATAACTTGCTGGGTCTATTACATTTTGTCTACTGGGTGTAGCGTGGTTGTTTCCCCTTTTTGTCGCGCCCTGAAGATGGCTCCGCTGCATCCTTCTTCCTGTCACTCTTGGTCTTGAGAGCTGCCTTACGAGCTTGAAGCTCTTCCTCCTAACGCTTGATGGCTACTTCACGCAGACTTAACTGCTCCCGCCTCCTTTGCACCTCATCCTCCTTGCCCTTCAGACGGATTTGGTCCACCCTCACGCGGCGCTCTTGCTCAAGCCGCATCTGTCGTTCCACTTCGCGAGCCTGAGTCATCTTGACAAAGTATTTTCCTTTGTTTTCCACCTGCACTGCCCGGTTACCTGGCCATGCCGGCGACACCCGATCCACCCATTCGATGAACGTGCAAGCCTACGTGTGGCGTGGTAGATGTCATGGATAAAGTTGAAAAACGATAACCAGAAACAAATGATTTAGTTGTCGTCGTTACCACGAAGTCGTCATCCAGGTCTGGACACTTGAAGAATCTACGGCCGTATTTGGCTCGTACTCGATCTGTCGAGACGCACAATATCGTCCGAAAGCCGCAATGGCACTTCGGACGCTCATGCCACTCCGGTACTCCAAATGGGTCGGACCTCTAGGAAGACATTGTTGTGTAGTAGTATTGTGATGTCTTGAGGAGGAGATGTGGTATGGAAGACATAGGATGCCTTAATGTAGGCAGGTTATCTGGTGCAGTGGGCATAGTCCATGGAGAGGATCTTTTCGCTTTTCCTGGATTCCAGTGTAGCAATAAATGGCTCTATGTAGACTTTTCAGAGACTATAGTCTCGTAATAAAAGCGGCCCCGTCTCATCTTGTCTCTGCGTAAAGCAGGCCACTCGTCCCCCTCGCTGCACAAAGCTGCCGAGTCTTGTGCTGACACTGCGTAATGACATGATGACACCTCCTCGGGCCTTTTCCATGCGCGTGCACAGTAGGGGCCCCCGTTACCATCCGGAGGTCGTGAACACGTGTCAGCTGCGTCATTTTCTTGGTCCCCCGGCCCCTACGTAGAGAACTCTTTAAATCGAACGAAGCCCCAACCCCTTCTCCGTCGTGCAGAAACATACCATGTCGGAAGTCGAGGGTCCAGTCGTATTTGGGTCCCCGAAGGAAGAACTTCCCTTGGAAAGGAGGGAGAACTTCGATTCACAGTACCGCCTGATACCAAACCGGCGTGCTCAACCTGCATGGCGAAAATGCAGACACAATAAGGACGCGGTTGTGCAGGTCTTGGATGGCCCAGTCGATGACGGGCGACGTTTCTTCCGATGCCCACACTCAGGGGTAGAAATTGCTAATAGTACAATTTTCATTACTACTTATGGATCCTCCTTGTTAACCGTTCTTTCTCGCAGATGGCGAAATACGACTTCTCACGCTGGATCGACCCGCCTCACGAACGGTATGTTGCCATGTATGTGAATACATTATGGGAGCGAATATTTGAGTTGGAGGAGCGAATCGAGACTCTCAACGAGGAGAACAACGACCTCCGCCAGCAGATGCAACGCGAGAGGGGCAACGAGGAGGTCGTGAACATAGGAAGCTCGTACGATCCCGGATGTTGGTGCGCGAACCCTAGCTGCATATGTGCGTGCCACTACAACGACGGTCAGCCACGTCCGAGGCGTCCACCTCAGCAATACTCCATGTGGGTGCCACGAGGCTCGTTTGGTATGTAGGCAACGAGGTGTATGGTTGTTCTCGCCTATGTTGCTAATGTTTTATGCTATGTTGTACCTTGTGTTTGTTGTTATCGTGTCGTCTACTGCTGGAGAGTTCATGTATGTGCATGTAATGCAATGACAGTACTTGTCATATTACAATGATGCCTTAATTGTAGTTAAAATAATTTCACAAGCGCATGACAGTGCGAACACAACAATTGCATAAATGATTGCACGAAACCATGCGACGTTACAACATCTCAATTACAAAAAGTCATTCTGAATACATTATATCGTGTTAGTTCGAAATTTTGGAGCCACTGTAAACACAAATAACACATGAATATAACATATACACATATATACAACAAGTAGCTCATTACAAAACCCGTCACTGCCTCCTAGCCTTACCCTTACCAAGTGCGTCGCTGCCTGGAGTGTAACGGCTAGGCTCGCGGCGGCGTCTGCGTGGTAGAGGCTGAGTCGAAGGCGCGTCAACGAGCTGAGACGGGCCTATCTCATTGTAAGTACGCTCCACCTCGTCCTCGTCGTCGTGGTGACCGCCCTGGGCTGGAAAAGTGTCGCTCGTCGTGGGGGACGAGCTCTGAACTGTGGACCCTTACCGCGTCGGGTCTGCAAGTCTGGTCGGAGGCATGAGTACATCCCTCGCCGCGCCTGTCCTGCAACCACAACAACCAGCCGCACGGCGTAGCCGACCTGCTAGCCTCTGTCGTCCAACATTTTGTTAACCAACAAGATACGAAGAATATAGGTGAACAATTTTGTGAGTGGCTTTGTCGAAACTTACCTCTAGGAAGCTACGCGTCCTGACGTCACCGACTGTCCTGGAGAAACTCTCTATGTCTGTCACGGATTTGCTTGATGTGTTGCCACGCAAACAAGCACAAGAATGGATATTTGGCTATATACAGAGGTATTTATGTCTATTGGAATATAAGCAATGAGATTGAACATTACCACTCGGTCCAGGATCGGTGCCGTCTCCACCTGCGTCCCAAGTCGAGTAGACTGATCGTAGGGCGTGTCTTCGTCGCCGGAGGACTCAATGTCGGCATAGTCATCTTGAGTCCATTGTCCCTTAAACTTGGTCCGCGTCGCAGCCTGGTACCGCCAGAAGTACGCGTTGCTGTGCAGCTCGTCGTTGTCGTCCACGTTGTCCTGAAAGTGTCCCCACTCCTGAACGTACACGTGGTGGTGCTGCTCGAAGTCTGTGACCTTCTTACATCGCGACGATCAAATCTGCATGTCACGTAAACCAATAAGTAAAATTAGTGGAAACTCTGTGCAATTGGAATCCAAGGTTAGAATTGAAATTGCATGGCACTTACTTGTGCAAGGCCACAGATGTGGAGAACGGCGCTACTGGCCACAGCTGCCTCATACCAAACTGGCGTGCTACTCTATGTGGTAGGTGATACTCAACAGCATAGAAATAGATTAGGGGGCACCTCATCCTGTAGAGGGCCTCGTCTATCTTTGCATGCTCTGCTGAATCAATGGCCTCCACCTCTTGCTCGGCGTACGGCTCCCACTTAACCTGCATAACAACAATTAACTTGTAAGGTACTATACTAACAAATGAAAATCACGATACCAAATGGAATTAACTTACATTGGAGGCCGTGAGCGCATCTAGCTCATTCGTGAACTCTAGGTAGGCACGCCGTCTGGCGTGAGGCGAGACACAGTCCCAAAGAAATGCAAATGTCGAACGTCGACGAAGAGGAACCTCTGCGAACCATGGACGAGGAGGTAAAACCGTGGGACGACCAACTAGTAGACGACACCACATCCACAGCTGGAGGAGGTAGAGGCAACCACCTACTGACGAGTTCGCCGAAGTCCGACGACACGCCTCGCAGAGGTGGCGGTAAAGGAACACCAACACCCCGGAAGCCCAGCTATACTGCCCCGCCGTGTCCCAGTCAGTGAGGCAGTGGATGTACATCCACGACGCGCTGTCCCCCGTTCTATCGGGGAAGAGAATGCAGCCAAACAAGTGAATGATCCATGCTCTGCAAGTATATGTAAAATGATATTAAATCAAACTAAGTCAACTATCTGCAAGTATATGTACAATCAGACGATGAGTTGGGTCGATATCCACCCCTACCTGCAGTAGTAGGCAACTGTCTGCTCGTCCGCACCTTCAGGACACACTGCGAAAGTCTACCGGAGCCAGGTGATTGTAACTCGGCAGTGCAATGGCACGCCTCGGCAGAAGCTCTCTCCGAGGAAGGCCTCTACTCGGGCTCTCCAACCGATGAAGCACGCATGGTCCGATCAACGGACGGCCGTGAATGGCGACACCAAGCATCTTCTCGAGTGTCCTCGAGTGTAATAGTCATCTCACCGAAAGGAGGTGGAAGGCTGTGAGTCTCGGCCTCCACCTACATGATACCAAAAAGAGGACGACATGTCGAGAATTTGAGCGCACATAGCCGATAAACAATGAACATGCAAGTGGAGCAATGGTTTAGGAGAATACCACAACCGGTGCGGTGATGGCCGGGGTTGAAGTTGGGCAACCCACGGCGAACACAGTAGAGATGACGTCTAGGCCAGCCCTCTCCAGGAGGGAGTGTACCTCTCGTCGTCGCATGTCCAGAACCCGTCATGGGTTCGAGGACGAAGGATGGGCAGCTCCTGTATAGAATACACAAATTTTTTTAGTTAATGCATCAACATAAATCATTAACTGTACAAGAAGTGATGAAGGCAGTACCATCCCCTCCGCGGTGAGCCGTCCTCGGTGGTTCTCCTCGTAGTACGGGTCTAGCAGGTGCAATTGCGCCATCCTACCAAAAAATTTGAATTTATCAGTCCAACATAGAAGTAAACAAAAATTTTAACATGTATAAATTATGGAAATAATAAGAAATTAAACAAGAAACATAGCAAATTGCATATGGGAAAACAACTAGACGAAATATGAAACATAACGAACAACAAGCACTCGCACCTGACTAAGTGGTCAATGGCATGTGCGTGAATTGTGGCCAAGTCTACCACATCTGCTACATTGGTTACGCTCGGGTCGATGAAAGGGGTTGCTCTCCCTCGCCTCGTTCTTCCTGGAAGCTGATCCATAACCATCTTGTGTCTCGTCCTCTTCCTCGTTCCACGTTTGTTCCAACGGCTACCCGGATCCGCAATGTATTTGGGCCAAGTGTATGGTGGTCACTCTCCCTCATCCCGGTAAGGCTCGAAACGGGGAGACCACGTAAGCATAAGGTTGTCAACACTGAACTCCCGAGGTATCTTGCTCTCGTAGTCAAAGTTGCGATGCCTTGCTGCTGCCACATAATGAGAACATGAAAAGTGGTACTGCCTCGGTTTACCACATGTGCATGAGAAAGCACTAAGGACAACCTTATGCCTCCTCGTCGGCCAGAGCTCTCCATCGGTCGTTGTACCACCTCTTTCTACAACCTCGTAAGTGCCCGTGGCGTTGTCAAAACAATGTACCTCATGTGCCTCAGCCCTCGCCTTTGCCTTTTCAAGGTGTCGCTTCGGTTTTGGCGCCCATCTCACTTGTTTACTCTGTAGCGTCATTGCATGTGTGTATCTTTCGTTGAACCAGGCAACAAGCTTGTAAAAGGTGAAGGATACGATAGCATTGACAGGCATACCACGTATACCCCTAAGCAAATTATTGAAGGATTCGGCCATGTTGCTTGTCTGAAACTCGTACCTCCAGCCACCATCGTCATGAGCCCTTGTCCATTTGTCGACATCTCTCATCAATCCCGTCAACCATTGTCTACCTTCTGAGTTTGTTGCAGTATTAAGCTGTTCCAACTTCTCCTGGAAGAACTTGACCTCAAGCATTCGAGCGACCTCCTCGAACAGATAAAAGTTATCATTCGTACCATCCTTACGAAGTAGATTCTCGGCAAGATGCCGAGTGCACCAACGGTGGTGCAAAGCTGGATACCCCGGTATCTGCTCCTGTACGGCAGTAAGTATGCCCTGATGTCTATCAGATATGACACCAACCTCCCTACCAGGGCCGACCACGTGCCTCCGAACGAGCCGCATGAACCATCCCCAGCTGTCTTTGTTCTCCCTCTCAACCAAAGCAAACGCCAAAGGAACCAACGCGTTATCTGCGTCACAGGAAATGGCTATCAGAAGTGTGCCCTGGTACTTGCCAAGAAGAAACGTACCGTTAATGGAGAAGACGGGACGACAATGCCGAAAGGCCTCGATGGACTGAGCAAAGCACCAGAAAGCACGAAAGAATATCTGCATCCCATCTTGAGTCCATTCGTTCGGTTTCGGGACGTACTCATAATGCATGCCTAGATTAACCGCTTTGATTGCATTGAAGAGTGCTGGCAACTGCAAGTACCTATCTTCCCAGTCCCCATATATCATCTTCCAGATGCGTTGCTTTGCCCTCCATGCTTTCCTATATCTTATCTCGTATCCAAATTTCTCCTTAACAATCCCAGCAAGTGTCTTCACCTTCATATTGGGTTCTCCCTTTACTATGTGCCACAGTGACTTGGCAATAATTGTAGAGGTCAACTGCCGATGCTTCTGTTTGAGCTCTGCTTCGGCACAAGAGTGTGAGCCAACGATTCTTATGATCTTGAACTTTCCTGTGTCCTTCTGTTTGCTAGCACAAACCCTCCATTCACATGTTTCCTTCTCGCACACAACTGTGTACCTCCGCTCCACATAAAAATGCCTCACCTTGAATGGCCTTTTACGAATCACTGAATACTCCTGCAGCCACCTTTTCAATGCAGACATGTCCTCAAACACCATGCCCTTCTCAATTGTCATGCTTGACCCGGCTTTAGGAGCATCTAGCAACTCGTCATCCCTTCCTTCTGCATAAACCTCATGAGAATGCCGAAGATCGCTGAATTCATGAACTGATGGATCCCGGCCAGGGCAATAACGCCTAATCAGCTCAATATCACTTTCGGTCGCTCTCCAAAAGGCGGTCATCATCGAAATCAACGGCCCTTGCGATCTCGTAAGGCTCCAGATCATCCACAATTTGAACATCCACACTGTTGGAGTCCCTACAAACTTCTTCAACGTTGTCAGATGGAGCAACGGGAGGAACACCCACATTATCAGGAATGTCTCCTGCATCATAAGCACAAAAACAATGGGATTGAGACAAAAGAATGGAATGACGGGAAAAGGCTAAAGTGTTGCTCGACACTTCATCGATGATCTGGGGGCCGCCACGACACATTCAACTCGAACTGGTTGAGAAATCTGAACCTCGTTCGGGGCAGATAGAGCATCGGGCACCTTAGGCACTTCTTCCACATCCACCGCAAGGTCCGGTAACGGAGGGTCAAAGGGTGCCTGATCACTTAGTTCCGGTGAATAACCATGAGGGGTGGGATCAATGGACACCTTCCGCACAACAAGGTCCAAACATTGGAACTCATTCCTCATAACCAATTTGACATATTTGTCCCACTGATCCTCACAATCAATTAAGATCATCCGCCTTAGAATTGTATCTTTCGAACCGAAGTGAAGTAACCCCTCAACTGTGATGCTCTCCTCGTTTGCATGACAATGTAGCTCCTCCCGAGCCCTAGCAACCAACTCACTAAACGACGGCCTATCACTGAATATCAGAGGCACCCTTTGCATCTCAACAAATCGAACATTTCCATAATCATCACTTGTCACACTGCCTCCATGATATAGGGTGACTAGGTTGTCCATCTAGTTCATACAGAAAACATGTTGAAATACCATCAGTAACATGTTGAAATCTAGTTATTCCGAAATACCAAATGAGGTAATGCGTGATTCGAATGGAAGGCTCAACAAAATGGAGAAACGAAGTAACATTAGGCATACCATTACATCCTGGACCTGCCCATTCCCATTTTAGCCCATCTTTCCCTCTTGTTAATCGAAAGAATCAAGTAGGCAATAATTTTTCACACATACGTATCAATCTCATGATCGATGTAAGACCTGTATCTCTAGTTAAAAAAGCATGCTCATGCCATGCAAGAAAGGCCACTAATATATGGATATCTTCATCAATAAACATTAGCATATGACCATATCATCACCAGCAAGTATATTAATCTGTCCACAAATAATTGTTACAAATTACTTAAAGGTACCTCGAAAAAAATAGATATCATCTAACAATCTCAATGTATGAAACATTACTGAGGAATTGCCGCTTTTTGCAATCATTAACAAGCACCGAAAATAAGCATAGCGTGTAAGAAAACTAACTATTAATCATAGCGTATAGAAAATATCGCTTGTCCTAACCAGCCGCCAATCATACAACCGTTGCATCATCCAAAACAGACAACGCATAGCGAATCCCTAAAATACTCTTCCACTCTAGCGATACGCAATATAAATAGGACTTCCGATAGCCGACACAAGACAACGAGTCATACATAGAGTTTAGCATTTCCATATAAACATTAAATATCTATTGGAACTCATTTCTTGTCTCTGCACTCCAAACAGTCCTTAAAAGATCATTTAGCTAGCTACCTAACAAGCAGCAAAAAAATCCGACACACGAAGCCTAGCACATACAAAAGCTATGTATGTATATTGATGTTGCTCACAACATATCGTGACAACCTATAAATGGATATTGATTCAAATGGCAATGGGCAGATTGTTCAATTTGTAGCATTTATGCTTGCACTATTGGGGAAAATGCTCGTGGGAGCCGTGCCAGCGCAACACTGACGCAAATGACCAAACTAACGAGCCGAGGGAGGAGAGTGGTGGGGTCGACCTTGAACGAGTTCCGGGTATCGGTGGAGATGGCCTCGGTGAGGAGCTCGGGAGGAGGGGTCGGCGGGAGGAGGCGGCGGGAGGAGGCCGGAGAGAGGAGGGAGGCGGCGGGAGGCCGGGAGGGGAGGGGTGGGCGGAGGGGCGGCGGGGGGAGGCCGGGAGGGGGAGGGAGGCGGCGGGGGGAGGCCAGGAGGGGAAGGGTGGGCAGAGGGGCCGATCGGGCAGAGGGTGCGGCGGGGTCTGGGGCCAGGAGGGATTTTTGCTCTGTTTAGGGTTTAGGGAGCTCGACGCCAAGATCCACGGCGCCGAGGTCGGCGCCACGACCCTCGGCGCCGAGCTCGGCGCCACGACCCACGGCGCTGAGGTGGTGCCACTACGGCGCCACGTAGGCCGGCACGCTGGAGCGGGTACGTGACCTCGGCGTCATGGAGCACGGCGCCGAGACGTTTTATCTCGGCGCTGTGTCCCACGGCGCCGACCTTTGGGTCTAAAAACGGAATTAAAACTGCTAGGGGTTTAAATGTGAATATTTTTCAAAAAAAAAGTTAAAATAGAAAATTTTAGGCAAGCAAAACGTAGTGCGCGCGTATGTTCATGGCTACTTTTCCAAAGCTTTATCCAAAGCCTCGAACGCGCAAGGCGTCTCCCCAGCCACACGAGCTCCATATATTCGCCGTTCGTGAGCTGGCGCGGCAGCTGCATGAGAATCGAGAGGCCTCCAGATGAGTTTCAAAGCAACGAGTGTCCTCTGCCCCTCCGTCTCTTCTCCGCCACAAGCTCGCCTCTAGGCTCTAATGGTAGGGCCGTGCAGATCGCACGCCGGGCCGAGATGTTCGTGCGTTCCGCCAGGTGTTTGCTCGGTAGTGGCCTGGCGCTCTCTTTATTCAGAGGCGTTCGCTGCCCTGCACCGAGCCGCGCAAGTCAGGTTTTCACATTGTCGTAGCGTCAACCAACCGCTTGGCGCGGACGTCGCAAAGAAATTAAGGATGGATAGCCGCCCGAGCTAGCATATCCAACCATTATTACTGAAAGTCCCCATCCGAAACCTAAAGACGGTAAAGCGTTTGTGAATTACTGCAGCGTTGCGTTGCGTTGCGCTAGATGAGTGGCGTATGCTCCAACTACCAGGTCCTGGTTCACAAAACGATGGAAACTAGCCAAGAGCAAGAGGAGGATGACGCACGAGTCAAACGACCCCGGGTTATTTGCCTGTCTATTCATCGTAATCTTGTGGCCTCTGGACTAGAGACGGCAGTATATAAATAAGTGTGTTCGATCGATCGAGTGAGCTGAACACCCGTTTTTAGCAAGATTTAACGAACTAGCTCTTTGCTGACTGTAACCGGAAACTTTAATTATGGATCAATTCGAGAAGGTCAAAAAAACATGGAAGTTCTGTTGGCCCTGAAAATGTGGTGTGCTAGATCGCTACTAGGTAGTGGTAGCTTTCCACGGGTCGTCATTTTTGTACCGGAAACCTGATACCCGATGGGTTTTTATTCTATTAGGGCATAGATCTGAGTTAATTTCCTAACCCATGAGTCTTTTAATGGGCAAAAAGTCTAACCCATCGGGTCTACGGGTTCGAGTACGTTCCTATAGTACCCGAACCCGTAAATCCATAGGTAATATAAACCCGGCCCATAGGAGTTATAAACCCAGCAAGCCAGCCCATAGCCCAATACGGGTTCGGGTATGTTGACTTTTGAGAACTTAGCTACCATTGTAGTTTGTCTTTATAAGTAATTTTAGTACTTTTTCATTTTGAGTTGTCTGTTCTGTTAGTATGGTATGAACTCAGTGAACTATGAACTATGAACTCAGTGGGCATGGGTCTGGGCATGGGCGATCCGTGGGTACCCGTTAACCTAGTAGGTATGGGTTTAGGCAAAAATCTGTACCCGTCACGGGTATAGGTTTTTTAGTGGGCACGTCCAACTTTCGCGGGCACGGGTTTGAAACGGCAAAATCCAGCGAGTTTATACCCGTTGCCAACCCTACACGTGGATATGCATGTCCTGTCCTCTCCGTCTGAGCTCACGTCAAAAAATTCAGCCAGATCTAACTATCCATAAAGCATGCATCTTGTTTGTTGCTGCCGCAGATTAGCGGTAAGTCCAAAGCAACGGCGATCCTGATGAGATACCAACTGAGAACAACTGGACCTGTGCCACCGTGACCGTCTGACAGCGGTGGGCACGACGTCTCTGACGGCCTCACCCGTAGTGTTTGGATGGGTTTTTTTTCCGTAGCTTATGATTTTTTCAGTAGTTTATGATTTTTTAATATAGTTCTGTCTTTTCGACGTAGTCTGTTTTAAACCCAAAAAAAAGAGAAATGTTGTGTTAGGTTTGATGACCCACCATAAAATCAAGCCATTTTTCATGCAATAAAACCTAAAATAGATCTTGATAAGGTTTTATTTCTAATATACCTTAACTTATTTAAGATAAAAAAATTTTATTATTGTTGTATAAGCTAAATATTAATTAATTATTTTAAAAAATCTATCGTGATAAAAATTATTTTATTTATTTATTTGAAGCAGTCATAGACAGAATATCTTTCCCTTTGCCAGAAACAAATGCCACGCATGACAGCGGGTGTCTGACACGCCGGGCCCACAGGTCACATCTCTCCCGAACTTCTCCGTGGGGGAACAATGAGCCAAACATGTGGCCAGGGAGTTTTTCATAGTCTTGTATTGCCAACCACGAGCTTGTGGCCAAGGATCACCCATCTGTTCCTCTCGTGAGAAAAAGAGCAATAAAGAGCGGGGTTTTCTTATTTTGCCTATCTAAGCTAGGCGACATGTTGATGGCAGCTCCGGTGTTTGGCGGGCCAGCTTGGTGGCTCTGACGTGTCCAAAAGCGAGCAAAAGGGCCACTGGAAAGCTCCCCTGGCCTTTCCTATCCATCCCAACAGGGACAGCCCTGTTCTGGCGCTCCAATTTTACAAGTCACATACATTTCCCCACAGAAACACTCGATAACGCATCCCCAGAAAAAAATCAAAAGAAGAAGTGGACAGCATCAGAATTCACAAGTGTGATCCAAAATGCAGGATTTTTGTTTAAAGTTCAAGGTCCAAGATTTTTTTAGTCCTTACTTCTTAAGGTCTCAGAAGCTGTATGGGGTGTTCAAAATGGCGGTAATTTATAACCTTTTTTTACTGTAACTGAGTTAACTTATTTGATATAATTTAATTTTAAAAAATAAAAATAGAAAAAACATGTTAGCTCATCATGGACAATACAAAAGAATACGAGAAAAAAGAAAACAGAAAAAAAACTCAACAGTAAAAAAAAGCTAGACACAGACGCAATCGTTGGCTTCGATGGACGCTAAGAGGCCTATGTTCTATGTTTACCAATTCTGTACGTACTTCGAATTAACCATCATAAAAACAAAGCTGCTAATTCGATTCGTTATCCAAAATTTTAGCTGAAATTTGGAAACGTTTGACTTGTCTAATTTAATCGGATTGCCAGGCCAACCCACTTAGCTTAGCAGAGCGAATACTAAGCCAAACATCCTTTCATCCTATCGGTAAACCACACGCACCAAAGGTGAAAGAGCCGGATGGAACGGATAGGAACCTCCATTTCGTGCAGTGCAACCCAGGAAAGCACATGGTTTTACCACACCCACATGGTAGCAAAACGTGCCGTGGGTTGCAGCTCCTGCTCTGTTCTTTTATTTCAACTATAGTTTTTATTTATATTTTTTAAATAGCAGTGAACACGAAGACACACACATAAATGATGTACAAGATTTTAAGTTTAAAAACTATTTTAAAATTTTGCTACAAAAAAATACCTTATTTATTTTAATTTTTTAAAAAACTAAAAGGCCTAAAACAACATGCTACTGACTACAGGACTGGTAGGGAAGCAACGAGAGCCACAATAATCGAGCGGCTTCCCCAATTATCCACTGGATTATTTGCCAAAAGATTAAAAAAGTGGCGACGAAAAGCACGAAAGGAAAAAAGGGAGAAAAATCCAGTCCGACGTGGCACCCTGGCCTTTGCTCTTTTCCTCCGCCCCTCTCGCCTTCTGGCCATAAGTACGCCTCATTTCTTGCATCCTCTCCTCTGCCCTCTCCTCCCCCGCCTCCTGCTTTGCGATAGTCTCTTCTACCTCATCAAGCAGCTCTTCGTTTTGCTTCTTGTTCGCCTAATGGTTGTTGCTTAATTGGCCCCAATATATGGCTGCTTCTGGGCTGTCCATGGTGAGGAGCCAGTGAGCTGAGCTAGAGTTTGGTTTCGGCGGCGTTTGGCTTTGCTGATACTTGGATTCAGAAATCCGGAGATGGCTCGCTTTCAGGTAATTTGTCTCTCTTTCTTCAGCTCTGATTCTTCTGGATCATTTTGTTTTGTGGAGTTTGGAGTAAACCATGTTCTTGGAAGTTTTTTTCCTTTCATGGCAGATCATGATCGCAAGATTATCTCATTTTTTCAAAAAAAAAAAAAGATGCTAAACAGTTGCTGAAGATAATTCCCTAGCAGAAAAGTGATACTATGCTGGCAATTCGAGTTTTCCCCTTGAAATTGAGTCCAACCAAATTTTATTCTTCTCTCCCTGAAGGAAACCAAGGCGAGAGATGATCAAAGACCCGTTGCTGGTCATGTTGGGCATCAAAACCTCATGGAAAATCTCAGGAATCCTCTGAATTCCAATGATACGAACATGCTAGCCGAAGCGCGAGTCCCTAAGGTACACTCCGCCGCCTGCAAATCACCACAGATCCACTGCAGAATGCAAATCTAGTTGTGAAGCTACGACCTTTCCTAACATGAAGCTCACTCTCTTGGTTGGCTCTTGCCGTTCAGGCGCGAAAGCCTTACACGATAACGAAGCAGCGGGAGAAGTGGACCGAGGACGACCACAAGATGTTCTTGCAAGCCCTGCAGCTCCATGGCCGTGCGTGGCGCCGTATACAAGGTACATACCTACCTCTGCAAGAAGCTCCATGTACGGCCATGTACAGTATCTGAGAAACTAGGCCTTATCTGACAAGAAGTACATACACACTGCAGAGCACATAGGCACCAAGACTGCTGTGCAGATCAGGAGCCACGCGCAGAAGTTCTTCTCCAAGGTCTCACAGCCTTCTCCTCGTGTACAAAATTCCCCCCTGACATGAAAAAATTCCATGGATTGTGTTGCTTGCAAGCCAATGTAAGTCACTCAATCATGGAGAGCAGATGCTATCCATGCCGCGTCGAGGCCCGTGTTTCTGATTGATGTATGCATTTCACTCTGCAGGTTATTCGAGAATCGTCTGGGGTCGACAGCAACAGCTCAGGTGCTGCACCACCGATTCAGATTCCTCCACCACGGCCAAAGCGGAAACCGGTGCATCCATACCCACGCAAACTAGGGAACGCACCCGGTAAGCTCGTCCCTGCACTCAACCAGCTTGAGAAGCCTCAGCTGCAGATTCAGACAGTGTGTGAGCAGGAAAAGGGTTCGCCGACGTCTGTGTTAACCATGGCACAAATAGGGTCTGAGACCTTGGCCAGTGATAGTGGCGGATCGCCAGCCTCGACGATCGACATGGAGGAGAGATGCCCCACACCAAGCATAGCAACCGCTGAGTTAACTGTGCAAGTGCCACCTACCAATGTCAAGGTATGTTCTTTAAATTTTAGCAGACACAATTAGCCCCTGCAAAGCATATGTTCTTTAAATCTTGCAAGAATATATAAGGTATCCGATCGTAAGTCAATAATCCTTCACCATATCAACACCATATCAACACACTAGTAAATCTGGCATCATTGCCAATAATTTTGGGTTTCTTGGTATTGAGATTTTTGGCTATCTGACGTTGATGCATCGTTTGACAATATGATCTAATTGACACAACTGGTAACTTCTAAATCCTGATGGACTCCTTAAATATGAATTTCAGGAGGCCAAGGGCTATACCACTTCCAAAGAAGCTGTGTGCGACAGATCCGAAGCTGCGGTCCTTAGGCTATTTGGCAAGAGATTTGTGGTGAATGATTTACATCAGCAGGCAAACCCCAGTACAGGGAACCTGCAAAATGCGGCAGGCATGGAACTGGATGCTTCAGCTGAGACACCGACTAGTGGAACTGGAAAATTCTCGTTTCATGGTGCAGCAGAAGCAAACACATGGAGCCCGTGGCTGACAAATACACAACAGTTTCTGTATTATCTTCCTCAAGGAGAGGTTTTCTCTGTGCATTCTGCTCTCCCATGTTTCATGTACAACAACGGGAGTGAACCTTGTCCCCCGAAGGCAGTAAACTCAAATCAACAGCATCAGCACCAACCTCCTCAAGCTGTCGCCTACAAATTTATGCAGAGGGAAGGATCTTGGACGGAGTCCAACACAGCCTCCAGCAGTGTGCCTGAAACAGCAACTCAGAATTCAGATTGTGCAGAATCATGTAGACAAGCAAACGGCAGCGAAGACAAAATTGTACCTATTCCAGGTTTAAGAAAATGTGTGATCCCAGCTTCCATCTGCCAACGAGGTTTTGTGCCATACAAGAGGTGTGCAGCTGAAAGCGAGGTGCTGCAGTCACAGGTACGCGGCGAGGAGGCAGATGGAGAGATGACGAGGCTGTGCTTGTAACCATTGAGAGCCTCATTGCTACTATAGATGCTTTGCTAATGTTGTGCACAGATGACTATAACTGATGTGCTGCGGGAAGGCCGTTCTGCTGTTACTGATGAGAGGCAGATTGAAACCACACTGGTCTCACAAATGGAAGAGCAGCTGTGGTTCTTGCCTGCTCATGTATAGTTCAAATTTGTGGTGTTTACATTTTTCCTCATTGCGTGTTTGTAAAATTGCCCCAATGCTCTACTTCAGAGGTCAATGGTTGTCATGCGGTGACCTATATTTTGAGAGTTGTAGTAGGATTGTACTGATGTAAATTGTATTGACTCTTATATGTGAAACAATGACAATGGCATCAAAAGAACAGAATGTTGCAAGGCTTTCGTCAGTTGTCCTTTTGACAAATGAACACCAACACCAGTAAAGGTGAAACCCATTTCTGCTTGCAAAAAGTAAAGGCTAGAATAACTTAAATGTACTTATATTTCTACTCGTATTTAGTACTTATATTTTGCTGTGACTTTGCTGTGACTTGTGAATCTTTCTAGAGTTACGTATCATATGGTTTTCCTGAAGTACACAAGCCTGGGTGCCGACAGCGCATATCAATTGGGACAGTGGAATCTATAATAAGTCTGGACATTGATCATGGTCTTACAATTACTCACTCGTACAAATGTGCTACAGGAATCTACATATAACAAAAGTGAAGTTGCAGGCATTAGTTTTCTAATGCAGAAAAAAAGTAACCTCTTTTATGTTGCTACGTTGTAAATTGTAATAGATGAACAGAATTAGAGGGCAACTGGCTGTTGAAGCCTTTCTTCCGTAGACAATTACACAGATGAAAGTTCTAAGCTGATATACTCTCTAATTTGTGTTTTACCCATACGATTGGTTTCATATTTTGTTTGGCACCTGGGCATACTTCAGAATTCAGACCTTCCGCTTTGCAACCTCAACAAAGATTACCCTGCCATCCAGGAACTGCGAAAGATGCCGAGAAATTGCAGATATCAGTTAGATTAGCATACACTTTCATCAGAAGAATCTGGGTCTGTTCTTTTCAGCTTCTCAAAATAACTTTTAACTTTTGTTATAATTGTTATGAATATTGTGTGCATCTATTCATGAGGCCCAAGGGGCAATATATATACAGGTACAAGGGGATGTACAAAAGGAATACAACACAGCATAAAAGGAAGTAGCATATTAGGAAACAAATAAGAGTCCTAATCCTAATCTATTCTATCCTTAACACCCCCCCTCAAACTCATGGTGGATCAACAACACTGAGTTTGGAGAGGTAAAAGCTGTGCTGTGCTCGAGTCTGGGCCTTCGTGAAGAAATCCGCTATCCAAGCTCAGAAGGCACATACCAAGAGTAATCACCGATCTTGCACACAAGACCTCATGAAGGAAGCATCAACACCAATATGCTTGGTGAGCTCATGCTTCACAGGATCACGAGCAATACTGATAGCACCTGTACTGTCTGACAAGAGAGGAGTCGGTGTAGTGACAGAAACACCAAAATCCTCAAGTAACCACCGTAGCCAAGTAATCTCTGCCAAGAGGGCCATAGCTCGCAACTCGACCTCTGCACTCGAACGGACAACTGCATCTGCTTCTTCGCCTTCCGTGCAATAAGAGAACCACCAAGAAAAACACAAGAGGCGAGAGAGACCGCGATCGGAGGATCGCCCCCAAGTAGCATCCGAATAGGCTCAAGTCAGAACGAATCGAACGTGGAAAGAAGAGACGGCGAGAGATAGTCCCACGAAGGTATCGCAGAACTCAAGAAGGTGGCTGTAGTGGACTCGAGTGGGAGCTGAAACAAACCGACTCGAAATATGAACGGATAGGTGATATCCGGACGAGTAATGAAGAAGATAAACAAGACTCCCAACAAGATGACGATAGCGAGTCGGATCGTAAAGAGGCTCGCCATCCGAGGGTCGGAGGTGGACATTGAGCTCCATGGGAGTCTCAACGATCTGTTGATCGATGAGAGAGGCGCGATCAAGAAGATCCTGAATATATTTCTCTTGGGACATAAAGAAACCATCTGAAGTGGAAATAACCTCAATCCCAAGGAAATAACTGAGAGGACCAAGATCCGACATAAGGAACTGCTCACTAAGACGAGCCTTGACAAAGGCAATGTACTCAGAATCATCTCCCGTAATGATCATATCATCAACATACAGAAGAAGAAGAGTCCACCACGGGACGAAGTGTGGACAAAGAGCGCAGGATCATGATCACTAGCGGAAAAGCCAGCAGCAAGTGACCACAGAGGAGAAGCGCCAAACCAAGCACGAGGGGCTTGCTTAAGGCCATAGAGAGAGCGACGGCGGCGCACCATGCCCTCGAGAATGAATACCTGGTGGCGGATGCATGTAGACCTCCTCACGCAACTCACCATTAAGAAAGGCATTCTTGACATCAAGCCGAGCAATGCACGCGTGGCGATGCACGCCACCGGCGTAAGAGTGCGAACGGTGGTCATGTGGGCCACGGAGCAAAAGTCTCGTCATAGTCAACGCCATGCTCTGCTGGAAGCCACGAGCAACAAGACGCGCCTTGTAGCGCTCAAGAGAACCATCGAGCGAGTCTTAATTTTATAGACCCACTTACACGTGATGGGACGAGAATGAGATGGCAAGGGAACAAGATCCCAAGTACCAAGACGCTCGAGGGCAGCAATCTCTCGGCCATGGCAAGCTGCCACTCGGGGTGAGTAACAAAGATCCCGGAGGAGACAAAGCTCACGAGTAGCTGCGCCAAAGAAAGGCAAAGCGGGCAGAGGCCGAATCGACCGGCGATCGCGAGAGCGTAGCGAGGAGAAGATGACCCATCGTGGGATGATGGAGCATCGAGGAAGGTGGATCATCGGAGAAGATGACTCACCGGAGAAGCCTCAATACGAGGTCGACGAGTGTAAAAGAGAAGGGAGGTATCAGAGTGAGAGGAGCCCGGGAGTCGGAGGAGACGACGCAGCGGTGACAACGGTGGAGAGGCCACAGGGGAATAGGTGGAGACTCGGTGGGACAAGTGGACGAGGCAAAGCGGATATAGGTGTATCCGAAAGGTCAAGAAAGACAGAGACTCCGCAGAGGGAGTCGAAGGAGAGGCAGTACGTGGGTAGAATGGACGAGACTCATCGAAAGTCACATCCCGAGAAACCCGCATCCTTCGACCAACCGGATCCCAGCACCGATAGCCCTTGTGCTCGATCAGATCCCAAAAAGACACACTCAACAGACTGAGCGGTTAGTTTGGTACGTTCGCGAGGGGCGAGGAGAACGTAGCAAACGCAGCCAAACATATGAAGGGCAGAGTAGTCAGGCAGAAGACCACAGAGACGCTCAACAGGATCGCACTCAAGAGCGTAAGATGGCCGGATGTTGATGAGATAGGTGGCGGTGGAAACGACCTCGGCCCAAAGTGAGGTGGGTAGAGGCGGCAATCATCGAGTACGAGCCGCCTCAAGGAGGTGACGATGCTTGCGCCACGACACCATTCTCGAGCATGAGCACCGTGACAAGAGAATCGAAGCGAGAGTCCCTGCGCAGAGCAAGGAAATCCGCGCAGTAACGAAAGGTACTCGCCAGTAGATCAAGCCACGAAAAACGCGAATAGGAGTGGAGAATCGTGTGTGGATCATAGTGGCAAATTGTTTATAGATAGACAAGACCTCACTACGAGAAGACATGAAATATATCCAAGTGTGGCGAGAGAAATCATCTATAAATATGATATAATAACGATGACCCCTTTCAAACGAAGGAGCGGACCCCAAACATCCGAATGAACAAGATCAAAAGGACGCTGGGACACGCACTCACCGTGAGGATAGGGAAGCTGAATTTGTTTACCTAACTTACACCCGACAATCTAAAGACACGCCTCCGAGATGCACCCGAAGACCACGACGAACTAAGGATGACAAAGTAGATCCACACGATGACCAAGACGGTGATGCCATCGCTGAAAAGAGCCGGTAGACGGCGGCGTAAGCGGAGAGATCGGCGGCGACGGTGGCGGCGGAAGGAAGGTGAAGCCACCAAGCTCCCAGAGACGCCGTGAGTCACGGCGCCAGGGCCGTAACCAACCGAGCTCCGTGTGGCGGTCCCGAACACAACAAGAGTCGAGTCGAGAATGACTCGATAACCAAGGTCGAATCATCCCACAGAAAGAAGTCGCATAGTGAGGCGAGGAATATGAGCAATGTAAGGAACATGAAAGGATGAGTTGCTAAGAGATCCTCGACTGAGACGAAAGAGATGTACCATCGCAGTAAGAACACCGACAGAGAATCAAGAGGTGTAATAGAAGACGAGTAGAAGCATCGGAGTCATGTGAAAAGATGCTCCGTAATCAAGAATCCACGGGAGGTACCGATCGTAGAGGGTGGTTTCTCGCTCAAGAGTCGATGAGCGTAACTCGCAGAACCCGCCGAGGAGAACCCGGCGGCAAGCAAGCGGCGAAGTCCGGCTATCTCCCGCCGTGAAAGAAGTCTGCTGAAGAAGTCGATGC
The DNA here is from genome assembly GCA_036346265.1 of Melocanna baccifera. Lineage (NCBI taxonomy): Eukaryota > Viridiplantae > Streptophyta > Magnoliopsida > Poales > Poaceae > Melocanna > Melocanna baccifera. The sequence continues at coordinate 6,316,515 of CM070685.1, forward strand.
GACGCCGTCGTAGAAGCACCGGCAAGCAATAGAAGAACGGCGTGAAAGATGCCGCTTCTTCTTATAGCACGGGACTCAATGTGGCCGCCTTGTCGCAGAGGAACAGTGAGGACGACCACCTCCAGACGGATGACGGCCACCACCACCGTGGCGGCGGCCAAGAAGGCGAGTAGCGGTAGACGAGCGGCGAGCACAGAGGGGAGTGGCATCGCATCAAAGACCACTCGACGAGTCTCCTCTCGCGCGTATCTCGGTGAGAGCCTCCGGAGAGTGACACGAGGGTGACGTGCAAGAAGCCGAGCACGCCGCTGCTCGAACTCAGACGAAGGCGAGTAAGGAACTCGAGACCACTGAAACTCCAAGTCAAGACGTATATCCAAGCAAAGACGGACAGAACGATAACCAGCGGTGCGGAGAGAGTCCAATCGACGCCGGATAGCGAGCTCGAGCGTAAAAGGCATCAACAGAGCATCACCTGCTGAAGAGAGTGCTCTTGGCGAACCACGGACAGTGCAGGGCATCACCGGAGGGCTCGAGCGCCGACGAAGATGAGTCCACATCCGAAGCCGGCGGAGTCCCACAACCTCGTAAGAGAACCGAGGCCGAGATCGGCGATGAAGACAGCAGCAGCTCGAAGGCCGCCATCGCACCACCGAGTGTAGGTGGTCGATGGTCCTTGTAGAGATCCGAGCCTCCCGGTAGGCGGGCGCGCTTCATCATCAACAACTGGCGGCTTCGTAGCAATCTTGTCGGTTGCCGAGGGCAATGCAACAGCGTGGGCTCCGTCGGAGGAATAGGCAAGGCGGGCGGTGACATCGCCAGAGAGGACGCCCGAGACGTAAACCACGCATGTGAATGCGCATGTGAGACACGGTCGGTGTAATTAACACCATCAAAACCACCGGCAATGAGGAGGGAACGGTGCCCATTGGTAGGCGGCGCCGACGGCGCGGCGACCAATACAACGGTCTAACAGCGGCGCCAACGGCGCGCGGTTAGATCGACGTTTTTTTTTTTGGCTTCCTTGAAGTTACTTACTTAGCTTCCTTGGAAGCTACTCGCGTCTGATAAAGCTTTGGCCTCGCGTGGCGGCGGCGGTGGCGCGCGCCCGAGTGGCGCGGCGCGGTGGTCCGGCGGCGGGCGCAGCCGGCGACGGCCGGCGGCGCGCGCCCGAGTGGCGCGGGCGGTGGTCCGGCGGCCGGGGCGCAGGCCGGCGACGGCCGGCGCGCGCGCGCGGAGAGGAAACGCGCGGTGGTCCCGGCGGCGTCTGGGAACCGGATCCGTCCGGATCCGAAGTTCGGCCGAGGAAGAGGCGACGCGAGGGGCGCAGGAGGAGGCGGCGCGGTCGGAGGGGCAGCGGAGGAGCGGCGCGCAGATCCGGCCGGCGGTGGGCAGCGGCGGAGGAGGAGCCGACGGAGGCGGAGCGGCCGACGGCGTGGAGATGCGCGCCGGCGTGAGAGGCGGCGGCGCGGAGGCGGACGCGGCGCGACGCGCGAGCGCGCCGGCGCGGGAGGAGGCGACGGCCGGGCGCGGAGGCCGAGGCGGCGCAAGACGCGGAGTCGGCGACGACGCAGAGTCGACGACGGCGCACGGAATTCTAGGCAAGCCAAAACCCTAATTTTGGCTCTGATACCATGTTATGAATATTGTGTGCATCTATTCATGAGGCCCAAGGGGCAATATATATACAGGTACAAGGGGATGTACAAAAGGAATACAACACAGCATAAAAGGAAGTAGCATATTAGGAAACAAATAAGAGTCCTAATCCTAATCTATTCTATCCTTAACAATAATATCTAACTTTCAAACGAAATATTTTTTTAAGATGGAGTCTACAAATTAATTATAGTACACGTTAAAAATCCAACATCTGTATCATCCAAAATCACAAGCGAGTATCTCTCTCTAATCTCTATCGCAAACAGCTAAAATTCAAAAATTTAAGCTAAAATTCATAAACCGTAGCTAAAAAGAACAGGTCAGGCTGACAAACGACAAACAATGCGATTTGCTTGCCACTTGACCCAACAAAAAGCAAGCATTTAGACAGTGCATTTTGACTTTTACCTTCCCGTGCATCCCTCGCATGGCGTTCTTGGATTCCTCCTCGTTGGCGTAAGACAGGAACGCAAAGCCTCTCGGCCGCTTTGCGACTCTATCCATCACAAGATTAACTGCACGAACACAGCCGCAGGAGCCCAACCCTCAAATATTTCTGAAGCAAAAACTGAGTACAGCATTGATCTACTTCATCTTCAGTTACATCACCTTCGGTGAGCTGACCAAACCTCTCGAACGCACTCCGAAGGCTCTCCACGGTTGTACGGAACGAAAGACCTGCTCGCGGGAGAGAGATCTCAGAGATCAGATACAGGGGGAATGCTTTAAGATTTGTGCTGAAGAATACGAAGATTTCCTTCGGAAAGTCCAAGTTAATTTCCTTTGCAATCCTAAACACGGCATTGGCATTGGATTGCGAAAGTCTTTGTGAGAGCAGGTCGGTCGAGATGCCTACCGCTGACGTACAGCCTAGTGGCGGCGCCATGGGGGCACTTGGCGGCTGGATGCGAGCGGCGGCGGTGGAAAGACGTCGCGCGCTGCAGGACCCACCGGAGGAGGAGACAGGACGAAGCGGGTGTGAAGGGAAGGAAGAGGAGGAGGAGGAGGGCGCGAGGGGAACGTTGGTGCTTCTAGAATGAGCGGCAGCGGGGATGACGGCGGAGGCGAAGATAGCATGAGCGCTTGCCATTGCCATGGGCTGGGAACTTAGGAGTTGGAAGATGCCTATTCGATTTCTAGTCGAGGCCTCGAGGGTCGAGTTGTTTCGAGTACGGTCAGAACAGAAACCGTATCCTCATCCTCACAACATCCATTGTCCGGTGTAGGAGTTCAGAACTGATCTGATATCAGCATTGCTTTCTTCCATCTGACTGATCAATGACAAATTGGCACTTAAATCAGGAACAGAACCGGAAACGACAGATCCAACCCTCATGTTCTCACCAACATCAAACCTATCGTACATCCATATTGTAGGGTGGACTATGAAAGTCAGGGGGTAAATGACTAAACAAAATATTCCCCCGATATCAATAACATACAGCAAAAATACAAATTTATAAACTCATCAAACCCCTAAGCCAAAAATGGCAAAACTCAAAAAAAAAAGTCCCTCCATTCAAACCTCTCAGCGAGGGCAGTCAAACCTCTACGTGAGGGCAACCAGATCTCTTCGCTAGGCAACCAGATTTCTCCGCGGGGACAATCAAATCAGATGAACAGTAAGATCAGCTCAGTGAAAAGTAAAATACATGTAACTTTGATCCGATAATCCAAAAGACTTCAAACTTAGCATAGCATGTGCCTTCTCTAGAATGTAACAAACATATTTCAATCAATGATCGAGATAATCATTGTCAAATTATGACATTTTCTCATTTGAAGGAATGTTACATTAAAACCAGGCAAGATGGGAAAGCTCTGATCTGCTTTTGCTCATAAGTTTTAAATGATCTAGATGATCTTAAATGGATTCTCACATATCATAGTAAGTTAAATCACAACACGAATTCAATCCAAAACACCATGAGAGCAAAACCCAAAAAATACCACCTCCCTCTTGAGAAAAACTGAGCAAACTAAGAACTTCCTCTAGACCATAGCTCGAGGGATGAGATCTTATCTTTAGGAGATATTTTTACCTTTTACACATCCTTGACACTAGAAAAGATCAAAAGGAGAAAAATCCAAACAAGAAATCCAAACAAATCAAAAGTATAAGAGGGAATCCATGACACGACTTATTTGGGCAAATTTTGGATGTTCATTTTACTTAGAGAGCAATATTTTATAGTCAATCACTCAGGATAGCAGAACTCTAAACTTATAGCACACATAAGACTCCAACACATAGAAATCCTAACACCCAAATTTTGGAATCTCACACAACTCAACTCAACACAAGTATTATATAGTAGAGGTTTCTCACCTCTCACTAAACCAGCCACTCCATTAGTGGATCACACTACCTACAGTTGGAAAAAATCCAGTAGCTCACACGCAATTGGATTTCATATTACATACAATTGCACGCTTAGTGAGATTAGTTGATTTAGACTTTAATTGGAAAAAACCCTTTTGATTTACGTTTCTGTATATAAACCTTCGTTTTGACCAAAGAAAATTTAAAACCGCCTATTCACCCCCCTTCTAGTCGGCCTCCTTGATCTTACAGTCTATATCTGTCATTCTCTTTCTTAAAGTCCAAAAGCTTCTTATCACTAAAACTAGGACAATTGAAATAAAAAGAATTCACCATAAGTTTTGCAAAAGAATTTTTTTCTTCGTTGCCTTTGCTTTCAACTTGAGCTCAAGCCTCTCATTATAGTGGACATCATCGGCAAGAGACTCCTGGCAAGAATAAAAAATTGCTCACAAGTCCTCATCCTACTTGCTATGCTCAAGATCGGTTAAGAACTATGAAAAGAGCAAATCGGGTTCTGATACCACTTGTAGTATCGAGTATGGCAAATTAAAGGGGGTAAATAACTCTTCAAAATATTCCTCTAAACATCAACAACAACATACAATAGAAACACAAATTTATACTCATCAAAGCCCTAAGCTAAAAATGGCAAAACACCTGAAAAGCAAAGTCACACCAATCGACCTCTACGTGGGGGCAGCCAGACCTCTCTGTGGGGGCAGTCAGACCAAATAAACAATAAAATCAGCTCGGTGAACAGTAGAATCGACATAATTTTAAAACCAAGAATCTATGTAACTTTTGATTTGATAATCCAAAAGACTTGAAAATTGGCATATATCTTCTCTAGGATGTCACGAAACTATTCCAATCAACAATTGACATAATCATTGCTAAAGTTATGACATTTTTCATTTGAATGATGGTATATCAAAACCGGGTAAAAGAGGGAAGCGTCGATCTACTTTTACTCGTAAATCCTAGATGATCTTGGATGTGTTATCATATATCATAGCAACCTAAATTATAGCACTAATTTAACTCAAAACACCCACAACAGCAAAACCCTAAAACCATCTCCCACTTGAGGAAAACCGAGCAAATTCAAGAATTTCCTCTAGGGCATGCCTAGATGGATATAATCTTATCTCCGAAAAATATCTCTACTTCTTACACGTTCTTGGCATCATAAGCAAATCGAAAGCACAGCAGAGGATTCATGACATAACTCATTTAAGTAAACTTTGGATGCTCATTTCACTTGGAGATGAATGTTTTATAGCTACTCCCTTATGATAGCAGAACTCTAAGCCTAAAGTACACACAAGATCCCAACACAAGAAAACACTAACCTTATTTTTGGAGTCTCATGTGACTCAACTCAACACAAAACTTATATAGTAGAGATTCCTCACCTCTCACTAAACCAACCACCCCATTAGTGAATCACACCACTTAAACTTGGGAAAATCCGGTAACACACAAATAGATTTTACATTACACACTTACACGATCTTCAAAGCGTGACTTTCCACAGGCTCCAATAGCTTGACTAATACTCCATCTGGTATTGGACAATTTCCATAATTTGCCACCCACCAGTCATCACAAACGATACGATGCCCATGACCTATCGTCAAGATCGTACGCCTACGCTGAGACTGTCACCACTTGAAACGCCCTAGTCCCATGCCACACCAACATCACACATAATCCATGATGCCCAATGTTTGCTGCTAAGATCATACGTCTGCTCTGAGAACCGTCACCACTTGAAAAGCATAAGACCAATTGGCACAACACATTAATGCATTATCTCCTTACAATTCTTGTCTTTCTCCTATGCCATCGGTTTGAGATGATGTTCTACCTGGACTTACACGGGACTCTATGGCCACCAAGCATCGGTCTTACCGCTGGCTTCAATCCATCCTCAAAGTACCTGCACACCAAAGATAAAGCAATCGATCCAAGCATAAATGACATACACTTGATTCTCAATTAGCAAAGCATATGTATGTACCTATGACATGACTAACTCTTATATATGATACTACATGGACACACTATAACTAACCATGAACATCATCATGACTCACAACCAAAACCAGAATACAAACTCAAAACTAACTCCTCAGCAACATCAACATAGGCCGGTCTAACCTTTGGCCATTAGGCCGGCCAGACCACCCTAAGCCATGTCAATTGGACTGCCACTCGGCCAGTCACATTCCACCAATCAAACCGTCGCCCTAGGCCGATCTAACCGCAACCTCCCAGCAGTCAGACCGTCTATCAAGGCCTGTCAGACCAACGTTTCTAGAAAAGCAAAAGGCAAAATTCAAACTCACAACTTAAACAACAAAAATAAAACACAAGCAATACCAAATACTCATCACTTTTATGGGGTTACCACCACATGGTTTTACACATACAGAGGGGTTAAAAAGTTAAGGGTAAAACCATCGCCCTGCCCAGTCGGTTCTGCCGATCGGATGCTTATCTACAGCAAATTTAACTGCCCATCCAGATGCAAATAGTGATTAGTTATCTAGGTTGCTCACATAATTTCATATGCTTCATGCGATGCGCCTTCTTGCTGAAGACTACACATCTCAGCTTTGCTCTATTAATGTTGGTTGCCCCTGTACAATTCTTTTGCTGGTCACCGTTAAGAGTGGTTCAGAGGTGGTGTTGCCATCTGTTCAATGCTGTACTTCGCATATACCCTCATCTTGTTCTCCTCCCACCAATGCTGAGCTTCCTTCTCACCGAAATGCTTTCGACTGCACAACCAGGAACCTAGGTTATTGCGTAAGTAAAACAACAGATAATCAGCAACAAGTCACAGCCAGTAAGGATTCATAGAATTCACCTGAATCTTATTCGCCTTATGCCTTTCTTTCCGCTTGGAGATACATCAAGTGTGACATACACTCCACGCTCAATTTGTTCAATCACACCGTCAATTGGAGCAGCAGCAGAATCTGCTTCCCTGGTATAACCATCACCGTCAAATGTTCTGGCACCATTCTGATGACTGAATGATCCATCTGCTGGCACAACGGCATTTGGTGATGGTGTATATCCCTTTTCTCCTTGGCTGCTGTTGTGGTAATTGCGGGTATTGTTGGGCTGGCTGAGTTTGCCTGTGACCAGCTTTTTACTCAGATAATCTTGCAACTCTGCTTGGATTGCTTGTCCTGAGATGCTATTAGGTGTGACCTTGGAGTTTTCTGATTGCTGACCAACTGAAAGTTTCTCTGACAAGGCATTACACTGCACAATTTACAACAGGCGAATGTGTCATATAGCTATAGGAAAGCCCCCAATCAAGGTGGAGTGATGCATTGCATTAGTTCTTTGTTACTTAAAAAAGATACTAACAATACTCCGCACCGAGATTATGCCAAGTTCATACCCGATCAGTCAGAACCTTTATGACATCTTTGGCAGCTTTGCACTTTGCAGCCTCATCCCTAACAACTAACCATGTTTCATCAAGTTTTTGTTTGTACAGGTGAACCAGAAGACTTTTTTGCTGGCATTGCTCTGCAAGGGCAGTTACCTGCTTGAACAGCAACAAGAATATCATCTTTCTTCAGTTCTCAAAGGGGGAAAGATTATTTGCTGATGATGATAAATGAATTACCTGTGAACGAAGCTGCGTTACTTCTTCTGTGAGTACAGTTTCCATCATATTCAGCTCTGCTCTCTGACCATCAGCATACTGTTGTAAAGAACCGCCAGACCTCGGCACTACAGAATCATGCATTCTTTGGGAAAAAGAGGTACCACACATCTGATTCTTTGACATTGGCTTGCTTTGAAAACTGTCTTGTGCAGATATAAACTGAGCAGGGCACTCAACTTGCCCCCATCTTTGAGTTTTTACTTGAACTGCAGTGGCAGGGTCCTCATTCCTCTGATTAGGACCTTGTACAAAAGCCATCTTTTCTACAATGAAGTTTGCTTCCTTGAATATACGCGACAGCTTAGGTGTGTATGAGTTCATTTCTGTCTTAAACATTTCTCCTTTGTTGATCTTTAGTTCTGACTTTACTTTGCTATAATCCATAATTTTCTGTAGCTGACAGAAACACACATCGCAAACACGATACCTTCTGTTCATGTCTGGAGCAAGCGATGCCTTTGCAATCTTATTACTACTGCAGGAATTGCAGAACATGGAACCACAGTTGTAACAGTTGTGCTTTTTTCTAGTAAAACCAAAAGCCATCTGGCAACCGCTGCATACAGACTGGTCCTTTATTGAGATTGCCTTATGCAAACAGATTGCAGCAGTGAAATTGGAGCCACAAGCTATACTCTCAACATGCCTACCTTCTAATGCCTCTAGTAAAGTTGGAGAGCTCCTATTAACATAGTCACCTAAACCAAGTTGTCCTTCCGCACCTTTACCCCATGTAAATACATTCCTATTCATAGTCAACACGGCTATGTGGGAAGAACCCGATGATATCTCTATGACGAACTCAGTCTTAAGTAATCCTTCAACAGTACAAATAGATTCACCATCTACTTGGGGGTTCCCTAATTGTCCATGCCTGGAACTTCCAACAGTAAATACCACACCAGTAACAGTAAGCACAACAGTCAGCGCCATCCCACAGGATACCTGAATAAAATCATAATCGATGAGTGAATCAACGCATGTCGGTACAAGCTTCATCTTTTTGTCAGCATGACCCAACTTCCCTCTATCTGCATCGCCCCATGTGAACAGCTTGCCACTTGGAGCATTAGCCTTGAAGCTGCTCATTACTTCCACGATGGCAGCCGTGTGCCATGGCCCGCAAGCCACGGAGTTCACTCTTAACCCTTTCAAGGACTCAACTTCTTTTGGCCGAGCAATTCCTTGCGTATCCCCATGCCCAAGAACACCAAATGTTCCATCCCCATATGTGAATAGCTGACCAGAAGATGTTATAATAGCCGTATGCCACTCACCGCAAGCAATTTTAGACACGGAAATGTTGTCCATAGGTCCACACAATATATGTGGAAACCATTGGTTCCTTCCATACCAGTCATTCAACAAACCCAAGCTATTAGCTCCTTCACCCCATTCAAAAAGTTCACCAGAAACTGTAACTGCACAAGTGTGCTTTGATCCAAATGCAACAGCCTTCACATGTACAGAGGCAAGAGACTCAACGTTTTTCGGACAGGAGAGACTGACATTTCCTTTGTGGCCCAATCTCCCATTACACTCCTTGCCCCAGGAGAAGACCTCCCCTTGCTTAGTGATTATGGCCGCATGATTCTCCCCACAAGCAATGCTATGTACATCAAGCATTTTGGTTGAGCCCACTAACCTTGGAAGTGCTTTTGAATGTTCTTCACTGCCTAACATACTGCCAACATCACCCCAGAGAAGAACATCCTTCAAAGAATCCAATCTACATGCTGCCCGAGGCCCTTCAAATGTTTTCAGTTTAGGTGTTTGAGTCTTCTGTTCCTTAATTTTGTTAGCAACCATAATGTCCTTCAATCCATGTTTTACCGGAGTTGCCACCTTGGGAGTAAGCTTTTCCAGGTAAGAATCTATGTCAGATAATGTTCGCTGTCTTTGGTGAAATAATGCTTCCGAATAATCAAGATTATCACTAAAGAATTTTTTCTGTGTCATCTTAGGACTCCCATAAGATGGATATACCTTCAAGAATAAATCCATTAAAGGAATGATCAGTACCAGAAAGAATACTACAATTTGACCGAGAACATCCCACATTTGGAAACAGAACCACAGATCAGCGATGCCTGTCTACTTAAGCACATGAACAACTAAAATGCCACTCCTTGTTGAAAAGATAGGATTCAAAGGAAGTCAAATAATTTATATGTGGATATCATTTAATACCCTTGTTGAAATTGAACAACTCAGTAGAAATTGAATGATGTGTTTGTCAATTTGGCCATGTCCTGAATCTAAAGTTCAGATAAGTCAACAAAATACAATCAAATATAGTTTGCAACATAAAATTCTTTTTGAAACAAAGATAAAGTTCACTAGATGAAGTTTCAAAGCAAAGTATGTGCCAAAGCTACCTATCGCGTTATCACTTAGATGTCATTATGTAAGTTCTAGAACTAACCTGTGTGTGCCTTGCTGTGTCATGCACAGCTGATAACCTACTCTTTCGCTGAATATAGCCACGGGGACTATTTGTACAACTGTTTATCTGTCTGCTGCTCTTTGAACCAACCAATGAAAATGGACTATAAGGAGCTGATATTAAAGCTGTCAAGCCAAGATACCAGCATTCAGCTTGATATCTGTCTCTGCAGATCTGGGTCAACACAATTTTCAGAAGATGTGATACTAGTAAGGAAAATTTGACACAAGATTACAGATCTAATTGACTTAAGATCTAGCAAGGGAAATACCAAGTCAAGTGAGCACTCGCCGTTTTTATATATAAGTGACAAGGATTGAGATTCCTTCTCTGGCCAACGCTGACGCAGAAAGTTTATCTGTAAAATTCTGAAATCCTTAGAAATAGTAGTGCCATGTGATGAATAACGAACATCATAATTTGTTCAGGGCAAAACGAATTACGTACAGTCTTCTGTCCAAGAACCACAGTTGACACAGAGTTTAAGCTCAGGTGTTTTTCCCTATCTTTCGAGTACCATACTAATGTTTTCTCATCCTGCAACAAGGAGAAAAATACTTTGCCATGACCGGAAGACAGTTTAACATAGATACATGAGTACAACAAGACAAGCTGCAAATTTACCCAATTATAGGTGATAATGGTAATCTGAATGGAAAAGACAACACCCCATACTTCCATTTGACCAAATTTATTTACTGTCGAACCTATTAACACTAGTAAAGACTAAAGAGGGACACTAAGATGGAGCAGTCCAGTTCTGCAGCATTTAAAAATAGAAGTGCAAAAGTCCTAAAGCATCTGTAGTAGCTATTAGGCGCAGAACAGTATATCAATCGTCACTTACCTATGAACTCGTCAAATCCCATGTGACAGGGCACAGAGGCACTTTCCAAATTGCATGACAAATTTGTGTACTTCAGATGGTTTTAGCTGCAATCACTACCGTCAAAATATCGATAAAGTCTATGTAACAGATTGTGCTTGACATGCTTGAACCATCTTCCATTGACACCGCATTAGGACTCCAGAGAATGAGAGTAACTAGTAGTTCGATAACAACATAATTTTCTACTTGTCATGAGGCCTCTCATGGCTTCAGAGTTTCTACTACCTTTTTAAATGCTCAACTTTATAAATTAAGATTCATGGATGACATGGGCATATCAACAGAGAGCAGAATTACTCACAGAAGATAGCCTGAAAGGGCAGAATTTGGGCTTCCCTCGCTTGCCACATTTCAGGACATGTGCGCCCTTCTTCAAAGCAACAATGGCCTGAAAAAAAAGAAAGAACAAAGTAGTCAGACCACAAGATTTTAAAGAGAGAACATAGCATTTCTGCATTTCATCCCCTGCACTCCCACCCAAAAAAAAGCACTGATGAATGAAAGCCTAACACGAAGCATTCGAAGCCTCCTAATTCCAGATAATTGAAAGCAACGGAGAAATCTAACAAATGGGCATCAAAGATATTCTCAAGAGGCTAGAAATAGCAAAAAAAAAACTCTCGCAAAAAAAGAGAAAGAAATAGCAAGAACGGAAAAAAGAGAGAACTTTCTACACACCTGCTCGACACCTCTAGTTGGCATCCTCCCATCAAAGCTCCCAGCCATTGGAGGCAAACAAAACCGCAAAAGAAAGAAAAAGGTGAGGTCAAACAAGCAGATAGCAACAACTTTGTTAGGTTGAAGTTGAGCCCTCTGCTCACAAGTGACACAAAGCCAAAGATGGCAGTGAAGCGACTGAAAGAAGAGGAAGGAGAGAGAGAAATGGAGCGAAGCTTAAAGGAGAGAGGTGTCTGTTGCAGGTGAGCTGCAGCAATTCAGGCCTTCAGGGACCTGGAAAAGTAAACAGGTGGCAAATGTCACCTGTGCTTGTTTAAAGAGGAAACAGGGGACAGACTACTGTACAGAGCGGATGCGCATTTTTATACCGAAACTAAAAAATCGATTGCAGTTAATTTGGTATTCATTGCGGTTAGTTTTTTATATGTTGCGGTTTCCATGTTTTAAAAAACGAATTAGCCAAAAAAAAGAAATCTAACCAGCAACACCGCGATAAGGCATATGACTAAGAGGGTGTTCGGAATAGCGATGGCTTTTGAATTTTGCTGAAAAAAGCACTGTAGCTGACTGAAAAAACATTGTAGCTGAGTTGCCTTATTGGGCATAATTAAATTTAAAAAAAATATAAAAATAAAAACGGCACGCTAATCTAAAACGGACGATGCAAAGAAATACAAGAAAAAAATAAAACATAAAATACCAAAAAACAAAAACAAATAAAGACAAAACATGAACAGTAGCATGGAAGCCACCGCCCATCGCGATCGCCGATCACGCAGCCCACCTGATCGGGGCCTAAGGCCAAGGGCCCAAGGCCCATAGCGCTCTTAAGGTCTCATGATGTTCCAATCGCCTCACAGTCGCACTTTTTTGTTTCTCTCTCAATTGTGACCCTAGCCAGTTAGTCGCACGTCGCTCACAGGCCACACTGTGCCACCACCACAGTCCCACCCCTGTCATTGCCAAACCGCCAGATCGCATGCACGGCCCCACCACAGCCCTGTCCCCACGCCCTGCCAGCTTGTCGCCACTAGTTCTCTGCCAGACTATCACAGCCCCCGGTGAAGCGGCAAAGGCATGAAACCAATTAAGGTATGGACTAAATTTGTTTCACAGTCTCGGCTCTATGAACTTCTATGTGTTGGATTACATTTGTGAAATGAAGAAGTCAACAAATTTACATATTAGTGGTGATGGATTGATGGTAATTTCACTTATTTGAATCAAGTAGGCTGCGGTGTCTCGGGGGATCTTAATTTTTACAACGGCACTGGCAACCGAACTATCCTGCAATGTGTGTTGTTATGTTGTTTACTCAATTTGCAATCTTAATTTGGTTGGTGTCTTGCTCGATTTGTTTGAGCCACCTAACAATTAGGGTATGTTCTTTTCGGCTTCTAAAAGCAGCTTTTGATTTTTGCTACAGTACTTAACTTTTAAACGGAGTATTTTTTTCAAGACGGAGTCTACAAGTTAATTGTAGTACATGTTAAAAGCCTAACAATTGTATCATCCAAAATCGTAAGCGAGTATCTCTCTTTCTGTAATCTCTATCGCAAATAGCTAAAATTCAAAAATTTCAGCCAAAAGCCATAAACTGCAGCCATATCAAACAGGCCCTTAGTGTTCTTGCACAATTTATAGATGATGGAACCTGACAAAAACCATGGAAATTGAGATGTAGATAGATATGAAACATCATTGAAAGAGCGGCGAGACAAGGAGAGGGAGTAGTAGGATAAGGAAAAAGAAAGAGAGAGAGAGAGAAAGAGGAGGCTAAGAAAAGCAATGGCGCTAAGATCAGATGCCTAGGAAAGCTTCACAAAGATCAAAATTGGAGATACGATCAAGAAGGCCAAGTGCAAACTCTACAGTCGTGAGCTTCGCTATGATTCGAGAATTAATGGTACATCCTCCTTCAACTATCACTTGAAAGTCTGCAAACGCAATCCTAATAGCAACACAAACCCTAACTAAGGTACTTTGCAAGCACAACCAAAATAGGGAGATAGCAGTCACTCTGCAATTTCCACTTGAAAGTTTGATCTTGAAGACCTTAGAAATTCTTTTGCTAAAATAATAATTGAAGATGAGCTTCCTTTGGATTTTGCTGAACGTGGAGGCTTTAGAAAGTTTATGTCCAAAGCTTGTTCATGTTTCTCTATGCCATCTAGGAGGACAACTACTAGGGATGCCGCTCGTGTGTACAATGATGAGAATATGAAGCTCAAATATTTTTTTAAGGACTCTTGTGAAAGAGTTTGCCTCAGAACTGACACATGAACTTCAAACACAAAATAAAATACATGTATGTCATAACACATTTTATTGATAATAATTTAAAGCTACACAAGAAGATCATTGTTTTTTCCTTGGTAAAAGGCCATAAGGGGGATAGCATTGGAAAAGCCTTAGAGAAATGCTTGATGGAATAGGGTATAGAGAAAGTTTTCACAATAACTGTTGATAATGCTAACTCTAATGATAGGGCTCTAAATTACATAAAGAGTGTCTTGGATAATTCAAACAATAGCATTGGTAAAAGCAATTATCTTCACATGAGATGTGATGCTCATAATATTAACTTGGTAGTTTCCAATGGCCTAAAAGAAGTTGATGCTTCGGTTGCTCATGTCCATGATGATGTTAAGTTTATAAAGAATTCCACATCTGGATTGGCCAAAATTAAGAAATGCGATGAATTTGCAAAGGTCGGTAGCGAAGCATTCTTATCACTAGATGGAACTCGGCATACCTTATGTTGAATGTTGCAACAACTTATGAGACAATATTTGAAAGGTATAAGGAAGGAGAACAATACTATGTGATCGAATTAGGTGGTGAGAATGGTCTTGGAGTTCTTGAAAACACATATTGGGATCATGCAAAGAAGATGTCCAAGTTTCTTGGACATTTCTATGATCTCACTCTCCACGTTTTCGCCACACAACATGTGACAACTAACATTTTATTTCATGAGATTGGTGATATTTTGCTTTTGTTGCGATAATGGTGTCGTAGTGATTATACTTGTCAATGTTTTAATATCGATGTTATATATGATTTGTATGGATCCAGGGGAAATCTACTCAAGAGATAGGCAACGAGTACGCAAAGGACACATAATTTTTTATATAGATTCGAGCCTTCTTCTAGAAGAATAATAACCCTACATCCTTTTATTTCATTGTTGACTTGTTGTACAAGAATCGAATCATGGAACTTGGAAGAGTAGAAGACTATTTAGACTTTGGTAGGTAGTGTGCTCTTTGCTTGTTTCCTACCGTGTTCATAAAAGAGATCGAGAGAAGACTATATTGATATATGGTGCCCATCGCTCAATGCTCTTGTTTATTTGCCCCTATCTAGTGCTCAACTACTCATTGCTTAATATTGTGACCCTATATAGTGTGTAATGTTACTAATGAATGATAATGTTTATTTGAACTTTGTTGGCTCTACAGTATGAAGTCCTACTCCTATTCTCGAACTATGTGCCATGTGCTCAATTGTTCATTATCATTGCTCAATGGTTATTGTTTTGGTTGTCATTTGTTTTGGCTCAATTAGGTTTTGAATGGCAGATTTTCAGTAGTACATCAATTCAGTACCGAATTACTAAAAATCAAACCAAATTATTTTGGTTAATTCGATTCGGTTTGCGATTTTAGTTTGATTAATTTGGTGGACACTTTGTAAAAACCAAAGTTTTTAAAAATCAAATAAACTGAACCGAGATAGTTGAACTAACTGAAGGGTATAGAGATGCGGAGAGGAGGCGCTGGCTGTTGGGTTTGGCTTAGGGGGTGATCGGAATAGCGATGGCTTTTGGTGAAAAATATCAGAGTGGGTGAAAAACACAGTATGAAAGTTAGTGGATAGTGTAGTGAATAGTGAAAAAAAAGCTGAAGCTAGAAACTGAAGCAAAAAAAAGCCAAACCGATCACCCCCTAATTCTTTCGGTTTTGACTTCTATTTATATAGTAACTCGTCGTTAAATGGTGTAATTTTTAAGGTATGGTTTACAGGTAAATTATAATATAAATTATACCAAACTCAGTTGTACTAGCTAAAATTATATGTAATTATTTTTCTTTATATACTATCTCTTAATGAGAATTCAAAAATTATAGACACAAATTTCAGTCAAAAAAAATCTACCGTTTTGTCTTTTGCTCGCACACACGCGGATGGACAATTTAGGGGGTGATCGGAATAGCGATGGCTTTTAGCTTTTGGCTGAAAAAACACTGTAGCTGGCTGAAAAAACACTGTAGCTGAGTTAGTGGATAGTGTAGTGAATAGTGAAAAAAAAGCTGAAGCTAGAAGCTGAAGCCGAAAAAAGCCGAAACGATCAGGGCCTTAGACAGGGGGCTGCTGCGTTCTCCGAGCCCCTTGATCACTGTCTCTCTCTGCATTACTTTGGCTCTGTATACCAAGCAGCCACTGCTCGTCTACTCCGACCTACGTGTTCTTTGGTTAGAGTGTGGACAACAGTACGCGAGTTAGTCCGAAGGGGATTAAAAATGTGTTTATTTGCTTGTCCTTACCTCTGAAATCTTGGATTTCATGCATCTCAGCCTCTGGGTTCCTTTCCTTGCGTTGTAGGTGTGGCATGTAGAGGCTACAGCAATTATGCTGTCCAAGGATCCATTAGAAGACGAGACACTTTCTTTTGGTCTCCAATGGCTCACGAGATGCAGATGTTGCCATGTTGGACAGCGCGTCGGTTTGGCGGTGAAGCGAGTGCATCAAGAAATCGGCTTAGTTAACGGTTCACTCTAGGCTCTACTCGGGATAATTTTGAGTTATAGATATGTTCTTTTTAGTTTTTTAAAATAATTTTTAGTTTTTACTATAGTATCTAATTTTCAAACGAAATATTTTTTTAAGATGGAGCCTATAAGTTAATTATAGTACACGTTAAAAGCCCAATATCTGTATCATCCAAAATCGCAAGCGAGTATATCTCTCCGTAATCTCTGTCGCAAGCAGCTAAAATTCAAAAATTTCAACCAAAATCTATAAGTCGCAGCAAAAAAGAACAGACCTATATCCTTTTTAGGCGCTGGCCAATGTTGTACCATCAAGGTTCTCGTTCTGCCACTAGCGTCTGAAGGTGTTCTTGCAGCAGCATGGTTCATCTCTCTTCTCTTATAGCATCCTGATAGAAAAGAGCGTGTGTTTCCACTAGGAATTGGAGTGAACGGGAAAATTGGACACCCAGAAAACTTTTCGTGAGGATCTTTCCTGCTACTATCAAGCAGCTGAAGGAGGTAGGTCGGTGGCTCATCATGTGATGGCCATAAGTCGTTGGTTGGTCGTGCTGAACACACTCGTTTCAGCCGAAAAGACGAGCGAGGAGAGCCATATAAAATTATAAAGCGCGAAATTATGGGGGCAGCCGGCAGCATGATGCCCAAGGGGAAAAAAGCAGGGTACAAACTAGACAGTCTAGGCTTGGTACGGTCTCAAGCAAAAGAATTGTTGACATATCTGTCACTATAGCCCTTTTTTTTTATAAAGACATTGATCAATTCAATTTTTTTCGGCTTCAGCTTCTAGTTTCAGCTTTTTTTCACTATTCACTACACTATCCACTAACTCAGTTACAATATTTTTTTAGCCAAAAGGTAAAAGTCATCGCTATTCCGATCACCCCCTAAATTTGATTCTCAATTTCTGTTTTACAAATCTAACCTTCTTTCTGATTTTGATAGCCATGGCAGTTTCGTAGATCCTACAGAGCCACTAGAGCTCAACAGCACCTGTGGCTTGGTAAGCTGCCGAGCACGGCACTAGGTATGTGATTTAATTAGTATTAATTAACCATGGTAGCACTAATTACTCAACATATTTCATAATTAGCATTAATTAAATATGAATAACACTAATTAATTATTGTAGTGGTCGCTGACATAGCTCGACATGTATCTACTGAGCTATAAAAGGAAGCTAAATTTGTACAAACGGGCCTACTGGAACTAATTTTGAAAAAAATAGCTAAGTGCCTTATATGTAAACAGTTCAAATCAAAAACACATGATCCATCGCCGTTTCGTATGAACCAACCATTCATCGCTTTGCGTGCGAGGCCATCGGATGTATAACTCACTCCGGCCAATATGTTAGTAGTACTGCAGCGGCAATTAACTTAGGGCAGTCCTAATGGTGTATTGATGATGGTTTCTATCCTCATTAAATAACTTGTCACGTAGGCAAAATGCTGACATGGCAACGTAATTAATGATGAAAGAGAGCACAAATCGTAGAAACGGTTTCCTCATGAAGAAATCAGGTCTTCACTCCACCCAATGCACCAAGAAACTATGAAATCGCCATTGGGAAGAAACCACCGCTTTAGGGGCTCGTGGCACACTCTCATTGGAGGAAGAAGATAGAGTTGGGAGAGAGAAAGAGAAAATAATTATTACTCGAAGACACCTCCACTGTGGAAGATAGTTTCTATAGATGATTTCTTGTGCTATGGAAATTATGTCAGTTTCTTTCATTGAGACTGCCCTTAGACATTACGGTGATATTTGATGCATGGAGTTACGGCGAGCCATGCTCCAATCCTAGTCAGGGATTGGACGACGAATTAATGCAAGGATGAAGCGGTAAAAACGGGAGATGTAAAAAGCGCCCATGTGACGCAGTATCCCTGGTTGGTGAACAACATGTTCCCCATTGGATTTGGTTTGGAAGGATCCGGCTTAAATTAACGGTGGTCACTGACGCTATCATTCAAGGCACGTACCGAAGCCTCGGCCCATAACTATACTGGCCAGTAGCCTAATATGGGTTGGTTGGTTTGTGTCCTCGACCTAGCCATGTGCCACGATTCTTTAAAAATAAAACTAGCACAGTGACGTGTGTATTCTTAAAACAAATTTAATTAGTTTGACGGTTGCATATCACGTGTAAAAATTCAAATATTAGAATTTCTAAAACATTATCAATTCGGTTTACTTTTCATACTTGTAGAATTGGTTTTACTTATGATATTAATGTATAATAGTAAATGTTAAAATAAAGAATATAGATTAACTCTTTAGGAGGAAACACTTGTTCTTCGTAATTTTTAATCGGTATGTCCAATAATAGAGACAATAGTTATATCAATATTAATACAACTAAAATAATGTAAATTAAATGGATATTATATGCAAGTTCGTGTCTGTGTGTGGATCACTTTAGTTTAATTCAATCTCTAGCATCTCATGTCTTAATTTTATATGAGAGTTCCTCAACTATACGTATATACATATCACGATACAAATCAATTTCATGCGCACTTCCATAGATAAAAAAATTATTGTCTATGATTTGTAATCACAAGAAGAATCTACATAATTAAGAACTAGATATTTTTCTTTTTGTAAGAATTTCTAACAATTATTCTCGTTTATAGGTAGCATCAATTGTTTATGGATTGTTAAACATAATTAGGGTCCACTAAATTAAGGCTATATTTTTTATTTTTGGGATAATTTATATGATATTTTTTTCTTAACTAATGTGATATCATACTCAACAGAATTCGACTGACTGATATCATACTCGTTGATCTCCTCCCTTGCTTAGACGACAATACTTTTTTTTCCAAGAGGAAGACAGCAGCACTATTGGGCTTGAGAAAATATATCGTCATCCAGGTCCAAGCAGGATGGGTCCTCCAAAGGCAAGTGATTGCCACGAGGCGAAATGCTATTTTGGGCCGAGGTCAGCCCACAGCCTTCTCTTCCATTCTTTTGGCCTGGTCCAAATCGTCGTAGCACAACCGTACAAGAACAACCTTCTCGATGCACTGCGCTCTTCTAAATCCCTACCCTCCAACTTGAATCCAACGCCTACAGTTTCACTCCCACGCATCCCCACTCCCCGCCACGTCACCGATCCGCGACACCACCCTCCTACACAATCTGGCCCTTCCGATTTCAATCCAACGTCCCAACCCCACCATCCCACGGATCGAGCTAAAACCACCTCCCGCCTCACACACCCCAAAATTTCACATTCCCTCCCAAATCCTCCCCATATATACCCACCACCACCAAATCCCCGATCCCCACACAAAGCTTCCACAATACTCCCTCTTCCCCCGAATTCCAATCTCTCGGAGCGGTTGCGGCGAGGTTTCGGCGATGTCGGGGCGCGGCAAGGGCGGCAAGGGGCTGGGCAAGGGCGGGGCGAAGCGCCATCGGAAGGTGCTGCGCGACAACATCCAGGGCATCACCAAGCCCGCGATCCGTAGGCTGGCGAGGAGGGGCGGCGTGAAGCGCATCTCCGGGCTCATCTACGAGGAGACCCGCGGCGTGCTCAAGATCTTCCTCGAGAACGTCATCCGCGACGCCGTCACCTACACCGAGCACGCCCGCCGCAAGACCGTCACCGCCATGGACGTCGTCTACGCGCTCAAGCGCCAGGGCCGCACGCTCTACGGCTTCGGAGGCTAGATGAGTCGATTTGGTGGTGGTGGTGTAGTACTGTAGCGTGGCTTTGTGTCTCTGGTGGGTGGGCTTTACTCTTTAGGCTTGCGTCGAGGTGTTCGGACTCGTCTCGTGGTCGACTGGCTGTACTACTTGTTGCTTTCAATGAAAGTTCGTGCGCTTCGGTGTTGATTTGTGTTTTGGTTTTTAAGATTCGTCGTTTTGATATGTTCTGTTATTTCTTTGCACAAGTCATCTGATATCAACAAACTGCAATGTGATGTGATGCGGCATAAATTTTGCCTTCTGCTTAATCAAGAATAGTTGCAATGTTTGGGTTTGGCATCACAAGGGTAATGAAACGTGTTAGTTTGTAAATAGCGGTCCATGTGACCCTTGTTACACGTACAATTCTACAGGTAGAGATTTCATTGTTTTTAGTGGTACAAAATTACAAATGTTCTCAAGCAACCGTGACATCAAATACGTCCTATTTTGAATGGTACATCAGGCCTCTGTAGAGCAACTATCAGAGTTCAAATGGTACATGAAGCGTTTATAAGCATCTGTAGTCTGTAGTAGAACTTCTATCTGCGGCTCTGCACTGAACAATTTTTTTTCCTAATGATCTTGTTCCTCGAGGAATATACAGCACCAACCAGCTCGTTGGATCAAAACAAAAAAAAAAGAGAAATTGTACGCTGCTATTGGTACCCGTCCCTCTCTAGAGCAGGAACTGCTTGCCGGTATACGTTTTGCCCCAGTCCCACTCCTTGGGGACGACATTAAAATTGGTCAGCGTCGTGCCGTCGCTTGAGGTGAGCTCGAAGGACAGGGGCTGCCCCTTGAAGTCTGCGTTGATGTGCCATATCTGGCCCCAGTTACGGCCCATCGAGAGCCAGCCAGACTCTGTTCCTTTGATCTTCACTGATCTGACATCGCCAGCGCCACCGACATTGCTGATTAGGACCGTGAGGAAGAAGCTCCGCCCTGAGACGGAGAACCGCACACCGCCTTCACGAAGACACTTAACGCTGCATATAAGCAAGGAAACATGCCAATCTCAGCCGGCAGTCTAAAAGCCAATTTTGCTTTCTTTCGACAGGTTATCATGTTACTGGTATCTTTATTTAGACATCCTTGTGAAGTTTTGCTGAAGAGTGCAACAACAATTCATTCTCTACATATATTTGTTCTCATGGAAATCCTGCTAAGCGCTACCGATCAAGGATCTATGTAACAAGTGGTGAAACTGAAGTCTGACAGTGTGTAGTCTTGACAGCACAGCAGGATGGATATTTTAGGAAAGCACATTAAAAGCAGTACAATGTATCAATCTGTCATTTAGGAAACCATCTTGAAGATGCACCTCACATCTAGAATGCCAACTTAGATGCAACAAACGAATATTACACATCTCTAAAATACTTTTGAAGCTATTAGACAGCACCCAATTCAGTATAGCATATATGCAGGTTGCTATATATTTCTTTTGAATGACACTAGAGATGCCAGAGTAGTACTTAACTGATTTACGGATGTGAATGGGAAGTATTACTAGATTGTAACCTGTTTGGATCTGGAACAATTAACATATGAAAAACAATTATTACGAGCTAAACTAATTAATGGTCAACTATCAAGGCACTATCCAAAGTTCTTTTTAACAGAGTGTTAAAAAGAACTAATGAAGTTGTTTAAAGGATCTGAAAGACCTACCAACCGGCATAAATTGCTAGCACCAACACAGAATATTACGGACAACCACAACTAATGTGCCAATACAATTCGTAGGGCCAGTTTTGTGGTCACCAGGTACTAAAGGGGCACCTCATATACCCTCAGAAGCATATAAATTGGTGATGCTAAATGCTTATCTAATGGTGCAGATCAACAATTCTAAAAAGTTCCTGAAATATTTCTTGCTGCCTGTCATTAATATTGTTATAAAACACACGGCAAAAATAGAAGATCAAAAGAACAGGAGAAGAAGATTTAACATAAAAAATCCTTACAAAAAAAAAAAAACTATGAACGCACGAAGACAGAATTCACTATATGAGATTTTCACAATGAGACTCTTACTTTTCCTATAGACTACAAATGTATATTTATAGTGAATATAAAAGGGACTTCAAATAGGAATAGAACTCTGAGTTGAAAACGGAAACAAACCGAATAGCATTCGGATCACACTTTAACGATCTCTACCTTAAGACAAATTCGTTCCTGTAGAGAAATAAATCAAATCTCCTCAAATTATAATTCACAATCAATGATTCTTATGTGTTAAAAGTCCATAGGACTAATCAATGAGTAAGACCGGATCAATCTTCTCCATATACTTCTCCTGTAACGTTGGACAACTTTAGTGAAGAACTCATCTCATTGACTTTTTATGTGCTCCATCTGAAACACATAATTTGGCCAACAACGTCTATTGAAGAGCAACTTACATGTGTGATCATCACGTACATCAAACTGCCAACTGTAAAAGTAACTAAATTACATGACATAGTTGAAAACTACTCCTGTAGAAGAACATCCGAATGAAAGTAATTCTTGTGCTTTCAATGGAGCAGAAATAATTTCTGTAATAGACCTCTCAAATTGAGCTATGACAACTAGAACGTATTGCACTTACAATACCAAACGTTGTAGTATCTATAAAGATAATTAATTCCTTCTTGCACTTTAAATCCTTCATCTTGAACTCATATTTGGAGTATAGCCTTCACTAATGAATAAGAAATTCTGGAGAATATGATGTTATCTACCATCAGAGTGTCATCAAACGGTGAATCAATTATCCCCTCAACCGACATTGATTCTTTTCAAATCCTCCTCGATCAAGTGTAGCCCAAATTAATTCATTATGTTGAAAAACTCGCAACTCCACCTTTTAGACTTTATATGCGGCTATGCGCAGATCTTATCACAATAACCCATAGTAGACGACAGATCATCGAAGAAATCACCAATGATTAATCCCACTTGAATGCTGCTGATAATAGGCACAATGACTTGAATTGCAAGAACTCTACCTCCAACAAAAAAACATGCAAAGTTAACGAACAGCTTCATGATGGAGGATGGCGATCGACTGAGGCAGAAGATGGCCGATAGAGATGGTGTGGTACAACACCAAGGCATGGTGTCGAGCGGCGCGGGCAATGGTACTAGTGAACTTAGCGTCGAAACAGTTGTAAGGATAGAGCACAGGTCAATGCTCAAGATGGAGTGGGCCAGTGCTGAATTAGAGTAAGGCTTGGAACGGAGTTGAAACTTGGTACACTATTTGTGTTCATGAAGCATAGCTGCTTTGAACCTCTGGTGCACCTTGTGTACATGTAGCAGTGCACGACCATGGAAACTTCCTGGTACCCTTCTTCGGGTGCACATAACAAAAACAGGGCAAGTGCACTTCTGTGCTGTTGAAATACGAAGAAATGACCGAGGACAATGACTAAGGCTTTGCTCCTCGATCGGACTTGAGTTGAGTTTTTGGATGGTTGCTTCTTGCGACGTGTAGGTGTGTCGATAGGTCTGGCACAAGTAAGGAACAACCCTTTGAGTCGGACACGACAAGAGACACGTGGATGCGGATGCAACTTTCTCTGCTTCAAACTCGACAACTGCAAACAAATACGTCCGATTTGGTTGACTCATATTTGTGCCGAGTCAAAATCTCGAACACACAATGAATAGAAAGATCTATGCATGGAATTTCTGTGGCGTTGCCTCCTTGGGTGTCGATGAAATTTCTCGACACTATGCATGCCGCCCAGGTGTTGCCTCTAATGTTATCTTCGATGCCACGCCCTGATGTTGTGCAGGTGACACCACGCGATGGTTGCCCCCGAGGGCTCCTCCACCTAGGGGCAGCGGTTTGATTTGAAACCTGGAGCTCTCATACCACTTGCGTGTGCATATTAAGAATTTTTGCTGAAAACACCAAACTATTGAATCAACAATCCGAAGCTCCCATAGCCTGAATTCACGAATCTAAAGCTCTTCGTGATTGGAAGCCATCTCAGAAGCGGAGCCCGAAACAAAGTCGTAAAAGCGCTTGGCCGGCTAACCATCTACAAAAGCACGCATCAATTCCGAGGAGCAACAACCCATGTCCAAGCACCGATTCCCGATGAAAAAATCTGCCGAAGGCATGCATTGGTCAGGAGCTATTGGCTAGATTCAATTATTTGGTGTTTACAGTTTGGGAAAGCTAGAGATGGACTCATTGGTTATGTAGATTCAGATTATACCGGAGATTTGGATAAGAGAAGATCTCTTACTGGTTATGTGTTCACTGTTACAGGATATGCCATTAGCTGAAAGCCTGGAAAGCAGGTCTACAAGCTACCATTACCTTGTCTACTAGAGAAGTTGTGTCGTACGGATGTCGCACCTTTGTGCTGCGTGATGGCTGCCCCCAGGAGTCGTCTCATCCTGGGGGCAGTGGCTAGGGTCTTGAACCCTAAGCTCTGATGCCACTTGTTATAGAACGCACGGCAAAAATAGAAGATCAAAATAACAGGGGACGTGGATTTAACATGGAAAATCCTTGTGAGAAATACCAGGAACGTACAAATGCGAAATTCACTATATGAAAAGATGTTTACAATGAACTTCTTGCTCTTCCTATGAACTACATGAGTATATTTATATTGATTACAGAAGGAACTTCAAGTAGGAGTCGAACTCCATGTTGGAAACGAAAACAACCGAATAGGATTTGGATCACACTTTAACAAATACTATTAAGCCAATCCTTAGAGCAACCAATGCAAAATAAAACAATCTATCTTTTAATAAAATCCACTCTGAATTTTTTTTTCCAAAAGTGCTCGGTTTTGACTAACTTTGGCAAGGCCTAGAATACTAGCTCAGATATGAGCAGTTGTTTTTTTATATGTTTTAAAACTTGGTACAAGTTGTTCAGCCTACGATTCCACACTCAAGTAACCTAAACAAATCATGAATCTTGGGATAAAAGAGGCCTTACTTTTGAGCAGGATTTAGGATGGTAATCACAAGTTCACCAGTTTTCTGATTATCAGTGAGAGCACAAGATGTTAGTTGGATCTATTTTAATCCCAACCCAGAAAATATTACTCGAAAGAACTAAATAAACTGAAGCAGATGTGGAATAACGCTTACGCCACTGAATCGGAACTCTATTATTCATGCAAAGCAAGCATGTGATCGACTTGACAGTCAATGCTGCATCAAAGGGCTCATGGGTGCTTTCCTCCTAACTCAGACACCAAACCTCACTAAGGGGTCAGGGCCACGACAGCTGATAAATCTACCCAGCTGAACCCTAACAGAAGTTGACCACACTGGAAGAGGTCCACTTCCTCCTCGCCATACTTTGCTCTCTAGCGGAAACTTACAGTTCAGCTTTTCTGGGATCCAACATTGCGCCAAGCCGCCAACCAACGTAATTCTAGCTCGGCAAGAACTTTCACAGTTTCACACAAAGTGGATTAGGAAATTGAGGTTGTGTGATTAGGAAATTGAGGAAACCTAGCCTTAGATCTAGCCTAGCATCCAGTGTAAATTAGAGTGAGGTAGCAGCAAAGGATGCAGCCAAGAATCACACATACCGGCGGTACTGGATGGGCATGACGCCGGCCTTCCAGAGCGCAATCTTCTCGAAGGCCTGGATTGGCAGGAGGAAATGGTGGTTGGGCGGGTTGCAGACACCGCCGGCGTCGGCCGCGAGGCCGTAGTTGGGTGCGCAGAAGTTGGTGGCCGTGACGACGATGGAGGTGCCGGGGAGGCAGTACTTGAGATCTTCCACGCACTTCACCTCGTAGCAGCCGCCGCACGCCGCGCCGCGCTCGAACAGCGCCGTGCTCAGCCCCACCGTCGCCATCCCGTAACCGTGCTTCCCCAGATCCCCGAACCCGCACGCCCCACCTGTACGCAGGCATCCCAAAGCACAAATCAATTACGTTCGTATGGATAGAACCAGACCACCGCGAGCAATTCAAGAACTGTACGGGCTGAGGATTCTAGTAACTGAACGTGCGTTTTTTTTGGAAATTTCGTTCGCGGCACATACGAAAAAAAAGAAAATCTTTTGATACATCTAACAGGGATACGAAGAATTAAACAATAGCAAGGACAATTTCGTAGATATTTTTCCTCGGATGCAGATGGTCACGACCAAAGAGTCAGGCGAGCTTCGACGCTTACCGATGGCGTCTTCGGGGTCCGCGGCGTAGTAGGAGGCCTTGGCGGAGCGCCATTCGGAGAGGACGGAGGAGCCGTAGGTGGACGGGTGCTGGTGGCCGGCGGCGAGCGCCGGGAGGAGGAAGATTACGAGGAAGAGCGGGGGAGCCATGGCTCCCAGGTGATCGTCGGTATGCCGCAGTGAGGTGCGGGGAGTGTGGGGTGGGGTGGAGGAACTCTGCGAGTGTGCTGCTTTTGGCTTTCGCACGTTCTGGGGTCTTCTTGTTTGTGTAGATGTGCTTCAGGGTATTTGTAAGGGAGCGAGCATTGTACACGACGTTTTGCCGTTGGATCTGTCCATAAGTGACATTCACCGTTCGATCCATTCCTCCTAACAAAACACACCTCATCCACACAAGACAGCGCACAGTCAATCTCCTTGGCATCGGTAGGAGAGACAAATCTGGCAAGGCAAGCCTGACCCGGTACACTTCTAACCGCTGCCATTGAATGTCCTCTTCTCGTGGCCGCCGAAGAAAGAATAGCTAGAGCAGCAAGAGGAGCCGGCTGATGGTGTCTGTGGAGCTCACTGTTGTTTCTATAGCCTTAGTGACGCTTACTCTATATATAAAAATTTCAAAAACAATAAATTTATCTTTAAAAAGATGTTGCATTCTTGCAACAATATGAAGATATATATGCAACAATTGAAAATACCTTCTATATTATCACAAATAATATGTTACAACAACCCCATTGCAGCAAAAATGTGCAACAAAATACTTACCCTATTGCAAAAAAGAAGAAGATGTGCAACAAATCACAAGACTGCAAGAAAAATTAGATCTTGCTATTAGATACAAGAAAGAGGCATTGCAATAAAAAAACTTCTTGTAGCAATGAAGAAAGTGAGCTGCAACAAATAAAGAAAACACATGCAACAAACCTACCAAAGAAGGAGGCACATGGACGGTGGCGAGTAGCAGAGCTTGCAGAAGGAGATTGCAATGGCACCGGCGAGGATCCCACAATGGCTCATTTCTTCATATGCACATTTCTTCCTTAACTATCATCATCTTTCTATCACTCACTATGCCTCTCTCCCTGTTCCAATTCAACGCAACGCATCTCCTCACCAACCATCTTTATCTCTCTCCCTAGTTCAATCTAACACAGCGGTGATTTGGTGAGCGATAGAGACAACTGATTCGGTGTGGGAAGGCGACCGTGTCATCAAGCTCCATGTCGCCACGAGCGCCGCCACCGCTGGAGATGGTGCGTGCTTTGTCTTCCTCTTCCATGGCCTCTTCATCAAGTTGCTCTTGATTCCTATTAGTTAGTTAGCTTAACATTTGTTGCTACGGTTTTGTTCTTGATTCATAGAAGGAGCGTTGGACTTCGAAATGGATGAGAAGATCATAGCTACTGATTCGCTTGCCTTGGTGCTCCGTACGTATGACTGTTTCTGTTTCATGAGGTTTCATAAAGTTTTTTAGTGGATTTATGAAATTGAAAGTTTTTCTTGTAGTGGATTTGTTAAGTTGAACTTCAAATTTTATAAGGTTTCATGATAAATTTCAGGAGGTTTCATGACTAAGTTTTGTAGTTGTTGCAAATAATGCACAGAATAAAAGAGACAAGAGACACGAATTTTTACGTGGAAAACCCTTGCGGGAAAAAACCACGGGCGCTCGAAGGCAAATCACTATATTTTGGAGAGATTACAATGGAGAGACTCTCTTGGGATGCTTTTGCCTATGGACTACTGGGGTATATATAGCACGGGGAAAAGAGTCCCATATGGAAAGAAAACAGAATAAGGAAACAGGACATGAGTCCTACACGGACACAGATCCGAATTTGGATCACTTTCCAACAATCTCCACCTTGAGCCGAATTCGGATCACTTTTCAACAATAATCTCCACCTTGAGCCGAATTCCCTCCAGTAGTCGAAGAATATTATGAACTCCTCCAACAAAATCAGCATGTACACCTTGAGCACCGAAAGTCCAAAGGACTAGTGAGTAATACCAACTAAGTCTGAGCAAAGCTCAAACTTAGAAGCAGGAACTGGCTTTGTCAACATATCAGCTGGATTATCATGAGTACTTATCTTGCAGACTTTAATATCACCTTGAGTAATGACACCTCGAATGTAGTGATACCTGATATCAATGTGCTTTGTTCTCTCATGGAACATTTGATCTTTTGTAAGGCAAATAGCACTTTGACTGTCACAGAATATTGTAGTGCAAGATGTACTTCCACAAAGCTCAGTAAATAAACCTCTCAACCAAATAGCTTCTTTGCAAGCTTCAGAGATAGCCATATACTCAGCTTCTGTAGTAGACAATGCAACGGTAGCTTGTAAACTTGCTTTCCAACTTACGGCACACCCTCCAACAGTGAATACATAACCAGTGAGAAACCTTCTTTTATCCAAATCTCCAGCAAAATCAGAGTCCACATAACCAACAAGTCCATCTTTAATCCTTCCAAACTGTAAAGAAACATTAGATGTACCCCGCAGATATCTGAAAATCCATTTAACTGCTTTCCAATGCTCTTTTCCAGGATTAGCCATGTATCTACTAACCACACTTAGTGATTGAGATAAATCGGGGCGAGAACATACCATGGCATACATAAGTGAACCAACTGCACTCGCATATGGGACTTTCGACATGTACTCCACTTCATCATTAGATTTTGGACATGATGCTGAAGAAAGTTTGAAATATGCTGCTAAGGGAGTACTCACAGGTTTAGCCTCATGCATGTTGAAACGACGAAGAACTTTATCAATGTATCCTTTTTGACTTAGATATAATTTACCAAGTTTTCTGTCTCTAATGATTTCCATACCAAGAATCTTCTTAGCTGCACCGAGATCTTTCATCTCAAACTCACTGCTTAATTGAGCCTTCAACTTTGAAATTTCAACCTTGTCTTTTGCAAAGAATCAACATATCATCAACATATATGAGCAAATAAATAGCTGAACCATTAACAATCTTGAAATAAACACAGCTATCATAATTTGATCTTTTAAAATCCTGAGATATCATAAAGGAGTCAAATCTCTTATACCATTGTCTAGGTGACTGTTTCAAACCATAAAGAGATTTCTTCAATTTGCAAGCAAAATTCTCCTTTCTGGAACAACAAAACCTTCAGTTGCTCCATATAAATGTCTTCTTCTAATTCCCCATGTAAGAATGCGGTTTTCACATCCATTTGTTCAAGCTCAAAATCATGCATAGCCACAATACTAAGCAAAGTGCGAATAGAACTATGCTTCACAACAGGAAAAGACATCCGTGAAATCAATACCGGAATTTGATCAGTATCCTTTAGCAACTAACCTTGCTTTATACCTAACCTCTTCGGTTGGTGAAACGCCTTCCTTTTTCTTGAAAATCCATTTGCAAATGAATAGGTTTCTTCTCAATTGGCAACTTGACCAGTTCCCAAGTACCATTCTTGTCAAGAGATTCCATCTCATCATGCATGGCACCATCCACCTTTACGAATCACTAGAAGAGATAGCTTCGAATAAGATGAAGGTTCGCATTACCTTCAATTTCTTACGCCACATTTAGACAATAAGCCGCAAAGTTGGCTTCTTCAATAAATCTCTTAGGAGGTGAATGTTCCTCCTTTCTCTATTAGCTGCAATGGAATGTTGTGTTGGTGGCACAATAATAGGAACTTCGAGTATTTTCCTTGTTGATTTACGGTGTAGATCTGAATCAATAATATGCTCCACTGCACGCTTGATTGCTTCGAACGGAACATCAATAGATGGTTTATCATGCAACATAGCGGACTCATCAAAATTAACATCTCTACTAATAACCACCTTTTTAGTTTCAGGATTCCACAACTTATATCCTTTCACACCAATTTTATAGCCAAGGAAAATGCACTTAATCGCTCTAGGTTCTAATTTACCATTGTTGACACGAGCATAAGCGGGACGACCAAATATTTTTAAATTTGAATAATCTGGAGAGCGGACCATACCTCAATTGGAGTCTTCTTATCAATAGCCAAATTTGGTGACCGATTAATTAAATAACAAGCAGTGGAAGCGGCTTCAGCCCAAAAACTCTTTGATAATCCAGAGTTTGATAACATACAACGTACCTTCTCCATGATGGTTCTGTTCATGCGTTCGGCCACACCGTTTTGTTGAGGAGTGCCAGGAACGGTGTAATGTCTCACAATACCTTCTAACTTGCATAAAGCTTCAAATTCTCCTGAACAAAACTCCAAACCATTGTCAGTACGAAGCTTCTTGACATGCTTACCAGTTTGTCTCTCGATCATAGTCTTCCACTCCTTGAATGTGTTGAATACATCCGATTTCTGCTTGATAAAATATGCCCAAACTTTTCTTGAATAATCATCAATAATAGTCAACATGTAGCTTGCACCTCCAAGTGATGGAACGCGGGATTCTCCCCACAAATCGGAGTGAATATAATCCAGTATGCCTTTTGTAGAGTGAGTCGCGATCTGAATTTCACCCTCTTTGCTTGCCAAGACACAATGTTCACAAAACTTCAATTTATCGATATTTTTACCATCAAGAAATCCTCTTTTGCACAATTCCGTCATCGACTTGGCTCATATGCCCCAGACGCATATGCCAAAGATTAGTAGCATCAGAATCAAATGATTTATTTGAAACAACAGCAACATTACCTGAAATAGTAGTGCCTTGCAGATGATATAAGTTGGCAGCCTTCATATCACCTTTCATCACAACAAGAGAACCTTTGGTAACCTTGAACTCCACCTCCACGGAATACTTGTACCCTTTAGCATCAAGAGTACTCAATGAGATAAGATTTCTCTTTAAATCCGAATATGACGAACATCGACAAAGTCACGATGGTGCCATCAAACATCTTGATCTGAATAGAACCAATGCTCGCAACCTTGCATGGTGTATTATCACCCATCAACACGGATCCACTTGGCGTAGCTTCATAGGTAACGAACCAATCACGGTTCGGGCTCATGTGGAAAGTGCAGGCGGAATCAAGAATCCATTCATCGTCGGTTTTGCAATTACCAGCAAAGGCAACGAGAACATCTCCATCAGAACCTTCTTTGGTGACAACGGTGGCTCTAGCTTCATCCTCTTGTTGATCTTTCTTGAAATTATTATTTCTCTTCTCCTTATTCGCAACTTCCAAAGACTTTCGGATATGTCATGTCCATCCTTCTTGCAATACCTGCATGACTTCCTGTTCCTGGATTTAGATCTGCCTCTGAATTTGCTTTTGCTTCTGCCTCTTGAATTGTCGTATGAACCCTTCTCATATTGCCTGCCGCGGACAGACAAACCTTCTGCATGCGTACTTGAACTCCCACCGGGAACCATAAGTTTCATCTTTTCTTTAGCATGCAGAGCTTCATAAACTTCACTGAGAGTAAGAGTATCTCGACTATATAGAATAGTATCTCTAAAAGTAGAGTATGAACTAGGCAGAGAGCATAACAAAATAAGACCCAAATCTTCATCATCATATTTTACCTCCATAGACTCGAGGTCAGAAACAATTTCCTTGAAAGTTGTCAGGTGGTTCAACAATGAGGCTCCCTCCGCCATCTTGTGTGAATAAAGCTTTTGCTTCAAATGCAACTTACTGGTCAGATCCTTGGTCATGCAGATCTGCTCCAATTTCAGCCATAGTGCGGCGGCGGATGTCTCCTTCATAACCTCCTGTAGAATATTATTTGATAGATGAAGATGAATTTGGGATAAGGCCTTACGATCTTTACGTTTCTTCTCATCGGTGGACAGTGTCGCTGGCATCTTGTCGATCCCCAAAAGAGCATCATCCAAATCAAGTTGTGATAAAACAGCCCGCATCTTGACTTGCCACAGAGAAAATCTCGTGTCGCGATCCAATAGCGGAAGATCATATTTCATAGTAGCCATGCGGAAGAAAAAAAAATATTTTGCAAAGATAATAGCAAAAATATCAAATGATAGCACTGAACCAAATATTTGCCAAGATAATAGAAAATACCACACTGCCTTAGATTTAAACAGACCAATCACTAGCACTGCATGGAAGTTTGCAAAAATAATAAAGCTTCACTTTTAGTCCTCGGTTTCCGCGCTAGAGCATTGCACCAAAAATTCAAATCAACGCATGCTGTTCTGACGCAAGGAAAAAATCACCTGACATTCCTTTTTTTTTTTTCGGTTTTGTGTTGGCACAAAGAACGCTGCACGTGCTGCTGCTTTTGATTTGTAGACGAGACCGGCCTGTTGCTTGCGTGTTGGCTCTGCTTCTGCTGTCCTTCGCTTGACAAGGAAAAAGAAAACGATGTGCAGGTTCTGATTTTACCGAGGGACACGATCTGCAGCTATCGTGTTTTCTTTTGTCGCCCACGAACCGATTTGTTATTTCTGCTGGTGCGGCTTGACGACGACGCTGCTCCTGACCGGACTCGGCGAAAATCCCGAATTTTTTTTTTCTCTTCGAATCTCTAATCTCCTGTGCTCTGATACCACTTGTTGCAAATAATGCACAGAATAAAAGAGACAAGAGACACGAATTTTTACGTGGAAAACCCTTGCGGGAAAAAACCACGGGCGCTCGAAGGCAAATCACTATATTTTGGAGAGATTACAATGGAGAGACTCTCTTGGGATGCTTTTGCCTATGGACTACTGGGGTATATATAGCACGGGGAAAAGAGTCCCATATGGAAAGAAAACAGAATAAGGAAACAGGACATGAGTCCTACACGGACACAGATCCGAATTTGGATCACTTTCCAACAGTAGTATTTCATTAAGACTTTTTAATAAAGTTTCATGTCTAAGTTGATTATATTTTATAAGATTTTATATCTAAATTTTATAGTATTTTATGGGGTTTCATAAAGCTTTTTTAGCGGATTCATGATATTGAAAGTTTTTCTTATAGTGAATTTATGAAGTTAAATTTCAAGTTTTATGATGTTTCATAGCTAAGTTTCAGGAGGTTTTATAACTAAGTTTTATGATGTTTCATTAAGTTTTTTTTATAAAGTTTCATATCTAAATTAACTAAGTTTTATAGTATTTCATGGGATTTTATAAAGCTTTAAGAGTTTTTATGTCTAAGTTGGATAAGTTTTATGAAGCATCTTCGAAAATCTATGAAAACTTTGTAAAGCTGATGAAATTTAGATAAAATCTAATGAAACTTGGATATACTGACCATACACTAGCATGACTAACAGTAACGGTGGACACAAGAGTTCAGACTTTCAGAGGACGGCACTGGTGCATGTGAGGAGGTGTGACCGTACCCTTTTCTGTCTCCCTGCGACTCATGCGGGCGTGGGGATTCTCTGTGACGCGCGCATCCAGATAGTTGTTACTCCGGCTGCAGTGCTATTGGTGTTTCTATTTTGATGGAACCGAGACCCAGCCATTGATCGATCCAGGTTGGCTGCAGTCAACAAGGACAGTCGCAGTAGCAAGATCCGGTTATGTAGGCAAACAGTAGTGGATGATAGCGTCTCATGATATGATAGGAATGTTTATGGAAGATGGTCAAAGAATCTGCCATGAGGCTTTGTGTACTGCATTTGGATATAAGATTGATATCGAATGCCAGACTGGAGTAGGATTTTCTTCCATGTTACCACGGCTGCGACGACTCGATATTAATGCGCATGTGTTGCGTCGGTGCCACGTAGAAGTGCGGTGGGTACGTGTTATTGCCCGCCGCGAGTCCACTGGATAGGAGTTAATGCTTCACTAGACTGGAGTACTTTGATGCAGAAACAGAACGCAAGTGCGTAGCCGAAGCATCGAAGCAACCTGAGCCGTGATCCGACGATGCGCCACCATGCCTAAACAGAACGGCACACACCGCGCGGTTGCCAGCTGGGCCGGCCGTGCGGGCACCATGTTGGGGCGGTCGGCAGGATGGGCACTTTTCGTGGGCTCTCACCTTATGGGCCACGGCGGTGAGAGACGTGGGAATTCGGTCGAGGAACACGGACAATGTGGGGTGTCATGTACGCCGAGTCACCGAACGGGCCTCTGTGTTGGGCTAATCCTGCATTGATTCAATGGCCTTGTGCTTTACAAAGCCTAGTACGTTGTTGGCGCAGGAAGCCTCTGAAGCGTACAGCTATGGCCCAATCATGCAAACTCCATTCGGCAGCATGGCCTCTACTGTTGTGCGAAGTGTATCGATTTGACAGGACGATTTGACATCTCTCCTCATGGCAGGAATGCGGTGTAGTAGGTAACCCGAAACCTTGAGTTGCACGAAGCGCAACATCAGCAGCCTGGAGTTTGACACGGACAAGTGGACAACTTTGTTATACGCTAGGTTCTTTTTTCTTGGCTTTGACTTACTGCTTTCTATTATAACAGGGATCACGCATTTGCACAAACTTAATTTATTTTAAAGTTTTTAATATTAAATTATATAACTTAGATATTTAAAAATATACTTACATATCTTGTAGATTATTTAGAATTTTAAGATATTATAAACATAAGAAATGATAATAGAAGTTTGATCGAAAATACAACTTAAGGAATGTAGTTGAAATATAAGCTTGATAGAAGAAAATCATTGAGTATACTAAGTTATTGAGATTCTTAAAAACATAAGTACTCTCTATTATGCATAGATCATGTAGCTGCATGCTTTTATTCTTCCTCCATTAGTTATTCTTTTTTGAAAATGCATGCATACATATGTACGTCTATTTAATATCAAAGCAACACATTAATAGTATATGTAGTAAATTATCTTATTAGTTCATCCGATATTAGATTATATTGTTCATGCATACACCGACGTACCATAGTGTAATCTACCTTGAACTTATAATCCCTCACACGCTAGCTACCCTACCGAGCCATGTGTCTCCTATCACTTCTCGCCGCAACGATTTTTCTACTTTAACCTCCAATAGTATACCTAATTCTTGATCGATCACACTTAGCTATTGCTCGTTTCAATACTATCTCCTCGTTGTTACCTATTCCAACACAATACTCCACAACATAGTTATCTTCTACTTTTCTCCAATTATTGCTTAATGCTAACTGTTGCAACATCAAACATTCATATACGTGCAACCATCGTTGATCCCTGCCAAGGACACCTATCACGCTCTCTCAGGTGCCCCTAAATATTCATCTCTACTTTTGCACACACATATTTCTATTTGTACAGACGCATGCATGATATTATATGTACTAAATATTCCTCTTCTTATATTGACTGCTCCTCTTCTTCGGTATTGGTCAACTCAACGTTATGGCTTCCTCACTAACCATAGTGATTTCGCATCTTCACTGATACCAATATGTATGCTTTAGTCGCTATCTAACAATATAGATAATATTCTTGTCATCGTCGGTGACATTGTCTCCCTCACCAATGATGACACGCTTCTAGCTATCTGATGACCTCATATCGTTATAGCTCATCTTTAATGCAAAACTCCATCTCATCTCTATAAAAGCTTCCCCATTATCGACTTATTTAGACACTGACTTCTTCAATAATGCTGGCGCTAACTACTCGTCGTCGTGACCCTTGGCTCTTTTCACTCTGGCTTTTCTCTTCAATGACTTCGACGAGTAGCACGACATTGTCCTTATCGAGTGGCTAAGGTAAGCAGCATGACATTGTCCTCATCTCCCCTACTATCACCATGACTCTTCACTTCCTGATGGGTCATTATCTTCTTGTTAGACAAATCGACACTATTACACCCTTTCGTGGTCTAATCTGATACTATTCATGCTATCATTGATATAACTTTTATTTTTATTGAAAAATTCATTTGTTTTTCATTGGAGATCGTATATAAATCAAATTGCTAATTTTATTTAATTTATTTTGAAATTTTGTTATTTAGGGATTGTACTTTATAATTGTATGGAAATCAAATTGAAACTTTCTTTTTTACTCCAAATTTTATTTTTTTGTTAAAATTTGTATACAAATCTAATTACAATTTTTTATTTTTATTCAAATTTATAGTCATTTAGGGATTTTACTTTAAAATTTGTATAAATCAAATTGCTAATTTTATTTTTTTCTCCTAAATTTTATTTTTTGAATATTTATTTAATTTTTGTTCTGAATTATATTCATATAGGGATTTTACTTAGGAATTTGTATAGGAACCAAATTGCTAATTTTATTTAATTAATTATATTATATGTTTTCTATTTAAGATTTCATTTTTTGGTTGGAATTCATATGAAAAATCTAATTGCTAATTTTTAACTAAATTGCTAATTTTATTTAGTTTATTCTGAGGTTTAGTTATTTAAAGATTTTACTTTGAAAATTAAACTGCAATTTTTCTATTTTAGATTATATTTTTTTGTTGGAATTCATATGCAAATCCAATTGGTAATTTCTTAGAAAAATTTAATCCAATTTACATTTATTTTGATATTTTACTTTGGAATTTATATCAAAATCAAATAGTAATTTTATTTTATTTTTATTCTGAATTTTATTTTTTTGTTGAAATTCATATACAAATCTAATTGTAATTTTTGTTTAATTTTATTTTAAGTTATTTTATTTAGATATTTTACTTAGGAAATCATAGAAAAAATCAAATTGCTAATTTTATTTATTTTTTATTCTGAATTTCTGTTATTGGTTGGATTGTACTTGACATGTATCTTTCTTTTAATCTAGACTATTATAATCTGAATACACCACAATTAATGAGGTGGATCTTTCTCATTTACTCCGATTAATGTGAGAATTTGTATCACTTGAGAGCGAACATGTTGGCCCCTTTTGTTTTTACTTTAATTATATAATAGATAACTAGTTTTTAAACATATGTCTTTTTAATGTAGGGTCTACTGGTAGATTGTAGTAGACATTATATCAAGTTTAACTATATCAATTAAAATCGTATGCTACTATTTCTCTTTATATATTGTCTCTTATAAATAGTTAAAATTTTAAAGTCAAAACGATAGGCTAAAAGAATCGACGTTATAGCACAGCCTTCCGTCACGTTTGATCTAGACTTTTCCATATTTTTTAGCTTGCCGTTGGCGATTGCACGTTATGCTGATCTGGCAGACACGACGGCCTCCTCCGCCTACGGCCGACCTGACCACCGTGCCTCCCATGGGGACACTGTCACACTGATAATTAGTGATACGCAAAATTCAATTAGGGGTCAGATTCACAACGCCTTTCTTTTCACTCTTGTCCAAACCGACATGCCATGTGAGTCCTTCACCTTTCACGCAGTGTTACAAACAAAATTAAGTAAGCTACTATTCAGTACTCGACAATCTGAGCACTCACGACCGATAAGCACAAGTTTTTAAAATTTCAGTGGATCTTTGATCTGAAGCATTGATTATTTGATACGAGATGAGAGTTCTAATGGTCAAAATATGTAGTCAAAGCCTACTGCTGCAATGCAAGCATACGTCATTCCGGCTCGACTGGATGGGGCTGGTCGGTACGCTTGGGGGAAACAGAGTGCCAGACCCGCCGCATCTTGCAAAGCCGTGCAAGGAAATATGTGGAGGCCTTATCCTCTCCTCGTCCTCTCAACCCAACCCACTCCAGTTCGGAAGGAAAAAAACAGGAATGGAGAAATAGAGAAGGACAGAGTCACAGGAGATGAGAATGAGATAGATAATCATACCGAATTTATTA
The DNA here is from genome assembly GCA_036346265.1 of Melocanna baccifera. Taxonomy (NCBI): domain Eukaryota; kingdom Viridiplantae; phylum Streptophyta; class Magnoliopsida; order Poales; family Poaceae; genus Melocanna; species Melocanna baccifera. The sequence goes on from CM070685.1 coordinate 6,354,523, forward strand.
TTTTTCTTCTCACGCGAGCTGACGACTTCTTTATCCCATCCCGCGCGCGTCCCCTACTACTCGTCGTTCTTATCCTCCTATCTCCATTACCTTTATAGCTTCCGCCATTCGCCCTTCCCCTCCCACGCCATCGAGCAGCCGCAAGCGCAAACCGTTACATTGCATCGATCGTTGGTGCGTTCGTTCGTGTGATCTGCTTGGAAATGGAGGCCTACGTCTTGTTCCCGCGGGGCAAGGAGAAGAGGGAGGTCAGGTGCGAGGAGGACATCGGCTGCCCGTCAGAGTCCGAGCTGTCCATGTCGTCCTCGGAGGAGGAGCTCGCCGACGACGCCAACTCGTCGGGGTCGACGGGCCACTTCGAGATGTCCTCCCTCATGACGCAGCTCCCGCTCAAGTACGTGCACCATGATTGTTTCTTTATATGTTCAAAGGTGTGATCTTGGCATTCTGATATGACTCATCGTTTTGTTTGAATGCAGGAGGGGGCTGTCCAAGTTCTTCGACGGCAAGTCGCAGTCGTTCGCGTCGCTGGCGGCGGTGGGCGGCCTGGAGGACCTGGCGAAGCCGCCGAGGAAGCGGCTCAAGACGTCGCGGAGCTGCGGGGTCGGACTGCAGGACGCGCACCGCAGGCACGTCTCACGGCCTCGCTGCCACAGTGCCGCCGCCGCCGCGGCCTTCAAGAAGGCATCCAGGGGACGTCTGTCCGTGCTCGGCGCGGCGCCAAGCAGGCGGACGATCCCGCCGGTGACGGCCAACTCGGCGAGGCCTGAGGGGGTGCCCGGGCAAGCTCTGTTATTTGCTTAGGAGATTTGCCCACAAATTATGTCATGTCGATTGCCCTAAAGCAGTAGGTAATACGGTTGTTATTTTGGGCTTTGAGATGGAAATGACCAACGAAAATGTGGCAAAATTGACGATGGTCCATGGATCTATGTAAATATATGAGGCTTAACAAACACGTATACAACATTTGTTCTTATCGTTGCGCTCGGTTTCATCACCAACCCATTTTACTAGTCAAACTTCAGAGCAAAGACTACTCAAGCTCTGATATTTCTTCACTGGCAATTCAGCACCAATCGAGCACACATACATCCATTTTTTTTAAACACAAAAATGCCGCCAGTCCGTCGACTGGTGTTTGACTCGCAACAACATGCGATTATGAAAATCAACACCTTCGACCAAGCATGCAAGGATTTCTTTGTTCATCTCGCACTGAATAGCAGCATAAACATGCCATCCAAATAGAATTTCTTCTGTTCATCTCGCATTGAATAGCAGCATAAACATGCCATCCAAATAGAATGTCTCACGTTTTCGCCGCACATTGTTTCGAGTTTCAATCCTGTCCACATCAAAACAGCGGTTTCTTGTAAGCAACATACAGTGATTCACGCTACAAAGTAGTGTGCTCAACACAGCAACACGTAAAATGCTCAGCTTCTCTTCCTACCTCGATCCATCAATGGCTTCCAGTTGGGCTCATCTTCCTGATGATCTTCCTGGACATGGTGGCGCAGACGACGACCGGCACCAAGGACTACGTCCGCCTCCGCGCTGTGTGCAAATCTTGGCGCTCTTCGTTAAACAGGTGGATGTTTGGACCACTCTGAACTTTCCTAGTTAGCTGTTCGAATCACTCCAAAATTGTCTTGTCGTTCGATTTCCTTTGATTGCAAATTATCGGATGGCTACGATTTACATCTGTCTGGACTGGTCCAAACGTTAGCTTCTATCTCATGTAAGAGTCTATCTCTGGACCATCAGATCCACACAACAAAAAATAAGTGGTGCACCATTGGATCATTGGTCATGCAATAAAAAACCTTCCGTTTGCAACAAATCTTATACAACAAAAAACTGCAAAAAAATGGCAACCCATTGCAACAACAAAGATATTTAGGTACAACAAAAAAACAACAATATAGCCGTTACAAATGCCTCTCTTATGATGCAACATATAAGATCTCGTATACAAAAATCAACAGAGAACTCTTGGGCAACAGAGAACAACATGTTAACTCTAGAGCCCTGCTCGTTTCGGCTTTTTTTCGGCTTAAGCTTCTAGTTTCTACTTTTTTTTCACTATTCAGTATTTCATTTTTTTTTCTGAATTTTTTAGATATTTTAGGCTTTTTTGTACTTTTTTTCCTGTGTTCCTTTATATTGTCCCAAATGGGTTAACATATTTTTTTTTCTATTTTTCTATTTTTTAAAATTAATTATGCCCAAAAAGTCAAATCAGCTACAGTAAAAGAAGCTAGCTATAGTGAAATTTCAGCCAAAAGTCAGAAGCCATCGCTAAAACAAGCGCCCCCTAATCACACAACAAAAACTATGCAACAAATTATAACCGTTGCCGTAATAAAAAACAATGAACAAACAAAAATATCTTATTGCAATGTTGGAAAAACCAATGCGATTTTTTTGCAACAAACGAGAAGTATTGTTGCAACAAATAAAGGGTCCTACTTCAACAAAAAAGAAATATTGTCGTGACAAATCAACTTGAACAAAGGTTTGCAATATTCGAGAATAACTAAGGCAACAACTCAACCTACTGGTGGTAATATTTTTTTAGACAAGCTCGGAGGAGTACATGTAGAGGAAGGCGGCCAGCCAACACCACCACCTCATCGCCTCGATCACATCCACAAACTCACCATGTCCGGCAAAGCTCCGGCCACGATGAGCAGTGGCAACCTCGGACCGGCGACAAGCAACAGAGCTTGGGCGATCGAGCGATGAATGGCTCCTAGCTAGCAAAAGCCATCCGTAGCCCCCGCCTCCTCTGGCCTTAACCCTAGCAGATCTAGTGAGCTTCGACCATGGATGCAACAAATCTAGGGAACTCCAGCCGCAACATGTACTAGGCAAGGGGAAGGGAGCTCAGCGAGCGAGAGAGAGAAAGCAAGGAGCACAAGAGGACGAAGCGGTCATTGGGCGGTGGAATGGGTGGCTCGGAATGGGGTGATGTAAATAAGCATCCATGGACAGGTGGGCCGTGCGAACAACTTGTATGAGGCCATAGGCCTTAATTAGAGCCAGTGTCCGATGCTATCGGAAGTAAGGTTGCTAACAATTCCCATAGAATTTTCTTCCGTATAGGAGCTAATGCTTCATGTATTATGCTCGAACCTAAAGTGTTGCCACACGTGGTGGTGTAAAAAAAAAGTCCGATGCGGTACAGCATTTGTAGGCATGCAACGCGCGCGCGCGCTCGCTCTTACTAGTCCTCACGTATGCAAGCGTACGTGCGGCCTATGCCCGCGCGTGTTTAGGTCGCATCGATCGAGAGCGGAAGCCCAGCAGACGGGCGCCTCGTCCTCGATACCACAAGAGATCATGCATGGGCCGCGCAGTATCTTGCGCAGGCAATGCGAACAGGCGGCTACGCGACGAACCATGCATGTGATTCAATACTCGTTCGCGCACCGAGAACAGTTATTTTTCGTCAGCTCTTCAGAGTTCAGACGCCGAGTTCGTACATATACGCGTGCACGGGGCGGCTCTTCAGAGCTTAGAAGTCATCGATCACGGTGAAGACCACAGCACACGATCGGTGTTTGGGTAGTGATGGAGATGGTGAAGAAAGGCCGAGCGGTGAAGAGGAACGAGCCAGACGACGACGAGCTCGTCGACATCATCTTCTCTTGGTCCCTCCAAGATGTCATGAACCAGGACCTCTTCAGGGACAAGGTTCAATCGACTTGCATCTTGATCGCTATTCATTCGCTTTAATTCTAGTAATGGTTGATCCAAATCGTAATTTTTTTTCGTTTCCCTCTGGATCGAAAAAATCATAAAATTTTCACATTTGAGTATTTGAAGCAACAGCCTTGATTACTGCATGTACATCAAACCGGCCGTTATGATTAAGTACGTATTGCCATTCTGTCACAGGTGAACATGATACCTGACAGATTCGTCGGTCTTAAGGGTTACCTGGACTCGTTCAGGGTCCCGCTGCTGGAGGAGATGCGGGCAGAGATGAACTCTACCTTGGAGGCACTGCCCAATCACTCCTCGACACTACGAATACTGTCTCTGGTGCCCAAATCCAAGAACGCAAAAAACTCCTTGCTGTATCGCGTCACCGTCGCTGGACACCGTGGAGCTTGTTACCCATGCATCGGTGACATTATCATGCTCTCGGACACGATGCCGTATCGGCCGTCTGACCTTACCAGGAACGGCAGGTCGTACTGCCTCGCTCACGTCAAAAAAGTCTTTAAAAGGTGTACTTTTGAGATCAGAGCGTCTAAGAGAGTAGAAGCAGCTGCAAACTCCTGCGCCTTCGCTGTTAGTTTGCTCACTTTCATACCCTACGCACGCATCTGGCGGTGCCTCGACTACGAAGCAGCCGTCAAGAGAAATCCTGCCCTTGTCAAGCATGTCGCGGGCGACACCCTGCAGGTAAGCTTCCTTAGAAATTTACATCACACTGCAATGACTGCATGCATGCATGAGGCATTATCTTATAAGGGTCTCTCACCTGACTGACAATCATGATCGGCAGAGCACTTCGTTGATGGGAGCCCCTCCTCGCGGAGAGACCGGCGGCACCGACGAGCTAACCGGCAGGCTGTCTGCGTTCGGGCTCAACGACTCGCAGACCGGCGCCATACTGAACTGCGTCTCGGCGATGCAGTGCAGCAACGCGAACGAGTTTAGCCTCATCTGGGGGCCTCCCGGGCCCCGGCACGGGCAAGACCAAGACCATCAGCGTGATGCTGCTTCTGCTGATGACGAGCCAGACCAAATACCGGGTCCTGACGTGCGCGCCGACGAACACCGCCATCAGCCAGGTCGCGTCCCGCCTCTTGGCGTTGAGGAAGCAGCATTCCGCTGCCGACGGAGTGTGCCACGGAGATCTGCTGCTGTTCGGCAACAGGCAACGCATGTCCATCGATAGGGATCTGGAGGAGATCTTCCTCGACACTCGTGTGAAGTGGCTCAAGAAGTGCTTCTCGCCGGTGACCGGTTGGAAGCATTGCCTTGGTTCATTACAAGCGTTTTTGGGCGAACCGAAGGCCCTGAGCCGTCAGTATCACGAAGCATGTATGCAAAAGGATGGTGCAAAATTGGCATTCGTCAGGTCAAGGTTCCATGTGATCTTTTAGATGCTTAGCAGCTGCTTTAGAACAGTCATGTGTCATGTCCCTAAAGCTTGCATTTTGGAGAAGAATTACGACAACATTGTTTTGCTTATGAAAATGCTCGAAGACTTCAGCAAGCTGCTCGGTAAGAGCGCTGGGAATGAAGTAGTGGTGGACATCTTCTTGCCTACGAGAGGAAAGAAATGCAATGATTCAGCAGGTATAGTGGGCTATTCAGAAATTGCTCACACTCTGAGGCAAAACATGAATGCAATTCTAGCCGTCACGAGAACTCTTATCCGAGACCTGAAGTTTCCTCTGACACACTCTGGTGTCACGATCAAGAAGTTCTGCCTTCGAAGTGCCTCCCTTATTTTCTGCACCGTGTCTGGCTCGGCAAAGCTGAACGATCAGAATATGGATTTGCTTCTCATCGATGAAGCTGCGCAACTGAAGGAATGCGAGTCCCTCATCCCGTTGCAACTCTCTGGCCTGAAGCATGCTGTTCTTATTGGTGACGAGTGCCAACTGCCAGCTACTGTGAAAAGCAAGGTCTATCCAGTTCTCCTCTGAAACTCTTCTTTGCCTTTTTCGTGAGAATTCTATGAACTAGTACTTTCTTTTGGATTGCACATGTATATATGTGATGTGCATGTGCCCTGAGCAATGTTGGTTATTATGTTTCTGGACAAAGCTTGAGCAATCTTATGTCTTGCAGGTTGTAGATAGTGCATTGCTGCATAGGAGCCTATTTGAAAGGTTAAGTTTACTGGGACATAAGAAGCACCTTCTGAACATTCAATACAGGATGCACCCGTCCATAAGTATCTTCCCAAACATAAGTTTTTACGACAAGAAAATTTTGGATGGGCCGAATGTCACGCATAAGGAGCACGAGCGTAATTACCTTCAAGGTGCAATGTTTGGGCCGTACTCGTTTATCAACATCGAGCATGGTAGGGAGGATCCTGGCCGCAGCAAGAGAAACATGGCAGAGGTAGCTGCCATCATGGAAATGCTGCGTAATCTCAGAGAAGGTACCTACGGCCTGAGCTATATTTCACTGAATATTTTTTATGTTACTCTTGATCTTTGCACTTGAATATTTCACATCTTTTCCTATCATACTTGCATCATACGTAGCTGAAATAGACAGGCAATGTTCTACTTACAGTTCATGCCATCCGTTCACATGTCCCCTATTCCAACTCATGTCCATCTCGTTTACCATATATCAGCTTGTATCAGCACGGGGGGAAGGGGTTAGTGTTGGCATAATATGCCCGTACGCTACTCAGGTCGAGGCGATCCAGGGGCGGATAGGAGATGTGAATGTCATGCATCCCCTAGCTCTGCGCATCAATTCTATCGACGGGTTTCAGGGCAGTGAAGACGATATCATCATCCTTTCAACAGTCAGGTCCAACAGTACAGGGTCGATCGGTTTCCTGTCGAACCGTCGACGAGCCAACGTCGCTTTGACAAGGGCAAGGTGCGAACATTTCAGATCAAAAGAAACACAAGGAACAACTGAATTCCTCATCGTGTTGACGTTCCCTGTTGCCTTCATTCGATTGCAGGCATTGCCTCTGGGTTCTGGGCAACGCAGCGACGTTATGTTGCAGTGGTTCTTTCTGGGAAGAGCTGGTCCGGGATGCCGTGGATCGTCAGTGCTACTTCAACTGGGACGATGGCACGAGCGTTCCTCCTTATGGCACTCCGCAGCGCAGCACTCACCTGATCAGACACGATCAAGGATGGAATGAAACTGAAGCTGATATTTGTGATGCACTAGGTTCCCTGCAACTAGCTTAGTCATGTACCCCATATCCTTCAGATTGAGTAGTGCAACCCGTTGATGTGATGGATTTTGTGTGTTGACTTCAAATGTAGTGGCCAACAGGTCAATGCAACAGTGGGAGGTAGTAATTTTGAAACTTGAAACTTTATGGTTGTTATGCATCCAATTCATCTGCTTTGAAGGGCATTGTGATGTAGGCTTATATTTGGAGATTTTTTTATAGTATATTATACTGAAGTAGAAAAATAGTAATATAAATAAAATCTAAACGTTGATTTGTGAGGGTATTATAGTTTTTTGTTTTTCAATACAATTTTTTGGAGGATATTTTGGACTTTGTCCTCGAGACCATTTCAGCCTCGAGGCTCCCTCAATGTCGGCTTCATCACCGATGTCGGCATGGTCGAGTCCAAAGTCCAAGTTCCGCTGGCGACCAGGACCCGTCCACGAGCTACGTCCAGAGGAGGCATGTTCAGTCGCTGTCGAACTTTGCCGAATGCCATGCAGCTGGTTCTGCGCTGGCACATGTGTTAGGACACAACACCAGGATCACACACGTGGTTTACCCATGGACATACACTCTCACGGGGAAGACAATGAACAACAAAGAATACAAGAATTTATCGACGCATAACACAGCTTACACCGTTTTTTCTTTTCTCTATTATTTACTCCTATTACCTTAACAGACTAATTACAACGAATATAGACATTATGTGATCCGGTTCTACTGTCCACAACTTACGCACACCTTGCACCACGACTCGCGCACATCGTGCACTACCCGGAAAGCCCTATCTCGTTGAGACTACGTCTAGGCGCCTACGACTTACGACTGCTCTTAGCTACAGTAAATATGACTGCTACACTACTTTCACGAGTGCTACAGTGATTTCATGTTGCTACAATACATTTACTAGTTCTACAGTGATTTCAGACTACTACAGTACTTTTACAAGTGCTACAGTGATTTCAAACTGCTATAGTACTTTTATGACTACTTCAACTACGATCACTTCGATCACGCTCAACACAACTAGCTTGAGTCAAGATTAGTTCTAACAATCTCCCCCTAATCTTGACTTGTTAAACTTTATAAGACGAAGTCCGATCTCTTGACACATCTTCAAGGAGTTTTGCTTTCTTCTTACTGACCATACCGCCGGTGACACACCTCTCCAGCATCTTTCACTTTTTCACCATTGGTGACACACTTTACCAATGACTTTGACGTCTTCCTTAGCTTCAATTGTCTTTCGCCGATGACAAAACTTGACGGTGACGGAGACTCTCATCAGAGCATACACACATGAGAACTTAGACACAACTACAAGGACTCACACACACATACATCATGCATTGACACACCTACGTGCACGAGCATGACACGATTATATGCACGTATGTAATGCATCTCCTACGTGCATGACCCAAATAAATGACATATGCAACACTCCTACTGTGTCATATACACAAACAACTCAAAAAATGCAAATTGTGCACTAATACTCGTACACGAACTCAACTAAATGCACTAAATAAATGATGAAGACTTCTTGTTGGATTTAAAGCAGTGCTGGCTCGTCCTTTGCATCCACTGGATCAAGAAGAGCCACCTCCTTCTTTGGTTTACGACACTCCTTTGCAAAATGTCCGTACTCCTAGCAGTTATAGCAGCGTACCTTCGTCTTGTCAAAAGCGCTCTTTTTTTTTGCCAAAGACATAGCACTTCTTAGATTAGGCCTCCACTCGCTCCTTGTCAATAGCAGGTGCTGATCCCCTGCACCTATAACATTAGATGTCCACCGTTCTCCATATGCCTTCAAGCGGCTGATCAACTCTTCGATCGTCATTGTCTTGAGATTACCAAACTGCTCGATTGGGGAGACTACCGGTAGAAACTTTGCGGGGACAGCACGAAGAAATTTTCTTACTGCATAGCTCTCCTCCATCTTGTCACCGAGGCCTCTGATTTTGTTGACAATTGTTATCAACCGGATAGCGAAGTCGTCGATCGACTCCGACTCCGTCATGCGCATCACTTCAAACTCGGATATGAGGGTTTGTACACGCGCTTTGCTCCCACATGCATGGTCTTTAACGTTTCCCACGCGGCTTTGGTTGTCTCTTTTTCAGCCAGTAGGAAGAGCACGTCTTTAGGGATATCTTGGTAGATGACCGCCAATGTCATCTGAACCTTGCATGTGTCAGCATCGCTGAGCTCGATGGCATCCCAAACGCCTTGGATCTTGAGCGTCCTTACATGTATACCTTCATCTTTATTGCCCGCATCGCGTAGTTGCTCCTTGTGAGCACAGGATAGTGAAGCGCCACTGTGGAACTCTCCTCCGTCGGTATGCTCACCGATGCTAATGCCGCCAGGTCGACGATCTCCATTTTTCTTGGCATGATTTTGGGCATTCACCAAGCTCTGATATCAATTATTGGGACACAACACTAGGATCACACACGCGATTTACCCATGGACACACACTTTCACGGAGAAGACAATGAACAACAAAGAATACAAGAATTTACCAACGCGTAGCACAGCTTACACCTTTTTTCTTTTCCCTATTATTCACTCCTCTTACCTTAACAGACTGATTATAATGAATATAAATAGATACTCTGTGATCTGGTTCTACCGTCCACGAGTTACGCATACCTCGCACCACGACTCCACAACTAGCGCACATCGCGCACTACCCGGAAAGCCCGGTTTCGTTGAGACCACATCCAAGCTCCTACAACTTACGACTGCTCCCTACTATAGTAACTTATGACTGCTACAATACTTTTACAAGTGCTACAATGATTTCATGTTGCTACAGTACTTCTACGAGTGCTACAATGATTTCAGGTTGCTACAGTACTTCTACGAGTGCTATAGTACTTTTATGAGTGCTACAGTGATTTCAAACTGCTACAGTATTTTTACGAGTATTACAGTGGTTTCGAACTGCTACAGTGCTTTTACGAGTGCTACAATGATTTTAGATTACTATAGTGCTTTTATGAGTGCTACAATACTTTTACGGTTATTTCGACCACGATCACTTCGATCAAGCTCAACACAACTAGTTTGAATCAAGATTAGTTCCATCGACCTTACTACCAACTAGTGTTGAGGCCTGGCGAAATTGAACATAGGATAAGAGCATAAATGATTTATATTTATGGAAACACCATGTACATTTGAGTTAACAAAACTGACACGTGCATTCAAACTGTAACAAACTAATATCTCGCCCCAATTGGAGGGGCCCATGTAACACATATGAAGTAGTAGGAATTTCATACCTTTCAAAGAAGCTTGTCGAAAAGCCAAGGCCAAAGCATACATGGAAGCCAGAGCAAGTCGGGTCTAGCTTTTGGGGCTTACGGCGAGAGGGGCATACCTTTTTGCTACTAAAAGTTCACTAAAATTACCCACCAAATATCACTGGTTAAAAAAGAGTCACGGAACCTAGCTCCCTCCTCTCCGCTCATTCCGCTTAGACAGTTAGATGGAATTAAGTTCTTCACGTTGCTCATCTTACATAACAGGATGCCAACTTCTCATGAACATCACTGCCTGCTAATGCAAACATCATTTTTTTTACCCCTCCAGTGTTTTTGGTATATGTAGGGATCTCAGACCAACTCAATGATAAGCCACATTTTAATAAAAGAAATGAGAAACAAGACATTCTAAAGTATATGAAATTACGTATTCTGGACAAACATGTTATTCGACCAACAAATCAGTATAGCTAGTGAACCAACGAACAAAAAGGCTGGCTGGGTTCTTGTCTGGTTCAATAATTCTCATAACTATGCATATTCCAGCTAATACAGCAGCTGGAACTCGAGACTAGATTTTCCGCAGGGACAACTGCCTTAGATTAAGTGATGGTTTCGTGGTTAGTTGTGATTTCTGTTCATATTTTGGCATGTAGTAATTGTTGGTTTTGCTGTTAAGCTCATCAGTGGGGCTTTATTTTTTTAATATGCAGCTAGCTATTTCTACAATGCTGTAATTTTCTCTTCTTCCTCCTTGATGGGTCAACAGGATAACATTTTCTTATTCCAAACAGGACAACAGTGGGTTTAACTGGGGAAATGGTCCTCTTGGAAATAAACTAAGTCCTCGTATGTTAATGTAATTTTAGACATTGCAAAATATTGCTCAATTGTCTGTAACCTAAAACTCTCAAGGGTATTTCGGGTATGTCAACATTTATCCATAGCTAAAGCAGCTAGCCAGCCCAATAAAAGGTGGACTTCCAAATAGCTTACAAGAAAAAGATATAATATCAACTACAACATCTTTTTAGCCGAAAAGACAAAAAAAACAGCTTATGGTAAAAGTTCCAGCTCCCAATTCCGGGCCTACTTATCCCAATTGAATTATAAATCCCTAAAATATATACTATCCCTTTTTAAAAGGTTAGTTCTGAGAAAATTTCATCCAAAAATACTCCTTGCACAGTGGTGGGAGATTGCCACGTTCCAACCCCGGTCGGCTTTCGGCTTCGCTAAGCAGATCGAGGATTGGAACCGGTCGGCTTGTGACGTAGCTGCTGAGAAGCCGTTATCGTGTGATCGAAGCAAGTAGCCCCCAAGTGAATGGATAAGACCAAGAAGAGCATCGACACTTTTCTCGCTCAAGCTTTCTCTCGCCACGTTTCCCCACTCGTCTCTCACGCTCGCCCGCACTGACCACCGCTCCCGATCCGTCACCCTCGAGTCGGCCCGTTCCACTGCCGGTCCCACCGCCCCCCTCCGGTCTGGCCGCCTCCGTCAGATCCGGTGAGGAAGCTCTCGTCCGTGGATGTTTAAGCTAAGCATGTCATACATCACTTTGATAGAACAGATGAAGCAATAATCAGTAGATGTTAAGCAACGTTTTTCTTGTTCTGTTTGCAGAGATCCGAGCCGAAATACCGTGCTTGAGTGGTCTAGAGCTGAGAGCCCCCAAGGTGCAATGCCTTTGGGAATAGTTCATGCCTTACGCATCATGCTTTTGTCAGCCGGGCTCTGCTGAAGGAAGGAATTTCCATCCATGGTGCGTCTGATATTGTGTGATAATACACTTCATTTTGTTGAACCACATAGGTGCATGGCACAATGCTCACTCTTATTTTACTCACTTTCATCAAAATCTTATGCTACAGAGTACAGACAACGTTTACAATTATCCTATTCCGTTTTCTGGATAACCTAGTTGATTGTCATGCGGCTGCATTGCGGCGCGAAACAGTTGCTCAATGCAGTGAGACCTCATTCATTACACACATGTACGTAGTTACTTTGGGGAAATGAGGGGTGCGGCCGTGCGGGTCGCGCCGTCGCGGTCAGGCTCAGCAGTCGATGTAGATGCTGTGCAGGCCAAAGTCGCCGGACGCTTGGGTGTCCTCGAACACTTGGTACGGCGTGCCGGCGCAGCCGGACTTGGTGTAGAGCGTGGCCTTCTCGCCCCGGAAGTGGAACTCATGCCCGCGGTGGAAGCGGATCTGGTTGCACCCGCACGACCCCGCGCTCGACATGTGCCCTTTGCTCGTCGTGCACCCGGGCCCGCCCCACGACGTCAAGTAGCTCCTCGGCCCCGTCCCGTCCTTCGCTGCGACGACCGCCGCGGCCGCGGCCAAGATGGAGATGGCCATCGCGGCGACAAGCATTGCCAAGCGCTTTGTGGCCATGATAGTATCTGTTAAGACCAGTGTTGTTACCTTTTTTTTCTTCCGTTGGGTGTTGCACGGCATCAAACGTCTTCAGTTCGAGAATTGATAAGTTGTCGAGTTCCTAGGGAGTTAACGTTTACTGTGTTGGGATTTCCATTGTGGCTATCGAGCTTACATCAGTTGCGTACGTGCTTGTGTAATCGGTTAGTTTGAGCATCGCTTGCTGTTGTCATCAACGAGTCAACAAATATAGGGCGAGACTAATGCTGCAAACTTGCAACAAGGCTTGAAACAATAAAATTGAAAGCGAGGAATCCAGCATATATCTATCCTTAAAAAAGATCTATATTTCCTCTAGAAAAAGAAAACGACTTATGTTTTAAAAGATGAACAGCTCGGAGAAAACTTCACAAAATTTAGTCAGACTTCTCACTATTGAACGAAGCCTCATGATTCGTACTCTGGTGTCGTAATTACACCAGTTAGGTCTCTGAGATTCACTAGTTCGCTGATGGTCGATTTTAACAAGTGGCGACAGCTTGGTGGCGGTAGGAGGCTGGTGGTAGTGGTGCTGCTGGCTGTAGGCTCTGAGGAGGAGCAGTGGCTGATGACCAGCGGCAATACGATGACAAGGCTCAGGAAGTCAAGCTAGGTTTTTTGAGCGGCGGTCGCTGTTGACGAATCTAGCGGCGGCGAGCCAGCAAAGACGGGGACGAAAGTTAGAAGGATGTGTTCGTTGTTCCAGTAGATTTTAATTCAATGGCCACAAGTTTAATAGAATTTGAACTCGTAATAAGGTGCATGTGCTATGGACAATTCCTTTTAAATTCTTCAAAGCTGAAAAAAAAGAAGTCGGATCATGATCCAAATTCCCAACCAACAAAGGGTGATTTTTTTTTTGCGGTTGATAGCTTATTATGACTGCGACGGATGGTTTTTGGTCTAAACGTAAGTACTTATGTAAAACAAATCGAATGTTGATAAATTGAAAAGCCGCTTTAAAAAAACTATCATGATAAATTACTTAAAAATAATAATAAAATTATTCTATTTATTTATTAAAAAACCATATGCATAAGTGTATGCAGAAAAGAACGCCATCAGGAACCCACGCCGTATTTTTCGACGAGAAACAGAGGATCCACATGAAAAGGAGCCAAACAAGCTCCTATGCCAATCCAAGCACAACACATGCAAACGATAGCGAGCCAACAAAGATTAAAAGAAAGCTGTCGGTTTCAGGAGTTTTCTTTTTTCTTTTTTTGAGGGGGAGGGGGAGAGGGGTTGATATTTATGTAGGAAAGGAAGAGGGTGTGTTCGTCGATCCGGTAGATTTTAATTCAACGACCATAAGTTTAACTGAATTTTAACTCAAAATAAGGTGAATGTGCTATGGACAATCCCTTTTAAATTCTTCAAAGTTGTAAAAAGAAATTGGGTCATGATCCAAATTCCCAACCAACAAAGCCATGAGAGATCCACGCCACCTTTTTTTGACGAGAAACAGAGGATCCACATGAAAAGGAGCCAAACAACCTCCTAAGCCAATCCAAGCACAACACATGCAATATACTTTCTGCCCCTCTCCACTAACCAGGCTACCTTTCAACAGCAATCTCCAAAAGGCAAGATGCCCCCGCGCGGCCGCGCCACGTACCCCCAACACGACGCCGTCGCCTCCACCGCGCCCTCCAGTCCCCCGCTTTCCGCGGCACTTCACATGGGCGCAAACGCCTCGCCTCGTCAGCTCGACGCTCCGCAGCGACAGGGCGCCACTGACTACATGTAATCCCTCCACTACCAAATCTCTTTTCTAATCAGCAGCCATCAAATCTGAATCATGGTGCTACAAACTCGCACACTGCCATGGTCACGCATCAGCAAAAAGCGCGCACGGCGAGGAATCAAAAGCGAGGGTGATGATGCCATGACTAGGCCCTTGCGCACATGCGCAAGATATGCAGGGGTTGTCCCATGGCGATGGCGTCGCCTTTCGGCGCGTGCATATAGACACCTTGTGTGCCGTTCTATCTGCACACTACTGATCCCTCTCGACTCGGCTGAGTTAGTAGCTAATAGCCAGAATCCGATGGGGGACATGCAAATCGTCCTGGCCGGGAGGAAGATAGAGGCACAGTACGTGGAGATGAAGGTGCCCCTCTACTCCTACGGGTGCGAGAAGAAGATCAAGAAGGCGCTGTCGCATCTGAGAGGTACAAAATTACAGACATGTATCAATCATATCAGAATGTTTACGGGGAGGCTGGGCAATGCGTGAAGTGAATATAAGTTGAACGAATATTGATCGGCGCGTTGTTGGATACTGCGCTGCAGGGATACACTCGGTTCAGGTGGATTACCACCAGCAGAAGGTGACGGTGTGGGGGATATGCAACCGGGAAGACGTGCTCGCGGCCGTCCGGAAGAAGCGGCGGGCGGCGCGGTTCTGGGGCGCGGACCAGCCGGATCTGGGCGAGGATGCGAAGCCGGGAGACGCTCCTAAGCACTACCTGCAAGCGTTCACCGCGTACAGGTATAGGAAGAAGTGGAAGAAGCTCTTCCCGCTGATCCGGCTGTAAGGCCGTGAGCTAGCTTTTGCTTTTGTCAAGTGAATGCATGCCCGTTGCAGGAACGGCACGAGAGTTGCTACAGTTACAGTAGCGCGTGCATGTTCATATCGAATAAATGTGCTCTGTCACTGTCTTGGGGAATTAGGTTGCTGTACCGTTTGCACGGGTCAACGCAGCTGGACACGGGGGGCTAATCCATTCGGCTGTACGAGAGTCCAAATCTTGGGGTAGTGAGTAGTGACTTGTTCAAAGGAACAGCCTGCCCAATGTCAAATTAACGGATTATTGGTGAATGCTAAACTTATTGGATATGAGAAAAAGGACTGTTCCTCTCCTCATTAGTCTCGGGTAAACATAACCTTGGAAGCAGCGATTACAGGGATTTTTTTTCTCGATTTTGCTGTTTACATGGGAATTTCGAACCCTAAGATCAGACTCCTATTTTGTGCCTACCTGAAACCAAGGAGGACAACAGGCCAGCCTCTTCTGTCTCTGTCACTGACACAAGAATTCTGTGAACTAACAGAAGTTGTGTTGTAAATAGGCCAACAGGATACGCGTACAGGGGTATACAGTAGATGGGCTCCACGCATACCAGGCAGTTTTTCTTTTATTTTCTTTTTTTTTGTAGAAGACACTAGAAATGCCAAGGTTAGCTTACAAATCAACTACAATTGAATTTGGTTGCCAGAAACATCTCGGAAGACATGGCAAGCACGTCACTTCAGTGCTCTTACTTCGTTTTGAGCAACTCGGAGCTTTGTCCTCGCCGCTAGTCTCAAGCGATGGAGACTACTGGTAAGACGTATACAAAAGTTTGAAATTTAATTTGTAACCAGATCGACAAATGCGAGAGCCTAATATAGCAGCCAAAAGGGAGACGGGCCGAGCTATGCAACCATGAGATCATTAACCAAACAATTCATATCGGTGGCCACCTAAAACATGTCCAAAGAGATCCAGATATTTCATCTAGACAGGTAGGACGGGTCCAGACACTGGCAGGATCCCATCCAGCAAAAAGATAGTTGTATACATAATCCAAAGAAACAGAGCTTAAACCTCCCTTTATCTCACCAATATTTACAGAAACAAATTAATCAGCGAACATGGTCTCCTTTATACGTCGTGTCGACGAGAGCCAAGAAACGACTAGACAGATCGACAAAATGAACCGAACGAAGCAAGAAACACACTCTGGATTAGGCTATCGGATCAGCGGTCTCGCGCATGGGCGTGGCCATGGCGGGGGGCTCAGCCTCGGGTGGTGACGCGGAGGGCGTGCGGCGGCGGGGGAGGGGGCAGAGGCGGCGGCACGAAGGGGAGGCTCCGCAGCATGAGGAAGCGCATCCGGCGCGGGAACGGCGCGTCGTCGAGCAGCTGCTCCAGCACCCGGGCCACCAGCACCGTGTACTCCTCCAGCAGCTCCGCCACTATCGCTACTAGGATCATCGCGTTGCGTTCGCCTCGCGGTAAGGAAGGGATTTTTGCTCGCGTTGGCTGGACTCGTACCGTCGGAGAGCGGGCGTCCGCGGCATTTTAAGGTTTCGTTTTCGGGGGTGTGCAGGTGGAGCCGCAGCGTGTGGCGTCCTGTGGGCAGTGGACGCCGGTTTGGATGTGACGGGGTGGCGGCTGAGTTCCTCGACACGCTGCTGGTATGCGCTACAATCCGACAGAAGAAACGGGTAGGTTCGCCCGCCCGTGGCAAAGAAGCAGCCCGGTGTCGCGGCGTAGGCGGTGTTGCGGCGCCCGAACTTATCCGATCGGCGCGGTGTCTCGTGACTGCCTACCACGCCCGGTTTGGCGTGTTCCGGAGCCGAGACGCTTTTTTACGCCCTTTCGCTAGCTGCAATAGTTGGATCGAATTTTAGGGGCTGTGGGCTGAGGTTTCCATGTTCCACTCACGGACGGCGTGGGACTAGATGTGAACATTGGGTCGTACTGTACCAGTATAGTCTAGATCTATTGTATTTCGAGTGATATCATGTTGTACTGGTTTGGCTTAGTCACCTGACTATACCGTGTCCTGCTGGTCCGTCTTGCCTCCCGTCAGGTTCAGGCATGGCCCAAAATCTATCGTACTAATGTTCATATTGTGCAAGTCTAAACTCAGCCTAAAGTAACTATACACAACGAAAGCGACGACGACGATGGTGACAGTGGCTACCATCTTCATTTCTCTCCTATCACCACATTAAAAACTAGTTAAAATTGAATTAGTTGTGTAAAAACATGTGCACGTAAATATTTTGGGGGAAAAGTAACAACATACGTATAATATACTAGCATTGTGGCGTACATGTGTGCTTACCAAATATAGGCATATACGAAATAGCACCATATTGTATGTTGTATATTTGTATAGATAATAAGAGTCTACCAGAAAGAGTGCGAAAATGGCAAGTGTACAATATGCTAATCTTTAATGTTAGGAAGGTCCTGAAGTTTGAAACTGATATTATATATGTTAAACCTCAAATCAACAGAATGAAAGAACAATAAAATTAGCAATAGTTGCATGCAAGAACAAATATAGCGTCATTCGGTCAAACACCTTGTGTCTGCATATGTGTAATGAAAGTATAACCCGATAAGTTATGTACGTATGATGTATTAAAGTATTAACCAATATTTTGTATCTATATAATGCATGCATAATTTCTTTAGTTACTAGGTGCTAGGAAAAGTATATGTGTAAGTGGCGTATAGAGTTATTAATTCTGCCCGCTTTTAAATGGAACAATGGTTTCTATTATTTTGATGCTCTTATTATCGAATCGAGTATTTAAATGAGCATTCAAATAATCTAATAGTAATATATTTATTTAATTGGTGGTCGCTAATTCTCCCTTTTCGGTATACTAATGACATGCTATTCAGTTTTTAATAACATGTCACCTTGCTACTACAATTTCGCAAGGTAATCAGTGTTAGCCACATTTTCTGGAATATTCTATTAACCTGTATTTTGTAAATCTAGTTTGTAATTTTAATTTTCTTTTTTCTTTTAATTTTCTCCATTTTCCCTTTTTTTCTTTTCTCCTCATTCTTTTTTTTCTTCCACCTAGCCGAGTAGCTGACTCATCCCCTTCATTCCCCTTTCCTCATCCCATCCTCCCAAAGACCCAATCTGGATCCTGCACTCATCGTGCTCCCTCCCCTCATGCCACCGGCGCCCGGCCATGCCCTTCACCTCCCTGCCCCCGCCGCACCTCCCCCAACCAACCCTACGCCTGCCGTCCACCTCCATCCCGCCGTCGGCCACACTCTTCACCTCCCCACCCACGTTGTCACCCTCCTCCCCCAGCCACCTCCTGCCTCCCCAGCCACGCCCTTCGCCTCCCCACCCGCGCCTTCACCCTCCTCCCCTGGCTGCCTCCTGCCACCCCGGCTGCGCCTCCCCAACGACCCCTTCAGCGCCATCGTTTGAGCCTCTGGGGGTGGGGGGAGGTCGTCGCCGTCATCCGAGGGTGGGACTGGCTGCATGTGTTCGCGATGTCGACGCTGGAGTAAGCACGGGAGCCTGGGACGCGCTCTTTGGACTCCGGCCTCTGCGACCTGGTGCGGTTGTCTGAGTGTTCGACGATTGGCACTTTGGCAGTACATGGCTCCGGTATACTCCTTCCCCTCTACTCTCTCTCTCACTGCTTTATAATGGCTTGTGGTTGTGGGGAACTGGGGATGACCATGAGATGGATGGCGACGGGAGGCGGGAGGTGAGGCCGAGGCCGAGGTGGTCACCAACGCTGGCATGTCGGCCATGCCCTCCGTGCCAAGCACGGCATGATATGCCGTACCGCCCGTCAGGCTGGCTTTACAAGTTAGGCCTAGCCTGCCACATGGTATATCTGTACCATGCTTGAATCGTGCTAGATCAGCTAGACTTTAGATTAGCACGGATAAACTCGGCTTGACTCCAGCTCTACATGGTGACGTGGTTTGTCCGTTTGCAGTGGTTAGATTCGGCAAAACATCGCTTTTGTAGATGTCACCTGTACTACAAAGTGTTGTCATCTTGGTACATGGACAAGTACGGTGGCTGGTGCCCTTTTGGACCAGACAGTACCAAAGCTAACTACTGTTGGGGCCACGTTGTAGCAAAATTAGTTGGATCATCGATCTTTTGCCTTGTGGGAGCAAATAAAAGGAGACAGTAGTACAATGCAAACTGGTATACTATGATGTTTTTTCCGCTAAGTTGGTCACCTCCTGTTCACAAATGGTTCTTAGCGTTTGGATGAAGGGGATTTAGCTCAAATATAAACCTTTTTCTGTCCTTCGGGAGGAGCCAAAGGCCCAAAGTGTTCTTGTGACAAGCACGTTGCATCCACCGTTCTATTTGAAGAAAAGGATCAAAGGCTATTCAAAACTCACTCGGTGCAGCAATTAAACGGGAAAGCCCTCGCAAAAAAAAAAAAAGGAAAAGGGCCGTGGACCTAAATCCCATGCTTATAGCTAATTGCTCCTCTATGTTTGATCTACAGTTCAATAGCCGAGCTGTTGAGCGGTGGGCCTAGAGTTGACGCATGAAGAGGACTAACTGGCGACCCACGGACTCACGCAGAACATCGTGGCTCCATAGTTCACAGCTTGATCAGCCCAGAAATTGGGTTTGCTTGGGCCTCATCTCGTCTATCCATAATTCACACGTAGTCATCGTTATAAGTTGGCATCCTATAAGCTTAGTGCCTCCTGTCAGAGAAGAGAGTATAAGCTCAGTGTCACCTCACTGTTGATGCGGCGTGTTGTTCTAACGGGCCATTAATGAATCGAAAACCAGAAGGACGTCGCATCACAGGAATTATCTGCTAATCATTGTGCTCCTGAACCAGCTTGACAAGAAAACTGAAAATTACGTGACTAATCATTCTTGTCGCCAACCTTGCCACACTTGGCTGAGATCCAGCGTTCGAAGTGACCGTTCAATCGCGATGGCGAACTATACATGGATACATTCTGTATGTTTGTTATCGTACTGGCACTGGATCGTTGACTAGCTCGTACGATTTGCTATCCACTCTGCACAACTTCGAATTCATCGCACAAAATGGCTCTTAGCAATTTTTTTTAAATCTGGCCGTGTACAAAATCGTAAATCTAGGCCTGCGACAGTAGCGATAAATGATATATGTCACTTACCATGCTAATAGGTATTGGCACCACAACATCTTAGCTCAACTCAGCAGACGAAGAATGAGCACGGCAGGTGATAGGACCTATCAGCCTACCACGTTGAATGGACTTGGCACCAACTCCTACTAAGCTAGTATTATGCAGTAAATTCTTACCAAGCTCCACCAGCTCAGTAGCCCAATGCCACTACCTCCTATTGTGCTCCTTTCCTCCTACCAAGTGGGTACTTACTGCCATAGTGGGATAGCATAGCAGATAATACGTATCATCTATCACGGTTGTCATGGTCACAAAGAAAACTAGATTTGTAATATTGTGTGTACTAATACTAGATTTGTAAAAAAAAAATGCTACAGACCAGATATGCGATGACTTGCACAGCTTTCTCCTTGCTCTGTACGGCCCAAGAGGTGGGAGCTAGTTGGGCTTCTGGAACATGCTGGGCCATCGTCTAACGCTGTAAAAAAGTTACCACTAATGCTCTTCTCTTCTTGCCTCGGGCTGTTACCGAGTATGAGAAATCTTCAGCAGGGGAATTGTATGGTAGTCCCTAGTACCATCTTCCAGTCTTCTACAGCTTCCATCTTGGAGCTCTCTAGATAAAGGTTCTAACTAGGAGAACAATTTTACTAGTTCAATGAATACAGAGGTGCATTGCAACTAGAATAACAGTATAGTGGTAAGATCTCGCACCCAGACACTGCGCCATAAAGTCAGAGCCTGACGCCCCAAAAGCAGCTACAAATGCTAACGGCCTAACCCACCATGCCAAGTGGGGCTACTTGTTTCCTGCGGCCAGCAGTAAAATAGTCCATCTTAACAACCTCCTCACCAAATAAATGAAACGAAAATTGGGCATGCAATTAGAACGCTCCTCCATGGTGAGGAAACGTTGAGAAGAAACCTGAACAAAAATTGTCTCACAGACCCCAACAGTACGTACTGCCATGCGCGCGCATAGGGAAAGGTGAGCAGTAACATGATCCCGATCCGACTGAAATGCATTTTTCTGTCCCTTGATAGCGAGAAGGCACGTTACTCCGTGCAGGCTGGCCTCATCAGCTGCATGAGCAGCCGTGAGAATTTACCATACTATAAATTAGCGGCTGCTGGTGGCCACGACGTGTACGTACGTAGTGTAGGACACGCGGCCAATTAAAAAAAAAACAATGAATGCTTCTGGCGTGGCCGTGTTGGGAGTTGGGAGGTGTAGTTTGATTACACCAATAATTGAGCCCGTCCGTACGCAACTGACCGGCATGCAGCGTTTTACAGCGTCCCGAACAGCAAAATATTGTCACGCGCCAGTGGGCACGAGAAGGCCCACATCACTTCATGTGTATTTTTTTTTTCCTCGGTGAAGCCAGCAGTTCATCGCTTGTCTAAGACGGAATCTACCAAGGCTCTGATTAGAACACATGAATTAATAAGTTTTATAGAACATTTCTGTGTTCCAAATAAGTCCTAAAGGTTTTCAAAATGGTAGCATGAAATGCCGTAGATATTGTGGCAAAGGAAGTGCACAAGTAAACATAGTTCTAGATGAAAAGTTCATAACAATTTTGTTTTTTGTTGGTTAGTACGTGCGGTATGCAGTGTTAACTTTTGCACAACTCGAATATTCCCTTTTACATGACATTGTAAAGTTTTGCCATCAAACTGTTTGTATCGACATCACCTATATTGACCCTTGCAACCACCGGAATCCAAATACAACTAGTACTTTGTAGTAAACCTATATCTTCAGCGTTAACAGACGTCTCTGTCAACCACGCTAGGTGATCATGGAGTACTGGTGAGTATGATCGTCCGATGGTAGATCTACGTACACGACATGCCACAAAAGCCGAAAGCATATTGTTCCGTGCAAACGTACTCCACCGTTTTTATCATAGAAAGATGAAAAAAAAAGATAATCTTCCTGTAATTTTTTATTCTTCACACAGTCCACGCATACATGCCTCCCTGCCTCCCCTTCCCATCTCTGCAGCAGCCGGCCGGGGTGGGTAGATGGTAGATGCACCCATGCACAGCACATCGCCCCCCACTGACCTAGCCCACCCCATGTCACTGTCACGGACGGGGATAATCCGATATCCCCCGCACAATGACGCAACGTAATTAACCGCGCACACAGTAGGATCGCCCGCGGAATATTTTGTCGTTTCGATCGCTTAGAGAATTTGAGGAGGAAGCAATCTAAACCGATCAGAAGTTATGATTTGAATAATCTTTATATCTGTGATGAATTCTGCACTGACACGCATCAGACGTGGTGCTCTAGCGTACATGCATAGACATGGCTACTTAAACCATTTTTCAACTATAATAATTCACTATTATCTTCTGAGATTTTCTAGACGAGATGATGTTCCCGTAATTGAGAATGTTACTATTCTGGTTTTCGATAGGTCTCTATTTTGTTGCTGACTAAAACTGTGTTCCTTTTTCTGTTAGGGACTCTTGTTTAGTAGCCTATATATGTATCACTGTAATTGTATGGTTGAAATACATTATAGTTTCCCGTATTTGTAACTTATCCTCATGTATTGATTTCACCGTTTGTGCGTATGTGATTTTTCACCCAAAAAATTTTTTATATTAAATTTTTGTCTTATATTCTTGATTGTTCTTCGTTGATTCGTATCTTATCTTGTCAATTTCGTAATAAATGGTATCCGATCGTAGGAGAACACAGTTGGATCGCCCCATCCGGCATGGGAGGGAAGAGGAAGCACGTGGGCCGAGTGAAAGCGACGGCACGGGGGGAGCTAAACAGTTCGATCAGGGTGAGAGAAGTGGACTCGCGGGGGAGGGAGGAGTCCCCGTCCTCGCTCGCTGCCCCCTCCCTGTCCGAAACGGCCAGGAATTATTTGGGTTTCCCACCGTCCCCTGCATGCATGCACCCCCCAGTAGTCCCCAGCTTTGTTTCTCACCCAACTCTCTCAAAAAAGCTTTGTTTCTTTGGCCCGGACTCCCAGCTCACCCCCTCTCTCCTTTCTCTCGGGTGCCACACAAAGGTCAGACCATGAGCACATCTCTTTCTCTTTCACTCTCTCTCACACACCTACACATGCATGCATACACACTTACTTGGCCTCTTCTCCGTCCCTCCCATGTTAGCATTGCGCTGTCTGAGCAGGGCCTTAATGCAGCTTGTTGGGTTGTGGTCCAGTGGTTGGATGGTTCCATCTCACATGCACCACTTAATCCCACAAGGGGGAGCTGGGGGGCGAGATCGATGGGGTGGTGTGGATGGGCTAGCTACAGGACTAGAGCCTAGAGGAGTAGGTACTACAGCGAGCAGATCTCGTTGTCTTGGCCTCCTCATGGCATCATGGGTGATCTATGCTTCATGGGAGGGACACAAGTGCATGGGCTTTATAAGCTTATCAAATGAATATCCTCCGATCCATTCATTTTCTTACCTGGAGAGAGAGGAAAAGGTTTTGTTGGTACTAGTACTGCTTTGTACGCCATACCTTACTAGTTAGGAGTTTATTTATGTGCATGCATGCTGCCAGCTGCCGCATGTTAATCTCACGACCTTACGTTACTGTTGTTCTATGTTTGTACTCTTGCAGTACTGCACAAGACATGTACACGTACTATTGGCAGAGATATTGTGATAACCCAAAAGGCGTCCGACTTACCAAAGACGTACTTAGCTACGTACTATCGCTCTACCTTGACCTCCAAAGACCATCTGTAATTACTACCAGTTAGATTATGGAAAGGAACGATTTGGTGGTTTCTTTTAAGCTACGGTTTATATCTTTTAGCTAAAATTTTTGAATTCTGGTATTCACGAGAAAGAGTACGGAGAAAAACACTTGTGTACAATTTTGACCGATATAGATAAAATTAATACATTATATGCTATAATTAACTTGTAGACCTTATCTTAAAAAGATATATCATTTGAAAACTAGTTAATGTAACTAAACCATAAGTAATAAGCTATAAGCCGAAAAAAGAGAGCCATAACGAGACCAGAAGTTCATCTCAAAACAATAAGTCCATCGATCTCTCTTCTTAGCAAGTGGCCCTGTAGTTCTTTCTAACCATGTTGAGCATATGCTAGTAGCCCGCAGTAATGACCGTATCTCCCTCGTGTGTGATTAATTCACGACCATGAATACCGGTTTCTGTCACAAGATAGCTGGAATCTCATTTAGCATATAACTGTGCATGCATGGCACACGCCTTCATTCAATTAATTAAGTAAATGGAGAGCAATCCAGGGGATCGATGCATATATCAACCATAAAGCCCCTAGGACCTACATGCATGCATTTGATCCTCGTGCATGTTCCTTTTGGACATGTAATTTGCACCAAATTTTACCTGATCGGAAAGTAGATATCTATTGAAAGCGAAAGGGGCGAGGAGGGAGGGGAAGACTGCAAGGTGAAGGAGGAGCTGATGAGGGTGCAATGCAGACATGCAAGAGAGGACCACCAATTATGGGACCAACGGGCGCGGCTTCCCTGTTCCGTAGCGGGTGTTCCACGTGTGTTCCCAAATGCAGGCTGAGATTTCTTGGAGGGTCCCACATCCTTGAGCTCTTTTTTTATTTAGTCCTATTATACTATCTTAATTTCGAAACTAACTATATACAGTCTAAAATTACAAATCTAGCTCTCTTACTAAGCACAAAAGAGCCAATAGTTGACGTGTGGCTCCTACCGCATCACCCGACCATGACAGAATCACAAAACACGATACCAGATAGCCTAACACAAGTTACCGTGGCACCCTATGCTGCGGCATCGGACGTGGCAGGAAGGACGCCCAGGTGCCACGGCAGAAGTGCATGCACCCACACATACGTGGAGGCTTCGACCCCATACTTACATGCATGCTTACCACTAGTATAGTATTTACAAAACATGAGTCACATGGTTTTACCATTGGATCGGAGTTAGAATAAGACGCACACCTATTAATTGCACTAGCTGCTAGCTAGTAAATTAAGGACAAGACCGTGGTTTAGGACAGTCAATACAAATTTAATTGTTTTATTTTATATATCGTCAAACAACGTGGTCAGTCGCTTTTTACAAAAGATGATAACAAAAAGTAGACTAGGTTTTTTCTAGTGGCTAAGGTAGTATGGTATCTTCGCCTTCAAAGCTTCGTAGGCATCGTGGTCAGCATCAGGCGGTTCGAGATCATCAGTGAGCGAAGCCCAAAATGTGTCCATCCACTGACGCGCTCGTTTGAGTGTCTCCCAAACATCCTCCAACTGACAATCAAGTCTAATTGAGCCCATAAGCTCTCTTCCCTTTCTTGAGGGGTCTCGGGAAGGTCGACTCGGTCGCTCAGTGCCTCGAGTAAGCACTCCAAGCGATGACAAGCCTCCTAGAGACATGCAACGTCGTTGTCGAGGGCCATGTCAATGGCGAGATTAGCTCGCCAGAAGCGGGAGATAAACTAAAAGATACGGCGGCGAAGGATGTCAAGATAATGGAAGGTGACTTTCAACTTCTTTGGTAAATCTTCAAATATAGGAGGGAGGACACTCTTGACATAGTGTCCTTTCGCAGTATCCGCCAGTGTGCTGCCGGTGAGGTGCTCATCTAGATTGGCCAGGTTGGCCACTAATACTAGCGACAAGAAAGAGTAGGAAGCTATATATTTATTTGTGTGCTTGAGAGACAAGGAATTAAGGCAAGAAAAATAACCAGCCGATGAGGTGCTCGAACAGGATCAGCGATGTGGAGATTAATCTCCGGCGGTGGATGGTCACATGAGATCGAGATGCATCGGAGAGCCGAAACGATCGAAGAAGCGCACACGTATCAGGGAGATGAAGAGCTAATATTCATTCTACAAACACATATCACAGACAGTTCTAACCACAAGCTGTCTGTGATACATAACTATCACAAACGGTTCGTATTAATAACCATCTATGAAATATCAAAGGCGGTTAATCGTAAGAACCATCTGTGATGACTGCCATTATCACAGACGGTTTATGTCAATAACTATATGGGAATTATCACAGACGGTTATTCGTAAGAACCGTATGTGATATCCAACGTTATCACAGACGGTTGATATAATAACTATCTGTAAAATATCATAGACGGTTGTCTTACGGTTATTCGTAAGAACCGTATGTGATATCCAGCGTTATCACAGACGGTTGGTATAATAACTATCTGTAAAATATCATAGACGATTGTTTTTAATAACCGTCTGTGATAGTTGCATATCACAGACAGTACACAGTCACGCTTGTAAAACCGTCTGTGATATTTTCAACACTGACGGCTCCCCATGAACCGTCTATAATATAGGCATCCAATATAGCCTCTCTTTGTAGTAGTGACTACTACTGCACCAACACGCTATATTGACTCTACTTCTGCTACGAGTCTACATGTCTAGTGGTAATCCCGTGATCTATTACCAGCGGAGGTTCCTTGTTTACACGATAGATTTTTAAAATTATGCTTGCATAGCCTACCTGTAGCGCTTCAGCATCACCCTAGCTTAGTTCCGCAAAGCAGATTGAGAAGAAAAGAGAAGGAAGAAGGAAAGGGAAGGTGTGGGACCAAGAAACCTCAGCCTATGATGCAGTTGTTAACACCCACTATGGAACATAGAAGTTGCGTCCACCAAGAAGGCCTAAACTGGTCTACGCGTGTCTTGGGTGGAGCAACAGTAGTATGGCTCCTATCTACTCTATATATCTAGCTAGCCGATCAAGAGACATATGACTTTGTTCATATTGTCATCTAAAAGTTGTTTCTCTATAGTAAATGGTTTTTTTTACAAGACCTAGCTTTTAAATGGCAAGCCTTTTTAAGACGGGATCTACTAGTTAATTATAGTACACACTGTAACGACTTCATTTATACTGACCAAAATCATACATGAAATTCTCTCTCTCCGTACGGCTCTGTACAAGCTATTACTATTTATAACCTAAAGCTAAAAATGTAGCACCCAGATTATTATGGGCCGTGGGCCTGTTTATCACTAAACTTAACACTAACCTTTTTTTGAAAGGGAGCCAGAGGGGATCCTCCTCTCAAAAAAACCATTGCACTGCCACCCCTTTTCATCTGAGGTTCTCTCGCGACAGTCAAAGGAGCATCTAGCCAATCTCTTGTTTCGGATCCTTCGTGCAGCGGTCTCATCGAGCGTGCTCAAGGCAAGTACCTCGCAGCCGTAACCACTTTTTGTTTCGCATACCACATGTTTCCAGATTACCTGTCATCCTTGCCATTGCTTAGCAATTATCATACTACTAAGGCTTACTGAGTTATTATCATGCCACTCATGCTTGCCTAGCAATTATCATATCACTAATATTTACCTGATCATGACCTTATCACTAATAATCACCTGGTTATTATCATATTACTAATACTTGCCTGGTTTAAGATTCCTACTGTGGTATTCATATCATGATGTTCTAAGGAACTTGTTTCACATGCTTTTAGACTATGAAAATGCCCAGTTAATTATGCTCTAGAACTTATGCTTGTAATTAAGTGATTTAGAATTAATGCTTAAACTACTGATTGGGGTAACATATGAACATATTTAATTTAGGTTTACTACTATTAGCACTCGCTTTATATTAGGGCTGCAATGGTTTAGTTCCTGATACCATGATCTATTAACTGTATGATGTTGTTGTGAGTAATGAAGGATTCATATATACATGATGTCTGTTAATCTAACTAATAATAACTATCACTTAATAAAATTTAATTGGTTGTCAACTCTTGTGTGAGCTTAAATATAATATCTCTTTTAGAATAATACTTTAATTCCTAAATCTTTAGCACCTTACTACCATTCCTTACCGCTCTCTTCTTGGGAACTACCTGTCCGTTTCCAGCCTCAGCACATTCCTCTGCTTATCATCGTCTTACCTTCACCATCTTTTAGTTGTCTTAAAATTCATATTATTATAACATGCCTTCAATGTAACAATTACCTTACCATCATGTTATCTTTTCTCATCACTCTATCAAGTATTACGCTTGCCGTTTCAGTCTTAGCAAACTCTTTCAACTTCTCATAATCTTATCTCAGCCTTTTCCTTTGTACCATAATCTCTTAACTATTTGATTTATTGATAATACTATAGTCACCTGGCCTGGGGTTATTCATATATAGGGGAGATTGCTACCCACCTGGTAACGTATGGGGGGCCGTACATTCTCGTTACACAGGATATTACACCCTGTCACGGTTATATAATCGAGGACGACGACATGCCTGACTATTCTCGTATAACTGGGTATGTGGGAAGTAATCGCTAGTACCGGTGCCCCATATTGCTATATCATAGTTACCGATACCATAATTGCCATAACTTACTATATCACAATTGTCATTTTCATAACTTACTAAATATCAATTATCTCTGACCCTCGCGGTTACACGAGCGCGTAAGGGTCGGGGGCGTGGGCATATGACGCATGACGCGTATGGACCCGGAGTGGTCATACGGCATAGTATATGTACCAGCACTAGACGCACGGACGTATGCCAAGAGGGGGAGATCCTGTTCATTTGCCACAGTGTGGGCATGTTGGACCGACGAGAACGTCGGGTTCTTTAAGGGAGGTGTATGTGACACCCAGGCCCATGATGGTCCATGTGTGTGTGCATATGTGGATATGAATTAGTCACATATTGCTAGCTTAGCATGAGTAGCACCAACATATAAACCCATAAACACCATTGGTAATAAACCTTCGGTTAACCGTTTTACACGAAGCGAGGACGAAAGCGTAAACAGGTTGTTATATATACGTGGTTTATCCATAATAAAGTTAGACCTAAGCCAGTTTAGATCCTAAGATGTTACAAAACAAGTATCAGCAAAACTAATATAAGCCTATATATAGATAGAGAGATCAATCGAGGTGGAAGAGATATACTACGCACGAAGCTAGATAGCTAGATATCCTGCGTAGCTAGCTGCTAACCAGGGTCGGGGCCATGTCATGTGCGCGTCTCACTAGGCTTCGAGCCAGTGAATGTAAAGGTGCATGCGTGCGTACGTAACACGTGGTCCTCCAAAGCGCGGGTGCGCGCGCGCGCGCGCGCCCGATGGGAAGCAAAGCGCGCGCCCGCACCCACCCGATCGAGATTTCCCAGCCGGCCAGCGTGCGCGTGGTACGGGCCGGGTGTACACGCGCGCGCGTACACCGTCTTGTCGTGCATGCCATGTGTTCTGTCGTGAGGCACGCGCTCCGTTGCGTTTGCGTGCTGCTAGTGTCTGTGGTTGGGGCCTAGAATTTCGTTCTCACGTGCGTATATAATTTCGTTGTATGCATGCGTATAGAGAGAGCGCCACGTACGTTTATACTTTCGTTCTCTCATCGCCTTTCCCCTGCTGCAGTTTGGTAGATTCCATTTACTCGTTGTTGGCGCGTCATCTAGTATAAGCTAGCACATATACTGCACGTCTGCATGCACCACATGGACGTATGTCCATATGAGAGAGAATTATTAATCCAGATATCATAAATCATGTGGAGCTTGATCCCCTACTTTACAAATTAGTGTGGGGGAAATGCGAGGAAATTTTGCAAACAATCTAGAATTACATGATTCGCAGCTTGATAACTATGGCATAAAATCACCCCTCTAGCTAGCTAGTAAATGGTAATGTCGTCAGAGCATCGAAGCAGGCAAAACTTTTGTGCATGCGGCCAGCATGTTTGTGGAGCTAGTAATATGTAGATTTGTGGGAATTTAAGCCAATGCCAAACATATCCTAATTTCTCCCAACTTCCAACTCGTAGTTTCCAATCCGAAGGTGCCAATTTTTGCTAGTTGTTCTTAATTTAGCAAATCTGTTTGTGCTTCGCTGCATAAGCATCATTAAGTATTGATGGGGTTATCTGAGTACAATGGTACTGTGCATAGCCGTAGGGGAGAAGGGAAGGGAAGGAGAGGAGAGGACAGTAAAGGGAAGGTTGGTCCATGAAAGAAAGGATCAGTGCAGGAGTCTTTCAGCCTACATGGAAATGGAAAGCTCCTACTCCTGCTGCTCTGAGAAAGAAGGGGCCCCTTCGTATTGCGAGTTCTGTGATAACAAAAAGGGTGCCTCAGCCGGCCTTGTCCTTCGGCCTCCATCAGTTTAGCTTTCCATTTTTGCCACTGCGTGCCCTTACTCTCTTCCTGCTTCCTGTGTGCGCATGTACAATCCTCTTCAGTCTTTAGGACTCCCTCCCTCCCAACAGACAACAGTATGCACGCAGAGAGAAGGGAGAAAATATTAAACATCATGATGCATGTGTCAGGTGTGGAATTGGAAGCCTCTGCAAATCCGTATGATTACCATCCTGCTGCTATTATTGATGCCAATAAATGTGAGCTCCATGTACGTACTCCCATACTGCTACAGTACAGCTCTTGCGCGTCCCTTTTCATGGCCTCTAGTGTGCTGTGGTCTGTGAACGGCTGTTGTATTTGGCATTTCTGAAGCGCTGCCGTACTGAACAAATAGTCTCCTCATCTCAGATCAGATGCATTTTGTTGCTTGCACTTGAGATAAAGATGCGATTTGTTCAGAGGGTTTTCCGAATAAATATTCTCAATGTGATCTCTATTCAGATACACTACAGCTCAAAGTTCTCACAATGTGTACATATAATTATGCATAGCTAGACGAGTAGATTAAAAGATGCTTCCCAGATTAAGTGACCTCCAAGGCACACACGAAGCAGAGTGCATGCGGTGTGGGACGTCGGTTGGTTTCGGCAGGAAACCACTGCTGCCGACTGCATTGGTCTGTGCGCCGCCAACTGTGCCCGACTTGAATGAGCTGTGCCATGCCACCCAACTCACTGGCAGCCCTTGCCCAGGGACCGCGCATACACGCTGTCTCTCGCCCCCGCATGGTCGAGAAGGAAGGAGGCGGCCGAGGACGTCGAAGTGCCATCGCGAAAATCTGTTGTTTAAAGTCGTATGTTCCCCGCTGGAAAAGGCGTGTAAGCTAGCTAGCTAGCTTCAGGTTTGTCCATGGAGGCAGCAGCTGCAGGGCGGTTCGTTGGAGGCATCGAGTGGGCACGTATGCGAGCGCGTGTCGCTCAGATGAGATTGTTCCATCCATCTATCTATGTGAGAGTGCGTGCCATGCATGCGCATGCGTCGATCGATTGCTTTCTCTGACAGCACTAGTACTATACTGTGGCCTCCCGAAAAGTTGGTGACTGTGTAGTCGACACTGCAGGCCGCATCGTCACTTCAATCTTTTCGTCCATGGATTTCGCAGCGCCCTCCACGCTACGCCCGTAAAAACGCCAACCAGTACAGTAGTGATGTAAACATTGGATTCAACTGCATCTCTGCATACACTTGATCGCTAATTTCTGGCAGCATTTTTTTTTAATACTAGTTGGGGTTTGCTAACAGGGGGCAAATATGTATGTAACTCAAGTGGAAATAGCTGTTCCTAGCTCGTACGTGCTTCAAGTTGGCAAAAAAATTGGTTGATCAACTAGCAGATTTTAAACCAAATTGGAGTAAAATGGATCACCTGACAGCGAGAACAGCCAGGAGAAAGCATAGAAACAAGGGCAGTCAAGTCAATGAACAAACTCAATTCTTTTTTTCCTAATTGCATGCAAAGGTTCTGAATTATTCCAGCTGACCAAACGCGTTTCTTGTTGCTCCGAGGATTGACGATGGAACAAATATCCTGTGGAATCCCAGTTTTGTGCTCTTGCGCGCGGCAGATAGATGCATGCATGATTGAATGGTAGTTGGTCCATATAAGAAATACTGAATCTAGAAGCTTGTTTAAAAACAATGCTTACTCTGCAACACTTGTCCATATATATAAGTTTATTATGTGCGTGTTCAAAGAATCCTGCATCAATTAATTGGTACACTTGCTGACTCCTGAGCATACCCTGCATGGTAGTGGCGGATTACCATTTGAAAATAGTGTACACTCTGAGCTCCTAGCCTGGTCATCACTTTTGATCCATCTATATGGCATTTTATGAGAGCGTTGCTGCTATTTTGTTAGACAACTCAGCCTTTATATTAGCACAGGAGTACGGTCTAAAAGAGGATTTTTTTTACAGGACATTATATTGATAGTAAAAAAGTGGTAGTAAAAATAAAACTTAACCGTTCATTTATGAGAGTATTATAGACTTTTATTTTTTAATCCGGTTTTTCCGTGATGGTATTTTAGACTATCTCATGTGAACATCTATATGTAAATCGCAGTTGTATCTTTATTTCCTGTGTGCTACGAATTGAATCAGCTTAGCTCAACCTATGGTGGTTAATGGTTGAAAATTGTTGCAGAGATCAGCTCGCAGCAAATTCCACCACTCCCATGCGCACTTTCCCTTCCCTTTCGTTCCCCCTCGAAATCCAAACCCAAATCCCCGCACGGAAGATGGACGGTGGGCACAGCAGCCGGACGCCGGCGTGGGGGCCGGTGGGCAGCAGTGGGCCGCCGCGGCGGCGCCGGCTGGGATGATGAAGAACATCCAGGCTACGCTGAGCTACAGCGGGAGGTTCATCCATTACAACATCTTCGGCAACGTGTTCGTGGTCACCACCAAGTACAAGCCCCCCATCATCAGTGTAACTGTGATCTTACCATAGTTACATATGGTGCTATCCACTGTCAAAGAAAGGTTTAGATTCTTTTACAAGTATGTGCGGGAAAGTGATTCTTCTGGGCACGCAAGTACCTGAAAGGCCATCGGCAAGGGCGCCTACGGTCTGGTCCGTGGCCTCTCCTCGCCGCTCGCCGCTGGCACCCCCATCCGATTCGTGTGTTCATTTGTGTGGGAATGTGTTTCACTTCGCCACTCGCAAGTTGCAAAAATTAAACTTTTTTTTTTCGCTTACTTCGTTTATAATTTTATCTTCTTAAAAATTCTACTATTAATAATATAAATAAGCAAGTGGAGATCAAGAAGATTACATGGCGCATGCTAGCCGCTCACATTGCCGCGCGACGGTCGCAGCGCGAATGGGCACACAAGTTGCAAAAATTAATTTTTTACCACTTGCTTCATTTATAATTTTATCTTTTTAAAGATTCTACTGTTAATAATGTAAATAATAGTATAACTAGATCCTAACTAATCTAAACTACTAAATTGTAAAAATTAAATAACTTATATTTATTTTAAAGTACGAGAGAAGAACTCCTAAAAGAAGCCTATGTGCAGGGCAACGAGCACATAGAGAATCGGATGGGGGTGCCAGCGGCTTCGTGCTTAACAAGCCCTATATCATCGGGTTCTGCCCCTATAAACGTTAGATGTTGACTTTCACGAGCTTTGTTTTCCCCTCTACAATGAATGGTATCCCGGAAATATTCTGTAGTACCACGGTTTGCCAGCTTTCGCTCTGTTTCGTGCTCTGGCTGGGTACGTATTTGCATTTTTTTTTTTTGATGGAGCGATCCATTGATCGGTTGAGCTTGAAGGGAGGCCACAAGATACACCGGCTCCCAGCTAGTGCCGTCCTTTTTGTGTAAATGGCCGAGTGGTTATTTCCAACTATGCGAAAATTGCAAGTTGCCCCTCAAATTAACAAGTCACACACGAATAAGAGGTGGCTTATATATTGCCCTAAAACAAAAGAGGAGGCTTAGACGACTAGTTCCATGTACTTATCTTTGAAAGTGTCGGACAGATTTTCGGTGGTTGTATATATAGTAATCTCAAGGAGCCAGACTGGCTTCTTATTTGAACAAAGGTTAATTGAGGTGTACCGGAGCTGTTTGTGTACTATCAGTAAGTCAAGGTACAGATGAAATATACTGGCAATTCTAAAGTAGTTCCCTCTAAATTAAACTGCCTGTGTCGTTAGGCATACTTTTCAAACCCAACTAATCAATAGATCCGAACTTTTATATGTATGCTAATATATACTTGAGTCTGTGTGATCAATCTAGCTTCTTAATTATGTAGTGGTCCAAGAAATTTGTGAAAGTTGGGGTGAAGAAGTCACTAAGCCCAAATATACCTTATCGTCTGTGCAAGCAAGCTACATGGCCATTTAATAAACATGCATCCCATGTTCAAACTAAAAAACTTACCTGTCTTACAAAACCCCCTTATGGTGCTAATCATCTAACAAACCAAACAAGATGATGCATCCATAGTGCTAATACCAAGGTGTTCAATCCGTGATATCATGTGAAGGTCATCTTGTGGTTGTGATGAGTAATTAATTTTTGATTTACAGATATTGTGGAGTTTGAATTTGGTTTTTAAAAATTTGCAAAGTTATCGGATTTTTTTGGCGACCGGCAGACAAGCCGGTCTAATTGGCCAAAGGGTGGCAGTCAGATTGGATGCTCCCAGCGGTTCAACCGGCAAAGATTTCTGGTTAGACCAGTATATGTCAGCGAGTTGACCGGCATGGAGGACCGGTTTGATCAGCTGGAAGGAGCAGGCACAACCAAGTTTTGGTCTTTAAGGATTTTGAGTTGCGGGATGAGTTTGAGTGACCTAGGTTATTGCTTGTATTCATAGGGGTTTATAGTTTGGTCCTAGTTTTAGGATTAGTGGTTTTGTAGCATACATTTTGCATGGTGCATTGTATGAATTAATTGTGTCAAATGATGAATTTATGTATTGTACAGTGTTACATGATAGTTTGCTTATTTACGTTGGTTGTAGGACTCCAGTGTTACGTTATGGTGAGGTGGACGGGATCGGAATTAAGCTAGGAGAGTTTAGGTCCAAAGCGGTAAATGGATCGAGATTACGCTCAAGAGGAGTCAAGGTCCAGACGATCAAGAAGTCACCGAAGATGACCAAGGCTTACCGGGTGGTTACAAGTAGGGGTGGGCATTTGGTTTATTCGGTAAAAAAATATTTCAGTTTTTAAAAATTGATAACCGAATTAAGTAAACTAAAATAGAAAACCAAACCTAATTAACCAAATTATTTTTGGTTCAATTAATTCAGAGTTTTGGTTAACCGAAATATGATACCAGATTTATTTTTGAGCGAATGATATCTCTAGAAGCTACTAATGTTCTTCCTTTTGAGATATTGAAAAATACCTACAAAATTAAATGTGAATAGCCGTTGTTTACTGCAAATTCACATAAGGGAAAAATAATATTTTGGTATTAAGTTAATTTGGTTTTCGTGACTTCAAAACCGCACTGAAAACCGAATAGCATGAAAATATAAATCGCACCAAATACCATACACCGAATAAACCATAATTTTTGATTTTTTTTGTTCAGTTTGATTCGGTATTTCGGTATAAAAATGTCCACCCCTAGTTACAAGCCGAGACGATGAGGAGTCAGAGTAGAAGCTACCGATGGAGGACATGACAAGCAATGATAAGGTGGACCAGGACTAGGATCGATGAGGAGCCGATGTCCTATATATTCAAGGAAGCTGATAGTTATCATGTGTGAGAAGAAGTATGTAGTACGCCAAGTGCCTTGAGTCATTTGCAAGCGAGAGAAGTTTGGTGGGATTCGAATACGTGAGAGTCTTGCGACAAATCATTGGGGCCATATGGAAGATGACAAAGCATAGATGATACTTCATAGTAAAGAAAGTGTAAAGCTTCGTGGAAGGTAATAGAGGAGCATTTTGGTAAATTATCCAATACCGAAAAGTCATAGTGTGCAAAACCGCGGCATTGGTCTAAATGGTTTAGGTGTTGTATGTGCTAAAAATGTGAAATGGATGAAGTATTGATTCACTAATAGGTTAATGGGTGTGAGCACTTTGAGAAGCGTTTATGTGTAAATGTAAAACCCGATATGGTGTTGGGTTAACAGGTTAGACCATGTAAGTGGATGAAACCCAACTAGAGTTACTTATTAAGATTTTTCTTGTGAGCTTACATATGTAAGAAGTGAGAGAGGTGACTAGGTTAAGCTTTTAGGAAGTTTAATCCAAGCCTTTGAGAGAAGAGTTAGGATTTCTTGGAGAGAACCTTGCATGAGATGTGAGAGGCTCTTGTGGCTAATCTTTTTGTCATCCTTAGACTTTGCGTGTGGCTAGAGAGTAGCTATAAATATTCATATCTAAGAATCAATAGAGATCAAAATTCATTTAAGTATTTTCCTTTTTTGCTCTTATGATAAAATCTTGATTTGGCTTGGTTTTAGCTATTTTCTCTTCTCCCGTTGATCTTGCTATGTACCTAGCATGTGTAAGAGATGAAGATGTGTTTTAGAGACTAGATATCATCCATCTAGACACTTGTATTTGAAAGTTCTTATATTTGCCCGATTTTACCTCAAGAGGGGGTGATTTTGGGGTTATGGTGTTGTTGGCATTTTGGTTTAAGCTCGTGCTATGATATAACTTGTTATGACATGTGAAAACCCATTCAAGGTCATCTAGATCATTAAGAACTCACAAGCAGGAGCATATCGAGATGTCCCTCTTTTGTCTGGTTTTGGTGCAACTTTTCTTTAAATGAAAAGGTCAAAACTTTGGCAATAATTTTCTTGATCATTGATAGGAATAGATTTTTGACATCCTAAAGAAGATGCATATAAAATTTCAAGTGATTTGGTGATTTGATTTGTGAGTTGGATCAATTTATGGTTTTTGTCCGGTTTTAGTGCAACAGAGGTTCAAGAGCCAATATATCCCAATTTATTTAAGTTTTTTCTTGATCTTTAGTTGGGATAGGTTCTTAAGGTCATGATCTAGTCTTATTTTAAGTGTTAAGTCATTTGGAGTTGTGGATAAAAAAGTTTCATCGATTTTTGTAATTTGAAATAGTGTTGAACATCTACTCTTTTCCTGATTTTACTGTTCACTCAGTCTGACTGCACTGCATGTCCAGACTAATCGATACTATTTATAGCTATCTTGATACTATTTGTTTGTTTGTTTTTACTGTTCATAGCAGTCAGGCCACTGCCCCTATAGAGGTCAGACTGCCGGGGTTGTCAAGGCTTGTTTTGCTCTGTTTTTTCTTAGATATTTCCTTATGCGTGGTTGGTCTTTGATATTTATAGCTTTTCATAGCTATTGGAGTGAGGAGTTTTGACTATCTCTTAGGAATCTTTGAATCTTTATAATTTTTCATAGCTATTAGATTGAGGAACTTTGACTCTCTTTGAAAAAGATTTTAAAAAGCTTTTAAACGGGTTAACTCCTATTCACCCCTCCCCCTCAAGTTGTCGTTCTCGGTCCTAATACAATCTAGTGCTAACTCAACTACTTAGTATATGTCAATGCATCACTAGTCAGACATATTGTAAGTCGGTTAAATAGGGTTATTGCATAATGAAAACCTATAAGAAGAGGAAATTAAGAGCAAAACCCTTCCGTGTGACATTCTCTCCCAACTACAAATTTGTAAAAGCATCCAAATGGCGCTATATGTCAGTCATAGCAACTAGCAGTGCTAGCGTGGCGCCACGCCGCACTAGCTATCGTGTGGACCAAAATAAAAGAGCTGGCAATTCGTGGGGAGGGTTTTCTAGGAAAATCAAGGACTCGTACGTAATTTTGCAAAAAATCAAATGTCTTATCCGCAAAAAGCCAAGGATCCGTACGTAATTTCAAAAAAAAAAATTGCAGGACTTTATCAAGCAAAAGGAGGCTCCCCTAAAAAATTTAAGGATCCATACGTAGTTTTAGAAAAATAGAGAGACTTTTCATGAAATTGTTGACGTGGGACCTTTTATAAAAGCTGAGGACCTTTAAGCTATTTCAAAAATGCTATAGTCTTTTTTGTAAAATTGCTAACGTGGCATAAATGTAGGAGTTTCCCAACTCTAATATACCAACTAGGAAGCCAGCACACACAAGAGGGTGTACATAGCCAATAGTACAATTTACCTCTTAAACTAAGGGTAAAAGGGTAGTATCACCGCCTGCACATGCCAAGTTTGCCGACACATGCAGCGTCCACTTGCGGTAAAATGGCCAGCCAACGATCATTTGATAAGTGTCGTGCAGCCGGGGAGATCAGCCATTGGGCTTGCGCTCTGTCTGTTTGCGTGGCTTTTGCCGTGGCGCAGCACGCGGAGGCATGCAGCTAGGAATTAACAGGCGCCGCGGGCAACCCTTCCGGCTTTCCAAGCTCCAACTGGCCGGTGAGGTCAAATGAGGCCTTAATCATGCCACTAAACTAGTGATTAAACTAATTCTTTTTTTAGATCGTGATTAAACTAATCCAATGTGGTGATTTGTCCAAAAGAATGAGGCATAGTTTTGTAAGTCCAATAATGGTGATGTCACCGACGAAGTGGATGATTACATCAGTACAACTAGGTCAGTGCACCAATATAAGAAATAAATCTGTTGTGGAATATAGTGCTAGTATAATAGTTATCTAGAGCTAAGTATGCATGAAAAGATATGCACTTTTGTAATATTTTTTTATTGTTGATATTGCTTGCCTACTCTTCTGGCTATGAACTCAGGCCAATGCGGAAAAAAGAGAGAAAATGTAGCCATTTTTTTTTTTTGAACAAAATGACTAGTCCATCTACCAATTTTAAGATTACATTTGAATGCATGCATTTCTAGAGACCATTCAAGAGTAACTTACCTTTGTCCTGCTACATACAATTAACTACTACAATTATTATCCATATGGCCTGCGCTTAGAGTACAGTCCTGTTCGGTCTGCTATGAATTAGGAAGCAGGCTCTAGTGCGTTCCTGTCAGCTGTCAAATTAATTATGGACATGCACGCGGACATACTGGACAAGAAACTCTTGTTGACACCAACTCCTATTTGTTGCTGGTGCACCACGCTGGAGAAGACCACATCGGGTCCGACCAGACAATCTCAGGTGATTTTGGGGTGTTATAAAATATTAGGAAAAAAATAGATAATCAAAAGAACAAAAAGACATAAATTTAATATAAAAGGTCCTTTCGAAAAACACCACAAATGTATGAAAGTGTAATTCATTATATGAGGATATATTACATATACAGTGAATTTTGACGTATCTCAACTGTACAACTATATAGGTGCATATATAGGTTAGAAAACGAGAGTTCTAAAAGATTACGAAATCGATATAAGGCCCGCGTATATGTCTACTTGGATACATATATGAATTCGTATCATACTTTAACAATATCTACCTTTAGATGATTTCGGATCACACACTCAACAATCTCTAATTTAAGGTGAATTCACTCTGTAGGCAAAATAAATCAAATATCCTCATATCATAATTCACCATCAATGATCTTTGTGTGTAGTAAGACTGGATCATCCTTCTCCATATGCTTCTCTTGTGGCACTAGATAACTATAGTGAAGAATTTATCTCATAGACTTTTTACATAATCCACGTAGAACACATAACTTGGCAAACAACGTCCATTGAAAAGCAACTTGCACATGTGACCTTCACGGACATGAAACCGCTGACTGTAAAAGTAACTAAATTTCATGACATAATTGGAAACTGCTCATATAGAAGAACATCCGGATAAAAGTAACTCTTGTGTCGTCAATGGTGCAAAATAATTTCTACCATAGACCCTTCATATTGAGCTATGATAACTAAAACATATTGCACTTACAATACTAAACATTGTAGTATCTATATAGATAATTAACTCTTTCTTGCATTTTAAATCCTTCATGTCGAACTCATATTTGGAGCATAACCTTCACTAATGAATAAGAAATTCTAGATAATATTATGTTAGCTGCCATCAAGGTGTCATTGAACGGTGAATTAGTTGTCCCCTCAATTGATATAGATTTTTTTTAAAAAAATC
The DNA here is from genome assembly GCA_036346265.1 of Melocanna baccifera. Taxonomy (NCBI): domain Eukaryota; kingdom Viridiplantae; phylum Streptophyta; class Magnoliopsida; order Poales; family Poaceae; genus Melocanna; species Melocanna baccifera. The sequence continues at coordinate 6,394,509 of CM070685.1, forward strand.
TATTTCATCGTTATAAAAACATATGGCAAAAGAAGACGATCAAAAGAACAGGAGACATGTATTTAACATGGAAATCACTTTCAGCAAAACCACAGACATATAAAGGTTAAATTCACTATATGAGAAGATATTACAAGTACGAAAAATTTTGATGTATCTCAACCGTACGACTACAGTGTATATATATATGATAGGTAACAAGAATCTTAGGAGATTATGAAACTAAGACAAGGTCAATATATGTATTCACTTAGGGGGTGATTGGAATAGCGATGGCTTTGGGCTTTTGCTGAAAAAATACTGTAGCTGGCTGATTTTTTACTGTAGCTGAGTAGCATGTTAGGCATAATTAAATTTAAAAAAATGTAAACATAAAAACGGTTTGCTAGTCTAGTGCGGACAATGCAAAGGAATATGAGAAAAAAAACAGAATGCAAAAAAACCAAAAAACAAAAAAAAAATTCACTACGTGACAAAAGTGCTATAGTGTTTTCGTCGCTGCTACAGTGTTTCCGTCGCTAAACAGTAAAAAAACTCCAAACTGATCGGGGCCTTAGACACATATATAAATCTGTATCATACTTACAAAGAGGTCGAAACCTTTCAAGGAGAAACGGTTGAGAGACAGGCCGGGAATCACTTGAAGAACAAACACCAGGACAAGGACGAGATGTCAATAAACAACGTTGTGCCGAGCCTGCTTCCTGTTTCTTTTGCTACACTGGTAATAGGCATATTCTTACCTGATCTTGTCCTTGAAAAATAGTTATATGTTTGTGAAGCAAGAAATATAAAAATGGGCATGAAGGTATACCATTTTAATTTGTATGCAGTAATCAAACAATGGTTTCCTTTTGTTTATTTCTTTTACTGTTTCCCTTATATTCATGATGGCAGAACAGGCCCGCACAGATGTCCCAGCTGGCAGCATTCTGTTGTAGTTAACGTGAGCCAGTACCCTCTGACATTTGGGGCCGGCACCGGCTAAGAAAATGCCGAAATGGCAACACATATATCCATGTTGTCGCTCCATTAATATGGCGATTGGATATACAGTTATCTATCTTAGCCTATTGCATACGTCCTGACATTTAAGATCTTGATCATTTACATCCTGACATTAGCATTTAAGTTGTTCCTGACAATGGCAGACGCAAGATCGATAATCCCCAAGAAAAGAAAACATAAACGGCACTCACATCACTAATCTCCATTATATGATCGTCTTAAAATAATACTCTAGTTTAAACTTAGAATCTGTATTGGCTGGAACACGCATTTGTAATCCGGCTAAAAGAACATGTAATGAGAATCTCGTAGCCGCAGCTGAAAGCATAGCCAACAGTTGATTGGAGTGGTACCACTTTGATATGTGATAAGTTCTGTATCATTGAAAACAATGCAAGGTTTTTGGGCGTACTGCATACCGCAACCTGCAGCAAAGTCAAGGTAGTGCTATGGTTGCTAAGCCAATTAATTAACTAGGAAATTTTACAAGAGCAAAACACAAGCTGTCTATTGAGCTCAGGCCAAGCCAATGAAAAGTCCTCATTTTCGGTTGGTACTTAGGGTCTGTTTTTTTTAGCTGCGGCTGATGATTTTTAGCTGCGACTGATGACTTTTTGACTGTTTGCGACAGAGATTGCGTAAAGAGAGGTTCTTTTTTGGCTGCGGCTGATGACTTTTAGCTGCGACTGATGACTTTTTGACTGTTTACGACAGAGATTGCGGAAAGAGAGATACTGGCTTGCGATTTTTGATGGTACAGATATTAGTTTTTTAACGTGTACTATAATTAACTTGTAGACCCCATCTTAAAAAAATACTCCGTTTAAAAGTTAGTTACTGTAGCAAAAACCAAAATCGACTTTTAGAAACCGCAAAAAAACATGACCGGCAGACTCAAGAGCTGACCTACACTTAGGCGTTGTCCAGCGGCACAATTGTGCACAAACGAGACCATGACCTGAGTTAGCCATCCGTTTTAATTGGAACAACACAAAGGTCACATTGGCTGAAACTTATTCTACACAATTATTTGCAACTAATCTTGCAGAACCTCCCTCATCCATGTTATGTATTGTGAGGCCACGTGAGGTCCTCCCATATGTTGTGAGGAGTAATTGACACTTTGATTTAATTTGTGTTGAAGTCTATAGTTTGTTCTTGGAAAGGGTGCAAAAGATTCAAGGTCCTTTCGCATTTAAGGGGGTGTACGTTTTAGCGATAGCTTCTGGCTTTTGGCTGAAATTTCACTGTAGCTGATTTTTTTTACTGTAGTTGATTTGGCCTTTTGGACATAATTAAAATTAAAAAATGTAAAAATAGAAAAAAATATGTTAGCTCATCATGGACAATGCAAAGGAACACGGGAAAAAAAGAAAATACAAAAAAACCCAAAAAATCTAAAAATTTTTTAGAAAAAATGAATTGCTGAATGGTGAAAAAAAGCTGAAATTAGAAGCTGAAGCTGAAAAAAAGTTGAAACGAGCAAGGCCATATCCAAAGAATACATAAATCAAAATTAGTGTGGGTCGAATCATTTGTCTAGAGAGCGTGTATTTTCAGGGTTGTTTGAGTCGGATCATGGGTGAATCAATATTCCAGCAAATGCATTTTTGATGTTTTGAGTTGTTTCAAAGTGTTCGGTTGATCTAGTGCCCATGGGGCCTTAACGTCTTTTGTAGAGGACTTTGAGATGAGTCTATTGATGATGTTTTTGGGCTATTGGTGAGTTGTTTATGATGAGATTATGCTATGCAATATTTTGCTTGTGTTAAGGTGCATGCAGGTGCATATAGAGCAAAGATAGCGAAATGGAAAGCAATTATGGCTTGGTATGTTAGGGCCTTTGCATACATGTTGTGAGACAAATGTTGAGGCTATGTGAGACATGATTGAGCTAACTATGGTGGCTTCGAGCGGATGAGCATGGCTATGCTTGAGATGAGTTGGTGTGAGGTCTCAGCAAGGTTTGGGTGCCTTGGAGTCGTTGCATATGTATTGCATTTTGCATGTTTGGACTAATGCGAGTTAAGTTGTGATAAACTTGTGCCCACAAATAGTTGCTTGATCTATTATTGTGCAGGTGGCTTGGGGTCTACGATGGTCAACAACGAAGAGGACCCGGACTTAGGTAGGACAATCCAAGGTCCAAAACGGTCATGGATGCCAGGGTAGATGTTTGGACTCAAGCAAGCCATAACACGGACAAGAACCATGTGAGGAAAAGTTTGGAAAGGACCTTTTGAGGTAAAGAGGTGCACTTAGTGCATTCTGAACCATCGGATGGCTATGTGGCTTTGTGATACTTCCGAGAGCAAAGTTTTGAAGGTATGTGTTCTTGGTTCATCAATTTGTATCAGTTAATGATTTTGCGTGTCGTGTACTACTACATGATGGGTTTGGTCGCCAATGATGGTTGTAGGACTTCGCAGCTACATCATGGTGAGATGGAGGGAACCGGGACTTAGTTAGGAAAGCTAAGTCCAGAATGGTCAAGGTGCCACCAAAAGATCACTGAGGTTTTCGGAGTGAGCATGACAGGTAGCGGCAAGGTGGTCCGGGACAGCTTAAGGAGGAGCTAAGTAACAAAACGGTCAGGGAAGCTAGGTGCAGTCAAGGTACAAGATGGTGCATGTGGTGTACTAAGTGACTTGAGTCCGTTTGTAAGCAAGAACAATTTGATAGGATCTAAACGCATGAGAAGCTAGGCAGCAAGTCAATGGGGGCCATATGGAAGGTGATAAAGCATGGGAGATGGTTCGAGGCTAAGGGTTCAGGAAATGTCGATGGAAGGGCATTTTGGACATTTGTCCAATACCGAAGATGGAAGTGATTTGCGAAACCGCAGTGAAGGCCTAAGTGGATTAGGTCAAGGATACTCCGTGGAGGGTAAGGCACGATGGATTCAAGTTATTGGAACCAAGTGGCAGAGACGCTTTGGGAAGCGTTCATGTGTGAGTGAAAATCCCATTATGCGTTGGGCTATTGGATTTGCCTGTGTTGGTAGATGGTATCCACTTTGTACCAAGGTTCTAGGGTTTGATGGAGTGTGTTATGTGAGCCTCCACTATAAAAGAAGAGAAGAGGATGGCTTAGGGGGGAAGCCTAGTAGAGGTGAGAGAGATTGGTCTTAGAGAGAGTTTCTGTGTGAGATGAGAACACTTGTGTGTGTTACCCTAGCTCTGTCCTCTCAAGAGAGTGGCTGTAAATATTCATCTTCAAGTAGAAATCAAATCTCTAAATTCGTCCAAGTCTCCCTCTCATGTGCTCAAGTATCGATTTCTTGATTTGGCTTGTTTTTTTGGTGTTTCTCTCTCCCTATTTGATCTTACTTGGTGTCAAGGATGTGTAAGTGATTAAGATATCTCTTGCAGACCAAATCTCATCCATCTAGACGCTTTCTATTGCAAGTTCATGATGTCGCTTGGTTTTGGTGTTAGATGGTATGAATCTTGGCATTTCCTTGTTCTTGGGGTTTTGGCTTACTAGAATGTGTGGGAGTTAATCCAAGGTTATCTTGACTATCTTTTATCCATAAGCAAGCTCTTGGCTCAAGTTTGGTTTCTTGCCCGGTTCTAGTGGTTCTTGGCTTTGAAAGCAAAAAGGCTTCAACTTTGGAAAGATATTTCTTGATCCTTTTGTGCTTTATATTTCTTACGTTTTGATATTGCTTTGGTTAAAATTTCAAGTCATATGGAGTATCGGTTTGAAAGTTGTGCTGACTCGCATCATCCGACTCAACACAGATCATCTGAATCCTTTAAGTTAGCTTTTATAATGGTTTCCGATGTGCGTCTTAATATGACCTTTATAGCTTCTCGTATCTATCAGAGGGAAGATTGTGTGAAACATTTTTAAGATAAAATTTTTTGTGACTTCTAATCTCCCCCTTCAATTGCTGGCCATAGTCCTATAAATATTTGAGTTCCAGCATGTTTTCACACTTATCTTGCATATGTACATCTATCTGCAAACTTGACCTACCATTTGTCTGCAGAGAAGAGTAACACGCAAGTGCCTATTGTGATGCACAATATGTCAACATATATAAATTTTGTAGCTGACATTGCACATGTGAACTATCTCAAAGGTCTTATTTTATTATCGAGAAAAATATTTCACAAAAGTTTACACGGTAGTCCCCCAAAAATATAACGGGTTTGCATGTGTCTGCACTGTAGGTAATTAAAAAAAAGAATAAAAACAAACAAAAGTAGTATGCGCTCTGGCCTGCAAGCATCTGTTTTTGTCACAGACTGGACCGAGCCGGTTTTTCCAGACCCATGCACCAGATCACATCCATCAGCCAAAGTCGAGGACATTTCATGGTTTGATGTGATCCGAGTTGGAAGTCCGGTCTGGAATCTACAGCGTTCGGCATGAACACTCCGGGAGATACAATTAATGCATCCCTGCCATTACTGCGCTATTGGCAGTAAGTTTGGACGCCAGAGACGGAGCATAGTCTTTTCGCGTTTTGGTCCCCGAGCTTCCCTTTTAGAACTTCGAAGTCCATAGGGACCGAACTACAGAGGCCTTACTCTAAACATCTCTTTCTTAATGATATCTTGGAGAATAGTTTAGAGGACGCTTTTTGTCAGTAGGCGCAGGTTACAAAATTTCCCACTAGAATGGTATCCAGTTCATGCATGTATTTGTTACTTACGCACGACCGTTCAGTGATCGCAACGGATACAAGTTCTGATCTATATGTCGTAAATTACGATTTGATTAAGCACCAACCAAATTTAAAATTAAGGCCAGAGTAATAAAAGCTAAAGTTAAATGCAAGCTGTCCTAGATTAACCAGAAGTCTACGCAGTATACTAACTCCAACAAAATTATACTGGTAAGGCTGAAACCAAATCCGACAAAATTGCTAAAGCAAGGATCTTTAGTTATAAATCCATCAGATGCATATAGACTTGGTAGGAATTAGTTGGCCAGTAAGAAATAATATGAAATTGCTGGATGTATAAGATATTTCAACATGTCCATCAAGTAACCAAAGAGGATATAACACCTTGCTTTAAATGGTAGTTGCATGACCTAAACACACCAAAAGATAAAAGAGCTTCATGTGGCATATAATTAAGGAGGCTTGCTTGTACAACAGGGCACTAATAAAGATATTGAGGTTCTCCTGCAATAAGTCCCTCTCATTTGTCTTTGACAAGCAAGCAAAGGACATTTTCGACATCTATTTGTATACATGATTGGTTTGGTGAGAACGAGATACTGTCTCCTAATTATATTGATTAGTTTTAGTTGGCTCCCAATCTGTTGGGATAATAATAGATGTAAAGGCAGCATGATTTATTTTCTTCCTCCTTGCTTCCTTGTACACGCGTGACTCGCTTTTCTTTTGTAACACATCGGTCTTCGCGATTGGTCATCGGAGTATCCAAAGAAAAGAATGCGAGTTGGGACCCTGACTAAGCAGAACAGATTAATTAAACTTATCACTGCACTACAATATAATTAAGAACAAAGGCAGTAACATTGGTAGCTACGCACGTTGAATAGTATATCTGCTAACGATGTTATAGAGTAAAAGCTCGTTCTTTTCGGTTGTGTCTTATGATTTTTTGAATTTTATCTATTTACGTATGATTTTGATCAATATATCTGAAATCGGTGTATTGTCTATTACAATTAATTTATAGATCCCGTCTTAAAATGATACTCTATTTAAAAGTTAATTACTGTAGCATATATCAGAAGCCGAAAAAAGTGGGACCTAAGCATTATTATAATAACTAATCATCTGATACGGATATGATAGAATTAGGTCCGATGGCACAAGGCGGACGTTCAGGCGTGTTGGGTGGTGGCTTCACCATATATTGAGAAGTTGACATCTTGAGAAACTTGACACACAAAAGGAAATTCACCTTGGTGTGATCTGTAAAAGCAATACTTTACGTGATGAACACGGCAAATCAAAGAGAAATGGAGTGCTACACGTGCAGTTATATAAATCTGACATGATCTAACTCGCTATGTTTTCTTGCTTTTTATGAAATATGGAGTCTAAGGTGTATATAGTGTTAGTGGTTCTTCCAAAGAACCCTGAAGCCCCTACATGGATGACTCTTTCCCCTTATAAAATTTCTGTGTTCCAATCTGGCCTTAAACTCATAATCCATCTTAATTAGTAGATATGAACCTCTTGAAACTTACATAGCAATCAGTTTTCAGAAATGATTCTGACTAGTTCCATCACTTGTCGAGCTTCTTTTCAGAAAGGAAATTCAGACTCCTTTGTTCGATATTTAGACTTTAGGACTTGGTTTTTTACAATTTAATTATGACACAGCTCGGAAGTATAGGAAACTACATGTTTGCAGAAGTGGGCACCTCCAAGTCACATGCTCCATTACCGGTTCACCACACTTGCATGGTTAATTAAAATCAACTCCCTTCTCTGGTCCTTTCCCCTGTGTCTTTAGACGCAGGTATCTATAGCTACTGCCCTAGTAATTGTCATCCACAAGTATGCTTAAGCGAACGTACACTGTCTTATTCTTCTCTTTCTCGGTCCTGTTCTCTTCCCCTTTCTCTCTCCATTCAAGCCGAGGCACGCACACCACTATACAGTCCATTCTCCAAAAAAAGTCAAATAAAGGCCACCCTTTTCTTGTGCATTATTCGGTTCTCCGGCCGGACTAAGTTCAACTTGTCTTTGCAGTGGAGCCGCCAAACCAAAAGGTCTCACTTATGCACCAATGTACATAGCGCACCTCAAATCGCCGATATATTTAGGAGTGCAATCGAAGTGGATACAGACATATTTTATTTATTCTGTATCTTATTCTATATTTTTTAAAATTAAAGTCAGACACGGTTAGTACAGGATATGAATATGAATGTGGACAGTCACGAATACGGAGCGAATACATATCATTTCAAATACGGTTAGTCATGAGCACGAATATTTAGTTGGATAATAATACGCGAAAACAGAAACTATATATGCCGCACATATAAGGATCAATCAACCGTGCACTACATGTCCAATGCAACTACATTAGCAGCTTAACAAACATGATTAACTACATCACACAATAATAGGGACTAGTTAAGCAAGTAGTAAGTAGTAACTACTAATTACGAACTAGCAAATAACTACTAAGTACTAACTACAAATAGCAATGAAGCCAACAAATGAGATAGGGAGAGGTCCAAACGAGGAGGTCCAGAGGTTCAAAAGAAGAAGAAGAGACTAGAGAAGTAGAGAGTAAAGAGGGATAAAGAACTCACAGAACAACGGCGAGAAAGGTCTTGGCTGTGGGGGGAGGTCTTGGTGATGACGGTGAGGAAGGTCTTGGCAGTGAGGAAGGAAAGTAGTGGCCATCGGAGGTCGACGGCGCCAGAGTCTCGAAGGGAGGTCTTGGCGGCGGCGATAGGCGAGGCGAGGGAGGTCGATGCATTGGGGCCCAGAGGGGGAGGGAGATTTGGCGACAGCGGTGAGGGAGGGCGGCGGCAGCCATAGGCGAGGAGCAGCGAGGGATGGCGGCAATAGGTGAGGCAAGGCGAGGGAGGGCGGCAGCTGCAAGGGTGTTGACTACAGCAGAGCTAGAGCCGAAGGAGGAGGGACACTAGGTGGTGGCACAGGTGTAGAATGTATGTATGTAATTACTATTCTGCGCACAGGTGTAGAATGCACGTCGAAAAGTTACTACCGTGGGTGAGTGAAATTACCGCCAAATACATGTAGAGTTACTGTCAGTTGTAATACTGCACAACTGGCAGTAACTCTACAAATGTTTCATGCACCGTGGTGTGTAGCCACTCAAATCAATACTTGTTGATGTGTTTTGAGATTCATAACGTTTGACGTGGGTATCTTCACATATCCATAAAAAGTGTATTTTAGATGTCAAACTTCGAAAAAAAATAAATTCAACTTCAGTTTAACTAGTTTGAGCTGGTTTCATGGTATATAATCACTCTAGTTGTATTAAATTCAAAAATAGTTCAAATTAATTTGAAATGAATTGAAAACTTACTTACCATAAATATAACAAAGGTATATAACATTTCATACCAAAACTCCAAATCTCATCTCAATCATACAAGTATCAGATGGTTCATGGTATGGATATCTAGAACAAATGTAATATATGGACTACGGAGTGCTACCTTTTTCTTATGGGACTTATGAAAACCGATCCATTTGCAGTTGATTAAGGACAGAGGGTAAATAACCTGAATTTTTTTTGTACATGTTGAGCCTTGGGAGGCGGATCCACCAATGAGAGGGAGCTGTGCAGCTATCCGATCGACTTGCAGGCACTGTCCAGCCAATGGACGCAAGCTAATACGGAACTACCCTTCCATGCACTGCACCAACAACAACCAGTACCATCCAGTGACTAAAATAAAGCGCATCATGGAGGTGAGAAGACGACATATAGCCTGTGTGCACCGAACATTTTTCAGAGAGTTTCAGTGTGCAATAGACGCGCATATAAAAACACTTTTACTTCACTCCTGTCACTGTGGGCATCTCAGAGGGGGATGGATCGCTGGATACTTTTGTTTGAAGGTCTCTAGAACCCTACTGGCCTTTTTGTCTCGCGGAAGCCTCACCAGACGCCTCTCACAGCTCGTGTAAACTGGGTCCATGCACCATAAACGTATCAATCATTACCTCCACTCAATAAACCATATTATATTTGAAAGACGCACTTGCAATCTTGTACATGTGATATTTGAATATTTGTAACAGAATCTGTTCAAGTTAGCGATGGCTTCTAGTTTCTGTTTTTTTATTATTCCTTAATTTCATCTTTTTCTAATTTTTTTTTGTTTCTTTTACCCTTTTTATCTTTTCTTTTTTTCTCGTATTTCTTTATTGTCCGTGATAGACTAATATATTTTTTCTATTTTTAAAATATTTTAAATTTAATTACATCAAATAAACTATTTTAGCTATAGTAAAAATATAAACTAATTATAATAAAAAAAATTATAGGCCACCGTTACTGCGGACACCCCCACAGTGTAACATGCATGCATAAATACAGGGTGTCGTTGGCCACTATCTGTCCCATCACGCTATCCTTAACTATGCGTCGCCGTTGGTCGTATAGTGCATGCCACTTAGCGTCGCCTGCAACCCGCCACTGCCGAATGCTACTCCTTGGCAGTAGACATGCATGACATGTGTCATGCTAGGCCACTGAATGTGTGTTGAGGGCGAACGAATAGGAAAGGTAGGGATCTTTTGAAACTTATATGTCGCCAGTTAGTTGCAATGGAGCAGAAAGATTTAACTTATTTTTCTTTGAGAATAACCTGTGAGCTTGAGATAGCTGTTTTTTTGGAACTTTCTGGTGATTTGGAAATCTAAATTATTACATTTTGGCAGATATCCTTGTAAATTTTGATGATAACATCAACATATCAATTTTGACGATAAAATCAGCGGATCACTGAATTTTGATTACCACATACGCAGATGGCACTTTTCTTCCATGTGATATTTTGGGATTTTTTTTAAAGATACCATACATTCACGGGCAATTCCTTTGTGCATTGATATAACTTTCTATCACTAAAAAACAGTCCTCTTTAAGTTGCTCCCACTTTCTAGCACGATAAAACCAAGGAGTACGGTACTTTGCCAGAATTTGCTGCACAACAATTTCTACACACGTCACCTATGATTATCGTCTGCACATCCGTGAGAGCGTGTGGTTCATCTTGATTGGTTGCAGCCTACGAACTGAGTCTACACAAGCTCTCTATGGTGGGCAGGCGTGTCATATTTGACGGTTCTTTTGTGTTGATTTTTAGTTTAAATTTCTGAATTATAGCTATTTGTGAGAAAGGGTAAAGAGATAAAGATACTTACGTATGATTTTGATCGATATAGATGAAATCGAGATAATATCTATTTCAATTAACTTATAGACACTGTCTTAAGAAGATATTTCATTTAAAAACCAATTATTATAAAAAAAACTAACTATAAGTCAAAAAAACCCAGGACAAGCTCACATGAGCCCAACCAGTTGATTCATGGGCCCCACCATCTACCGTCATCTTTCTCACCAACCTTTGCAAAGCTACGCTACACTGTACAACATACTTTCCCCTCTTTCTGATTACTACCTAAACTTAGAGTAAGTTATATTTTACTTTGGATATTTTGTCTAAGTTTCACAAAGTCATATTTATGTGTAATTTTTTTTCAATGGATCCAAAATTATAATGAACACTTAATGAGACTTTTGCTCTCTTGTGCTACGTTTGCAAATACGACGCTCCATGCTCGCACGTTGGCTACGAAATAGTCTTAGGGGGTGATCGGAATAGCGATGATTTTTGGTTTTTAGTTGAAAAAACATTGTAGCTGACTGAAAAAACACTGTAGCTAAGTTAGTGGATAGTGTAGTGAATAGTGAAAAAAAAAGCTGAAACTAGAAGCTAAAGCTGAAAAAAATCGAAACGATCAGGGCCTTACACTTCTAGATCCGGCTCATAAAATAACATTAATGCGTAAAAAAGAATCATATTTACGGAAGGACAACTCTAGAATGAATTCTCACTCCTCAATGGAACATATGGAACATTGCATTGGAGTTGATCCAACGGCCTATAATCCACTCCACTTCCAAGTAAAAATAGGGTTTCCTACCCGCCGTGAACCGGTTCCTGCCATTGATCACCAAATTGTCCATCATCACTCTCTAAATCTATTTTTTCCATTACTTGTGCCTTGACACTGGCATACATATACCCTCCTTCCCGCCTTCTTCATCCTTTACTATCCACCACTAGCAACCACCAACGCGTCCAGTATTGCCTTTGGTGCCTTACAATCAAGGTACTAAATAGCAAATAGCGGAGTTATAGCGGATTAACATCCACATAGCAGATAACGAGCAATATTGTGGACGCTATATTCCAATATCATAATCTAAAAGCCGCTCACACTTTGGAGTCAGTCATGAATTTCAGTACTTAACTCATGGTTCAGTGGTTCAGACTGTTAGATCTATGGATGAATAGATGAATCACTCATGTATTGCACAGCCCAATAGATAATATATAGTATAAGGCTCAAGTGACACAACTAAATCCTAGAAACTAGAATAAGATACAACTACCCTTCTATCCTTAACACTCCCTTAAATGCAAGGTGTATACAATAACGTTGCATTTGAAATAGTTAACACTAAAATAAGAAAAATCCAAAGCCCAAGTCTTAACGTCGTCATAGCGTGCGGCTCTTAAAAATTGTGTCAAAACCAAAAGAACTTCATCTGAAATCATGCGGCATCCCATAAAGCATGTTTCAGCCCATAAAGCAGAGAGCCCAAGACAATAATGGCGCAGTGCACAAGAAGTACAGTGCAGAAGAAGTGCGGCGGTCTTAGAAGCTCGAGGCGGTGACTCAGAGAGAAATAGCGGTATCATAATAACTTCTACGATCTACATTCGGCTCTGAGAGAAGAGCGATGGCTGCTACTATGCAAAAAAATCATTTATTTCTATGACTGACAATAAATATATGAACATGCATAACTTAGACGAACTAAGACAGAGAGTAACATACTTGGATAGACAAAACAAAAGACTCAAAGAAAAAGATAAGAGCTAGCAGCAATAACACAATGCCTCCTAGCAGTAAAATAAAGAGTAAGACACGAGGATTAAAGACCTTTGTCCCATACGGCCATTCCCATACCACACCACGCTGCTAATTTATTGGTGGCATTACGCCTAGAACCTCAATCACCCCGTGACCACTCCACTGAAAGCGACACCAACACCAAAAAATCAATCAAATCAACACCGAGAGGAGCCAGCTCTCCTATGCACTCATCCCACGATCTTCCCTTGATGCTCAGCTCATCCCCCCATAGTCTCACACCCAAAAAGCATGAGATGAAACGGCGGCCAAGAGAGCCAAGCGTTGGCACTTCCTTCTCCTTACGCTTCAGATCACGAGTTCGGGAGAGGCAAGTGATGGCGACGGGGAGGTCAGCCTGCCAGATCTAGAGGCGGACAAGGCAGAGCGGAGAGTGGAGAGTTCATCGCCACCATCGCCATGGAATCCTGTCATTTTTGGCTCGGTGGAAGCCGATCGGTAGCCGGCGGGAGAAGATCGACACCGGGAGACCAAAGACCAGCGAAACTCAAGGCAGGAGCTGTTACCTCGACGTCATCTAGGAGGTGGCAGACGATGTTGTCATCGATAGATTAGATGGTAGCAAAGAGCGCCTAGTAGGAGAGTGACAGGAGATCCATCGGCTCAGCAAGAGACCACTGCTGAGGAGGCGGTCAACGGCCGAAGAGGAAGTCAAATCCGAGTGAGGCACACAACGGGGAGGCTAGACCCTAGCCAGAGACAGCCAGATCTGGTGTGGAGGAGGCCGGATCAAGCGATCTAGGCCAACGGTGGCCTAATCGGGGTAGATCTGGTAGAGGCGGCGGACGGCCCAAAGAGGCGTGAGCAGCTAGCGACGTTGCCACCCCAAGGAGTGCAGATTGATCCTCTCCGGAGGCAGCGACATCGGAAGACGATCGAGGCTAGAGTTTAAATAAAAACCCTAGGTATGCCTTTGATACCATGTTAGATCTATAGATGAATAGTTGAATCGCTCATGTATTGCATAGCCCAATGGGCAATATATAGTATAAGACTCAAGGGACATAGCTAAACCTTAGAAACTAGGAAAAGATACAAATACCTTTATACCCTTAACACAGACAACATTATTTCAGTACTTAACTCATTCACAGATTCATAAAAATAATGGGGGATACAAGGAGTTGAAACTTCAACTTATAGTGAGCAACTGAGGGCTTGAAGCGACATGGTCGGTCGGAAACTCTGACTGGATGCGATTTGCAAGCGTAGTGCTCTCTGGCAGCAACTATGGGTTGAACTCCTTTTTTGATTTGTAAGCCAGTGAGCAGCAGAGCACAAGGCGCAGTCGCACGACAGGTGTGGTCGAGGAGTATGAGAACCAGCAGTAGTAGAGGTGAGCATTGCATGGCACCATGGATTCATGGTAGAAGACGAACACTTGTTGTCGTCAAGGTCGTGTTCGCGTGTCAAGCACAGTAGGTCAGCAGCAGAGTGGGTGGCAGCGCCCACAACAATCTCACGGGCAGCTAATTCGGCCTAGAATTTTACTTGGTACTTTGCACATTGGTCCAACATCTTGTGAAAAATTTTGAATTTTACTTGGCCTAGAATGATGCGGGCCGGTGTAGTGGGCCGCTATAGTGGTATAACAAGCACCATAGCAGCCATAAAGTTCCAATATACTATTTTAGAGCACTACTTTGTCTTATAGCATTTATACTCCGCTACCGCTATCACGGGCGCTACAAACGATTAGTAGCTTGCTCACAATCCTACCATCCCCCATGATAGCTAATTTCTAGGTATGGGAAACGATAAATAATAATCTGTTTTATCCAATATTCGTATCTGAGAAAACGCGAAAGTAATAAGTAAAATTTGTATTCGAGACTATTCGATTTGTATTCAATCCATTTCCATCTTTGGTGACCTCCGTGAGGATGATTGTATGAAGTATTTTTTTGATGAACCAAGGTTCACAAGTAAGAAGTAAAAATTATTTTACATAGTTTTTAATTCTATGTGCTACACTGCTAACTCATATAGATGTATAGTCATGTTTCATAAATTTGTTCTACCAAGATTTGTTTCAAAAGTTTTATGATATTTGCATTCGACCGAATTAAGTTTATATTTGATTCGAATTCGTATTTGTTACGACATTCGATTCATATTTATATTTATTTTAAAAATATATATTTATATTTATTTTTAAAATATGGGTTCGTATTCGATCCGTTCCATGCTGTTAATTTCCTTCTCCCGTGGCTGGTACCACCGTGCCACCGTAGCAGCTAACCTGCCACTCCACGCGTCGCCCACCGTCGAGTGATCCTTCCACGCGGTTTCTAAGGCCGGGAAGGGTGGACACCTACGGACCACAGCGCGGTGATATGCCGCAAATCTTGGTATCGATTGACTGAAAAAAATCGAAGTTGAGAATCATGTGACCATCAGTGGTCAATACAGCTCGGGCACTCGGTAGGAGTGAGAACCATAGACTTTATAAGACCAAAATACAGAAAAAGCAAAATTAGGACCAAGCAATACAATGCTCCCTCACACAATAGTAGAATGCAATGCATACGCTCGCTGCTCCTGGATAGCGCTACCAATCCACTCCGTGGTCACCTTCCAGGAATCTTCTAGGGCAGTCCCTCTCCCTCTCCTCGTGGGAACGCGGACGCAGCAGCAGCAGCTTTCTCACAGCCACCCCTCCCAAACAAACAGAAAAAGATAAAAATAGCAGCTCTTACCATAATTACCATGGCATAGCACAGCACATCGCCCTCGTTTCACCCACCCACCCATCTCCCTCTCTGCCCCCTCTTCTTCCCACCACACCACGCACGCCGAAAACCCCATCGCCCGGCAGAAGATCCAGGCGCGAGCGGCCAATGCACACGCTGCTTCCCTTCCCACCGCCTCCTCTCCGTGTCGTCCTAGCTGGTCAAATTTCGTTCTCATACGCACGCACGCACCGCGGCACAGGTTGATAGATAGGCTCGTACTCGTACACGGCTGGCTGGATAGATCCCCTCCTCCTCTTGCTCTCTCTGGCTCTCCCGTCTCGCTCTCGCCTGCGCTCCTCCGCCTCGTCGCATCACCATCACATCTACGCCGCGCGCAGCCGAAAACACTAGCTGCGCACACTGGAAAGGGAAGGGATCGAAGCGGAGGGCAGCGCTGTGAGGAGATATGGAGTTTACTGCTACCACAAGTAGTAGGTTTTCTAGAGAGGAGGACGAGGGGGAGGGGCAGGAGGAGGAGGAGGCGGCCGACGCGGCCTCCCCCCGTGAGATCCCCTTCATGACGGCCGCGGCGGCTGGGACGACGGCGGCCGCCTCGTCCTCCTCCCCGACATCCGTCTCGCCTTCCGCCGCGGCTTCTGGGTCCGCGTCCGCGTCCACGTCGGCGTCGGGCTCTCCCTTCCGCTCGAGCGACGGCGCGGGGGCGTCGGGGAGCGGGGGAGGCGGGGGCGACGTGGAGGTGATCGAGAAGGAGCGCTTGTTCGACAAGGTGGTGACGCCGAGCGACGTCGGGAAGCTGAACCGGCTGGTGATCCCGAAGCAGCACGCGGAGAAGTACTTCCCGCTGGACGCGGCGTCGAACGAGAAGGGCCTCCTGCTCAGCTTCGAGGACCGCACGGGCAAGCTCTGGCGCTTCCGCTACTCCTACTGGAACAGCAGCCAGAGCTACGTCATGACCAAGGGCTGGAGCCGCTTCGTCAAGGAGAAGCGCCTCGACGCCGGGGACACCGTCTCCTTCTGCCGCGGCGCCGCCGAGGCCACGCGCGACCGCCTCTTCATCGACTGGAAGCGCCGCGCAGACGTCCGCGACCCTTACCGACTCCCGCGCCTGCCGCTGCCCATGCCAGCCGCCTCGCCCTACGGCCCGTGGGGCGGCGGCGAGGGCGGATTCTTTATGCCGCCCGCGCCACCCGCCACGCTCTACGAGCACCACCGCCTCCGCCAGAGCCTCGACTTCCGCAACATCAACGCCGCTGCGCCGGCGAGGCAGCTGTTCTTCTTCGGCTCCGCGGGGATGCCTCCGCAAGCGCCCATGCCCCAGCCGCCGCTGCCGCCTCCACTGCACATTACGGTGCAACCGAGCCCAGTGGTCACAGCCGGCCTGCCCATGGTCCTCGACTCGGTGCCACTCGTCAACAGCCCGACGGCGGCCGCGAAGCGCGTGCGGCTCTTCGGAGTTAACCTCGACAACCCTCATCTGCACGGCGGCGAGTCAAGCCATGATGCCAACGCACTGTCGCTACGGATGCCCGGGTGGCAAAGGCCTACACCATTAAGGTTGCTGGAATTGCCTCAACACGGCACCGCCCGTGCAGCTGGAGCGGAGTCCTCTGCCGCCTCGTCACCATCGTCATCGTCGTCCTCCAAAAGAGAAGCGCATTCCTCATTGGATCTCGATCTGTGAACTAGATCGGGTGACCTCGATCGGGAGTGTACCAAAGGAAAGTTCAACAATTCTTTCTTCCGTTTGCTACCTTCTTCCTCCTCCTCCTTCTCCACCTTCTGCGATTCCATTATAACATTGGTGATAAGAGCTAGCATTTAACATATTTTGTTTTCGCTTTTGTTTTGCCCATTCAAATTCTTGTGATGGTTTGAGAATATATAGAGAGAAATTAGGCGAATTAATCAATTATTAATGCTTTAGTTTGGTTTCAAATCAGATTATTCCTCCTCACCACTATTGCTTTTTGATTTCTTCGTGCTATTATATACCATTACTAAGTGCTTCTCCGTAGTTTGGTAGCAGGACAATCCCATTTGCCCCTACATATGATAACACACCTCCAAATTTGTACCTACACAGCATTACAGCTGGCAAGATCTGAATCATATCACCACAAGCGCAGTGCAATATACATAATCCCGTGCCTGCATCATATGTGTGATCCCTCCTCTTAGAATGAAGCTGCAACACAGCTCTCACAAAAAGCATGGCGAGAAGAAGACATTGACGGTTGATTAGCCGTTACGAACAGAAGAGATGCCTCGGAGCAAGCTACGAGCATTGCAGGTCAGATCCTTAAATTCCTAATACTTTCCTCCTTTCATTAGTACTGCTCATCATCTCTTGTTTTTATTTTCGTGCTTTTGCCGCCACTTTCTGTACCGCTCGCTCTCTGTCCATACTCCTATATATCATCCGTGGATCATCATGGCATAGACCATATGGTAGGCACTAGCTTTGCCCAAAGCAAAAAAGGAGTATTCTTGCTGTGGTTTTACCCAAGGGGGACTGAAAATTAACCCCCTACAGTTGACCAATTTACG
Organism: Melocanna baccifera; assembly: GCA_036346265.1. Taxonomy (NCBI): domain Eukaryota; kingdom Viridiplantae; phylum Streptophyta; class Magnoliopsida; order Poales; family Poaceae; genus Melocanna; species Melocanna baccifera. The sequence continues at coordinate 6,412,422 of CM070685.1, forward strand.
TGCAGTTTGGATTGTCGGGCCTTGAGTGGTATATATACACTCCATTATGCCCTTGGCAGACTGTAAAGAGGGCCGGGGGGCGGCGCCGGGCGCTTGCCACTGGCCTTAACTTCTTTGTACGTCTGTTAAGAATTTATGGGGGAGGAGGACCTCAGTACGAACTCTACTGTTGCCGTAGTAGTAGGAACAGTGAGATCTTGGAGTAGTCTTGTTCGCCATGCTGTTCTTGTCCTTGTGTGAGGCAGCGAGAGAGAGTGTGTATGAGTATATTTTCCTTGATTTTTTTCCCCCTTCTCCTTTACACTGCAGTGAGTAGGTACGGCGTGTATGTTTGCTGGGGGCAAGGTCACGTACTGACTCGGCAATAGGTATCCATAACTAGCAAGGTGTAGAAGGGGGATCCTTTTGCACTGGTAAGGCCAGAATAGATATATAGATGCTGTGCCTGCTAACAAAAGTACTTTTGGTCCATTGTAAGCTGGAAAAGGGGATGGGAAGTTATGGGGAAGTAACAAAGAGGACGACAGTGTCTATATGCATGTCTGCTTGTTCTTTCTTTTCTTTGCATGTTCACTTCGGCTTCTTTTCTGAATTTACTGCACTCAGTCCATGCTGAACCTCTAAGATTATTGCTGCAACTATGTAGTTCTTAGTTCTGACGTACCTGGGGTTGTCTTCCAAGTATAATGCATTTCTTCTGGCTTTCCTCTCATAAAGAATATAGAAGTATAGAATTCCCAGACTATTTATCAAATAGAAAGTTGAAATGCCTCTTGAGTTTTGTAATTAATTAATGAAACAGCAGAGACATATCAAAGTTAAACGACGCGTTTCAGAAAGAAATTCCAGATGAAATCACAGAATATTAAGAAAGCACATTTAGTTTTCTGTAGCAACGACGAGTTGCACCGCTTTGCCATTTTCAATACCTGATGATATAGAGCATTTTATCATCATGAACTACAAAGCAAACAGTTTGTCTCACATAAGTATGACACTTGTCGTTAACCTTTATCGATGTCTTATAGTACATCAAACTGGCTTCTCAATATATATGTTTAGGAGTAACTGAATGCTCTAATTTATACATATTAATCCATCATATATAGTTCCTTTGTGCTTACAATAATTTTATATCCATTGTTGTGTTGTGGTTCCTCCTTATTAATGATCAAGAATTTTACACTCATCTTAGTCAGTAAAGTATAGCGTACCACATCTTGCATCTTTTGATAGTCATGCAGCACATGATGTATACACATTTTGCAGAATATTGATAATCTGGCTAAAGCATGAAGGAGCTCAAGAATCTTTAATTTCTTCGGCTAGAGAACTGATTCAAACATTTTCACCATTAATTATGCAAATCATTCAATACATTTCTAAAGAAATTGCATATATCTAGATGGACAAATGGCTAATTTTCTACTAATTAACTATTAGAAGTTGCATTTGTTTTACAATTTGCATGTATAGCATCTTCCAGGAAAGCAGATTGAACAATGTTCATATGATAACCTTACAGTTGACATGCCTGACCTTACAATTAACTCAGCACTGTTAATATCCCACTTGTAGAGAAATCCATGACGGAGTGTTAGCATGAGCATAATCTTAGACCACTTCAACCAATTAAGGAGGAGAACTGTAGACCTTAATAGAGCTACAATTTGGCATGCACTAGCCGGAAGACAAGTGATTAATTAGTTCATCAAGTTGTCCTAGCACAATGCAGAATATGATGTTCTTTTGAATCTGAAACGTGCAGATTTGATAAACTAGCTAGATATGGGTGCTTTGAGAAATAATATCATACTGCTAGAGGTTGTGCATATAAACGCGTGGACGTGTGGTTTTTTAGACCACATTATAGTGCTTAAGTTTAAATTTCCACACCAACTATATATGTAAGTGAAAATTTTCTGTGTTATGTTTGGAACGGTATTTAAGTAGTGTTAGATGATAAAAACATGCAATCCTTCATTAGTGTCAAATAATAAGATGTTATCTTCATGTATGGCAGATGCGTTTTGGACAGATAATTAAGGATAACGCTCAACCCTATATTATGAATGCGCTATATCTTTAAGCTATTTTAGCTTCTAATTTTTTTTCAGCAAACTATCTCGGAGTCACAAAAGCTTTAGTGTGAAAAGATGTATACATTGTTATAATATTTGGCCAAGCCATTGAGTTCGATCTATATGTCGAGTTGTTTAGCTGTTGTGTAAAGCTTACGTACATGCTCAGTGTCGATTTCAATATGCATTGATTTCAACACACAAATGAAAACTCTAGTACTAAAACGATAATCTTCAAACTTAACACAAATGAAAGCTCCACTACTGTAACTGTAATCTTCAAAATTATTGATTAAAGAACCAGGGGGTTGCACCTTATATAAATATATCATTAGTAGTCAGGTTAAGTTCATCATATTTGGTTATATCTTGTTATTTCTTTCTGATTTACAAGTATGTAGCATTGTATATTCTATATTTCTTTCTTTTTTGGATGTATATTCTTGCATACAAATGATGGTTTACCTATCTCAACGTGAAAGTTATAACTATATTTGAAAAGTTACCAGAAAGTACCGGTACCTCGCTAACAAATTTCTTATGAATTCTTAGTACCTTTTGGTAAAAATCTTTCTCAACATCTATAGGTGGGTTCTTTTGAGCTGTGATTTTGACTTGTGACTTATGATTTTTGAATTCTGACTGTTCGAAAGAGACAGTACGCAGAAAGAAATAGTCACATATGATTTTAGCTGGTATAGCTGAACTCAATACAGTGTCTACTATAATATTTTTGTAGACCCTGTCTTAAAAAAATACACTATTTAAGAACTAGTTATTATAACAACTTAAGCCAAAGCATAAATATAAGCCCAACCGAGCCATACTGTGCCCATCTGGCTCAACATATCCTGCATGGTTATTTGACAATCGGTGTTGTTCCGTAAAGCTTTATTGATATAATATACATATAACGCACGTAACATATGTTCAAACTAACTAGAATTCAGCACTAAATAAAGCTATAGTTTACACATGAGATTCTGTATTTACTTCAGAAAAGTACCGAATATGCTGCCCTAAGTGAAAACCATGCATATTAATGTTTGTCCATATATAATACCCTTTTGAAGATATGCAAATTAAGGAGGTTCCTCGTGTAGACTTTGAGGACCTTGGACGTACGCTATGATGGAATAGGTTGTCAACTACAATGCGCAGTAGTTTACGTGATGAATGTTTATTTTCGAAAGTTGCATGTATGTATGTGCATGCATGGGTGTTAAAAGTGACCGCGTATGCTTGGTGATGTGTTGGATTGATGCGTCTCCTTTCTAAGAACGAGTCCCTAGTTAGAAAGCTCTACAGTTTGTCTTCTTTGGTATTTTGTTGTGATTTAAGGGAGAAAACCACGATGGTGCAATCATATACAACCTGAGAAGTCCACATGTGCACTGTTGTGTTGTATTGTTTTTGCATTTCAATCCGTTACAGTGCATGTGGAATGAGATATCATCACAAGTCTAAAATGACATTTCATTGCATTGAATTCAGTGTGTGTTGTATGTGTGTGTGAGAGAGAATCACAAGACAACAGTAAATTGGTAAATTACTAAAGCTAACCTTAGTATCGACCTATCTGTTTATACCCCTTCATAATGATCGATGTGTGGAAAAGGGATGACGATGGCAATACGTTAATTTCTTTTGTAGAATCTGGTATGCTGTGCAGTATATATTCCAGTACTATACTAATGCTACGCGGCTTTTAATATTATTTATCTCTGCCATATATCTCTGACTGGTCTTTCTGAGCCCTTTTAACTATGCCTGCCAGGTCCCGCATGCATGGCTTGGTGAATTGTCTCTTGTGCCGTCACAGTTGATTTTGTTCGTACAATGTGGCGACGACCCTCACAGTTAAGTTCATGTCCTTACTGTGGCTTTTATTTTATAGGAATCTATATCCTTATACAGTTAGGTTCTTTTGTATTATAGTTTATGACTTATAGCTAAGCTTTTTGAATTTGCTATTCATGAAGGATAGTATATAAAGAAAAATAGTTATATATACAATTTTAACTGATATAGCTAAACTTGGTACAGTTTATACTAGAATTTATTTATAAATTCTGTCTTAAAAAATACAACATTTAAAAAGAAATTACTATAATAAATGGCATAAGCCATAAATGGAAGTGCAACCGAACGTGTCCATAGTGTTACAACTAAGCAGGCACATGATTCCAACTAGTGATGAAATCATCGATCGAGACAAATACAGAGTCTAATTAATTGACAAATCACAGAACAGAGGGCATAACAAATATAAGAAGAAAAATGCAGAGAGGGGTAATCGGGAGAGAATTGAACTTACCTTGTGAAACCCTAACGGGGACGTACGTAGGCGCTCAGAAAACACCACCGGCCGGGCTGTACATCGAGATTGCTGCTGATAGAGCACTGTTTGCCTGGAGAGAGAGAGAGATGGGGGAGAGGAGGGAGGAGCCATAGATTTCTACCGGCGGGTTGAATTATATTTTTGCCAACCTCCGGAGTCTCTATGAATTCGTGGTATTTTTGTATGATAGTGGAGGAATAACTGGCTAGTGCAATCAACTTAAATCTCATAACTCACAGTTCATGTATTTAAACTCTAAAAATTATAGCAAAATCCACATAAATAACTAACCCAAACTACGATTGATGGGGATTAAACTTTGACCATCAGCTAAAGAGACAACAGAGCCTTACCGCTAGGCTACCTTACGCGGGCAAACTCGTGGTATTCAATTTGCAAAGCCATGCGACTAGACGATTCTTTACTTTTGTAGTGTTTTTGGATGCAATTCCTAGGAGCGGCAGGTACTCTCAACCCAAACCTAAAATCGAAACCGGCTAACAAACCGCAAGGCAAGCCTTAAAATGCCTCAAAGTTTCGTCCAGTCTAAATATTGTTGCCTTGAGAGAAAATATGTTAAAAGGGAATGTCTACTTATCTATCGACACATGCTGTAAAATAATTAGTTAAAATTTTAAACCGTTAGGTAAAGATCCAACACTCTAGATCTGTTCACCCACTATGTCACACCTCCCTCCTAACCCTAATTGTATTGTGTTAGCGGCGCAAGCGACCCCCCTGCCCCTTCTCCCATTCCGGAACCTCCTCCTACCTTCCTCCTGCATAATGCACTTGCACCACGCTGCTGCCTCCCAGAGGGATAAAAGCGAACGTCTCCTTTAATCTTGTGATAATATATAAAAAAACTACGGTGGAGCAAGAGGGCATTTGGCAGCGGCAGCAGGATAATCACCTTCGCTGCATGCAGCGAATGAAATCACAAAAATTAGACATTTTGAGACAACTCGTGGTGTCATCTAACAAACAATGACCCATGCATAACTATTCTACCCCAGCTCTTTTTCATTTGTGTTCAGGTTGTCTAATCCCAAGTTCTCAACCCGTATGTCCCTACATATGTGGCCATGTAGGTAAGTACGTACTATATATGGTCCTTCTATTTCACCCAATAACTTTGACAAGACAGAAGAGCATGCATTGACATATAATGAACCTTTGGACATTTAATACAGTACTACTACTATCTACAACATAAATACATCGTACTCCGTACTCCGAGATGTCCAAAATGAGCAGTTGCGCTGGCCACGAACAACAGGCATCACTACTGCGACAACTGCCCCAGCCTTTTGCGGCCACATGCTCCAAAACACACACACACACACACACACACACAAAAAGAGCTGCCACTGCCCTCCAAACCTCCTCATGGCATGCACGAGCTGATCGATACCAGAAACTAAAACTGCAAAAAGAAGGCAGTATGTATGGTAGCTAGGCGCAGCTAGTCCATGCTCAAGACAACTAGTCCAAGCGCAGGCTAGAGCGCAGCTTTAATTTATGTTCTCCTGTTCCTATATATGATCGATAACCAGCCTTTTCTTTGCAGACGTACGTATATCTTATAGTCATGCATGCACATACTATATATATATTCGGTAACATACATGTAACCGATCGATTTTTTTACTCGAGTAAATTTACAACCTAAGCCACATGTACCTTGCCTTGCTAAGCTAGCTGGTGATCAGAAACATAATGCATTTGTTTGAAACGCGTGATGTATATACAATGATCGTCCTGTCATGTTTCAATTCGATCAATCAGTAATTTTTTTATCACATGTCGGCATGGACTCGCTGCGTACTAATTAATCCACATCATGTGATGATGTGATCAAGCAAGTAAATTGCTTGGTGAGATCGAGCTACCTAGCTCAGTACCTCGACGGTACGTCAAAAGTTTAACGCGATACGGCACGCACGATATCACATGGCAAGCAATGTACTTAACCATATTAAGATGTACCGGATCCGGCAGCTGGCCAGGTCGATGTCCTGGCTTAGCTGCTAAACAACGACGTGCATGCGCACGGGGAAAAATTACACCCAAGCTTACAGGATGATGCTGCAGCTACATGTGAATCGATCATACAAGGCACCTGCACTCATGCGTGGATTTATCTCCCTGAAGTTTATCATTTACCAGTTTACAGCCATGCATGGAGCAGGAGGTGATCGGATCAAAGAGAGGCCAGTTGCAGTACGAGTAAGAGGCAGTCCAATGCATGGCAGATGGCCAAAGCCATACTGTTGCCATGGACAGCATGCACAAGGCTGCTGAGATAAATAGCAGCGATCGAGGAGTAGATGCAAATGGATATGGTTCATCATGTACTTTATTCTGGATTTTTTTAGGGGTCAGAGTTGGAAACGGATAATACCAGATACTTATTTCTTTATTATGTATTCGTTTCATAAGTCTTTGGATGGTCGATCGAACAAAAATTATCTGCTTCTTTTGCACCCCTACATAGGACATTAGACAGTATGGTGCAATTAGAGTGAACACGAATAGACTAATCATCGAGATATCGAAGAAAGAACACTCAATATTCTCCGCATGTTTGGATATGTCAATCCGCTTATGTGTTATCTTGTTTCTAAGTGAAGTCACAATAAACTTTCTTATATCACCTTATATACGGATATATACGAACGGATATCACTCATCCTATATCATATTCCATATTTTTTTCTCGAAGAGAGTTGGACACGGATAGTACTAGATACCCATTTGCTCCTTCTATATTTGTTCCACCAGTCTTCAGTTGGACAGTTGGATGGAAACTATCTGTTTTATTTGCACCCTTAGAGATGAGGAGAAAAAGATACAAGAAGTATCACGCACAATAATATATTTGACCGAAATTATCCGTTTCATTTGTACACCTAAAGATGAATAGACGCAAGAAGTATCACGTTCAATGATACGTTGGCGCTTGCTTGTCACGCCTTGCATGGAGTAAAGAAAGTTCAGAACTTTTGCCGATCGAGTGGGCGGATAACTAACTGGAAGCGAGATTTCGGGGAAAAAAATTCCTCCAATTACTGAAAACGACGGCTCAGCAGAAAGAGCGAGATGCCAGCCAAGAGGATTCAAAGATGCCATCGATCCAGGCACATCCATCAATTAGTTTGGCATAGCTGGAGAAGGGGCCCAGCTCCAAAAGGCTTGCCTGGCCCTGACACAAGGGACCGGCCAACAACAGAAGGCAGTGGTCCTCTCCTCGTCAGGAAAATTACTGTAGTAACAAAAAATATATCCATCAGGGGCACAGACTGCACAGTAGTCGATTCGTCCATCAGCTAGCTAGTTCATCGCTGCCTTTTGCCTAAAACATTCTCGAAGATAGATTACGGCGTGTGTTCCTTTGTGCTGTAATTTTTAGTTTAAATTTTTGAATCTTAATTGTTTTTAAGAGAGAGAGTATAGAGAGAGATAATTACGTGTGATTTTAGCTGATATAGATGAAGCCGAGACAATATCTACCACAAAAGACTTGTAAACCCCACCTTAAACTGACACTTCGTTTAAAAGCTAGTTACTGTAGAAAGTCAAACCATAACTCATAAAGAACCCATCCATGTGCAATGTTATTGACCTTATATATATATGTATATCAATTGGGTCCGAATAAGATAGGCACTCATAGAAAAATGTTCATGTTGAGGGTCTCTGCGTTATCTCGGTCCCACGATAACTTCAGTGTGACTACACATAAAAAAATCTACCTTGGACGTAGTCCGCATCACCCCAAACGAGGTCTAGGAAATCAAGGTGGAGCTCGAAGACCAACCTTAGCCATGATCCGATGTCCATCTCAGACGATGTTCAGAGTTCGCCTTGAACGGAGTCCATACCATCCTGGACAGAGTTCAAGGGCCAATCCAAGACGAAGTCTAGAGGCCAGCCTCTGGTGAAGTCCAGACTTCGACCCTGGAGGCTAACCTCAGGGGGGGTCCGAATGCCAAACCTTGGACGAGGTCCGGGAGCAACCCCAAGCGAGGTCCATGGACCCACCCCAGAGTTCCTCGAACACGGCGGGACCCACTTGGCGGGAAGGACGAAAATACCCGTAGGAGTACACTAGGCCTCGAGAGCAAAATTGTAACTTCATTTGCCAGCTCCTCCTACTTTGTAAATAAGACCCCTTGTAATGGGAGAGGGGATATGGATAACTCTAGACATTCATATTAAATACGTTTGATCATTTATGTGCTTCTCATTGAGTTTTTCTACATTTTTAGTGGTCTTTGTATTTAACTGGGTGTGTTTCTAAGTTTACTGTCTAGTTTTGTATCGACGACGGTTCAAAACCGGACAAGAAAACATCATTTTGCTATAATTCAGGTTATATTATTCCTCACACAAAAATGCAGCTGATATTCATTGTTCTTAATCTTTTTTGTCCGAGTAAATTTTATAAAACCTCGATTACTTTGACATCTTGAACAAGATGCCTTCTTTGAGCTAGGCGCTGGAGGGGCAGTGTCACGATTTAAGCCTAGCTATCCCTGGTTTTTGAGACGGCTAGGGATAATTTCCCCTATATCTTAATGATAATCACTTAATGAAATAGTTTCCACCCTTTACAATTAGTAAATTTCAAATCAACTGCAATAGTAACATTAAGTTTCCAGCACAGATCCAACTTTACCAACAGTCCAATATGAATGTTTAAACCAAGATCCAATTACAATTTATGGTTTTTAACTTATATCTTTTGAATTTTGGGTGTTCGTGAAAAGGGATTATAGAGAAGAAGAAAGTCCTATGCAATTTTAGTTGATATAGCTGAAGTCGGTATATTGTTTACTACGATCAACTAATATATTCTATCTTTAAAAAAATACACCATTCTAAAAACTAATTACTGAAACAGAATACAAAAGCAAAAAAGTATAAGCCGAATCCAACCCAGTCATGATTCGAAGCATACTCGATAGTCCAAAATATATAGTTGACTTGATGCCCCCACGTACCCCCACACCACACCCCTCCCAACCCCCCCAAACGAAGACGCACCAAAGCGTACAGGCTGGATCACGTATTCCACCAAAGCGTCGCAGCCTTGCAGGAGATCTTACCTAGCCATCGCTAAGCACTTGCACGTACACGGTAGCGCAGGGGGTTTAATTTGAAGGTGAAGCGGCATGCAAGTACTTGGAGCCATGCATGCATGCCACCGGCAGCGGCAGTACACTCAGGCGCAGGTGAGCCGAGGCTGAGACGCACGCCGGGATGGGCGCAGGCGCAGAGCCATGCATGCATGCGTTGTTGCTTTCATGAACAGGCGTCTCCTCCCTCCCCGGCCTCGCCTAGATCCCCTTTTCTTTTCATCAAATCCGCGCGCTTTTGAGCTTGCGCGCTGGCTCACATGGCCCCTACGAGGACGCCGCGCCGCAGGCTTTTGCGTTTCGCTTGGAAAAGCGCCCGCGGCGGCAGTTCAGCCCCCACTCTCTCGCGTACTTGTCTCGCTACGACGCCCCCTTTCCCTTCATTTTCTTTACCAACTCCTCCACACGCTTGTTACCGCGCCCAGTGCCACGCCCGGGCGAATCATGGCATGCGCAGCGCCTCGCGGCTTCACGGCCAAAGGGCAAGAGCACGCTTCCAAACACAAAATATCGCAGAATGTTGTTCCGGTAAGATTAGCGACTAATGTGCATCTGCTGATATATAATGTTGTAGCGTTCAGGATGAGGTAATCTGGTGGCAATGTAGGATGGAACGTCAGGGCAATGTTTGATGGCAATGCGACATGGATGCCAGCGCAGGCCGTGCAGCGCCGTGGCAAGTGCTTTCTCTGGTGTTACTGGATCCTGAGGGAGACCTTGCAGGAAAAAGCAGGTACAGTGTTCGCTGTCGAACAAGGCCAAGATTTTGACACGATAAATGAAAAAGGTGTAGCTCGAGGTCGGCCGAAAGCAAGGCCACATTTGATATTCCCCCGTCAATAGTGTCCAAGAGCTACCAGTCCAATCCATTCTACCGCTGTGATTGATATATATATTGATAGACAGAGACCCAGTGCGCCCCCACCCCCAAAAAAAAGAAAAAGAAAAAGAAGAAACGGACTAGACGGACCCGGTAACCAGACCGGGTTGAATGCACTGTTACTGACTACATGGGCTGTTCGGGCCAATGAAGAAGTAGTTGGACCCATATGGGCCTAGGGTTTTGGCCCGCACGACGCCATGACCGCCGCGTGATATATATATAAACCCTTCTCCCGTGTCGAGGGTGAGCACCGGTGGGCGCGACAAGCGGCGAGCGTTGGGTGAGTTTAGAGCAGGCGAAGGCAGGGGAAGATTGGAAGCCACCGGTGAGCATGGACTCCTTCTCGTCGCCGTCGGCCTCCGGGTCGCCCGGCTCCTCGGAGCAGATCATGGACCAGATCAAGGCCCAGCTCGCGCAAGCCTACGCGCAGGAGTTCCTCGAGGTGAGAGCACAAGCCTTCCCCGAATCCCTACTTTTCTCAGTGTCGTTAGTGTGCTTCCGCCGCAGTAGAGTCTTCTACGGTAGTTTGCGAGTTGTAGTTGATAATTTGGTGCTAATTAATTGATCCGTTAGCTTCTGACAGAATAGGTGCTTGGTACATGTGTTTCTCGTAATATCGCATCTACCTCGGGGGATATCCGGCTATGGCTTCGTCCTCTCGGCTCTAGCTTTGAAGATATTAGCATTGGAATTTTTTTGGGCTTCCGTTTCCTGTAAGTCTAAGCGATTAAGTCCCAATTGAAACGAAAAGCTTGTCTCGATGCGGTTATTGGCGCTTGTGTGCCTGTGTATTGAACGAAAGGCTTGTCTCATGCGGTTATTGGCCTTGTGTGCCTGTGGATTGTAGAGCAGCTCAAGCATCCCAAAGCTGTCCATGGGTGCGATAAGCCATGTTTCCTTTGGTCAGGTGAATCTTGTATAATATGGAGCCCGAGCTCTTCCAAACATTCCCCTGCTCTCCTTAACTCGTTAGCTAGCAATGCACTGGCATGGCCGAGCTGGCCCTTGGATTTCTTTTGCTTCAACACTGATTTGGCGTGTAAGAGAACACAAATTGCCTAATAAAGCCAAAACCACAGACCTTTGATTTCCATGGATGCCATGTGCCATGGAGTTCCAAGGAAATATTGTCATCATAAATTTTTTTCCTTAATGTAGTAGCACTGCTCTTCAATGCAGTTGCTAATTCACAAAACCAAGTAACTAGCATTCACTGCTCTTCAATGCAGTTGCTAATTCACAAAACCAAGTAACTAGCATTCTATCATTGAGACCGGACACTCGGACAGTAAACTTGTAAACACCCTGAGTCAAATTCGAGGACCACCGACGATGTGAAGGGACTCAACGAGAATCACACACGAATAGATGAACAAGTGTATTGCATATGGATATCTAGGGTTACTAAATGGCCTCCCTGTCCACTTATATGGGGTCCTATTTATTAAATGGGAGGAGGAGGCGAGTGAAGTTACATGTTTGCCCTCAGAACCTAGCTTATTACTAAGGGTATTTTTAGCCTTCACGCCAAGTGGGTCCCGCCGCGTCTGAGGCACTCTGGAGCCGGTCCGCGGAACTTGCTCTGGGCTGGCCTCCGAGGTCGATCTCCGGATCTCGCCTGAGGTTGGCCTACGGACTTCGTCTTGGGTCAGCCCCGGACCTCGCCTGGGGTTGGCCTCTGGAGTTCATCTTGGGTTGGCCCCCGGACCCTCATCGGGGTTGTCCTCCGGACTTCATCCGGGGTGGACTCCGGATCATGGCTAAGGTTGATCTTCGAGCTCTGCCTTGGTTTCTCGGACCCCGTCCGGGGTGATGCGGACCCTGTTCGGGGCGGATTCTGGACTTTTCCTACGATTGGTCTGCGGATCTCGTCTAGTGTAGATTCCCCGATGTGTGTCATCACGTTGAAGTTGTCGTGGTTCCGAGGTAGCGCGGGGATCCTCCCTCAACACATTCATAATTTAAAGATATCAAACTTTGTTACCCTATTTCCAATTTAATCAATAATTCTGTGTCTTGGTTTTTCCGCTATTCCTCAACCCAAGATTTCTCTGCTACTTATGTAATACAGCCACTAAAAATATAGAAGAAAGACTTTTCTGCTAATGCTCAAGGCAAGTGTGGGCATGTCAATCTGGTTGTTGCTTTGAACACAAATAGGACATGGTCGATCAAAATAACCTCCCATGACCATACAAACACAGTCACTACACTAATGGAAAACATAAAACTATACAAGAGCATGATTAGGTTGTATTTCCAACTAGTGACGCATTTTTATTCGTGGCTGCTCCATTTTTTCTCTGTAGAATTGCACATCGTACATCAGTCTAACTCTGGTGCAGCTCACCCCATGTTCTTTGTTGAGTTGTAGAGGCCAGCAGCAGGTTCCCTCAATTATATAACAGTCTGATTGTGTTGTAGTTTTGCTTAGTACGATATACTATGATGCTTTGAAATATGGAATTACGGAGTTTTTTGAATGAGTCAACTGCCAAAAATACAACCATGCTACATCATGTTAAGGTTAGAAAGGATTCTGTTAACATGAACTTGCAAGTAGCACGGTATGAGGAATGTGTGTTCCTTCATATGCATAGTGCACACAGGGTGCATGGAGAAGTGTTACCCCCATTGGACTGATTTGATGGCACATAGATCAGTGTTAGCATGGCAACTCATGGTTCTATCTGTCATAAACTGTTTTTTTAATGCACTTTAAATAGTACAGAAATCATAATTTCATGTTTACATGCATAAATGATTAGAAATGTGGTCCCCAGAGCCAACTCAAGCTCTTTTTAGTGGACAAGGAAAACATAATAAAAAGCTTTCTGGAACAGCAAACTATGCAATCCATGCATATACATGTGTGTATTTTATTTTTCTGAAGTTTTATATTTCCTCCTGTAAGAAGATTTATATGCATTCATGCTGTTATATGTGTTCCAACTTTTGCCTTGTATTTTTCAATTCTGTTTTGGACTTGTTTTAGAATTGTTGCCCCAGTTTGTGTGGTTTCCAGTTTTCATGCCATGCCATGCTTTAATTAATTGAGAAGTTTCCATGTCATAGAGAATGGGATCGCTGTAACTTATAGGGCCAAAATAAATAAGAGCTGTAACAATAGCAGTTCAGGCCAGCTAGTGGATGCCTTGAACTCTTTCCTTCCAATGAAAGTTGGATTTTTTAAAGAAATTTCATTATTTCAATTATTGCGTCAATCTCTAACCTTTTATATTCCTGGAGATGCTGCTTTACAACATTCGGTATTGGTTGTTCATCTTCCATGTTTTTGCCTTCCGAAATTAGTAGATAGGTTAGCCATGTTTGCTTTCGTCGGATGGATCTAGTAGTAGGTCCTCTACATTGGTTGGCTATCTTTGGGATCTTTGCAGATGGATGGAGTTTACTGCTGTAGCCCGTATCTGAAACCATTGTTACCATGATTCTGATAGCCATTAAATTACTAGAATAAACTATATGATAATTATTCTATAGTTCTTGAAACTATATGATCATTATTCTATAGTTCTTCTTTAACATAACTGTTATCATTTTTGTTGCCTTAGCCGGTTTCAACTCTTATGGCTAGTATCCAGTTAAAATCCAACAGTTGACATACACAGTGTAGCACCGAGGCAGTGGATTTATTGAGCTAAATTGATCAACTGTAGTGGCTATATTGTCGTTTATGTTTTTGGTTCCTATTTTGGGTTCATTACCTCCATAGCCTCATCATGCTTTCCCCTGTTCTTTTTGTAGATTGAGTGTGAGTGGCAATCTCTAAAAATTTTCTGTACTAACATCTCATCAGCCAGGTATACTGACTGACAATGTCGTATGGCTGTGTGGATTCTGAGATCTTGTGAATGTAGTAGCATGGCTGATTTGAGGGAGGTTACATAATTTTTGCAATTTCTTCAACTCTCGATAAAATTTTTTGCTGCAATACAACGAATACAAGTTTACTATACCGAATCATTGTTAAATGATATTAACTGTCTAGAAAACTATATATATATATGTTTGTGGTTTATTGTTTTTCTACGATTCTTATCTATGTTGCAGACTGTTGGAAACAAGTGCTTTGCGAAGTGCGTGACAAAGCCAGGAACAAGCTTGAGTGGAAGCGAGAGTAGCTGCATATCACGCTGCGTTGATCGGTACATTGAGGCAACTGGTATTATCAGCCGGGCTTTGTTCAGTTCCCAGCGTTAAGAAGCGTTGGGTATTTTGATGGTTGCCAATGGTTTATTAGGAGATGATGCACACTTCATCCTGCCAGAACATGACATGTTTGCCTTTTAGTTTGCAATGCAATTATGTCTTATTGCAACATACTAATTTGGAAAATGAACAAAGGTGGTAAACCTTTGATGGGCAAGATCTATTTCGACTTCATTTTATGCGGGTGTTTTAAAGCTCTTTTCATGTATTTTGATTTGAGAAATGTGCTCACATGGCATGCAGTGCTTTTTTAGATAATTAGCTCTGTTTCATTGCATATAAATTAGAAAATACAATCCAATGCGAGGATACCATGTGGATTGTGGAGTCCGGGGCCACATGTCATGACATTATTGGATAGAATATTCCAACTCGGTGATTTCTGTGATGGTGCCAGACAATATTGCCCAGCCCATGGTTTTCAATCCAAAATCTCGTGCCATCAAGGTTTTGCAGCACAGGTTCCCAGCTTGAGCTTGAGGTCAAGGACGATGGCACAAGTTCCCTGGGTTAGGTTCAGATTAATGGCCTATGTTCTGAATAATTGTGCATGGTTGTCTCATCCCTTTACCCTTCCTGATGAATATTGCAATTCTGTACTTCTTGTCTGTAACGGTTGCAACAGCTGCCTTCTCCAAGAAACTTACTACGCTGCACTATGTATCGTCGTATCGATACAGAGCCAAGTCACCAAATCGATCAGAGGGAAGTTCTTGGAATCATAAATATTATATCACACTAGGACTGCATCGGAAGACATCTCCCCAGGCAAACATATGCCGATTATACTAGCAAACTAAAGCATTGGCATCGGAACATACACAAGAACATTGTAAGAGTACAACTGCTTTTAACAGGGCAGAGTCGGAGGCCTCACTGAAGCCCGCTCTGAATAATTAACAAGCGCGTCATCGTCTATCTTCAAGGAAGGTGGTGCTGCAGGGTCTCCGGCGACATGGAGATCATCTGCAGCAGGCTCGAGCTCGAGAACGTCTCCTCGAGGGAGATCTCAATCTTGCTGCTGCTCCCCATGTTGTCCCTCACAATGTGCATCAGCTCCTTGGCGACGCCGAGCATGCACATCCCGTTCTCGGCGCTCAGCAAGCACCTGACGGCGAGCTCGAACACCTTCCTCACCTCCTCGTTCGAGGCCGGGAGCTGCTTCCCCGACAAGAGCGTGGGGTCGATGACCTCATGGAGCCGCCCTTCCCTCACCTTGGGCGCGACCGAGTCGAACGGGTGCAGATGCCTCAGCCCCGTCAGTAGCTCGATCAAGAGGTGGCCAAAGTTGCAGACGACGTCCTGTTCGTATGATGCCGCGTAGTAGGTGACCGGCCTTGCGAGCTTATGGCCGGCGATCTTGGCGGTGAAGTCAGCGTCCAGGAAGATCTCGCTGGACTTGAGGTCATGTAGGAAGGTCGGGGCGACTTCGTGCGCCTGCAGGTACGTGAGCGCGCTCGCGAGCTCGATGGCGATGTTGACGCGGTGGTACCAGCTGAGGACACGGCCCCTCATCTGGCGCAGGTGGTCCTCGAGCGTGCCGCCGGCGAAGTGCTCGTGCACCAGGAGCAGCGCGTTGCTGGACTCGAGGCAGAAACCGACGACGCGGGCGATGTTCCGGTGCGAGACCTCGGACAGGAGCTCTATCCTGTCCAGGACCAGCCTCAGCTTCTCCTGCGTCTCGTAGCCGATCCATTGCACCGCGACCTCGGAGCCGTCGTCCAGCACACCGGCGTGGACCGTGCCATCGACCACGGCGACTGCCTTCTCGCTGTCGAACTTCTTCGTCGCCTCGTCCAGCTGCTCGTACGTGAACTGCCTCGCGTTGCACATGCTCCCGAGGATCTTGGGGATGCACGCCGGGTCGAGATCCCACCGGGTGTCCCTGGAAGGCTGCCTTAGGAACAACCAGAACGAGATGGCCGCCGCGAGGAAGAACAGCGAAACGAAAAATCCTGCGTCATGAAATGGAAATCAGGGGAAATGTTCATATGTGGCCGATCAAATGTGCGCAATGTGTGATCGATACGTGGTGATCGCGTACCGGCAATTGCAACTGCCTTCTTGGAGCAAAACCTTCCCTGGCAACACTCCCTGCCGTCACTTGCTTGGCCACCATTGCTGCAGGCTGTATAGACAAACATAGTTATGTACTCCATTGGATTGGAAAGGTCTACTAACCAGTTCGTTCGATCAGTACATTGATCGGGCATAGACTCATATGTGTCCTTACGTGTGCTTTTCGAGCAGCCGGTGCCTTGCGCAAAGCCGTCCCCGACGAGCTCGGGTGCGCACGCGCACCGCACGCCGCCGCGCACTGCCGTGGCATTGACGAGCACCGCCCCATCAGCGCATGTCGCCATCGCGCTACCCCTCGGCACGGCCCACTCCACTTCGATCCCCCTCATAACCCTTGCCGCTTCTGCCGCGGACGACCCGTTCTTGACCCAGCTCGAGAACCCCCGGCACCCGAACCCGGCGAACACACCGAGCCCGTCCCCGGGCTTCCACACGCTGCCGTCGGACAGCGGGTAGCAGCACCCGGACTTGCCGCCGCCCCCGGCGCGGCCGCACGTGGCAACAGCGTCGCAGCCGGCGCGGCAGAGTGATGAATCCTCGCAGGCGTAGAGGCGGAGGACATTGGCCGGCGTGACGGCAAGGAAAGGCTCGGCGTCGAGCGCGGCCGCCGGGGAGGAGGGGCTGACGAAGGCGGCGTAGGCGGGGTCGCACGGGGACGGCGACAAGGGAGCGTAGTCGAGGAGGAGCGCTCCCGAGGGGAGGAAATCGAGGACGCGCAAGGTGGCGGAGCCGAGTGGGAGGGTGAGGGTGGCGTTGGGGTCACAGGAGAGGAGGAAACGGGAGGAGTTGGCGCCGGAGCTACAGGAGGAGTTGAGGTGGAACGGGAAGGGTAGGACGATGTCACCGCAGCGGTCGCCCCCGCCGCAACTACTGGGGTCCGAGGCCTGCGCGGCAGAGGCTGCGAAGAGGACGAGAAGAAGCAGGAGGTACAGCGGCGGAGGATGGGGAGACATGGGTGGCGCACGGTGGTGGGAGAGGCTCGGATGCTTACTTGCTACTAAGTAGCCTTGTAGGTGGAGTTGGGACTTGGGAGTGGTGTGCTCGTACTCGTACGTTGGTTGGCGCGCGCGCCTGAGGAGCGTGGAAGATCTGTTTCCCGAAGATTTTTTTTAAATAATCTAAGTTTTATTCGAAAATACAGAAGTATATATATGTAAATTTTTTTTACAAAAATAGTCTTCAGTCGTCTAACTGTTGGATGACTGGACCCTGTCACCTAATGACCACGTGATACGTAGGCAGTCGGTGGACCGTTAGGTGACATAATTACAGTCGTCTAACGGTCAAGTGATTGAAACTTATTGCCCAACCGTTGAGCGACTGAAGGTCCAGTCGCTCAATCATTCAGTGACTGCACCCTATATATAATCGGCTGAGCCCCCAGCCGTTGAACGCATTCGAGCCATCGACGCCGATCGCAAAGAGAGAAAAGAAGGGGGAAAGAAAGAAGAAAAGAGGAGAGGGGAGGGACGAGAGGGAGAGGAAAAAGGAGAGGAGAGATTTTGCTACTTCTGGGAGGTAAAATATTTTGTATATTTTAGTTAATATTTTTATATGAAGTAAATAGTTTGTTTAGTATAAAATTAGGATCCGTAGAAAATTTGGTATGAAGTAAATAGTCGTAGAAAATTTAGTTAATATACTTATAGAAAATTAGTATCTGTCGATGTTCTAATATCGATTTTTTGTAATATTTATTGGATTCGGGGAAAATCTCTTGAGGCGGTAATATGAACACACAGAGAGAAGACACGCGAATTTTATATAGGTTCAGGCCTTCTCCTGAGAGAATAACAACCATACGTTCTATGCTATTACTACTATGAAAATAGCTCAAAAGCGTGTACAATGTAAGAAATTACAAAATGGATTACACCCACTGGGTCCTATCACTCGCACTTCCTTCCCCTTTCTACACAAAACCTATTCTTTATATAGTTGGCGAACCGGTGGAAGTTATTCCTTGCCTAGGAGGCGTCTTGTTGTTTCAGGAGTTAATCGCTGAACGGCGGTTAATGTCAGAGAGACATAGGAGCGGTCCCTAGACGTGTGTTCCCCTGTACTATTTCTCTCTCAAAGTACGCACTAACAATCTCTTTCGTCTACCCACAGTCCCTAGAATCGCTATGTAGCTATCACAAGTGGATCGACTTAGAGATCCACCCACATAACTAGTGAATTCTCGACTACAAGGACTGAAATATCAAAAGAGCTTGCGATATCTGGGAGGAGGACACCCGCAATGACGAGCATATAGGTCGGGAGATGAAAACTCATATCGAGACGTGCACGCGCAGGGAGCATGAGGCTTGCGAGAGGGAGCACGAGAAAAAGAGAAAAATGATGGCGAAGGCTAGTGAGGCCGTCGAAGAGTTCAACGCCGAGTTTGCAAGGAAGAAAAAATGGCTCTGGTCCACACAGTAGGTCGGATCATTTCGTACTAGTCCCCCAAAAGTCGAATTTATTTCTATTCCAAAAATGCGCATATGTATCATAGGTGTACTTCGATTTGTTACATTATGTAGGATGTTGTTTTTTATGCACGTAATTAAACCCTGTGCTCCATGTTATTCCCATCTTATTATGAAGTTCATTTTAATTCGCAACATTACATCTCGTTGTCTTTTCGCATTCAATTCTTCACGTAGCAAAACATCTAACAATATGAAAAAAATAAGTTCTCCTACATGCATGAATTTTCGGTTACATCACAATATCATTTACCTTCGTACTTACCAATTATTGCTGTTTTAATCGTCCTAAAAAAATTCAGAATTTTTTTTGCACAACAATAACATACTACGATCGAAAAATGTTATTGTGAATCTAACAGATTTTATACAATTCATAATCTACAAAAATCACAAATGTATCAATTGATATTGTCTATCATTTTTTTAAATAGAACTAACTGACAAAATTTGATAAATGTTATCTACCTATAACAATTGTTATTTACCCTCATGCGCAGTCGAGGGGGGATTGCACAAAAAAATAGGCTGAGGTAGTAGTTGCTGAATAGTCGAGTGACTAGTCCTGCAGTCGCCTAACTATTGGGCGACAAGTTTCGGCCATCGACTGTTGGGCGACTGAGGGCTTGTTTGGGGGAGCTGGAGATTCTGAGTAGCTAGCTGGTCCGAGTAGCTAGTTGGAGATTCTGAGTAGCTGGCTGGTCTAAGTAGCAGCTGGTCTGAGTAGTTAGCCTGTTTGGCATCTTGAATTCTAGCTATACAGCTGGTATCCTGATAGATGTATTATCTGAAATGTCCTTAGGTGAGTTGATGTCCTGATTATGTATTGATAGAAGAGATATCCATGCTGTAAATTTGTAGTACTTAGTTCAAATATTGAGAAACTAATATTAAAATTTCATGACAATAAATTTGACTCCAAATCATATGTTTGGTTTGAATTATGCATATTTTCTGTCTTTCAAAAAAATTATGCATATGTTTGGTTTGATGATAAGGTTGAATTACAGGATTGGCAAGATAAAATCAGTTTGAATTGTCAAAACAATTTGAGCAACATGTCAACACCAGGCAAACAATTCAATCTTACAATATGCGAAGAAATATCAATTTTGATGGCATGACTGGTTCAAGAACAATGATGCAAAATCATATCTCAAAACCATGCTGCAGGATAAAACCATTGGCAACATAAAACCATGAGCTGATGCAATGCACACATGACCTAAAGCAATTTTTGGTAGCATGGCCTGAGGCATGCTGCAGACAATCATTTCACAAAACCATGAATTTGGTACTTTCTATGGGCTCAATAACACAATTCATACAACATTGAGCAGCACTGAAACCCACATTGAGCCCCTTGCTTCCACTGACATTCATACAACAAAATCTTTGTTCATACAAATTCATACAACAAGCAACTTGTAAAGGTCGATTTATAGAAATAGGGGCTGGACAAACCCAACTATCCTCGATGAACAACAAGCTACAAGTTACAAGCTACAACCAACAATCCATACACGCAGGTCATACAATGAAAAAATGACACTCATGAATGCTTCGGCTACTCCAGAGCTTATCCATCTACGCCATTACAATCCATGCACCGAAATCACAACTTCCTCAGGAATCTACAGCCAACAAGAACCCAGAAAGGCATTAAAATTAATCTTTCAAATTTCTTCAAATCACAGCTTTCAAAAGAAATTTCAAAGCATAACCCGAACCCTAGCTCAGGGGAGGGGGAGCCGTGGGAGGGGGGAGAGGCCACCTGCCGAAGAGAGGGGAGAGGAAGGTGCCAGGGGAGGGGAGGGTGAGGGGCGCCGGGGTGGGCGGCGGGGAGGGGGAGGAGGGGTAGGAGGGGGGTGGCGGCGAGGATCCGGGAGGCGCTGGGGAGAGGGCGCGGAGGAGGAGGGGTAGGAGGGGCGCGGTGGGGATCGGGGGGGCGCCGGGGAGGGGGGGCGCGGTGGGAGGAGGGGTAGGAAGGGGGCGGCGGCGGGGGATCTGGGGAGGGGGCGCCGAGGGGAGGGGGCGCTGGGGAGGAGGGGTACGAGGGGGCGCCGGGGGGTTTTATCCAGTGGCATTTGCAAGTAAATAACTTGAACTTTAAGTGACACTAGCCCGGAGAATCTGTGAGAAGCTCGGCTATTGCAGCTACTCGATCCCAGTACAATTATGCCTTTCCAGATTTTCAGATTCTCAGTAGCTGACCCAAAATCTAGAGTATTTGGGAGAGCTTTTGGCTACTAGAAGTAGCTAGCTTGCCTAGAATCCGAAACAAACAGGGCCTGAATCCTGTCATCCAATATTCCATCGATTTCTTGTGTGTCGCTCGCCCGTTGAACGACATGATTCAGTCACCCAACGGTTAGACGATTGGAGGTTACTCCTGTAAAATCTTTGCACGGATGTATTTTTGTAATTTTAAATGAAAAATGAATTATTTAAAAAAATCGTTTCCCGAGTGGGATGGCGGAATCAGCTCGAGTTCAGTGCTCACGAATCAAACGACCAACGACTGTGGCACGGGTTGCGGCGGAGCCCACGCGCCAGTGGGCGGGTGCTGGGTTTGTTCGATATGTTTTCGGCGGCTGAGATGCACCGAGATAGATGCCTCAGCAGTAATGGTGGCTTGAGCTTGAAGGCCTTTTCCGCTCTTTTTCTATTGTTCCGAGTTTGCAGCTTGCAGTGCGTCTAGATAGGGCATGCCATCAGTTCGTTGTGTTTTCCGCTTGTTCATGATCAATCGATCAAAATCCTGATGTCTCAGCTCAGTTGCATCCAAAATTTTCATCCGATGGCCGTGGATAAATCTTGCATGCCAGTGATTGGACCAGGGGGGATGATCTTAAACTTGGGTCAGTGTTTGGAACTCGACCTTGCAATTCAATGTACTATATACATTCCAGCCTTGTACTAGTAGTCTAGTATACTACCCCCTCTCCCCCTTTAACATACACCACGTTAGTACGTGTTTATTCGCATCAGGCACATCACGAAGAGATTTCGAGTCTTTTGCAATGATTGGAGTATCCCTTGGCAACCGCAGATGTCGCACCCCTTGCGCATACAACTAGTACGAGAAACACCTTAGAGTAGTACCAGAGCTAACAGGGCGATGCTCCCATGTCGCTGCAGCTGAACGTAGGGAGCACGCGCGAGGGCGAGCGAGCGTGTGCGGAGTCAGACGGAAGGGGAAGCAAAGATCGAGGCGATGGCGTGGGGGCGCGCGCAGGCGGGCGTGGGGCGTGTCGGAGACCGTGGCGGGAGGCATTTTGTTTCTCTTTGGCACCCGGCCTCGCGCCTCTCCGAGGAGACTTAACTGGGCCAGTCCCGGAGCTGCCTAGGAACCGCCGCGCCGCGGCGCCGCCGAGACCGGCACGTCAAGCCCCCCGAAGCTCGCACCCGCGTGCCGCCGGTGGGCAGCTAGGTCAAGTGGGTGGCTGGGCTTACTAGATTTTTGCGTCCTCGCGCGCGATACACTTCGTACTACGCCATCGGGACGTGGCCAGTGGCACGCAGCGGACGCCTGATTTGTCCCCCGCTACTAGTGCTTTCTTTTATTCTTTCTCCCTCCGTGGGTTGGGCTCGTCTCGTGCGTGGGGACTGCCAACCGTGTGGTCAATGGGCCAGAATTGGGCCGAAAGATTACCCCCTTTTTATCTTTCTCCATGCAATTGATCCCTTTTCTGAAACCCTGCTAGTGGCGAGCCTTGTTTGCCCTCTCCGTAGCCCAGTTGACAGGAGACAATCCGCTACACAGCCCAGTAGACGTGAGGGAAATTGCGGCGCCGGCCAGGGACCAGTAGTCGACGTGGAGCAGCGCAGTGTTTTCATTTCTTCGTCACGTGGAAATTAAACATGGTCGTTCTTTTCCCAGTGTGATCCATGGACGAGACCAGAGTAGTGGGAAAACCTGGCAGGTCACTAATCATCATCCACCAGAGCCCCTTTCGTTCAGGTTCGCTGTGACGATCCGTTGCACACCTCGAACTCGAAGGAGTGCTACCAGTATTTGGAGCCATTAGTCTGTAAACGCTAGCTTTACAGGGCAATGTCTCACGTCAGAGTAGCACATAAGAGAACTTGGTAAGTAGTATATTACAAAGGAACCGTTACAAGCCTTTACAAGGCTAATTACATCATATAGTTGTTATTTAACAGCTCTTGCTTTAAACTTATTAACGAGCATGTTCATACCCTATCTCTAGACTAAATCTTCAGGGATATCTTCTTCCCCTAGAGTCCTCAGCGAGCCGTCCTCTAATCCTCGGATAAATTCCACCAGAATGTGGGTCGAACTCGTAGTCCACTTAACCAAGGTCTTCTAATAAGTTGAAGTTGTTAATTCACACCAGACAAGGATGCCCTCCAAGGCTCCAATTAACTAGGAATCTTCAAGGAGAGGATACTGTTGATGGGCTGATCTCCACTTATGTCTATCTGGTCCGTTTGGCCCAACAGTCCAGAGAGGTAGGTGTCTTGTCTTAACCGTGCGTGACATGGTAATTAAGGGAAGTGTGCTAGACTGAGAAATAGGGGGTGCGTGTACCCTAGAAATAGGACATGTACCCTCTAATGAGTGTGCATTGCGCGTCTGTATATATAACCCTTGAAATGATCTGAGAGGGAGCATTAGAGAATCCGACTGTTTGATTTGTAACCACAACAGATACTAATGAGGTGAGTACGGAAGGCACTCGACAAGTGAGACATACAAACAATAATGCATGAACAACTACATTTACCTGACCAAGGAGATAACACAAGAAAAGTTATATATAACATAGGATTTGTGGATGAGAAAGCATTTATTATAAGTTGAGAAGTCAACTATCCACTTAATATCATGGGTGCCTGCCTCTTGTAGGCCCTTTCCACACCGTAGACATACCTTTTGTCCCAGAAGCAAGGAATAAATATTCACATATTTACTATGAAGAGATGTACCATTTTACCCATAAATTCTTAGCTAGAATTGTCGGCCGCGCACCCTACACATTTCTTTAAATGTATGGCTTGGCTAAGAAGTACAAAGCCTTTCTTCTAACCTGTACACAATACCTCCACTGGCAAGACCGAAGTCAAGCCGTTGCAGACTATTGCCAGCCGGTTAAGTATATAACTCCTGGGAACTTATTAGGCGATCCAAGATCCATCGGAATTATTATAGAAGGACCCCGACACTCCTTTCGTTACTATGCGACCAAGTATGTATGTATGTATTCACACATGTATATGTATATAAATACATATACATGTGTGTAGAGAGAAATGATTTCATACCCCTGAGAGTAGTACTTTTATTTCTTATGTACCACTTAAATGATATTGTTATACCTCTTTATCATTTTGAGCATATTAATAATGATTATTAGATATTTCAAAGTGAGTTCTATGAAAAAATTCATCAAAGTTTACTTTTTATAGTATAATTTGTGTACATACTTATTTTATATATAGAAAAGGGTATACAACAAAAATAAGAGGTTCCGATGAAAATTCTTTAGCCAAATCATGGAGTATTTTAAAATTAGTATTTAAGTATACCGAAAGAAATAAAGAGGTATAACTCTCTCTCTCTATATATATAGTATAAATAATAGGGACATCATGGTGCCCCAATTTAGCGTTATACACACATGGTAGCGCTATTCTACGTGCATTTTTACGCTTAAAAAGTTATCACTAGCTGTGAGAAAAGTTACCACCAGCTGTGTACTGTAAGCGTTCAGTAGTAACTTCACTCGCTACCGATGGTAACTTTATTCAGAAATGTTAGTAACTTTCCGGCACTATGAAGGTTTGGCAATAATTTCATTCAGAAATGTTAGTAACTTCCCCACGTATTTTACACATGCGCACTAATTAGTGTTTATATATATAATTAACTGGGACACCATGATGTCTGGGTACTATGATCTAAAATAGATAATTTTTCTATATATTGTGTGCGAAAAATTTTAGAATTTTTCTGACATCGAGTTTAACTAGCTTACTATACGCAAAAAAAACGAAGTTAAGGAATTGACGAGAATAAAGTAATCCTCAAATTATTAAGTCATTATATACTTTAAATATATCCCTTATCAGTAAGGCAGAAATTTCATATAGTGATCTAAGACCTTCTACGATCATCTTATAATCGTAAGATATTTTAGACTACCTGGTCTTAAATATTTCTACGACCATTGGGATGGCAATTTCCCCCGCGGGGGCGGGGCCTCGCGGAGAATATCCCCATGGGGGTAGGGGCTAATACCCCCCTACGAGGGGGACGGGGCGGGGCCCCGCTATGTTAGCGGGGCGGGGACAGGGGTCATCCTCGCCCCGCAGGGTCCTACGGGGACTCGACAAAAATAAAATAAATATATTTAATAATATATTATAGTTTTTTAATATAAGAGATTGTATTCTTTTCTTGTATATTTAGACTAAAATTTGAATTTATATGTTAGGATATATATTTTGAAACTATATTTTTTTAAAAATATGCTTAACTAATTATAAATTAATAAATAAAAACAAATTATTATTTTTTAAAAATAAATTTAATCTTTTTCTATGAGTATGTTCTTCTAACGACCATTGCCATCCCTAACGACCATCTCATAGTCATAAGTTCTTCTATGAATATGAGTTCGTCATAAGTAGTTCTACGACCACCTCACGGTCGTAAACTTTTCTACGATCAGTATATCTTTGACTAGCCTATCTATGACGATCTACCACGCTGTGGGTTTGTCTGATATGGCAGTTAGAACATGCGTTTATTCTCAATAACCATACATGATTTCTCTTTGACAACAACCACGAACGGGCAACCATGTCTCTCTGACAGTAACCTTCATCTGACGGTTATCTCCTGAAACATCAGGACGTCTTCTGGCACGAGACAAATGTCATCGTTTCATCAGGTATATAAGAGTTGATGTCGGAGAAGCAAGAGAGGAGATCCGGTAGAAGTAGGAGATACTGCAAGGTTTTTTTTGCATTACTCTCAGTTGCAATCATTCTCTCTGAGCAATAGTTACATAGGATGTAGGGTTATTATTCTCTTAGGAGAAGGTTCAAATCTGTATAAAAATCTTTGTATCTTGTCTCTGTGTACTTATAGTCTATCTTTTGAGAGAGCTTCTCTTGAATCCAAACAAATTATATATAAAATTGGTATCAAAACACTAAGAAAAATAGTGAAAGCTAAAAATGAAACGAGCAGGACCTTAAGCTCACCACGAGCCAAACCATGCTACAAAATCAATTTTTGTACCTGGGAGTGACGAGTTCTATCAACTTTTCTTTGATGGGCTAATTCAACTCCCAAAGGTCTTGCTTAAGAGACGGGAATTCCGCGTGCAGATGCCTAGTGCAACAAACTCCTTGCTTGCAGCCGATGCACGCGCTCTATTTAGAGTGTTTATTTGGGCTTTTAAAACTTAAACTTCTAGCTTTTTAATATTATAATAATTTTTTTCACTGTAATTGCTGGTAACTTTTTAGCATAATTAATTTTTTAAAAATAAAAAATATTATATCATTATAGACAATGCAAATGAATAAGAAGAAAAAAGAACTAGAAAAAACGAAATTAAATTATTAGAATCTAAAAGCTTAACCTCGAATAAGCACCCTTTTAGAGACCTAACAAAGCTTGTCATGCTGGGGACGTGGCCGCTGCACCCTTAGCAAAGTTAAGGGCATCTCCAATGATGCTGAGTCAGCTAGCTATTTGTATGTATACATCAGCATATATCCTATGTGGAGGAAAGAGAGTATGCAAAACACAAACAGCTAGCTACTATTTCGTCTCTAGTCTATAATGCAAAACGAGGCAGGTTCTATAAATGACTGTGTGTGCATGTAAATATCAAATAGCTATCCTTATAGATAGTTCTTTGGAATGCTAACTTTTAGTGTGTACTCTATAGGTGATATAGAATTCTTATAGATAGTACTTAGTTAGAATCATTAAAGATACCCTAACCACCGCAACTCGTGTTAGAATAAAGCGCGAGAGCACCGCAATTCGCGTCAGAATACATTCGTGTTGGCAAGGTTAACCACCGCAATTTTGCGCCGAACTAGTGTTGGAATTCGTGTTGTCTAATACGTAGCCTCCAGACGTCGTCACGCGTTCTAGTAGCGCACGGAGGCTCGATGAAGTCAGGGGCCCGACGTCACGAACCTGACGACATCGTGTAGAACCCTAAGCATCGGCATCTCCCTAAAATAACAAATCGTGTAGCATCGGCATCTCCGTCTTGTCGACCGAGCTTGCCGCGTCAAGTTCCCATCGCAATTATGTTGCCCCTGGCCGCTTGGCCTCGATCGTTCACATCGCAAGGCCGAATCGACCCATCGTTGATGCACTAGTAACTACGCGCAGTGGAGAAGTCGGCGAGCCATTCGGCCACCGGGCCCGTACTGACGAGATCAACCTATCTTTGATGCACCGGCACAGTGCGCACAAGTCGGTGGGCACACTAGGCTCCTGTAGCTTTTTATTTTGCGGCTGTGGCGTGGGACCGTGGGATGCCTGGTGCGATAATTTGGCTCACAAACCGCGCGAGTGGCCGTACTCACCTGAAAAGAAAGCTGCGGATGCATAATTGGCCGTGACAGCATTTGCGTGTCTCGTCATGCTTGGCACCGTTGCAGTGTCACTTGCGTGTCTTGTAATGCTTGACACCATTGCAGGGCGGTGCCACGATAGCGAAACATCTAGTTTAAAGGTAGCGTGCAGTTTAAAGTTGGTTTATAAATTTTTTTAGATTATTTTTTACTGTAGTTAAGTTAGTTTATTTAGTATAATTAAATTAACAAAACTTAAAAATAGAAAAAATATGTTAGTCCATCACGGATAATACAAATGAATACGGGAAAAAAAGAAAACAGGCAAAAAAACTAAAAAAATTAGAAAAAGACGAAATTATTGAATAGTAAAAAAAAGCAGAATATGACTTTAAACCAATGTGAGCGCAGCTAAGGCCCGTTCTTCTGGCCTTTTGGCATTTGGCTTCTTACAAATCCAAACAAAGAAGACGCTTTTTAAAGTTGATTTTTGAACTTAAAATCGTATATACCATCTATTGTTATTTTAAAAAACACAAACAAAAATCGTCAATTATAGCTAAAAATTATCAACTGTAGTGTAAAAGAATATGACTTAATTATGCAGCAGCCATCATTTTCATGTGGATTAAGATAATCGTAAGACTATACGTGGCAGAGTGAACTTCGGATGCTGGCGCCTGCGTGTCGGGCTAATCTGCTCCTGTCAGGAAATTCGTGGTAGTAACGTTCACGCCACGCCGCCGGCCGGCCTGCTCTGCTGCCCCGGCCTGTACTGGCATGCTCTGGAAGGAAAACATCACGGCAGCGCCAGCAAGACATTCAGGTCGGCTCCAAACAGGTTGACACAAACAGCTTCGGATTCCCCGACCTACTACCAAATATTCCACGCGCATGTGCAGAGCTGGACGAAAACGATCGATCTGTTCAATCGCTTCTCTTTTTTGTAGATCACCAACTCGGATGTCTAGCTGTTACCCGATCGATTCGATCGGCCTCAATGGATAGTAAAGCGAACAATCAAGACCAGCTCATATAGCACAAGTCAATTTGTACCCAAATATTCTGTCGATCAATGCTACTGCTGCTAAGGGTCCTGCTGCACAGGCCGTCGGTTTTGCCTATAAAAGGGCAAGGCAAACTGAAATATGTACTCAGATCACATTAATTAACCACAGAGCGGGTGGCAATACTAGCCGCGAGCAAGCAGCAAGTGCCGCGTCCAGCCATCACTAGATTATAACATGGCCCCAGCGAATGCCAAGCCTCTCCTCAGCGATCTGGTGGCACAATCCGGGCGAGTCCCGTCGAGCCACATTAGACAGGTCGGAGACCGCCCGGACCTTGCCAATGTCGACCATGAGTCCGGCGCCGGCATTCCGCTCATCGACCTGAAGCAACTCGACGGGCCGGAGCGTCACAAGGTTGTCGAGGCCATCGGCTCGGCGTGCGCGACCGACGGATTTTTCATGGTACGTGCACAGTTGGTGGGAATGGGATTGACCAGTTCTCTACCTATATACGATAATCGACAAAGCTTGAACGACCTGACAGCAGTTGTCACGCATATATAGGCCACGAATCACGGCATACCGGAGGCAGTCGTCGAGGGGATGCTGCGCGTGGCGAGGGAGTTCTTCCACCTGCCGGAGTCGGAGCGGCTTAAATGTTACTCCGACGATCCCAAGAAGGCGATCCGGCTGTCCACGAGCTTCAACGTGCGCACGGAGAAGGTGAGCAACTGGCGCGACTTCCTGCGCCTGCATTGCTACCCTCTCGAGAGCTTCATCGACCAATGGCCGTCAAACCCGCCCACCTTCAGGTGAACGCCCAATCACATATCGTATCGGAGACAGTTTTCCCTGCAGCTGGTCACCAACGACTACTACTTAATTTGGCTCTGGTCATTAATACTGTTCGTACCAAATCTTTTAGTCAGACCCATTAATTTATTTTTTTTTGAAAGCCAGCAGATGCTGGAACCATATATTAGAATGAAAAAAATAGTCCAGGTTAATTTACAAAAAACGTAAGCGACACTTGTGGAGAAAAAGGAAAACAACGGTACTATTTACAATGAAGTAGGAGGGCGACAAAGTGAACTAGGCATTGCTTGCTGTTGAAATTTTGGCAGTTTTAGCAAATTAATTCTAGCAGTATTAATCATATTTCTAACAACATATAAATGACAAAATTGACATACAAACATGTAAATCTTTCATGTCATTTAAGCAGGACAATATACTGAAAACATAGAGCATGAGAAAAAAACTAGCAAGTGCTCAAGTTTACGAAGTAATTGTTACTCGCAGATGTAGAGTTACACAAGATATATCCTTGGCCTTCTCAATACTTTAGTTTATACTTTTCACAAATTTGATAAGACAACTAGCATTAGACTTTGAGCTCTAACTTGTACTTTACTAAATTGTCAATATACTTTTCATTCACAATAGATCACAATTTTACTTTCGGCTAACAGAAGATCATCAATACAGAATGATCACAAAAACAGCAATTTAGTCAACCAGCAAACTTGATTAATAGGAATCACATAATTAAGTTTAGCTATAAAGCCTTTTGGCCAATAGAAGTGCAGACTAACGAGTCCTGAAATACTAGAAATCACAAAACCTGATAGTTCGATTTAGCTAAGCACAACAGAAAGTAACAGTCTGAGAGGCTAAAGAGTAAATGACAATAGTATGTAATGCAATTAGAGCTCAAATCTAAACTAAATTACTCACGGTATGAGTCTCTAACCAGAACAGTATTACTGCAAAGAGATGAACACTGTGATACTCACAAAGCCGATGAAAATCAAAGCCATCAAGAAGAAATCCGGGCAAGGCACACTTACAGTGCTATCCCAGAAAACCAATTGCCTCACTGTACCCGAATATTAAACAAGATTGACGGAGATATAATGTCAATCTTCGCAAATCAGCACACACCAAAAAAACGAAATCGAGGTACAGGAGTATGCCTTACAAGACCAATAAAATGTTCTGGCCAAGAGCACAGTAGAACACCAAGCAACAAGCACAAGGTTCCTCCCTCAAATCGATCTAGAGCCAGCATGATTTAATCATCAAAGACAAAAACCCCAAATCTCCTCACGGCTATCTCAATGGAGAAACAGCGTAATGATCTAGTCAGGGAATGCAGGAAATCCAGACTTCATTGCCATCCGCGCCGGTGATGAACATAGAAAAGCAATAGTTCCACCTCTCAAATTGAGATCCAATCGGAAGAGGAAGCAATCAAGTGTTAGGGAACTTATTGAATTTTTCTCTTTTGAACAAGAGGAAGGGGTCATCATTAAAAGGGAGGGAAGAGGTGAGGAGGAGGACGTAGCAGATGCCAAAGCGCACGAGCCGTTGGCACCTCCAGCATCGTCGTCGCAGCCTCAATGCTCCTATGTGGCAAGAGCCCACTTGAGCCGCTCAGCCTCACGTGAGGAGCTAGGGTTGGAGAATAAGTCTCTAGCCTTATCTCATTCTTATGTCCCTCTGACCGGTGAGACCCACCTTTCGCTTTTCTCTTTTTTTTTTCCTTTTCCTCAAAATGAGAAATTACCAAACGGCCCTCAAAATCCAACACTTGCTACATAGCATTGTTTGCCTTTGTAGTTAACCCCTTGAAGTGTTTTGCTCCAGCCATCTCCTAGAGCCTGGCCTCCTTCTTGATCTGTGCTAAGATATCACGGTGTGTCAATATTTTATTTTGGAAGACATGTCTGTTTCTCTCCTTCCACTATTGCCACATTACAAGGATGATGAATGTGTTTGCAGCCTTTGTGAAATTGATCAGAGAGTCCACCCTCTTGAGCCACCAATGTTCAATTGGCATCGTTGGGTCCCATTTTGTTGGGTCAAGCATCGGCGGATGTAGCCATTTAGCTATTTCAATCCATGTCCGCCGGATTGCCGGGTAGTCGATGAAGATGTGTGTTGTAGTTTCAAGGTTTCTATTGCTCATTTGGCAAAAATATTTGTTTGGCCATCATCTAAATTGCAGTCTTTGAGCTATCCAAATTATGTCCTGTAGCACCAACCAAGCGAAGAACTTGCAGTGCAAGGGTGCCCAAGCTTCCCAAATAATGGTTTGATAGGAGGTTCGAACTGATCCTAGAAATTGCACTTGATAGGTCGAGAACGTTGAGTATGTGCCATTTGTTGTCAGTTTCCATTGGATCTCATCCTCAAGTTCTGGGTTGATGTTAATCCACTGCACCTTGCCCCATAGGCCCACATATATATTTAATTGACAGATCAGTATCCAATTCATATCTTAGTTGGCATTTGCAACTGACTTGTTCCTTCACCATGAGTGTTTGGATAGTTTTGGGGCCAAAGAACATGGTGCGATACCATCAATTCAAAGGGAGGTCTAAAACTTTGCTTTGCGGTTGTTTTCATACCTTAGTGGCCACTACAAAGAGTGCTTTGTTCCTACTATCATTGGGCGTTGAAAGTCCTACCTAGAGCTTTTCATTCATACCAAAACCATCTGAGTCTTAATGTAGCTACAACTTTCTCTAGGTTCAAGACTCCCGATCCCCCTAGCTCTCTCGGGCAGCAAACTTTGTTCTAGTTTACTTTGTATTTCCTTCCGTGTGTGTCTCCGGTTACTGTCCACAGGAAGTTTTGCCTTACCCTGTCGAAGGACCCGTTAATTTGTCACAAAAGGAAGTTCAACTAACATGTGCATCGTTGACCTTTTTTCAAGTGACTGTTCCAATAAGGAAGTGATAGCGGCAAAAAGACAAACAATTGAACTATTCGCTAGTAAATGGATCGAGTTGAAGACCTTATGAATGAATTTAATCCTTGAACTTGTATATATCCTCAAATTACAGCATGGTAAGGTAAACTGAGAAATTGTGTTGACTGGACAGGCAAGTAGTCGGCACCTACTCGACGGAGGCGAGAGCGCTCGCGCTGAGGCTGCTCGAGGCGATATCGGAGAGCCTTGGGCTCGAGAAAGGCCACATGGTAGCGGCCATGGGGAGTCACGCGCAGCACATGGCGGTGAACTATTACCCGCCGTGCCCGCAGCCGGAGCTGACCTACGGGCTGCCGGGGCACAAGGACCCCAATGCCATCACGCTGCTGCTCCAGGACGGCGTGTCTGGCCTGCAGGTCCAGCGCGACGGCCGCTGGGTGGCCGTCAATCCCGTGCCCAACGCGCTGGTCATCAACATCGGAGATCAAGTACAGGTATACAGACTACCATACTACCACCATACTCGCAACTGTTGCTTCTTAATTAGGCTACGAGATCGATGTTGAACAACTACTAACGTTTTGGCCATATATGCTGACTAACATAATTTCGTGCAGGCGCTGAGTAACGATCGTTACAAGAGCGTGCTCCACCGCGTGATTGTGAACAGCGAGAGCGAGAGGATCTCGGTGCCGACGTTCTACTGCCCGTCCCAGGACGCGGTGATCGCACCGGCCGACGCGCTGGTGGACGACGGCCACCCTCTGGCCTACCGGCCCTTCACCTACCAGGAGTACTACGACGAGTTCTGGAACATGGGCCTCAGCTCGGCCAGTTGCCTCGACCAGTTCCGACCGATCGAGTGACCGTGGGCTAAACAGATCATGCAAGTTCGCCATAAGATGCAGATGTTGCAGTGCTGCCACCAATTTCAGATATGGCGGACCTTTGAGGCCGGAGAAGATTTTCATGGAAATGATCTCCACGCGGGGATGTCTGTCATAGCTGTCCAATCATGCTTAAGATTCACGAAATCATGATGAACGGTAGCTAGGCGCATCCCCACATGGAGATAGTCCCCTTAGAAATTTTTCCCCTTGAGGCATTGGCATTCACCTTTTTTCGAACAGCACAGGCAGGGGATGCATATCCACAATAAATTAAGAGTACGAAACTAGGTCTGTTGGAATGTTTATCGAGCCATCCTATTTGGTCATGAAATAAAATTTAGCATCTGCATTTACAGAACTAGCACACAAAAACTAGACCCACCATGCTATGCTAAACTAGACCTTAATGTGTTATGCAAAATGACTTCCGTCAGTCCACGCATAACACATCGAGCCATTTCCACAGATGCGGAAGTAGTCACAAATCACCGTTACGGAGCACTGAATCTTGCTGCCACAATCTATACTGTGTTAACGTCATTTTACACTCAAGCACATCTATGGAGCTGCTCGCTAGGTCATTTCCAAACTGAAGGCACTGTTTGAGGGTTTATCTTCTTTTTCGTTAGCTTGTGAAGTGGAACTTTAAAGTTTATCCATAATATAAGAATAGTGATCAGATCTGGTTCAACTCTAGCCTTTCTCGGCCAGTTGGCTTTAAGCTTAGTGAATTCTGGTGTCCAAATGAGGAAAATGAATTAGTCTATAGGATGCATATAATGAATACACCTATTTAAGACTAAGTGTGAGGTGGCAATTAGGAGAATAGGGTATTCTCTAGAAAACTTGTGAGGATAAGAGAGCATGACCATTTAACACTTCGTATAGGCGTGGTTCTTGGCAGTCTAGTATCAGTTAAGGTTTCTAGTGAAATCTAACCACGAAAAGCTATGAACTCAAGGTATAGTATATTCATTAGCTGTGGAAGGATCTATCTTGTTGTTCTAGGCAGAAGTTTAACCCGTACGAGACTTACACTAAAAAACTATGTGATACCATATTGAGATCATTCATTGGTTGTGATGAGTAATTGACTTTTGGTTAAGAGAATTTGCAGAGTTTGAGTTTGGTTTTTGGGAAATTACAATTTTCAGTTGCTTTCATGTGCTTGCGGTTTGACCAGCGTTGGGACCACAGTCAAACTGGCTAGAAGCGGTCTGACCGACACATAGGGGGTGGTCAGACCAATGTCCTGTCATCGGTGGGTTTTTGGTGGAGCGGTGACAGTCAGAGTAGCCAATGGTCTGACTGGTGGTCAGTGGCCGGTGTGATCGGCCATGGTGGCGGTTGCACCGGGGTTCGACCGTTCTTTAATTGGCAGTTTTTTCCCAATTGAGTGTGTTTCCAAATGGTGCGCTGTGGGAGGTGACGGTATGACTGACCTTTGGTTGGCAGTCATACCGGCCGTGGTAGTCAGACCTACTAGGGGTTGGCTGTTTGACCAACCGAGGTTCGACGATCTGACCGACTATGATGGCAGTCGTTAGACTGCTCCCTTGTTCCTAGGGTGGAATGGAGCAGTCAAATCGGTTGGGTGTTGGTGGTCTGTCCGAAACTATCAGGCAGTGTGTTGGGTGTATGCACTGTGGTTTAAGGTATGGTCCTAAGGGGTTAGAATCAGTGTTTAGGTGTATTTATTTTGCATGGTGTATTGTGTGGACTAATGTAAATCAAGTTACAAAGAACTTATACCCGAAAATGGTTGCTTGGTCTATTGTTATGCAGGGATGCTTGGAGGCAATTATTGTCAACGACGGGAGGGGGTTGTGGGGAGAGAGCGTTGGTGTTAGGGGAGGAAGGAGATTGTGCGTGTACAAAGGATGACGGATGGCTATGTAGAGTTGAGGGAGATCGGATGGCTGCTAAGAGCTGAGGGCAAATCGTTTTTCTGAAAGGTGGAAGGAGAAGAAATGTATCACTGTCAACTTCTCTTCTTAAATAATAGAGATTAAAGCTAGTTGTGCCTTTTGTATATACGTACCTACAAGACAAGCATATATAGTTTCCTTGGATACAAGACAAGTTGAACATCGAGCAATACGTAACTGAAGCAAAAATAAGTTCACACAACACGAGTAAACCGCACAATCGGGGCATTTCCGTACGTAATGCTGCTGCAGCCAGGAAACAAGCCAAGAAGCTACTTTCTGTGTACGAATTACTGCTGAACTCTGAAGAGATCTAGGCAGTGCTCCTGGTCCAGGTTCCTGCTCCAGAACTTCTTGTAGTACTCGTCGTAGGTGTAGCTCCGGTACACGGGCGCGTCCCCGTCGCCGACGAGCTTTCCCGCGGGGCTGATCACCGCGCTGTTGCACGGGCACAGGAAAGATGCCACCGACATGCGCTCTTGCTCCGCGTTCACCACAGCGCGGTGCCACACGCTCTTGTACGCGCCGTTGCTCAGCGCCTATATTTACATGCATCAACACGTTGCAACTGCATTAATTAACTGGAACATTGCATCTCCAGGAGTCCGCATGCGTATATGCGAGCGAACGTTAGTCACCTGTAACTGGTCGCCTACGTTGATAGTGAGAGCGCTTGGCCGGGGGTCGACGGCGATCCACTGGTTGCCGTCCTTGAGGACCTGGAGGCCGGCGACGTTGGGGTCCTGGAGGAGGATGGTGAGGGCGTTGGGGTCCGTGTGCTTGGGCAGGCCGTAGGTGAGATCGGGCTCGGGGCACTGCGGGTAGTAGTTCACGGCCATGTGCTGCTCCTGCTCGCCGAGAGCCTTCTCGATGTAGTCCTCCTCGAGGCCGAGGCTGAGGGAGATCGCGCCGAGAAGCCGTATCCCGAGCAGACGGACTTCGCGGCAGTACGTGCTGATGATCTCCCTACATGCCGACATTCCAACCGAAAATTGGCGTCATGCATGGACGGTAGAAGTCGCCCGGTGACAATAGCGGTTGCGGACTTCTGGTTTGGAACAGGCGAAATAGACCAAGAATTTGTGTGATTTACTGTACTTTCCTAAGTTAGGTGCTGTTTGGTTTTGTTCTGCCTCTGAATAAACTCACAGGTTCATGCATGTATCTCTAACTACTCGATCGCTTTATGCATGGTGTGACTACAACGGCAATTAGTAATACGAAAATGCTAAGTATATGATGTCCGGAGCGATGGCTTCCACGTCGGACACTTCGCTTTGTTTCACTCTAAAGCACACATTCGTCTCAGAAAAATGCACACCCTTCTTTCTCCCCTGCTTCTTCTCTCTCCTAAGCTCTTTAATTATACAGTTCCACCCCATTCCTCCCCCAAACACACCAATCAAAATCAAGTCTTGCATGTATATTTTTTTTGATTCGCCACCTTAAATCTATCTAAACATTCACTCAATTTAGACATGCATGAGCACTTGAGGGGTTTTGAAGGGAGAGAGAGGCGGAAGTATAATGGCTGGGGACGTAGCGTGAGCCTTCACTACTACTGCTGCTTCGGCTCCTCTCCCACGCTATCCTTTGCTCTAGCAAGGTCCAGATCACTGCTTTTGTTGGAGGCTGCTGTCATGAAGATGGTTTAGAGATCTCTAACCCTCACTAATGGAGGACAGAGGAAGAGATCAAGAGAGTAGAAGAGGGAAGGCATTGGGGAGTAATGAATTAAGAACTAGTTGGATTTTTAAATTGTTACAGATGTTGCATTAGGTATTTTAGGATGTTACACCCGTGTTTTTCAAATGTTGCCACAACAATCCTTGAAAATTGTGCAGTTGGTACCCGTGATGTTGCATATATTTTCTAGCTAGAAATACAGCTCTTATTATCCTTGTATGTTGCAGTAACACTTTTTCAAATGTTTTGTGTTCAATTCGCTGCAGATATTCTCCATAGAAAACAATATTGCAGATATTGTTTTTTTGCTGCACAAATTCAATAAAAAATGTTACTTGAGCTATTCGGAATTGTTGTACCAACTGTCTAATGGAAACATTCCTATCGAACATACAGACACTAGTACTTAATACCGGCTTGTGAGCATTGCTTGAACAAGCTAGGGAAGAAATTGGACGCGCGCTACTGGGACCAATGCCATCTATATCTTCTGTTTTTCCACAAGTCTCCGGCTTTCCGCAAATTAAGGCCATAAGTCTTTTCTCAGAACAGTACATGCATGTATCTGTCCTTCTGTCAATAGTGATGACTCGTGGACGAACCAGAAATATTATGGAAGTAAAATTAGCCTCACTTTAAAATATCTTATAATTATTACTAGAGTATATATAAAAAAAGAGATATAACGATATCATTTAAATAGTATATAAGAAGTGGAAATATATAATCCCAAAAGTGTAAAATCATTCCCCCCTCTCTCTATATATATACTTAAATACTTCTAATATATCACTCAAATGAACATGTTATACTTCTTTATTACTTTCGGTATACTTAAATACTAATCCTAAGATACCAATGCTGAGAAGATTTCATCGGAACCCTTTATTTTAACTATATACCCTTTTATATGTAAAAAGAGTATATATATAAATTATGATATAAAAAATGGACTTCAATGAAATTTTTTATAGAACTCACTTTAGAGTATCTTATAATCACTACTAAAATATACTTAAAACAATAAAGAGATATAACTTATGTATTTAAGCGGTATATAAGAAGTAGGAGTATGTACTACCTCAAAAATAGAAGTGAGGAATCATTTTCCAAATGTAGTGCTACCGAGCAATTTAACGTAAAAAAATTGAGCATCAATTCATCTTCCCCTCTCCTAAACCCTATATATGATCGTACTCAATCCAGCTATGTTACTTTTGGCAGTTGAACAAACCCAACCTTGATATAATGGTTACATGTGAAATTCTAGTAAACTTTCGTATCTCTCGTCCTTATATATGTCATGAATTTTCCATATACGAGAATTACTAGTATACTATAGTCAGCCTGCACACACTATGGTCAATGGCCAATGGTTTTATTTGAGCATCTATAGAAGAACCCTAAGGTTCCATAAAGTTGTGTGTTTGAATCCTTCACAAATCTTATATTTCCTTTGAAGTCAATTTCGATAGTACTTAATAGTATATGAGTGAACATATGTTGTAATTTGAATTATTTGTTGTGAGGGGGTGGCTATAGTACCAAATAAAGTTGAATATTGTTATCGAGTTTGATACGATGGTTACAATTTTAAATACGACATGGCATAATGAGGATGTTGCTTTAATTTAAGAGTCAAATTTAGAGTAAAGAATGATATTGTTTAGCTAAATTTTTTACTTCCTCCGCTTTTGTAATTTTCTACTTCTCTAACTTGCAGGCTAGATACGCAGAAGATGGTGGAAAAAGTGTTTGTCAGGTATACACAAAATAAATGTGTAGTATAGTAACTCCTTTGATGATATTATTGTGCTTTAGTCATCCCAAAAAAATTAGTATTCGTTGTAGTTACCTCTCCATGGCATACATACCTCTTTTAGATACGTGCTCTAAAGGCCCGTACATCAAGCAGGGGCAGCCTACCCAGCTGCAAGGCCCCAAAAAATTAGGGGCTCCAAAATTTATCTAACCCTTAATTACTACTTCCTAGTGAAATTAGTGATTAGTCATTACTAGTGTTGTTTCGGTTTTAACTTTTGACTTCTAGTTCACTATTCCTTAATTTTATATTTATCTGATTTTTTAGTTTTTTAGGCTTTTTTATCTTTTATTTTTTTCATATTCATTTGCATTATTCGTAATAGACTAACATATTTTTTATTTTTTTAAAATTTATTACATGAAAAAAGCTATTAGTAACTGTAATATAAAATAAGCAAACTACAATAAAAAATCATAAACAAAAAAAATCGAAGTTGAGCACCCTTAGTCTAATTAGCCAAGCTTTTAATTGCTCCTTCCTGCAAACTTCCCCCATCTGTCCATCCCATTCACTTCCCAATCCCCACCCCTCTATTCTCGCTCTTCTTTTCCTCTCTGCAGCCGCACAAAGCACGACTACTCCTCCTATTTTTCGTGTGAATTTTGACTTATCCCCTCCTAATTCTCCCCCATCCCGTCCGAATTCTCCTCCTCCCGACTAATTCGCGATTTCCCCGGAATAATCCCGTTGGTGGCAATTAATCAATCCACTCCACTCTCACCTATTTATTATGCGTTTATTTGTGAGCTCAGGCACCTGTTTTTTCTTCACTCCTGCGATCTTGTTCTGTTCTTCTGATCTGCATCGCTTGGTCGCCGAAGCAGTCCATCTTTGCCGGGCCAGGGCCACTGGGAAGGAGACTGTGAGAGCCACATGTGCTGCATCAATCGGTCGTTTCATCCCTTTTTATTGCCGCACTGGAAAGTTTGGTGCTGTTTTTTTAAACCATGTCTTCTAGAAATAGGAAATATGAATCTGGTTGTGAAAAGCGTAAGAAGAAAAGAATCGAAGGCCAGCTTCTGACTATTGATTTTTTTTTTTAATTTCATCTTTTTCTAGTTTTTTTAATTTTTTGCTTTTTTTTCTTTATTTTTTGTATTGTTTGTGATAATATAACGTTTTTATTATTTTAATTAATTATTTAGAAGAAAATTAACAGCCGAATGTTTTTCAATTACTGCAGTGTAAAAAAATTAAAAACCACGGCTTATAAATCACATGGAGCAAGGCGGAACAGCTGACTCAGATCTCAAAAAGGAGCGCTTGATAGATTTATTACAAAAGAGTCACAAGTCTCTTCTCAAAATCAGATTCTTGATGCTAATGTTGACAAGGGTCATGACGATGGCACTAATGAGGCACCTTAGGTAGGAAAAATTAATTTTGATAATAACACTGATGCAGGTCATGTTGACAGTACTAATGCTGAGGAGGCTAGTGGTAACATGGACGACACTAGTCTCCAACTTCAAACGGGTTTTAGTTTTTTTAGTTTATTTAAATTAGAAGTAATTTAGAATTTATCAACTTTTAATTTTAATTTATTTAACTTTTTTTACTCTTTTTGGGTTTTTTGGTTTTTCTTTTTTCCTTAACCAATTGCATTATCCGTGATGATATAACGATTTTTTTCAAAAAAAATTCTATTTTTTCTCATAAAAAGGTAACGATCACTACAATGCAATTTCAGTAAAAAGACTAAGCCAAAAGCAAGTTAGAGCACCACTTGGTACTGATGCTAACATGGATAGTCCCCCAAATACTAAATTTAATTATAACATTTATTAAGGAAGGGTCTCTGCGCTACCTTAGATCCACGATCATCTTAGAGTGACGACACCCGTTGGGAGATCTACCCTAACTCGGGTCCACAAGTCAAACTCGGTGGGATCCTCAAGACCAACCTCGCAGAAGTTCGTGAGACCATTCTTAGAGGAGGTCTAAAGTCAACCCAGGTGAGGTACGTAAAATCAATCCCAGAGGGGTCTGGAGCCAACCCTGAGTAAGGTATGCAAAATCAATCCCAGGTGAGATCCAAACATAGCCATGAACCAACCCTGGAGTCCCGAATATGGCGTAGTCCGTGTGAGGCGAAAGAGGTAGGTACTCCTAGGACTAAGCTAAGCCTTGAGGGTAAACTTGTAACTTCACCTGTCTCCTATCCCCCTTTATAAATAGGATCCTTTTCAATGGAAGGAGGTCATTTGTAACCCTAAACACTCATATTGAATACATTTGAACATTTGGTTGCTCCTCTTTAAGTTTTTTCGCACCCTCAGCGGTCTCCACATCCGACCAGGGGTGTTTCTTTACTATCTGGTCTCGTATCGACGACAGTTGGTGCCGTTCGTGGGACTTTAGTGAGAAGCAATGTCGCTTAGGAAGATGAAGGCATAGAAGGTTGCCAGATGGGTTCGAAATCCGTCCACACGGAGGTACCCTGGACCTGCCCTGAACTCCATTCGCACAGGGACCCCTAGATTCTACCTTTGAACTCTCCTGAACCGTCCTGCACTCCATTCACGCGGGAGGCCCTGGACTCCGCCTCCGAACTACGTCTGCGTGGGGATGCTCTGGACTCCGGACTGTCCGCACGAAGATGCCTCGTATTCCATCTCCAGACTCCATCCGTAGGGAGATGTCCTAGACCCTCCTAGGACTCTGTCCACACTGAGGTCCTCTAGACCCCCTCTGGGTAGGGCTGTAAACGAGCCGAGCTTGAGCGAGCCTGGCCTTCCAGACTTGAGCTCGAGTTAGGGTTAGGGCTGTAAAAAAAGCTCAAGGCTCGTGAGCTACTCAACCTCGGCTCATTGTAGGATCGATTCAAGCTTGGTTCAAACTTGAAACGAGCCGAATTCGAGCGTCAGAAAAAACTCACGAGCCTGGTCAAGCCGAGCTCGAATAGTTCATGCAGGCTCGGCTTATCTGGTCAAGGGGGTGTGCAGACTACAGAGCGATTTGGCGCCATCCATTCCCTCGTCCGGTGAACCGGTCATCCCTCCGAGTCTTCGAGAGACCGACCAAGACTCGGACCTTCCAATCATCCGGTCAAGCACTCAAGCGGTTAAGCACTCTCATCCGATCATATCCCCAATTCCCCATTTCACAAATCGCAAGACCGGTCCGCAATCCCCATTCCCCAGTTCCCCACTCCCTCGTCCAGGTAGTCCCTTCCCTCGCTCTGTCCCCTCCTACTCCCACTTCCAGATCTGAGAACCGTCCGTCTGTCCGCGGTCCGCCTAATGCCCTCTGCCGCTCTGCGGCTCCGCCTCCGCGCCCGGCGCCTCCGCCCCTCTTGAATTGTACCGACAGCCTGAGTTCTCGATGCCCTGATCCCGAGTTCCCGACGCTCTCCCGAAATCTTCCCCCGGCCCAGCGGGCCCGACGCCACCATGAGTCCCCAAATGGCCAGATCTGACTTGG
This sequence comes from Melocanna baccifera, assembly GCA_036346265.1. Taxonomy (NCBI): domain Eukaryota; kingdom Viridiplantae; phylum Streptophyta; class Magnoliopsida; order Poales; family Poaceae; genus Melocanna; species Melocanna baccifera. The sequence goes on from CM070685.1 coordinate 6,454,702, forward strand.
AAGATCCTCTCCTCCCGCAGCAGCCCCAGATCTGACTTGGAAGATCCTCTCCTCCCGCAGGCCGCAGCAGCCCCAGCAGCCCGTGCTCGAAACTCCAAATGAAATTTTGATTGTGGGTAGCAATTAGTGATTATGTCTTCTTTAGTAGGTATGCTTTTCTTTTCTTAAGTGACTTTTGATTTGGTGAATGTGGTCCTGGGCACTGTGTTGGATTACATAGCTCACTGTACTGCCAAAGCCTAATATGTCATATGATTATGGGCATGCATTGTTCAATTTTGTTTCCTTTTCCTTTTGATTTCTTTGTGGCCATATATATCTTATAAGTAATTGTACCATATATATCTTCCTGTGATGCAAGAACTAGCAAGAATCATCTTGCTATGCTGCAAGAACCATCAGTAAGATGGCACAACCATCAGTAGTTGTGATTCTGAATCATCTTATTGTGCTGCAAGAACTAGCAAGAATTGTGCCATATATATTCTGAATAATTCTGAATCATTTTGCTTTGTGAAATGACCAGCCTGGATATGGTCAGGCATGATACACCCAGACCCAACTACCTACAAATCCGCCAAGTTATGATCAATCTGCGCCACCACCAGCTCAGAGATGGTTTGTTCTGCACCCCTTGCAAATCCACAGCCTAGTGTTGCAAAGCGTGTTATTATGTTACTGATGGTTACCCCACTTGGCTTGTTAGTTATGTTGTGTACTGATGGTCTGCAAAGGCCACTGATGTTAATTATGTTGTGTACTGATGGTCTGTAATCGGTTTGTGTTAGCTTAGAGATGTTATTGTAACGTGTTTTTTTGGACTACTGATGGCTACTGATCAATTTCTTATTGAACATTGTTGCATATAAAAGTTGCTACTGCATTGTTCAATTTATTGTAACATGTTTTTTTGACTACCTGCTGTGCATCTGTCTGGCTGTCCGAATGTGTTTCCTGACCGCAGTCCTCCTTAATGAGCCTCGATGAGCTTTGTCGAGCCGAGCTCGACCTTTGTTCAAGCCGAGCTCGAGCCCAGCTCAAAGCTCGACCGTTATCTTAGGCTCGCTCGAGCTCGGCTCGTTTATAACCCTAGTTAGGGTCTCAGCCTGGACCTGGCTCGAGCTCGGCTCAGTCTAAGTTCAAGTAGACTCGAGCTCATCTCGTTGAAACTCGATAACAATTAAAATAATTTATTATGCACTAATTTTTAATAATAAGAAAAGTTCGAGCTTGAGCTCAACTTGAGTAAGCTCGATAACAGTTAAAATAATTTAAATATGCACTAATTTTTAATAATAAAAAAGCTCAAACTTGAGTTCGACTTGGGTAAGAGTTAATATGTATCGCTACTTAAGCTCGAATTGAGGTTTACAAACTATTCGAGCTCGACTCAGTGAAGCTCGCGAGCTCGAGGTCAAACTCGAGTTCGGCTCATTTAAAGTTCGAGCCGAGCTTGAATCAAGCCTAGAACTAGCCTAACTAGAGTAGCTCGTGAGCCTCAAGCTTTTTTTTACAGCCTTACCTCTGGGTCGCTCGTTCGAAGCTCTCTGGACCCCTAATACGAGTGTCGATTAGGCTTCACACCCAGCCTATGGGGTCGGGTCAACGACCACTCCCCTTTGGGGTCAAGCCTGCGACATCTCACCTTTCGGGGTCGAGTCATCTAATACTCCCCTCAAGGGTTGAGCTTACTCCCATTTTGGATCAAGCTTTCTCCCCCTTCACGATCGAGCTACTTCTCTCCTCTAGGGTCAAACTATATCTCCCCCTCTAGGGTTGAATTTACTCCTCCTCTAGGTCGCTCGTCGGGGTCTTGTCACCTTACATTCCTGAGCACCAAGTTTTTTTTGATAGGGGACGGCAATGCTCTTATCCCGCTAAGTAAAGTGTCACTCGTGAACTTTATCTCGAGTGCCAACTTTTTTTATGAAAAATGACGATGTTCTTTCCTCTCCAAGCGGAGTGTTGTTAGCGAGCTTTGTCCCGAGTGCTTAGTTTTTTTTCTGACGAGAGACAGGGACGCTCTCGCCTCACTAAACAAAGTACCACCCGTGAATTTCGTCCCAAGCGCCAAGTTTTTCGATGGGAGACGGCGACATCCTCATCTCCCCAAGTGAGTGTCACTTGTGAGTTTTATCCTGAGCACCAAGATTTTTTTGATAGGAGACGAAGATGCTCTCGCCTCGTCAAGCGATGTGCTGCTCGTGAGCTTTGTCCTGAGTGCTAAATTTTTACAATGATAGACGGCGACGCTTTCACCTCCTCAAGTGAAGTGTCTCTCGTGAGTTTTGTCCCGAGTGCCAAGTTTTTTCTGATAGAAGATGGCGATACTCTCGCCTCCCCAAACGAAGTGCTGCTCGTGAGCTTCATCCTGAGCGCTAAGTTTTTTTATAAGAGACGGCGATGTTCTCGCTTCCCAAGCAGAGTGCTTCACGTAAGTCTCATTCCGAATGCCATGTTTTTTTTCGACGGAAGACGATGACATTATCGTCTCTCCAAGCGAAGTGCTACTCATAAGTCTCATCCTGAGCGCCAAGTTTTTTTCGATGAGGGATAGGATAACAGTGCACCCATAGTAAGAAGTAGTGAATGAGCTTTGTCTCAACATCAGGCAAGCAAGAACAACACAAGCATGGTAAATGTTGCAAGCAATTGCAGTACCTTTGCCGAAGAATGTGGGTCGCTAGACGAAGCAAAGGCATCCTGATGCTACACCATGCGAGTCGATGTCCGAGCAAACATCATCCCTCATGCAAAAATGAGTCTTGTGCGCCAAAATGTTTCCCGATGGAAGATGTGCACCATCATCCGCACGCAACGCCTACTGCTCGCCACCATCCAAGCTTAGATCGATGCATCACCCGCCGTGAAGGATAGGCTCTAGCCTTGACAAAGGGGAGCGATTCTCAACATGCAGAATTCTTCAACAAGGTCACACACGCTGAACTTCACCGTGAGTCCATGAAGCAGGTGCCGATGTGATTTGTCCGTCAGGTCCAGGGAGAGTGAGAAGTGTGTCGAACTGTCCACCAGAGGTTTCTTCCTAGTGCAAAAATGACCAGACTCCCCAACGGAGTAATAGAACCACAGGTCCCTTCAAACATCCCACTTAGCCTTGTGGGCCTTGGCTGGAAATTCGAACTTTTGGCAGCTGCCACATAGCTAGAAGGCAATCACCTCATATGAGGAGCGGATGTCATGGGCGTACAGAAGAGCTCAACCGATAGGTGCTTCATCCCTGAGCTCTGCATCGCCTATTTATATACCGAGTGGCGCATGAACGAGCTCGGGTTGAGGTGGAAAACTATGAGGTGAAAGTGTCCAGCACCACTTTCAGCACACTGATCAGGAATGTGGAGACCAGCCTTGAACTGTGCAGCGAAGATGATTAGCATCCCATGCCTTGAGTTCAAGCGATCTTCGTTGGCTTTAGACAAGACGGTGAGGTAACAAGAGAACTTGGTGACCTTCTCAAGGGTGTCCTTCCCTTTAGCCATCACCTTGCCCTTCGTGGTGCCCTTCCTAGGGGGACCTACTGCCCCTCCATGAAGCCATGGAAAGGAGGCGGCACGCGCATGGGTCAACTACCCGGCTAGACCCACGCCAAGTACGGCCCCAAGTTCGAGCGGGGGATCGTTCGGCCACGGAGGAAGCTCGTGAACAGACGGGGTCCGGTAGCAGACAAGGTCTGAGTGTGGACTGTTAGAACAGACCCTGGCCGCATGTCTAGGTCCAACTGGGTTTACTTCTCAGACTACAGGTTTAAATAGGCTGAATACAATTAAGCCCACGGAGCAATACACTTATAAGTGATATTCGGTCTTCTCCCTTAAAAGACTAGTCCAATGGGTGAGGGCTCCCTCACACTTATAAGTTGTGCTTTCTCCTTTTCCACAACCAATGTGAGATTATTCCTAACAATCTCTCCTTCACATATTGATTGGGCACTTCTACAACTATGAGGTCCAAGGAGATATTAGGCGCCTAGGGGCTCTGTATCAGAACTTGTGTTCGTATACACCTTAATCCATGTCGTCTATGAGCTCACCAAGAAACGTCACCACCGATGGAGACGTTCAGAAGATCGACGATGGGAGCGTGCCGAAGGTGTCGGCGCGCGAGGGCAGCATCTCCCTCCTGTATCCCATGCTCACGAGGAATAACTACACGACTTGGGCTGTGAAGATGAAGGTATTCGTGTGCGCTCAAGGCGTATGGAACACAATCGTTGATGAGGAGGTGAACGAAAGACAAGATCAAATGACACTCGCGGCAATCTTCCTCGCGGTGCCGGAAGACATACTGCTGCTCCTAGCTGAGAAGGAGACCACATGGAGACCTGGAACACCCTGAAGGTGATGCATCTCGGTGCCGATCGCGTTAAGGAGGCACGTGTACAAAACTTCACAAGCGAGTTTGAAAACTTGCGCATAAAGAACATTGAACAGATTGATGATTTCACAATGAGGTTGACGACAATCGTCAGCAAGATACTAGTCTAGGTGAAAAAAATGGAAGAAGCCTACATTGTGCGGAAGTTTCTTCGTGACGTGCCTAAGAAATTCTCTCCCGTCATCACCACGATTGAGCAATTCGGTGACATAAAAAATATGTCGATCGAAGAGTTAATCGGGCGTTTAAAGACACAGGAAGAGGGAGAACGTCGCTACAGCAACAACGACAGAGACGAGGAGCACTTGCTCCTGACACGCGCAGAGTGGGAGGCCTAATTGTCGAAATATGAAGGTGAAGACTCCTCAGGTGATTCTAGTGGTGGCGGTGACTGTCGATATCGACAAGTTGATAAGGCAAAAGTAAGGTGTTTTAATTGTAACGATTATGGACACTTTGTTTCAGAATGCTGGAAGCCCAATAAGAGGGAGAAAAAGTATGCATATCTCATCGAGGTGGATGCTGATGATGAACTGGCACTGCTGTGAGCGCGTCAGAATTAGGGGGGAAAATGTTGACGAAGTAATCTGCACACAAATCGTAACGATCGATCCGATTGAATTGGTACGCGTAGACTGTTTCTTTTCAGTTTTTTCATCTCCCAGCTGAACCGTTTGTGCGTGAGTGAGTCAGCCGAGATTTTGAACATAGTTTGTTAGAGTTTGTTAGCAAGTTTACATTGTATCTCCGGCTATAAATAAGTGCTCATTTGTGCTCTCAAAGCAGCAGTTCAGCAGCTGTTCTAAAATGCAGCAGCAGTTCGGCTGACATTTGGTATAGTATCAAGGGAGCAGTGAATAAGAAGGCAGTCTGCTTTGTATAAGAAGTACCTTCCTGTGTTTATCTCTCTCCACTCTTCATTAGTGCGTGTGTTTTTTTGTTTAGTTTTTGTTCAGAGTATTAAGTGCGTGCGTGTTTATTTGCATGAGTTTTTTCCTAGGCTAACATAGACAAGGCTTGGCCTCAGAGTGGCCCCGAGAGCAGCTTCACACGAACTCGGTTTCGGCATGGACTGCACGGTGCGACAACCCTGGCGCGGGCGATGGCAACTCGGCGCGCGGGGGATCGTTCGGTCACAGAGGAAGTTGGGGGACGGACTGGGTCCGATCGCGGAGAAAGTCCGAGCGCGGACAAGGTCTGGGTGCTCGTGACTCGGTCTAGGCATGAACAGCACGACGCGACTCAATCCCAGCCGGGGACGACACGGCATCGCTTGGCACGAAGGGTAATGCGGCCACGGAGTCCGGGCTCGGACAAGGTCCGAGCGCGGACGAGGTTCGGCCTCGGAGCCTCTCCGAGAATGGTGCTGCGCTGCTCGGCGCCAGCACGGGCTGAACGACGCAACATGGCGTGGAGGACAGCGCGGTCGCGGATGAGGTCCGGGCGCGGGACAGGCCTGTAAGCGAAGGAGGTCCGAAGACGCCGTTGGTCCACGCACGGTCTCGGCTCGGGAGCTATACTTGTCCGGGCACGGCCTCAATTCAGGAGGTCCGGTCTAAATGCCTTCCGATTCGAGAGCAGGGTTCGGCTCAGGCACAGCGGGTGAGCCTATGGAACAAAATGGGGCGCACGAGCTCCGAGCGCAGAGCCGGTCCGGGGACGCACAAGATCTGGGCACGGGGCGAGTCCGTCGCATAGGAGGCTTGGTGCGAAAGTGGCGCAGCGCGAAGGCGCGAGGACAACTCGACATGGAAGATTGGGGACGCGCCGTGAACAAGACGGGGGATATTTGTGGGGGATGAGGCGGTCTACCGCAGACCCTGTCCAGCAACTTCTCCCCATCCGCATCTGCGCCCCGTCCACAGCACAGCACGTCTCTAGTCCACGGGACAACGCATGTACGGCCCATAGCGCTGCACACGTTCAATCCTTTGCACAGTAGCCGTTTGGCCTATGGTACTGTGGCTTGAGAGAAAGCCGCACGGGGGCCTCATGGTGCACCCCTCGTCCGGCCTACTCCATACTAGTCCACAGCGTGCCCCTTAGCAATCTCGTGGGGAAGGGCTCCACAACCACCTTGAAGTGATGATACTCGCTGAAAAATCTACTCTAAGCTAAGTTCACAAGTCAAACTCGGCGAGGTTCGTAAGATCAACCCCAGAGGAGGTCCGAAACCAACCCCAGATATGATACGCTTCAGAGGGATCTGGAACCAACCCTAAGCGAGATACGAAGCCAGCTATGAACTAACCCTAGAGTCCTAGACATGGCAGGTCCATGCGAGATGAAAGACGTAGGTACCCTTAGGACTAAACTAAGCCCCGAAAGCAAATTTGTAATTTCATTTGTCTTCCCCTTCCCTTTATAAATAAGACCTCTTGTAATAGGAGGTGGTCATTGTAACTCTAGACACTCATATTAAATACACTTGGATATTTGGATGCTCCTCCTTGAGTCCCTCCACATTCTCAATGGTCTCCTCATCCGATCGTAGGTGTTTCTAATTTTAATATCCGATCTCGTATCGACGATCACATTGATGTAGCTACTAATGTTAATGTTTCTTTTTAGCCTGATATATTTGATCCAAGAAATTGGGATAACCTTGATCCTAAAGCGGTCGCAAGACTTTTTTTTAGCAAAATTAATTCCTAGAAAATTTGTGTCCTGATGCTCTTAATAACTTTTCGTACCCTAAATGAACGAAATGACAGGTAGATGCTCAGTCTATATGTGACCAGCCAAAATTTTACTTCCTTAATCAGTCATACGCCATTATATGACAAGAGCTAGCTAGTGCTTACTTGAACGATTCAGGATTGGACGGCCACTCCGGCACGAACTCCTCCAACGGGTGGCAGTGAAGGCGCAGATAGTCCCGCCAGTTGTGGACTGTCTCCTTGCGGACGTTGAAGCTCGTGGAAAGCCTTGTTTTCTTTGATGGCTCATCGGAGTAGAGCTTCGCCTTCTCCTCCGGCGGGAGCCGGAAGAACTCCAGCCCTACGGCCATCACCTTCTCGAGTAACTCCTCTGTTATTCCATGGTTTATGACCTAAAAAGAAATTGGCACATCCCAACTAATTAATAGTTATGCATGTCTTCTACATCAGAGAGAGCTAGCTTGGCAGCACACAAGGCTAGCTCCAACGTTCCAAATCAGCTGCGGACTTATCTGAAGGAGAAAACAATGCCTGCCGGCAGGTGCATAGACTTTCACGTGACATGCAACGAAGCAAATCGTAAAACGTTGGAAGAAGTTAAGGTAGCTAGCCGCCATGTTTGAACTTCGAAGCCAGCATGCATAGTGCGAAGAAAAAACCTAGCTAGGGCGCGCGAGACTAGGGACCTGAAAGAAGCCGTAGGTGCGGCAAGCCTCAGCAATATCGGCGATGACGCGCTGCTTGTCCAGCGAGGCGAGGTCGATAAGGGGGATGTTGCTGTCAGTCGCCACCTCGGAGAGCCGCGGCCGGTCGGACTCGGGTCGGACATAGCCCTCTGGGATGGTCTCGCCGTGCGCGACGATGGACAGGAGCTGGTTTGCCATATCGGAGGCGAGGTTGGATCTAGGTAAGCTAGCTAGCTAGGAGAAGGGGAGCGAGGGGGATCGATCTCGCGAGGGAGTACTTGAAGACTGGGAGGCGGGGACTACGCGTTGACGCGCGCAGCGACCGGTAGGGCTCTAATTGGGTGAACCAATACTAGCTTGCTCGAAGACAAGGTATATATGCGCAACGATCGAGGTAGGGTAAATAGGACGTACTCCACAGTCCACAACAATAGAGTAGAGTTCAAACTTTTGTACAGCTACTAGCTTCTGATTAACATTATACTGTAATAATTATTAATTTTTTCTGAATTATTTAATTAAGAAACATCGTCATATCATCACGGATAATACAAATAAATAGAAAATAAAGGGACGGACGCTCAGATTTACAATAACTTATAACTTCTTTTATTATAACTAATTTATTTTTTATATCTGAAGTGGTTTTTTTAATGTAATTAAATTTAATAAATTTAAAAATAAAAATAGGTTAATCCTAGCTAATACAAAGAAATACAAAAAAAGACAAAAAAAATCTCTAAAAAGTTAAAAAAAATCAGAAAAAACGAAATAAGGAAGCAGGGCCTAAAATTGGCAAAGTGAACATGATCAGGGAAGTTTTTAACAATATCCAGCGTTTTTATGCATGTCGAGTGAAACGCTATAATTAATTGTTTTATAACAGCAAGATACAAATCTACTCGATCGGAGTGGTTATTTCTAATCGATCGTGCGGGATGCGTCGATAATCTGATCGTCGTTGAAGTACAGCGCTGTAAGCATTACGTGATTATGTGTAGCCGTGCTAAGCGCCTAAGCCAATGGAGTACAGACGCAACACGCACGACATCATGAGATAAAGCTAAAGTATAACGAAGGTACGTGGTCAACACGACTCCATTCCGAAAACGTGAGGTCTAAAGTATCATTAAGGGTTGTAAAGGCGGATGATTTTCTAACAGTAAGACACATAATAAATTAAATCTGCCATAAAACTAAAACTGGCTTCGAATTTTATTATCGGACTGGGAAAGACCCTCTCATCCGAAAAACTAGTACATGAGGTGAAGAACTCATATCTTACTTTTAAATTAGATGAAATATATTTTCACAACTAATATAGGACTGTTTCAACACTTATTCTCTAAACCTTTAAAATAAGGGCACTGTAGCCATTCCCTTTTGTAATTCTCTCGCACTGTAACCTTTCTAGTTGTTAGTCCATTTTGTTCAAAAGATCAATATAAAGATTAGTACTCCAGCAATCTTTTAGAGAGATGGAGTACACAGAATAGGCACGCCACACGCACATCCCACTATGGATCCATTACATACACTAGAAATTTTGTGGAGGCCCAAATGTCTTATGGAGCGTGATAATCGCTCTCTTATTGAACACTCGCATGCGTACTTTGAATTAATAAATCACATCGTGTGATCGAAATATGGCAGGTGAGAGCGAACACCCTCGCTCTCACCACCAAACCTCTTTCCTCCAAGATTGAAATCGTTACTATGATTATAGGTAGTGCTTATATGCTCTCATGAAAATAAAATTGCAGAAATTTTAAAGTAATATGGCTGGTAGTTGAATACGACGTTTGCAAATCAATTCCTCGAGTTGCTTTAAAAATTGTGCTTTAAACCTTTTGGAAAGTGTTAAAACACCTTTTTTAAAGAGCATGCATGAGAGGATCTACATCGAATTACTGGGGGCACAACTAGCCCCCGCAAAATAGGTATATGTAATTTGTACACAAAACCTATTATTTTCTCCGGTCACGAAATAGTGTTGCTTTCTACTTTTTAAAGTCAAAAATACGACATTTTAACCACTAACTTTTATCATAATATATTTATAAAATAGTTATAAAAATTTAATATTATGAAAACTACTTTTGATGATTGAGCATATTTTAGGATGTTACTATTTTTTTATTAGAGGGAGTAGTTTCTTAAATTTTCTTAAACACAGTCTTGCAAAAAATACCCAGTGGATTCACCACTGCTAAAGAAGGATAAATAACGATTGGCCTGTCGACTGTGGATGGCAACATCCGGCAATCTCGACTCTCGAACGCGACAGCTTTCCAAGGTGACATGATCGGCTTGACTCTTGGCCTGCTCACGAGAAACCGTGTGCACGTGTGGGTTAACATGCGCAAAATTCTTATTAACGCTACGCGCGAGCCGAGTTGTACTCTAATAAATCTTTTCCTGGACATATTAATGATTACATATAGACCATGCGCTACAACACCTACAGCTTATAAAACATCGTACAACTTATAAACATTCCGAGAAGAGAATCAACCAATCCTAAGGTCGAAAAAAACTCGAAAGCCAATTTCCCCCCAGGCCCTCTCTGTTTAATCCTTAAAAAAACAGAGGGGTTCCAGCGCATGAATATACTAATCAGCAGATAAGACTCAGCGAAGCATGCTCGCAATAGTCTTTCTTTGAATTTGTCGGAAGAAATAGGCAAATTTCTTGCCGGAGAGTGATCTTACCAGTAGTTTTACCACAAGGTGTAGCGGCGTGCTCGTTGGCGTCATCGGAGCCACGTCTTGCGTTGCCACTTGTGCGCTCAAATCCGGGGCATCACTCTCTGCCCCTGTACGTACTAGGCGTGACCAGATCAAAGCCACCAAGCTGTGCTGCTGATGGCTCCAAAACAGCATACGTCTCCGTACTAGACCTGAAGCGGGATGGCATCTTGACTCGGGCAGGCGTTGACGCACCAAATCGAGAAAGAAAAGCACTCCTCGTCGAACATGGTTAGCCTCAGCAGCTGCCCATCGGGAACAAAACAAGACGAAACCAGTGGAGCAGAGCCGCTGGGCGGTGTGCGGACGGCGAGGCCGGGACCGTGGAACGGCGGGTATTGGATAAGACTCGCATGCATGGCCCCCGTGACACACGTTAGCTCTGCCCGTGATCAGAGGGCATGCATGACCCCCCCGTTGTCTGGATATGCAATCCTGACTGCGTCCCCAGCCGCACCGTGATGCTACAGGGCACCGTGTAGTTTGGGCGAAATCTCACTGCCGTTCTTGCTGTCAACTTCTCCGAGAAAAATACTCCTTGGTGCTAATGCTTTGTTCCGCACCCGGTGTGTATGTATCGCCTCACGTCGATCATGCGCAGAAATATCTACAACGTGGCTGGAGCGACATCATCCATTTGGCCAGGGCACCATGCATTGCCATCAGTGGTGCAATCGCGATCGAGTACGAAAGGGACTGGCTCAGTTTCAGCCAGGGCCGGTGCCAACCCGGAAGGTCCAAGATCCAAGTAAGTGCTTCTCAGAGACGAACAGAACGAACGAGACGCAGAAACGTTTGTGAGCTATTTATCATCACGTGTGTTGCTCTTTTCCATGGGATGTAGTCTTCGTAATTTATTTGCATAAGTTCTGCTATCCTTGTCCGGGCGTCGTTTTTCTTGACTAAGGCAGTAGGCACAGAATGCACCAATTGCTCCGACCGCACTCAAAGTCGAAGATTAGCCAGCCCTGACGAAGTGACGTTCTCTTCTACCGACACCGCCTTTGCATTTTCATTTGCTCTTCCTGGTTTACATTATGCAAAGGCAGATCTCTTCTTTTTCAGGGACAACCGGCGAATCTTGCCGATAGAAAACCTTGTACCACCTCGGACTAGTCAAAAGTTTCGTGGCTTATGCCAATGACAGCTGACAAATACTCCGTTCAAATATCCAAAATTTATGCGTGCGTGCCTCCTAAGTCACAGGGGCAAAAAGCTTCCATGGCATCGAAGAAGATACAAAAGGAGAAACGCGGAGCCTTAAACAAAGGTAGGTTGGTTCGTCTTGGTGCTATTAGATTGCGTGCCAGGGTTTTCTCATGGTATTCAGCACAATTTTGCCTACGAAGCAGACGCACACTGATGAGATCAAACAAACTTCTGAAGCACGACCGTCCGAGTGTCCCTTTTCTGTGAGAAAAGACTGTACGAGTAATCTAATTGCCAGACAAAGGCCTGGTTTGTCCCACATAAAGGGCACACGATTTGTTCTGTGTTATTGTGGGCCAGCCCAACACAAGACAGCTGGCAGCCCATGTTCTCCTCCTACTAATAAAGGAAGACTGCAACAAAGAAAGAAAAGTTGGTATGATCAGCCCAGTATAAAACGCGCTCTTTTAAAACACGACCAAACAAAGCGCGGACCACTAACAAAAGAAGATCCGTTTCAAAATCTCTACTAATATAAAAAGAAACCTTGTTGTTCACCACTTTCTCCTCTTCATCCTCACACAAGAATAAGATATGACCTATCACGGATAGTATAGACCAGATATATTACCTGTTTTTTTAATAAAAAATTTTAAGGTCTACTTTGACGTAGGAGTATCGTAAGAAATAGTTCAAATATTCTTGTAAAAATTAGAAAATAAAAAAATAGTTTCAATTTTTTATTAAATTACTTAGCAAAAGGTAAATTATCTTGATTTTCGCAGAACATCCTGCTGAGAAAAAAACTTTCATATAGCATAAGCTCTAAGATAAATCCTTAACCTCATATTTGATTATATCTATTTCTTTTTTAGATATGTTATAACACATGAACATCTTACTAGTAATAAAAAAGAAGAGTAATCTGCTCGCACGACAAGCCCAAAACGCTGGTGCCTCCTCCCCCTTTCGGGCGTGCGGGGCTCCGAGAAGCCCAACGTACGAACAGCACAAACGTCGTGTGGGGCTCGGAGAACGGAGGCCACGGCAGGACAGGCCGTCCACTCCAACACATCTAGCGGAGCAGGCTCGCTCGCTCTCCGCGGACGAGGGACGTGGTCCTCGTTGACTCCCCGTGCGTCAAGTAAGGTAGCCCGGCGAGCGGCAGTGGTTGGTTGGCGTGGGCCGCGGGTTCCTGAGTTGGCGAAGTATCAATCTACTCTGCCGGGCCGTTTGGTGAAGCGTTATTCTGGGAGCAGCACGATACGTCCGCTAACAGTTCCGGTCTTGCACAAGACTGGGTGGATTGGGCTGGCTTCATCTTCAAAGTTTCCATTGTTTCCGACTCGCCATCCAGCCTACTTTCACCGTTGGTCTTGTACCCAACCCATCAGGGGTATTTCCCCACCTACTACGACATTTGTGGTCCAGAAACTGCAACAACTCAACGGTACCACAGGAAGATAACGTCACGCCAAATGCATGGCTGCAGCCTGCAATGCTCAATAAGTCCAACTGGTTACTCTGGTAGCCAACTCGCAACCCCCCGCTGATGCACTGCAGCACCAGACAGACTTACAAATCGCAATCTATACACGATGTGCCAATCACAAGAATGTACACGCAGCTCAAGCGTTGTTGCTTTACCACCATGACCCAGCCCTGCAGTGATCATAGCTACGGCCTTGTGCTGCGACGAAAGCTCTTGTTCCTCCTCCACCTCCTTGACCTCCTCCGCTTCGTGGCGGCGGTCCTCCTTGACCGCCTCGGCATCGTGCTGCCCGGGCAGCCTTGGAGTGAGCATGTAGATACCGCTGCAATGGAGCGCCTCATGGAGGCAGCGTTTTGGGCGCCCAGCTCGCCGCCGATCAACAAGCGGTCGTTCAAAGCGCCACGGTACAGACGACGGCAGGCTGCGCCGGCGGAAGACAAGGGCGCTGAGGAAGACGCCGAGGGCGCGGCCATCTGCACGATTTGCTTGGCGGGGCTGGGAGGGTACCAGGTGACGGAGCCGTGCAACTGCTCGCACGCGTTCCACGCCGCGTGCATCGATGGTTGGATCGGCAGCGGCGAGGCAGACACCTGCCCGCTGTGCCGCACGCCGATGCTGCCTACGGCGTGGGACGGCCGGCCTGAGGCGGTGACACGCGCGTCTCGGTAATTTGAGGGTTTAAGTGTAGTAGAAAGGTGATAGTATAAATAAAATTTGTCTATTAATTTATAAAAGTATTATAGATTTTTATTTTTCAACCTATTTTCTAGGAAGCCCTGCAACGCCGTACGTGACATCCACGGCCATCACCCTAGCTAAGCTTCAGTTTGATTCTACACATGCGTATACCTCTTTCATGAACTGTAACTTTACACATAACTCTTGTTTTAGAATAAGTAATACAAAAAAAAATTTAAATCATGTAGGTGACAGTGTTAGTAATAGTACTGTAGAATGCTGAATATAAATACGAAAGCTTTAGCCCTCACAAGTACTCTTTCATCATTCATCCATAGATATAGTAGTAGCATTTAGCTAGGTTTCACAGCAGCCTCTCCTCTTACATTATGGAGCTGTAACCCTGAATCGTCCGCGATGGAGCTTACGCTGGCCATGTCAGCAGCGAAGGTGCGGCGCTGCCCTCATCGTCCGCGATGGAGCTTACGCTGGCCATGTTAGGAAAATAATGGATTGTGGGAGAGAAAAAAGCATAATTTATAAGTGTGAGGGGATCTTTACCTATTAGACTAGTCTTTTGAGGGGAGGAGATCCAATACCACTTATAAGGTTGTTGCTTGGAGGGCTTGCTAGTGAGCAGCCCATGGGCTTAGTGCGAAGGGAGCGCAGCCCATTTAAAAAAGAAGAGACCGAGGAGTGGATCCGATGGGACCAGGGTGGTCATCAATTCCAACATTTGGTATCAGAGCCAGAGACCTAACATCTCCCAGGGTGCGGTATACACAAATCCATATGGAGGGGGAATTTCCCAAAAGTGCGGTGTGCAAAATCCATATGTGAGGGGGAGATTGTTAGAAAAATAATAGTCCCATATGGATTGTGGGAGAGAAAAAAAGCATAACTTATAAGTGTGAGAGGATCTGCACCCATTAGACTAGTCTTTTGGGGGGAGGAGGTCTAATACCACTTCTAAGGTTGTTGCTTGGAGGGCTTGCTAGTGAGCAACATGTGGGCTTAGTGTGCAGGGAGCGCAGCCCATTTAAGAAAGAAGAGACCGAGAAGTGGATCCGATGAGACCAGGGTGGTCGTCGGTTCCAACAGGTCATGTCCTTGAGCGACCACAGGAAGTTGAGTGTGAGCGGCTGGAACGGCGTCAAGGCCACGACCGCCTATGCGCGGTGCTCGCCCGGCGCCCATCCTGCATTCTGCATGGCGGACGACTCCTCGTGCTCAACGCACTTTGTCAGCTCAAACTAGTTCAGAATTGAGATAGATCGTAAGTCACACCGAACAAATGAACTTTAACCCCACTACAATCGGGAAAAATAATCTTATACCATTTGTTTCATTTACAATTTTATCCATTTAGAGCTTCTACTGCTAGTAGTATGGGTGGCAGTATAACAAAATTCTAACTAATCTAAATAATTGAATTACAAAGATTGAACGGTTTATATTTATTTTAAGGTACCGTAAAAGCACTATAAGATGATCAAACATCTCGATCACCTCAATAAGGGCAGGGCAGCATGCCGATAATCGATAGATACATGTACAGCACGTAGTACACGGAGAAACTGCACTTTACATACAAGACTACTTATCTTTTTCATTTGTATTTACTACTACCCAGGAGCGGAGCAAACAGGTGGAGCCCACCATCTAGCCCGCCTCGAACCCCCTACCCACCTAAGCTGGGCCGGCCACCACTATCTCACCCCAAGCCTCCTCGCCGTCTCCAACGCCACCACCGCGTCCTCACAAGTCACCAGCTCCCTTTCTCCTGCTGCAACCTCACAACCATGCCCTCTGCCTAACCCCAGCTCCACTGTCCCAGCTTCGCTCGACGCCGCCCCAGCGCCCAGTGGCGGATCCAGGATTTCGCTGCGCCTCGGGCTAAACTCTAATAGACTAACATCCTAGAACTAACGCTAATTTATATTCACACTACGGTATAACAAAGATTTGCTCTATCGTATCTATGGTAGTGCATGTTTTTGTCATTTTTGGATGAAGAAAAGATTGCAGATAAGAGTTACACCTATATGTGTGTGTGTGTGTGAACCTCACTGCGGCTTCCCAAGGAACAATAGTCACTTAGACCATTTGATCAAAACGTTCTAGATACTCATGCTAATTGTCCAACATTTGCAAGCAAAACTACTGCTAACATATTAGAAACTAAATGGCAAAAAACTTCAGCTCCTTTCAGTTTTGCCACTGAATGTTTCTAAAACTAAATCTGCAAGGGGTTTTAGTAATCAAAGATTACATTGATGGAGTAGATGTTGGTTTGCCCTGCGGTGTCCTTCTCGACGTAGTCAGTCAAGCCTTTCTTCTTTGGGGGGAAGCCCACGGCCCACAACCTTGGTTCTCTCTTCATCCAACCACTCTACGCTTAGGTTTCCAATCTGCATACACACACAAAGGAATCATACTTAGTCCTTTCCTAATTGTAAGTTGTTTTGGGTCATGTGTGCTTTTCTAACTTTGAGTCCACATATTTATATAAGTGTCCAGATTGTCCACATGAACTGATGAACATAACATTGCAGCATTCTGAATTGCAGCATTGCCTGGATCCGCCACTGATTGTCCACATAACACTACCTGGATACGCCACTGATTGCAGCATTGCTGTAGCTAAAAATACCAATGATCAAAGTTGTTGATTTTGGATAGTGGAAGCAAGATTAATAAGGACATTGGGAACCCTAGAATCCGAATCTAAACAATGAATCCCCAAATTGAAATTCCTATTTCAGAATTTTGAAGAGCAGAAGCATGATTATGAAGGAAATTGTAAACCCTAGAATCCGCTCGCCGTCCTCCTCCTCCACTCCTCCTCCGACCACGAGCTGGGGCGGAGGAGGAGGCGGGGCCGGAGCTGGGGCGTGACCGCGCGAGGCGAGGGCGGAGCGCCGGAGCTGGAGGCGAGGGCGGAGGCGTGGAGCCGGAGCTGAGGCGCGACCGCGCGAGGCGAGGCGGCGCGACGCACCAGCACAGCGAGTGCGAGGCGGACCGGCGGAGGCGAGTGAGCGCGAGCGAGCGCGAGTCTGGCGAGGAGGGTAGGAGCGGTGGGAGAGGAAGAGGGCGGCGGGGAGGAGTAGGGGCAGCGGGGAGAGGGGCGGGGCAGCGGGGAGAGAGGAGGAGGGGGCGGGGGGGGGGGCGGGGCCGGGGGAGAGAGAGGAGGGGGGGGGGGAGGGGGGAGGAGGCGGGGGAGGAGGCGGGGGCCGACGAGGGAGAGGGAGGAGGCGGCGGGGGGAGGGGGAGGCAGGGGGTAGCTGGGTGAGAGGGAGGGGGCGGGAGGGGGAGGGGGAGGAGGGGGGCGGCGGGGTTGTGGGGAGGAGGGGGCGGCGGGGAAGGCCAGGAGGGGGAGGGGACGCAGACGCTAGGTTTTCATCGTGGGCTGGGCCTCGGGCTGAGCCATTGAACAGTGTATTTTTCGGCCCATTAAAATTTTTTTTGCACTACAAATTTTGCTGGGCCTCAGGCTACAGTCTACCTAGCCCGAGGCCCAGATCCGCCCCTGCCAGCGCCCATGGCCTCGCCGTAGCCTCACCCCCAGCCGCAGCGTCACGCGCCGCTGCGGCTAACCCCAGTGCAACCAGGTGCCGGTGACTCCCCGTGCCATGCGAATATGAGCGCTAGAGTTGGTTCGATAGGGGATAATGGTTTGGGAGACTGGTATTCATATTACACTTCTAAAATAGCGTTGAATATGTGAATAGTAAGAATCCATTCTGTTTTCAGTAGCATGCCCTTCACATTAATGTAGTCATTATGATTATTTTCTCTCATCAAACGTTTTGCATCATGAATCTAGTCATTATGCAGTTGTCCACCTTTTGTTCCCTAATTGCTGGTTTAATCAGTAACATCCGACTGATTAATTTTTTGGTTGCATTCTGATTTACATGCCTGGAACCCTCGATTTCTTAAAACAAAATTTAGGTTGAGTTCTAAATTCTTGTGTAGGGGACTATTCTAGTAATCACATCGTTTATTTTTGTGATTCACATGATGTCATGGGTTTGATGGTGTGCTTCACCGGGCAAGAGCTATTTAAAAGCATTGATAATGATAAAGTCATGAGATGATTCTAAGGCATGAAATCTCGTAGAATAAATTTGCCTCATGATTTAATCTTATATATTAGTAGTATGTTATGTTTTTCTTAAATGTTTGTGATCATTTACAATTAGTTATCATATTACAAATTTTGCTATTTTTGATATGTAGATGACTGATCTCTACTCACTGGAAGCATGTTTATATATTTTTGGGATACGTTTTCTATTACTGAGATACTTTCATTGTATTTCTTTTTTTATTTGTTTCCCTTCTATTCATATATAAATTTGAATGTCACAAAATTGAAATACTACATTTGTTATAAACTATTTTATTTTATTTTAAATTTTATTTCTATCTTCGCCGCTGCTCCTACCTAAATTTTATTTTCTTTAGAGTAGATTCAGTATGTTGCGCAGCCATCTTGGCAAGCTTCGTGACTGGTCACTCATTGCACGATCAACTATCTCTTGCAGAGGCATACAGGTTACGACAAAGGCGCTCGATCTAGTTTTAACTCTAGTCTATTAGGTACGTCTTGTCATGCTGCCCGAACAGTTTCCTAAAATTGGCCGCTTCCAAAACTTTCACGGGTAAATCTTGACTTTGCGTAACAAAAGCAGATCAGTCTAAAACCATCTAATCAAGCTGTACTTGGCAAAGTCGATCGGATGGAGTTAAAAGCTTGATTTAGTCGTAACTATGGAGCCTGGAGAATTGAACAGAAGGAATTCGGTTTTTCGTCTTCGCTCGGTATTAATTTTTCACTAACCACTAGCTAGTCTCTTTTTTCCTCAGAGGCATTCCCTGTGTAGTATTACTCTTTTACCAAGTAACTTACTCGGTTTTTGTTTGTTCTGTGTGTCTATTCACTCCATGGCTATTAACATTTGCCGCTATATATATCCTCTGTTCACAAACCTACGTACCGATGCAGCTGCGCGCAACCACACTGATCGACCAAACGACGTGCCACCAAACAATCTAACAAAATCTTGCGTTTGTCTGCCACCAAATGACGTGCCACCGTAGCACTTGACGGCTCACCAAGTTGGCAAGTTGACTTCGCTAACACCGAATCCAACCAATAGCAACATCCTAGATCGCTTGGCTGTGCTCATCTGTGGTCTGTGGCTGTGCTAATCCGCCAATGGACTTAAATTAAATTGCATGACATGCACGTATACCGAATAATAATGGGAATCGTTTTCCTTGCGCCTCTGTGCTGAGTTTATTGTGCTGGCTCGACGTACCCATCATCTCGACTTCTCTGCTAACTATGGATTGCGTGCCTACGTGTATATGAAATGAATGGACAGTGGCTTGTATTTAAATCCCTCCTCCTCTGTATAGAAAAACCCATCTCTTCAAACTTTTGCTGTGTCCTAATCATTTTTTAAAAGGATTTGTTGTGTCCCAATCAACTGTGTATTATTTTGCGCTGACCATGTCAATAAGGTGCACTTTCACTTTTGTACTCTCTCTGTTTTTTTTTCATTTTTTAGCAGTGCACGGAGAGCTCAGTTGTCTCGTTCCTGCAATATGCGAGTCTACATGACTACATACATACATAGGGCTGGCTGCATGGTGTGGTCAACAAATACATATCACGGCCCGGCCGGCCCCACTTACATAAATCATGCTGAAACCGTGATGATGCGCGCTCTCCAGGCTAGTTAGTACCATCGGGAAAAAGTAGGCGTTTCCGGCCGTGCGATGCACCAGAACCCTTTTTCATATATGCACATGCCGAGACGACACGACACCTTCCACTTCTGCCCCCGTACGTTTCGCACAAGAGTCACCGACTCCGCGCCACACCATCGGTACCGCGCGGCGGAGTCCAGCCAGCCCACGACGTTGCACGCACGAAATTCTAGAACGACAACCACACCGCAACTTTTGTTGCCAAACACGACAAAACGGGCCACTTTTCCTCTCCAGTCTTGGAGCCTCGTCTCTATATACGCACGCGCGCGTGCCCTCACGTCTAGTCCTCTGAAACCAAATCGCATGCACCACGCACGGCGTCCTCAGTGCCGTCCAGCTGATCGGCTCGTAGGTCCTCCTTGCCTCTGCGCTGCAATTCCTTCCGTCGCGCGCGCCGCGTTTCCTCGTGCCAGCCGGCCGTCCGGCCGTCATGACCTTCCCCCTGGTGTCCTACTGCATCGCGGTCCCTCGGCCCATCGTCGCATTGTTCAAGTTCGTCCACGCCGTCGCGCTGGCTTTCCTGCTGATACTCTGCTACCTCGGCCTCTACGAGTTCCCTTACACCCCCCAGGACCACGCGCCTCTCATCAACGGCCGCCGCCACCGCCCGCCCCACGGGGATGGCCTTCTGCCCGAGACGGTGAAGAAGCGCCTCCCGCCGGTCGAGTTCGTGCAGCTCGCGGAGCGGTCGCCGTTGTCGACGAAGAGGACGGCGCTGGGTCGCCGCTACGAAGACGGCTACGGCGAGGCGACCACGTGCAGGGTGTGCCTGGAGATGCTGGAAGCGACGGACGAGGTGAGGCGGCTGGGCAACTGCACACACGCCTTCCACAGAGGCTGCATCGACCGGTGGATCGACCTGGGCGAGGTGACGTGTCCGTTGTGCCGGTCCCACCTGCTGCCGCATCAGCGCGGGGGCCACCTTGGCAGGACGCGCTTCGGCTAGTTCCCTCTCGCCACGTGTGCGGGGACAGCTTTGTCATTTCAGGCACCACTGCTGCTGGATGGGCGCAGGCCAACCGCGGACTGCTTGCGATCAGGACGACTAACCACCGAGCAGTACCTGTGCTAATCAATGGGCACCCAAAATTAATGAGGAATTTGATGGCCACGGGTGTACTTGATAGAAGCGTTTCTGTAGAACCAGCAGCAATAATAGAGGGGATGAGTAATATTTTCTTTAATATTTTAAGTATTCAGAAATCTTTCACTTCAGTTGTTAAAAGCTACGAAGATTAAATTTGACAACTTAAATCCAAACAATAATCCAAAATTATGAGGACTCACAAATTCAGCATCCAACCGGTCTGACCGCCACTAGACATGTGGTCGGACCAGTTATCGGTCTGACTGGCCACAACAGTCAGTTTGAGCGGCAGCCGGTTTGATCGGACCTAGGAGCGGTATGATCACTCCTCTGTTCCCAGAATAGAAAATCAGTCTAAACTAAAATCAAATTTGGTGCAAACTTTAAAAGCTAACTCCAAATAATTTAAAATTTTGTACACACTTTGCTGAGAGTTTTAAGAACCTATTCCATTCAAGTATCACTTAGATCTTACCTAAAGTTCTAACATTTTCTCAAAATAGATAGGATTGCATCAAAACTGGGCAAATATCAAAAACTTGAGAAACAACTTGCTCGTGGATTAAGAACAGCTAAGATGGCTCTATATGAATCCCTACATATCACTACAAATAAGACCATACAATATTCGAACCCAACAGTTTTAGATCAAGATTCCTCAAGAAAAACTTCAAACAAGTAAGAACTTGGTAACTTCGAAATCTTGTAAACAATAGTGGCTAGATGGATGAGATTTGATCTATTTGGGTCATCTCCATCATAGTTGAGATAGTCAGCTTGCAACCGTCCATCCCTGACCCATGAAATAGATAGGGTAACATATCTACATCTACCATAATGAAAACTATTCACTAGCATAATTGGGAAAATTCATTAACGCTACACAACATAAGTTTTACAGTAATGCTCAACTCATGCACGCTTTTCAAAGAACATGAGCTTGAACCTGCTAAGTCTTTAGTTTTTGATCCACTTGATTTTCTCAGCATCTTCTTGACCTAAGTTGTTTTTCCAAATGATATGGTTTTGATCCAATGAAAAATTTTATTTGGCCTACTACCAAAATATTCTCGTCTTAATCCGATTTTCTCCTTTCTTTGTAAGCAATCGCAACACTTGCCACGTGTAGATACATTAATAGATTGCCATGATCGGCAAGTCTCTCCCGCTTCAATTTCCATCGGAGCATCGCTCATTTGAACCGATCAAGTCATTTGATACAACCCATCGCTCGAATTTTTTCTTCAACATTCCTTACCTTCCTTGTCTCACGCTTGAGCTTAACCATCTCGCTCAGTATCTTTGACTATTCTAGACCTCGACTCCTTCATAAGCATAGTCTTAATCATCACCGTTGATCATAGTTGACTCTAAATTTTTCTACACATCCAAAGACTAAGAAATTATTTCTAACATAATTTCTTCACAATGCCCCATATTAGTTCAAACGTGCTTCATGCATCATAAATGCAATAATCTAGGATTCTAAAACTTAACCTATGATCATCACCCTCGGATATCCAATTAATACTTCTAGGATATTTTCAGTCACAACCGGTTTGATTGCCATTTAGTGGTCGGTTTGACCATCTGGCCAAACTTGGTTGGACCGCTCATAATTCTCTCGCGCAACACAAGTGAGCATTTCTCTCGAAAAACCTACGATCAGGCCACCCACAGCAAATATGAAAACATACAAATTTTCACAAATATAAATTTCAACTAAACGCGTATTGATAATGGTTCGTCAAACAAATTCTTAGTCCTTCTTACTTGGTCCCTCGATCGGTGATCAGTGATCAATAAAGATCGGGCGATTGAGAGATGGGCCGCCGGTATATCCTGGCATCCGTCGAGTTCTGTGCACTGTTTCGGCTTTTGGGTACAAAGTGCGTGCCATGCCCACCTGTTGTTACTGCTAGCGCTCATTGTTCAGCTTCAACTGCATGGGATCGATGTGTAGCTAACCGTGCATAATACTGTGTGTGCTGATGTTATTGGAACTGGAATATTGGACTAAATTAAAGTGAAACTGAGGATAAAGGGAGCGCTCAACTGGGCTTCTGTGACCGTGGCGGTGGGCGTTTTTTACTGTAGCAGGTACTGTAGCTACAGTACCTGCTACAGTAAAATTTTTTTTTTGTTTTTCCGTTTTTTTAATTTATTTATACTTTTTTTTTGTTTTTTGTTTTCGGTTTTTTATATATTTTTACATTTAATTATACTCAATAAACCAACTCAGTTACAGTGTTTTTTCAACTAGCTACAATGTTTTTTCAGTAAAAACCAAAAGCCATCGCTATTCCGATCACCCCAAAGTGTATTTAAGAAAGAAGTGCCGTAACATGTACATTTGGATCATGTTTCAAAAAAAAACATGTACATTTGGATGGTTTAGATACTATTTTTTTGAGGTTTTAGATTTGATTTCTGTCAAAACCGAAACAAATAAGACGGTTTCTTGAAACCGTTTCTCCAAACAGTTTTGAGAGCCCGCTGGTATGTGCACCATCTATATCAATATCTTCGTCATCCACCATCATATCAAAAAACACAACAAAAAACTTAAATCACAACCAAAAACATCATGCACAGCAAAAAAGAATATGACCTTAGTCGTGCTTTTTTTTTGTTGAACGTGCTACTTCATTCTGGCCCCGCCTAACATACCCTTCGCGATCATTGCGCCCAACTGCTGCCATAAACTAGAAATCGCGACCACATTTTGTGCATGATATCTTTTCCTTTCACGCATCACGCCTTAATGCTGATACCTGACTAACAATGCAAAAGAAAACGGAGACTGTGCGCTGCTCCTCTCGTCTTTTCTCTCGTTTGGTTGCAGGTCCTTCTCTGCACCTTATCTACTCAAGAAATGCTAGATAGCTGCAGCATGAAAGCAGATAGCAGTTGGAGCATGGTATTATCTCTACACCTTTAGGAATTGGAGTACTAGTAATTTAATCGATCGCGAACAGTGGGAATCTCTAAAGGCTGGAACACTGCAGCTAATTCACCGTGACAGATTAGTTTACGGTCACGGGTTAGCAGCTGCAAATATTGTTGGTCAGCTATTTCTCATGCCACTCCAATTCGAGGTCATCAACCAGGTAGGCAGGTATATATGCATCTCACTTTTTACACTGGGGTACAATAATTCACTTCCACAGAATTTTGCAAGTTAATACCGATGGGTAGTCCTCTCTCATCTCATTGTCATATTAAAGAACTCCCTTTCAAGCAACGTTTGCCCATAATTGCATTAAGTTGCAACTGTTGAATTAGCTTTCGTAGTGCAGTCTTGAGAGTACGGGAAATGAACTTGACAAGGCAAAAACTAGACGAATGTACAGGAGGAGACACTGTTTTCCATCATATTAATCATGTATTCTTTGCGACTATTGGAGTTTGCAACCATATTTGCCATTCAGCATATAACTACATATGAGATCTGAGTACCTACCATTGATTGTACGGTTTCCTTCTCTTGATCAGAATTTTTACCACGCCTCCCATTATTTATCTTTCCTTATGATTACCCACCAATCGGTTCCTCACTACTACAGATACTTTTCATGATTGTCTGTCCTTTGCAAGTAACTCGATGACTCCACCTCAAAGTGATACCTCACAACCTTAGAGTTAAGTAACCTCATAGATATTGGATTCTTCTTTAAACCGAGAACATACCGAACTTTCGTCAATGTGTGATATGCTCTATCATATATTTTCAATGTAATTGTTCCTACCTTAATGACTATATACTCCTTGCAATCCGCTAAGGGAATAGTTTCATACGTTGAACGTAGAAATCCTTCGTTGAACATCTCTCTCGTCGAACGTATGTGGAAGCAACAACCTAAATCTAATTTTCATACATGAGAAGTATCTAATTAACTGACAATAAGTGTGTTCAAATCATCTTTCGCTACTGCTATTGAGCATGCACCCTCAAATTTAGATAGTCCTCTATTATATGATCTTCCTTGTCATATACATAGAATACATGCGTACCCTTGCTCTTGCCCTTCTTCGTATGACTTTTGCTTTTGCCTGTAACATCTACGACAATCAATGCTTGATCACTCAAGAATAAATAATTCGATGGCTTGTTTAAAGACTCTGCCTCCAATAGATATGCAACTACCTCATTGAAGTTAAAACTAATTTTCTGACAAAAATATTTATCATCAATTGCTCCTATAATAATGGTAGAGGCTCGATTGAGTACAGTAAGGTGCTAGTTATAAATATATCGAAAGTACCTCTCCATCACCAAGATGCATCGATTCTAGCTTGTGTAAGATGCCACTGGTTACATCCTAGTGTGACACTTATGTACAAGCCTCGTGTCTATCTACATAAGCAACTCAATCAATCCCCTTATTTGTATCTCTCAAGCTAGATCTCTTTCGTGAATTGTGATCCCATCAATTGGTGGCTAGCTTGCATGGTTCTGTAGTCCATGTGTAGTTGTGGTTAGGGTCATCACGCATATCTATCTAATCAGATGGAACCAGGAAGAGGATAAACAACCATGAACCGCAACTATGCAAGAGCTTTATTTTTGTCCTTTGATTCCACTTCCATGAAGCTATATAGTAGATCCTTTGTTCTCTTCACATCTAATCCTAATGGAGACTATACACTAGAATATATAGGGAAAATTTGTTAACCTCACACAACATGGATTTTACTCACGTACTACACTTATACATATTTTTCAAAGTACATAAGGTCGAATCCGCTAAGTCCTTAATCTTTGATCTAACTTGATCATTTCAGCTTTTTCTTGACCTAAACCGCTTTTTCAAGTACTGTGGTTTTAATCTAAGATAGTTTCTGGTATTTTTGTCAACTTACCATAACACCATTTCTTGACCCAGTTTTTATCTTTCATTGCAAGCAAACATCATGCTTGCCACATATAGGTGCACCACTGGCTTGTCATATACCAACAAGTTTCTCTTGTTCTAGTTCTATCAGACCATACTTCATTTGGACCGATCAAATCATATGGTGCAACCTATCGTTCGAACTCCCCTTCAATATTTTTCATCTTCATTGTGCCATGCTTAAGTTCATCTATCTCACCCGGCATTCTTGATCGTTCTGGACCTCAGCTCCTTCATGAGCATATCCCCGATCTTCAGCGTTGATCATGGTTGACTCTAAGCCTTCCTGCATATTCAAAACCAATAAATCATTTTTGGGTATAAGTTCTTCACAACTTAACTCACGTTGGTCAAAACATGCTTCATACAACACATATACACTGACCTATGTCAAACTAAATTAGTCCAAAGAGCTAATCTTTTGTGCTCTTCTCTGGAGTTTGTTGAGCGGTCTGATCAACTCTTCATGAGCTGTCTGATCGGCGCCTATGTAAGCGGTCTGACTGGTGGCCACTGTGATGGCTAATTTTCTAGCCATTGTAGAGAAGGCCGGTCTGACCGACCCTTAGTTGGTAGTCAAATCGGTTTTAACTATTTTTGCTGGAATCTTGTTCTAACGACTAATTTCTTGGTGTAGGATTAAATACCCCCTTTTGGTGGTTGGGCAAGGTTATAAGTGTTCTATTTCACTTCTTTGAGCTAAGAGTAAACTCTCTCACCTCTTGTGTGCATGTGTTGTACCTAGTGAATTTGGAGAGGCAAATCCTTGTGCATATGTTGCAATTGATGGTGGATTGAATATCCATCGAGCTTTGTCACTTGATTCATTTAAATGAACGTCTCTGACTGTTAATCTTGCAGTTTTTGGCATCTAGATGGTATGGAGAAGTTGTGTCGGTGATTTTCTCAAAGAAGCTTGTGATAAGATCTAGTGTTTGTGAGTGGCTTGGTGCTCACCTTCTCCGGAGTGGAGAAAGAACAACTTTAGTGGATTCGATGTGTTAGCTTAATTTATGGACCCGGTCTAATTTGTTTGGGTTTATCTCAACATGGATTAGGGTATGCTACAAAGTTTCCGAATACAATGGTAAAAATATCATTATATTATTGTAGTTTGCTTTCTTGTACTTTACATTGTGCGATTTACATTCCTAGAACTAAATTGCTTACTTATCACCGTAGAATTGCAAACTTTGCTCTAAACTTAGGTTGTTGGTGTACATAGTGGTACTGGCTCTTTAGATCTTAATTATGCAAAACTATTTTAATTTACAATTCCACATATAAAACCGGTTTTGGCCAAAGAGTTTTTAAAAAGCATCTAAACACCCCCTCTAGTTGGCTCCTCTTCCTTACAGACCCATGATGAATTGAGTAACTGGCATCAAACCTCCCATGGTACTATCATACAACCGATTCTGTTATACGAGCAAATCAATTTTTCTCCTATACTCCTCCACTATACCTGTTTGCCTGAGCGGCAACAGTTCTCTCATTTTATCCCTGTGGGTGTTACCTTCAGATTCCAATATGACAGCCTCCCTGAATTGCTCCCAGCCATGCCATACATTTGTCAGCTTATAAGCTTAACACCAATGTGCGGCGCTATTAATCATGTGCATCGTTGCAGCTAACACTTTTAGTCCATTAGTTATTTGGTACGTACTTGTTGAAGTATAAGTGAATTGTCCATCTTTCCTCATCAGCTTAAGCTTTTGGGTGAACTGGTTGGCGTATGCAATTCAATATGGTATCAGAGTCAAGAGGTCTTGAGTTCGAGAGCTGGTTGGTGCAATTAAAAAAAATACTTGTAGCCCATTTCTATTCCACATCTTAGGCTTGAGAGAGCCTACATATGAGAGGGAGTGTTGAAGTATAAGTGAATTGTCCATCTTTTCTCATCAACTTAAGCTTTTGGGTGAATTAGTTGGTGCATACAACTCAATAGTACTAAAAAAGGTTTGACACTTATCCACCCAAATATGCACATCCGTTCCATCAAACTTGAGGAAGTCCATCTTGGACATCCAATTGCTCCTACTGTTTGGCTCAACAACAGAGTTGGTGGTGGAAATGATACCTGAGGAGGACATGGAACTGGAGGAGCCTGAAATCTTGCTTGTTGTATTTGTGTACCTCCTGGTCGCATCCCCATGATTCCCAACTCATCCCTTGCAAGTACTACAAGCTGCAGTGGAGCAGTACCTTTGAGCGCCCTTGCTGCTTGGATCTGTTCCTGCTGGATCTTGCCAATTGGGTCCATCAAGAGATCTACTTTTACTTGCATCTGATCAAGCGTTGCGCCGTGCTGCGCTAACTTCTGGTCTACCGCCGCCGGTTGCGCCTTTCATCTCTTCAAACATCTCCGTCTTTATCTGCCCAATTTTCTCCACCAACCTCGCATCCATCGCCTCCATTGCTGTTCGCGTATGGAGAATGGAAGGTAAAGTAGAACAAGAAAGAAGGTAGAGAATGGAAGGAGACAGGTAGAAAACGATACTATTTTCATTCGACAAAACATAACACGTTATACATTGTCTTCCTTATGTAACTTAACTCACGCCACCACGGCCTCTCCGGCCCACCCGCAACCCTTATTACATGGCCTCCGGCCCATACATACATAACGTTTCCAATGGCCCACCTTGACTTACTCAAGCTGCCGTCTGTTCCTTTCGCGCGCCTCCTCTTGCCTTCTGCATCTTCTTCAGCATTTTAGATTGAAACTACTTTCCCTAAGGCCTCCCAACACAGCTATGACAAAGAATTGGTTAATCTGTTGCAAATCTTCAAGGCAGGATTACTACTCTGGGAGCTAGCGTGTTCTTGTTCCACTAGATGACAAGAGATCTTTTGCAGTGCTGGAAGTACTTGTGTCCTGTCGGAAAGTAATGCTAGCTTCACATGTACGAGAGCATCGGTGCGACAACTGTCTCGTGGTATCAATGTCCTGATGCTATGTAATGTAGCCATTACATAGCCATGTCGTCGTAAAGGTTTATTCATTTCGGCTTTTCAGTAAGTTTTGACTTTAGGCTGCGCTCAGATGAGCGACAATGTTCGACGACCGCGTTCGGCGTCGCGTTCATTTTACTGTTGCTTTTTTGTTGTTTTTTTTTGTTTTTTGAAATTTTTGTATTTTGTTTTTTTCGTATTTCTTTGTATTGTCTGTAATATGTTAGCATACCGCTTTTATTTTTATATTTTTTAAAATTTAATTATGCCCAATAAACCAACTCAGCTACAATAAAATTTCAACCAGAAGTCAGAAACCATCGCTATTCCAAATGCCCTCTTACTTTCTTTCAACACTTACTATTTATAAGACTAATAATTCATAATCAAAGCTATAAATTGTAGCCAAAAAAATGTCCCCTAATTCTTCCAAGGACCACGTCAAAATTTATTTATTTCTTTTTTAAAAAAAAAGAGCAGGTCCGAAATTTCTATTCACCGTGCAACCTCAAGCAATGAATTATGTGAGCTGCCCTTCAACTAAGAGAAGTGAGAGAAGTTTTAAGCTGCTGGCTAATTACAAAGGAATAATTAACTTGAGATGAGACAGTATCCATATTTTATATCATTCATCGAGCTTGGTTTTGTCGTTACTGTAATAACCTACCATCAAAAATTCGCTCAAAGTCCAGCCCTCATATGGGATCGACACACAAACGTAGAATTTTGCTTGAGCTTTTGTTCTCACTTCATCTAAAAGAGTTAACTCCGAACTGCTATAATTTAAAGCAACAAGCATTATATGGCAGTGTAGATACCAGAGCTATTGAGAGGAATGAACCTGCAGGATTTTCGCCTGAAGTTCATACGACGAGATACCGATATGGCAGCACATGTTTCTGCTAAACAACCTCTCCGGGTATATAACCGTGTATATGGCTGAACTGAATCTTGTACCGTGTTTTTTTCGAACAATTTTTGGAATGATTATATTTTTTTCTCGTATGATTGATAAAGTTTAAGCTCGGCATGGTCTAAAAAACAAAGCCCCTTGTTCCGGTGGTTGAGCTCACAGGAGAACATATCTATTGCATCCATTTCTTAGTCCTTACGGTGCATCTTTCTTGCGTCCCACGTCTAAAAAGTTTTCAAAAACTCCAAAAACAATTGTAGATGTATGGGATGGTATATTCTATAGCTATGCAAAATTTTAATATGAAATCCAATCGCATCGGAAGATATGAAATTGACAAGCGGCCAGCATAAATAATATTGAATAGTATCATACATAATTTCTCTTTTTCATATGTTCCAAATGCGATTGAGATTCATCTTGAATATTTGCATGGCTATAGAATACATCATTCTCTACAGCTACAAAAAAGGATTTTTTTTTTTCAAACTTTTAGACATAAAATGGACGAAGGAGTAAGGAGAGATGCACTTGGATATTCTATCGACTTCACAAAGCTCTTCTTCGGGGAGAGAGGGGTGTTGACGTTTTCTAAGAAAAATACTTTGAAACCCACCAGGCTCGACCACAGAGTACAATGTTTGCTTTGAAGCCGACCAGGCAGACAGGCTTGGCCAAGAGAATCGGGTGTCGTTGGGTGGACTTATGCCAATGGCCCCAAGTGGTATCTCAGCATGTCGATTAGGCTTGTAGCCCAAACAGTATTTGGATTAGGCTTCTAATCTTATTCACTTAAGCTTTAAATAAGAAGAGTATAAGACTGGGCTATTTGGGCCCCTCCCACTTTGTAGAGGTCGGTTTGGGAATTCTGCTGCACAATGTCATTTCAGCAAAAAAAAAAAAAAAAGACGCTTTGAACCGAGGCCTTCATCAATCATAGTAAGGAAAACCAAAGGCGTCTGCAGAAGGCAGGTACTTTAGCTTACAGTTTCTTAGGACGGCTAGCTCCGGTTCAAACGCGTCGCGTCTCAGATTGACGAGCAAGCTGTACCATCTGATTTAACTGTTCCATGGGAAGCCCAGCCTAGTTAACTCAGCAGTTACAGGCCAGGAAAAAAGTGTTCCATCTCATGCACGGATGCACCTAATCCAAGCCAAAGTTTCGTTCAGGAAAAGAACCTTTTAACCATGTGTTAACGCCTGATTGCTGGTGTGTAATAATGCGCATTTGGGCCCCCAATTATAGCGCCATATGGATGGAGGAGACAATTCGTGGACGAGAATACGCAAAGCCTAGCGCTGCTCTGAGCACGCCGATGCCCGCGCTATCATTTCAACCAGATCAAATCGCGCAGCAGCACAGAAAGCTCCCACCTCCCGGGCCACGGCTGCATCCAATATATGAACGGGAACACACTCCTAATCATTCCTCTGAGTCGCTGAAACTGGCACAAAACCCATAAAAACCTCCTGTGAGAAGTGAACTTGCTGTGGTTGAGTGAGTGCGGTAAAATGAAGCTGTTGGGGCCGACAGTTCTGAAGAATTTTCAGTTACCTTGCACGTAGGTAGCACTGTAAACTGCTAAATTCTAGCGCACTGCAGGTACTTCCTGTGTAAATGTATTCGACAACCAATTAACTCGTGGAAAGGACGTAGTCTATCGAGAGCAAAACCATAAACAGCGCCTTAAATAGCCAAGCTGCTTGAGATCCCTCGTCCCAGCTCAGTACGGCACCCTGCCGTCCTGGTGAAAGAGAACACAATGTTCTGACAGAAGAACAAGTTTCTTTTCATCTCTCAGGCATACAGCCTGTGGCAGAGTTGCCATCTTTCCCAGAACGTTCCATTGCACATAGCAGAAACAAGATATCGTTCTTGCACACAGAAGCGCCTGTACAGTTTTCCCAGAAAAAAAAGGGCCACTTTTGAGTTTTGACAAATGGAACGAAAGCAATTCACCAGCTAGAGCTAGACAGACATGATTATTCCTTGGCAGGCGAAGGACCTTCGTCGCCAATCCATGTCTTGCAACTTGCAAGCTTTACTGCCCCCTCACCACCGGGGCTAATCAGCAACCCTACGAGGCGCCTAACCCTGTCCTGTCGCAGCAAACCACACCCCTGCGGACGCTTGCACGTAGTAATAAATCGCGCCATTCTGCCCCTCATCATGGCGTCCAGTACTAATTTATCACCCATTAAAACTTAGATAAAACCTTGCCATGCTTCTCATGCATGCCCATGCTTCACTCACAAGTCACAAAGAGATCGAACCATGCAATGCATCACTCGCTAATACCACACCAGTACAAAGAAGCTTTGTTTTGCCCGTCGCCATCAGGCTCGCTTTTACTCCTGCAACTAAAATGTCCCCGTGCTGTCCCTGCCTTACGGCACCACTCCTATTTCCAGCCATGACCAGCAGTCTGCGTCGCGCAGCTTTTCTGCTGCCGCTGCTCCTCGCCACGGCCGTTGCGCTTGCACCAGCATGCACCGCGCTGCAGCTGCAGGACTCCGTCTTGCTCGACGACGTCGTCCAGGAGGCCGCTGAGGAGTGGTACCACGGCAAGCACCGGAAGACGGGCGTCACGTACCCGCTCTCGCTCCCCGGGAGCCTGTCCGGCGTCGAGGTCGGCGTGTCGCGCTTCCGCACCGGTAGCCTCAAGAGGTACGGCGTCCGCTGGCTCGGCGAGTTCTCCGTGCCCCCGGGCCTCGTCGTGCGCGGCCGCGCCGCGCACCTCCTCGCCGTGCGCGTCAACCTGGGGAACCTCTCGTCCGTCTACGACGAGTACGCCGCGAGCGGAGGGTACCGCATCGCGTCGCCCGTGCTCGGGCTCATGTTCTACGGCCTGGCGCGGCGCAATGGCTCGGCACGGTTGGAGGTCCTCGTCACGGGGGCGGCCATCCGTGTCAACTTCTCGATGGCGGTTCCCGAGCTCCAGCCAGGGGTCGTGCCGCTCTGCATGGCCGTGGGGCTAAACAGCAGCGTCACTGTAACGGACGTACAGGCAGGGAGCAACACCTGCCACGTGTGGGACCAGGGGCACTTCGCGCTCGTCCTGGATGGTGCAGGCGACGGCGGCGCGGTGGCGGAGGCTGGGGAAGTGAGCAAGTGGAAGCTGGCGTTGTTCGGCGCGGCGCTGGGCGCGGGCGGCACGGTGCTGCTGGGGCTGGTCCTGGTGGCGGTGGTGAGCATCCAGCGGCGCAAGTCGGAGATGGCGGAGATGGAGCGGCGCGCGTACGAGGAGGGGGCGCTGCGCGTGTCCATGGTCGGGCACGTCTGCGCGCCCTCGGCAGCCAGGTCGCGCACCATGCCGGACGAGCTGGAGAGCTAGTACTGTGCCACATTGTGACAGAAGTGCAGATTGGAAAGAAAGGAATTGTATTTGATATTTTTTATGCTCATTTTTCTTTAGGATCTTCGATTACCATTCTTTTTGTCTGTGATAATACTTTGTTTCGAAATAATGGAGGTAAACGGTACGTGATGACTTGCTCCCAGCCTCCAAGGTGTATGATCATTCATTTTAGTCACATTAGTATTTTTCTGTGAGTATTTGTTGCTATATTTTTCAGTGTCATTCTGTTAAATGTTAGAGAGTTGATAAACATTACTTAGATATTTTTTTCTAAACTGTCATCTAAATCATTAGATTAGAGATTCAACAGCCGTGAATCTCCCCCTCCAAAGTAAAATTCTCTCTTAAAAAAAGCTATTGAATCTTTAATCTAATTATCAGAAATTTAGATTTTTTTAAAAAGAAAATATCCAGATGATATGATGACGAGACACTCACATGAAAAATATGCAGCCCGATCCATTGTTTGGTTTCGTATTTGCTGGGTAAGAAAATAAACAGCGCGGCCCAGTGAAAGCCCGTGTGCACATCTATGGGCTAATCAAGCGGATACATTTGTAACCTTTTTTAAGGCCAATTTAGATTCAAAACGTCCTCTCGCCAAAAAAGATTCAAAACATGGAGAAAACGAATGTCATAAGTGGAATTGCAACGTTAAAATTTTCATCCAAAAATGTACTAACCCAGCACTAGAATGGATCAAATCTCAACGGGAGAGGTGTACGATAGATCAAGAAACATAAATGCATTTGGAACATATAAAATCTAGCTCAAGTATTTAAATGGGTGACATGTATGATGCATACTACCTTACCTTAGGGCATCTTAAATAGTGCTATTTCATTGTCTTTTAGTTATATCATATCAGCAAATTTCTATGTGAAAAAAAAAGAGATGAAGGAAAAGAATATTGTATCTCTAATGCAAGAAACCTGAGCACACAAACTAACACAAATGGTAATAAAGTGTGAAAGGAAATATTATGAAAATAATATAAAATAATTAGAAAAATTAATTTCAGAGATGAACTATTAGAATATTGTCTCTAGTGCTATCTTTAGGTGAAAAAAGTCTTAGAGACGATCTTAAGATATAGAATATTGTACCTGATTTGTCAAAGGGATTGGATTAGTGACTTACCCATTCAGTGACTTTGGCACTGGACGTTCCAAAAAAAAGGTACTATCAGATCGGGTGAATTAGAGAATAGACAGAGATCCATTAGGCATTTCAGCCTTTCTTCGCCTTTCAGGGTCTATCCGAAAGAGAATCCAGTACCTCCTAGTCCTGAATATCATAATATGACGAACGAACCGGCCTCCGCGGATTTCTTTGCTTCGGAACAAAACCCTGCAATCAAATAGATTGTCCCAAGGGCGCCATATTCTAGGAGCCCAAGTTATGCTATTGAAAATTAGTTTCTCTAGCAGATCCGGTTTGACCATTTCGTCCCCTTTTTTAGACTTCACTTCTTTTCACATAGCAATCCCTGATCAAAGAGAGAACAATCCTTAAGATGCTTTAGAAAAAATGTCCAAGTGGTGACATGTGACGATCTATTAACATTTAGAATTTACGGTCGTTGGATCTATCATCTAACATCAAAAATTTGAATAATAGTTTGAAAGATGTTTCTATTTTTCATTAGAAAAATTGGGCTACATATTTCTTTGTTCTTTGTTTAGAAGGCACGAGTCCATGACAAGTATTTATTTATTTATTCATTTATTCACGACCGCCACTTGCAAATAGCAAATCCATGGTGCCGCTCGCGAGGCCTCGGAAGACGACAAAGTGGCGGCCACCTATACGCCGGTGCGGCGGATTGCTCGCTTGGATTTGGAGTTTGGATGGCGTCCGGAGGCATCGCCCGTGGTCGCTCACCGAAGAGCGCGAGTCGTGGTGCAAGAACCACCCCTATCTGCGCCCCACCATGACCTAGCTACTTCAGTTCGCCGCGTCCAAGTTACCTTTCTTTGTTCGTTTCCCTGGTTTTACAAGTGGTGATGGGAGCATTGGTGCTTCTTGGTTCTTGCAGGGCTTCGTGGCCAAGCTGGATGAAGGAGAACGGGTAGGCTACGCTAGTTACAGCATTTGATTTTCTACCGCGTTCAACCAAAAATATGTGTATAAGGGAGTCATGGATAGTTACCACTAGATGCGCTGCGCAGCAGAAGAAGAGTTGGAGCAATCCGGTCCAACGTAGATGTGTGTCGATGAAGTAGAAGCAATCAATCGTTTCACGAACTGAACGTCTCCTCCTCGCGTTCTAGCAATAGCCTTGCGCTTCTCGCCGATCAGCACAGCAGCAATAGCAGTGGCGCCTCCACGGAGTCCACACGTTCGGGATGGAACGCCATGTACTGGTGTGCTAGCACCGCGAGCCCGGCTAGGGTTTCAGAATACGACCGAAGGGAGGTGGCGGTCAGGGTTTTCAGGATAGTAGCATCACGCACCTGTAGCCCCGTCTCCACATATTTATAGAGCATGCTAATGGGCTTCCACGTTGTAGGCTCATTAGAACTCTAATCTCATATGGATCAATATCCCTTTTAGCCTATAAAACTGTATTATTTATGATTGCCTCTTGGGCACATCACTAACACCGGAGACCCTGCCGGATGGGTCCGTCAACCTCATGGTCTGCGTTGTGTCGTCCCCGGCAAGGAAGGTGTAAAAAAATCCCATCTTTTTCTTCCTTCGCTTTGCTCTATGATGCTACTGTGCTTGGCGATCTTAACAAACATGTGCTTTCTGTTCAATTTTTTTTTCGACTATGCATATGGGAGTTATGGTTATTGTTCGATTTTGTCACACGTGATAACTTGAGGAAAATATGGCCATGTTTCTGTATTGTTTAAGCCAAATCACGGCATATTGATGCAAAACCCTTGCAACTACTGCAAGTGGAACATTAGACATTGTTAGTGCTAAACCCCTCCAAAAAATGCAATTTGAACATTAGACATTGTTATTGCAAAACAAATGTAATGGAACTATGGAAGACATTATTATGTAAACAGATTTATAGCCCTCTTGTAATGTAACAGAATTTGAGTTTGTGCTCTGGCCTAAAAGAATCAAACCTGGAGGTCATCTTGCTTGATGTGGTGCTTCAATGTAGTGCTTTGATTGTTTATCAGTGCTACTGTATTATGATGTTACAAGATAAAACTATATAGAACGTCAATTTATCTTGATACAAAAATAACTATTTTAAGGTAATGTTCTGCAACAGAAAAAGGGACGTGTTATAAAACGGTCATTAAGATTTCAAAATTCCTTTCTATTATAAGTAAGTTACTTAAAACCCCATTAGGCTGTCTTTAATATGATAACAGACTTCTGTATTTGGAACGGTAGATAAGCAAGTCATCTATTAGGTTTTTAAAAAAATTATGTTTGAAGAATTTGATCAACATATCGAAAATTGAACCAGTTTAAAGTTTTTCCAAAGAATCAGGGATGTGCTTAAACTAAATATAGAAAACAATTGAACTATTGTTATGTTAAAAAGTACATGAACATACATTTGTAAGTCAGGTAAGCAGCACTTTGATTGCATATTGGGCACTAAATAGGGTACCATGCCAGCAGCGTATAATTACACGGTTAATCCTGGTACTATTTGGTCAGCATTGTATCTTTATTGTATGTTAAATATGAGCAGGATTTAGCATTTCGAATGACCTGATCTGGTGGTAACTAGGACCCCTTATGGGACAGAGGCATGACCAGATCAAATGAAAGTCTGAACTGAAAGGCTATACTATTGCTGAATGTTCTTGCCCTGTGGAACAGTGGGACCAAATGAGATGCCTGGGCAGTGGGCATATTCAAGATTGATTAGAAAAGTGTGATCTAGCTTTTGAATCTTTCACTTTTTTATTTTTTGAACTGTTCTCTGTTTTTCATGAAAGACCACAAAATAACAAATTCAATGGTAATGCTTGTGAGCTACAAGTTACTTGAGTGTTCTGCTGTATTTGTTCATGATGTCCACTTATACTGGTTCACTACTAACAATTAAATAGTTCTTTCCATAAACTTGCAGATCTGTTTTATTCCACTCATGCAACAACCTTAATTGGAACCGGATTGTTTTCCTCTCTAAAACCATATCCCTTCAAGGTCCTTAGTCCTCTATAGGTGCATTAAACCATATATTTACATTTTTTCGCCCAAAACCCCATAGTCCATACAGTAACTCTTACCTGTACCTGCAACTACTTTATGTCGATACTTCTTTGTGCGTGCATAGTGTCGTCCTATGTTACTCTTTGACGTCAAAATTGTATACTCTCCACTCACTCTCCAGTCTCCATAGCTCGCCAAACTGACCTTGCCATAAAAGTAAGATTATGTGTTGAATTTACCTTTCTGCAGACTGACTGGGAGGGTGGATATTACCCCCTTGCTCTGCAATTCAATGAAGATCACCCAAGTAGCCCTCCCACCTTCAAGTTTCCTTCAGGTTTCTGCCACATCAATGTCTACGATGTGGGGCTGTATGCCTGCCAATCTTGAGTAGTGTAAGCTTTAACTGGGTGGATACTTTCTTTTCAGCTTGTCTACACCATGCAAATAGCCTCACTGAGCCTTCGTGATTTTTCTCTTCTTTTCAGGGATGGAAAGCTTCAACTACAGTGAAGCAAATTCTTGTAGGCATCCAGGAGTTGCTTGATAACCCAAATCTTAACTCCGCTGCACAGGATAGCTGTTATCAACTCCTTAAAACAGTATGTTATAACTTGAACTTGCATAACAAAAGAAAGATACAAGCTGAAGGTAAAATTCCTTAAGTTTGCTTCGATGACACGCTTACCACCATGTTTTTTGTGCCACCATCATTTGTAGAATATGCCGGAGTGCAGGAATCGTGTTCGTCAGCAGGCCAAGCGATATCCTTCACTTGTGTAGCCACGAACCGCCTGCAAGATACTGGCGGCTAACCGTTATTCATTTTGATGGAACCTGTCGTGGCTGTGCTTATCATTCATGGGGCTAAAGTCTCTGATTGCGATATGGTGCGGTGAATTGGCAACATAGTTGTGTGCTTGTTGGAACTGCTAAAATGCACTTTCAGGCCATCTTCATTACTAATTGTTCTGGCAATTGTGGCTTATCGGTATATCGTGGCGCATTAACAGAAGAAAGCTTGAGCTTTTCTGTGCCTTTTACTTTGCGAAAAGCTCTCTTTTCTTCGAAAATATAAGTGATTCCCAAACTCCACCATTCATCAAACCACGGAATAGATCAAAAAGATCGGCCCAAATGATTGAAAGGGGTGGCCCGAGTGGGCTCAGAGGTGCTAAGCTAGGGTGCCCTTCCTGGTTACAAGTCAATAAAGCTGCTTTGTTAAATCTGCATCTGTACTTCGCAGTTACCCATAAAGCCCGGGAACCTGTTCAATTCTCCCTCGCGCTGCTGTATGCAATCCAGCGCCCTGCTGTATTGTGCCTATTAAGAAGGGTCTGGGCCAGCTCTGAGGACAGTGACAAAGAGAAGCATTTCATGAGGACAGGAACAAGGGAAAGCGATAGAACATACGGCAAACGCATACGTTACACCATTGATTTCGTGCATCTGGATGGGGGTTGTGCAGGAGGCGTTCCTAGCCACTTGATGGTGAAGTTGATGGTCTAGATCAACACAAGCCGTGCCAATAGACTAGGCATGTTTGTATTGGTTTTTACTGATGACTTTTTACTACATTCGATGGACAGTAATGACTGATAGAAATAACTAATAACTTTTGGCTGTGGCTGGTGAATAGTAGCATATAATAAATAGTAGTGGCTGATAAATAGTAGTGTATTAAGAAAGATAGTGTAATAAAAGGCACTACAACATTTGGACCGTCATACGACTTACAGAATTGTGACCTAATAAAATACAAAGTATGTTACAATATATGAAAGCGTAAAGTGGTGACTAATGAATAGTAATAGCTGATAGAAGCAGTTTATAGAAGTTTGAGTATTTATATTAGCTTTGACTTTTAGAAGTAAAAACTAAAAGTTAATATGTACGGATCCCAGATTTATAACACCACAAAATCACGTAGTACAGTTCAAAAAAACTCGAAGCCATCTCCATCTACCATTCACGAGCTCTTCTCTTTGCAGTTCTGCGTAAGAAGGATCCTACAAAATTTTGCATCAGTACAGCATCCAGTTAAATAGGCTTTTCTTGAACAGCTGGCAACAAATACAAAGAACCCGGTACAGTCTGAGATATTGCGTAGGAAAAGAAGCAACCAAAGCCGATTTACACAACACAGCAGATCAGAAATTTTCCATGTTTTCCATTTGAAAAAGGACATCAGACTGAAAAGGCATACTTCATTTGCTACACAATTGAGCAATTCTTCTTCTTTTTGTATACTACATTGCTAGCGGCCGGTATAGCTTTACTTAGCTTAACCATCTCTCTCAAGTAAGTGTAACTTCAACAGAAACAAAATCTTTTTTGCTGGGGTTTTACTTTTTTAGTGAGCATCTTGAGGTAGCTTACTGGAACAAGGCACAGGTGATTAGGTGGTGACATTCCTGAATCATAGAAGTGAGACTTTTCTAAGGGAAGTGGATGAGATAATCTTTTGGAACTTTTTATATAAGCTAATTTCTGCCAATCACTCGCATAGCTTATCTTAGAAGTAGTCCGGCATGTTTTTTTTAGTTTCTGACTTTTCTACAATAGTTAACTTCTAAATAGAGTGTCTTTTCAAGGCGGACATTATATCAACTTCATTTAAATCGATCAAAGTCGCATGCGATTGTCTCTCTGTTCACCATCGACGGCAGCTGCTTGCGGCACTGGTGGACAGGTGGAGACCCGAGACACACACATTCTACTTTTTGGTGAGATGAGATGACGGTCACTCTGCAGGACATCTTGTTCTTGACAGGTCTCTCTCCGGGGTGACGCACTTGTTCCAGCCCCTGCACCAACGGACTGGAAGGAGAGGCTGGTGAACTGGTTCAGCTTGGCTATCCCGGAGGGTGCTTGTGGCGTCCGCCGTACTTGGCTGAAGAATTTCCAGCCACACACGGCGATAATTGCAACGCTGAGTTCATCTACCTCGCCAAGTCTTTAGTTGACACAGAGTTTAGGGCAATGCCTCAGTACAACTGGGGATCAGCCGTCCTATGTGCCATATATTGTAGATTGTGTGATGCTTTCCAGCACGGCACTGTTGATACCCCCAATCTGGTCGTCTGCTACGTGCTCTTGCAGCTGTGGAGTTTGGAGCACTTCTTTGTCAGGCGTTCATCCATCGTGATGCCAATGCACCCATTCGGCGAGTTCATCGACCTAATAGACGAGCCCACTTTGGACTTTCGGTGAACTGGTGCCCGTTTACGCTAGGCCAAAGGCAAACCATCGAGGTGCTACTTGCTGTGGCACAACAAGTTCGAGTCGTTGTACGACAGCGACATCATTTGGGGTCCATGAACTATAGACTTTGTGGAGCGTGTATTGCCATACGGGCTATCCCTGCAATGCCTGCAGGACGCGGCGCTATGGGCAACGATATGCCATCTGATGTTCTCGACATGGTGGAGGCTTATGCGCCGTAGCGCGTAATGTGACAAGTTGGTTTCCACCAGGTTGTGCTCCCTTCGGACTGTAGGTTCCTATCGCGAGCCGTACACCGGTGAATTAAACTCCATCCAAGTAATGTTTATGTTGTAGCTACAGGCCAAACAGTAGAAGAGGGGACCCGTAGGAGAGGAAGAAGGGAGCCAGATCTGGGGGGAGTCGGTAAGAATGAGGGAGTCCGTCCTCCTCCTGCCCCTCCTGGGGGCTTATATACATGAATAGGGTAGAATGAGAAATACCCATTCTACCCCTTAGAATTTACAAAGGGTGAGGGTACACTGGTATATTTACACCTCTGCACTATTGAGCCTATTACATATTACGCCCGTTGCGAGGCCCAGTCACGGGGGGTTGGACCACCCCTACAACAGTTTACATTTTGTGTGTCTTACTCTATAACAACGATAATTTCATAAATGCAGGCAATTGAGGGTGATTCAGCATGCTACTGGTAGCCAATGCAACATGAGTAGACGACGGCGTGGACGGACATTGCACACCTGGATGTCATCATGGAGTAGCGTCCGTATGACATCTAGACGTATGAGAAGAACTTGGAGTGGTACGTACCCCAGTTGCGTAGCACACTCATCGTTCCTCCACCAGATCGCCTCGAGCAGATCACACACGACAACAGTCTACAACGCTCAATCGATCGCCACAGCGCTTTAGCATAATAGCGTAAGACAATTGCAATTTCTGATCATTTCATTTATGAAATTCATACTAGTTTTTATTGAATCTGTTTCATATGTCACTTCAGTTAGAGAGGGTGCAACGCATCGTAAGCGCGTCCGAGATCGCCCTCACCAGCCCGAACATACCACCGGCCCTACAGAATACTTTGAAGTACATCCTAAAGTAGGCTAAAAAATAGTGGTGAATCTGAATTACGATTGTTCGACAGAGCACGCCGTGCACATCAGGCACTTAATAGGGTCACCATGCTCACCCGCCAGGTCATCATGACCTAGCGAGTCTGACCAGCCATCGCAATCACCGAGTCTACCCGACGTCGTAGTACTAGTCATCGATTATCCACAGGCCGTATCAATAAGGAGGTAACTTACATACAAACTTACGTTTTGTTTTCCTGTTAGGCCTTACGTTCCACTAAAATCATGGCGTTCTCTCGCCGCATGTCTGTCATCAAGATGCATCACTTTTAACCCCTACACCACCTACATAGACTACCACTCCCCATCGTTCATCTTCGCTGCACATCCAAGAGGTACAAGATTCATATTCTATATCCAAAATATTTATTGTAACTAACATTGTTTCATCTTGCAGCCTCTAATTCAACGTGGGGGTGACATCGAGTCCACCGATGATGATACGGGTCTCTTGGATGCTTCCAAGGAGCGGTACACAGCGCTAGGGTTTGCAATATATATAGGGCAGAGCTCAGTGTTCATACCATACCTAGGGTTTGAAGACTTTGGTGAGCAGAGCTCCTCCGGTTTTAGTACCATGTCGTACGGTCAAGGTGAGAACTCCTCAGACCTCAGCACCACGAGAGGGATTTCTAGAGTCCTTCATTCACGATATTATTGCTGGTGGCTTGTAGTTTGGCATGTCTCGGCAGGACGACATCGACACTTATTGGACCCAACCTATTGTACCTTAGTCTACTGGACCACCACCGGCCACTAAACAAATGAAACAGTCTCCATACCTCCTCTGAACCTAAACGCAAGCTCTAGACTGACTAACGTACCCCACAAGACATGCTCATACTCAATAGAAGATAAGGCCACACACGGGGAGGCAGACACAGCCAAGAGATAGCAATGGCTTAGATGAGTGGGCCATATCGCATCTCGTGTGATGTGTTTTTTGTATTATTACACGCACTTCTACAAGTATTAATAATGCATAAAATTGTAGAAAAAATAGACAATTACTAGAACTATGTCAAAATGCTGCACATAAATTTTTGTAATTTTTGCAACTCGTTTGCTACATATATGCTATTTTTATAATTACGGATGCAAACAATGCCATATATGCTTCTTTTTGTAGTATATTAGAGTGAAAAATAGGGAGAAAAAACTGTAGAGAGAGGGAGAGAGCGAGAGGGTAGTAGTTTGTGACTAATTGTTGCATCATGTGTGCCTCTTTCAAAAGCACCGCCCGTCCAGAAATGATTACTCGATCCTCTCGAACAAATCATTGGTAGATGCCATCGACGAAGGGAAGAATTAAGCTCTCGGAAGAATCTTGATCATTTGGACACTCTTTTAGGCTGTGGTTTGTATTTTTTTAGCTACGTTTTATTAGTCTAATAAATAATAATTACTGAAAGAAACTAAAATAAAAATCCAGATGAAAAATAAAAAAAGAACAGGCCACTGTCAGTGGACTGATTCTCACAGCTTCCAAATTCCAATCGAAATGAATTTGCATTGGACTCGCTCGCCAAACCCTTGCCTCTTCCTCCTTTCCCTTCTTCTCTTGCAGAGAGCAGGTTCCAATTTAGGGGCTGCTCTAAATGGCTTTTATGTCGTGACTTCAGGCTATGGCTATTGTTTTTTTTGTTTGAAAGTGTATTGTTGTGGTTGTTAGTTTTTTCTAAGTTATTTAATTTAAAATTTTAAAAATAAAAATTAAAAAGTTATTATGTCATTAAGAATAATACAAAAAATTAAAAAATCAACCATTTAGAGCAAGGCCAGTGAGATACGGGTACTGTCAGCAAATCAATCAAGCCCACCATAAATATCTGCTCGGCTCCTCAACATCCAGCCTTTAATATGCAGAAATTAATTACTGTGGCTGCACGCCAAGACATTTTGATTGTTCAATTGGAGCCAATAACTTGATACTATATCTAATTACTAGAGGGGAGAGAATACTTAGATGATATTTTAGATACAACCACTTCAATAGTTTGTATTTTTAGCTTGTTACTAAAGTTTGCATCTAAACGATAGAGAATGAGTAGTTTAGAGAAAGATGGCCCCGCTAATCTTTTGATTTTCTAAAAGGGTTTAATACTACGCGCG
This sequence comes from Melocanna baccifera, assembly GCA_036346265.1. Classification (NCBI taxonomy): domain Eukaryota; kingdom Viridiplantae; phylum Streptophyta; class Magnoliopsida; order Poales; family Poaceae; genus Melocanna; species Melocanna baccifera. The sequence goes on from CM070685.1 coordinate 6,498,112, forward strand.
GTTGTCTAACGGCGTACGTTTAACCGGTCCTAGTCCGAGCCTGTGCGGTGCTCTCCTTCCGTTTCACTCCTTGAAGGCTCCGCTCCGTACAGCGATGGGGACTAATCGAAGCCTGGACGACACTTGTGTCTGTGTGCGTCCCAGCTCAACGGCGCTAGAGGCCACTCGATCGATGGCCGCCTTCGCCAATCGCCTTTGCGTGCCGGGCCGGACCCCAGCGCCCGGCCAAGTTGGGTCCAATGCACGTACACTCGCGCACGGCTCATTCATTCATTCATTCATTAGCAGTGAAGCCTTCTCCTCCCCTCACAGGCTGACCCCCTGGCCTAGCAGCTCGAGGTCGGAGCGAGCCGGCCCCTCCCGGTCAAGTGCACAGATGTGATGCTTCCGCGGCCAGCGGGGACAGCAGCAGTTGAATCTGCTGCTTTTCCAGCGCCCAGAAATCAGAATCGTCGGATCGATCGGGGCCGGTGCGATCGGACGGCTCCAAACTGGTTGCCTCAGGGAAGTGCAGCAGGTGTAGCGATCAACACGGCTTTGAAGCTTTCATTACCCCATGCCGGTATCAAGAAATATCAGGGAAGAAAGGGACGGTGCGTGAAACGGCGTCAATGTGTGAAGTAGGAGTAACTCGGTTCTCCGGTGTAGCTGGAATGGGTCCCGAGTGAGAGAGATAGACGCGACCCGGTCGCGCCAGGCTGTCAGATTTCCCTGTCGCTACCATTCCGCAGCATTGATTCGCACGGCTTAAGCTTCTAACTTCTTGATTACATTCTTTTTAAGGTTTTTTTAGTTTATTTCTCTTATTTCTCCTTCTAACTTTTAAATTACATTCTTTTAATGTTTATTTAGAATTTTTTTATTTTTTCTCTTATTTCTTTACATTGTATATGATAATATAATGTTTTTAAATTTTAATTACTTAAAAAATAACAAAAGTTAAGGCTCAGCTTATAAAAAATTAGAGCACGGCTATCTCGGATCCCACGGTATTCCGGCTCAACTTAATGCTTTGCTTCCTGTGCTGTTTAGCGTAGCATCTGATTAAAGGCTATTCGGTAGGACCGAAATTTGATGGTTTAAGATTGAAATTACATTATAGTTAGTTGAAATTATAATATAACTGACGATAATTTATTTAACATAATTAATTTAAAAATCTAAAAAAACAGGTTAGCACATCACGTATAATGCAAATGAACACAAAAAAAAGAATCGATAAAAAACTCAAAAAAAGGTAAAAAATAATAAAAAAAAAGATAAAAATTATAAATAGTAAAAAATAAGTCAAAAGTTAGAAATCTAATCTTAAATAAGCGGTGTGCAGAGACGATGCCAATTGCATTGCCGAACAGGAGAATACTAAATACTTTTAGTAGATCTAAGGGTACAAGAGTACATGTACAGGAGAGGCAGCAATGCTGCTCGTCACGTATGTACCCTAAGTTTGTCGTCCCTTCATGTCATGTTGTATCGTACACGCGTCTGCCTTTTCGGCTACAGCGTGGGCGTAGGTACCGAATGGTACTGGAAGAGGCATGCGTGAACAGGAGACATGTATAGTACAGTGCACTAGCAGTACTACGTTAACGTCCTGGTAGTAGCGGTAGAGGAAGCAATCACTGACGAGCAGTGCGCCGTCCTGGTAGTAGCGGTAGAGGAAGCAATCACTGACGAGCAGTGCGCCGTGTCCCAAAGGAGATCCACGCAAAGATTCCTTTGCCAATTCGTTAACTGGGAGCGCCGTACAGGGGCGTTCATAATAAGGATGTCTTATAATTTTTTCACTCTAACTGATTTATTTTTTTACTATAATTGAGATAGTTTAGTTGATATAATTAAATTTTAAAAAAATCTAAAATAAAAAACATATTAGCCATCACGGACAATACAAAGGAATACAGGGAAAAACAAAAAAAGCAACAATGAAAAAAACACACCCGCAACTGCAAAAAGTCGTCGCAAACGCAAAAGTGAGCGCGGCCTACATTGGGTGCATTCTTTTAGCGCTACAGCTGTTTTGCTTGACTATGACTAATAACTTTTAGTTTTATTATGAGTGTTTGTGTGAATGAATCAAATATTAATTGCCTGATAAGCCGGTTCAAAAAGGTTGTCTCAATAAGACATTTCAAAAAAGTGATGAAGAAATCGTCCCGCTTATTTATTTCGAGGAAGTCATAAACTATAAACCATAATATAAAAAAACGAGGCTATTCTCTTCTCAGTACAGAAATGGTCAGCCACACATGAAAAAAGAAAAGAGCGGATTGTGGTGCATGATGCAATTGTGATCTCTAATTTATCTCTGGAGCAAGATAGTAGCGAAAAAAAGTGAAAAGGTCGTTTTAAAAAGTTCGATGTTCATATTAATTTTTTATTTTTTAAACAGAAACTATAAACAAAAACAAATACAAAACCGGACCAAAATCTACCCATCCCCAGAAAGGCATCTTCCCCCTTTCCAAGCCACTATTTGCAAGTGAAGTCCTAACGCTATACCCATATTTCTTTTTGTTCAGGGGATTAATCACTACTAGTACCACATACTAACTCATGGCCCTCAGTTCGGTTGAAATGAATTAACTTATGATTTATTTTATATTATAATTAATTTATTTTATATTGTATCTGCTGGTAATTTTTTAACATAATTAAATTTAAAAATAAAAAACAGATTAATCTATAATGAACAATGTAAACGAATACGAAAAAAAGAAAACCAAAAAAACTAAAAAAAATTAAATTAAAGAATAATAAATTAAAAATTAAAAGCTGAAATTGAAATGAGCAAGCCTCGAAATGGAAATGGTCTTTTAAGAGTGGAGATTTTTGCCAAGGAGGTAGCGAGCGTCGAGCTCAAGCGCGGGGAGGCGTCCCACAGAAGCTAAGCGCCGTCACTTGCTCAGTTGCTTGCACCCAACAGATTTACCAAGAGAAAGCACCGGACGACATGGACTCATAAGTTGGTACGGAAGGCATGGAGAGAAAAAAAACACACTGGCCACGCCATTCTCCCTCCATGCACGTTTTTGACATGACCACTGATGTGCTGGTCATAAACTCTACAACAGAGAGGGCCAAGCGCCACTTATTGTACCACTCGTTTCAGCTTTTTTTTACTTTAATTTTTTTTCGTTATTCAGTAATTAACTTTTTTTTAATTTTTTTTAGATTTTTTAGGATTTTTTGTATTTTTTCTTTTTTTCCCGTGTTCCTTTGCATTGTTATGATGGGCTAACATATTTTTTTATTTTTACATTTTTTAAATTTAATTATGCCCAAAAATCCAAATCAACTACAGTTAAAAAAAGTCAGCTACAGTAAAATTTCAGTCAAAAGCCAGAAGCCATCGCTAAAACGAACGCCCCTATATTACGTGACAAACCTATTTTAACCAACTGGTAGAAGGGGTTTTGTAGCGTGAAAATAGTATATTTATAGCTAGATATGTGCTATTGTGCTCCTGTCTTCTTGTAGCTATTTTACCTTTACTTTTGAGTATTTAAAAAGATATGATTTGATGGACTATTATGTTACACTAAATAATTAAGCATAATATATGCAATTAGTTTTTATCTCTTATTGTTAGTATCTTCCTCTCCCTCTTATTTTTACCAAGCCCAGAATGATATTGATTCGCTGAATCTTATCTGATTCCAAAATGAATTAGGAAATCACTGGTACCACTAATAAGCTACCATGTCGGCTGGTGACCAGGTATGGTGCTGTGTGCCTAGCATTTTGGCCATTCAGTGCAGATCATGACTTTGGAACGTGAGCCAGGTGGGGACCTCTCCGCCGGTACTCGTGCTACAGAACTGAAGCGCTGGTCCTGGCCTCTCCGCGTTACATCAAACCAAAAGAAACTGAAGCACGGGTCCCCCATTGACGGACCCACTTTTCAGTGTCACTCTTTGCCGGGTTCCGTCGTAGTGGTGCTGGTAAAGAATATGGCCCCGGAACATTCGGATTTGTTGTCTCACACGTGTCACCCGAGGTCTTGGTCCTGGGATTTTATGTTCATCGTTGTCTTGTGGACGTGGTAGGTGAGTATGAACCGTGTCCGTGTACAGCTCTGAAGAGAATTGTGGCGGACCGTAGAATTTTTGAACATTTGGTTCGAGTGTAGGTAGAATTGATGGTATCTATCAACTGAAAGAGAGCAGATGGTATTTCATCTAGATAACATTTTAGGGTCCTGTAGCAGAGAACCATTTTCTAATTTTAGCATGATCGAGACTATGGCCCTGTTCTTTGCGGCTTCTAGAAGCGGCTTTTGACTTTTGCTATAGTAACTAACTTTTAAACGGATTATTTTTTTAAGATAAGGTTTACAAGTTAATTGTAGTACACGTTAAAAAACTAATATCTGTATCATCAAAAATCGCAAGCGAGTATCTCTCTTTCCGCAATCTCTGTTGTAAAAAGCCAAAAAGCCATCAGTCGTAGCCAAAAGCCATCAGCCGCAGCCGCAAAGAACAGGTCCTATTTTGTTAAAGAATTCTTTGAGTTAATCCATGATAGGATTCTTACATATCAAAGCACAAAGTCTTGAAGCAAATATTTTATACTTGAGCTCTAAGTTTTCAATTATGTTTCAAGGCGAAAGTTTGTTTAAGAGGTGACTATTTAATCGATACTATCTGAACTCAAATTGTTTCTTTGGGGGAAAAGGAGCCATATTTTATATTTACTAAAAAGTAGGTAAACAATACAAACAAGTGGTATGAACATACGGGGGACTACAGAATAAAGAAGCAGGGGGTTTGTTCACAGAAAGGTAGGTACCGGGTTGTTGGGTGGATATTTCGGTTTCGTAACTAATTCCAAACGCACTCCAAACATGCAAGCAACCTCCCGCACACCCTTCGGAAAAGAATAGAAAATCGCACACAATTTGACGGAATTACCCTCATTATGTCCTCTCGTCCCTCCACAGATGCATTAATATTAATACGATTCACTGTACAAAACTGGGGAAAATACAGACGGCTCACAGTATAAAATGCCATAAAACTAAGAGGGTGATCGTTTTAGCGATGGTTTTTGGCTTTTGACTGAAATTTCAGTGTAGCTGACTTTTTTTTACTGTAGCTGATTTGGCTTTTTGGGCATAATTAAATTAAAAAAATGTAAAAATATGTTAGCCCAGCACGGGTAATGCAAAGGAACACGGGAAAAAAAGAAAAATGTAAAAAAGCTCAAAAAACTAAAAAAATTCAAAAAGAGACGAATTACTGAATAGTGAAAAAAAAAGCTAAAGTTAGAAGCTGAAACTGAAAAAAAAGCTGAAATGAGCGGAGCCTAAGGGCAATTTCTGGAAAAAGAAAACCGACAGTGGCAACAGCCACCAGCAGGTAGGGGTGTAAACGGATCGGATACGGACGGATAATGCCTCTACCATATTTGTTTTCATATTTTTTCGGATACCGATACGAATACGGATAACTCGAATACGAATACAAATATGAATAATATCGAATACAAATACGGAGCAAATATGAATCGAAATGAATATGGTTACGAATATTTATCGGAACATGAAAACCCCTTAAACTATACATCCAAAATTAACGAAAATACGTAAATAATTCATCTTGTCAAAACATTCATAAAATCTAAACAAGTATAGATGGAGTGGACTGATGGGCCATCGCCGACTCGCCGTATTGGCCTAGACTGCTGGAGGCATTATGGGCTAGATGGCTATTGGGCTGAAATCCGGATATCCGTTTTCGTAATATCCAGATAATCCGTATTCGTATCTGTATTCAACAAATACCAGGTTTACCGTATTCGTATCCGTATCTGATAAAAATATCCGTATCCGATCCGAAAATTATCCGAAAAAAAACCGATCCGACACAATCCGTATCCGTATTCGTCTGAATTAATCGGAAACTATCCGATCCGTTTTCAACCCTACCAGCAGGTGTCGGTGGCAAGGTCCACTATGACACTCATCCCGTCTCCTCGCCATGGTAGGCAATGGCATCACCAATTGGGGAATTGCGTAGTGCGACGCGACATGACGCACCCCATAACCCTCTTCCCCTCGCCCGTTTCCATTACTTCACACCACCATTCACCACCCTTCCCCGTAGTGCTGGCAAACGTAGTGCTGGCAAATAGGTGGCATGGCCCGGCACAATACGGGCCATTGTGGCACGGACTCATTAGTCACGGTCTATTTAGCCCATCACCTAGACGACTCATGTCACGCCGACTCATAGGCTGAACCACAGGCCTAGGCATGGTCTACTGAGCTCACGTGCCATGCTGGCCTGAGCCCATTTAGCTCACGTGCCATTTTTGACTCAAGTTAGTAGTTCTAAGGAAACAATTCATTTCTAATTTCAGCTATTATAGTTAAAATTATTAGACTTTCAGTTTTGTTCTTCACTCATTGCTAAAGTAGCTTTCTTTTGTGTACTTGTTTGCATAATATTATATCTCGTTTTTAAAAGCATGAAGTATCATCGCGTTAATTTTTAATTATTTTTAATTTTTATATATTATTTGAGATGTTCTCTAGTATAAATAATTGTATTTTAATTTTTGCTAGTATGAATTTTTATATTTTCTATTGAATAATATTTTTATAATTTTAAATATTTATCTTGAAAATTTTAGATCCGTGACTGATTCATAGTGTCCTCTAGATTAAGGGAGAGACCGGGGAGATGATGGTCTGATGACGGCCGGTGACGGAGGGAGGCTATGCTGTCGGAGCGCTCCCTAGCTGCTCCCTTTATTATTAGTAGTAGCACATTGAATGGCACCGGCTTTTAGCTGGGGCTCCTGTAGCTGTAGTCATAGCATTAGCATTCGGAGCTAGTAGTTGTATTCCTCCGCCTTCCTCCCTCCTCGGTAGATTCGTCTCGTCCGTCGCCTTCCTCTGTCTCACCCTCTCCTCCCTCTGGTTTCTGCCTGCATGGAGCCAGGTGCGCCGTGGCGCGATCCACGCCAGGGTTACGTGTACGGGGTGGGATCGGCGATGCAGATGCCGATGCAGCAGCGGTTCGACGCGGGCGCGGCCGGCGGGGTGCTCAAGAGGAGTCTAGGCGAGGTGGAGTGGTGGCAGCACCAGCAGAAGCAGGTGGCGGCGCAGCAGGCGTTCTACCTGCGTGCCGTCAGGCAGCGCACGGCCGCGACGTCGGCGGCCGCCTCGCCGCTCACCTCGGCGGACATTGCTGCTGTGCTAGGCGGGGGCCCGTCTCAGCCTCTGGTTCTCTCCGGGTCCAGCCTGGGAGGGGCCCTCGCGTCGCCGTCGTCGACCCTGTCGTCCCTCACGACCGCGTCCAGGGCGGCGATGCCGCTGATGCACCCGCGGCTGCAGCGACAGGTGCCGTCTTCGGCTCAGGTGCAGGCCTTTGGGGTGGCGAGGGCGCCCGCTCCGCCGGCGACGGCGAGCGAACTGTCCATCCTGCAGGAGCTGGAGAAGCAGCTGCTGGGCGACGACGACGAGGCGGAGGCGGCGATGAGCGGGACGGGCTCCGCGGTGACCAACTCCGAGTGGGAGGAGACGATACAGCAGCTCAACTCCATCACCGCCGCGCCGTCGCCCCCGCTCGCAGCGGTGGTGGCCCCAAACAACAACAACGCTGGGATGACGCGGTCGCCGTCCAACTCGTCGACCTCCACGGCGTCTTCGTCGGCTTCCTGCTCGCCGCCGACCTCGGCCAACACGTCGCGGCAGCTACTGTCCGAAGCAGCGGTTGCCATCGCTGACGGAAATCATGAAACGGCGGCCACTCATCTGGCCGCCCTCAAGCGCGCGGCCAACCCGCGCGGCGACGTGGAGCAGCGGCTGGTGGCCATGATGGTGGCCGCCTTGTCCTCCCGCATTGCCCCGACTGCCTCCACCTCGTCTCAACACCTTGCCGACCTCTGCGGCACCGAGCAGCGCGCCGGCTTCCAACTCCTCCACAACATCTCCCCCTGCTTCCGCCTGGCCCTCCACGCCGCTAACGTCTCCATCGTCGACGCCGTTGGCGACCACCGCGCCATCCACCTCGTCGACTTCGACGTCAGTGTCCCGCAGCACGCGGCCCTCATCCAGCACCTCGCTGACCGGCGTATGCCTGGCACCTCCCTAAAGGTGACCGCTGTCACCGACCCCACCTCACTATTCACGCAGTCTCTAACGGCAACGCTCCCCGCCGTCGGGGAGCGGCTCAAGAAGCTCGCGGAGCGAGTTGGCATAGAGTACCGATTCAAAGTGGTCAGCTGCAGAGCAGCAGAGATAGAGGCATCCAATCTGGGCTGCGAGCCCGGCGAGGCACTGGCTGTCAACCTCGCCTTCGCGCTCTCGCACGTGCCCGACGAGAGCGTATCTCCGGCGAATCCTCGCGACGAGCTCCTCCGCCGCGTGCGCGCCCTCGGTCCGCAGATCGTGGCCCTCGTGGAGCAGGAGTTGAATTCGAACACCGCCCCGCTGGCCACGCGCTTCTCGGACGCGTGCGCGCACTACGGGGCCATCCTGGAGTCACTGGACGCAACGCTGGGCCGGGAGAGCGCGGACAGGGCGCGGGCCGAGTCGGCGCTGACCAAGAAGGCGGCGAACGCGGTGGGCCGGGAGGGTGCCGACCGGCTGGAGCGGTGCGAGGTCTTCGGCAAGTGGCGCGCGCGGTTCGGCATGGCCGGGTTCCGGCCGGTGCCGGTCAGCCCGGGCATTGCGGACCAGGTCACGGCTCGCCTCGGCCCCGTCCCGCCCGGGTTCGCCGTCAAGCCGGAGAATGGCGTGCTCCGGCTCCGATGGATGGGGCGCGTGGTCACCGTCGCCTCAGCCTGGCATTAGACTGGTGAGGTCGCCCCATTATTACCGTCACCAAATCAAATTACTTAATTAATTCGCGCCTTTGCTCCTTTTCCCCCCTTTCTTTTCTTTCTTCCATTGGCGAGGAGTGATGAGTTTGTTATTGATCTGGTAAAGCTAGTTGTAGCGACTCATAATTCTTGGTAGCTAATCTATGGAAAGAGTACATTATATCGCAAATACTTGTCATTTTTGTGGCCTGTTGCTTGAAGAAGATAATCCATGCCATGGCCTGCTACCATGGCACGGATAGCATTGGCTGCCGTCTGCCGATTCATCGTGATTGTGGTTGACTTGTACAGTAGTACTGCCAGCATAAGAGGGTGCTCAATTGGATTGAATTTTAATGATTTATGGTTGAATTTGTATTATAATTAATTTATTTTATACTATAACTGATAGTGATTTATTTAGCGTAATTAATTTAAAAAATTTAAAATAAAAAACAAATTATTCTATTAAAATAAATACGAAAAATATAAAAATACCTAAAACCAAAAAGTTAGAAAAAATAAAATTTAAAAATAATAATAAAATAAATCAAACGCCAAACAGGTAAACTCAAATGAGCAAAGCCTAAGAGTCCTTATACATCTGGCACTTAGCCTTTTTTTTTAATTTAGTCTCACACTCTCGGTTTTACGAACCCACCTCCTCCTTGAGCTAGGACCTGCCGAGCTGAGTACGGACCATATGCCGAGCCGGGCAGGGCAACAATGATTAATTAGTGTTAAGTATAATTAATTAGTATTAATTATGTTTAAGTTAATCATTACCGATCTGTGGATACTTAGCAGGTTGAGGACTTGACGATCTGTGGTTGCTTGGGCAAGTGCTGTCCAGCTATAGTGACTCGACAGGACCTGTCGAGTTATTATAGTGCGACAGATGAGTTTAGAGAGGAAGTTAGATTTATAAAAATATATGTTAAGGGTTAAATTGAAAAAAGCTACAGTGTCAGGGAAGGATTTCCTGATGAGTGGGCGCAGACGTGCATCCGGGCCTATCCCTTGCCTTGTCGATTAATGTTTGTTTCCCACGTCAACGGATGAGGTCCAAGCTAGCCATGCCATGGTAGCAGTAGTAAACTCGCAACTTGGAAGGGTAGCAGTTCGCACATCGTTGAGTAGTTTGCAGCTGGCACAACCGACGGAATTGATCGGTGAGCGGCCGTTTAAGCATCCTATGGTCCTTCTCCAGATGGGTGTGCTTCTGATTTTTAGTTTTTAAAAATTATAAGCTATTTAGAATATATTAATTTTTTAATTTTGTTTTTTAATATTTTTAGCTTTTTTGTATTACCCATGATAATATAATGGTGTTTTTATTTTTAAATTAAATGACTTAAATAAAATTAGCAGTCGTTACAGTGCAATTTTTGTTAGAAATCCATTGGAGCAAGCCCCTATGGCTACGGTTTTTGGCTGATGGCTAAAATTGCAATGGCTTTTAGATTTTTCTAAGTTATTTAATTAAAGAAAAATAAAAATACCATTATATCTTCACGGACAATGCAAGAAAAGAGAGAAAAAAGAGAAAAGGCCTAAATTATAAGCTAACATATTTTAAGCGGCTTCTGGCTTAAAAAAGCCGAAAGCCAGAAACCGAAGCCACTTAGAGCAATGCCACTAGTTCAAAATTGCTTTTAGCTTCTATTAGCCGGAAGCTATTTTAAACGTGTTAGTATTTGAATGTGGCTTTTTTTCCTTTTTTTATTTACATTGTCTTTGGAGATATAATGTTTTTTGTTTTTTAATTGAATATCTCACCTAAGAGCTAAGAGTTGTTATAGTATCCATTTCAGCTAAATGCTATCAGTCATAGGCAAAAACAACAGCAAAAACTATTTTGAACGGTCTAAATATTGATTGCTTTGGAAACTATAAAAAGGAAAGTTGGGGAGGATGAGAAGAGATGTGCACGAAAGGAAATGCTAATGCTTTGCACTAACCAAGCAAGCAATAGTAGTGGAACTGGCTACGTGCCTCTTGGATGATACACTTGTCAAGTTGAGGGGAGCTGAGTTGGGTTGCGTTCCCGGGGACGGAAGGGGCCCGGGTCTTTGTGGCGGAAGGAGGCATTTTGGCCCTGCTTATTTCAACTTTGTTTTTTAGTTTTAACTTCTAATTTCAGCTTTTTTTACTATTCAGTAATTCAATTTTTCTGAATTTTTTTAAATTTTTAGAATTTTTTATATTTTTCTTTTTTCCCGTGTTCATTTGTATTGTTCGTGATGGGCTAACATATTTTTTTCTATTTTTACATTTTTCTAAATTTAATTATGCCCAAAAAGCCAAATTAGCTACAGTAAAAAAACCAGCTACAGTGATATTTCAACCAAAAGCCAGAAACCATCGTTAAAACGAACACCCCTTTCTCCGCTATGCTCTGTGCTTCAAGCTACGTGGCCAAGGTGGGGCGTGGAAATCCGTGTGCCCGAATGAGAATTTTTTGGGCACATATAACATTGTTTTATTTCATATTTACAAAAATAGTTATACGTGATACGAATAACAAAAATAGCACTTCTACCATCCGACCATCGAGCAGCAGCGTCGTGCATTTAACACGTGCCCCTATCATTCGGCAACCAGGTGGTTCCTGGCCTGCCGCCCTACCACCAAATGGTAGGGACTTGTCGTCCTGTTGCCAGATGGTAGATAATTAAGCTGGGTAATTACTCGACGTAATTACCTACTTGATTAGTATTTTTATTTACTATTTATTCAAAATTTTAAATATAACAGTTAAGCTTAAAAAATTACCAAATTTTATATACAGCCTCCCGACATAATGTAATTTATCGTGTATTTTTTTGACAATTTTATTCACTATGAATGTTATTCAAAAAATTATACGATTATGATATTTGTAGGAATTATTATATATAACAAACGAACTCCAAAAATTATAAAAATTTTTATGCAACCTTTCGACATAACCTACTGTGCAAAGAATGCAGTAGAAAAGAAAAGATAGCAGCAACGGGCTGACATATGTGCGAATGATAGCGGTGACGCACTACAAAAAATGCCTAAGCATCGCTAATTTTATGATTAAATTAATATAAATTAAAGTGGCAAGTTTAGAGCATATAAAATTTCTAAAAATTTACACAATTACTATGACTATATCAGAAGACGTCACATAAAATTTTATAATTTTTTAAACTTATTATCTATATGTAACAACTCTTGTAAATATCTCAATAGTACAAAGTTTTTGCAACATTTAAAGTGGATAAAATTATCAAAAAAATTCTAATATAAAGTATGTTATGTCAGGAGACTGTACATAAATTTTTGTAATTTTTTAAAGCTTATTTGTTATATTTAAAAATTTAAATAAATAATATACAAAAATTATAGCAAATAAATAAGCCGACTAACGACACGTCTCTTGTAGTCTAGCCACGGAACAACATGCTGTCTGTTGTCCGGTGGCGGGCGGCAGGGACATATGTCACCTTTTCAACGTTGCCACTCGGCCACCAAACCGTAAAAACATCATTTCTGTCAATACATGATGCATACTGCTATTTCCTTAAATACATGGTGTAACAGTCGCTATATATATATATATATATATATATATATATATATATATATATATATATATATATGAAGCCTCTTTTCTACACCCAGGTGTAATTACACTCTATGTCGTATCTCATAATGTAGAAAGTATCTCGTATAACGGAGGGTATGTACGTGTAGTATACGAGTATTTAAGACTATCTATGTGGTATGAATAATTTTTTAGAGGTGGTATGTACATTATTTTTGATATACTCCTTTTTATGTGCACATATAAAGGTAATTACAAAATACGCTAAAAACTATAAACTCCCTTACAATTTTTTTATGTAGTACACGAGTATATCCAAGATGATAAAGGAGTATTTCGAATTTGTTTAAGTGGTATATTAGATGTGGGTGTAATTATACCTGGGTGTAAAAGATATTTTCCATATATATATATATATATATATATATATATATATATATATATATATATATATGCAGAAGAATACCAATACCAAACTTGCGATGGACATTTCCTGTGCTACAGTGCTAACCACGGTTGGCTTTCGGATTTGTTTGGCTAGGGTTTCGCTGTCACAGGTGTTATCTTGTGCTACATAGGGGCATTCGTTTTAGCGATGATTTCTGGCTGAAATTTTACTGTACCTGATTTTTTTTACTATAGCTTATTTAGCTTTTTGAGTATAATTAAATTTAAAAAATAGAAAAAAAATATGTTAACCTATCACAGACAATGCAAAGGAACACATAAAAAAAAGAAAAATACAAAAAATCTAAAAAAAATCAGAAAAATATAAATTATTAAATAGTGAAAAAAAACTGAAACCAGTAGCTACCCGATCAATGTTTCATTCATGCGTAGCGACTACGTTGTATGGTTAGATCCGACAAACGATAAGATTTGTCTCCATATAGATCAGACGACTCCTGATATACCAGCGTATATGTGTGTCTATGTCCTTAAACCCTTGTAGTATTTTTTTTGCAAGGTCTTGTCCATCGACGCTGCAGGTTGGAATTTTATCACGTGGTGTTTTAAAAACTTTGTGGTAACGATAACTTGGGCAAGTGAATATCACTGATAGGAATCAACAAATATTTGTGTCCATATGCAATCACAGTTCGCGACCACAGGAGGGATTTCTTTCTTTCTTTCTTAAAGAAGGATTGCAATCAGGATTTGTATGTTGTGTGGGGATGTTAGTAGTCGTTTGAGCTTTGGTCTGTCTAAGCAAAAGTGCCATGAGAGCATTATCAGACATGTTAGACCGATCATATACATAGGCCATTTAAAATAGGGAAACTTGATGATTTGATACAGTAAAGATCCTCACTTGATGTGGTAAATTCTCAAATGCACTTTTTCACCGTAAGAAATCCTCAATTTTGAACTATCTGCGATGACGATTTTGAACCATTTATGATGACCCTTTCTATAGTAGTGTGAATAGCGCGAGGGAAGTCACAATTGTGTTAGCGAGCTCGTCAAAGGTCTCAGTGAGCTCGGAGAAGGATATGGTGTCGGTAGGGGGTGTCACTTAACTTATGGGAAAGAGGAAGGGAAGGCTACCGTCGAGGGTGCAGTGGTTGACTTAGGTCAGATGACATCGGCACAACCACAAGGCCATGGGTCGACGTCACATGGGGTTGCATTGGCGGCCGAAAGGTGGTCGCGCACACGATGATGATAGCCATCGGGGCAGGGGTTGACGAGGTCGTGCCAGTCGTCGTCAATGGAGGCGGTGGTGAGGCTCTAGGGGTTGAGAAGAGGGCTGGTGGTGGTGGAGGTCACCGACGTTGGTAGATCAAGTCGGCGGTGCAAGGAAAAGGGGATAGTGGAGTGAGATAGAGAGGAGGAGGGGGGTAGCCAGTGGTGAGGAGGCGTTGGATCTGATGGCATTGAGCCAATGGTGCTTGTGGGGGAGAGAGACAGAGAGAGAGAGAGAGAGCGAGAGAGAAGGAGAAATAGGGAGTGAGAGGTGGAGGGAGAAGGTGGTGGCGAGATGAAGTAGGCTGAAGGCTAGCTCGGGAGACTACCGGTGTCTGGAAAGCCACCGATGACAGTAGATTTGGAGGCAACCCAGCCGAAGAGAGAGAGGGAGAGAGAGGAAGGGGGAGGGTGGTGACGACAGAGGAAGCAAAGGAGACCGATAGGAAGGTAGGGGGGCCGTTAGAGGCGGGGATGGCCACTGACAGCGGATCTAAGGGCGGCGCCCAGCTAGAGAAAGAGAGAGGGAGGGGAAGGAGATGAGAGTGGCGGATGGGTGGAGAGGAAATTGGGGGAGAGAGGAAGGAGGGGAAAATAAGATTATGGTTAGGGGTTTGAGGCCAGTTGCGTCTAGATCAAATGGGCCAAAATAGGCTGAAAAATTTTCTTTCTTTTATCTTTTTTATGCTTTATTTATTTATTTATTTGAATTAATTCTCTGATACATTACACTCCAAATTAATTTGACATAAAATAAATAAATAACTTAGACAAAAAGGAAAATTTACCTTGAAACAAATTATAAAAAATTGAACAGCATGTCTAATTAGGATTTTTGCATCATATTTAGGAAATACTTTATTCTTAAAATTCAGAAATTATCATTAGGAGTTTGATTCCGAGGATGAATTAGGACACGTAGAACTCATTTATGATTTTGATGAATTGGCCGGGAGTAGAAGCATAGTCAGGCAGTCGCTCTTTGATCATATCTTTTAAATTGGCTTTTTACAGCCGTGGTGTGGAGAAGGACACCTGAGGCGAAGAGAAAGAAGTCATGGCCTCAAGAAGGTATTGGAGGGGGCGGTGGCGACAAGCATGGGAAGGCTTGAGCAGAGGATGAGGAGGCAATGATGACGTAGCTCTGGTGAGCCTCCCTGGCGTTGGTGAGGCGCAATGTGATGGTGGCCTGAGGAGGAATCAAGCAATGGTGGCCATGGTTGGATGGTTCAATGTGGGGAGACAGAGAGGATAAGGTTGGAGATGGAGAGGAAGGTGGATATTAATCTAGATAGTTGGATCCGTATCATACATCCTAAATTTTGATTGAAATTTTTGAAGAAATTACCTGAGTAATACCTAGAAACTTTAGATTTTGTAAGCTCATACACAACTCTCTGATGGTGACCGAAATTTAACGGTGAAATGATTCGATGAGCCGACTGTGGTGATAATTTTATTTTGTGATTTTAAAACATGGAACATGTTTTTTTTTAAAAAAGATCCGTAACAATGCATGGGGCAATTAACTAGTTGCACTATATCGTAAAAAAAACTAGCTATGCAGCTGTACGTACAGTTGCATCTTTTGAGGATTTGGCGTACCACGGCACGGAGGATGGAACCACCACGGCAGTTCTTTTACTACGAAGTTCTTCCACGATGATTCATTCCCGTTAATTTGAAATGTTGAGACGTACTGCTACGCCACCTGTAATCAATCATTTCAGCACATTCTAATGATGCTGTAATCATGATCATTGCATCAATTTGCGAGGCGATCAAGAACTGTCTAGTCCTTTTTTCCTTTTCTTTTCTTTTCTCCTCGTGTGCGGAGATCTCAAAAATCAATTGACGCCTGCCTATTGTCCTGGACGTCCACCTTCCATTAAGAGACGGTTAGCTTGTAGAAATGCATTCTACGTACAACGATCATACTATCTCACATAGTGCTAATGATACGTGTGTCGACCCCTAGGATTTTGTGGCAATTCGCGTAGGGTCACGTGCATTAAGTTCAATTTGAATCCGTTTGGAGTACATCCACACGAGACCAACCTCTATGGCTCCCATAAATTTCAAGTATGTGTAAAAGATATATACGCATATATAGATGGTATGAATATAGTATATATTGAATGTGTCATGCCTGCTAACAGAGTAAAACCCAACTCACACCCACTTCAGTGTAGCACATCAACCCAACCCAAACCAGCCCACTGCTCCACCTCCAAAATCCAACCCAATCCACATGCAACTCCCACCCAATTTCCTCAATATGGGTTCAACCCGTTTTCAACCCATTCCCCAACCCATCTGACTCAATGACCTAATGAGGCATTTAGGCCACAACACACTTTAAAAAATCAGAAAAAAAAGTAAAAACAGGGGAAATCAAGAAAAATAAAGAAAATTCAGAAAATTACCACAATTTTAGTTACATCCATAATGTCATATCAGATGAGATCGAATCGCACGTGCCGAATTCATATCAAATAGCTGTATATTTTTAGAGCAATGCTTATAGCATGGCCTACAAGTAATTTGAATAATGTAAAGCAACATTCAGCTGTCAAGCTTCTTTGACAGTGAACACTGACATTAATTCCAGTATAAAATTGCAGTAGCCTGGTCATCTTCTAAAGCAACATTCAGCTTTCAAGCTTCTTGAAAAAATAAACACTGACAGTAGTGCAACATAAACTTGTAGTAGTCTGGTCATCTTCTTTGAAACAATAAACATTGACAGTAGTGCAATATAAACTTGCAGTAGTCTGGTCATCTTCTTAGAGCAAAGAAACAATCTCCTGCCTAACAAAAAAGTTACCTGCATGTCCCACAAACTGAAAAATGTCAGGAGTTGGTGCAAAAATGCCATACTGCACGCACAAAATGTATGTACAACTCAAACGGTCTCCCTAACTTGCTAGTATATCTGCAGGAGTCAAATAAGAATCTAAAATGATATTTTGGTGTCAATGGCACTTTGGTTTTCCTCTAGGTAATCTTGATCTGGAAATGTATCTAGAGGAGATGAGACGGTTAACACAAAACGTGGGAAGCGACGCACACTAGATACCACTGGAGAATGACTTTGGGGCCGCTCCAACGGGCTGTCAGCTTCTCGCTGAAATTACAATGTAGCTGTTGTTAGCTTTTTTTGAATCATTCAATTAAAAAATGAAAAAAAAACAAAAACACAATTATATCATCGCGGACAATACAAAGGAATAAGGGGGAAGAAAAGGAAAAAAATGCCAAAAAACAAAAACCAAAAAAAAAAACCAAAATTAAGAAGTTGATAAGTTCTAAGTGGCTTCTAGAAACTGGAAGCCAAAAGCCGAAAACCTTTAAGCTAGTTGGAGCAGTGCACTTGGCAACATTTTCCCTTCTAGCATCAACTGACATTACCACTGGAGATGAGACTGCTATAGAGGAAGCATCTGGACAGACAACTGAGCTTACATGAAGAGTCCCTGTGGAAGACAGAGCCACAAGAATTAATAGATTACATAACAAAGGATGGTACAGATGATCAATAACACGATGCAAGTTTGCAATTCTCTGCATATAAACCCAATTCAAAACACAACATTGCCCATTATCATCGAGAAACATTATGAGAATATGACGAAAGATAAGATGGCCTCCTAATCGGTCTAAACATGCAGATACCATTAGAAATAAAATATGCAATGAACATTTACTGAGCATGGCAGAAAGGTAGCATGGTACCAAATGAACATTTTTAAGTTGCATGATAAGCTGAGATTTGGACCGGACTAGCAAGTCCACTCGAGATTTGCATCAGATACCAAAGAAGCAGTTTTAATCCGATTTGATGTTTAGGATGTGAACAATGACATCAAATCTGACAAGGATTTTGTTCCCAGACAAAAAAAAGTCGTGGCTACACTCCAGCATCTCTAATTAGAAAAACAGGAGGCATGAGATCCTCAGACACGAGTTACTCCTCAAGCCGTCCCAGTATATCGTGCTCTCTGAAAAGAAGATACCTGAAGTTTCAGTAGCCAGGTTAGACCACCAGCACAGACTAATAAGCTTAGATTATCAGATCCAAAAGAACTATACATACGTAATGTTATTAGATGTTTAGATTGAGACTGAAAATAAGAATGGTATGACTTCAGAAGGGATAATTTATCAGATCCAATCTGAACAATGTAGCTTGAAATAGCTACCTTCTCAAGGAAGTAACCTCAACTTCAGGACAGAGAAAATGTGTAGAGTATGAGGGACTTGTATATACTAATATAGGATGAACTACAACTTTCCCTATACTGAAAAAAAGACAGTAGCTACTGCGAAGACCACAGACTCACCAACAATTTGTACACAGTGAAATACACCACGGAAGGACCTCAGAAGCTTGGCATTGCTCGTGGGCTGCTGCGGCATAACTGAAGTTTTTCATGTGTATAATCTTCTGCTGCGCAAAATTGGTAGGCATAGCACAACTAGCTGCAATATCTAAATATATGACTAATCACAACCCACAAGAATGACAAGAAATCACATTTATGGACTTCGATATTTTTTATGCCTAAAGCTTGATCTATTAACACTTCGTCAACTTAGAAAGGCACTACCTAACCATTAAGCAGGGGAGCACTAATCACAAATATAAGAAGAGGACAAGGATTTGGAGACTCGCGTGAAAGGAAGGAGCCCGGGTGACTCCAAACTCACCCAACTAGTTGAACCCAACGATAAAAAATTAACAATATTCATTCGAAATCCCCCATATCTATAACCCAAGAATCAATTTCCCCCTCTTTTGAGGCTACCAATCAATCTAATAGAAGGGATAATTTATCATCCGATCCGTCACACCAAAGAAACAATAGATCAGATCAAAGTAAGACGAAGGCGTACCATGTAGCTGAGGGGGGGTAAGAAGAGAAGGATAGGAAAGGGAAGGCGAAGCGGGGATGCTCTAACGACCCATGTATGTCCATTGGCAGCCGTGCTGGTATGGCCCACAATTATTATCAGGCTGTGCTATGCAGGCCCGGTGTGCCGTCCACTCGGTTCAGACATAGTACGATCCACTGAGCTGTACCGGCATAGCCCATGATCTAAACGGACCGTGTTGTGCTTGAACTGTGCCAATAGTGATGGACCATGGGGCGGCATGCTAAAGCTCAGCCCATTGGCAAACCACTCCACCCAAATCCTACCTCCACCCACAGGTTGAACCCATTTCAACCTAGAATTTTTAAACCCACATCAAATCAACTCAAACCATTTCTACTATCAACCCAATCCGACCAGTTAGTTGCCTCAACTCGTTCCCACCTATCTAAAGTCAACCCAAATTGAAACCCAACCAATTAGAGGCCCAAATGTGTGCATCCGTCTAGTAACGAACCCTCACCATTCGGTTGGGGCATCGGAAAACTTGTACAACGAAGAAAGAGAAACCCCATCAGACTATGGCTATGCTCAAGTTGGCTTAAAGTCAGTTTCTTCTTTTGGTTTCTGCTTTTTTATTATTCAATAATTTCATCTTTTTATTTTTTTGATTTTTTAAGATTTTTTTACCTTTTTTCCTATATTCCTTTGTATTGTTCGTGATGGGCTAACATATTTTTTTTCTATTTATACATTTTTAAATTTAATTATGTTAAATAAACTAATTTAATTATAATAAAAAATAAATCAACTAAAGTAAAAAAATTATAAATCAATACTAAACTAAGCATACCTATGGTGCCTCCGGCGATCCTCCTGACCGAAGAAGCGAAGATAACGTACACCAACCGAGCCGTTACGCGAGAGGCTAGCTATGGGAACAAACGGACTTCTTCTGCATCGACGCTTCCCACCGAACCAATTATTCCAAGGAATCTTGTATCCCCTTCGCACAAAAAGATCAGTTTCTTCTCGTTTGTAGCCTTACTCAACGGAATCGATCGGCAGGGTCTCAAGCTGATATATTGCGGTATTGGCATGTCAAGTAATGTGAAACTAACTAGCTAGTGACACGACTGGAGAATCTTCGACGAAGACGACGTCGGAGTGGACACAGGAAATTGTTCACGGTATCTGCGTTTTCACGTATATGGGTGACGGAATGAGCTAGGCATATCAGAGTCGTATCCTGCACAATACGTAGGCCATCAATTTGTCAAACACCGTACGTAAGCTGTGGAAATAGTGACGGATCAGGATTTTTAGGATACATGTTCAGACTTCAGAGTTAGGTTGTTTGGATATTTCAATACTATGACACACCGTTTGTCCCAAAACACTAATACAAATATATATAGATATAATAAAATATAAAAATATATAAATTAATGATTTCTTATGAGAAAATAAGCGACATACAACGAGCATAATGACATGAATTAAACATCAAATTATAGAGATTAATGATAGTTGTATACCTTGCTGATCCTTGGTATCAGCAATGAGGTGGAAACTATCTTCTGTGTCTTTTCAATTCTCTCCCATAAAGATTTTAAATCTGCACACTTTTTATTTTTAAAGCTTAAAGGTCTACAAAATTATAAAATATAAGATTCATGAGTTTACTATAAAATCAAATGTGGGAGATTGGATAACATATCTTATTGCAGTAACTCACATTTGAGAGACTGGGAGTCTAACCAATGAACAATCCAAAGGAAAAATCTACAGTTACCCAATCAGTATCTTCCCCTATTGCATGTGTTAACAACCTTGTGAGAGAGGGGGGACTGACAGGGCGGAGGGCCGGAGGCGATCCACTGGTCTAGGGCTCTAGGCGGTGGTGTGGTCAGTGGTACCGCGGAGCCAGAGCTCGGAGGTGACGTCACCGGAGCCAAAGCTCGGTCCCCGGAATTGAACGCTAGGTGCAACCAGCCGTGCAGTTGGAGGCGCGGATGGAAATTGGGAATTGGGGTTTGCTAGTTTGGAGTGGCCCTGATGCCCCGTCCCCGTGCCGAGCCTGCCGGGCGTTGGCCGTGTCCGTGGCCCGTCGGCCGCCGACCGCTGGCGCCGCCCAGGCCCCTGGACCATTGCTGCCTACCTGCCGTCGTGTGCTGCCCACGAGGCCGCGATGGCGAGCCGATTCTGGACTCTGGACCATTGCCGTCGCCCTGCGCCCCTGCCGTGGCCATGCTGCCCACGATGCCCCGCCCGAATGCCCGATGGATGGCTAGGTCAGGACATCCGGTGGGGAATGCAATGGCTCTGCTCTCTTGTCTCTTGGAGGAAGGGGTTTCTTTTTCATGGGCAAGGGCAGATGCCAGATGGGCGGCCAAATTGCCAAAAGAAGAGGGCTAGGCCAGCATTGGTTACATTGCTCACGTCGCGCGCTGGGAGCGATCGAGAATGAGGCATTGATTCGGAAATTTGAGAATACCAACTCATATACATAATACATGTGTAATATACCTAATAGATAATGGATTTTTGGTCAAAACATTTGGGTGTTCAGCTGAACACCCATGAACTCTGTCAGGTCCACCTCTATGTGGAGAAACTGTTAGAATATATACTTCCTATTGGCAAGGATTACTTCTATATTTACGATTTTCTGAATAAATGTTATTATGTTCTCTGAATAAATTATCATTTATAAATGTTAGTAAATATGTGACTTGTTAGGGAAGCTCTTTATTTATTGTATGATAGCATTTTAAAAGATCTTTGAACGGATATCACTAGTCAGGACACTATGATTTATAGATTAGCACATGTATTGATTGATAACCATCTTTCACCAGTCATAGGTATATGAATATTAAATCAATAATATGGACACATGTTAGATAGTATAGTATTGGATTAACTCACCTTGAGACATTGTTGAGATTATTTTTATATTTTATGTGTCATCAGCTTATCTCAAGTAATAATAATGTATAATCCTTATATTTGAGATAAGCATAGTTTTTTACACTTAGGGGTTGCCATGCTGCTTCGTAACTGGTTAATCATAAAGTTAACTTTCGAGTATGCTATGAAACATGCTAAGAAATTTGTCTGGTTGGATATAGGATTTGCTCCTTCTACATAACAGGAGAGATATCTTTGGCTCTTCAATGTAGTCGGATAAAAAAAGTATATGGCCATGTTACGAGTGGTCGATGAGTCTACCACATAAAGTTATCCATCACTAGATCGAGAAAAGATTAAACAATCCATGGATAGCATATTTCTCACTTGAAGTTCGATCGGATATCGTGAAGCAAAAGGAGAATACGCAAATAAGTCATTTAGTTCGATCAGATATAAACTGGTGGTATGGGTATACTGACTGGTCGTAACCTAGTCAGACATATCATGAATTGGTCTGTGAATTGGTTGCATGGAGATACAGACTAGTCGTAACTAAATACGATTTAATCATAAAGAGTTATGAACTAATCGTGAGCGAATAAGACTTGGTTACAGACTATATTGCATAAGGTTTATCGAGATTAATTTTTGTGTATATCTGGAGGTCGATATATTCTGTTAGGGACCGCTACCAACAAGTGATTGAAAAGGTGTTTACGAGTTGTAACCAAGTATATATAAATCTACAGGGTCATATACTTAATGGGTTGAAATAGTTAGGGTCTGGATGGTAGACTCTGAGTCGAATACGATATCTACTCGCATTGAATAAGGATCCAGTCAGAGGCTCTCCGAGTGGGATTTCGGTAGAGGCGTTGCTACGACTGCGGCTTTGATCGGAACAATCCGAGGAGAAGACAATCGGCTCGTGGACGATCGACTATTTCTACTACATCGACACACGTTACGTTGAACTGGACTGTTTCAACTCTTTTTCCGCTGCATTGCCCATCTAACGGTAAAGATCTGAAATTTTTTACTCGCATAGTTGCTTGATTTACGCGATAGATATTTTATTTTGTGCTAGTGTAGCCTACCGTATCTCAACAAGCACCAATACCTGCACAATGGCCAAACTATTGTGTGCCCCTAGAAGAAACAACAGCTTGCACGTTCGTCGGCTTGCAGGTTGCAGCTGGGAAGACTTGCGTGAGGTAATGAGGCAGCCCCCGCCCCCCGGTCACCAACAGAGTTTATGGACGCCCAAAGTTTTGAGTCGTTCGTTCTGCTTGTTTGTGGCTGCCGTTCTTTTGTTACAGACCTCTAAAACAATGTTATGCACAAGGTTGAGTGCTCCAAAGGTCCACATGAATGAAGCTCTATCGTCAATTTTCCAGGAAAACCCTCTTGAAGCTCTGGTTTGAAGGATGTTCTCCGTTCTCTAATTGATGCTGCCTGGACGACACTGTAATTTAGCATGCTGCTGTTTTCAGGCTCAAAGAAACAGTCTTGTACAGACATAGATTTCTTGTAAAAAAGAAGACTGGTCGGGACAATTATGTTTTGAGTTTGAAATCCCTGGATCGAGTTAATGGACATTCAATGATTCTCCGACGATGCCGGAAGACCAACACAAACCTGCTTACCAGACGCTGGAATATACTCAGGTGAGGACAAAATCACTTACTGTGCAGAATACAGTTCAGAAAAGCAAACGTACCTTTCTTTCCTGGAAAAGAAAAGGTAGACGTACATTCAGGCTGGTAAAGCCATTTACTCTCGGGGAAGAAAACAGTGAGTGAACGTAGCTGACGGTACGACATCAATGTTGATTGCGGAACATGCATTTCTATCGAAAGTTATAAGATAGTTGGCAACAACTTTCAGGAAATTACTATTTGAAAATTAGCTTTATGGTGCACCTTTTCCTTCAGAAGAACAGAGATAATGGTTAAGTGAAGCAGATACCAGTTCTAGTGGGTCACCTTAAGCAAAATAAGGAGTTCCAAATCTTAAGAATGCTCAAAAATAAACCAACCCACTTATAAATATCGAAAAAGTCACACAAAACCCTGAGATCTGAGAGCTAACCACTTCCAACTCCATCAGGTTATAAAATAGGTCTTGTAAAAAAGGTTATAAAATAGGGGCAACCAATGGCATGGCCAATAAGCATTTTAATAAGTTCAAGAGCAATCCTTTTCAATCATCAATCAGGTATGAAAACTATTAAGGACACCATGTGATTCTTTTCACGCGCTCTGAAAAAGGCATAGCGGCTCAACCACCAGCACTTGACAAACAGAACAAATCAAAGCAATATAGGACAGAATCTACTCATAACACTGCACCGAAGCAAACAACCATCCAGTTCCAGTTGCCGTTGGTACAACAACTTTCCTCACATGGCATGACAGCTCGGTTAGTGATCAGGTAAGGAGAGCAAAAAATGAATGTGTGAAACATGTACTCAACAAGCAATTACACAAACATTGCCAAGGAAAACTTATGCAAACAAGTTGTCAAGGAGCGAACTGAGCACATACAAACCCTGAGACGAGCTAACAAGTAAATCTCATCTTTTATGAGATGAAAAACCTAAAAAAACTCATCTATATACTCCTTTGGAAAGCAATTCTTGTTTCACATTGTATTTGAATCCTTCGCCTGTTGTACAAGCTGTTATAATAGGTAACAAATAATCTCTCTACTTCATTCCCAATTCAAAATGCAGGCAGCATAGTGGTACATTGGATCTGGTATACATTAAACAAGTTGGGCATACTCACGTATAATTGCCTAAAATCAAACAGAATTAACAGAGAACTCAACAAGACAGTTAGAACACAACTACAGATCACACAAAATTAACCTTTATATCACAACATCAGCCACCCTTCATGTCCAGGTTGAATAAACTTCATCAAGAATTCTCACAGATTGTTGTGATTTTCAATCGGGGTGGTTGTTCTAGTTCAGCATTCCTTTTCCAGAAGGTGCGCCGCCACCATACTTCGAACCCTCTCTGAATGTTCGGGCAGTCCTCCCCAGAGTTGAGGAACCGATTAAACCACGCTAGCAAGATCTCCTGCTGAGTTGCAAGTGGCAGTGTCAGGATCGTGTTTGCTAGCCCATCCTCAATCAAATGTCGATCAAGCCCCTTGCATGCTCGCCGCATCCATCCAAAGTCCTCATAGAAGGGTTCAAGCCAGGTACTCAAGAGCTGGCAGCGGACCTCCTTGGACACTAAGATCTGTCCCTTGCCAACCCCAATGAAGAGCCTCGCCGTCACTCGGCTCACTTCATAGCGATATATTGCCGGCACTTTACCGTGCATCTCCGACAACTCAGTCTGCATTGCCCATGTCCTCAAGAAGTCCTCGGCAGTCTGGCGCTCAACAAGGATGTCGAGCATCCAATGTAGGTTGTCAGCCTGCCTGGCAATCTGCACCACCTCTGATTGGTCACCCCCTGCAACCCTCACAAATTGCTCACGCAGCAGGCACAAGCAGCCGTTGCATGCCGAATAGAGTGACTCCTTGCGGGGGTCGCCACCAATGGCTCCGCCACCTGATGTGCTGTTCTCCCTGAGCATTTTGGACACCAGCCCCTTCATCTCCCTCCTTGCCTTCTCATCCTTCCCTTGCAAGACAACCTGCAGGAGCCTCGCTAACACCTCACCACCACCCGCATTGCCACCGCCATCGCAACTCCCTCCCACTTCCACCTCCTCAGCCGCTGCAGAAGGCGCCAGCTCCAGCGAGACCCTCTTAAGCACCTCCCCGGCGCCCGAGCTCTCAAGGTGCAGCTGCGTCAACAATGCCGCCACTTTCTCATCATCATCCTCCGCCCACGGCGCCGCCTCCAAATACTCCAAGCAGGACAGCACTCCAGCATCGAACACGATGGCCGCGGACACCTACAAAAAGAACACAGAAATTAAGGACCAAAAATCAATGATTCCAACTGACCATAGGACATCGAGAAAAAAGGCCGTACCTTTAGAATGCCAAGAACCTTGTTCACACCCTCCCGCATGAGCCTCCTGCGGAGATCCTTGCAGTACATGAGCCTCAGCGTCTCGACGTACACCTCGACGTCGTCGCAGTCGGAGATGTCGACGATGTGCGGCAGTGTCCGCTGCTGCTTGGACCACCGGTCCGACAGCTTGGCGGCGAAGAACCTGCTGTGCGCAACGAGTATGTGGCGGTGCACGCAGAGAGTGATGGAGAGGCCGTCCTTTGAGCTGAGCGTGAGGCGGACGTCGGAGGAGTCGGCGTCGTTGAACTGGTTGCCGGGGCTACAGCTGCCGATGAGCTCGGCGACGCGCTCCTGGAGCAGCATCTGCCTGTCCATGGAGCGCGCGGGCAGCAGGGGATGCGGCTGGGGCGGGGCCGGGATGGAGTGGATGGCGGCGGTGCGGGGGTGGTAGCCCTGCTCGTTGGCCATCATGTCGAAGAGGGTGGGGCTGGAGCGCGTCTTGTCGAGCGGCGGCGGCGGCGGGGACATGGGGTTGAGGAGGCCGGCGTTGAGCGCGGAGTTGAACTTGGTGTAGCTGGACGGGTAGGACGGCGGGTTCGGGGTTGCGTAGGAGGCGGCGCTGGAGGGCGGCTGCGGCGGGGGGTCCATGGGGTCGGCGCGGGCAGGGGAGGAGGAGGGGGCGGCGGAGGAGTGGGAGTTGGAGTGGGAGGAGGCGGGGAGCACGGGAGCGGTGGGGAGTAATGGATTGGCCGCTGAGGGGACCACCCGATGGCTGTGCCGCTGTGCCGTGGGCGGAGCAAGGGTGAGTGAATGAATGCTGGCGTGGGTACGGTGCTGGGCTGGAGGAGCCGAGGAGCGGCGCCGGTCTCGTTAATTAAAAGCTTGCTACTACACAATGACTCCAATATTTATATATTTAGGTTGTTATTAAATTTTGTATTTAAAGGAGAGAGAACAATAAAGATGAACAGAAATAAATCTACTATTTTTTTTATTTTCTAAAAGGTTTGCTCCTAGAAAGCTTACTGGTGCAAGGAACAAGTATCTTCTCTCTTTTCTCTCTTTCATGTCAAAAAAATTGATGTAAGATATCCTTAGACTGAGTTTTTTGGCTTATACCTTATATCTTATAACTTTTCTCGAACAATAAACAAAATGGCTTCTTCGTCGCTGTTTCGAAGTGGTTTATCATAATAGTCTTTTTTAAGTAGTTTATTAGTTTATCGATATTCAGTTCGTGCATATAAATACTTATGCTAGTACTAAAAATCATAAATCGCAGTTGAAAAAATTCACTCTTAGTAACAAGCTAGATAGACTACCGAGAGTGTCCTAACGGACAGTGTGAGGTTATGACGTGCAGGCTTACAATTGTAGAGTGGGATTGCGGTTACGCCGAGGGATCACGGTGGTTGTGTCAAGAAAGGTGCACCAAACTACTATGATATGCATGGAGTCGACATGGTACAATAAAAGTTGGCGTACAATGTTTCGGCCATCAGGCCTTAAACAAGTTGGAGGGCCTTTAGTCTAAAATTACATTAAAACATTCCCAACAAGTAAATTTGTTTGATATTTAGCCTATACCATGTCAGCTTTCGGTGATATTGAATAGAGAAAGGGAAGAGAGAAGCTTGATACTCAGGACATTTCCATTGCACAGTGTGCATATGTTGTTTGTAAACATACTGCTTCAACTACGTCCTGAACTGCATTAAGCTTGTACTGCATCAAGTCCAATAGTAAGTTGTTTGCGTATTTAGTCGACTTTGATACTATATTTTTTTTGTGTATTTTTCTGAAGTATAATGAGTAGTCTATTGTTAATTATGTGTTTTGCATCACTAGTTTATTGCATTTGCTTCTTAGTAAAATTTAGAATTAAAATTTTATCTACATTTACAACAGTCATACTAATAATTCTTTCCTCTGACGCAACTTTGCTCCTCATTTCTCCTAAAACATACCCTCGCGCTCTGCATTACCGACAGGTCAGCAATTCATGACATTTTCATCTAAAAAGAAAATTCATGAAATTTTACACCCATACTTCTGCTTCCTGCATATGCATTTCCGTGCTGCTCTGGCCTATGCAACCTTCCATGTGAAATTACCCAAGCCTAGGAGTTTCATTGTCGTACCAACAATCGTGTAGACCGGACAGTCGGACACATGAACTGCGATGCATACAGCTAATGTAGTAGGGAGTACTTGAATCCACCAGTGTACGTGGAGCGAATCCAAACATAGCAACAGTGTACGTGGGGGGCGAATCCAAAGACCATCGACCGAACAGAGGCCAAACATTAACGGAGGAAGCAAAAGTCAAGCCCAGCTCATGTCTAGTGGCTAACACAATTTAGTACTTGAGATGAACAATTCTTAAAACCAAGTAACCGATGTCCTACGAATGCTAGTACGCATGGTATGGACCGGTGGTTGAAATTATCCAGGCACAATCTACTGTATTCTTAAGATCACCCTGGATTCTCTGTACGGACAGTTAAAATCCAAACGTGTGCGACATGATTCTATCATCCCCATACGCCGCAATCCCTTGCCACAAACTGGTTGCTCGGAGTTCACGTCAGAATCCAAAGCATCGGGTGATGGCCTGAGCGCACGGTCGGGATGCCCAAAGTTTTTGAGGCGTTGTCAAACAACGAAGGCCTGCCGGCCTGAGGTCACCCACGGTCGGCAGCCGCGCGGCACCGGCACGGCATTGCGACACCCATGCGACAACGCCGGCGCGCGCGGTACAACGCCCGGCGATGATGATGATGAGCGGTCTCGTTTTCCGAGCAGTCGATGCCCGGGACAGCGGCGCTCCGGCACCGCCACACGGGCGGAAGCGAGCGCCGGGCTCTGTTGTGGCCTTGTGGGCCTCGTGGCATCGGGAAATCTTGGCAGCATGCATGCAGCGGCAGGCCAACTTTTGGGCAATGCATGTGTTTTTCGGCGAAAACCGTGCCGATCGATCAGAGACCAGCCCAACCATCACAAACTGGGCCGAACTTCGGCACGGTAGCCCGTAGGTACTTAATTTAGTATAGAAATAAGTACATATAAAATATCAATTTTTTTAAAGCCAGCAAATGCTGGATGATATATTAAAAAGAAAAAAATAGATCTGATCAATTTAAAGGAAGCACAGGCGGCTCTTGTGGCGGAATAAAAAGAGAGTAAAAGGTTAACTCTTTACAAGGAATCAAGGGGGCGACAAAGTGAGATAAACATTACTCCTTTAAATATTTTGCTCTAGCAAACTCTCAGAGTTTAGCCTCATCCTTGATTAGTGTTAAGATCTCACATTGTGTCAAAAGCTTATTTTGGAATACACGTCTGTTTCTTTCCTTCCACCATTGCCAGAAGACAAGGATGATGAATGTGTTTGCAGCCTTTGTGAGGCCGATTAGGGAGTTGACCCGCTTGAGCCACTAGTGTTTACTTATCATCGGTTGGCCTCAGTTTGTTGGGTCAAGCATTAGCAGGTGCAGCCATTTTGCTAGTTAAGTCCATATCTGCCAAATTGCCAGGCAGTCGATGAAGAGGTGCGCTGTAGTTTCAAGGTTTCTATTGCACATTCGGCAAAAGTAGTTGTTTGGCCATCCTCAATACTGTAATCTTTGAACTGTTCAGATTTTGTTTTGCAACACCAGTGAAACGAATAACTCACAGCGTGAGGGCGCCCATGCTTTCCAAATGATGGCTTAGTATATGGTTCTAACTGATTCTAGAAATTGTGCTCGATAGAACTGATTCCAAATGAATAAGCGTCATCGGTAGTTAGTTTTCATTGGATCTCATTCTCAATCTCTGGATTTATGTCAAGCTATTGTACCTTGTCCTATAGGCTCACATATTCAATTGACATGTCAGTGGTGAGACTGCGTTGGATGTCTCATATCCACTTCATATCTTGGATGGCATTTGCAACTGACCTATTTTTCGCTTTGAATGTTTGTATAATTTTGGGGCCAGATAACATGGCGTGACTCCACCAATCCAAAGAGAGGTTCAGAATTTTGCTTTGTGGCTATTTCCTATGCATACCTTAGTGGTCGCTGCAAAGAGCTCTTTGTCCCTACTGTCACAAGGCGTTGGAAGTCCTACCCATGGTTTTTGCGGTGATTTTCATTCATATCGATGGTATTCGTATCAAATTTTACTCGAAAGTCTGCCAAGCACTTTGAATTATGAAACTAAATATTTGACCCTTCAAACTTTGTAATCTGATTCAAATAACACCCTGATCAGTTTTGCATGATAGTATTGTCCACGTAGTATGATGAGTAGATGGTTTCGCTATGTAGGATGACACGTTAGCCAAGTTGGGTCAATGATATGTAGAGCCTACAAAGGCTTCTCTTCCACTGAGCTTCCAACCATGCTTCCATGGCCATCGCTTCTTATAGTTCCCCCTCTGTGTTTCAATTTGGGAGAGAAGGTCATGTGGGCTCCTTCTATCATTCACTTAAATTTGACCAATGTGTCATCCTACGTGGTAAAACCGTCTATTCATCGTGTCACGCGGGTAATACCACTATCCGAATCCGGGTTAAAGTGTTATTTGAACTGGATTATAAAGTTGGGGAAGGGCAAATGTCCAATTTCATAGTTTGAGGTGTTGGATGGACTTTTGATAAAAATTTAATGTGTTATATGGACTTTTTTTGTTTAATATATCAGCCACAATACAATAAGCAGGTTATTTTTGAAAGTCCAAACTGTGCTCGAGGTCCATATGGATGATTGCTAGTTTAATTCTGGGAAACCCAAGGGCCATAGTGTGGGCTCAATATTTTATGTGGGGAGCATCTACTCCACGTTATACCTTCGAAGGCTCCTTCAATGGTATAGCCCTTTCCCACTGCTCTCCCTCCCTCCTCCTCCCCTGCCACTCCCCCTCTCCCTCTTCTTCGGCGCGGCAGCAGCTTTGCACCCCCTCCTCCACTTCACCTAGCTCTCCTCCACCACCGGTGGCCAACAGAGACCTTGCCGTCCCGCTACCATCTTCCACTTCTCGCCACCCCCACCCTGCCCAATTTAATATTAGTGAGTTGTCGCCCACCGTCACCCCGGCCTCCCTCTACATTGAGGAGGGGGCACAATGAACCCATCATTGGCAATGGCACCCCCTCTCAGCTGTCACGGAAGAGCCAAAGCGAGAGAGAGAGAGCGCAAGGGAGCGGTGGCCAGAAGCGAGGGGAAGCACGAGAAAGAGAGGATGGTATACCTTCGTCTCCTTAACTAATAGCCCACAATTAGTTACAAAGGAAGCCTACTGTGTTCGAACAAACTTTTTAAGGAGAGTTTTCTCAATTACAATTCTGATCATCCCACGGTGAAAAGTCTGTGTGTATCACATTGTCGATCTGTCGTGCGAGTTTGAGTTTGAAACAGAGACACCCATCAATCACCTAAGCTGCCCATGCATTTTTTGTAGACTCCTGAGCACGCATTTTTTTAGCAAGACCTAATTAACCCGCCCTTGATAATAAGTTGCTAATTAGGCAGGCAATCCAATCCATACTGCCACGATCGGATAAGTTCTACCACATGTGAATGGCAGCAATTAGAGGCTACCCCACACGATTAGGCAAACCCTTTCCTGCACGGCAATCCAACTGTTAAATTTCGGATAGTATGAGGCAGGACAGAGTGTGCGTGCATCCATAAAAACTCAGTACCGATTGCCAACTTATCCTGATGAGGGCATAGCCTAATCTAATATAGGTGTCATCATCCTGTACGGTACGGCTACTGAATGTGCCACACTTTTTTTTTTTTTTGAGCTGAATGTGCCACACTTGGGAGAAGGCGAGGGGGGGCAATCCAAACTGAATAAAGCAGGATCCCGCGCACCGACAGAGCGATCGGCAACTGGCTCAGTAAACAAATTGCCAGTAGGCAAACTTTGGTAAGGATGCCTCATGACTTGGGAGCAAACCTATCCTGATAAGGACGTCGTCTAAGCTAATACTCCATCGTCATCGTGTACGGCTTCTGAATCATGTGAGACGCTTGCAAGCAGACGAGATTGGTAATTAGCTGAAGTTAGAAGCGAAGATGCCACAGTTAAAAAGAAACTGGGGGACATCTTACACGCATTTCGGTACCAAGTACGTCCAGCTCGCACTTTCAGCTAAGCCAAAAGCACCTCTACAGTATTTACGTTTTCTTGGAGTAGGGCGCCCAAGGGTCCCGGACAGATCGGATCCAACGTACCAACAGTTGAGGATCTGTATCAAACACAGGATTTCCTCTGTGTTCCGGACAAACATGATCCGTTCACGGGGAAGGATGCCCCGATGAACTACCATCCGTACTAGCACCACATCCTACAGGTTCAAAGGATTATACAAGCGGGGGCCAGGGCAAGACAAGGTCCCTTTCTCGCGATGCATGAACCTGGCGCCGATCTGATGCGCCGGGGGCGGGCGGGACGGGCAGCAGAAGACGGCGACCGGGAGGTAATCAAGGGCAAGGACACACGCGGGTGGCTTAACCGGTCCACCCGCCACGCCCACGCTTGGCTTGGCCGGCCGCGGTTGCTGTCCCCGCTCCTCGCTGCCCGCCCCCGCCTCTTGTCCGGTCGTGTGATGCCTGCGTGTGCGGCCGTGGCTTGCGCGGGGCAGGGCTCGGGCGCCAGATTCCACGGGCGGCATTCGCGTGATTGTGCACATATCTCGCTGGACGATCGGCCGGCGCGGGGTCCTTGATTACATTGGACACCGTTTCAAGCTGCGTGAACATGATCGAAGAGTTTTGAGCTGTTCGATCAGAAAATAGGAATTAAGTACGGTTGCGCGAGACTTTTGAGATGCTTGAAGCAACGACTAGATATTTAGTGACATGGAAGTGCTGGTTATCGACCAGTAGCTGTCGCGTTTTTCATCTTTTGAATGGCCGGTGGAGAACTATGAGCCTAGAATATGCCATCCTAGGCAGGGAGGGAAAGTCACATCGTGCATGGGCTGCCTGCCTCCTCGCCGGTCATGAGCGAAAGGGAAAGCATGCACGGGCGCCATTATTAGGGTATTGGTTTTTGTTGTTAGTTTTGCCTGATACTTATGGATTTTGATGGAAAAAAATAGTATAACGAGTGAGGAAAAAAATGAGGAAAAGATATATGCATATGATAGAAGTGAGAGTAGTAGGATGTGTGATGTATTTGTGACCCTCTGACTTATCTCTAGAGCGAAATGGTAGTGAAAGGAGAGAAGTTGTTTCAAGAAATCAGATGTTCATATCAACTTTTGACTTTTCTAAACAAAAGACAATATGAACATGGCCTTAAACAATATGGGAATGCCCAACGGGTTGGTGACACGTTTAGTTGAGATGTCCTGCCAAAACAGTGTGGACAGGGATGCTGTCATCAACAAAAAAAAGCCAGAACCACAAGGTTTAGGAGTGATCGTTTCGGCTTTTTTCGGCTTCAGTTTCTAGCTTCAGCTTTTTTTTTTTCACTATTCACTACACTATCCACTAACTCAGCTACAGTGTTTTTTCAGCCAGCTACAGTGTTTTTTCAGCCAAAAGTCATCGCTATTCCGATCACCCCTTACGTTAATCAGCACGAACATGCTGGAACAATTCTAAATTTTTGTTAGATCGGTTTCTTATATGAGCCGTCATGCGCTGAGGGTTGTTTCTGCGTACAATACTTCTTACTATCTTTATTCTCCTTTACTTATTGCTTTAGACATCAGTATGGTCTTCAGGTAACCGTTAGGTCATTTCTTTTTTTAGTTATATGTTTGAAACAATTGTTAAAAATATAATAATATAGAAGCACATTTGATGATAAATTTAACAGTGCAATTTTCATATAACAAATCTAAATACTTATATGTATATTTGTAGTCAAAATTTTGAAACTTTTATTCCACACATTCTAAAACGACAATTCAAAAGGAACATAGCAGTATCATATAGGTACGTAATATCAGAAACAAGAGTCGGAATCAAAAGAGATATAAATAAAAATCCTACAAAGGATAATGAATCTTAGTTGAGAGGATTAATATTTTCTAAAGTGTGACGCCTAAAGGATAAGTCAAGATTAAGGAAAAACGTTACATTCGTTATGCACGAGCGGCCAGCATATTATTACATGCATTTATCTTTTCAACGTCTTGTTTTATCATGTCCATCCAGCGAACCACAAATAAACATCTTTTCCTTTCAGACAATCTCACACGACTGCTCTATTCTACGCCTGCGCGTATTATACGTGCCGAAAAGTTATTGTTATGCATGATGAAATTACTGTCAAATACATATAGTTATTATCAGTTGTGTAGTATTATAACTAATAGTAACTCTACATATGTTTAAAAATAACTTCACTCGTACACGACAGAAACTTTCTAACACATATTCTATCTCTACACTCGTACACGACAGAAACTTTCTAACACATATTCTATCTCTACATGTAGAATAGTAATTACATACATATAAAACCACAAAGCCGCAGCCAACAATCAATCTACACTAATACCGTCTTGTCCCCATGATGTGGACATATTTTTTATTATCTGGACAAAAGAAAAATTGCAGATGATCGTATGAACAGCTCCTTTGAATTTAAGACTGTATGAACGGCTCCTTTGAATTTAAGTGAGACTATGAAGTACGGACAACAGCAAAATGCAGAGATCATATGCAGGGGAAGAGAAAGCAAAGATGTTGTTGACCCGTTCTTTCCAGTTTATGACTTACGATTTTCCTCGAACAAGTAAATAAGATAATTTCTCTGACGTTGTTTCGAAGTGGCTTATCAGGATAGCCTTTTAGAACGGTTTATTGGCTTTTAGTTTGTTTACATAAGCGCTCACACTAAAGATAAAAACTATAAACCATAACTGTTGTTAAGAATATAAGGGTACTTGTGTCTTTCCTAGTTTCTAAAGTTTAGTTGTGTCTCTTAAGTTCTGTACTATATATTGCCCATTAGACTGTGTAATGTATGATTGATTTATTTATCCATCCATAGATCTAACATGGTATCAAAGCTTAGGTTTAAAACCTGGGACAACCGGGTCTTCCACCTCCGCTGCCTCTAGGAGGATCGATCGCCGCTCCCGGGGGCGGCCATCGCCCAGCCACCGCCATCTTCTTCTTTGTGTGGCTACTGTCACAGGTGTTCTTCTCTATTGGTCATAACTGGCCACAGGTGGCATTCTCATCGCCACGTCGGAGACGAGGACTCTTTGAGCCATCGGCCGGCGGCGTCCTCTTTAAGATTGATGGCAATGTGGACTCTTCACTGCTCGCACTTTGCCTCTTCATGGCCAATCTCATTTGTTGCGCCCCGATCTGCTCTTGGCTGTCGTGGCTTCCGGCCACCGTCCTGCTTGGATCTAGGCGGATCCAAGCTCGCCCTGCCTGGATCTGCCAACATCCTACTATCTTCGGCTCTTCCCAAGCTAGATCATCAGCGCCTCACCCGGATCTGGCCACCTCAACGCTGATCTCTATTGGATCTGTCGAGCTGTGCGTTAAGCTATTCGTCTCTGGCTCATCCTGCCTGGAGTCGCCGTTGCGCTGGCCAGATCAGCAATGCCCGCTCCATTTCCTCTTCGGCCGCCGTCGGATCTCGGGTTGTCACTCGGATCTGACTTCCTCTTCAGACGTCGCCGAATCCCGATCGACGTGGACGTCTTCATAGCTGATGGATCTCTCGTCGCTCTCCCACTAGGCACTCTTCGCCGTCATCCAATCTGCCAACGCCAATGCTATTCACCACGCTCCTAGGCGACACTGAGGTGTCCAGCTCCTCCGCGGCACTCACTGCCGCGTAGATGGATGCCGGGGAGATGACGCTCTACATTGCCACGAAGGCCTATGCAGAATAGTGAAGGAGTTTCTGGGGTGGTGGCCTGAGCTTTGCTTAGTGTGTTACTCCTCCAACACTAGTCCACTTTACTCTGTGGGGGACGTGTAATTTGGGGGAGAGCTATGGAGATAGAAGTGGAGAGGAGGGAGTAGCACAGCCTTTGCATATCTGCTTTTGCTTGGTTTAGGTGGGTCGTTGGATCTGTTATTCGAGGGCTGTGGCGTCTCTACCTACCTTTTTAATTGTTTATTGATGTTGCTTAGTATCTCGAGTCTTTCGTTGCGTCCATTCAAATCCGTAGTCTTCTATCTTCTAGTTCATCTAGATCGTGCAAGTCTACAAATTTCTGTGTTAGTTAATCAATTGTTTTGCTTGCCTCAGTCCGTCCTCTAGGATTAAGTGTGGCCTTTCGCGTGATAGCAACCGCCACTTTCTTTGAGCCGTGTGCAGATCGTAGAAGTCGTTATGATGCCGCCGCTTCTCTCTAAATTGTCACCCCGAGCTTCTAAGGCCGACACGCTTCTTCTGCATTGTTCTTCTATTATGTTTCTTATGCACTGTATCGCCATTGTCTTGGACTTCGATCTGTTTTATGAGCTGGAAATATGCATTATGGGCTGTCGCAAGATCTCAGATGGAGTTTTTCTAACTTTGACACAATTTTCAAGAGTTGCATGCTACGACGACGCCTTCAAGACTTGGATTTTGGATTATCTCTATTTTAGTATCAGTTCTTTCAAATGCAATACTATTGCATACGCCTTGTATTTGAAGGATGCTAATGATATAAGGGTATTTGTGTCTTTTTTTAGTTTTTAGAGTTTAGTTATGTCCTTTGAGTTTTGTATTATATATTACCCATTGGGTCGTGTAATATATGTTCGATTCATCTATTCATCTATAGATTTAGCAACTACAAATTATAAGTTACAGCTGAAAAAAACGCACATGTCTCCTTCGAGGTTCCCCTTGCTAACTTCCACAGTGAACCGACACACTTCCTTGGCCTGTTGGTCTGGTCATGATGGGTCACGGCTCGCACCATTTGCTCGATTTGCTCCTCTCGAAGTCTTTACTGTAGCCATGCCACACTGTCAAAATTGATTAGGGTTCGCTCATTTTAGTTTCAGTTTCTAGTTTTGGTTTCTAGTTCACTATTTTTAAATTTCGTCTTTTTCTGTCCTTTTGGTTTTTTGAGCTATTTTGGCTTTTCTTTTTTTTCCCGTATTTATTTGCATTATTTGTGATGGGCTAATCTATTTTTTATTTTTAATTTAATTATATCAGATAAGTTATCATCAGCTGTAATACAAAATAAATCAGCTACAGAAAAAAAATAAATCATAAGTTAGCTTATTAAACCGAACTGAGCATCCCTAAACACACTAGCGCTGAATTGACAGAGCATTGATGAAGCAGAAGCCCCCGGGCCGGCTTGCCAGCGCTGGTCGGGTGCTTGAATACATTGTATCAGCTGCAAGAAGTACGTCAAGCCTAGAACAATAACTGTTCCATGGACACACTAGTAGTATTCACGTTTATCAGGGTTGGAAGTAGTATTAATCATGATGCGAAAGATAATTAGCGGCTGCTATCTAGAATCAAGAATCATGCATGACAAGTGGAGCCAGAGGGCGCAAGCGCAGCGCGGAAGTCAAGACACCGCACATCGGCGCATGCCATTTCCGTGGTGCGAATCGCGGAGCAGCGGGGCAAAAGGCAGAAGATTTAAGGTTAGGAGCCCCTTTGATATGAAGTTTAAACCAGAGACTGGAGCAGAGCAGTCGAATCAATCATTCACGGAGAGAGACTTCGCTGCTACTAGTAGTACTACATGTGAGTGCAATGTTTAACTGACGTCCTTGTTCGAGTTACCGGCGCTGTAATCATTGGAAGCTTGAAAGCCATAAGTTCGCGAGGCCCGCAGGCGCAGGTTCAATGTACCATGTGATGCGAGCAAAGTTTTCAGGAGCTTACACCAGATTCAAACTGTTGGCGTTTGCCACGCACATTTTCTAGGCCTGGGAATCGTGCAACCCCTAACCAAAACAGAAAAGGACGTTGATGCACAGTTACGTTTTGTGTAGCTCTATTCTTGCATCGAATTGCAATGTTCGGAGGAAGCGAGGCCATCTTGCATGGCATTTCCTGCCTAACGAACCGCGCAGTTGCATCCAGCTGCTTCGAAGGGCAGGCGATCTCGGCTGTCATACGTGCGAGCCGGTGCTAAGCTGCGCTTCGTTCGTCTCATCTCTCGTGCCGATCTACACGAGAGACTTAACATCATTCGTCCAGGATTTGTTGTGTAGTAATGTATCCGGAAGCAACCAGGACTCAAGGAGCTAGGTGGCATCGTACGGACTACGGTCTGTGATGTTAGCGATGATACAGCTGGTGAGGTCACATTACCTGAAGCGCATTGGGCGTGGCATTTTTATTTCTTTCCCCTCTTGAGATGACCATGACTTGTCGTCAGTGTGTGTCCGGTGCTAGCTCAAGGGCATTAGCATTTTAAAGTACAATGATACAGCTTAGCGCAGTCCAAGGATAAGAGGGAATCCTCTTTGGCCGTGCATCTGTGCAAATCTACAGGGAAAGGGGTGGCAAGCAGCTGGAGGAGTTGATGGGTAGATATGATAATCGTTGGATTGCTTCCCTGACCAGCCAGAGTGATGATTTGTCCCGTGAATAGCTAGAGAGCAGCGTGACAACGTACGCTGTCCTCGCACGTCCGCTAGAACATTTCTTACGACCTCAGGGGAAAAAACAAGACAAAAGGTAATTTTTTTTTGTGGACCGTTTTTTTTACCGAATCCCAATTCTTTCTTTCTCGCGAATTCCCCTTGTCACT
This sequence comes from Melocanna baccifera, assembly GCA_036346265.1. NCBI lineage: Eukaryota > Viridiplantae > Streptophyta > Magnoliopsida > Poales > Poaceae > Melocanna > Melocanna baccifera. The sequence goes on from CM070685.1 coordinate 6,536,656, forward strand.
TTCAGAGTAAATTGCGAACAGGGAAAGGGGGAACACGATATCAACAAACAAGACCTGGTGACCTCTTATGTCGGGCTATTTATTTAGTTAGACCAAACGCCACGAAATGTTGGTTATCACTCAATCAAGCACCGTCAATGGAATGCTCCTACACTTCACCTAAAGAGAAGATTGCACAGATCTTATTTCATAGAGCGTTTCCCCCCTTGTATCGGTGGATAGGCTTAGAAAATACGTCATCCTGCGGAGCAGCAAGCGCCGATCAAGCTGCCCAACAAAGTGGCCGTTTCGCTGGCTTCCGACGCGATTATTATTAATTTGTTGATTTCGACCGCCGCCGTGCACGGAGGCGCTCTCACTTATAAACTGTGATGCCGCCTGGCGATTTGTACCCACCTCCTGTTGCAGGGCTTCGAAAGTCCATATGTGTGACTGATTGCCTACGGAGACTGATCGATGAATGTCTCTTTCGATCCGTGCAAGGGAACCAGAAAAATGTCCTGCGCCCACTTTCTACTTTTCATGCCGAACTTCTTCCTCCTCAAGATGTGCTGCTGGAGTTTGACCCTGATTTGTTGTGCTTACTGGCCAGTGCAACCTGCAACGTAGTACGTAGTAGTACCATGTCATCAGTTATTAGCTTTTGTTTGGAAACCTAAATACCTAATAGTACTAGTTTCGTTACTACTAGGGCGCTCTCAAGTAGGCTTCTGTCCAACGCCGCGTGGGCGATTTTTTAATTTTTTTTTGTTTTTTTTCCTGTTTTTTTAAATTTACTTATACTTTTTTCTGTTTTTTGTTTTCGGTTTTTTTATATTTTTTACATTTAATTATACTCAATAAACCAATTCAGCTACAATATTTTTTCAACCAGCTACAGTGTTTTTTTCAGTAAAAATCAAAAACCATCGCTATTTCGATCACCCCTAACGCTGACGTGATTCCTGCTTTTGGTCTATAACTAGGTCGAGTACGATACTATGCCGAACAACACTAATGGTGCATTACTCACACATGAACAGTGCCAACGGACACTGTCAATTCATATTAAAACGCCCCTGAAGATTATTACTATATAGGCACACACACGAGCTGCCGATGCAATCTTTGCAGACCCAACCGGTTACATCAGGGGCACGAATTTCCTATCATTCTTTAGATGTCGATAAAGATGGCCGGCCTGCCTTTTGAACGGGGTCACTACTCGCTAACTCGCCATTGTTTGGCTATGGAAAGAATATCTGGTCTGACCTTTTGGAATGGGTCTGCTCTAAACCACTTTAGACCTTGTACAAACAATTGACCGGAGAAGAAGCGATTAAAACTATCTAGAACCGACGAACGCTTTTCTGAGAGAGAGAGAGAGAAAAATAACAATTCTGCACCGACGGGCTAAGATTAAAGAAACAACAACCGAGCTTCACTTGACGGAGCCAAGAAAAGCGGATAAGCGCGTCTGCAGTTTGTTGGACTAGACAGACTTTCTGAAGGGCCCCATCCACAATCCATGTAGGAGCATTGCTTAAATAAAGCGTAGTATCTAGTTGCTGCTGTGGCTATTTTCCTTTTTTAATAGGAAATTTAATAGTATTTTGTATTTTTCTTTTGAGACTAGGGATTATTTCTTTTTTTTTCTGTAGAAAAGGTCTAATGTGATCACTTATTACGTGCGTTTTACAGCTGCCACTAGCGGGAGGGCGCCCGCGCAGGGCGGAGAGTGGGGGTCCGCTCCACCCCCTCTCACACACAATGCGCCTGGACGGATGTCCGCCACCTAGCAAGGGAGGCGTGTTTCGCCAAGAAATGAAGCAAAAATGACGCGCAGGCCTTTCTTATCCGTGGGAAGCACTTAAACCCACACGTACTCAAAAGACTATACATGACGCAATATTAATTGGCCAAGTAATGGCATCGGAAAATATCAGGCCGAGACGCATCTAGTAAAAGAGACGGTAAGCCTTAACCAGACGCACCTAGTAAAAGAGATGGTAAGCCTTAACCGAGCCCATAACGGAGGAGCCGAAGACAGCAGCTAGCGCTTGAGACAAAGCACTCGACCCAACAACTTGCCTCCCCCATCCCTTTCATGCTCTAAAAGCTAAAGAATCCAAGAACCTTCGTGCAACCATCCCTTTCTTTTTACCCGGCCAAGCCAACCCAACTCGCAACTTGCAGCAGCAGGAAAGCGCCCTCGTCCTCGGTCCAAAAGAAAGCAAGAAAGAAAACGTCCAGCTCTCCTTCGTTTCATCATTTGTCCACGGCACAGGATTATAGTAGCGCACAGATCCACCACGCACGGTATAACCGCGTGATTGCTTACGACCAATACATGGACCGGAGAAATTCGGATTCGCAACCGGCGACTGCAGCGGTTAGTGTATTTCACGTGAGCAGGACACCCGCTGGGTACGTGTACGAAGGAACGAGGGGTGCACGCACCCGTACGCGCAAGTCCGTTTCCGTTGCCTTGCCGCTAGCCAGCGTGCAATGCACAGCACCGACTATTGCGACCAATTGGGAATCCGGAAGCGAGCGGACCACCCCGCCAGACGGGCCGCGCGCGCGCGCGGTGACACACGGCGCGACGGCGTGGGGACACACGAATTTCCTGCTCGTCACACCGACTCGCCGAGTAGGGAGAGACCAGCGAGGAGTCGTCATCCGGTCGGGTTCGCACGCACGCACGACACACCACACGGCGGACGGCACCAGCCAAGCCCACCCCACTACACCACGCAATCGCACGCACGCTAACGCTGCGACCCCCGGACCCCACGGGCCCCGCCCGATCTTTCCGCGTCACCCTTCTCCCCTCGCCTCTCGCTTTATATACCACCTCTCGTCTTCCCCTCGCCTCCCATCCGCGCATCACCTCCACACCATATCGGCGTGTCACTCAAGCTCTCGCCTCGGCTTCCCGGTGACACGCCAAGAATACCACCAATCCGGACGGCATGGGCTTCCCGATGGGCTACTCGGAGCTGGTCCTCCCAAAGCAGCTGCTCCACCTCCTCCTCCTGCTTGGCTACATCCGCCGCTTCATCCTCTGGGCGTTCGACGCCGTCGGCCTCGGCGACCTGCTGGATCTTGGGGACGAGCAGCAGACGCTGCAGGAGCACGCGAGCGCGCTCGGGCGGGAGCAGCAGCAGGTGCTGCAGCACCGGCGGCCGGAGTTCCGGCCGGTGCCGGCGATGGTCATCGAGGAGGTGCTGCCGGTGGTGCGGTTCAACGACCTGGTGGCCGCGGCGCCGGCGATGTGCGGCGGCGGAGACTGCGCGGTGTGCCTTAGCGGCATCGGCGGCGGCGACGAGGTGCGGAGGCTGAGCAACTGCCGCCACGTGTTCCACAGGGGGTGCCTGGACCGCTGGATGGAGCACGACCAGCGCACCTGCCCACTCTGCCGCGCGACGCTCATCCCCGACGAGATGGCCGGCGCGCTCTGGGCCACCGCAGCCGGCGTGCCTGACGCCTCCGACTTCGACTTCTCCTACTTCGGCGGCCCACTCACGCCGGTACCCACCCCGACGCTGCTGCGGCCGCACGAGCTGCTGCTCAGCGGCCTGGGGGGCTACCAGTGAACCAGCCGTTGGTTCACGCAATAGGCCATCACCGGCGACTACGCGACAGGCAACGGCAGTCCGGAATGCGCAATTCTGCACGACTGAATTGCTCGTCGCGTTCGGGGAATGAAGGGCACCGGCGAGAATAGGAGGTGCCTTCAATTGTATATAGGCATAATGAGTGAAGCAACCCCCCCACCCCCCCCCCCCAACCGGAAAAAAAGGGCTAGGAGATTAGATTCCGTCTTCCAAGTTTGTGGAGTTGTGAATCTTTCTGCGGATTAAATTTGTTGAGTTAGCTGTTTTGGATGCAAAAAAATTGTGCATTTGGGGCCTTTTTCTCTCCCATATTGCTCAGGTCATCCAACTGCTTAGCTTTTCGTGGCATAATTGGCGTCAGTCTACTGCAAGATGGACTTTCCTTCCTTCCCTTCGTTGTTATTGTGGAAAGGATACTAACTGGGTCCTGTTCTTAAAGCATATGAATTCTTGCCGGTGCAAACGACTTTTTTTTTACTTGAACAGGGAAAGTACGGAAGGCGCAGCCTTTCCGTGGATCCGGATCGACCACTGTTGTGCAACCATTGCTCTACAGCCTCCTGCTGCCTGTGCATTAACAGTGTGACCCGTGCATGGGCCAAGAACGGGTGTTATTGAATCTTGAATGATAAATTGGTAATTTAAAGTTGATTGCTGGAGCATCAGACGGTCGAGAACGCGTAGATCCCGCAAGCTCCATTCCACTCACGTGTTGCACCCTGCTTTCTTTACGAAAGAAATGATTCATCAGATTCTTCTGGGGGAGTTTTGTCCATTCATCACTCATTCGTTTCGACAGGGACAAACGGGGAGACGTGAAAGAACGAGAATTGGCATGGAAGAGTTTATTCACCTTGACGCATGCATCTTGGCCGCGTGACCGAGAACATACGTGCACAGCACAGGCGCGAGGAAGATTCAGACGTAGAAACAGTAGCTGGAAGTTCCAAGTTTTTTGCGATAACGGGAAAGTTTCAGACGTACAAGCCAACAGCCTAGCCTACCGATCACGTTTGGCCGCCTCGGTATAGCGACCAAACGTCCAGGTTAAGGCCCTATTTTAAACTGATGCGGTTTTGATTTGTAGTTAAAATGATAATGTAACAGCTATTAACTTTTTTAAATTATTTAATTAAAAAATAAAGAAGAATAAAAATTAAAAACATGGTTATATCGCTGCATATAATACAAAGAAAAAAGGCGTATTAAAAAGCTAACTATTCGTGTTGTGGAGATGGCCTCCACCTTAGCCCCATTTGGCCTAAGTGCTTTAATAGCATTGTGATGCCTAGATGGATCAGGTCCAAAAGGCTCATCAGAGTATGTAAAAGATAATAATGTTCTAAGATGATATATATAACCAGGGGTAATATTGTAATAAGGATATGACAACAATATAAATAGTCCCCTCTGGGCGATCCCAGGGGCAAGATCATCTTTCGATCAACATTTTCTCCAGTTTCTTTGTTTTCTACTGTTTGGTCCCGAAACCACAATAATCGGTTGTCGTTTGCGGAACCCGCAGCGCGCCTGGGCGAGTGATGAAGTCCACCAGGGCAAGTCGCGAGGCTTCAGAAATTGTTGCTTCACCTGGAGGGCCAGAAGGAGTGCCCACCGCAGTAGCTTCAACCGGGCCATGCTCGGCCCTTGCATGGGAATCCGGTGCGTACCCTGATGATCGTGGACTCCCTGACGCCGAAGACATTGTCAGCGAGAGGAGGGGCGAAAACCGCACGAAGTCAAAAGGCGAAGAGGAGTCGACCACGCCTGCGAATCATCATCGCCCTCTTTCTCGGGGACCTCAGTAAGGGCCCCTCCGGCCGTCACCTCGGGGATGGCGGTCTCATCCACAGCCACGGGGGCAGCGGACTCCGTTTCGCCCCCGAGGGTGGGGGTCTTGATCTTAGTCCTAGGGGCAGTAGTCTCCCTTTCGGCTTCAGAGACGGTGGCTTCCACCCTGCCCCCTAGGGGCAATGGTCGTCACCTCAGCCCTGGGGGCGACGGCCTCCGTCTCAGAGTCGAAACCATCCAACAATGTCGTTAACGCCACACGATACCCTGCACTGGCTGCTGCAGCGGGGGAGTAAGGGCTGGAAGGCTGGCACCTTCGTTTAAGGTTGTCGCAACCTCTTCGCTGGTACGGGCGGGAGAGCTGAGTCGAGCACGCTTATGACTTCGTTTAAGGTCGCCACAGGATCTACCTCCTCACAAAGGGACCCTCGCGGACTTGACCTCATCTCCTTCCTTTATTCAAGATCTGAGTGGGCGTCGGCTGCCGCGTCCGACTCCGCCGCCACAACGGTGCCCAATTCCCCCACCTTGGATGGGAGTGAATGTGGAGAAGACGTGGGAAGCGCCTCCGACGAAGACTGAAGTTGAGGGCGCGAGGTCGAATCCTCCGCGGTGTCCCCTCTGCTGCTGCGTGTTCGTGGAGCACAGGGAGGGGAACGCTCAGGCACCGGAATCCCAAGTGCCTCGCACACTCGGTTAATTCGACCGAGGTTCATCGTCATAGACTCCCGCAGACTATGCTCCTTGGCGATGTACGGACCAAGGAAAGCAACTACGGCGCTTTTCGCGTCTCAAGCATCCGTCCTGCCATGATATGACATGTCGTAAGAATATTGGAAGTAAAAAGTCGTCAAATTGTTTGCTTAAGAACTTACGAGGGTTTTTCGGGCGATGTAGACAAGACATGGTAAATTGGAGGCCATCGTCGCAGGTACGACCCTGTTGGACTCATAGTTAAGAAAATCGGACCGGAGATTGAACCGATGGAGTCATCGGTTCACCGGTCTGTCCATCGGTTCAACCGGTAAACTGCCGGTTCAACAAGAGCAGTAGAACTATCAGCATCGTCGGTTCAACATGACCATTTTTAGCAGTCAGCACTTAGCAGACAGCAGTCACAGCACAACCCTAGAACACAGAACCACAGAGTTAGTAAACTTTTTTTGCTTTCACTTCCTTAGCATATGCAAGGGTTGTCCATTCCCTCGATATAATCATGGCACGAAGAACATCCTTCTGCTTGTAAATACTTTGCAAAGCAACAAAGTTAGTAGCAAAGCGAGTTGGTGCTGGACAAAAAATGTCATGTCCCTTAGTGAACTTCCTCATTAGATATAGTGGATAGCAATGGTTATACACATACTTGGTAATAGATGGTGTATGAGCAACAGTCCTCTCTACTAGTTCCTCATTGCCCATGTCACTCAACATCAAATTCAAACAATAAGCAACACAAGGGGACCAATAGATAAAAGGAAACTCCTTTTCTAATTTTTTCCTAGCAGAAACCATATTAGAGGCATTGTCAGTTACGAAGTGAACAACATGTTCTGATCCAACAAAGTTTACAACATCTCTAAATAATCTGAACAGAAAATCACCAGTTTTGGAACTATCAATGGCATCAACTGACTTTATAAAGACTGTACCTATAGGACAGTAGACCAAGAAATTGATAAGGGTCCTCCTCTTCCTGTCAGTCCATCCATCAGCCATAAGAGTGCAACCAGTTTCCTTCCATGATTTGCGGAATCCTTCAATAAACTTCTTAGTTTCTTCAACATTCCTCTCTAGCAACGAACCACTCAAATCATAAAAACCTGGCCCTTTGTAACCAGCACCAAAGGAGCACACTGCATCAAACATAGGTTGGTAATAATTGGAATTACTTGCATTAAAAGGAATAGATGCATCAATAAACCATTTGGACACACACAAATCAACTTTGTCTTGGACTACCTGTCCTTGAAGAACACTTCTTATTGTAGGTTGATCCCCTGGATTAGTCCTAGGGATGGCGAACTTGCCAATTCCAGGAATACTATCTCTTCCTCTACTTGAGCCAACTCTAACAACTCGACTATGCTCACTAGTAGCATCCGTTCCTCTAGTATTGGAAGTAGGAACAATAGGTGGATTCTATGGATTTGCACCATACTCACTCTCTTCTTGACATTCTTGTGGCTCTGGCCCATATGGATTACCTTCCTCATATGCTTCTTGTGTCTTCCTTTTCTTTGTAGCCCAAGCCTCTAAAATTTGCTTCATTTCATAACAAGTCTCAGCATCAACCTTCTTACATGGTTTCATATCTCCTTTCACACCAGCTAAATGTAGCTTAAACCGATGAATTCCTCCTTGGAATAGCTCATGACATTGCATGCATCTAATCTTCTTTCTTCCATTCTGATCAATAATCTGCGTACAATGTTCCCATGCTTTGTCACTCTTCCCTCTACACCTTGCTTGTGATGATTGTTCACTAGGAACACTTGGTGCTGACGACTGGGGCGACTGGCCAGTTGGTGGAGTATTAGAAGACTCCATTGCTAGAGGAAAATAGCAGCTCCAGTTCAGATCAAAACTTCAGACTTCACTCACTTCCTCTTCAAAGAAAAGAAAAATAAAAGACTTCAGCATTCAGAGCTTTCATCTTTCAGATCCATAAGTAGTAGGTTGCTAATAAGGACTAAGGACTAAGATCCCAACTTTAACTCCAAAACTTTGCAGCACAATGCATAATAATTATCATACAAGCTCATCAATCACAGCAGTAAGCAATATCCTCAATTCTTTCTTGATCCATTCCTTACTCCTTACCGGCTACAATACTTAAAAATCTAGAGTACTCGACATTCGGCAGTCGGCATCTACACTACTTAAAAATCTAGATCCATTCCTCAATTCTTTCTTGATCCCTTACTCGCTACTCAGTGAAGATGGCAGTCGGCGGTAACGGCGGCGCGTCGAGTTGGTAGAGCAAGCCCGAGCAAGGGCCCGACGAAGCAGAACAGGAAAAGCCCGACGAGGCGACGATGCTGGTAGCCTGGTACTGGTAGAGCTCGAGCAAGGGCCCGACAAGCTGGTAGGCGACGGGTACGGCACTACGGCCACCTACGCGGCGAGGCAGCGAGCAGGACGACCGATGCGGCGAGCAGGGAGCAAGGCGACCGGCGCCGATGCGGCAAGCCTAGGAGCAAACTAGCAAAGGTGACAGCGAGATAAGAAGGAGAGCAAGGTGAATGAGGAATGAAGGAATAACTGAATGGGCCACCCCCAAACTGTAGATCCCGTCGGGAGGGGTAATTTTCACTGTTTTCGATTTTGCCCCTAAACCCAAGCCACAAACGCGGGTATTTTAGTCCTTCGTAGAAACCGCTTAGTTCGATGAAAACCATCCAGTTCACCGGTTCTTGTAAAAATCGGCCGGTTCACCCGTTTTTTCGGTCCGATTACGCAGACGGTCTTTTAGCCAAACCGACCCGGTCCACAGTCTAGTTCCGGGTTTTTCTAGTTCAACTGGCGGTCTGGTCCGGTTTTCTTAACTATGGCTGGACTGACCAGTGGGGTGCCAGTGGAGATACCCCGAACATGAGAAACTCCTCCGCCAAGTCCCACATATTGAATTGAAGTGCTATACCGAACAACCTTCGTGCTTTTGCCTTGTCGTCACGGTCGAGGGATACCGAAGGGGACATGTTGAAGTCCAGCGTCCCTCCAGACCACCTCAGCATGTCACCACCCTCCAACTGGTGGTAAAACCACCGGCGTGTCCAGTTGGACTCCCATTTTGTCTTCATCGCGTTCGCCGAAAACAACTTCGTACATTGCGGTCGCAGCATGAAGTTAACACTGCCGAGGTTGACGTATTCGCCCTTTGCAAGTTTCTTGGGTTGACATCAGGCGTCGTGTAGGAAGCAAAAGAGAGGGACGCTTGGCCACGACCCCTCCGACCGGCATGTCCAGCAGAAAACAGCCAGGCGTACGATGGCGTTCGGAGTTAGCTGCGCCAGCTTCAACTCATACCGTCGGAGTACGTCGCCCACAAATTTGGACGGGGGGAACCTCAGGCCAGCTTCAAAATATGCAGAGAACACCACAACCTCAGATTCTAAGGGATAGGGCTCCTTTTTGCTGAGAGAAGGGAGTCGGATCGCCCCCCGACTAGAGATCTTGCCATCACAAATCAAGTCGTGAATCAGCTTTTCAGTGGCCAGGCTCGTCCTCAACATGTTGGAATAGTTGCCATCCACCTTCCTGGCCGTACACCATCTCTTGTTGATGGCAGATGCCTCCCGTTCAACAAGCTTGAACTCTACCTCGACAGGGTGGCGGGAGCGAGTTATCTTGGAGGTGGAGAAGGAAGGAGAGCCGAAAGTAGGAAGAGGACGAGCACAAAGGGGGAACGACAGTGAGGAGATTTGGGCATGAGAGAATCGCTTCCCCGAAAGGGCGTTCGCATTTTAAAGGCCGGGAGTGCGGCTGAAGGCGTGCGCTCCCTTAATGGCGTCTCTGAAAGTTCGCCGGTCACACCTTGGGAAGTCGGTCGCATACCCAGAGTACCCGAAGCGATAGGGCTGGACCCGCCATTAATTGCCGAACGTTGTGCCCCAGGAACACACGAGATGGCGGAAGCGGTACAGATATGACGGTTCAGGTGCCAAGAGGCACGTAACCGGCGGGCTTACATCAGCTGTATCTTGAGGGCGCTTTTGTACCTTGGAAGCATGCGAACTGGCGCATCTGTCATGACACTTCAATCGTCAAGCGACACCTGTCCGGTAGGGCGAATGCATCTGACGGCTGCTCAGGGGCTTGGGTCGCTTCGAAGACAAGTAGTTGTTCGGGCATGTGAACCGTGCGATGTCGACTTGCGTGCTATGCAGAACATATCCTAGATGTGCGAAGACTAGAGGCTCCGCACGCACTCCGGGGAGCTTGTCCAAGATGCGCGAAGGCTAGAGACCCCTGCTCGCTCGTCACAGACTATGTCCAAGGCATAAAGATCAGAAGCCCCACGCGGAGTACACGAAGTAAATCCAAGCCGGACAGAAGTACACTCTTAAGTCTTGACCTGCCCCTGGCAATACGTGAGGGCATCAATCCCTACAATGTGGACATGCATGCGCATTCTTGGCAAAGTGTGTACATGGTTCTACATTTCCTCGTACGATGAAAGGAGTGCCAGAAATATAGAGGTCAAAGGATGCCAATAAATCGCACATTTAGAAGCGCGATGACATGAGCAATTTGACGAAGTCTTTTACCACTCATGCAATGGTACAATATTTCGTAGATACAAGTGCGGAGCACCTAGAGTGGCCTACTTGTCTAAGAGCTATTTTAACGTGCCTAAGCGGAGACTTCCCTATTACGGGGTCCTCCAACTTGAAAGCACCAGATATCTTTCGTAAAATCCCCGTGTCGCAGTCGGCGGAGCATGGGGCTGTTCGAGTTAAGGGGCATGCACCAATCAAGTACTTGATCAATGCAAGCAATTGTGATACCACACTGAGCAGCTTCTTGCAAGACGGGCTCGGCGTCTTCCCTGGAGAAACTACGGTTGCACCATGAAACTATGAAAAAGGCTATCCAAGTGCAAGGACACACGAGCAACGGACCAGAGGAGAAGCCATGGGTGTCCGAAGTAGAGTTGCAATGCTTCCGTGTATTGATCATACGAATAATGCAAAAATTCAACCCTAAGCTTACACTTTTGAAGAAAAGAAACAAGGTGCCTGCGGAGTATCGCCCCGAGACGGAGGGGTCAAAGCTCCTCTATGGAGTTAGAAAGCTCTCCGCCCGGCACATCCCACAATAGACAACCACGCTCGGTGTTGACGGTGTCAATTCCTGTTCGTCTTGCTGGGGTACCTCGATGGAGGAAGGTGCGATGTTCGCCCAGCTTCGTAGCCACGTGCCGCTACTTGTCGATGACGAAAAGTTTTTGATCATGTCGGCATTAGAAGACCAGAACCTATCAGAACTCCAAAGTTAGGCGTGCTTGGACAAGAGAAAGATAGGATCAGAAAGCAACATGGGCCATAATGGTCGGAGAGTTTGGAAAAGAAGATGAAGCATTGCTTGGCCGATCGCCCCTTTTTATAGGGTGCCCACGTGAAGCTATGGCAATTACGCTTCGGACGTCCTATCAGTTGTGCCTCGCAAGTACGTGAAGCTTCGGCAATTACGCCTCGGACGTCCCATCGGATGCACATCAAAAGCACGTAAAGCTCCACCAATCACGCTCCAAATGTCCCATCCTTGGCGCCTCGAAAGCACAGGAGGCTTCGTCAATCATGCTTCAGGTGTTTCGATGGCTGCACCCCAGAAACGCGTGAAGCAGATGATACCCCACATACCACTGGCATATGGATAGGAGGCCGAATGGGCGGAGGAAACCAAAAGGTTTGACAGCACGGCCTCGGCCCATCCGGAGGAGAGCCTTCAGTCGTGAGAGGCTACTGTTGTGGAGATGGCCTCCACCTTAGGCTCATTCAGCCTAAGTGCTTTAATAGCATTGTGATGCCTAGATGGATAAGGCCCAAGAAGCCCATCAGAGTATGTAAAAGATAATAATATCCTAAGGCGATACATATAACTAGGGGTAATATTGTAACAAGGATATGACAGCAATATAAATAGTCCCCTCTAGGCGATCCCAAGGGCAAGACCATCTTTCGATCAACATTTTCTTCAGTTTCTTTGTTTTCTACTATTTGGTCCCAAAACCACAACAATTCGGAACGACTTTTGGCTTGAGAAGCCAGCACTATTACAAACGAGGCCTAAGTGCACCTCTTATACGTAACATAATCTGCAGAAAGGAATGAAAAGAAATATTCAGTCTAACTCAAAAGCAGATAGCTTTGTACAGGTGTGGATATACTACCTATAACGCACGGCCGGGCATGTGATACGCGCCCCCAAACGCTCTTCATGCGCACCGAAAGAGGGTGGATTGGCAATAGAGTTTGTAATACCAGAATATGAATCAAATGGCAGTGCTTTCATTAGGGAAACATTATTGGGAACTTTAGCACACGAACTATGGCAAGCATACTTTGCTTTTGCTTAGCTTCAGACTTCATGATAGCTAATTGCAAGGCCTCACTATTCTGCATTGTTAGTACTCCTGTTATTTGAAAGAAGATTACATATTTTCCACCTAAGCAAGGCATTGCTCAAGGAGAAAAGATGTACTGCTATCTGCAAGTGGCACCATTCATCAGTCAACCTTGGTCTACTTGTTAATGAGGCCAACAGTCACCAAACTGATGCATGTGTGGTGCTACAGGTATTGCTTGGAGGTAACACAAGGCAACAAAAGGAAGCTCGGTTGGGTGGCTTTGCTCCAGAGACAACAAAGTGAAAGAGTGGGTACTTTTCAGCTTCTAAAAGTTACTTTTCAATTTTTTTTTCTACATTAACTATTTTTCAAACAAAGTGCCTTTTTAATACAGGACCTACAAATTGATTGTAGTATACACTGTAGTGACTTTATTTATATCGGCCAAAACCACACGCGAGTTTCTATTACTCCATATTCTCTCTCCGTAGTGACTGCACTAGCCATTGCCTTGTACTTGGCCTTTTGTACTCAACCTTGAGACTGTGGACTGCTTGCGTGAGCTCCATGAGACCAAGTTGCTTCCCAAAAACACAGCAAACCGGCTTGTAGATCTTCATCCGGACAGCTAACCTAATCAAAATCAGAGAAGGTACTGATTAGTGTGGAGCTTGACTTTCTAATCTATAGTCCCATACTAGCGGTACTCTTTACATACCTTAAAATGTGTTTATTGCTGTCCAGTGAACAAATGTAGGAGAATGCAAATATTGACACACTCTATTTACCGAGGAGGCAATATCAGATAGAGTGAATGTCAAGTACTGCAATGCCGACACAATACTCCTGTAAGTTTTTCCCTCACTTTCAGAGAGCAGTGTACCTTCCGTCTTGGACATTCGTTCTATGGATGCCATAGGAGAGTAGGTTTGCAGTTCTGCATGTGAACTCGGTGCAGAATGTCATGAATATACTTCTGTTGTGTCAACATAACCCCATTTGATTGACGTATAACCTGAATGCCCAAAACATAATGCAGATCACAAAGGTCTTTGAGGGCAAACTCTCCATGGAGATGCTGAATAAGATTGTTAGTGGCTTGGACTAATGAACTTGTGATGACAATGTCATCAACATATATCAGTAGAAAGATGATTAGACCATGCTTGTTATAAACAAATAGGGATGGATCAGTGAGTGAGGAAGTAAACCCAAACTCCTGAAGCTTACTACTGAGGTGAGAGTGCCAGGCCCGAGGGGCCTGTTTTAATCTTTAGATTGATTTATCAAGCTTACAGATATATTGTGGGAACTTATGATCCACATAGTTAGGTGGTTGCCTCATGTAAACATCCTCTTCAAGTACAACATGAAGAAAAGCATTATGGACATCTACTTGCCTCAATTGCCATCCTCTTGAGATTGCCAATGCAACAATAACCCGAATTGTGGTTGGTTTAACCACAAGACTAAAAGTATCCTTGTAGTCTATCCCATATCTCTATTTGAAGCCTTTTGTAACCAGTCGGGCTTTATAGTAATCCATGGAACCATTTGCCTTCCTTTTTAGTTTGAACACCCATTTGCAGTCAATAACATTTTGGCCATGTTTCTGTGGAACTAAGTGCCAGGTGTTGTTTTTCTACAAAGCACTGAATTCTGCATCCATTGCTTGATGCATTCAATATGTTGAGCAGCCTCAATGTGACTCGATGGTTCTTGGACTGTCTGAGTGACAACTGTGAATGCATGAACTTTCAATGGATATTTGACAGTGCCATCACTATATTGCTTGGGCTGTCTAATGTTATTTTTGAGTCTTGTACATACACCTTGTCTTGGCACAGCTTTCTACTCTAGGTGCTGTTTCTAAACTTGGTGTGGAACTAACACCTTCCTGTGTGCTCATACCTGCAAGGTTAGTAGGTGCAATAGTAGAGCCATTGCTATTGTTTACACGGTCATTCAGAGAAGTAAAGGAACATTAGAGAGATATGGTGTACTGGACACAATTGGTAAGGGAAGAAGAATGTTGTCTTGGTGAAACATTGTCTCATGAACAGCATGTGAGGAAGAAAAAAGGAAATTCTTGTTCATCAAAACAACATCTAGGGATATGTACACTCGGCCAGTAGTGTAACAACCCAACTATTTAATTTCAAAAATTACGATAAAAATAATTGATTTAATTTAAAATAAAATATTTCCTTTTGGTTGCTTAAGATTTTTAAAATTTTACTTGCCAGATTTTCTATTGTTAAAAGGCATTATATTTGAAAAGTAATTTAAGTAAAAACATAAAAATATTACTAAATCAAGGATATTTTGAACTCATTTGGCTTTTATATGATTTTCTAGAGTTTAAAATCTAATTTAAAATTAAAAAGTATTTTTTTAGTATTAAAAACTAAGTACAAAAATAAGTTGGAAATATTTACATTATGTCTAGAATAATTTTCAATAATTGTTTTTTATTTTTTTTGGAATTTTTAGACTCTATTTACTATTTTCTAGATTTATTTGAATTCTCTAGCTTTATTTAAAAGAAAATCAAAATTTTAAAACATCCCTCTCCTTCTCGAGCTGCCACGTGGATGGCCGATCTCCCTCCCGCCGCCACACGTCACCATCCCGTGCGCCCGTGCCCTCCCCTCTCTCATGGCCGTCGGATCACACTCCTCTCGCCACGTGTCGCTATCCCAGCCCACACCCACCCCTTCCTCCCTCTCTCTGCCAACTGGGCCCACCCACCAGTCTCCCTCTTTCCCTTCTTCCTCCTCCCTCTCTTCCTCCTTTGAATGCCACCACAGTCGCCGCTCCCCCTTTCCGCCGTGACCCTACTTCCACCAGGATTCCCTTCCTTTTTTGTCCTCTCTCTCCTCTGTGTGACCCACGTCCCGAATCCCCATTCCCTTTTTCTTTCATGCCTGTATTTCCTTTTTCTCTCCTCCATAATCACCGCTGCCCAAGATCGTTGACGAGAAATTCCAGACCCTTGCTTCCCCCTCGGCCCTTTATAAAGCCCCCTAGCTCCACTAAGCCTTACACCGCCTCTCTCCGCCGCATCCCCCTCTCTTGAGCTCTGCATCTCCCCCACATCGTCCTCTCTCCGCCTCGACCATCGGAGCTCCTCCGCTGAGCAATTTCCAGCAAATCAAGCACCACCGTGCTTCACCGACGTTTGGAGGACCTTCGCCGCACCTTCATGGACACTTTCCACTCAGCCACCAAGGAGCGCCGCCGTAACGCCATCACCGCTGAGGCCCGTGCGCCACCACCATCTTCCCTCGCCACCGGCCACCTCCATGCCTGTCAAAGCTCCGTCCTCAGGTGAGGCAAACTCCTCGCAACCCACTCTCTCCCTCTCCCCTCACCAACCGTTGTCGCAACCTGTAGCACTGGCGAGCCATAGGCTTCGTGTGCGACCACCGGCCGGTGGCCACGTCAGCCCGAACCGTCGACGTGGCAGCCGTGTGACTGCACATCTCAGCACCACCTTGGCAAAAGACCGTCATATCTGCGCGTTATGTCCAGTCAAAAGCCAAATCAGTGTTGCGACCCATGGTAGACACGTGTGGTCATGATCATAACTAAGTACAGATAACACCAGTATTGTTTAACACACGGGCGCATGATCGTACACGGGACGATGCGGTGTTGGGCCAACCCGCTTTCGACGTGCCGTATAACGTCTGGCCAGTGGCCACCTCATTCTGCATCTACAGAAAATTAAGTCAGACAATGCCGTACGATGAAAGTACTGAAGACCTTAAGCAAGAATAATACTGGAGTAAGTTTTCGTTGTAACTGAAAGCAACGTGACAATAACACCATACTATTCTGGAATGCGGCAACCGGCAAGTTTAGAGGAAGGCCTAATGGCAAGCTTTTCGCTCATGACATGAAAGGATCATATTCTTGAAAGCAATCATAGTAGGGTTCAGTCAGAAGCAGGCTCATATTAGACTTTTTTTGAAAGTGCTATGACGTTTGACTGATCATGAGAGAGATTAAGTGAATAAAGAATATTTATATTAAAAAAATCACTCTATTCAAAACGGTTCATATAGTGATCTCTACAAATAACTTATAAAAATTATTCCATTCAAAAATTAACTTATAAAAATTAAAAACCAAAAATTATTTAGAACAAATCTTTGGCTCCTCAAATAATCCATCCCTTTTACCCTCCATTCCCTCCGCTCCCGACGACGTCTCCAAGTGAAAGCGATGCACGCAGCGCGAATTCGCATCACGCGCTACAGAGGATAAGAATGAATTAATTAAACCACTGCTGCCGAACTCGGAAGGCGTCAACAACACCATCCGTATCAGCTGAGCCTAGCTAATACACAAAATCCGCAGTGCCACGAACGTGCTGTCCTACTCGCACGCACGCGGCCGGGGGCGTCTCTACCTTGCAAAGCGGAGGCCACAGCGTCGTGTTGGTGTCCAGCGTCGACGTCCGCGGTGAGCCGGAGAAATCTGCTGGCTCGAGCACAGTGTAGTCCAGAGGTTGTGATCGACTACGAGCAAGCGTTGCATGCAGCGGTTATGACAGCGAGATGTTAAAATGTAAATTGTCTCCGTCCGGAGGAATTGCGCATGTAAATTTTTTCTGCAACACCCATTCACAGATAGATGCTCTGAAATTTATCCATTCCAGTCAGGTGCATCTGCCAGTCTGCCAATACCTCTAATACTCTTGGATTCAGGCCAATCATAGTTTGACGAGTAATAACTAATGGAGGATCCGAAAGATCCTGCTTTATATTTGGACCTCCTCTGCTCATAGACTCATTCTGAAGCTGAAACACATGCACCTTCCGTTGCGTTTCGTTTAAGCAAGACATTCCCACACACACACACACACACACACACACACAGAGAGAGAGAGATGATTGCGCACTTGGACATTCGTTCCACAAGCTCAGCGGATCAGGGGCAATGTATTTGACTATCTGCCAATCAGGAGCAATGTATTTGACTATCTGCCAACATCTCGCAAGTTGCATCACGCAAAGTCTACTGCAACTTGACACATCGTAAGTAATTTGAACGATGATGGCCTGACGAAAGATCTTCTCGGTCCCCCGCTCTCCACAAGACTACGCCGGTCGACGTAGCCAGATCTCAAAACACGTGAGATCAACTATTATAAATTCTTCAAATTTTTATAGATTTATATATAAATATTAGTACTAATTAGGCATTTTGCAAAAAAAAAATATGGGAACAATTGATCCCTAGGAATATGACATGTTCTTTTGACTGCAATTTATTAGTGTAATGAATAATAATTACTAAAGGAAGCTAAAAAATAAAATCGCTGAAAAGCTTAAAAAAACAGCGTCATAGGCTGCCTCTGCTACCTGGTGGTGCGCAGGCAGAATGGCTTGGCTTGGGCTGCACGAGAAAGGCGTTTTTTCAGGAAGAGCAACATCAGGAATTATTACTTGTTTTTATGGGCATTTCAGATGGCAACCGCCCTGCTGCTAAAAGTTTCCGTCGTCACCTCCCTTTCAGCGCTACCTGACAGCATATTACATATTCCTTCGTATGCAGCTGTGAACACAAGATCAGATGATGAATTAGAACAGGACAAAGGAATGAAATTTCCAATCGCTTGAGATATTAGTATATCAGAGCTTATTCAGGTAGCAAAATGAAAAATCTGAACTCAAGGTAGTTCATCCATGCGCCATCCCTCTTTCCCTCGAGTGTCAGGAATATGATCAAAACTAGTTTGAATTTTCACAACGGCTCATATATTTTACCTTTGCATTCATGAGGAAATTGGTCAATCCCCTTCGTGTTGCAAAAGTGGGCTTCCTGGCTAACAAGTTTGAGGGTAGCCGGATATCGAGGGCCTGTGAGGCCCAACACCAGAATACACCAGTTGGGCTCATTCTCATCAGACAATACTCCAGTTAATAGGCATTCACAAATTCGGAACTTACCGATCTTAATTTACAAGCCCATGTCTAATTACGAGACCAATACAAAGTAGGTCGAACGTCGTCGTGGACTCTTTTTTCTTAGGCTGTTTCTATGGCTTTCTGTAGTTCTCTGTTCCAAGGCTTGAAAAATTGACGTGTGCTAGCCATCCTTATCATGGCGTCTCCTTAGATAAGAAGACTAGTTGTCCTGTTCGGCAGTTCCTTCGGCCAAGGGTTGGCGTGGAGCGGTGCATATGAAGAGGGCATGACGCGATGACAGGGCATCCAACCACGGGGAACCATGGCACGAACGGCATGCCTTACGAATCAAGTGGCCTCCCGTACGATTCGATGTTTTGGATGAGTTGCAAGTGTTCCGAGCAAGCAGATGGATCCCAATCTTGTTAGGCTATGTACCAAGGCCGTCTCTTCAGTGTATGCACTCTTACGTGGACTTTGGGCTTGAGTACGTCTTGGTAAAATTGTCTTCATCTGTAACCTGTCTTAGCTGTCTATCGGTGATTTGGTGCTGCGCTAGCCGAGCACTATCTTTTCACTGTTGCTGATTCTAACATAGTAATACCATACAACTTAGATGGTTCATTCTTTCTTTCTTTTGCGATGATTAGATGGTTCTTCTGTTCAATGGCGGATTCAGGATTGAAACACACCTTGGGCTAAATTTGAACCAAGTAATAGTCTAGCATACTATAAATATATCATTGATATAAAAATTTTGCTTAACGCTCAATACTTGAAGAGTTCAAATTTTCAACACAAATCACAATAAAAAAACATATGAAATCATACAGAATGTAGCGTAAGAAAGATACATCAAGTACCTCAAATCCTAAATAGAGAATGTAGTGGCTAGCCCACCATTTCCTCATCAATAGTAGGGTAAGAACCAAAACCTACAAAAACAATAGATAAAATAAAATAAAGATAAATTTAAAGAGCATAAATATGACATTTAAAATGAACTAACTTACCACTTGCACGAGAAAGTTGTTTCTTGTGTGACCTCATCTCTTGAAAACGCTCTAAAATCTTTTCATCTTTAATACTTGCAAACACATCTCGCTCAATATAGCATACCATGCTATGATTCATCCACTCATCGTGCATCTTGTTTCGTAAATCAGTTTTAATGATGTTCATAGCCGAGAAGGCTCTTTCTATAGTTGCTGTTGCTACTGGTAAAATCAAGACCAATTCAATGAGACGATATACCAATGGAAAAACTGTATGTCTGTCAGTCTCAACCATCTTCATAGCTAGATTTGCAATGCCAGTACAATTTGCAAAAGATAGATCACGTCTTACATCAACAACAAATGTGTGAAGTTGGTCTTTAAGGACTACACAGTCATATTGAGAGAAGTTAACAGCATATCCTTAAATCTTTTTAGTTAGTTAATAAATAGCAAATATATAACATTAAATATATAACATTTTAAAATACTTGTAATTATCACCACATTCCACATTCACCTAATCGCCTCACCTTGATTCCACCACCGGCCAGCTCCACGCGTTCTTCTTCAGAAATACTTCACTCCAGGCGCTCCTCCCTAGTCCGGCAATCCCCACTCCAGGCACTCCTCCTCCCCCTCGGCGCTCGCCGCTCCTCCCCCCCTCCTCCCCGCTCGGCGCTCGCCGCTCCTCCTCCCCACAGACCCGCTCCTCCTCCAGTCCTCCCTCCTCCTCCCCGCTCGCCGCTCCTCCTTCCCCGGTCCGGTGGTCCCCCCTCAGGCCTCAGGCCCTCCTCCCCGCTCCAACGCTCCTCCTCCCCCTCCTCCCCGCTCGCCGCTCCTCCTCCCTTGGTCCAGCGGTCGGAGAGGGGTTGTCGTAGCCACCGCAGCGGCGCAGCCAGTGGTGGAGGTGCGCGGCGCAGCAAAGCGGCGGCCGGCAGTGGAGGAAGGTCAAATACTCAGATCTTGCCGTGATGCACTGATGCGGGTGATGGGCGGCTGGATGTTGCTGATTTGGGCGATTTGGGGAATGGGGATTAGGGTTTTGCAGGTGGTCCAGTGGATATCTTGTGGCTTGTGCTGAAATTTGGGCTGTGGACTGAAATTTAGGCTGTGGAGTGTGGGCTACCAGCCTTGGGCTAGATTTTCTTTTGAGTATATATTAGAGAAGGGTACTATTAGAATTTTTATTGGATCTCGAGCTATAGCCTATCCAGCTCAAGGTCCTTCCGTCCCTGCTTCTGTTCCTTGTAAGGCATAGGGCTATGGATTTTGACCACTCACAAGTCATAACGCTGTTTGTTTGGTTCCAAAGAAATGAATTTGACAAAAGCAACCGAGCAGAAACTCGCGCACTTTCTTCCGAAGACTGGACCACGGGAATGGACACGGAAAGGGACCGAACAGCACGCTTTCTCTGATTTAGCAGGTTGCCTGTGTGAGCATGGAATATGGGCTTGTTGCGGGTGCAACCAACATTCCAGGCGATTTGACCAACGAAATCAATGTAAAACAGCAAAAAAAAAAAAAGGGCTCGAAATGGTAGGCAGCCGAAGGCGACGCCGCTTGACGTGGTGGAAAGGCAACCGATCCATTAGCTAGCCTTTTAATTCTTGCACGCGGCGGCGCTGCAGAAGCCCTTACCCAAATCCCATTTCGATCCCCTCCTCCTAGATATGTTCTCTGTGTGGTTGGTTTTCCACTTAAGCTTCCACTAGTGCGTGCTAGCCCTGTCAATGAGTATTATTCAAAGTTAGTGTGCCCACCATGTTCGGTTGTGCTTAACTGCAAACACGGCTAAAAGTGAAACTGTACAACTCGTTTCTCGCCAAAACCAGGCGGCGTGCATGTCTTCTCCAAGATGAGATAGGAGTGCCAGCCATCACTTGTCACAGTTTTTCCTAGTTGCAGCAGCAGTTGACGTTCCGAATAATCCAGGCTTCTGTTTTGCATAAGCTCATAATTCATACGTCGTCGATTAAGTCGGGCATGTTAAGTCGGGCATGTTGGAGATATGGGGCATTTTAACTATGGGACCAAGCAACTATGAACATTCCTCAAAAGGCAGACATGAGTGCTCGGTAGTAGGAAGGAGAATTTAGTTGCCCCGTCCCTTTCGTGGTCTTTTCTTTTCCCCTGATGCCATACTTATAAGCATTTGTATAGTCTTAGGTAGTAGAGCATATATCTTTCTGTGTTATAACCGCACTAGCTTGTTCGGGAGAACACCGTCGTTAAGGTAGAGTTTAGTTTGATGTTGACTTATGATTTTTTTTACTGTAATTGGTTTTTTTACTATAACTGAGTTGGTTCATTTGGTATAATTAAATTTTTTAAAAAAATGTAAAAATAAAAAAATATTTTCATATCATGGATAATGTAAAAGAATACGAGAAAAAAAGAAAAGTTAAAAAAGCCTAAAAATCTAAAAAAAATTATAAAAAGATGAAATTACTGAATAGTGAAAAAAAAATAGAAATCAGGAACAGAAATTGATTTTAAGCTATTTTAAACGGTGCCTAAATCTTCGGCGCGTCCTCTGTCTCTGGATGGAGTTATATTGCTGCACCTACACCTAGTCATTGCTCACTACCCCTTGAGAACAAAGAAACGCACGTGAAACCCATACCCAAACAGCAGCACGTGAGTTTTAGGCAGTACATACGTACGAGATGACGTACTAATAAGAGCAAAGTCTCAGTAGATGACATAACGCATAGTAAGCGGCACAGCTTGGAGGCAGAGGCAACTGGACGAGAACCTGAGTAGGCATGACAAAAGCTCTAGTAACCGCTGTGGAGAGAGGAGAGCGTTTTTCGCTGGGGACAGTCCCATGGAGACCGTTCGTACTGCCCCCGATGCCGTCCAATAGCTCACTGTAGCGCAGACGGACGGCATCGGGAGCAGTCCCCACGTAGGAACTGTCTCCAGATATGTTCTGTCCGTGGCGAACGAGAGTGGCCAAAAGGTTTTGGGGGAGAGACGTCGCAAGGAACCTTTTCCCCTAAATATTTCTAGCTTTTCCCACTTCCGGTGAAATGAAATAGAGTAACCCAACTGAAGTATACAATACAGAAGAACTGCGCCTGCAGTAATCTAGCTCAATTACTCTTTCATTAACTCAGAATTACTTCAGAAACCAGTACTCCAAATTTCAGTTTAGTTTTCAGTATTAACATCGGATAAATAAATTCTGTAGAAGCGTTAGTTTTGCATGAATAAGTTGCTGTTGTCTTGGAGTACAACGTCGTTATGTGTATGAATAGCTTTTTATTTTGAATAACGTTGTAATTTGCTTCGACAATTGTACGTGCTAATTTGTAGCTCACTTTCAATTACAGTCACCTACACTGTGCTGCAGATGTTCTCTCTTTTTTTTTCTTTTGTTGAGCAGAAGAGGAGAAGAGAAAAGGAAGTGATCGTATTGTTGGATTTGCAACATGGTGAATGTGGCTGATTGTGCTTTGCATTATTGAAGTGCATTTTCATGGCCATGAATCATGCCTGACATTTTCCTAGTGTAACCTACAGGTTTGAAGTGACGCTGGTTAATTGTCCCGAGTAGAATCAAATGTTCCATATGAATTACCTCATCAGTTGGAGTAAAAAAATTAGACAGACCACATGCACGCACATGGCTTAAAGCCTGACTTTTGAATGGTCTTGCTAATGGTGGAAAGGCTTTTCTGGCTTTATAATTGTACCAACATAATAAGCATGACTCTCTCCTCTCTTTTTTTTGATCGAATTACTGTCTGCACATTGAAAGGAAGGTATGAATCAGGGATTATTGTAAGAATTCTTATTGTCAAGACTAATAGGTCTTTCTTTCTCAAAATTTTGAATGAATCATAAATCCTAAACCTACTAGCACTTAATGGCAGTTCTTTTATGCTTAGTAGCTTTCTTTCTCAAAATTTTGAATGAATCGTAAATCTTAAATCTACTAGCACTTAATGGCAGTTCTTTTTTAGTTAATTATAGTTATTGACACATATAATCCAAGAAGTAAAATCATCACCTTGAACGTGCTTATATACAAAATAGCTAGTTTGGTGCGGTAGAGCTCTGGGCCTGTTCTTTTCAGTTTTTCAAAACAGCTTTTAGTTTTTGCTACAGTACCTAACTTTCAAACGGGGTATTTTTTTAAGATGGAGTCTACAAGTTAATTATAGTACACGTGAAAAGCCTAACATCTATACCATCTAAAATCGCAAGCGAGTATCTCTCTCCGTAATCTCTGTTGCAAACAGCTAAAATTCAAAATTTTCAGTCAAAAACTATAAACCGCAGCCAAAAAGAACAGGCCCAGAGACTATCCAAGTTTTGTCTACATGAGTTAGTTTCTTGATCAGCAAAATCAGATACCAATTTCAACCCATCAATCTTTTTGAATGTCAGGGATTTTTGTACCTATGGCTTCCAAATGGTGGTAGAGAATATTTTAACATGGGGATTATTATCCTAAGGGGTTGAGGGGGATTCCTTGTACCCTCAAAATCCCTCCTAGGGGGAAATATTCTCTGGGTTTCTTTCCCTTCCAAACAAGGCCTCAGGGTGCTGCTGCGGACATGCAAGTTTTAGACCGTGTTCTACAAAATATCATTCAAAAGACCCGTATTTGTCCCCCAGACTACAGTACCCAAATTCCCTAGTCCCCAAACCTACCAATTCATGCCAGTACCACCATTTTACATGATAATATCACACTATTGTACTTTGAGTGATGTGCAATCGGGTAATTTACAACAAAGGATGTAAGGGTAGTTTCGTTTGATGCCTAATTTCACCCTACTAATGAACTAGTCAAGTTTTTGGCAATAAAATGAACTAGAATACTAGAATGGCAATGTAAAAATATGTTAAAAACAATTTGTGCACACATAGCAGCTTTATTCAAAGTGTTCAAAATCTAGCAACTATTGAGTTTTGACTCCAAGCAAAACAACCCCTAATCATCAAGTTTTAGAAAGAAAATGAGCTAGAATAGAAGCCAATACGAAAATAATCTTATGAACACACACCGATTTTATTCAACTCATCTAAAAGATAACCTCACTGAAATTTTAGCAGCAAACTAAACACATACCGATTTCAATTTAGGGCGTCTAAAATATAGCAATTTTTTTACTCCAAATCAAACAGCCCTTAGTCCGTAAGCTCCTTATGAACCTCTCTTAACACAAGTAATCCATACAACAATGGCAGGTACATTAACGCACCTCCTGGATTTACAAATCTCCTGTAGGATCAGGTACGATAAGTCAGAAAGAGATGAATGACTCTTTAAAATCTTTTTTTTTTGGGTATTAGCAACCCAATGTAGTGGAAAACTCAAGCCTATAATTGATCCCAAAGTCAAAAGTCAAAGATCAAAAAGATCATCTGAAACAACAGTCTCATCAGTCTGACCGTCGGCTAGGGGGACGATCGGACCACTCGGCCAGTTTAACTACAAATGTCATACTGGCTTGACCAGTCAAGATGGTCGGACCGCTCAAGTCATGGCAGTCTAACCGCTTGTTGAACAGAGGCTAAAAATAGCATGCCACACAACCAAGGAAAAAAAGAGTAACTCTTAACCACTTATCAAAACATGATGAAACTTGGTATAAATTCTCTTGAGGATGTCAGGAACCTATTTCAATTATGAATCATGAAAATCGATATCAAATTTCTGACCTTTATCTAAAACAAGGAAGATTGTATCAAAATTGGGCAAAAGAACGAAATCTTGATCTACTCTTGCTCGTAAATCCTTGATGATTTAGATGATTTTGGATGGGTGTTTATATGTCATAACAAACTAGATCATAACTCGAACTCAAACCAAAACATCTACAAGATGAAAACCCCAACATCACCCATGTCATGAGCAAAACCAAACAATCACAAGAACTTTCCATAGAAAGAGGCCTAAGTGCACGGGATCTCATCTCCAAAAGATATATCCACCTCTTACACGTCCTTGGCATCAAAAGTGAATGATCATGTAAGAAGATTCAAGATAATGTTGTGATGAACCATTGTAAGTTTTAAGAAGTAGTTATTCAATTTTTGCAAAGATTGCATGTTGTCTAGATCATTTTCTGAATTTTTTCCAAGAAAACCAGTCATACCGTTGATATGACAGCGGTCATACCATAGAGTGATAGTACCACGGTTTACTTGGCAGTAACTATTTTCTAAAGAGGTCCAGTTGCGAGGTACGTGGGGTAGTTTCGTTTGATGCCTAATTTCACCCTACTAATGATTTAGGCAAGTTTTTGGAAATAAAATGAACAAGAATGCTAGAATGGCAATGCAAAAATATGCTACAAAATAATCTTATTAACACATACCAATTTTATTCAACGTGCTCAAAATCTAGCAACTATTGAGTTTTGTCTCCAAGTAAAAACAACCCTTAATCCTCATGTTTTAGCAAGAAAATGAACTAGAATAGAAGCCCATACAAAAATAATCTTATGAACACATACCGGTTTTATTCAACTCATCTAAAAGATTTCCTCAATTGTCCATTCGGTATCAAATAATTTCCTCAATTGTCACCCACCAATCTTCACGATGCTTCTCTTCAAAGCAAACTACCACATAAAGTCTATGATGCCCAATAACTTGCCACCAAGATTGTACGCCTGCTTCGAGGACCGTCACCGATTGAAACGCTCAAATCTAATGGCACACCACATGCATACACTTATCTCATCGTGATCCTTGTCTTTCCTTCGTGCTTCTCCGTTTGAGATGATACTTCTTCCAGACTTACGCAACTTGCCATAGCCTCAGAGCACCTTCCTTAGTCTCCACCTTACTGTTGACCGCAACAATTAACAAGCACACTGTATATCAAAGAACAAGCAATCGTCCCGAGCACAAGTGATATACACTGACTCCTCATCAACATAACCGATGCAAACATGCACCACTTGATGCCCATATCAAAATTCCCATAATACATGGACTCCCACCATGACTAGTACTTTACATGGATTCACAACATGATTAACACTTGCATGGACTCCCACTATAACTAACACAGTCAAAACCAACAACTCAACTTAGCACTGACTGGTCTGACCATTAACCAACGATCGATTGGACCGCCACAAACCGACTTAAGAACATCCGGTAATAGAGGATCGGTCTGACCATGGTACCCATGCCGGTCAGATTGTCCGATAACTTCCGGTCGGACCGTCTCCCACGGTCGGTCGCATCGAACACTAGTCAAACCACTTCTGCAGCCCGATCAAACCGCTATCTTCCAAACAGCAAAATCATATATCATATAACAAAATCAAACTCAAACGTTGACATCAAAGCCCAAATAAAATTAACTACTTATCACACAACATAGGGTTACCATCGCATAATCTTACGTCTCTTGTCCAAAATTAACTACATATCTGTTAGATAATCTCTGTACAACAGCCAGTACAAGATTATCTAGACGTCGCTTGGATAGATAGAGTGACTGTTCTTTTCAGCTTATTTTAGCTTATGACTTCTCTCAAACAAATAAACAGGGTGGCTTCTCCATCGCTATTTCAAAGCGATTTATCAGAACAACTTTTTAGAACGACTTATCAGCTTTCGTTTTATTTGTATAAATACTTATATTAGTACAAAAATCTTAATCCACGGTCTAAAGGAACAGGATGAGAAAAGAAACCGGCGTCATACAGCAGCAAATCCACCCGGCAGCACTGATAAATCCACGCCATTCAGCGGCACAACATGCAGCACCGGAGCGGGGAATAAGCTCGACAAAAGGGCAGAAAAGCGAACAAGAGCACAGAGCCGCGGAGCAACTCGCGGGGGGGATGCGCGACCTGGCACTATCCCGCGGTCGCCCACGCGCCCCGCCCGTGTAAATCTCCTCCCCCACGCGAGACCCCCTCGGTACCACCCGCCCAAGAGGCGAAACAGGAGCATTCGCCGGTCACCGGATAAGTGGAAGACGGCGGCGAGGTGGTGAGAATTAGCCACGGCGCTCGGAATGAAGGGAGGCGGCGGGGGAGGGGGCGGTAAGGAGACATTCACCGCATCCTTCCTCCGCTTCCTCCTCCTGCTCCTCCTCCCCCTCACGGCCGTCTATTTCTTTTACACGCTCCACCTCCTCCTCACCTCCGCGTCCTCGGCCGCCGCCTCGTCGTCCTCCTGCCCACCTGACTCCACCACCTCCCTATCAGTCTCCCGTCTGTCCACCAACCGCACCGCCGCTGCTGCGGCGGCGGTGTCCGAGAACAAGGCCCCCGCCGCGTTGTCCACGGCGACGACGCTTCAGCACGTGGTGTTCGGCATCGCGGCGTCGTCGCGGTTCTGGGACAAGCGGAAGGAGTACATCAAGGTGTGGTGGCGCCCGCGCAGCGCCATGCGCGGGTACGTGTGGCTGGACCGCGAGGTGCGGGAGTCCAACATGTCCACGGAGCGGACGGGGCTCCCGGCCATCAGGATCTCGTCGGACACGTCCGGCTTCCCCTACACGCACCGCCGCGGACATCGCTCCGCCATCCGCATCTCCCGCATCGTCTCCGAGACCTTCCGCCTCGGCCTCCCTGGCGTGCGCTGGTTCGTCATGGGCGACGACGACACCATCTTCTTCCCCGACAACCTCCTCACCGTGCTCAACAAGTTCGATCACCGCCAGCCGTACTACATCGGCTCCCTCTCCGAGAGCCACCTGCAGAACATTTACTTCTCCTACGGGATGGCGTACGGCGGCGGCGGCTTCGCCATCAGCCGGCCGCTGGCCGAGGCGCTCGCGCGGATGCAGGACGGTTGCATCCGCCGGTACCCTGCGCTGTACGGCAGCGACGACAGGATCCAGGCGTGCATGGCGGAGCTGGGGGTGCCGCTCACCAAGCACCCGGGGTTCCACCAGTACGACGTGTACGGCGACCTCCTGGGCCTTCTCTCGGCCCACCCGGTGGCGCCGATCGTCACGCTACACCACCTCGACGTCGTGCAGCCCCTGTTCCCGAACGCTCCCTCGCGCCCCTCGGCGGTGCGGAGGCTGTTCGATGGGCCGGTGAGGCTGGACTCGGCGGGGATAATGCAGCAGTCCATCTGCTACGATAGCGCCAACCGATGGACGGTGTCAGTGGCGTGGGGGTTCGCGGTGCTGGTGACCAGGGGGATAATGTCGCCGCGGGAGATGGAGATGCCAGCGCGGACGTTCTTGAACTGGTACCGCCGCGCCGACTACACGGCGTACGCGTTCAACACGAGGCCTCTGGCGCGCACCCCGTGCCAGAAGCCCGCGGTGTACTACCTGTGGTCAGCGCGGCGGGCGGCCGCGCGAGGCGGGGAGACCACGGTGACGCGGTACGAGCGGTGGCGCCGCGCCAACGAGACGCGGCCCGCGTGCCGGTGGAACATCGCCGACCCGGACGCGCATCTCGATCACATCGTCGTGCTCAAGAAGACCGACCCCGGGCTATGGGATCGGGTAATTCCTTCCTGCCAATTTATTTCTTTTTCTCTTACATACTAGTAACAATGGCAAATATAACACATGACAAATTGTTATTTAGGGAGGACCAAGGCAGAAATTGGTATTATAGTTGGTTATTAGTGCACACATCCAAACTTTTTAACTACTGAAACAAGAATTAGTATGCTAGGATGGAACTATCCCAGTTGTGCCACAAGAGTAGTAGCATTGAGCCAAAAGGTGGTTGCAATATGAAATAGTAATGAACATTTCTAGCAAGAGTAGCACAACTATACCAAGCTAGTACTGGTAATCGCATACTAGATTTGGTTGCTGATGTGTTTTGGAACCTTGGGTTTGGTTATGGTGTTAAGCAAGTTTTACTGATGCATAGCTCACATGGATGTGCAGTCTCGGAGGCGAAATTGCTGTAGGGTGCTGTCCACGCACAAGGAGGGGAAGAAGGGAGACAAGACGATGACCATCGACGTGGGTGTATGCAGGGAAGGCGAGTTCAGCCAAGTAGTATAGCCTATATTAGACAAAGGAAAAAATATTCAATTATTTTCTTCTTGTATTCTTGACGGAAGGATATTTTCTTCTTGTATTCTTGACGGAAGTGTGCAAAACGAATCTCGTTAGGTCATCTCCTGCCGTGTTATTTCGCGCCTCACGAGTCACCAAGTACAAGAACACGAAATTTTGGCCGGAATATAGTTCCCGACACGACATGATTGCTGGTTGCTGCCCCTACGGGCCACGGCTACACCGGTCTAGTGTTCAGACTTGACGGAGACGGCTAGACGGGGCAGGCTCACTGTTGTGGTTAGTGCGTGGCGCTGGGAATTGGACTTCGGGAAAGCGTGGCTTAGCATGATGAGTTCCATGTGATCCGGACAGTAGGCCATCACGGGGCATGCCTCATGGCATGGCAACAGCGAGCTCAGTTCTGGTCTGGGGGCGTCTGTTTGTGTGTGAAGTCAGGTCCGCGCGTCGATTTGTGCGTAGTTTTTTTTTTTTGTCGGTGTGCACCGGCCTCAGCCGTGACCCGGATGCTACCCGCCTTGGCCAAAGCCCAACAGGCGACAGCGCGTATAGGGGCTTTGCTTGATTTGTGGCCAATGGACGACCACATTTATTGGTCAATGTGAAAATAACTTGTGTAAGATTTGTAATCGAGGCGTGAATATAAAGGCTTACCCCCATATAATTTATTTTTTTCTCTTCACTTTCCCCTCCTGCTCCAATCCACTTCATGCTCTCCTCCGCCGACCAACTCGTCTTCTTCTTCCAAACTTTCTCCAAATCCAAATCATTCAATCTGGAAAATGACAAAGCATTCGTCCAATTGGACAGTGTCAGAGATGGATAATGATAAGTTGAAGGCGCTGGAAGAGGCCGAAAAAATTCCTCTACGGAAGTTCATCAAATGGATCAAACCATCAGCCAACACCGACCAATGAGGGAAATCGGATATCTCCCCGTATTCTAGGCCCACTGTGGCCTTCGACTCCCTGCTCATCCTTTCCTCACAGTGGTGATTGAGTATTTCGGGGTCAAATTGATGAATTTAGTTCCCAATTCGATTACCATGCTCAGTGTCTTTGTGTACCTTTGTGAGACGTATCTAGGCATCTCTTCGGATCTTGAGCTCTTCCGCTATTATTACAAGATGAGCTGATAGGTTGGAATTATCGAGAGTTGCGGACTAAAGTTTCACGACGGCAAGACGGAGATGTACATCCAGATGTTCACTCGGTCCTTATGGCTGGGTTGAAAGAAAAAATGATTCTACTAGAAGACCACCAATGAAGACAGTCGCACTTTCGTAGGGAAGGCTGCGGAGAAGAACTCTTCCTGAAACTTGGTTCTCAAAGACATCAATCGGATAGTTCTCTACATCTCAGCCATTAAAGAGCTAAGGGACAAGGGTTCACTAGTTGGCACATGGTGAAGGACTATATTACCTATTGCATCAGCCACTTGAAAAAACGAGCACATCCCATATGGATATACTCGAGAGCAGCTGATGCTACTAGAGACTATGAGAATGGTAAGTACCAATTGTACTCGTAATTGTAGATTTGCATTTCGAGCACTGTATATCGACTATCTTGTCTGTTTAAACAGATCTCAAGTTGGATGAGATTAACACTCGGGTCAAGCTCGTTTGCGAGAAGGCTCCGCCACCAGAAATGGTGGCTCCTCGCATCCTAGTGGACGTGTCCATTGAGAAAAAAGTTGAACGCCTAAAGGTAATCGAAAGATCGACTTCTTCTTTAGGATTACACAGTCATAGAGAATGATTAAATAGTATTCTATTTTTTCCTTGTAGAGCATAGGTGTGATCGACTGTCAAGACGTTCAGAGGGTCGAACTAATAGTGATTGGAGAGGAAGCGAAGAAAACTAAGGCTCCTCCGGCCAAGAAATGGCGGCTGACAAAAGCCATCAACAAGAAGAAGAGTACAAGTGCGGCTATTCCACTTGCGGCCATCGACAAAAGCCACGGCGGTGATTGTCGCCGCTGCTGCCGCTTCTCCGGTCTCCACCTGAGGAGTTGTCGCCCTGCTCCCATTTCTTGGTACGCGTGAGCCACTCCTCCTCAGTGAGGAGCAAGCACCCTTCAGAGCCGCCTTTGTCGTCAACTACATATCACTCCACCACGCGGAGCCACCCGGTGAGCTCGTCGACCGAGAGTGTGCTCAAGTCGAGAGGTATCTCGATGGAGATGGCCACCTACGCGTACTGTGAGGGTACGACTTGTAGAAACTTTTTTTTACAATCTTGGATTTCTCGATTGCGTCGCCGAGAATGCGAAGATTGTTGACAAGGCCGGTAATCCACATCGAGAACTCGTCGACAATCTCACCGTCCTTAAAGGTGATGTCCTCAAACTCCTTGCGGAGCTTTTGCGCATTCGCCTTGTGCACGCAATCAACGCCCATGCGCTGCACCTTCATAGCGTCTCACGCCTATTTTGTCGTGTCCTTCAAGGCGAGCATTGACAGTATATCGGATAATACCGTGCAGAGGATTGCGGACTGTGCCATCCTGTCGTCATGGAAGTCGGCATCGCTCGGCTCAATTGCTCGCCGTATGCCCTGTGTCTACAAGTTCTCTCGTCACGAGAGCCCAGTCGGAGTAGTTCGTGCGCGTCAGCATGGGGTAGACCACTGTCCCCCCGCTCTCCCTTGTCACTTGTTGCACCACCACCTCGCAGTCACGCACCATCGTCCTGTTGTGCCCGCGGACCCTCGATGCAGTAACAGACCTCAAAGGAGACTCTGATCCATCGCCAAACATTGTCGACAGGATCTCTTCACCGTTTGGATACTAATTGTTGAAACACACACAACCACACACACGACTACGAGTATCTAGTACTCGTTTATGACTGCGGTACAAACAACTATAAATATCTAGCGATCGTAAAATCACTATAGCAGTCGTAAATCACTATAGCAGTCGTAAAGCCATTGTAGTCTTGAGAATAGTCAAGTATGTCATGGTTATAAATGAGTACTAGATACTCGTTGTCATTTGTGCCATAGTCGTAAATAAGTACTAGATACTCGTAGTCGTGTGTGTGATTATGTGTGTTCCAACATAGGTCACGCGTGAGAGCGAGGCCCACTCCGACGTCAGTCCTGCCCAGCAAGTCTGGTTCAAGCCGGGACGCGCCCATCGCCCCGGTGCTCGGCCCCAACAATTGGCTCTGGGCTCTGGCTCGCAGCCATCGTGTCGTCCTCATTCGTCATGTTCCTCGTGCTCATCGGCGTGCTGCAGCGCCTCTACATATACCCAATCGACCGCAACACCAACAAGGCGCAACACCAACAAGGTGTACCCATGGGCTGCCAGGAGGCCCAGGACAATGCTAAACATGCTGTTCCTCTGCACCAGCATCGCCGCAGCGGCGAGCGCAGCGTTCCTGTGGAACAAATGGAGGAGCGCCAAGGAGGCGAAGCGGATCAAGAACGTGGACGGACCGACACCAGGGATGTCGCCGGCATCGTGGCCCGGCGAACCGGGCGGTGGGAACAGAGGGCTGGAGAGATGGAGAGCTCTCTCGCGCAGGTCACCAAGGTGCACTTTGGCAGCCGTCCTGATCTCAAAAGTAAGCTCTACCGAGCAAATTTTATCGTCAATTTTTGGTTCTTTCTAGCTCCGTCAGCGCGTGAAATGCTCAAACTGGGGTGGTGTAGGGATGTAGCTGGAGATCGATAGCGAAAACGTAGGCGTGATGGCTAGCGGTCCGCCGGGGCTGCTTGAGGACGTCGCGACTGTCTACTCGTCTTGGTCGGCGAGTAATCTGCATTTCGAGTCCATAAGCTTCATCTGGTGAATAACACAAGACATTTCGAAGCCTCTTCCCAGTTGTCACGATGCGTCTTCCTTCATTTCCGTCGGCATTTACATTGGCGTTGCTCAAGGGGATCGGAAGAGGTTTCTTCGTTCGTACAGCGCTGTAACTTGTGAACAGTTGCTTTTCTGTCCTCGTTTCTGATATTTCTGTTGTAAATACCCGTCTTCATCAAGGATATGAATATGATGCGTGTTCTTGAAGAGAGAGAGAGTACATGATGTGTCTGCCCCCCATCTTGTGTTTTTGAGCTGAGTACCCATATTCTGCCATGTTGATGTGCAGTTGCATAGTTTCAGCATATTATGTGCGATTTACTTGCCCTTTTCATTGACTAAGATTATGTAGTCCAGAAATGATCTCCATCGAACATGATGTAAACTGTGAAGGGTACTTAAAAAGTGTGGAGTGTGGACTCTTATGCAAAATCGCAGATCTGGAATCGAAAAGCAAAAGCTGACGCAGAAGAAAATAGAGCATTTGCCCACTGACAGCTGTTGTTCTTAACTGGACGAGTTCTCAGCAGTCTGGAAAGTTGTCACACAAGACGAGCATTATCAGCACAGCTTCAACAATTGATCGCCTACTCTCTACAACAGTAACCGATGTAAAGCTTGTAACTACATCTTAGCATCTCTCATGTTTCTACTAGTTGATCACTACAACTTCTCAGTCTGTACAAGGCCTGCCTCTGGCGATGGGCTGCTCGGAGATCAACCGGGTACTCATTTAGATCCCTGAACAACATAGTAAATTTTTATGTCACTATGGCATTATGGCAACTATAGGTATCTACATGTAGTTATGTACCATACCAACTCATTTGTTGTCTTCATCACCAGATGGCATTTCAAAAAGCGAGAGCATGATCAAGGGGCCAAGAACTGGTGGCAAAGGAGGCGGCCTGCTAAAAGCAACAAGCGGCTCAATGTTTTCATCCTTTGTGGGGACTGGTTCATTAGAATTAATCTCCTCATGCTTCTTAGTAACTGTCATCAGCCCTGTTTAACAGTATGTCATAGCAGAAACAATAGAAGGGAAGGTAAGGCACTGAACTTCATTATTAAACCTTAAAAGCAAATTGAAATGAATATGTTGACATACTCGGCAGCCCACTGACAGGTTTGATTTGCCTGGTTGCATTTTCCATCAGAAACCTTGCGGTTCCCCTCATCGGTATGCTATGTTGCTGCCTGTAATCTTTGCTAGAGGAATACTATTATACAGTAAGAAGCAGGGAAGAAGGATATGTTTGTTATCTCCAAAACATGTCATACAACAAATTATCAAACCATAGAGAAAGGGTCATACAGAAGGTACAAATAACCTTGTTCAGAATGCTACCTGTGATATCACAACAGACAAGGTTGCTGGCAGTGCAGGGTAGTTTTTCTTTTGCTGCACGTCGAGTCTGAACCACAGCTAAAACTCTGTGTGCATCGTAAACAACTTCATATTCTTCCTGTTAGACTTACATTCTTCCAATCTTTGATTCATGCTAAATTAGATCGCATCATCAATTGTTCAGTTGCAGAACACACTAAAAGTGTATCATTATAGTTTAGATCTCCATGACCGTTAGGAACTTTCTAGTTGATGTAAACCACGATTTTGTGTTGCTCTTGAACAAAACCATGGCAAGAAAGTATCATTGCCTCAGTATAATTAGAATGAACTTACGTAGAATACCACAATTTTACGGGCAAGCAAAGTGGGTAATACTTTGATTTTCAAGCATATTCCTAACACCGACTTTGTATTAAAGCATAAAATTTAGCTTTGAACACACCAGCCTAACGATTCCTACATTTTTATGGTTTCTAATTTCCACATGAGGAGACCGTGTATTCATCTGCGCCCAAAAATACTCAAGGGAAGAGGTAGTAGCGAGATTTGGGGAAACGAATCCCGGTACGAGACATACATGTGAGATGTCACAATTCCGGATCATTGGGAGAAGCTAATTAACTCAGATCAACAAACCATACCTCGATTCACGTTGCGCAGGATTGGCTTATCTCTGAGCGTGCGAAGGATGGTGCGCCCCTGGAGAGAGAACGGGCGGCTGTTTGGTTCGTTAGGTCGTAGAGGACGGGCGAAATATCCAGAAATTTCTGGGAGGATTTTAGAACCATCGTCTCTCTCGGCTAAATTTATCTGCATAGACGGCCCAATGATACGATCGTCTCAATTCCTAAGACCTCTAGCGGTGCGCCGGTGGGGTGGGTCGTATCCTGGCCTGGGTCGATCATGGGTCGTTTGTATGATCTCTGATCTGGGCCATGGTCCACAGGGTACTCATTCCATCCGGGCCTGTGTTTTTTTTTGTGTTACAGTTTATTACTCTAATAAATAATGATTATTAAAAAAATCAAAGATAAAAATCGGCTAAAAAATCGAAAAGAACACTATCCCTCGTGCAGTCATGCGCTTTGTGGATGGTGTTCTTGGGTCGTGGTAGCGTCGTCCCTCGAGCCGCTACCACGATGCCATGCACTGATCGAGACAGTCCATTTTGACATCTAGAAAATATAGGTTTATGACAAATTCATATATAGGATATTTAAAAGGAGAAGATTCAGCCAATACAGAAGGGACACAAGATTTCTGTAAAACTAAAGGATAAGTACAAAAGAAAATTTACCTGTGTGGCATCACAAATAATGTTGAAGGCAATGAAGTGATCATTGATATTCTCAACTCCATACTTACACATCACAGTCTTCTCAACAAGTCTTCTATTAATTATATAGCATTATAGTCAAATTGGTATTAGTGTAAAAGCAAATTTGTATAATATAATATCACACAACCATAAAAGGTAACAACAATTACCAGTATCACGCACCAATTTCTTCAGTTTCTGCTTTAAGCATTGTTGTTTGATTTTGCAATTTCTACTTTCTCTAAGTCAACATCAGGATCAAATCCTGGAGAAACAGTGTTTTTAAATTTCTGCAATTGTAGGTTAAACAGTTCCATTAGACATTAGTTATTTCTTTTCACATGTCAGCAGAAGGATAATTTGAGTAAAATTCTTATCTCAAGGAACTCCTCTTTTGTTGAGCTAGATCTATCAAATTGGCCACTAAAAATATAAGCACACACATACATCGCCTGTTACAATTAAAATTATTTTTTATCTTTAGCCATAGAATAAATTCAACATGAGGTCCAAAACAATAACAAAATATAAATACATAAAAATATATCTTTGCCATATTCTTCACTATGATGTATTTTCCTACAAAAAGAAGCAGTGGCAACCGTCTCTTTATGGGCGTATTTTCCATGAATAATAGAAGTATAGTCATTCTTCTTATGCATTTCAACCATATTCCATACCTACATTCAATTATAGAGTTCATCAGTCTGATATAAGTTTTGGCTCACAATAAAGGGAAAAATACCTTTGAAACCCAAGGGCACGTTGTATCAACTATCTACACTTTCTTCTCGTTTAGTGTGTACATATCCTCCATAGCAGCTCCAATGCAAGCAATACGACAACATCACCTTGTCCAATAGCATCAAAATGCTTACTGTTGGCGTCAACAGGAAGGTTTCTGACATCTATCTCATCCAATCTCTGTATGCACAATCACAAGAATTTAACTAAGTCAAATTCAGAGCTCCTCAGACCGACATGCCACAAAATAAACACATTAGTCATGGAAAATATGTTTTTTTTTTTTGCTTTGTTGATAACAACATGAATACTCTAGGCCCAAGAAAAACAGAAGCTAATCGTTTAAGTAACTAAAGAGCTAATAGCGTAAACGCACACGAATTTGGTATCAATTATTTAGTACGAACACTTTTATCACTAGATTGTTACTTCCTGTCGCTCAATTTGCCAAAATTTCATATACGTATGTCATAGACAACACGCTCGGATTCTTCCAAAGAGCCATCCATGAATGGGACAGTTCGCCCACAAGCTGCACATAGCGATGTCAAATCAAACGAAATCGATTTGTGAGAATAGTAGTACATTTGTTGATGGTGGTGTTGTGGATGATCTCGTTGGTAAGCTAGATGCGCTCCTTGGGGAACTGTTTGCGTGCCTTTGTGGGCAATCTGCAAGGCGCACTCGATGCCCCAACAGAAGCCGTAGGCCTCTGCCAGCTTCGTAGGGAGCAGCGTCGGGCGGGAGCTGGGGCGACGCTGGACGGGGGCTAGGGTTTAGCACTTTGGCTTCTTTCCGCGAGGGGAGCGGCGTTGAGCGAGAGGTCTGCTGCTGCCGACCTGCCGCTGCTTGACGAAGGCCTCGGGCTAGGCCGATATGTCACATAAATATTAGGCTAGTTGCTAAAACAGAGTATTACTAGTAGCATTTTTAGACCTTAGACTGTAGTCTAGTTAGTCCGAGGCCGTCTTCTGCCGGCCGTCTAGCCTAGTACTAGCTCAGTAGCTAGCTTCCTCCCAAAAAAGAACTGACACGGCAGCGAAACCGGAACGCACGCTACGTTCTCGCACGTGGTCTCAAATTCCGTCCCCATCAACGGGAGGCGTCCAGCTTTTGCCGACTCTGAGCCTTGTGCTGGTTCGGGGTTGGCATTGGGCTGGGCCTACCTACCGGCCGATCTCGTCACGTCAGTCTAGCTAAACTATTGGCCGTTCTCGTCGGTCTAGCTACCTCGTCGTACCTTCGTATCGCCATCCCAAATTTGTTTAATCAACACTTTGGTAGTTTTACATTCTCTTTCCCAAAGTCTGTAGTCTACTCCAGCTGCTAGTCTCATTTGTCAAGGATTCAGCTATATATATACACATATATCAGTTCAGCAAGTAATTCGTAATCATTGTAGGAACCTAGACCACCTAGTGAATTGGATTATTCATGTTCTTGCAGTTTGATGGAAGCCCAGAAGGTTAGAATTCATAGGAGATCCCATGTAGTGAAGCAATCGTTAGAGGAGCAATCGTGAGGAAAGTGGCGTGGCCATTAAAACGGTGTGGGCCCAAGCGTCTATCATTTGGTGTTGATGACGCTGCGCGCACAATTCTGCTCTCACAAGTCACAATCCAATGGCATTCTGCTCTCCCAATCCAAGGGAAATTCTAGTTTAGAGCAGCGCGTGCTGGTGCTGCGCATTAGTGTAAGCTTGCTTGTAGCTAGGTGTCGTCGACTCGTCGTGCCGGGCTGTGCATACGCTTCATGCTCATGCATTTGACGTAGGCAGTGGCGCAGCATTAGCCGGCCCGGGGGATACAACACTGTGGCGTGAGGAGAGTGTTCGGTCGGTTTTTTTCGCTGTTGTGCGTGCGTGTCTGAGTATGTATAATATTTTAGACAGTGATAGTCTATAATATACATCTATATCAACTATAGATATAAGTCAGTGATGGATATAATATTTTATCACGTCGCGGGCTAAAAAGGGTCAGAGGCTATTATTACCTGAGCTGAAAGAGAAAGTTGAGCAACAATTTTCTTGTCCTTACGCTCACAGGATGAGTGCATAATGACATGCGGTTTGAATTTCCGTTACAATACATAGACACTCGATCATGTACAGTTTAGGAATAAGTTTGATACATACGTAAGATAAAATTAATGTTTATTATACGATTTAGATCACATTTGATGATACGTACCATTCTCTTTTGATACTCCATTACATCTCACGGACATCTTACCATAAGAACAAGATAGAGAACTGAACACGCATCGTCTCCGCGAAAATGTGGACACAATCAAATAACGGAGTGCCTCTCCACCACCACCGGATCAACAAATGGCTTCTGGTTCTGCACCGATAGCGACCAAAAACAAAAATATTCGAATGGAGCTCTGCTAGCTTGTCAGGTGTGCTGGCTGCATGCTTCCAGCACCCGAATCAGACACTCCGGTTCCGGTTGATTCTTGCGAGCTCCTTCTCCAGCTCGTCCAGGCCACGAACCTCCTCCAGCTCCTGCACTCACCACGGAACCACAACCACACGCGCGTTGAGACGGCAGTACAAGAAAATCAGAGCGCTTGTCCTGTGCTGGTCACGGGCAGGCACGGGCAAAGGGAGGACAAATGGATAGGCACCACTCGCTCACCTTGGGTCCAAGGAACAGCCCATACGGCACGCCCTCGAACTTGTCCATGTGGTGTATCTGCCCGCGACATCGCCACCGAGCCAACCACACACACAAAATCAGAAAAAGTTTTCAGTTCGACCCACCGAGTCGCTGCTACTGGTACAGTCGCTAGGAGGAGTAATTGTCAGCGAGAAGTCGCTAGCCTCATCGTACCTTGTGAGCCGCAGCCACTCGCCGGAAGTAGGGTACATTCGCGATGGGCCCGACGGGGAAGCGGCGGTGGACCAGGCCGTCGTGGACGAACATGTAGGCCATGCCGAACAGCGTAATCCCGAGGCCCTGTAGGAAACGGACACGTGGTGGGTCAGATACCAATCGGATGTCTCTGACAGGTGAGCCCGTCCTACCAGGCAGACGCAGACAGCCTGGCTTTGGCGGTGCGGGGCGGGGCTTAGCAGCGGGTTACCGCGCCGAAGCAGAGGCCGGGGAGGAGGCCGCGGTGGAAGAAGCCGTAGGCGAGGAGGGAGATGGCCGGCACGGCGTTGATGATGGCGAACACGTCGTTGAGCTCGAACGGGCCCTCGCGCGGCCGGTGGTGCGACTCGTGCATGTGCCACAGGGACGCGTGCCACAGCGCCCGGTGCGCCCAACGCGCCCAGAACTCCATCGCAACCTGCACCCCGCCCGCACGTCGAAATTAGCTAACTTCTTTCATTTTTCTCACGAATGTTAGCAGCAGGCAAGAGTTTTTGGAGGACCGCTTACCGCCGCGCCGACGGAGAGCGCAAAAGTGCCGAACATCTCGGTCACCGGCACCTTGCCGCCCTGCACGGACGCATAAAATTCAACAATGGTCAACCATCGACATACGGAATTACGGCTGCGTCTTCGCCACTTACTAGCGGCAAAGAGAAGAGTCAAGTGAATGGTACATATATACCTCCAGTTGCCAGGTGAAACGGTAGTACACAGCGGCGGCGGCCATGGACGTGATGCCGAGGCTGGACAAGACGGCGGCCACCAGGTAGGTCCGCCTCTCCGACTGCTTCCGCGCCTTCCTCTCCGCGATGCGCCGCGCCGCTGCGACCGCCGCCTCTTCCTCCAGCGAAGGAGCAGGCACCGGCACCGGAGCCGGTGCCTGAGGATGCTCCGTGTCCTGCGGAACGAAGCACGTCACGGTCTCGAGCCCGCGCCGGCGCGGGGTCCGCGTGAGCGGGGAGAATGGAAGAGACCGGCCGGAAAGACAAGGAAGCATTTGGCGGCGAGCGGCGGCCGCGAGGAGGGGGTTCTTGACGGTGAAGCTGGTCATAGCGGCGCCGGAGAGTCCGGCGGCCATGGCTTGGGGTTCTTGGTTACTACGATACTGCCTTCCGAGTGCACTTTCTGGGAGGCTGTAAATGGACAGGGACGGAGCGGGAGGCTGTGACAGGGAAGGGAGGAGACTGGAGCCTGGAGGCGACTAGGCGAGCTACAGCTACTTAAAGACCTCGAGCTGCCGAGAGGTTTGCTTTTGAACGCGTGTGCAGGAGAAAGAAGTAGAGAAATCGAACTGTGATTTCTCGTTACCTCAAAGGTACACGTCATCGAGAGGTTGAGGGTCTGCTGGCCGGCCGATTTGGATCGAACGGTTGAGACTGCATGTCAGTAGTTGCTTCGGCGACTCAATGCAAGTAGACGCTTACATAGTTGCGCTGACATTTTTCTTTTGGGACGATCAAAATAGGGCCGATTCTTTTTAGCTTACGGTGATTTTTTTAAATAAATAAATAGAATAATTATATATCATTTTAAAATAATCTATTAGAATTTTTTTTCGAAACAACTTATCGATATTTGAATTATTTGTATAAATACTTTTTCTAAAACAAAAAACCATTAACTATATCTATAAATCATCAATCATAGTTAAAAATAGATCGGGGCTTAATGTTGTTGTAGTGAACTTAGTGAATAAAATAAGCTGCCGCATCCGTACATGCGATGTTTCACAGACTACAATCGCAACCTATGACTGATTTACTAGGCGGTAACCTTGCATGCAGAATTGTAGAACTTGACAGCACCAACACCGCACGCGCAAGCTCGGTTTGTACCGTGTACAGTGTCAGTGCTAGCCTATCAGGCACCATGCCGCCTGTATTTAAGATGATGTCTCGGTTAATGTTAACACCTCAATTTAAAATGATATTGTATATATTTACGTTACTATTACTATATGTATTCATATTAACATCATTATATATATATATATATATATATATATATATATATCATCAGTATACCAATAAATCAGTCAAGTATTTCATTTCTATGAGTATTCATAATATCAAGAGCTTTAGATTTTCTAACTTCTAAATTTTAGTGCCACCGCTTGTCTTCCGTTGCGTTGCTCCTGAGAGGAGCGCCTTCACTACCGGAGGTGGCCATCTCCTCGCCACCCTGGCATGGATAGCACCACCGCGCCATCGACTCTCGGGTCGCGCCATCCGACTATCACACCTCCCACGCTGCCCTAGCGTGGATGACGCCACCAATCGTCTCTCCTTCCTCTCCCTCTCGCATTCTTTGTCCCCTCACTACCCCAGTGTTACTTTCAGACCCGCTGCGCCAGTGATTTCCCTCACAATCGGTAGCTTTTCCAGCTCCACCTCTACTTCCTCCATCTTGTCGCCATTGTTGTTCCCCCTTCCTCTCTCTCGTCGGTTGAGTGGTACCTTCAGATCTACCGATGCTAGTGACCATTCTCGCCGCTGATGCCCTCTTCCACCTTCCTCAGTCATCACTACCCCTCTCTCTCTCAGTCTATCATGCGCTATGCTGTCTGCATGTACGATGACGCCTCGTTGATGGTAGGCTAACAGGCAGCACCTGTGGGCAATCTGCGGCTAAGGGCAGTAACACGCTCTCGCGGTCTCGCGCTCCCCCGCCCTTGTCTTCCCTGGACAAAAACCCACGATAACGTACGCTGTTGGATCGGACAGCTTGGTCCCAGCCCCCTAAGGTCTCGCCGCCACGGAATGGAGTCAGAAATTGTACCGGGAAAACGAAGAAAAGCATGAGAAAAAACGCTGAACAGAAGCAGCTCGGCCGGTGCAAAACGAAGGGTCGTTCTTTGATGGAGATCCTTCCTTCTTTCCCTCTTATTCTTTCGTTGACACGGCATGGGCTTTATGTCGTACGCATCAAACATTTAATTCGGAATCACCTGAGTTGGAAATTGACCAGACATCCACATCGTGGGACACGTCGGA
Organism: Melocanna baccifera; assembly: GCA_036346265.1. NCBI lineage: Eukaryota > Viridiplantae > Streptophyta > Magnoliopsida > Poales > Poaceae > Melocanna > Melocanna baccifera. The sequence goes on from CM070685.1 coordinate 6,579,116, forward strand.
CGATTGAAACAAACGGATGGTGCTGCTGTGACGCTATGCATATATAGCCCATTCGGCCGAGCATTCATGTCCGTGTGAGTGGGTCGGCCCGTTTAGCTTTCTCTCTTTTCATAGTACCCTCTTGGTTCCTGTCTCTCAAAAGGGGAAAAAAGAGACGGACAGTATCTTCTTGGGTTTTGACCTTAATCGGGAAAAATATTCGTGGTTTTTACGGAAACACAACAATTTGCCGGTGGGCCAACTTTTATTTTATCAAAAAATATGTGCAACTTTTAATATATATTCGCACGGATCAGTTTTAATCTAGCGTTGTCTAGAAGAAAACGGTAATCCAACTCGCATGATATTTTTCTCAACGCATGATAACTTTTCCTGATAGCAGCTTTTTAGCGGAAATTCATCAGGATTTCCTATATCTACCGACGGACCTAACTTTACATATATTTACCGACGAACCTAACTTTACATATATTTGCACGGATTAGTCGTCAATCCAATGTTTTCTAGAAGAAACTAGGAATCCAACTTGCGTGACATTTTTCTCAACGCATGATAATGTTTTCTGATAGCGGCTTTTTAGCGAAAATTCATCGGGATTTCCTATATCTACCATGGACCTACCACCCAATGTTGTCCTCATGTAATGACTATCGTCATTTTCACACATAGGATGCACTGTGGTAGTCCTAGGTGGCCACTAAATGAAAATAAATGTCGACATTGGGTGGGTTTTTTCTTTTCTTCTCTTGGGGTTTTTTTATAGTCTTTCAGAAAAACCCTTTAACTATCCTTCAACAATCTGAAAAGAAATTGTTGAAATTTTCAACTATCAAGTTATATGCTCAATTCACTACGGGAAAAAACCACTAGCTATAGATGATGATCACTAAATTCTATACATATACATGGTACATGATTTGGCAAGCTATATATGGAGTAAGGATCTACCAACTTATGTTGAGTACTGAGTTACGAAGATTCAAATGGTTCACAAATCAGCGAAAAGTCGCTACAAACAATCCCCTAAGAACCCAACCTACTTATCATACACTAGGCACACGGTTGTATAGTAAAATCCGTTTCGTATGTAAAAGCTCCTATAATCCAAACAGAGGGTATAAAGCAGTGCCCACCAAAACAAAGATCCAAAGAAGTGCCGCATGACTTTACATTTTGACTGTTTGCTTGTTCAATTTTATTTTTAAACAAGAAATTCTTAAAACAAACATTAATAAAAAATTACAAAGTTGGAGAAGGGAATTTTTCTCTTGATATCCTCCTGGACTCTGATGCCGGAATACAAGAGCTTAAATTAAATTAGCAGTAGCTTAATTTGCATTTCTTTTACCCTAGACATGCATTACGTGCTACATCATATAATCCCATCGAATAAACGAAACCAACTACAGCACCAAAATTTCACCCTTGAAATAACATATGAACAAGACCATTTAGTAGAATATTTGAACATCCAATCTTAACTTAGTCCCCATATAACTTAAGCTCTCGACAACAACAATTTACAACAAAGGTCGTAAACACTCCATGCGATACTGACGCGACCAAACAAATGAACAAAGATACATAAACATGCATACACACCGAGCAAGCAACAGTACACATAGACCACGCAAACACAAGCAGTCATAGTATATGCAACACCACTCACGCTACGTAAATCAGACCACCTTTCCCATACTGTCGATGAAAGCATACATACAGTCATAAATTCTTGTAGATTCGCACACTGTTCATCATCTGCCGTTAGCTGTCCTCGTCTCCGAACAGAAATCGAAGCGACGACGGCCCTCCGGGTGCACAACGGACCCTCGTAGACGGTCGGTCCTAGAACACAAGAGTGAAGCATATACATATGAAACTGATCAGGTTGTACATGCAAGTCTAGATGCATATTTGCTCTTCTCAGCATGCATGATCCGGTTGTATATATACACAAATTCACGATCTGTAGTAGTACTACTTACAGTGATAAGAAGCCCGGAGTTCTTGCCTAGTTGGTTAGTATGGTAGATGTTGGAAGCAGGTCTGTGAGATACTATTGGGTTTGAGTCTTCTTTCTTCGGAGGAACTGGATACGGTTCTTGATCTGTTTCATCCCTGCTCATCTTGTCGTCCTGGACACTGTTGTTTTCGGCGGCCTTCTCTTTTTCTTGGTTGTATTTGGTCGTGTGGTTCGGAGTGATCTCCGGCTCAAAGAGGTAACCTAGAGAGCTCCGGCCACCCCCACTGCTCCCTCCTCTACTCATCTTCTTCCTCTTCGACCTCTCTCTCTCTCTCTCTCTCTCTCTCTGGGTGTGTGAGTGGGTGGGGTTGCGCTGAGTCTGATCTCCAGTGTGACAAGCTGGTGCGCGGATGTCAGCTACTTATAGAGCTTGATGTATGGGGCACACTGCTGCACACATCATATGGGCATATTGCTAAGTAAGCAATCACATGAACTGAGAATATGTGAAAGGCATGAGGAGGCCATTTCATTATCTGTTGGGATGCATACTTAGGACCAGACCACAACAACCCAACCTTTTTTCCCCTTCTATCTCGACCGTCCAGCGCGATCCTACGTCAGGAAAGCAAAACAAATGCTGCTCAACGTCGTGTATCTCACAAATGTTTGCACAGCAATTTCCTCCCAAAGTGGCGTGTGTTTAACTAATGTTTTGGTGTTTTTGATGGTCCTGTCAAGGCCCCCCCAAAAAAGCAGTTTTTTCAACCGTACGAGGTGATCCCACAGACGTCGGATCATGCAGAACTCCTTTAATCACGAACAGTTCATAGTGTTTTTCCTGCAATTTTGCTCGATCGGTTGGTAAGTGGGTCCTGGACTCATGGAGCCCAGAGCGAACTGTTCCTGAACAGTCGAAAAGAGTTTATTGGCCAAGCGTGTGTGGACGTGTCTTGTCGAAAACACATAGCGATGCAGCTTTAAAGAATGAATAGTCACACTCTAAATCACCAATTTCGAATAATGACTAACCAGTGTGACAGGATACAACTGTTGGGGAATCTTTAGACTGCAATAGAGCTGTTACCCCTATTGCTGTTAGGGGGTGATCGTTTTAGTGATAACTTTTGGTTTTTGGCTGAAATTTCACTGTAGTTGGGTTTTTTTACTGTAACTGAGTTAGTGGATAGTGTAGTGAATAGTGAAAAAAAAGCAAAAATTAGAAACTGAAACATTTAGAAGCCAAAACAATCACTGCCTAAGGCCATTGATGTTTAAGCTCGCTCGAATTGTGGGTCTCCCTACTTGGTCCTTTTTGGCAAATTACTAGCAAGGGATGCGGTGCAACTGACATGAGGAGCCTACTTACCCGAAATCATTTTGCAGATGGTTTAATTGTAGACATAAAAAAAAATGACCAAATGGTGATAAACCTGACTCTGTTCGGTTGTTCCGGTGATGGCGACGCTGTAGTTACTTTGTCTTACATCAGTAGGGCGACGGCTACTTTACAAGTTGAGAGAGTGACCACTGACTTCTGCCCGCCATCGGAAAGATTGCTTAGGCGGGCACTGACAGTTGAGCAATGGTGGGGAGGCTTTAGCCCTGTAGCGCTTGCGAGGCCCGGCCCACCTCTCCCATCACGGCCTAGTCTTGACCTAACGCTGTTTTGCCCGGGCACCTCACCCGTCCACGGGAACGTGCCGTGGAACCCATCACTTAATAGGGGCGCTAAACAAGCAACAGAGACATCCGTGCTACATGAAATCGAACGTTTCCGTTTCGTTTAAGGGTGTGCCTGACTGCTCGGAACTCATTATTGTCATATAAATTGTACAGAAAATATTATAATTCCTGTAAGATTCTTTTAAAATTTTCGCGAGCCAAACGTTCAGCAAGCGAAGGAATGAATATGATCGTATGGTTGATCTTTGTATATCGTTCAACTCCTATATAACTCTCTTATCAAACGAATATTTTTCAGTCTTCACGTTTTTTTTTTACCAAAAAGGCGATTTTTGTTTTTGAGCCAAGAGACAAACCACGCTTCACCTCCTTCAGGCTTCAGCAAACGAAATCCAGGCGAACAGTGTAGGTTAATACCCAAAATTCCGACGACATTCGCCATCACAGTGAGAATTGCCGACGGCGGAGTACGGATGGCTCTGGCCTGGTGGGCCACGCCTCCCTGATTTGTTAAGTCGTGCCTGATCCGCTCTAAACAGTTTCAGTTTCTGATTTATTTTGGCTTTTCGACTTATTTAAGTCAGATACTATTTGAAATATGTCTGTTTCTAAGTTCGGTTTATTTTGATTTTGGATTTTTTTTGTTTTTTTGACTTTTCTTTTTTCCCTTATTCTTTGCATTGTACGTAACGATATAACAAATTTTTCTCTTTTTTTTTTCTATTTTTCTTTATTTTTTCTCACAAATAGATAACAGCTGCTATAATACAATCTCAGCTACCAAAAGTTATAGCCAGAAATGTAAGCTATATGCCAGTTAAAGCACCACCTAATAAATGACTTCTCACTTATCTTTCAATTATCTTACGTGCGACATTCATGTGCTCCGGAATGTGATCTGTATGAAGGAACGGAAATGTCAACCCGGAGGCTTCGCACATAGCTAGTGATTTGTGATGCCAAACATGAGTATTAAGGGTTCTTTAAATTGACTTCGTCTTCTGTAAGTCAAAAGCTAATTTAAACACTATCAAAAAGCAACCAGCCATCCTCCGTCGCCTCCTCCACGTATCTTCTCAAAGCCATTTTCTTACATACTAATGGAATTGCAGTGCATTGGGTTCTTAGATCTAGATAGAGTGGAATAGAGAAATAGAATAAACAAGCGCTTTTGATGAAAAACAAAAGCTACCAGCTTGAGCCAACACCCCCAAGATCAAGTCTAGGGGCCCGCTCACTTTGGCGTTCAAACACCGCGTTAGACGATTAAAACACTGTGTATTATTTTGTTGTTGTTTTTCTTTTTTTTGTATTTTATTTTTTCCCTATATTTTTTTAGATTAACCCTGATAGATTAGTATGTCACTTTTATTTTTATATTTTTTAAAAATTTAATTATATCTAATAAACTAATTCAACTATAATAAAAAATAAATCAGTTACAATAAAATTTTAGTTAAAAACTTATCGCTATTCCAAACATCCCTTAAAAACCCCCGGCTTGTTCACATGCGGTTCAAATCTGGTTGTCGCTCTGGCCCGGTGGGGCGAGCCTCCCCCTTGTCACGGGGCCTTATATCACAGGATGTGACTTGCCAACCCAAGATTAAGGTAGCTATCCTCGCACAAAAATCACTGTTCACTAATCTTTTCAATGATTTTGACGCGTTAATCGTCTAATCGGACGCTTTGCACATAGCTACTAATTTGTGATTTCAGGCATGAGTGCTCAGATCAGCCAGCGTTGCTGAAGATTATTGTAGTACTAAAAAAGCACGGTTTGTTCAAATCTGATATTTTTTCTAACTTCAGGTATGAATTAAAGTTCTCTGATCTGTTTACTTACCTGCTTGCTGTTTTATGCGTCCAAAGCGAACAGATGAACAGAAGTGAGCATCTCCGCGAGATTTCCAAACAGTGCGAACTAGGCACACGGGCACAACAGACGACACTCATTGCTCAGTCGTATGAAATTTCTTCTCATGGATGCCAGAAGCATCTCCGAAGTCTGACATGCGAAGTTTATTCATAATTCATCGTCGCAATGACACACACACACACACACACAAAACAGAAGACAAATGCTGCACAGAAGAAACATATCATGGTTTGACCGAAGAAAAGAAAAGTGCTTGTGCATAGGATCGGAGGAAACATAAAGATGCTTATCAGTCACTGAAAAATCAGAAACACGGACCTATCTTTTCCTCATCACATCCTACAAAGATCCAGTTTCACAAACCGAAGAAACAAAGATAAGCAGTAGCAATGGGAAAGAGGTCATCAGAGACTTAAATACTAAGAATCACATCATGGATCATATTGTTGCAGTTCTATCCCCATCTGACCTATACAGCCATCTCACTCGGAAGAAAAACACCCGAACAAATCACAAAAGCTACCAATAAGAAACAGAGACACCGCGAAGGAATCAAGTATTCGCATGGTAGGAAAAGAACAACGAAGAAAGAGACCTACGAAATAACGAGGAACTGGTAGCAGAGGAGAGACGGCTGCAATTGCAGATTTGCAGTTCGCGGCCAACGCCGCAAAGTTACATGCCTCCTCCCCTCTCCCGATCTCTCCTTATAAAGGCGCGGAGAGAAGAAACCCTAAAAGGCCCAACCTGTGTAATGTGGGCCGGGCCTGTTTACAGCACAGCACAGTTACGATCCGATCGAGGTCAAGAAGGTTTTGAAATCAACGATGGAGGGTATAGGTTCTAAAATCCTGGCCGTCTATTTGCGTTTCAGACCGTACGTACTGCTCGATCGCAGGTGCGGCGGCGGCGGCATAAGGTAACTCCAATACTGTACGTTTAAACAGTCCGTCTGAGATACGATTCGAATTGTGCAGAGATTGTTTGTGTTTGAACGCGATCAAATCGTCCCATCGTCAGCTATTAGAGCCGTGTTGTGCAGTTGAAACCTCGGAGATTCTGATAGATCCAAGAGAGGGGGAAAAAATACATCTTTCATCACATGGAACCTGAACATTGATTCGTAGTTTTCATGGAGTGCAGGCTTCCAGATTATGACGAACACGGCATACCTACTCACACGCACGCAACGCATCCCTAAGGCCCTAATTAACCAGGTGATCCCTACTGTAAAGCTCTACGTACGATCTAAGCATAAGCATATATATATTGCTGATGCACTAGCAAGGTCGCTTAATCTTTTTGCATTGCACCCTTCTAGCGTTTCTCCCATATCCATCGGCTCGGCCTGAAAATCTGCCGCAGGAGTGCCATCTTGGGGACGTTCCAGTGTTCGACGTGTCTGAAGGACAAATATATCTGTCAGTCATTACACGCGCAGCATATGGGTGTCGCATATAGAAGCTCCTGAAATAACCAAGTACCTAAACACCTTCCCCGACTCAGCATCGAAGTAGTATTCTGTGTACCCGGTTGCTGAAAATACAGGTAAAGATCAGTGCAACTAATTAAGGCCCCGCTCATTTCGGCTTTTTTCGGCTTCAGCTTCTAGCTTCAGCTTTTTTTTCACTATTCACTACACTATCCACTAACTCACATACTGTGTTTTTCACCAACTCTGATGTTTTTTCAGCCAAAAGCCAAAAGCCATCGCTATTCCGATCACCCTCTAAAACAAGCCGATAGTCTGATGTCTGACCAATCTTGTCATACTATTTCGGTACCAACGTACCGGTCGGTACGTACTGTACCATTACCTAAACAGGTAAATAAGCCTAATACCTTAGCGGCATAAATACCAACCAATACTAGTCATACCAACTTTGATACCGGTCAAATACCGGCCGGTACCGGCGGAATTGATAATATTATCTATTGAACTATATGTTATATTTGATGGTGCTATTATGTATTTGAAATAATATTACAAGTGATATTTGATGTGCATATAATTAAACAAATATATACTTATATTATTATATTAAATATAAAATGGTACGTCGGTATGGACCGATATCAGAATATACCATTTCAACAATTAAATCGGTATGCCCTTTAATACAGTATTGACAACTTTGGTCTGGACACGCAGGACGGTATCAACTTACCGGAGAGAATAGGCCTCCAGGGGAACGACATGACGCAGCTGAAACGCCAGTGTCCGATTGATTTGTCCTGCAGCCAGCGGGAACAGCAGAAAGGTCGGATTAGCAAAAACAACAGCACCAAGTAGGAGTAACGTTTGCGAAGTCGTAATTAAGCTGCCGTGCGATTGACACGGGAAATGTATCGGTCGCACCTCGAGATCCTCCCATTTGGTGAGCTTCATGTTAGACTTCTCTAACAGGGACCCAAAGTTTGTGCAGTTCCTCTTGAAGCGCCGCAGGCCTCTGAATGAACCCGCTGGATCGGCAAACTCGCAGTCGTCTTCGTACGCTTTGAGTGTGAGATTCCCTGTAATAAGTAGAAAACGAAACATAAATGTGTATGATTACGCCTGAGTACTCAACGAAACAGTGCAAATTAAGAATAAATCACATGGCCGAACTGGTGTATTTTTTGTTCATCGCCGGAAAAGTTTTGTTCAAGTACTCCGAACCTGTAACGAAGTATGAGCGGGCGAAGTCATCTTTGATGGCCTCGGCGACCTGCGCGCGGTCCAGGGACTCCGACGCGCCTTCGTCTGTAGCTCCGGCTTCTTCCTCTGGAGACGACAACGGCCGGAAAAACGACGCGGCGATGCCGAGGAGCTCGGAGCCGTACCACGCGGCCTTGAGGAGAGCGTTCTCCGAGCTGGAGGACGTCTCGGCGCCCGCGCCCGGGGAGCCAGGCTTCTGCCCGTGCAGTCGGAAATGGCGGGGAGAGTGGAGTGCTGGCCGCCGGAGGAGCACACCGGTGTTCCGGCGATGATGGCCGGTGGTGAGGGTACATGTAGGAACCGGGTGCAGCAAGGCCATTCCTTTTCTCGCCGGCGCTCCGGCCGCGCCAAGAAGGGGCAGAGAAGTGGTGGCAAAGCCACTTGTTTGGCTTTGGCGGAGTAATGTACTAGTGGTTGTGTTGCAGGCTTGCAGCATAGGGCTGAGATTAATTGCAGAAGAAATGGATTTTTCTGGGGTACTAAAATATGTGGTTAACATCGTGTAGGCAGTTCCACCGAGTTGTTTTGCCTATTTCAGACCAAATATTGAAAGATAATAAAAAGGAGGAATGCACTACAGAGTTATGCAAAGTACTGTTAATAAATTATGAAACAATTCAGTTAAATTCACACTATAAATATATCTCAAGCCTGTGAAAAAGGATAGAGTATGAAATAAATCAGTTAAATCACTACAAAGAAGAGATGCTCTTAGTATTTTGGCTTGTACTGTGTCTTGATTTCTCCTTTTTCTTAATAAACCCAATACATTCGATAGCTATGCTCCTCTCTAAAGCCCTCGCTTCCAGACTATCCAACAACCTGTGTATGGCTAAGCTCCAGCTTTTTTTTTTTTTGCTCTAGAGCCTGGCTTCTAGAGAAGTCAGCTCCAGGAGAAGCTGGAGCTGAGAAATTCGGAGTGTCTAGCTTAAATTGCAGCTTCTCAACTCTATTTTCATTAACATCTTGTAAAATGTCTATGCTACTCTTACCACCATGTATCCTCAAATTCCATATAAACTAGTGTATAACAACATTGTTCATGCATGATACACAATTTCCACTTAGACATAAATACTTTAGCATTGTGACAATATAATGTAGAGTGCATAATATAAAAACTATTTGCACCATATTACATTAGTCTATTAAGGATTGACACAAAAGATTTTATATACTATGAAAATAACATTGTATAGTCATCCTAATTAACTAGATTAACTAGTTAATGCTATAGCCAATTCATCGCGGAAGAAGTCTATTGATCTTTCATGTGATTGTGTAGTTGATGATTCTGACATATCTGAATAAGAATACTTAGCATATCTAGTAGGTATGGTTGGAATATAGTTGGGATCTTCATCACATCTAGCATAATCCACATCTCCTATAGCATGGTCACACATAAAGTTGTGCAAAGCCATGCAAGCCATCACAATCATCTTTTGCTTAGCAATAGGATAACTCTACATTCTAAGCAAGATTTGACATTTCATTTTTAGATCTCCAAAAGCACGCTCTATCACATTCCTTAAGGATGGGTGCAAATTGTTGAATTTCTCCTTAACTCCATTTGTATCACCATGTCTTTGAAAATTAGGAATATGATATCGCTCTCCTTTGTATGGTGCTAAGTAACATAGCCTATTTGGGTATCCAGCATCAACGAGATAGTGTTTTTCTACAAGATCTTTACTACTTAAAATAAGGAGTTGGTGGTTGACCCGTCGTCACTACTCTCTTCTCAGCCATTCGATCTGATTACGAAATTAAATCCGAACCGTGTCTCCTGAACCCTAGCTCTCCCCCGCCGCCCGCCCCCCTAATCCCATCGCTCCCCGCCGTCTCCCTCGTTTTCCCCCGCCGACCCCGCCTGCCCCTCGCTCTCCCCGCGCCGCCCGCCTCCCCCTCGCTCTCCCCCGCCGACCCCGCCTCCCCCTCGCTCTCCCCGCGCCGCCCGCATCCCCCTCGCTCTCCACGCGCCCGCCTGCCTCCTCCTCCGCCTCTCCTCCTCCTCCTCACGAGCCTCGCCTCCCACCGAACCCGTGCGCCTCCTCCCCTCTGATTTCTTCGCCGCCTCCTCCTCCCCCGATCCTCTGCTCCGCCCTCGCCTCCTCCCCCGCTTCTCCGGTCCGCCGTCGTAACCTCCTCATTCCCCTACCCCACGCTGCCGCCTCCTCCCCCCACCCCACGTCAGATCTGGGCTAGGGCGGCGCGGTGATGGCGGGATCCGGCGCAGGCTGCTCGGATCCGACGAGGCAGCGGCGTCATGGGTGGTGGAAAGGTGTCAGCGGCGACCAGATCTGGGCACATCGAGACTGGCAATGACCAGAACCGAGGCAACGACGGTCGGATCCTGGAGGGAGACAGCGGTAGTATCCGGCGGTGCGGCTAGATCAGCGTCGGGATGAAGTGGCACGGGCCAGAGGCGGTCACGGTGGCCTGGGAGTCGGTGGCGCGGGCATTGTGGCCTCCTCCCCCGCTCCTCCGCTCCGTCGTCGCCTCCTCCCCCGCTCCTCCGCTCCGCCGCCTCCTCCCCCGCTCCTCCCGCTCCGCCACCCCCGCGCCGCCGCATCTTCCTCCCCCAACCGCCTCCTCCCTAGCTCGCGCGCCGCCCCCAACCCCGCGCCACTACCTCCCCTCTCGTCCCCGCCACGGCCCAAGATGGCGGTGGCGGCGGCGAGGCGCGCCACTAGCCTCTTCCCCCTCCCCCTCTCCTCCCCGTCCCGAGCTCGCCTACCCCACCGCCAAGCCCTCGCCCTGACCCCTCTGTTTCACCCCCACCGCCTCCTCTCCCACCCCACCAAACCTTTCTCCCTCGCTGCCTTTTCTGCCACCGCCTCCGCCTCGAATGGCGCGCTGCGCGATAACTCGAGAGCTGCACTGCACAAAGACGAAGTCCCGGAGGAAGGAGTCGTTCCGCCACGAGCGCCGGCGGAGAGGTCGGCATGTACGTCTGCGCATCACGCCTATGATGACAGCCACATCGCCACGCCACGCCACGCCGCCTTCGACGTCCTCTTTAGGTTCGCCCATTAGGGCTTGATTCGGTCTCTTAACTCCTCGTAAGTTTGCCATGTCTAGAGATGTAACTTTGTAGCTAATTTACTCGGCAGCGGCGTTATATTTGTTCTATTAAAGTGCTATAAACTTACAAGGGCCTAAATAGCAACATTTTATATGGAGAAAATGATGGAAACATGTTTGTAGTCAAATGCAAAGCTAAAATTGAACATTGTACATTCACATTGTAAGCTATCATTTGGTTGTTATTTGTTGATATACAGGAACACCTTTGTATTTATACTAGCTCAGTTTGGGACATTATATAAAATAGCGCTGCAGTAGATTGTGCTATATGGTTTGGTTCTTCGTAAACTTGGATCTACAAGTAAAATTTAACTGCACATATCAATGGTTTGGTTTTCTAAAAGAATATGCATGTAATGTCACCTTAGAAGTTAGAACATTTAGTACTGTCTTATTTTATTCCATTATGTTGTTCCTGGTAGGAAGTATGGCATATGCTTATCTCTGGTTATGCACTTATGGCAGGTATTTGCGCTATTTGGATTATGAAGTACGCTATGTTCGGAACTTTACCGACATTGATGATAAGGTGATTGGTGGCTTAAATTTATTTGCGAATAAGTGTTGGTGGGTTCTCGATTTCTGATAAACTAATTTTAATAATGAATGATACTATTATAACTTATGCTTGTAGCTGTTCTTTTCTTCCTTGCATCCGCCTATTTAGAAGTTGTCACAAGTGATAAGTTATACTTTTACTATTCAGAAAAAAGTTTTGTTGATACCTGAATTGAAGTAGAGAAGGCAAAGATCTTCTTTGAATGCTTATGCAATATGAGCTGATATCATGTTTGTTTCAGACTTATCCCTGAATTTAAATAGCTAACTTCAAGTTCATCGCATCGTATTTTCTCGCTTAAATTGTATTAAGCTATTTTGCATGGAAAAATAGAAAGAAATTTTAAATACCAATTGCTAATCTGCACAGGAAATCTGAGTTGCACTTCTGGAATTCTGTAGATAATTGCAAGAGCTAATCAATTGGGAGAAGATCCTTTTAGCTTAAGCAAAAGGTACTCTGATGATTTCCTGTCAGTCATGGCTCATCTTCAATGTTTACCACCATCCGTGGAGCCTCGTGTTTCGATCACATTGATCGATTATAAACATGATTAAACAGTAAGGTATACTTGCGATATAGCTCCTTGGTGTTTTCTCATGCAAGACTTAATTTTATACTTATGCGCCTTTTTGTTGTTCTCTTGTAAAAAAAATAATTTCTTTAATAGACTCTTTAGATGGGTTTGATCTCACATTTGGGTGACAGTTCCTTGTTGACACATTCTAATCCAGAAAGAAAAGTTTCATCGTGCATTTGTTAGCATGATAATGTGTTGCTTTCATCTGGTTGTCAATGCACGATAGGGTTCATGTACAAACAATATCCAGTTGCAGAGTGAGGTTGTTAGCATGGCAACTTGATCATTTGCTATCCCATTTGAAGAACTCGAATCCTCTTCATTTTCATTAAAAAAAAGTAACAAAGTTGCACTAAGTTCTGTCCATGTGAATATGTCAATGTTGGATCTGATATGTTAGACATATGAAGTTGTGCACATGAAGGACAACATTTTGTGTTCGTGCTCTTGCTGTATAGTATTTTCACTGTTGATATGATTTTTTTGGTGCTTGAATACTATTTTTACCTACAAATCAAGAATAAATGATGATGTTTACTGCTTTTAATTGTTTTAGTTGCATACCTAATTACATACACCTACAAGAAAACTTTGAAGTGCAAACATAGTTGTAATCAAGTCTTGCTCTTTTGATTTAATGGTTTTATGCAATTACACTTGAATTTATTTTTATGCTAATTTTCTTGGAACAGATCCTTGATAATGGTTGCGCATATGTGGTGGGTGGGGATGTCTATTTCATTGTTGACAATTTTCTTTGAATATGGGAGTTGTCCGTCGAAAGCTAGATGATAATAGAGCTGGTGAAAGGGTTGCAATTGATGAGAGGAAGAAAAACCCAGCTGATTTTGCTCTATGGAAGGTAATAGACGTTGCAATTCCCAATATGTAGTTTTTTATGTGTTCTGCTCTGAGAAGTGATTATTTTGACATGAGATTAGTTCAGCATCAACATAGTTGATTCTATGTTGACTGTAAGCTGCAAAAGATGAGGAGCCATGGTGGGATAGCCCTTGGGGCCCTGGAAGGCCATGATGGCACATAGAATGCAGTGCCATGAGTGCACATTACTTGGGCCATTGTTTTGACATACACGGTGGTGGGGAGGACCTGCTCTTTCCACACCATGAGAATGAAATCGCACAGAGCCGTGCAGCATGCTGTGACAGCAATATAAAGTATAAATTACTGGATACACAATGGTTTTGTCAATGTAAATAGCCAGAAAATGTCTAAATCGCTCGGTAATTTTGTCACTATACGTAAGGTAAAGACATGATCAGTTGATTACTTTCTTTTCCTAAGAACTGTACTACTTTCTCAACGATCACCAATTTTCTCAGGTTATAGAGTTGTACCACCCGCTTGCTTTGGGGGTTTTCTTACTTGGTACACACTACAGGTTCCCGATCAACTACACAATAGAACAGCTTAATGTTGCATCAGATAGATTGTACTACACTTATCAGGTAAGAAAAGGTTGATATTTACTATTCAGTTTGAGATCATATTAGATAGTATACATCACTTTTATTTGGTTTTTCGTTGCAACGCACGGGCACATTACTATAAAATGAAAATTTAAAGACCTAGCACAATATAAATCCCTAAATAAAATGATGCATTGCTCAAGAAATAATTACCGGTTGGAGGATGTGGAAACACATCTCTGTCAACACACGAGGCATGATATAATACACTACTATCATGCATTGCTTGTGTGGACACCCAGATTTCCCAGGAATCTTTGTATTCCTGCAACTGTTTAGGATTTCAATCATGATTGATAAACAGTCTTGCTTATGATTACAATACCATAATAGAATTATTACAATAAGTATGACATAACAGTTGATTATATAGTTTTAAGGGCCTCCAAGCCGAACTTATTTATTACAAACAAAAGACGACAACACCACAGACTATACTTGAGTGTAGACTCAACCTAGAACGTGTGATCTTCGGTCTAAGTCTGACTCGATTCAGCTTGATTTGGTTCTGGTCTAGTACATGTAGCGGGTCCGGCTGGACCACAAGTGAATAGTACCAGCTTGGTAGTGTGCTTCTTCCCAATGAACAGAGAGAGCAAGAGAAGAGAGAAAGAGGAAGGGAGGGCGGCGGCACTGCAACAGGAAATTGTCTACAACGGCAAGTGTTTTACATGTTCCTAAGGCCTGTGCCTTCGAGGGAGGAGACGGTTCGCACTGGGATGGATGAGGATGACCGAAATATGGTGGAGACAGTGGTAGGGCATGGAGGGGGCAGTTCCAGGCGGCAATTGATGGAAATCAAGGGTTCTATTTTCGTGGGTGGTGGCGCCTGAGGAGGCCGGCAGCGGCAGTGGCCATGGCCATGGCAGGGAGGTGACATTTTATGGTAGTAGTCCTCGATGAAAAGGATGGTTAAAGGAGGTGGGGGCGTGCATTAGTGCCATGACACGTACCTCGTGATGCAGCCATATTGTTGAGAAGACAGTGGAGGTGACGGATTGACTATTGCAGTGTCATGGCTAGGGACACAACGAGCTCCAACGACGGCTCCAACGATGATGTGGTTGAATAGAGGAATGAATAGGGTTGTAATGAGGTGGAGAAGAAGATGAAAGGATGTAGGATCAAGGAGGCCAACTAGAGGGGGGGTGAATAGACGGTCTAAAAAATTCTCTTCCAATTAAAATCAATTTATATTTGGCTAAACTAAGTATATAACGTGGAAGCTTAATTCAAATTGGTTTAGCACAAATAGCATCTAAATCAATAATGTTCACCTAAGTACACCAACAAGCTAAGTCTAGGTTTGCAATCTTAGGATGACAAGCAATCAATGTAATTATATGAATGTAAATTGTTTGAATGTAAGTTGAGCACAAGAAAACAAACTACAAATGACACGATTGCTTTTTACCGTAGTGTTTGGAGACTTGCCGATCTTCCCTAGTCCACATTGAGGTAAACCCAAATGAATTGGACCGGCTCTACGAATTAAGCCTTCTACCATAAATCCACTAGTGATAGCTCTTTTCTGCTCCGGGTAAAGAGTTCCAACCTTCATAACTTTATCGGATCTTCTCATAACATTCTTTGAGAAGATCACCATACGTGACACCTCCAACGCCATCTAGAAGTCGGTAAACTCTAAGAGTACTAAGTCAAACCCCCCGCTTGACTCTCACAACGTGCAATGAATGCACAAACTCAAGTGAATTCTCAATTTACCTCTAGATGTAACACATGCACAATCGAGAGAAAGACCTCACACTAGCTCAAAGAAGTGTCAAATGGATGCAGCAACTCATACACCAACTAGCTATAAGGGGTATATATACCCACACCATAAAAACTAGTCATTGGAAACAAAACTCCTGAAAAATCAGGATTTTCGGTAGTTCCACCGTTATAAAACCGGAACTACTGCTCCCCTTGCAACGGTAAAAAAACTAGTCGTTATCAGCAAAATTGGTAGTTTCGCCGTTCATGTTTCGGTACTTTTGATCATCGGAAGTACCACGCCACATATACGGAATTACCTCTCTCACGGAAAAGAGAAGACCATCACACAGATGTCTCTTTGGAAAAATATATCGCAAGATTTTTGAAACTTTTGAAGTCTGGTAGTACGTTCACATAAAGCCGGTACTTCCAACTTCCGGTAGTACTACACAGGCTGGTAGTACCGACTTCCGGTAGTACCGCGCAATACATGTCGGTAGTACAACAAGCCGATCGGACCACTCATACAGAGTCGATCGGACAAGTCTGATCGAACCACTCCAATCGAACCAACGCCCGATAGTACCGTACAACACATGTCGATACTTTCGATCTTCGGTAGTATAGTGTAATACACGCTGGTAGTTCTGATTTTCCTGACAAGTGCATATATTTCAATAAATCTTGCAAAACTGTAATACCTGGCAGGCCTAGCCCGACCCGACCCATATTTGTGCCCGTATAAAAGAGTGAGAGGCAGGGGAGGAGCAAGAATCCAATTTGCTCTTCTCCTCCCTATGCGCTCTCCTCTCCAGTCGCCTTCGCCTCCTTGGGCTCACCTTGTCGTCGTTTCCCGCCCATGCGCACGCCGCCGGTGCCTCCGTCCCCATCTTGTCCCCTACTGCTACCGCCCCAACCTCGTGGCTCGCCATCGCCCCTCACCCCATGCACTAGCGTCGCCACTCCCCCGGCCGCCTCTTGCCGCCACCCTTTTCCCCTATAGTTGCCGCTCCCCTGCTCCGCCCGGCTACTCGTCGCACGAGGAGACAAGGGGGAGGGCCCGGGGCTGGTTGCGAGGGGAGGAGGGGAGAGCTGAGCCGGGTGCCGGCCGGAAGGAGGAGAGGAAGAGGGGCTGAGTAGGGGAAAGGAAAGGAAGGGCGCCGACGTGAGGAAGGCGGGAGGAAGGAGGGCGTCGCCCGTGAGGAAGGAGGAGAGGAAGGGAAAGAAGAAATATGAGCAGAAGAGAGTGGGGCCGGTGGCGTGGAAAGAAAAAGAGGGATGGGAGAGAAGCCGGTGTGGAAAAAAAAGAGGGAGGAGAGAAGCCGGCATGAAGGAAAAAAGGAGAAGAGGGGAAGGAGGGTTGGCCACGGGGAAGAGAGGGAGAGACGGATCAGCCGAGGAAAAAGAGAAAAGGAGGAGCCGGCGTGAGGGAAAAGAGAAGAAGAGCGGAGGAAAAGGAGAGGAGAAAAAGAAAAGAGGAAGAACGAAGGAGTCGGCCGTGGAAAAAAAGAAAAGAGAAGGGAAAGAAAAAAAGAAAGAAGAGGGAAGAAAAAGAAAAAAAAGGAAGGAAAAGACGAAAAGAAGGGGGAAGGCTGATCCGACGCCCGATCCGCCAGATCCGGCCAAAACAAGGGAGAAGGAGCCTGATCCGGTAAAACGGAGCCAGGGTAACGTCTCAATTCCTTTTCTTTACTTGGTTATTGAGTTTTGTAAAGACCGAACTATCAATTAGTGAGACGGATGTATCGAATGGGTATAACATGGCTAGTGGCTGAAAACCATGTGAAGAGCTAGTGAAGTGGATGGCCATGTGTTGATGTGTTGGTGCATACGTGATCGACCAGTGTTTTGGGAGTGCTTAGTGAATCGCTAATTAGTACCAGCCTAATTAGTGAATAATTAGAGTAAGCAAGTACTAAGAGTTTGTGGTCATTGAGAAGAGTGAGTGATTAGTATGGATTAAGTAGTATGGGTTAATTAGTGTTGACTAATTAACATAGGCTCTTGCTAGGGCTTTATAGACGGCTAGAGTGCCGAGTTCGGTTGTACGATTTGGGTATTATGCCTCTGGGATGGCCGCAGCCCGGTATAGGATCGTACGGCCTTCGGGCTGAGATCGGAGTTTTAGATGGCGTAATATTTAAATGATGATAACAAAAAATGTGAGTAGAATTATACAGAATAATCAGGCAAGTGCATAATAGAATAGTGGATTGTGGTGAATGCCTGATACTTGCTTTTGTGATCTATGTTTTATATCATTTTGTGAAACGATATCTCTGCTTGTTGTTGATTATACTACAACGAAAGACGAATATGATTGTTAATCATGCTGAGATAGTATTGCATCGTGTTGCACACCAGTGCTAAAGGTCTACTGTGCGTAGACATCCCGCGGTGGTGGGATAAAGACCTACCTCAGTAGGCACTCCACAGGAGTGGAGTTAGTGGATAGTTGATTGTGATTGTTGACTGGTTGTTGCATCATTTGCAATCATCATGACATGAGTTGCACGAGCTAAGTCGAAGAGGAATTCATGATACATCCTTCACTTGACCTCCATTAACATATGATGGGACTTCACTTGACTTGATCATCAACACATGATCATCTTCTCTTGGATATGTATTAACTCATGAAACATCTTCTTCATGAGCTCTATTAACACATGATGGATCTTGTCTTCACTTGATGATCAACTCATGATCATCTTCTCTTCTTTATGACTTTCAACATATGAAGCCATATTCTATCATCTTGACTTGATGATCTTCAACATATGAAGTCATCCCAAATCATCCTCTCTTGTGAAACCTAACATATTCATCAAACTCATGAAAAATGTTATTCTACAAACTAATTGCTATCAATTACTAAAACTTCATAATTAACATATAATGGGAGACTAGATTTCACAATCTTCCTTTTTTGGTAATTCATGACAATCTCAACAAATAATTAGATATAAATTTATTTGTGAGTATACACAATCTACACAATAATTGTATACTTTAGAATAAGCTTTCTTAAGCAATTAACTTATTTGAATATGTTTGTTTATCTTTAGGATTAATTGCTAGCAAAGCTTATTTATTCGGTTGTCATTAATCATCCAACCATTAACACATAATGGAGAAACTAGATGACAACCCGATTATGAGTATATATGAACTATATAAGCTATATACACTCAAAGAATATTTTTCAAAGTAAAGATCCTTAATATATGGTAAGACGAACATATATTAATACTAATGAAACCACAAAGCATAGATTAAACTCCCCTTAAATATGTGCATACAAGAATGTATAGTGAAAAATATATACCCATATTCATCTTAGACTTTTGGTGAAGTTTAATCTATATTTTGAATCCGGAGAATACACTAAGTTATAAGAGTAAGTTATCAAATGCATACCTCTGTGATTTCATCTTTTATCCAAGTGAGAGTTAAGAGATCATAATCAATCAAACACGTCAGTCTCACAATAACATTTATCATTTATTACATCCAAATGAGACTAGGCAATATCATAACTAATAAGCATATCAGTCTCGTAATTATATTTATCATTATCACTAAAATCAACTTAATAGAGCTTGAACTTACAAAGGATCAATTTTGAGGAAGGCTAAATGATGGGGACGAATTTGGGTGGATTACCGAGTGGATTGTGGCGGCAATGGCGGTCCACCAGGCTTGGGAATGGGAATGGCTTTAGTGGTAGCACGAACAACTTTTGGGGAGTGAAAGAGAAGGGGAAAGGCAAGGCAAGGCGCTGGGTCTTGGGCTTTATAGCCACGGTAACGACAGGGACAAGGGAGGAGGTGAGCGGCGAGGTGGCTTTGGCTCCTCTCCACCATGCACACACATGGAGCAAGCTGGCAAGTGTGACACAATTTGGGCGACGTGGTGACCATGCATGGTGATAGTGCAGTCGACTTGGGTGGCAAGGGAGCGAGGCGGTGGCGTATGGCTTGGTGTCGTGTCTGCGGTAAGCGTCGAGAAAAAGTACAGGGCGGTGATATAAGGTCAAGGAGATTGACTAGAATGCAAAAGCATAAAACAATTTAGTTTTGCACAAACAAGGTCTAAATCAACTAGGTTCATGTAAGTGCACTAACACCCTAAATTTATGTGAAAGCTTTGCAATTCTAAGGTGACAAGCAATTAATTTAATTATATGAATGTAGATTAAGCACAAGAGAATAAATCACAATTAACACACGATGTTTTACCGTGGTATTCGGAGACTTACCAGTCTTCCTTAGTCCACGTTGAGATAAGCCAAAATGAATTGAACTAACTCCATAAATTAAGCCAACCACCTCAATTCCACTAGTGTAGCTCTTTCCCACTTTGGATAAGTGAGCTCTA
Source organism: Melocanna baccifera (assembly GCA_036346265.1). Classification (NCBI taxonomy): domain Eukaryota; kingdom Viridiplantae; phylum Streptophyta; class Magnoliopsida; order Poales; family Poaceae; genus Melocanna; species Melocanna baccifera. The sequence goes on from CM070685.1 coordinate 6,599,160, forward strand.
ACTTTCACAACATGTCGGGTCTTCTCACAATCTTCTTTGAGAAGATAACGGGGAACAACACCTCCATGCCATCTAGGAGTCACAACCTTCAAGAGTAATAAGTTAATCCCCTTGTTTGACTCTCACCATGTATAACAAATGTACAAGCTCAAGTGGATATGGAATCCACCTCTAGATGCAACACATGTAACTAGAAATTTCTCTCCTTACTCATAAGGTGCAACACATGCACAATCGAGATAAGAGACTCACACTAGCTCAAGAGAGTGAAAATGGGTGCAGCAACATCTCTAAATGGCTACAAGGGGGTATTTATAACATACATAAAGAAACTAGTTGTTGGGAGCAAAATTAGGAGGAGCAATAGTACCGTAGTTTACATGGCGGTAGTATCATGCTAAAGTGCCAATGACTATAAACTTTAGCATTAAATGCTCAAAAATAGCCATTACAAAAGGTGCAGTAGTTTTGCTACACAAAGTGCAGTCATACTAGCCTAAAAGTGATGAGAAGAGATTAAAAAACATGCTCTCTGAAAAAACAACCACTGAAGACCACAGTCGGACCGGCAGGTCATACCAGACGGTAGTACCACAGGCAAAAGGACATTAGTACTGACATGGACGATCATAACACAGGTAAAAGGGCAGTAGTATCGGCTCTGAATATCAGCACAGGTGACACTTGAAGAAATGGTCATAATTTTTGACTCCGATGTCGGAATTGAGTGATCTTAGAGTCTATGGAACGATTATTCAAAGGGCTATATAGCCCACCTATTTGCATGATCTTAAATACATTATATCAATACACAAAGCTCAAGAACTCTAAAGAGTTACCACCATAGTCTAAGTTCAAAGAAATAGCAACAAGCAATCGTAGATCATGCCAAGAAATAATGCAAGACATCCAACAATTTACAAAATACATTTACAAACTTAGATCATGCCATAAGAAATAGGTACATGAACTTCAACCATTTGCAAACTATTGTCATACTATAAGAATTAGATGTACGAGCCTGAACTATTTACAAAATATATTCGTAACCAAAAGCATTATGCCACGGAGAGCTAGAGCAAGCGGGATTGAGCTATCAACATGTGATAAGATTCAAGCTACTAAGCAAGATTTATCTTAATAGTACATCAATTCTATACCAGCAATTCGGTCTTTCAACCAAATACCAAGACCGATAAAAAACTAGGAACACATCCTTAACTCTAGCTAGTTATACTTTTACCTTAAGCACCCTATTGAAGCTTGATGATGTATATCCTTACTTCAAATTCAGGCCATTGTCGTCATATGTATCAACCCATGATGCATCCTCCACTTACTCTCTATCAACACAAGATAGGCCTTTCTTTTGACCCGATGATTAGCTCACGATCATCTCTTCTTTGAAATCTTGACTTGATGCTCATCAACATATAATACCATCTATCATCTCAAACCTTGGCTTGATGACTATCAACACATGATGTCATCTAAAGTCCTCATCATCACAGGACCTAACCTATTCACCAACTTATGGAAAATATTAGTTCCACAAGCTGATTGTCATTAATTACCAAAACTTACCATTAACACATAATGGCAGGTCTAGATTCTTCAATTTTTTCCTTTTGGGTAATTGATGGTAGTCTCAATAAATAATAAGATAATAAGTTGATTTACAAGTATAAATCTTGTACACAATAATTATATACTCTAAAATAAGCTTTGGAAGCAATTATCTCCTTTGAAAAAGTATTTGACTTATTAATTACTAGCAAAGCTATACATCTGGTTGTCATTAATCATTTAAAACTTTTCATTAACACATAATAATGGGACTAGATTCTTCAATCCCTCGCTTTTTGGTAATTGATGACAACCCAATTGCAAATAATTGAATTTAAATTAACATAAGCATATTAGAACTACAAAAGCTTCATATACTCGAGGGATTTCCTAGTTTGTTCATATTTCTCCATCACACTCTCTATACGTTTCAATTGAGCTTGCAAGAACGAAGTAGTCTCAATCTTACTTTTCTTGCCCTTGCTGGGATCTCCTAGTAGACTAGGAATTTTATCTTTTCTAATCGAGGGAGACTCTTTGTCTGGTTGAGTGCCATCATTCTCTTCCACATTGTTGTCTAATCTATCAAGAGCAACAACATTAGCAGGGCTATCAGAATCAGATGGCATACGACCAATAGTTGGTGACCAATGATCAGTATCATCATTGTTTAGATTTTCAAACATCACTTTCAAAAGATCTTCATTATGTATACTAGTTTTGTGGCATTTGCTTGACCCAAGCAACTCTTGTGGATCACAAAATACACATGCTAATAACCACTAACAAAGTGCATACGGAAAAAAAATTAGTGACATGTAAATAGTACATAATACATACTTTAATTGTCTTCTTCCACTAGCTATCTGTTGTTGAAGTTATCCCTTTTACATTGTCGCAACCTAAACCCATCTCCAGTATTAGCAGTTTATTCCAAATGCTCCACTTATTCTTAAGTTTCACCCATTTGTTTTTAATTATTTTTTAGTAAATCAATCTTGTTCTCTCTTCAAACTTTGTAGTGACTTCATTATAACTAGTGTTATTGAGATGGGCACTTGGTCAGTTTCCAACTCATATTTGTTCAGTAAATAGTTCACACATAATTCTAGTATTTTTTATCATTTCACTCAGCCATCTGTACATTATATGGATTAGCCATTTGTTTTATCTAATGTACATTTGATTCCCATTTGACATATATAAACCATGCTCATCTGACATGCTCAGAAAAAGGAAAAAATAGACATGCATGATCTACCATCATTCTACTAAACATGCATAATTTACATCCATTCAACAAGATCGCACAAAAAATGCAAGATTTTGCCTCCAAGTTTGACATTTGTAGAACTAGTATAACAGCGGGTGAATGGTGCCTTAATTGTTTTTCAAGTGTTCACCGATCCTTCACTCCGACAGCTACAAAGCTATGAAAATCGGGATGAAAAGGCAACACCAAACCTAAAAAACCAAGAAACCAAAATACCGAAGAAATCAGGCTCTAGGCAGTTAGACCAGCTTCCAGGGTGGTCTGATCGGAGCTTGGCTATCAGACCGTCGACTACAAGCCAGTTGGACTAGCCTTGGTAGTTGTACTAGAATGGGAGCGATCTGACCTGCTCCCCTGTTCCAGAACTGGAATTTTCAGCCCGAGCCAAGGCAACTTTTGGTGCAACTCCAAAAATACAACTTCAAATGATGTTAAATTTTGCACACACCTTGTTTAAGGTCTTAAAAACCTATTCCATCTAAGCATCATAATAATCTAAATCAAAGTTCAGATCTTTTTAAAAAATAATAAAATTGCATCAAAACCAGAAAAAAAAATCAAAAACGAATATGACTTACTCATAGATAGGGGTGGTAATGGGTTAAAACCCAAACCAACGCAAAACCAACCCAACCCATACTTAAAGAAGCTCAAAACCCGACCCGACCCGACCCCACCCAACCCAACCCAAAGAGAATCTTCCACCACCCAACCCATATGGTATTTCCATCCAACCCAACCCAAATTGTTGACATGAGTTGAAACCCGTTTTCAACCCATTTCAAACCCACTGCCAATCCACTCTTTACTAATCTACGACATGCAAGTGCAAGTGTATTTATAGGAAACTTTTGAAAAAGTTCTATATTTTAATTTCTAACTCATGTTCACACCATAAAAGTTTCATAAAATTGTTTGAAATATACCATATTGAGATGCTACTTTGTGCAAATTTTTAGGCCCAAACACAAAGGGGAAACCAATAGGATTTTATAGAAAATTTTTGAAAAGTTCGGTATTTAAAATTTATAACTCGTGTTCACACCATAAAGTTTTATGATTTTTTTGAAATTTATTATAGATGATTTTAGGAGAAGAGATGCTACTTGATGCAAATTATTAGGCCTAAACACATAGATGGAACCAACAAGCTTTTATAGAATTTTTTGAAAAAAGGGTTCGTTATTTAAAATTTCTAACTCACGTTCACATTATAAAAGTTTTACAAAATTGCCTGGAATTTACTACAAATGATTTAGGATATAGAGACGCTACTTTATGTAAATTTTTAGACCCAGGCACAAAAATGGGACTAACAGGCTTTTATACAAAAACTTTTGAAAAAGTTCATTATTTAAAATTTATAACTTGCGTTCACACCATAAAAGTTTTATAAAATTTTCTAAAATTTACTACAGATGATTTCGGGTATAGAGATGTAACTTTGTGCAAATTATTAGGCTTAGGTACATAGGTAGAACCAACATGCTTTTATAGATTTTTTTTTTGAAAAGGATCGGTGTTAGAAATTTCTAACTCGTGTTTACTCTGTAAAAGTTTCACAAAATTGCCTGCAATTTACTATAGATGATTTATGGTGTAGAGACACTATTTTGTGTAAATTTTTAGGCCCAGACATATAGGTGGGACCAATAAAATTTTATAGGAAACTTTTGACAAAGTTCGGTATTTAAAATTTATATCTCATGTTCACACCATAAAAGTTTTACGAAATTTTCTAAAATTTACTATAGATGATTTCGAGTATAGAAATGCTATTTTGTGCAAATTATTAGGCCTAGATGGGCTCTATGGGTGGAGCCAACCCACAAGTGAGCCATATTGTAACACCCTGAGTTGAACCCGTTCTCAACTCAATTGCAACCCTAAATTTTAGAGCACATTCCAACCGTATCAAATCCTTTTTATGAGGTAACCCGACCCAACCCATTCATTTTTTCAACCCATTTCCATCCAACCAAAACCAACCTAATCAAGTACCCAACCATTTAACCCATTTGAACTCAACCCATTAACACCCCTACTTGTGAGTAGAAGATGGTCAAGAAGACTCTAGATATATTTTCATATGTCACAGTAAGCAAGGGCACCTAAAAACTTGAGGCAAAAACACTTAGATCAAGAAAGCACTCGGAAAGACCAAATCCAAACAAAATCAGGCAACTTTGTGAACTTACCAAACCAGATGATTATATGGATGGGGATTGATTTTCATGATATATCTCTATCACTAACTCATCTTTGGCTCCTAGCAAGATCAAGAAGGGGAGACACAAGATCGAAACCAACCAAATTAAGAATAAATCAATCAACACAAAGGGATTCTATGAGAAATAAACAAGGTTGATATATTACTACTTGAGGATAAATTTTTCATAACCACTCCACTTAGAGGATAAGAGAGCACACCACAACACTCATACTTCTTAAACCCTAATCCTAAAACACTTGACTTCAATAAGCAAAATTAGGATGGTTAAATAGCAAATCTCTATCCCAACCCATTAAATAGATAAGACAACCTGCCCATCTAACCCTTACACTTCCCTTCAATATTTCTCATCTTTCTTGTGTCATGCTTGAGCTTAGTCATATTTCCTGACATTCTTGATCATTCTGGCCTCGGCTCATCTATGAAACCAAGAAAATGACTTCGAAGCCCCAAAACCTGGCTTAACATCACCTTAGTCTCTAACTCATAGAGTGCTTTCATTAGGAAATGATGCATACATGACAACTTCCTCTATGTGAGAAACCTTGCCCGATCACTTCACAAGAGCAAATCGTCCTCCCTACTATTCAAGTCAGAAATCGCCAAGGCTTTCGATTCAATCTCTTGAGAGTATCTTCTGGCAGGATTGAATTTTCCTCATTCTTTGAACCTCATCATCGAAAGTCCTACTGAATGGCATCCTTGGGGCAAGCGTGTAGCATCACCGGGGACTGCGCCAAGGGGATCCGCTCTCCCTGTATGTTTTCATCCTTGTGATAGATCCCTTAGAGCGACTACTTGACATGGCAGCTGAGGAAGGAGCCCTAAGCCCAATAAAAGGAATACATGCAAAAATCAGGGTGTCCCTCTACGTCGATGAAGCTACGATATTCACCAATCCGACGAGACAAGACTTGGACAACATGATCAGAATTCTCTAGAAGTTTGGTGGTGCAATGGGGTTGCAAGTAAACCAAAACAAAAGCTCTGTTGCCACAATTAGATGTCAGGATTTGGATTTGAATAAAATACTACAAAACTTCTCAAGGCCCTGGGTGAGCTTCTCCATCAAGTACCTAGGTCTCCCTCTAAATGTCAGTCGACTACGACGAATGCACCTGCAGCTGGTGCAGGACAATGTTAAACAGACTGAATCCTGGAGATATGCCATTGAAGTGTACAGATACGCTAGAGATAAGCATCCAGTTTGTTTTCCCTGTTTGCATATTTGTCTCTGTTAATGTATCTTGCAGTTTACTGTTTACCGTCCGGCAAATCAGCCGACAACAATCAAAATCAGATTGTTGTGATTTGTTATAAATCTGTACAAGTAAACTTCATCTATATATATAGACTATGATCCTGTGGGATCGATGCAGCAAATACTTCTCGCTTCTCAGACAGAGCCCAAGCTTGATTAGCCCGTTGGAAAGGCAAGTTGCTCTCCCTGGAGGATCGATAATTCTGGTAACAACTACCCTCGGTGCCATTCCGACATACCTACTAACAATTCTAAAACCCCCTAAAAGATTCCCTAGAGGATATTGACAAAATTAGGTGCAAATTCTTATGGGTGGGGAATGAGGAAATTCAAGGTGGCGAAGTTCGAGGTCAACTGGCAATGAGTGTGCACACCCACAAAATTTGGAGGTCTCGCGATCCCTGACTTGGAGAATTTTGCTTTGGCTATGGTTTGAGTGGTATGCACCAAACAAACCATGGGGCGGCACACCGACACCTTGTGATGAAACTGACAAGGCAATTTTTACAGTGATCACGAAAGTGCTTATCGGCAATGGACAGAAGGCAAAATTCTGGGATTATAGTTGGCCTTCGCCGACACCTCTGAATAGGGCCGTAATAAAAGCTCAGAACTCATGAGTTACTTAAAATCGACTTGATCCAGATTCAATTTAAGCTCAACTCAAATTTCAAATGAGCCGAGACCTGATCACAGGCTCATGAGCCTTAACGAGCTGAGTTCGAAGGCGTGATAAGCCTCGCAGGCCTCGGTTGCTCGGCGCTCGAACACTCGGCGTCTCGGCCGACTCGGCCCATTACTCATGTGAGCTCCTAGACCCCAATCAACCGTCCACCGCCATCCACTTCTCGCCTCGCTTCTTCCCGTCGCCGCCGCCTCCTTTTCCCACCCCTCCCGGTTCCATCTCCGACGATGTCGGTCTCCACCTCATGTCCTCACCATCTCCTCCGATTCCTCCAACCCCAACTCTCCTCCCGTTCGGCTGCTCTGGTTCCTGCTCCCCGTCGCCTGTCCTCCCAGTCGGCCGCTCCCCCGACATGCTCAAGTTCGCTGCCCTCCAGCACCGCTAGGATGGGGAGAGACGACGACGTTGGGGAGGCGGAGGCTTGGCGATGCGGATTGGCTTGGCGATGGGAGGGGCGACGGTGGCACGGCTGGGCGACGCGGGAGGGGTGACGACATCGAGGGTGGAGGGAGGCGATACTGTGGCCAGGAGCTGCATGGAGAGGGCGGAGGCCAAGGCTGGGGAGGAAGGAGACGGCCCAGATGCGGCAGCATCTTCATCTCTCCCAGCCACCAGATCTGCTCTCCTCCTCCATCGTCGGCGTCCAGATCGGGGCCTCCCTCGTTGTCAAGACCGGTACACCTACCCGCCGACATCCGGATCTGGGCCTCCTTCGGTCGCCGCCGCCGCCGCCTCTACCGAGCTTACTCGAGCCTGGATCTAGCCGTGCCGAGCCTACGTTAAGCTCGGACTCTTATCTTACACTCACTTGAGGTTGTACCGAGCTCAAGCGAGATTAAGGGTCTGTTTGATATAGTTATGGCTTATGGTTTTTAGCTGAAATTTTTGAATTTTAGATATTTACGATAGAGATTACGGAAAGAGAGATACTCGATTGTGATTTTGGATGGTGCAGATATTAAGCTTTTAACGTGTACTACAATTAACTTGTAGACCCTGTTTTAAAAAAATATTTCGTTTAAAAGTTAGATACTGTGGTAACAAAAGTTAGATACTGTAACAGGTCTTTAATATTACTCGAACTCAACTCGTTTACGTCCTATCCTTCGTTTAAAAGTTAGATACTGTTGTAACAAAAGTTAGATACTGTAACAGGTCTTTAAGATTACTCGAACTCAACTCGTTTACGTCCTATCCTTCGTTTAAAAGTTAGATACTGTTGTAACAAAAGTTAGATACTGTAACAGGTCTTTAAGATTACTCGAACTCAACTCGTTTACGTCCTATCCTAAAGTAATCACACCCAATCTATACCGCCATTCCAAAAGAAAAAAAAGGTCAGCCTTACAGTTGAACCGCGATCTGAATATTTCGGCATCTGGGAGCGCACCTGCTAAAGGAAAACATAGTCCTGATAGAAAGGGTGCAAGACACCGTAGTTTGGAAATGGACGGCGCGTGGCGAATATAGTGCAGAGACTGCATACCTTGCTCAATTCGTTGGCACAACCAATTCAGACTTCCAAAAGATAATTTGGAAACCGAGGGTACCCTCTGGTTGCAAGTTCTTTGCATGGCTGCTGTTACAGAAACGGCTATGGACAGCCGATAAAAGTGAGGGGCTGACCAAACAACTACTTTTGCGCGCTATGCAATCGTAAATTGGAAACGGCATATCACCTATTCAGAGTCTGCCCGATGACAAGAGCAATCTGGGAAGGAACGGCAACACGTTTCAAATGTCAACAGCTCAAACCGACGAACTGGGCACCAAGTTCAAATCTTCTGGAATGGTGGAACAACTGCATCTCATCCGTGCAAGCAACCAAGAGAAAAGGGGTCAGGTCGCTCATCATACTTATCAATCGGCAAGTGTGGCTGGAAAGAAATAGGTGCGTCTTCAGCTCAGAAGCACCGATACAGCACTGCACTGCCGTATCCGTACGCGATACGTATCCGATACGACGCGATACGGTATCGACGAAGTATCGGTAAATATCAGCGCAAAAAAATTAAAAATACTCCGATATGCATGCGATACGCGGCAATACGGCGCGATACGGCCCGGCCCATACGCGTCACTATTTTACCCCGACTCGCCTCCCCCCGCGCTCGCCTCCCCCCATTCGCCGCCTCGCCTCCCCCGCCTCGCCATCGCCGCCCCCGGTCGCCCCCGCCGCCACCGCTCCCCTCCCCCTGCTTGCCACCGCTCCCCTCCCCCCGCTCGCCACCGCCGCTAGATCCGGGCAGGGCGAGGGTGGCAGCGGCCGGATCCGCACGGAGGAGGCCGGAGGCGGGTGCGGTGCGAGCGAGCTCGGCTGGATCCAGCGTTGGAGGTGCTCAGATCTGGGCGGGGCGAGGGCGGCAGCGGCCGGATCCGGCCTGGAGGCCGTCGGATCTAGAGGCGGAGCGGTGGACGGCGGCGATCCGTGGCGGGGAGCAGCCGGGCGTGGGGCGGTGAGGAAGCGGCCGGCGCGCGGGGCGGCGGCAAGGGAGCCGGCGGCCGAGAGAGAGAGAGCGGTCGACTGGGCCGAGCGGAGAGAGTGAAGAGGGAGACGGAGAGACCGAGGAGCGAGTGGCGAGTGGATCGAGTGTTGAGCACTGAGCAGGTGGTGGTGAGTGGCGACCGAGGTCTCCGAGATATTAGACAGGTGGTGGTGAGTTAAGTTTATATTTTAGTATATAATTATGTATATTGTATAGTGTATAGATATTAGATAGTTAGCAGTTTTAATCTTGTGATTCAAATTGCTCGTGATTCAAATTTGTCTCGCGATTCAAATTAACTTAATTCTGGTATATTATACGGATGGGCAGAAGCGAGTGAAAAAGAGTAGTGATTTTTTTCTTTACACACGGATGGGCTACTAATTGGCTAATTCTCCATAATTTGTTATTTACTTGTTCACTGATATGAGGTCATATTTTTGTTTGTCTAGGTCAAACCATGGATAAAAAGAAATCTTACAACCAGGATCAAGAGTTGTTATCAAATATCTTCTTGGCTCTTGCAACCAATTGGATATGTGCCAAACTGCTAACTACCAAGTGGTATGCCATTCAAACTTTACAATTTTTATTTTTTTCATTACTAGCCAAGTATTGATAGAATGATATTTATACCATTGGAAACCTGTTTATAATTTGTTTACACACACACACACACACTTGCCGTTGCGGCCGTAATCTTTTCCGTTTCACATACCACATGTTTCTAGACTACTTGTCACCTTTGTCGTTGAGTACAATTATTATATCACTCATGACTACCTAGCTATTATCATATCACTAATGCTTGCCGGATTATTATTATGTTATAATGCTCGCCTGGTATTGATTGCTAATATAATATTTCTACTATGATGTTCTAGGTTATTTGATTTTATATGCATTTGGATTGTTGGGAATGCTCAGTTAATGATGTTCTGAAATTCATACTTTTAATTAATATGCTAGAATTCATACTTAAATCATCGATGAGGGTGGTATATAAAATATATTCAAATGTAGGATTAAACCACTAGTAATCTTTTAATAATAGGACCGCTATGTTTATGTTCTTTGTTATCATGATTCATCACTTGTATGATATTGCATGTAAGTCATGACAGATTTATATATACATGATACCTGTTAATCTGACTAATAATCACTTGTCACATAATAAAATTTGGATTGTTAACAACCCTTGTGTGAACTATGTTATAATACTCCTTTTAGATTAATTCCTAGATCTCTACCACATTATTATCATTCCTTACCTCCCTCTTATCGAGAGTTATGTTTTCTATTTTTAACTTCAACAAATCCTTCTACTTATTATAACTTTATCTTCGTCATCCCAGTTTTCTTAAATTCTTATTATATAATCTACCTATAATGTACCATATTATCATTCCACATCGTCCTATCGGGTATTAAGACCTTTTATTTCCAACAGTGACAAACCCTTTCACTTTCTGTAACCTTATCTTAGTTTATCTTAAATTTATTCCTTACAATCTAGTAATAATGTAACAGTTACCTGACATAGAGTTACCCACATATAGGGGAGATTTTCACCCACCTAGTAACGTACGGAGGGTGTATACTTTCGTTACTCAGGATATTATGCCCTATCTGCGGTTATATAGTTGAGGACAGTGATGTGCATGACTACTCTCATATAATCGGATATGTGAGAGGAAATCGTCAGTGCCATTGCCATCACTTGCTATATAACAAATATACTTATTTCCATGTTTCTTATTACCTCTATCTCCGATCAGTATCAATAGTTCCAATAACCTGGTTTCATTGTATTTAATCTGTGTCAATTACTTACTTGCATTACTATCCTTTACTCACTGTATTGTGATCGTTGTTGGGTACTTATTGAAATTTTTAAATCTCAACTTGCTCTATCCATTCTCAGGTAAAAAGCCAATGGAGTGATAGCATCATGCATGAGTGGGAGCACTCAAGTTTTCAGCACCATGGCTTGCCACTATTTTGTTATTTTATTTATTCTTCATTTGGTTAGAAGTGGATCGGTCCCATATTTCAAACATTTATTTTAGTTTTCGTTGGTTCTCTAATAAAGTACTATTAAAGTTTTAATTTCCATATGATTTCTAATGTTGCTTTTATTATTTATTCCTTATTTTGGTGATGACGTTTTATAGTATTATCTCATATTGATATGTAAGGTGCTACATAAAGGTTGAAAACATGACTATGTCCTATTCTTTTTGGTTTTCACCGGTTTTTGATTTTTGACTTTTTTTAGCAATTATTATTTGGTACTAATAAACCATAATAAAAAAATCATAAAATGCGGCCCAAAAGAACGTGCCAACATGAACATGGAAAGCAGAGAGACGGTGAGACCTGTGAGGCTTGCTCCACAAGCACTTCATCGCTTGTTTGTCTCGTTTCCATTCGAGCAACATTGGCGAAGTGTTGGACCTCATGCATGTTCTCCCCTGCACAAGAGCGCTGATCGCGAACTGTCTAAGGACGATTCAATTAAACATGTTCCAAACATGAAGCAGTACTGCCATGCATGTGCGATGAGCAATCGAACGATTACAATGGCAGTTCCGGGCAACAATCAGGAAGTCTGACCGTGTAGGCGGTGTCATTTTCCCGGCGATCTTTCAGGCCACCTCACTCTCGGCTTCCTAGAAAGTAACACGGATGCAGGCTGCAGCCTGCAGATAATGGCTCGGCATGCGGCTATGCGAGCGAGATTTGGACATGCTAACAGCTGGAGTAATAGTACTACCATGTTTGTAAGCGAACGTCATGTCACTTTCTAGTTTGTTGAAGAAAGAAAGAATGGGGCAACTGAACTGTAATTCACACACACGTTTTCACGTCCGTAATTCCTGACCTAATGGTTTCGATGGAAGGAGTGCTTTATTAGACTGACTGCCATTGTCATCATGAATGGGCATGTTTTTCGATATGCACCTACGCAAGGCAACCGGTTGGCCTGGCCGGGTGCAACGCCTTGTCAAACCGGTGCATCTAGACCTCCCCTTCGCCATCTTTTTTCACCTTTCCGTTGCGCCTCCTCAAAAACGACTGCACCGCGGTGAATCCAGAGCCATGGTTGACGGTTTCCCCCATGCGTATGCAGTGATGCACATGCACCGTCGCCTTGTCAAACGACTCCGCTACAGGCATCCCTCTCAAGCGTCGTACGTCCGGACGTCCCCACTATTTCCTTTGTTGTCCGGTGTTCCACACTGCTGACACGCACGTTGAGCTCGTTCTTTCAGAGTTCATTCATTGGTCGGAGAAGTGCAAATAGTTACGTACGGTACGTGTACACGCGTGCTTACTTTTGACCACAGACCAACCGAAACAGCGACCGACTGTACGCACGTCCATCTGTTGAACGCGAGTTTCTCTTCGGCCTTACACGATACATGTGCCACGCAAGCTGTGCATCAAGAAAAAAATACCGTCCTGCATTCTCTTCGGCCTTGCACGATGTCTACCTTCTAGGTTTTTTAGCTTTTATACAGCATTGTAGTAATTTATATTTAAACTATATATCTTTTTAAAATAAGATCTATAAATTGATTATAGAAGATACTCTATCGAGTTTAGTTATACCGACCAAAATTGCATATGACTGTCTTCCTCTTTGTAATATCTTTAACGAACAGACATAATTCAAAAACCAAAAATCATAAATCACAACCTAAAAAACCACCTGAAAATTGTGCACTCTCTTCGGCCTTTACTATAACATCATATCAGTCCATCGATCACACACGGTTTACACTTCGACCATCTGCCCCGCTCAGTTTGGCTTATATAAGCCGGCTTATGTTTTTCACTATAACTAGCTTATTTTGCACTGTAATTGTTAGCGGCTTTTTAGTGTAATTAAACTTAAAAAAATTAAAAATAGAAAAAACAGGTTAGCCCATCACATACAATGTGAACAAATACAGGAAAAAAGAAAAGCCAAAATAGGACAAAATTGAGGAACAGTAAACTAGAAGTCAGAAGCTGAAACTGAAACGAGCGGGGCCAAAACTTGCACAGGAAACAACAGAAACATATGTGCGGTTAATTGTACAAGTGCTGTAGTTAACTGCACTACTGCTTTGACTTGGTGAGAAATAGCGGGAGAAACAATGCTGTCAAATCAACGATGATATAGGATCGCTCCAACTGGCTATTAGCTGTGGCTTCCGGTTTAAGTCTGAAATTGCACTGTAGTGGTTATTAGCCTGTTATAAGTCATTCGATTAAAGAAAAATAAAAAAATTGTTATATCTTTACAAACAATGAAAAGAAAAAACAGAAAAAAAACAAAAGTAAAAAATCAAAAATAAAAATCGACATATTTCAAATGACTTCTAACTTAAATAAAAGACATAAGCGTGCCGAAGCTTTTGGAGGGAGCCTATGGGCCTGTTCTTTGTGGCTGTGGTTTATAGTTCTTGGTTGAAATTTTTGAATTTTAGCTGTTCATAACAGAAATTAAGGAGAAAGATACTTACGTGCGATTTTGGCAGATAGAGATGTTGGTCTTTTAATATGTATTATAATTAACTTATAGATTCTATCTTAAAAAATATTCTGTTTAAAAATTAAATATTATAATAAAAACTAAAAATCGGCTTCAAAAGCCGGAAAAACATGCCTATGTCTCCACGCACAAACGCACGAGAAAAAAAAAAGAATCAAATGCGATAGACTGAAAGAGTGAATGCTACTCGACACGGAAGCAAGCTGCCGTCCTGTCAGTGGCACATTAATCTCGCCGGCCGCAGTGTCCGTACGCCCGACCGATCTCCCAGCCGCGCGGTACGGATAATTGGATCTGTCTCGTACGGATTCTCGGTTTCACATCGTACGCGTAGCAGCAGCGCAGAACGTCACCCCCGCTGCCGGGTGCCGTCCTTCGTATTAGCGCACCAAAAACTAGTTGTTTGCGTGGCGATATGCTTTCGCCCATGATCTCATGCTTTTCGTGATTCAGAAATGCGGTTTCGGGGCATCCGTCACGGTCACGGCCCACGCACTGCAGCAACGGGGGCCGTTGTGATGGCCGGCGCGCCAGCCAACACCCAGTGCGTGTCGCGGACGCGCTCTGGAATGGATCGACACGTCCTGTCCGGTGAGATGGAGTACGCGCGCACGTACGTTAATTAGTTCACATAATCCTCTTAACAAATTAGGGCACATAATGCACCTACTGTCCAAAAATTAGTGAGAATGGCTATATGCAGAAGCATACGAGCTCGGATAGAAAAAGGTTTTGCATCCAAGCGGTAAGCTATAGGGGCGTTCGTTTCAGCTTATTAAGTTCAGCTTATGGTTAAATTTACATTGTAGCTGGTTTATTTTGTACTATAACTAATGATAACTTATTTGATATAATTAATTTAAAAAATTTAAAAAAATAGGTTGTCCATTACGTATAATACAAACGAGGACGAAAAAAGAATCAGTAAAAAAAATAAAAAAAAGCTAAAAAAGAAAAAGATAAAATTAAAATACTGATAAATAAGATAAAAACTCAAATCGAAATGGGTGGAGATGGGCTGCTGAATTGGTGATAATGGCTATATGCGACTGGGACAGAGCCGCAGATACGTTTGATACGATCGGACGTACGGCCGTATCAATTCCCTTGTACGTTAGACGATAGAATAAAGGCCTGGAAACGCAGTGCTCTCGACCAATACGTAGTAGACTGTTCAAACGGACGCGTGCAGTTGTGTTCCTTGTTGCAAGCACACGTGCGTGGACCTCGCCACCTGGCTAATTTATTTGGAAAACTGAAATCTAGAGATGTGATTGTATTTTGCTATCAACCAATTAACGTAACTACGGTTTCCTGCATGTTTTATTTATGCTGCAATCCAGTAGAAGGGGCTGCTAAATGCCAAAAAGGCTCCCTCCTGTAAGATAGTGCTGTTAAAGTAAATTTAGAACCTGTGCAACCGTTCGGACCAATGGATGTACACTTGATTGCATAATATTATATTTTTTCAGAATTACTAGTCACGAAATAATCCTTGAAGTTTCCCAACTCGTTACTTGGCACATCAATCACAAGTCAGGTAACGGACTAAATCTTCTCACATGACCAAATCAATCCATATCCTTCGGAGCATTATCTCGCAAGTGCGTAATTAATATGCGATGCCTCGTCCGAATCCTGCCGAGACGCCTTACCGTTTCTTCCACTCGATTCCTGCAGTTGTCTTTGTAGTTTCTACGGTAATTTTTCAATCCCATTGACTACAATTAATTTTGTATTTGACCACACACTTTAGCCAGAAAAATTCAGCAAGCCCAGATATCATACCACTGTTCCAGCACACGGGTAAAATAATCTGGGTAAAGGTCAATCTCTTCTAGGCTACAATTTTTTTTTGAGGGAATAGCAGAAAGCTCTGCTATATTTCATTAAAGAAGTAGAACAGAGAAAATGATGCGTTTAGTTTACATACTAGTTTCCTCAAGCCATGAGGCTGCTACCATTGAAAAGTAAAGCGTACGGGGCTGTTTATGTTAAAGTTGAGTATTTGGCTATCCTTGGGTATATGTGTTAGTGATATATCATAAAGGTAATCGTAGAAATGATTGCATCGTTTTTATGTTTTATAAACTTCTGAATAATACATTTTTTTGTCCATTGAATGAATTATCATTTATATTGATGGGCAAATATATGACTTATTTGTGAAACTCTATTTATATTTATGATGTTATTCTAAACATCCTGATCGTGTGTGTGTGTATTATGGGACAACTAAGCAATCCACTACAAGATTGAGTGAAGTATCAAGTTATCATAGGTTAACACATATCTCACATTAAGTTCGATCTGGTTTCATGAGGCAGAGAGATAAGCGCATGAGCACTGTATAGGTTATAATCAATATGATCTTTATGTGTGTTCGAGGGTCGCTATGTTCTACTAAGGACTGCTACTGACTTGTGAATTGAAAAGTGTTTTTGGATTGCCGCCAATTACACATGACCCTACAGTATCGCACATTTAATGAGCTGGAATAAACCAATTCGAATATGATTCGTTCGTATAAGCTTCTCATCTTAATGGGTCCCTAACATAGGGTTTTATTAAAGAGGCTCTGTATAAGAAGATGTGTGAGGCTTTTGGTAGTAGACCACAACTAGCCACCTCATTCCGAAGGTCTTGTTGTGCGTATTGGTGCTAGCACATCGGCGTATGATGTTCCACCCTTGGACATGTGGATAACGTAGTGGCACTGTCGCGGTTGCTGCTGTGCTAATCGATGATGATCCGCAATATACGTGAGGAAGGCAAGGGGTTGTTGGAGGAGACGATTGGTGGTTAAGGACATTGGACGATCGACTACTTCTACTATATGGAAATACGTAACGATGGACCAGGCTACTCTAACTATTATTCCGCTGCATTGTATGTCGAGTGATACCGATCTATAATCTTTTACTCACATAGTTTTCTGATTTACATAGTAAAGATTTTTATTGCGTACTAGTATAACCTACCTGTATTCCTACAATAAATGCATTCAATTTTGTCGCACCGCTTAGGATCCATGCTCGAGCTTCTTCCTTGATGATCGCCATTGTTCTGGCGACCTTGTTTCTTTGATTTCTTTGAAATATTACAATTGAGGAGTCTTTTCCGGTAATGTATTTTATTGAATAATTACACATATATCATTAGAAAATTTTGAAGCTTCCTCGCAAAAAAAGAGAGAGAATTTTGAAGCTGCAGACGTTATCCTCGTGCCACCATGATGCACCCAGCACAATGTTTTAGCACATTTTTCCCTTGTTGGGCAAAGAATGTGGTCACTGTAGTGGGCAAATTGGCTCCAAATTGTTTTGGCAGCCATGAGGCCTTGACCCTACAAGCAGCCTGGTAGGAAATGGTGTTGGAAGTTGACTACGCCCCTGAAAAAAACTCCGACTCGTTACATTACACAAGCTAGGCAATGCATGTGCATATTTTGCAACGCATATATCGATATGTTGACTGTTCCCAGCATTCCACGGCAAATAACTCCTGCAACAGTAGAGCACCTGCCGTTTCCTTGCATACATAGCGCCGGCGGTTGAACTCTTGCGGGAGTTGAACGCCGGCACGCTGTAAGAAGTCCACTGCCGGTCCAACCCGAGCTCAAGCCGCCGATAGCACGGGCGCCGCCGCCGGCTACAGCTTTTGGACCGCCCCAACCGCGCTGATGCGTGGTAACGTTTTTCCTCTGAGTCCCACGTGGGCCGTGGCCCCCTACGAATCAGAAAGGGCAAGCAGGTTACTGTATACAATGTAAAGTAGGCCTCACACGTTTCGATTTTTTTTGGATTTCTGCTTCTAATTTTTGTTTTTTTCACTATTCAGTATTTCGTCTTTTTCCGAATTTTTTAGATATTTTAGGCTTTTTGTATTTTCTTTTTTTCCCCATGTTCCTTTGTATTGTCCATAATAGGTTAACATGTTTTTCTATTTTTACATTTTTTAAAAATTAATTATGCCCAAAAAACCAAATCAGTTACAGTAAACAAAGTCAGCTATAGTGAAATTTCAGTCAAAAATCAGAAACCATCGCTAAAATAAGCGCCCCCTAAAGTAGCCGGATGGGAATCCTCCGCTTGTTGGCTGTAGCCACTTTTGTCAAATTTGGAACTTCGATGTCCATCTTTGTAAACCTAACTTCTACCTCAGCACCTGCGATATGTCATCTATCACACTACAGCAGCTTAGCAGTACCTGCTGAGCAACCATAAGTCCTCGACCTGCCGAGCAACCAAGGCTCGGCAGGACTCCTTCTGAGCAACCACACATCGGCAAGTAGTTAAGGGGCATGATTAGCACTAATAAACATAATTAACACTAATTAATCACTGTGCGTCTGACCGGCTCGATATGTTGGCCTGCCAAGCTCAAGGAATAGGCTAGATTTGTAAAAACAGACGTTTGGAAATCAAATTTAAAATAAAAAAGTGGCATAAAAGATATGCAAGGGACTCGTCGGTTGGAGATGGCATATCCTTCGGATTAAGGCTCTGCTTATATTGACTTCTAAAGGTTGTTTTTTTACAGTAAATGATTTTTCTACAATATCTAACTTTTAAACGATATGTCTTTTCAAGAAAAAGTCTAATAGTCGATTGATCGAAGTTCACACTATAGTGACTTCGTTTATATCGGCCAAAATCGCACACGAATTTCTTTATCCTTATACGACTCTCTACATGCTGTTACTATTTATAAGTTAAAACTAAAAGTCATCAGCAAAAGCCAATATAAATAGACCCTAAATTAGAAAATGCACGCTTAATTCTCAGCTAGAGCGGGATGGTAAACAGAGCCTCAAATGCATAGTTATTGAAATCAGACCAGTTGAACCGATCAAGGTCTTGATTCACGGTTCTTTAGTCCTACTGACTATTCAACTAGTAAACCACCGATTCACACGTAGTATTTGAATAATACAATTTAGCCTAGTGGTCAGCGTGTGTTCTCTTGTGACTTGTACATGGTTTGAACCCCCAATCCTCCCTATCTTTTGGGTTTGTTCTTTGTGGCTACGATTTATGGCTTTTGGCTGAAAATTTTGAATTTTGGTTATTTATAGTATAGATTACGGAGAGAGAGATACTCGCTCGCATTTTGGTTGGTACAGATGTTATATTTTTAAAGTATACTATAATTAACTTGTAAACTCTAACTAGTTTTAAAAATCAGAAAGAATATGCCATTTATTCCACAACATATCGCACGCTTAAGGCCCCACTCGGCGTTGCGCGCTCGGCGGCAACGTTGAGCGGTGGCGTTTTTTTTCACTGTTTTGGTTTTTTTGTCATTTTCCTTTTTTTGTATTTTGTTTTTTTTTCATTTATTCTTTTGAATTGTACGTGATAGGTTATCATGTTGCTTTTATTTTTATATTTTTTAATTTAATTATGTCCAATAAACCAACTCAGATACAGTAAAAAATCAATCAATTACAGTAAAATTTTAGCTAAAAATCAGAAATTATCGTTATTCTGACCTAATTCTTGGCTAGTGCGGGGATGGTAAACGGACCCTCCGATGTATAGTTATTGAAATCAGATTAGCTAAACTGACCGAGGTCCCAAATCACGGTTCCCTTGTCCAACCGAATGTTCAAAAAGTGAACCACAGGTTGTACTTAAATAATAGTACAATTTGGCCTAGTGGTCAGCGCTTGTTCTCCCGTGACCTCAGGTACAGGGTTCGAACCCCCATCCTCCCCATTAAATTTAGGTTCGAACCCCCCATCCTCCCACGACAGATCGTCAACATCTGAACTGCTGCCGCCCTTCCTTTCGTGTGGAAGTTTCCCACCATGCAACTACTACTCACGCATGAGTCATCCAACGCCTGCTTGTTGACCTCCTTCTGCCCGCCAACTCGTCAAGACAGCACCAGCCACCACAGCTCACACACTTATAAAGGGAGCCAACCTGCTCATCCTTCAAGCTAACTACCCTGCTTGCTGCATTAACTCTAGCCAGCCTTGTGATCCCGCCGAAACCGAGACCAAATGGCCTACAAGGGTGAGCTTCTCTCGAACATCGCCGCCGGAGATGGCCACGGCGAGAACTGCTCGTACTTCGACGGGTGGAAAGCCTATGACATGAACCCGTTCGACCTACAACACAACCATGGGGGCGTCATCCAGATGGGCCTCGCCGAGAACCAAGTACGTATATGTGTTAATATCGATTTTGCGCAATTAAGTGCCGTTTTATCGATCATTCGCTCATCTATCGGTGTTGTAAATGTTACAGCTTTCGCTGGACCTGATCGAGGAATGGAGCAAGGCCCACCCGGAGGCATCCATCTGCACGGCAGAGGGTGCCTCGCAGTTCGAGAGGATAGCCAATTTCCAGGACTATCATGGCCTCCCGGAGTTCAGACAGGTAAGCTAAGCGTATACAACATATATATAAGACAAACTTATTCGGCACTAGTGTATGGTTGGCTAAAATAAATTCCCGATCAATGACAAGATATATAGCAGTTTGCGACTGCGAAAGCGACGGAGCAGCGTTCCCGACAGGTCATTGCTAACTGGAATGTGATTGTGATGTTTCAGGCGATGGCCCAGTTTATGGGACAGGTGAGGGGAGGGAAGGCCACGTTTGATCCCGACCGTGTCGTGATGAGCGGCGGCGCCACCGGCGCGCAGGAGACGCTCGCCTTCTGCCTCGCCAACCCCGGCGAGGCCTTCCTCGTGCCCACGCCATACTACCCAGCGTATGCTCCGTCAACCTTACGACTATTAAATTTGGTCTCTACCTCTGATGCATGTAGAAAGTCATCCATAGACTTTGAATATTGGGTCAAGCGTAGACGAGATAACCTAGCTAACGCAGGTGCATTCGAGTGTCAACTGGAAATAACTAGCCTTGTTCTGTTCTCCTTGTTTGGGTTACGTTTTAAAATTTACTGCAGACGAAAAAGGATTGCTTTCCCCGTCATCAAATCCAAGTCCGATCTTGATTCCTGGCAAGTCGATCTTCTAATTGAATCACGCAATCTAGTCACGCAAGGAAGCTCATGCACGATGTTCACACCTGGGGTCTAGTCCGTGGCCACGTACGTAGATAGCATGCTTACATCGTCTAGCTCATGCACGATGTTCACACCCGGGGTCTAGCTCACGCGACTTCCATTTCCAATGCATGCTTACATCGTCTAGCTAGATACGCAATGCCACGTACGTAGCTACGTTATGCACAGCTGTTTCTCCAGGCCTGACGATATGCACGCTTTCGTTGTGATCACAGTTTCGACCGCGACTGTTGCTGGAGATCAGGGATCAGGCTGCTGCCGATCGAATGCCACAGCTTCAATGACTTCAGGCTCACCAGGGAGGCGCTCGTGTTGGCGTACGACGGCGCGCTGGGCAAGGGCATCCGCGTCAAGGGCATCCTCATCACCAACCCCTCCAACCCGCTCGGCACGATCATGGACCGCGGCACGCTGGCCATGCTCGCCACCTTCGCCACCGAGCACCGCATCCACCTCATCTGCGACGAGATCTACGCGGGGTCGGTTTTTTCCAAGCCAGAGTACGTCAGCATCGCCGAGGTCGTCGAGCGCGACGTCCCCGGCTGCAACAGGGACCTGATCCACATCGTGTACAGCCTCTCCAAGGACTTCGGCCTCCCCGGCTTCCGCGTCGGCACCATCTATTCCTACAACGACGCCGTCGTGGCCTGCGCGCGCAAGATGTCCAGCTTCGGGCTCGTGTCGTCGCAGACGCAGTACTTCCTGGCCAAGATGCTCTCGGACCAGGAGTTCATAGACCGCTTCCTGAAGGTGAGCGCGAAGCGGCTGGCGGCGCGGCACGAGCGGTTCACCTCGGGCCTCAGTAAGGTCGGCATCGGGTGCCTGCGCGGCAACGCGGGGCTGTTCTCGTGGATGGACCTGCGGGGCCTGCTCCGGGAGAAGACGGAGGAGGCGGAGCTGGATCTGTGGCGGGTGATTCTACACAAGGTGAAGCTGAACGTGTCGCCGGGCACGTCGTTCCACTGCGGCGAGCCCGGGTGGTTCCGCGTCTGCCACGCCAACATGGACGACGAGACCATAAAGGTCGCGATCGACCGGATCCACGGCTTCGTGCGCCAGCACCAGCCCCAGCACCAAAAGACTAAGGCCAAGCGCTGGGCCGCCAATGGGCAGCTCCGCCTCAGCCTGCCGCGCCACGGCGCCGCCGCCGCCGCGGCTTCGCAGTGCCTCGCGCTCTCCAGCCCCACGGCGTTGCTGTCTCCCCAGTCCCCGCTGGTCCACGCCGCCAGCTAAGTCAGCACAGTTGCTAAGGTGTGCCGTATATTTGTACGTGCATTCTTTCACTACTACAGAAATCATTATCACAGACGGTTCAAAAACATCATCACAGACGGTTTTCTGAATCATCTGACTTTATGGGTCAGTGATAATCGAAGATTATCACAGATGGTTTTCAAACCGTCTGTGGAGTATATATCACAGACGGTTTGTAACTACAAACCGTCTGTGATAGATAGCATCACAGACGGTTTGTAAGAAACAACCGTCTGTGATATATCAGCCCTCAACACAGACCGTCCCGATTATCACATACGGTTCTTAACAATGAACCGTCTGTAATACGGAAATATCACAGACGGTTCATTGGTAAGAACGGTCTGTGATATTCGTTTTCTCTGACGCCATCAACACAGATGGTGTTCAAATAAAAACCGTCTGTGTTAATATCGGTCACAGACGGTTTTATCAAACCGTCTGTGATTTAGCGTCTAATATTAAACTTTCTGTAGTAGTGTTTTTTTGATTGCATGGCTTGGCGGCGCAGGGTCATGCCCGTGTTTTGCCGGTAGTGCCCATGCGATCGTTGTGCAAAGGTTAGATATGCGGCACGTAGCTAGCTCAAAATTTTACAGACGTTGCATTGACGTCAGATGTACGTAAGCCGCGTACGTAACTGGGACACTAGCTAGTGTCCTCAATTCTTTCGTATGCTAATTCTTACGTAAGCCGTGTACGTAACTGGTTTGGTTTGATAAGTAAGATGTTGAATAACGATCGGATGCTAATTAAGGCCTCTCGATCAGCTGTTGTAAACTTGCAATACGGTATATGATTGAAGCTGTATCACACAACACAAGTGTGCATGTTTGTGTATAATCAATTTATGGTTTTTCTATCCTGTAAGTGTGCACGTATGTGTATAACCAATTTATGGTTTTGCTATCCTGTGAGTGTGCATGTATGTATATATGGGTGAGTTCTTTTGAGATGTGATTTATGGTTTTTTGTTTAAATTTTTGAATTCTGACTGTTCACAAGAAAGTACGAAAAGAGATATACTCGCGTGTGATTTTGATCGATATAAATAAATTCGGTATAATGTCTACTACAAGACTCCGTCTTAAAAAAACACATTGTTTAAAAATTAGTTAATGTAGCATAAGCTAAAAACTATAACTAATAAGCTCAAAATAACTCAGACTATAATTAAGAGGTTGCAAATCTTCACATCACAGAGCAGACGATTCACTTTCCCCTGGTGGTCGCGCAGCTAGCTCCCCGCCTCCATCGTAGAATTGCCATTAGATATCGGAGGAAACCGAATGAAATGGAGAATGGCTAGACATCAGTTTTAACCGTTGTAATTTGGTTAGTTGGTGGCATGGTGTATGACCTGTGCCTGTAGGATTATATTTTCCGTTCCAAAGGACTTTTATTTCGTTGGTACGAATTATATCGCTCACATTGCTCACAATACATGCTCGTTTAACGTTTAGCTCGTAGCTGGCGTACGGCTTTTATTCTTTTTTGGCTGACATATAATAGGATGATCTCATGGCTGATGCTAAATTTTTTTTTTGAAAAGATCAGCTTATAGTTACCGACAATTCCAAACGACACAAGCAAAAATAACGCCTCTGCTGCCAACTGCCAAGCAAGCGAAACCCCATCCTATCTGTAGGGTCAACTTTAATTTCAAAGTTTTGAAAGTTGCGCAGGAGTGGCGATAGACATACATAGACTTTCGGAACGTCATTTGCTTGACCCGTGTGCGTTCAAAACAACGACCCTTGATTGAATTCAGGCATGTTCACTCATTTGTTCAAACGGTAGGTACAAGACAGTACTACCCTCTTGCGGGTCATATTGAAAAATGGCACAAGAGACAACGGGCATGTTGAAACTTTCAGCATATCAGTCAAAATTAACTTCGAGAAATAACAGGGATAGGAAACGATCTAGCATATTTTGTCACAGACACGTTAGCTTGATTACTCTAGCTAGTACCCCTTTCGTTAAAAAAGTGACATTTTGAATATTGATATAGCGCCTAAAACGAACTTTAACCACTAATTTCTATTACAACTAGTAGAGTGACCCTAAATTTGCGAGGCTAGATTTTTTCAAAATTTGGGGTATCACATGATATAATTTAAATACTAAAGGATATATTTATGTATCTTGTAGGCTATTTAAAAATTTAAGACATCATACACATTGAAAATGACAATCAAAACTTGAAGGAAAACACAACTTGAGAAACGTAATTGTAGTATGAGTTTTGATAGAAAAAAATTATTGAGCATAATATGTTGTTGGGGTTCCTAGAAACGTAACCACTCGCATAGATCATATAGTTGCTTCCCTCTATTTTCCCTCCATTATTTACTCTTATCTAAAATGTATGCATACATATGTATCACCATTTAATCTCAAGCAATACATTGATTATATGTATGGTAAATTATCTTATTATTTTACATGGTATTATAGTACCCTTCTCACACATACACCGATGCACCATAGGTGGACTACCTTGAATCTATCTTCCCTCACACACCGGTTGTTCCGTTGAACTGTGTGTCTTCTATCTCTTCTTACCATCACAGCGTTTTTGTTTCAACCTTCAACAATAAAGTCCAATTCTTGATCGATTCCACTCAGCTGCTACCCCTTTCAATGCAATACTTTACCACATCATTATCTATTACTTCTCTTTAATTATTACTTAATGCTGAACGTTGAGACATCAACACATATACACATCCAACCGTTGCCAACCCCTGCAAGGGACACCCGTCACGCTCTCTTCGGTAGCACCATCTCTACTCCAAGTTCTTTGATCCTCCGCTTTCGTATGCCAGTGCTTCTGTTAGTATGGATGTATGCATGTATATACACATGTATGATGTTATACGTGCTTGATGTCCTCTTCTCCCTTATCGATTACTCCTCTTCTTCGACATTTGCCAACTCAATATTGTGGCTTCCTCAATAACCACGACAATTTCCCATCTCCATTGGTGTCGGTATGTCTTCTTTAGTCGTTATTTAACGATATAAAAAATATTCTTGCCATTGTTGATTATTCTGTGCTGAAAGCATTTAGGTCTCTAAAAATTATTTTGGTAATTAATGATAATATGTGAACATGGGACTAATATATTTGCTAAATATCACATAGGTTCAATATCTAATGATGAACGTGTCAAAATGGAAATGTATGATAAAGGTCAACACGAGAATCAAGATGGTTCAAGACAAAGGTATAAGTAGTCTAGGATCCCTTTTATTTTTACCAGTCTTGGGAGAAGAGTTGGAAAGACCAGATTATAGGTTAATCGTCGTACTAATAAGAGGGATCATAGAAAGTAACTTAAAAGTATGTTTTCATACCATTTACATCAATTTAGGATCATACATGCACTTAGAATTAAATTTGAAACCCAACTGTGCTCTGTTAGGAAAATCAGAAGTACTGAAGTGTGTTTAGCAGAACTACCAAACTACAGAAGTATCGGCGTGTACACAGTGGTACTACTAGAACTCAAAACCACCGGTACTTTAAGTGGTACATTTTTTCCCAAAGAGCACCCACCTGAACCCTTAGTCTTCCTGATATCGGTAGTACCGGAAAATAAACGATGAAACTACCACAAAGTGGTACGATCGAACTCTAAAACGAAACTATTGGACCTCAAAAATACCAAAAATTTGGGCGATATGTTTTTTCTAGAGAAGATCAACTTTTGGATTCAAAGAAATCAGAAGTACCGCATCATAAATCTGAACTACTGTGATTTCAACAGTGGTAGTACTACATCGACTTTTAAACGGCTGGTTCTGATACTCTGACATAGCCATTACTGCTTGCTACAGTACAACGCGGTAGTTCTGCAATTTGTACAGCGGTACTACCGATTTTCGTGATTTTTCATGATTATTTTATGCAATGACTATATTTAGTTGATAGGAGTATAAATACTCCCCCACTAGCTCAAGAATGACAAGAGAGACTTCATTGAACATCCTTGAGCATTGAGTATTCTTCGCACACTTCAATTTCTTATTGTACATTCATTTGAGGTAGTTGAGCCATATCAAGTGCATTTCATCTCTAAATTGATCCTTTGGTACTTGATCGATGTCAAGCGAAATTGTTATATGTTACTCTTGGTACTTACCGGTACCTAGACGACATGGTGAAGATTACGAGGTGATTTCTTCAAGAAGATTGTGAAAGAGGTCCGACGCCAATTTGTAAGTAGTTTGGTGTCCACCATCTCCAGAGCGGAAGAATGACGACCAATAGTGGATTGAGGAGTTGAGGCTTAATTTGTGGAGCCGGTCCAAGTCGTATGGGCTTTCCTCAACGTGGATTAGGGGGAATCGGCAAATTTTTGAATACCACAGAAAAATATTGTGTGTTAATTAGTTATTTCTTTATCTCTCCTTCCACACTTATATTTCTACCATTTTTGTGGTAATTGTGATAGTTTAAATTTGCTTGTACTAGAGATATTTGTAGACAGTGGCGGAGAGAGGGGGGCCTGGCACCCCCAAAGTTTCTACTAACTAGCAAATGTTTTTGCAGCGTGTTACTTCCAGGATTTGTGACACTACAACAGTTAACATCAAGAATGACTGTCGGTTGCCCCTTTTCTTTTTGAAATCACGCGCGATTCTTGATCAAGTACTCTTTGTCTCTTGAGTAACTTATTTTTAACCATTGTCAATCCAGACGTCTAATTGTCATTCAACCATTGCAGTCGACACAATTTTTGACTTGCTGAAGCAGCTCCAAACCCATTAATTGAAAGCTAGATGATGTTCTATCTTGCTCATACTCCATCCAGAAGCCCGTCGGTAACAAGCATCACATAATGTTTTTGGAAATACAAATGTGTGCGACTTTGTCTCAGAGTGCTGACATAGGACGCACCATATCAGTAAAACTAGCCACATAGGCGCGCCACTCCGCGCCAGGTACCGTGTGGACCGAAGTAAAAGAGGCAAAAATTCACTGGCGCAGCGTGCACGCGTCGATGCAAAGCGGCAAGAGAGCCCAGCGTGGCGGCGCACAAAGACGCAGGCGGTGGCGCAGGCCCGACGCGGCGCGCGGTGAGCAGCACGCCGCTCGGTGGCACAGCAGGCCGACAGCGGGCTTGCGAATGAGCGACCGCGTAGGGGAGCGTGCAGCGCACAGGAGCGGCCGCCATGCAGTGTGCGGTGAGGTGCGGCGTAGTGCAGCGCGTGGACGGTAATAGAAATGTAATTTTCTTTGTATTGTAATTTGCGAAACATATTACTCTGATATGTGACTATTGGATCGGTAAATCCGGTATGGTTCATTAGTTCTACTGTACTTGTTGTTCATGTTGCCTCTCCCATATCCAATTCCTGGCTCCGCCCCTATTTCTAGAGACTAGTTTTTGTATAGCCTTAGGTTTACTAGAATTGTGTAGGTTTTATTTATATTAAAATATTGCCTAGCTAAAAATTGTGATAATCAGATTTAGAAGGCAAGAATTTTTATAACCTCCTACTCACCCCGCTTTAGCCGATTATCCTTGATCTTACATGTGCCCCTCACCAGTGATTGTACGCTACTAGCTACCCGATAGCCCCATATCGTCTATAGCTCATCTTCAATGCAAAACTTTATCTCTACTAGGACTTCCATATCATCGAGTTTCTTTAGCCACTGACTTCTTCAACAACAATGCCACTCACTACTCGTAGTCACGGTCCTTGGCTCCTTAGACTCTGACCTTTCTCTTCAATAGTTTCGACAAGCAGCACAACATTATCCTCATCGAATGGCTATGATGAGTAGCACGACAATGTCCACATCTCCACTCCAAATTGTCTTAGCTCTTCGCTTTCCCGTGGGCCAATATCTTTTTGCAAGACAAATTGACGCCATTGAACTCTTTCATGGTCTCTCCCGACGCCCTTCGTCCTATCCTCGTATAACTTTTATTTTTATTCAAAATTTAAGTTACTTTTCATTTGATTTTGTATACAAATCAAATTACTAAATTTACTTAATTTATTACGAGTTTTGTAATTTATGGATTTTATTTTGTGATTTGTATGAAATCAAATTACAAATTATATTTATTTTTATTCTAAATTTTAATTATTTTTGTTGTTGGAATTCATATACAAATCTAATTGCTAATTTTTCTTTAATTTTTTTTTCAAATTATAGTTATTTAGGGGTTTTACTTTGGGATTCATATCAAAATCAAAATTTTACTTTTATTTTATTTTTTATTCTAAATTTTTGTTATTTTTTGTTTGAATTCATGTACAAATATAATTCTAATATTTGTTTAATTTTTATTCAAATTATATTTATTTAGGCATTTTACTTTGGATTTGGTATTGAAATCAAATTAATATTTTTATTTGTTTTTTAAATTCTAGTTATTTATGGATTTTACTTGATATGTACTCTTTTTTTAATCTAAATCATTATAACCTAGGCCCACAACAATCGATGGTGTAAATCTTTATTTTTTTCTGATTAATGTGGCTTACTCTTCAAAGTGAACAAGGTAACTTCTTTTGCCTTTGCTTTAATAAGATAATAGGAGATTGTGGTTTGATAAACCTAATAAACATTGGGTGGGTTATTTTTGGTTGTGGTTGTGGCTTTTGGATTAAGGTTGTTCGTGAGAGACAATATGAAAAGGAAAATAGTTGCATACTTGCATGCGATTTTCGTCGGTATAGCTGAACTCGGTACAATGTCTACTACAGTTGACCTGTATTGAAAAGACGCACCGTTTGAATGCTAGTTATTATAGCAGAAAGTAAAAAAAAGCAAAAATAGGAAGTGGAGCCGAACACACCCATTGTGATGTTATATAAGTATTTTCAAGACAAATATACTCGTATCATTTTTATATGTCTAATATAAATATTTATAAAGATATTGATAGACAAAGTTTATAAAGTTTGACTGCATGGTGAACACTGGACAAAAATCAAGCCACGCAAGTCTATGGCCCGCAGATATGTGTATGCAAGCCTATATTCCATGGAATCATAGAGGTGCGCTTTGACTAAGCCTTGGCAGCTACCAGCTGCTATGGCTACCGTAGTGATGGATCCACCCATGACTACATGTATTCTAAATTACAGAAATATACCCATGCAAAATTCTTTTACAGAAATAGCCTCCAGTCGCCCAACCGTTGAGCGATTGGATCGTGTCACTCAACGGCCATGCGACACGTAATAGTTGGTGGACCGTTGGGCGACATAATTGCAGTCGCCCAATGAGGAGGGAGAGGAAGAAAGATGGTTTCGCTACTTTCACGAGGCAAAATATTTTGTTTGTTTTAGTCAATTTTTTGTATGAAGTAAATAGTTTATTTAGTGTAAAATTAGAATCCGTAGAAACTTTGATACGAAGTAAATACTCGTAAAAAATATAGTCAATACAACTATAGAAAATCAGCATTTAGTCAATATTATAGTTGTAGAAAATTTAGTCAATATAGTTGTAGAAAATTATATTTGTAAAAAATTAAAGTGCATAGAAAATCATAACTGTAGAAAAATTATTCAATGTTATGTACAAAATTAGCATCCATATAAAATTATAGTTGAAGAAAAAATTTAGTAAATATTTCCATATGTTGTAAATAGTTTGCTTTGTGTAAGACATTATTAGATAATATTTATGTTTAATTAAGAATAAATTTAATATATTTAGTACATTGAAAATTAGCATACGTATAAAATTTTAGTTGTATAAAATTAGCGTACGTAGAAAATCATAGTTGTAGCAAATTTAGTCAACATTATGTACAAAATTAGCATCTGTATAAATCATAATTTGATACGGAGGGTGTTGCTATGTATGACAAACACGAATCACCATGGGAGTATCATGGCACAGAGGTTTGGTTGCACTCAATGTTTGTAGACAAGGCATCATTTCAGGATTCCATCAAGTTGTGGGTCCTGTCCATGCAGCGGATCTTTCAGGTCATGAAATATAGTTAGGAGCAGTACACTGTGAAGTGCGAGTAGGCCAGTTGAACCGGATTGAACCAGAAAAATCTCGGTTAACCGTCCGGTTATGCACAAAACCGGAGAAAAACCGGCACGGTTGGACCGGAGGTGTGCTCAGCGAGAAATTTTTTGGACAAATATGCATAAGACAGGACTTGAACTCATAACCTCCTGTGACACCCACCTCATGGGCTAGCTATGGTGACCAACAGAACAAGTTGGATGTTATTATATATATGAAACTTACTGTATTGCTAAGTCCTATTGAACCACTCGTTGGACCGGTAAACCACCGGTTGGACCGATGAACCGGTGAACCGAAACGTCGATTGGTTTAATGACCGGTCCAGCTTTAATAACTATGATTCTTAGTAGTGTTTTACCGATGCATCATAACCTAACATCCGTCTCTATAACTAATTTGATGTATGGAAAGGTAGTAGAGAAGGACATCAAGGCCATGCACATCATGGTGGCTATCGAGAAGAAATTCAAGTACAAAATTAGTTACGCGAAGGCATGGCGTGCGAAGCAGAAGGCTATAGAAAAATGGTTCGAGTTTTCGAAGTGGCGTACAACAACCTTCCTCGTATGCTTCAGGTGCTACAGGACAGAAACTCAGGCACGTACACTGCTGTGAAGGACAAGCCATCTACAAGGTTGCTAGGCTTTGCGATGTTGCAAAGGGCTTTCTTATTCTTCGGTGCGTGCATCGAGGTATTCAGGTATATGCTTCCCGTGATCTTAGCTGACAGGACCTTTTTGACCAGCAAATATAAGAGTCAGATCCTTACGGCTATTGGCATTGATGGCAACACTCAAATTCTTCCCCTAGCCATCGCATTTGTGGAAAGTGAGAATTACGACAATTGGTTGTGGTTCCTTCAATATGTTAGGGTTGAAGTTGTCGGTGCTTGTCCTGGTGTGTGCGTAATCCATGACCGTCACGCTGAGATGGTGAAGGCCATAAGAAAACTTCAGGAAGACCCCGATGAGACCTTCCCTTGGCCAAATATAAGGAATAGATGGTGCATTCGTCACCTAGGGATGAACTTCTTCAAATAGTTCCTGAAGCAACTATTGATGAAACTATTCAAGATGCTGTATATACAGAACAAGAAGTAAAAATTCAACGTGTTATGGACGCTGTTGGACGAGCACAGTATGACGCACGTTGACGAGAGGAACAATGGACCAACCACGCCTAGGGCAACAGAACACAAATGCCTTACAGCACTACCTGAGCCTAACACAGCTGGTCCGAGGAGAAGGAGCTCATGGAACATTAAGTGCTTCTCACGGTGGATCGAGGCTGAGCCATTGGAGAAATGATCCCTACTGCACAACACGAACGGTGTGAGGTACGGCATAATGACGACTAACCTTATCGAGATGTACAACTGGGTTCTCAGGAGACTTCGTTCTCAGCCCCTCGTAGTCATCGTGGAAGGTGTTCTACACAGCATAATCGGCTATTTTAGGGAGAGGCATACAAATGTCGTACTTCATGTAGCCAACCCACAAACAGCGTACTGCTCGAAGATTACGACATATATAGAGGCGAAGATAGAGAAGAGCCAATTGCACACGGTGAACATGATGGGTAATAGGGGGCATCGTTTTGACGTGCTCCTCCATGATAGAGGCAGATTTGGGATGATTCATTCTCTTGCTCATGTAAATGAACGTAGCTGCTCGTGTAATAAGTTTAAGCTGTTACACAAGCCATGCTCTTATATTCTCACTGCATGCGGGACTGTGGGCATGGATCCTTCGAACTTTATGTTCGAGTACTTCTTAAAGGAGAGGGTGATGCAGGTGTGGTGTGGCGAGCTTAGGGGTTCAGAGTTGTGGGAACTTCGCCATCTTAGATATTGTAGGGAGTATCTGGGTTCTGGATGTTGACATGCTGAATGGTAGAAAGGGTCGGTGGCAGAGCTATCGTATTACCAATGATATGGATAAAGTGCAAGCCGGAGCGTCGGGTAGATGCTGCGGGCGTTGCGGTCAGGAGGGCCATACAGCTAGACGATACAAGGCACCTACTGATGAGTAGGCACACCAGTGTGGTTTCCCCTACCAGTTGTTGGAGTGCGTAAAGTGGCTTCAAGATTACAAATAATTGTACATTGTAATTTGTACTTAGTTTGTTTGCACATTTAATGTACGTAGTGTTGTAGTAACGGTACCGTACGTTGCATGTACCGTTTGTAAAACTGTTGTGGTATTTTTCCCTTTTCAGTACTGTTGTAAGCATTGTTCTAGTAGTCTAATATTGTTTCGTTTGTTTATTTACAAGTTATATTTAGTGCTGCTTTACATTCTATGTTTTTTTGCGTGAATGCTAACTTCAACTCATTTTGCAGGCATGGCTTGTGAACTTCATAGATCGGACTGGCCGTACGGCCTCCTAGCTGAGCGTGTCGACCAGGGGCATCGTGCTTCGTGGCATGTCCTACCTCTTGAGAGCCCGAAGGAGGCAACTAACTTGGGGGGTGGTCTGCCGTGCACACCCCGAGTGGCTTGGAGGCTAGACCCAAGCTGGACAAGCAGGTTTGCACTCCATCGGCGTTGTCTTCTCACCATACATAGGTTGCGTGCTTACCTTTATTTGCTTCACAGGCTTAGTGATGCGGGACTATTACCTCTCGCCCGGATGGTGCAGGCCACAGACAAGGACGGTCTGGTACCAGCTACTGGCGGGGATGAAGGCGCGGGGCGGTCACGACGCTTTCCGTTTGACCACGCTCTATTGACAATTTTGGTGGACCGGTGGCGGTCGGAGATGCACACTTTTCACTTCCTATTCGAGGAGATGACCCCTACGTTGTAGGACGTCTCAATGCTTCTTGGCCTTCCTATCGTAGGATGTGCAGCCTTCCTGCCGGAGGCCCTGGCCGGGTGCCGCATGGACCTACTAGACAAGTTCCAGGGAGTCCTTTCGCCTGAGGCCACAAAGGGGTACTACGTATTTCCTCTGAGTCAGATGCACGACTCGTCGTTGCGGTGGCTCTCATAGTTCTGTGTACATGGCTAACGTCCTTTGTTTTCGATCCGCTGTGCTCTCCCTTACACAGTATGGTCTTAATAACTTTTTGGTTGTACTTAGGTGGAGTGGATGGACCCTACTGTGGACAAGCAGTAGGTATCGTGGCACCTGGAGGCCTAGTTGATGTGGCTGTTTGGTTGGGTGCTCTTCACCAGCGGCTACGGCAACACCGTCGACATGCGCCACATCGCTTACACTAGGGCCATCGTCGATGGGGAGGCCCTCCACATCAACTGGGGTTCGGCTACACTTGCCACGACATATCGCGGCTTGTGCAACGCATGCGGGAGGACCAAGGTGAACTCGGTCCTTGTTGCCCCTTCGTGTTGCATCTGCTGACGGAGGTCATCGTTCTCCTCTTTGAGACTTTCAATCCGCACCTCTAAATCAAAAATTTGCTTCCACAATTTATCCACGTACCTCACAACGTAGCGTTTATGGGGAGGATCGATCCGGCGGACGAAGTCATATTTTCCCACCTGTTGAAAAGGAGCATTAACATCGAAACTCTATTAGCAGTAATAGAAAATGAACGACTGCCTAAAAAGGCTCCCCCACACAAGTCCTCCCAAGTTCGAATTTATTTTCATTCCAAAAAGACGCATATGTATCATATAAATAGTTTGGTTTATTGCAATGTGCATGATGCTCTTTTTTATGCATGTAACTAAACCCTGTGCGTCGTGTTATTCTCAGCTTTATTATGAAGTCTATTTTATTTTGTAAAAGCACATCTTCTCGTCTTTTCGCATTCAATTCTTCGCGTAGCAAGGCATCCAACAACATAAAAAAAGTTCTCCATGTCCTCTCTATGTATGAACTCCCGGCTGCATCATAACGCCACTTACTATCGTACTTACCAATTGTTGCTATCTTAATTATCCTCAAAATTATTTTCACAAATATTCTTGCACTATAGCAACATACGACGATCGCAAAAGATTATTACGAATCTAACAAATTTTGTACCATTTATAATTTACCAAAATCATAAATGGATCAACCGACATTGTCTCCCGTTATTTTTTCCCAAAAAATACAACTAATACATAAAATTTGATCAATGTTACTTACCTACAATAATTGTCATTACCCACATGAGCAGGTCGGGGGCCACTTATGCAAAAATAGGCTGAAATTGCAGTTGTCGAACGGTCGGGGTGACTGGACCTCCTGTCGCCCAACGGTTCAGCGATAGATCTCAATTGCTCAACAGTGGGGCGACTGTAACCTGTTGCCTAACCGTCCATGGATTGGCTACATGCCTCGCGGCCGTTGGGTGACACATTCCAGTCGTCCAACGGTTGGTTGACTGGTGGTCATTCTTGTAAAATAAAAATTGTATGTGTATATTTCTGCAATTTAGAATAAAAATATATTATTTAAAAAAATTCAGGAAATAGCTACGTACCTGCGTAAGGCATTATGACTTGAAGCTCATCCGAAACATCTCCGATAGTACATCGTCCTGTAGTAGCTCTCCAATGTTAAGTCCAACAAAGGTCATAAATTTGGACGGTGCAAAACCCGTCTACTAAAACGTAGCTCCCCAAAGTCAAGTCCAACAAAGGTCACAAGTTTGGACCGTGCAAAACCCGTCAACTAAAGCGTGCACCACAGCAAAAACAAAACGAAAACCTCTCCTTTCTGGTTGCGTAAAAATTGCTCCCCGACTTTGGGATCGTACTAGAAAGCGATAGAATCCCCACGCTCGTTCCCGGCCGCACACCACCACACATTCCCGATTCCTCCCGAGTCCACCGACAGCAACAGCCCGTTCGCGCGTGCCGTCGCTAAAGAAAATGACGTCGCCGGTGACCACCACCACCTCCCTTGCTCTCCACCTTTCCGCCGCCCTCCGTCCCCTTCCCTCGCTGCCTCGTTCCCAGCCTGTAGGCCGCCTCGGCCTCGGCCGGCCCAGCCGCCGTGCCCTCCTGCGCTGTGCTACGGTGTCCGAGCTTGCGCCCGCCGCCTCCGCCGCCTACGGCGCGCTCCTCCTTGGCGGCGGCGCCTTCGCATGTACGCTCGGTCTCGTGCGCATTTGCTAAGTGTGATTTCTTCCCTGGTCTGTTTGGATTGGTGCTTTATCCTTTGACCATCGGTGCCTGTTTCTGGTGTGTAGATGCGAGGTCGGGGAGTAAAGGATCCATCTTTGGAGGGCTGTCCGGATCTGCGCTTATGGGCATTGTGAGTGGACATCGAACATTATCTACATTTCCTGAACCTTCCCTTTTGATTTATTTTTGAGGGGTGCCTAGCTTGTAGATTAGATATCAAATGCGGTGGGGAAATTCTTGTGTTGATTCTTGCTGTACAATTATTGAGACGGCTATAGCAATTATTCTTAAACCAAATTGGTGATTTTTATTTGAGAGTTGGAGACAGAAAATGCTTCAGGGTTGGTTGGAACTTGGAAGAACCTGGACTGCGAGTCTACTGTGGAATTGGTGTGTAGTTGGAACGGAAGCCGGAAAGGAACGAAGGCCTGTTCTTTTTAGCTTCTCAAAACGGTTTTTAGCTTTTGCTACAGTACCTAACTTTCAAACGGAGTATTTTTTTAAAATGGAGTCTACATGTTAATTATAGTATACGTTAAAAGCCCAACATCTGTACCATCCAAAATCGCAAGCGAGTATCTCTCTCTCCGTAATCTCTGTCGCAAACAGCTAAAATTCAAAAATTTCAGCCAAAAGCCATAAGCCGCAGTTAAAAAGAACAAGCCCGAAATTTGTTAGGTGTACGAAAGAACTTTCGAATCTCAGTTCCACCTGTAGGTTATTTGAGGGTAGCAAAGTGTGTGATCAGCTTTCTTACCCCTTGCCCGACATGGTGAATTCCAATTCCAACACTGCTGTAGGAGTATAGATGGATTTAGAAAAATCTAATGACATGACAGCTCCTGCTCAATGGAACATTATGTTGTGAACTAGCATAATAAGGAGGTAATCATCAATTGGAGAGAGGTCGGACGGCGACGACTTGAAGTAGAACGGCGCTAAACGAAGGAGGGCATCGATTGAGGAAGGAATATATCTAGAATAGCCGGTCAAGAAAACGACCACAGTTAGACTTTAGGGACTAGAGACTTGTTTATTCATCTTTGCTTGATTTATTTCATAATAGATACATGCTCTCCCTTTCATAGGGACGACCCAACTTGATGTCTAAGAAATAATCTATAAAAAAACTTATCTCTAATAATCCAATCTAATAATAACTTGCCTAACTAATAGATAATACCAAACACCTAATAGATAGATTCTTAAATAACAAACCATACCTAATATACGTGCCACAGTACGGATAAACAGTGCCGCGCTATAGTACCACACGCGGATGAACAACGCCACGCTACAGTAACTGCCCTTGGATGAATAGTACCGTGCACTGCAGTACCATGCTCGTAAATTACACCCCTTCTAGTGAAACGGCTCGTTCTCGGGATGTACTGGTGGCCATGATTGAAGACCTTCTGGCTTCTACGTTTCACTGTTAGTCTTCAACTTCTTCAAGAGAGATGGTGCGGTGCCGGAAGTCATGGTGAGTGGCTCTGATACCAAGTTGATCGGTGCCCTCCTTCGTCTAGCGCTGTTCTACTTCAAGTCGTCGTTGTCCGATCTTTCTCCGACGGATGATTACTCTCTTGTTGTGCTAGTTCACAATAATTGATATCAGAGCCGACCACCATGTCTTCCAAGGCGCAACCAGCTAGTGAAGATGATCTAAAGACATTCATGGAGATGCAGTTCGACAAGATCATGGATCAACTGGCCGAGCAGGGCCGCACGTAGGCCTCCCTGGCAACCCAACTTCAGGCCCTAGAATTGTTTTCTGCCAATGACAGCAGACCATGGGTGCAATCTGCTTCATCGGCTGCCGCAAGGGGAAATGGCATCCTGTTGACCCAAGCATCCACCACCATCTTCCCTCCGCTCCTGCCATTGGATTTTCCTCCATCCATGCCGCTGCACACTTTCAACCGACCCATCTCCTACCCATCACTTCCTTCTAGTCACCAGATATTCATCAACCAGTCGCACCCAGATACCACAAGTTAGACTTCCCTACCTACGGCAGCAAAGACGATCCCTTGGTTTGGTTGGCCCATTGCGAGCAATTCTTTTGGGGTCAGCAGACAGTTGAAAGCTACAAAGTGTGGTTAGGGTCATATCACATGACGGGTACTGCACAACAGTGGTACATTCAGCTTCAATGCGAAGTGGGGACTTCGACATGGCAGCGCTTCACCGAGCTATCACCTCCATTTTGGGCCTCCAATCCGCAACAACGCCCTTGGGGAGCTCGCTTGGTTGCGCCTCACAGGAACCATCGTTGAGTACCAGGACAAGTTTTTGGTGTTCCTATGCCGGGCGGATCCACTGACGGCTCGTCAGTAGGTCTAACTCTTCATGTCGGGCCTGTCTGATCTTCTCTGCACAGACGTCGAGTTTCATCAGCCGGAAGACCTTCAAGTGGCCATGAGCTTGGCCCGCTCCTATGAGCTTTAGGCTCAGATGGCGTTGTCGCACTCACAGTCGCAGTTTCCCTCGTGACCACCTTTCAAGCCTCGTCCTCCCACCCAGTCACCTTTCGACTCGCTCCCGTCACCGGTCCAGCCGAGGCAGAGGCCGCTCTAGTTTCTTTTGGGCGCGGAGATGGAGGAACGCTGCAAGAAGGGCTTATGCTTCAACTATGATGAGCCCGTCCACCGGGGCCACAAGTGTAAGCGGCTCTTCTTCATTGACTTCATGCCAGACAACGGTGACAGTAGTGACTCGGGAGGGGTAGCTGAGAACGATGACACCCCAGGCATATCACCTTATGCGCTGACTGGAATCTGCACAGGAGATACTATGCAGTTGCTCATTCGACTCGGCTCGGTGGACTGTGTCGCGTTGGTGGACTCTGGCTCTACTCATAACTTCGTGCAAGTAGAGGTGGCGCAAGCAGCCGGTCTTTGTTTGGTGTCGTGTCCTAATCTTCGAGTTGTTGTGGCCAATGGGGATCGCGTAACCAGTGCTGGTCTTACACGTGACGTCCCGCTGCAGATTGACAGGGATCACTTCACTATCGATTGCTATGGACTTCCCATAGGTGGCTTCGACATCATCTTAGGTGTCCAATGGCTTTGTACTTTGGGACCTATTACCTGGGATTTCTCCACCCTGCGGATGTCCTTTTGGCTCAACACTCGGCATGTCTGTTGGACGGGGGTATTGGGTCCACCATCAGTCAGGTGCACTTTGTGAAGGGGACTTGCAAAAACCCCTACTTGCGGAGTTCCGACACCTCTTTGCAGAACACCAAGGGCTACCGCCGACGAGGACATGTGATCACCGCATCCACCTTTTACCGGGCACGCCCCCAGTGGTGGTCAGGCCATACCGCTATGCGGTCACACAGAAGACCGAACTGGAAGCCCAATGCTGTGCTATGGAGTCACAGGGGATTATTCGCAAGAGTTCCTCGGAGTTCTCTTCCCCTATGAAACTAGTTAAGAAATAGGATGATTCATGGAGGTTCTGCGTCGACTACCGAGCCCTCAACGCCAGGACGGTTAAAGATAAGTTCCCAATTCTGTTGGTGGATGAGTTATTGGATGAACTCCACGGCGCACAATTCTTCTCCAAACTGGACCTCCGCTTTGGATACCATCAAGTCCGCGTGCACCCAGACGATGTCCGCAAAACGGCCTTCCCAACCCACGAGGGCCTTTTCGAGTTCCTTGTCATGCCATTCGGCCTGACTAACGCCCTGGTGACTTTCCAGGCCCTCATGAATAGCATACTGCATCCATTCTTGCCCCAATTTGTCCTAGTTTTCTTTGACAATATTCTCATCTATAGCAGGACATGGGCGGATCACCTTCGGCATTTGTGCCTGGTGCTACGCATCCTCCACGACAATTGGCTCTTTCTTAAGGAGAGCAAATGTTTCTTCGGTCACCGCGAAGTTGCCTTCTTGGGCCACATTGTTTCCACGCGAGGGGTGGCTATGGATGACGACAAGGTTCTCGCGATCAAGGATTGGCCTGCGCCTTGCTCACTCCGGGCTTTACGGGGGGCTTCCTAGGTCTTGTCGGCTCCTATCGCATGTTCGTCAAAGACTACCGGGCGTTGGCGGCCCCCTTGACGAGTCTTCTCAAGCGGGAGAGCTTCGCATGGTCAGAAGGGGCAGCAACGGCCTTCGATGCTCTCAAGGACGCACTGGCCAGGCCCCCGATGTTACAGTTGCCTGACTTTACGAAGTCCTTCACCATGGACTGCGATGCCTTCGGTTCAGGCTTCGGTGCGGTTCTCCACCAAGGTGACCATCCCTGGCATTCTTTAGCCGCCCCATTGCTCCTCGGCATGCAAAGTTGGCGGCTTACGAGAGGGAGCTCATCGGCCTCGTTAAAGCAGTCTGTCATTGGCGTGCATATCTTTGGGGGCAACCGTTTACCATGCGCACCGACCCGACAGCTTGAAGTTCTTGTTGGATTAGCGCCTCTCCACCATCCCCCAACATCATTGGGTGAGTAAACTTTTGGGTTATAATTTTGTGGTTCATTTCCGTCCAGGCCATCTCAACAAGGTTGCCGATGTGCTCTCACGCTGCGACGAAGAAGCAGCTATGGCCATCTGATTACCTCACCTGTGCATATTTGAGGATATCTGGCGGGAGGTCACCACCAACAAACTCTTGCAAGACTATGGCTGACGCATTGATGGGATTCTTCAACAACCATGGGTTTTGGTGGATGGTCTCATCACGTACAAGGGCTGGGTTTTCTTACCGGCAGACTGCTCACTTGTGCCGGCCATCATAGGCGCCATACACGACTTGGGGCATGAAAGCATGCAGAAGACCCTCCATAGCCTGCGTACCAACTTCTACATTCCGGGGGATCACGCCCTGGTAGCGGATTGGGTGCAGAGTTGCCTCACGTGCTAGTGTAACAAGAAAGAGCACTTACACCTGGCCGGACTCCTTCAGCCCCTTCCGGTACCACACCAAATTTGGACAAACATATCCATGTACTTTATTGAGGGCCTGCCGAAAGTCCATGGGAAGTTGGTCATCCTTTCTGTCGTGTACCGCTTCTCCAAGTATGCGCATTTTATCACTTGCGCATCCCTATACAGCTGCTTCTGTCGCGGGAGTCTTCTTGGGGAAATCATCCGTCTTCATGGGTTGCCAACATCTATTTTCAGCGACCGCGACACCATTTTCACCAGAAACTTTTGGCGGGAATTGTTCCGCCTTTCAGGGGTCAAATTGAATTTGACCTCCGCCTTTCACTCCCAGTTAGACGGAAGTGGTCAATCGCATCATCGCCATGTACCTCTGATGCCTCTCGGAGGATCATCCCCGTGATTGGGTCCAACGCCTGCCATGGGCCGAATACTGCTACAACACTTCCTTCCAAACATCCCTTCGGGCCACTCCGTTTGAGGTAGTTTACGGTCGACGACCTCCCGCCTTGCGGTCGTATGAGCCAAGCCAAGCCCAAAGTGGAGGCCGTTGACACTGCTCTGCATGACCGAGACGAGTTCTTGAAGGACATCCATCAGCGCCCGCTGCACGCCCAGCAAACCATGAA
Organism: Melocanna baccifera; assembly: GCA_036346265.1. Classification (NCBI taxonomy): domain Eukaryota; kingdom Viridiplantae; phylum Streptophyta; class Magnoliopsida; order Poales; family Poaceae; genus Melocanna; species Melocanna baccifera. The sequence continues at coordinate 6,640,137 of CM070685.1, forward strand.
GCAACACCAGGATGGCCATCGCCAGGACATGACCTTTGCCCCTGGCGAATGGATGTGGCTGAGGCTTCAACACCACTCGGCTGCATTCCTGACGGTGCTCTCACAGATGAAGTTGGCGCCTCACTACTTCGGGCCTTATCAGATTGTCCATCGCGTGGGTGAGGTGGCTTACCAGCTCTGCCTTCCGTATGGGGCTCGCCTGCACGACGTCTTTCACGTGGTGCTGTTGAAGCGTTACCATGGGCCGGCTCCCGTAGCACCACCAGCCCTGCCGCCAACGTTACATGGCAAGGTGGTTCTTCAGCTTGACCAGATCCTTCGTGCTCGCCTATGTCATGGATCATGGGAGGTCCTAGTCCAGTGGAAGGGTCTCCAGCCATCCGAGGTGACCTGGGAGAGTCTGCCCGATTTCCAAGCGACGCATGCTTCTGTACAGCTTGAGGACGAGCTATTTCTTCAGGAGGGAAGAAATGATGTGGATAGGCGCTTTGGGCGGGTCTACTAGCGCCGTGCACCACAGAGAGCTCTTCAGGCGGAAGATTGGGACACTGGGCTAGCAACAGTGCGGCCGAAAGCCAGCGTGCCGGGCGTGCCGAACGCGGAATAGTACAGGTACATATATGTGTCCTTATCGCTATATTAGGTTCTATTTGCGTGATTTGTTAGTCTCCTTGATTTCCGATTGCTTTCCGCATTAGTTATGATTTCAGATTGAGTTTGTCAGGCAAGGCTCTCAGGTTATAAGAGGCCGGCCAGAATAATTAAAGGGCAAGCAAGAATTTGCCTTATCTACTGCTTCTTCCTTCTCTATCCTGTCCTCCTCCGTCTGTCAAGCAACTACCACGGTGCTTCCCAGGCGTTCGTACCTTCTCCCTCGCCACCAACCTCACCCGTGTTATCACCACGATCAAATCCGGTTCATATCACATTACTAGAAGAACTTTGGTAGGACCCTATTTTTAGGAATTGATTCTAAAGAAAATGTGTAGAATCTTAACTATAGTCTATAGTCAGTTCTTCGAGAAGACCTTTTATTTTCTTTGCATAAGAATCTTTGATAAACTAGAGAAGAAATGAAATAGAATTGGAAATTTAGTTGTAGTGTAAAATACAAATTCCATTTCTTTGCTTGGATGATAGTAATGGAATTCAACGGTGGAATTGTAACCAGAATTTCTATCAATGTACTTCGCCAAATTCAAAATTCTCATTTTTATGTACATTAGGACTGTGATTCTTGTGGACCTATGGATAAACCAAACGAGAGAAAAAACAGAGTTTGAAATTTAGTTGCGGTATATTTATTTGCTTGGATGAGAGTACTAGAATTCAACTGTGGAATTGTAACAAGGATTCCTGTGGAAATACGTTGCCAAATTCAAAATTTCATTTTTTTTAAAAAAAAATGAATGTTAGGACTGTGATGCTTGTGGAATTATGGGATGGAGTTTATAAAAGGCCTTGGAATTGGAACTTTTCACAGCATTAGTGGACTACTATTCATTGTTCTTTTCATAGTGCCACCACTGCAGAATTGTGATGTTGAATCAGATTCGATGGCAAAGTTCCATCATTTATTCTGGTTCTAACACTCCACCATGCACAACCTAGACTCGGAAGTCTTATCTTATGAACAAAAGATGTACTCTTGGCAAGTCAATGAGTTCATTGATGATTACCTTTTGGTTTTAGTTATTTTTTCCATCTTCTAAGGCTGGCAGGTTCAGACTCCAATTTCATTGTTCATGCATGTTGATTTTATAGTTATTCTGACCGAAGTTAAATTAGTGCCATTGAGAAGCTGTATGGTCTGATCATTATCTCTGCCAACAAGCACTCACAGAATTTTCACAGCTAATTTATGTGGACCATATGGTCAATTTTTTTTGTAGGCTTATTATCTGATGCAATCACCTGAGACGAAGGCAATTGGTGATGCTGTTGGATTTGGATCTGCCTTTCTGTTTGCCTCCGTATTTGGTACATTCGGCTTCTTGTGCTTCTTTTTTCATGAGATTCAAATCTGATGTTGAAAAGTCAAAACAACTAACCCTCCTGTTTTTTCAGGTATCAGGTTGTACAATAGCCGGAAACTGGTGCCATCTGGCCTTCTTTTAGTTCTCTCTCTTGGTGCCTTGGGTGTCTTTTATTCTGCTTACTTGCAAGATAAGGTGTGAATCAATTTGGTTTAACAGCTCCAGAATTTTGTACTAACTGAAGCTTCCTTGGAAGGTTTTCTCTATTAAATGTAAAATTTTGAACCAACTGTCGGTGTTCCTTCCCTTGTAGTCTCAACAAACAGCATTTAGTGTTCTCTATTTGTTGCCAATGATAAGCGTGACCAAGCTTTCAGTCATGAATGTGCTGATTGCAATGTTGTTCGTGAGCTAATTTTTTTTTATGAGAACAGTAGGGGATAAAAGTATATTACTAATAAAGGTTATATATTACAAATACAAGAGATATAAAGGATCATAGATCCTAGAAAAACAAAAAAGCTTAGTAGGAATACATAAAATAAAATTGGACAAAATAGACATGAAATCAGCAGCTCAAGCATTCTATAACCAATCATTTAGGGCCTGCTGCATAGTGGAAGGCACTCTGACTTTGAGAAGTTCCAATTCAGCATATTCAGCTAAATGTTTGAGAACTTGAGTTTTCAGCCTGTGCTTGCCTAGGCCGTCGGCACAAAGTACAGAGACGTGAGGTAGCCTGTTTCCTATCACTGCTGAATAAGTACAGGTACAGATATGTTGTAGACCGTGGACATGAATAATGCATGTCACAAATCACAACTATCATGTATAGCTTGTAGCATCTGATGCATCATTTGTTGCAGGAGAAGAGATCACAGCGAAAGACAACTTGGCGGATGCCCCAGCTGCCTGACAGTATTCTCCAACGGCCACTTAACTGAGCTCAAACCAAACCAGCCGTCGCCGCTTAATCATGACATGCACGGAGGAATCGATCGCATTGCTGCACCGGAGAAGCATTCTTCTGACGGAGAAAATAGCTGTACCAACTCGTACATCAGCTGCGGTGGCACTGGCACGGATGGGAGACGAGACAGCCGCTTGTGGCCCAAACGGAACGGACCGGCATCGTCTCGTCGATCCCCTGGGCGATGCGCCAGTTGGACGGGCTTGTTCTCTTCCCGTCCGTATCAACCACTTCCACGTGATAAAACAACAAAACTCTTTCGTCCCCGCGCAGCCAGCTAGCCGTGGATTGTGTTCGGAAGAAATTTACTTGTGCGCCTTACGCACCAGAACGCCGGAATTACGCACGGAAGTCAGTACTCAGTGGTACAGTACGGCTCCTGTGCGTGCACAAAACTTGCTGGTTTTTTTATTGTCCAGAAGTCGTGGGTGTGCTCGGCTTTAGCAGACGATTATACTAGGCCTGTATGTGATGCAGTCGTACCTGTTTAATAGCTCTGGAGTCTGGATGGTCTGCAGCTTCAATTAACTGCTGCATCTGCATCGTAGCATCATGCGGTTTTACAGTTTGATGATTGGCTAGTAGTCTCCTGGTACTACGCACAATTGCACACCTAGCTACTTGTCAACGAAAATAAAATTAAACAGGAAAAATTCCCGGGAAAACATTAACACAAGTGTAGGACATGAAGATGATGACTAAATAGGATGAATAGGAGCCACACCAACAATGATTTTTCTAAAATCTTTTACCTCAAGATTGTTTGAGCATTTCACTCCAATAGCCATGATAAGCTATGAAGATTAGAACCTAAGCACCCCAAAAAAAACTGAGCCAAACGAGACTTGACATCTCATAGTGGTACTACCACCATATGGGGTGCGGTAATACTGCCAAGTAATAGGTGCCACTACCCTTCCCTCAAATCAGTGTAGGAAATTCAGCCTGAACAAAACCAAAAACCACACAACTTTCACATGAAATGTCCAAATAACTTGAAAGTTGGCATGAATCTTCTCTAGCATGCCAAAAACTTATTCCAATCAACAATTAGAAGAATTATTGCCAAAGTTCTAAATTTTCCATTTGAGGGAATGTTGCACATCTGCTCTTGCTCATAAGTTCTAAATGATCTAGGTGACCTTGGGTAGATTTCCATATGTCATAGTAAAGCTAAATCACAACATGAATTCAATACAAATCACTGACAAGAGCAAAACACCAAAATCACCTCTCTTAAGAAAAATTGAGCAAACTTAAGAACTTCCTCTGGATTATATCAAGATGGATGGATTCTTATCTCTAGGACATATGTCCACCTATTATACGACATTGGCACCAGAAAAAATAAAAAAAGAGAGAAACAAGAAAGCCAAGCAAATCAAGAACACATGTGAGGATCTATGGCATAATTCACTTGGGCAAACTTTGAATGTTCGTATCACTTAGAGATGAATGTTTTACAATTAAAACCTCAGAATAGTAGAACTTTAAGTCTAGAGCACACACACAAGGCTCTAATACAAAGAAACACTAACCTTAATCTTAAAGTCTCAATGACTCAACTTAACATAAGGCTTATATAGTGGAGGCTTCTCACCTCGCACTAAACCAGCCACTCCATAGTAGATCACATCGCTTACATGTAGAAAAATCTGACAACCCACATACAAATGGATTTTGCATTACACACGACGAGGATATAATAATCCTCTATTTATTACGTCATCATATTATCCAAATATATCCCTTAACGATAAGGGAGAAATTTCGTAGAGTTGTCGTAAGTCTTACTGCGACTACTCTGTAGTCGTGAGTTATGTTACGATTATCTGGTCGTGAGTTTTGCTATGACTATCTAGTCGTGAGTTCTATTACAACTATCTAGTCATAAGATCTGCTATGACTATCTCGTTATAAGTTATGCTACGACTCCCTAATTATTCTCCTATATTCGGCTAACCTACTCTCACAGTAGATTTGTCTGACAAGGCAATTAGAACGTGCATTTATACTCCATAACCGTACACGATCTTACCCACGTCTCTCTAACAACAACCGCTCTACGGCGAACATCTGCCCATGTTTCTCTGACAATAACCACCCTCCAACGATTAACTCTCGAAGTGTCAAGACGTCTTTTGGCAAGAAACAACTGCCACTACTTCGTCGCCGATATAAGGGTTGATGTTGGAGAAGGATAGGAGGCGATCAACTCTGGAAGGAGTGCTAGACTTTTTGCACTATCCACACTTGTAAACTTCCTCAGTAATAGCAACACAGGACGTAGAGTTGTTATTCTTCCAGAAGAAAACTTGAACCTGTATAAAAATTTATGTGTTTTTACTTTGCATGATGATACAACAGTCTTGAGAGCTTTCCATGAATCTAAGAAATCATTCATAAGATCAATATTAAACATGACAAGACACTTACACGCTTTTTAAAGAATGACTTCCCAAAGACTCCACAAGCCCGATACGACATTTCATTCACAAAGACGTGATCTAAACCACTTAGGTCAGCGTCGTGGTTTTGCAAACTGCTACTTCAGCCGGTTTCGGATAATTTTCTCAATTACCACTCATCGGTCTTCACGGCAATACGACGCTCATGACTTATCATCAAGATCGCATACTTGCGTCGAGACCATCACCACTTGAAACACCCAAATTCTGTAGCATACCGATATCACACCATAGTCTGTTATGCCAAATGCTTGTTGTCAAGATCATACGTTTGCTCCGAGAACCGTCACTACTTGAAATGCACAAGACTAATTGGCACACTACATGCATGCATTGCCTTCTTACGATCCTTATCTTTCTCCTGTGCACTCGGCTTGAGATGATGCTCCAATCGAATTTACACGACACTCCTTGGCCACTAAGCCTCGATCTTACTGCTGGTCGTAAGCCATCATCAAAGTACCTGCACACCAAAGACAAAACAATCGATTCGAGCACAAATAACATGTATTTGACTCTTAATTAGCAAAATATATATGGGCATACGCCATGACTAACCCTTGTATGGAAACCCCATGACTAATATTGCACGAGCTCCTTCCATGACTAACATCATCAAAACCAACAGCTCAGCACACTTCAACAGGGGCCGGTCTGATCACGGCTACCAAATCGATCAGACCACCCTACAGCACCAGTCAAATCGTCATGATAAGGCATGTCAGGCTATTCCCAAAAACCTCTTGCAACTCAACAAGGATCTCTTTGAAAAATAGCTATCGCTAACTATGAACTGGTATTACCGCTCTCCGGTTGGACCGCCACCATGGCTGGTCAGACCGCTACCTTTTAGTCGGTTGGACCGCCAGTAACGATCGGTCACACCGTGTCGGTCAGACCGCCTGTGGCCATACCGTCAACCCTGGGGCGGTCTTACCAGTGCTTCAAGAAAAGCATATGTCAAAATACAAATTCACAAAAATCAAACTCAAATAGTAAAATTAAGCCATAAACAATATAAAATATTTTTCACTCTTATGAAGCTCCCGTCATATGGCCTTACAACAAGTTTGTGGTGGATGCGATGAACTTTCGGCATTTCCATGAGGGGAATCAAAGAGGAAATGACACCAGAGAGGTTGCGCATTGATGGTGCATGTTGCCGCAGTTTTGGCATTAGTACCCGTTCGCGTTTGGCTCTCCCCTCCCGTGCGTCAGTTGCACCCACCACCACCGTAACTCAATGCACGGGCCCTCCATTCCCATCCAACCAACCACCATTCCTCCCTCTCCTTCCCTCGCGCTCGCAGCTCGCAACCAAGGCGTCTTCTCGCCTCGCCTCCGCCCGTTTGCCGTTTTGCACGCGCCACGCCTCGCTCGTTGCACCGTTCGCACAAGCGGCCACGGCCCACGGGTCTTACGTACTGCGCGCAAAGCCTCTCGTGCCCCTTGCGCGCGGAAAAGGCTACTAGCTTTCACGAGATTGTACATGTCAGCCGTGTGAAAGCCTTGCGGTGGGAGAATATTGAGGTAGAGCAGAAGTAAATCAGAGGACATTGACAAAACGGGGAAAAAAGTGAACGTACGAACACTAGTAAATAAAGAGGTGAAGCCGGTGGCCGAGTGTCAGAAAAACAACTCCAGTGGATTTGCATTGTGATCAAGTGAGATCGGCAATTTTTTCGAAGTAATCTAAGCTAGCTGCATTTCAGTAACAAAGTACGCGTTACTACAGGCGCCATGCCGGCGGAGGGTGCCGGCGGCGAGGTGGTGTCCCCTGCCGCGGCGCCGTCGGCCTTGTGGGCTCGCGGTGGGGGCCGGCCCCCGCGGTGGCGAACACCTCGTCCCAGATCTCGGTGAAGGCCCGGAGGATGGCGTCGTGATGGTGCGGCGCGTTCAGCGCCAGGAAGCGGCGGAGCAGCTCGCGGAGCTCGTCGCCGGTCACGATCCTGTTCTCCACGATCATGTTCAGCATCGACCGCCGGAAGTCGCCGAGCGGGTCCTCCGACTGCTTCACCACCGCCACGCTCCCATCAAGACTTCCGCAGCCGGTGCCGTCGTTGTTGTCGCAGCTCTTCGCTTTCCGGTGCTTCGGCACCTGTGGTGGCGACAAGTGCTTGCCGTCTCCTTTGCTGTTTTCTCTGTCCACGGTCTTCGCGTTCCGGGGCTGCTGCGGTGGCATGAGGTGGACGTCTCCCTCCTGTCTACTGACTTTGTCAACGCTATTTACCCTCCGATGCTGCTGGGTCGGAAAATGGAAAGATGGCAGCGGCGGCCGTGGCGGCGAGAAGTCGCCGTGGCCTTCTTTGCTGTTGCGTTTGTCGCTGTTGTGCAAAGCTCGGTGCTGCAATGGCATCGATGGTAACGGCGGAGGCGGCGGCTGCCCCGGCGGCGAGAAGTTGCCATGGCCTTCTTTGCTGTTGCGCTTGTCGCGGCTGTGCACAGATCTGTGCTGCACTGGCCGCGTTGGTAACGGCGGCGGCGGCGGCGAGGAGTAATTTCTGCGGGGGCTCTTCATCCGCCCCCACAGCATGACGCTTTGCTCGAGTTCGTTGAGCTGGCGCAGCAGGCCGGAGAAACTCTGCGTGGCTGCTAAGCTCTCCCGCTTGCAGTCGACCTCGTCGCCGTCGGCCTTGGTGTCCTCCCACAGGAAGGACGACGAGACGGAGGGCACGGTCAGCGTGGCCGTCGACACCGACGGGTGCGTCCTGGCCCTGCTCCACGTCGCTGTGGTTGCCGTGGACGTCTCCGTGGCGGAGCACAGCGACGAGGCGGACACGGCCGCCGCCACGACCTGGGCGTCCTTGCAGCCGCACCCGAGCACGAACCCGCCAGCCCCGCCGAGCCGCTTCCTGGCCGTAACGCCGGTGCTCATCGCTCGCGTGTACTCCACTTGCGTCACAACGCACAAGAGTCCTGGCCGGTGGCGGGGCGCGCGGTTTATATTTTAGGCGTCGCCTGTGTAGTGTGTATTGTGTACACATATGTACGTGACGTGCGACACCATTCGTTTCCGTTTGCTTAAAGACAAGAATCTGCTAATTTCAACGAACGCCGTCACTTAGATCTCGAAGCAACTGCTGCGCTGAGCAGTAAGACGGTATAAAGCTGGTGTGCCCTCGTTACGATTTTGTCCTCATTAAGCTATCTAGTGAACTGTATCCTTCGGGGCAATTGTTTGATAGGTGCAGGGGAACTACTGCTACTACTGGATACTCATTGCATGCCCGCTCGCATGTGCAATCATATACTACACGCCGCGGAGTGGTGGAGTATTAGGCCCCATTTTGCCTTTAACTTCTAGCTTTTGAGGGGTTCTGAACAGCGATGATTTATTATTTTTTACTGTAGCTAATTTATTTTTTACTGTAACTGAGTTGATTTATTTAATATAATTAAATTTAAAAAAATTAAAAATAAAAAACATATTAACATATCATAAACAATACAAAAGAATACGAGAAAAAAAAGAAAAGATAAAAAACCTAAAAACAATTAAAAATAGAAAAAAGATGAAATCATTGAATAGTAAAAAAACAGAAGTTAATTTTAAAGTAAAATGAGCGAGGCCACATGTAGTTCATTATCTGCAGTAGTGCAGTCCGTCTGTTCGAGATAAAACCAGGGTAAACTTTCGGGGTCAAGTGGCTTAGATTGGATGAGAGGGGGACGCCGCGAGTCTCGAGGCGCTTGTCCTCGTTTGGAACAAGGCCATGCGTTCCGCTGGATTTCTGCGGGTCTCGGGCACTCTCATGTGCCCAAGGGATCGAATCATGCAAGCGTGGATCATCTGATAGGCCTAGGCATGTGCTTGTGGGGACATCGTGGTGTGATCTAGCTTGCCTAATTAACACTTGCGTGGAAGGGTGAAGACTGGGATCATGACATCGATGGTAAAATCGCCGATACCTTTTCAGGTATTCTGTTTCATCCACAGATAGTTTTTCTTCTCAGGAGCAGATGTAACTTCACTAGTACTAATCTGGCCACACCATAACTAATTAATGATTCTCGAGAGAATTAGTAAACTATTTGATTATCCGCACGTTAATCTATAAGGTGTGCTGCCACTGCTCCGACAGGTCCGTCTGTAAAATTATACTAGCATTCGATTATACCTTTCTCTCATGACATGTAACGACCCTGTGTATGTTCTCAGAGGCTGCATGCACAGTTTTCTTCTGACGGTAAAACGGAAAGAAGCCTATATAGGCTATAAAGCTCTCTCGCGTTTTCCTCTGATCCTCTCCTACAGCTCTACTCGTGTCCACATCTGCGCGTTTCTCACTTACCCTGCCCCAGATTCCTGTTTGCACGAGGCCGCCTGAACGGGAAGAGGATAAGCACGCTGTGGTCGTGTGCACAATTATTCCGTGACAGCTAGCAAGACAGCCAGCCACGTTAGTTCCCCGGCATGATGGTGCTCAACTGCTGATGTGATGTCCTAACTCCGTCTCCTTGGACGTGCGCATACTGGAATGGAACAGTAACGAGGGTTCAAGGTACAGGTGCACTTGGGATCTGTTTCGTTTTGGGAGAGCGGTAAGTTGCAGGTAATATGCAAACCCTTTTTTTTTAGGACGTGTAATCGCATGTGCCCAGCAAGTATCTGTGCGCGGAGATCTCTTTGCCTGTAGCATGGGGATCGTTCGTTACAGTTGGCTTCAATTATTAGGACCGGTCTCACCTTAACCCGCGCTTTGTCTCGCGCCCTAACTTTCCAGTTCTTATTGTGAGCTCTGTCTCCACTTGGGCGTATACGGCTTCTTCATATTGCAGAAACCAAAGCTAATATAAACATTTTAATTTATATAAATCATTTCTATCCGTTGTTACTATTTATTAACCATTACTTTACATTTTTATATATCATAACGTACTTTATATTTTATTATATTATAATTTTGTAAATTGCATAGCGGTCCGAATACTATAGTATCTTTTATTATACTGTCTTTTTTATATAATATATTATTATTTATCAACCACTTCTATCAATCACTACTATTTATCTATCACATCCAAAAACTTTTAACAAAAAAAAAACCAATACAAACAGGCCTTACATCGCCGCTGGGCTCCAAAGCTGCTGGCTTCTGAGCCTAATGAGCGGCCTCTGGGCCCGCGCAGAATTGGTTGTGGGGCATCTTCTGTGCCGCGTTGGAAAAATCTACCCGTGCGGGGCTGCCACTGACACCTGCAGGACCACCGCATCGCGGCCGCCGCCCCTTCCCTCGTATGCGCCGCCACGGCCTCCGGCGTCGTCCGCTTCGCGGTCAACGGCACCTCCGACTCTCCGAGGTCCGTCTGGCCCCTGCCTCGACCGAGAACACGAGCAACCGCTCCTCACTGAGACACTGACTCTACTGTACTGGATGAGCGCAGAAAGACTGGCACTCGGTCAAGCAGATGGCCGAGGAGCACCCGGCCGTCGTCCCTTGCTTCGGCCTCCACCCATGGCAACATTCCCTGGCTGCCTCTCGAGCTGCTCTGCTGCTTATGTTTTGTGGTTCTTGAGAACCCTGATTTTGGTAGGTGGGTACTGGAGAGGTCGCCGGATTTGATGGATTCGCTCCGGCGGTTCTTTGCGGAGACCCCGGAGGCGGCTGTCGGGGAGGTGAGCGTTATCCGTCAGTTTTCCTACACTTCCAGTGCCAGGTTATTTGCCAGCAATAGAACTGTGGTGATAGTCTGCGGTGCTGCAAACTGCAAACTAAGGCTTCCCTAGGACAAGCATTAGTTATGTGCAAGTCATTGATCAGCTGGTTTCTGTAAGTCTTCGTGTTTTATCAGCAACAGGATATATTGGTGTACTGTACGTGCTCATGAATTTGCCTCCGCGCACTGCAATTCCATCGGATTTGCTCGGAGCCTCTTCTGTTTTCTTTTTGTTGTCCGTAGGAAACCACACTGAGCTTTATCTGTTCTTAAATGTATTAACTTGTGCTACTCTTGGCATGTGCGATTATTCATCCAAATCGGAGGTAGCCAGTAATTAATTATGTTGTCATTGAATGATGAACTGTATAACGCATTGCGACTGCCAACCAACCAATAGTCTTCTGGGCCAGCATTTTTATTCTAGAAGGCTGGAACATATAGATGCATTGCTTCGTATCATAAGGATGCAGATTGAGATTTGATACTAATAAACTGAAAGCATGATGCAAATGCACCGTTGCTACGGCAACTTCTTAAAGGAACACTTCATAACCCCAACAACAAACCTGTTAGCATAGCGACCTGTGTCCCTACAAGGATGGCACGTGTCAGTTGTGGCAAAACTAAGAGATGGAAACAGAATTTTGCCCCTTTATATGGTGCTTATTCTTGCATTGAATGGGCTTTGGTTAGCACGTAACGATTGTTCAGCAAAAAACACATCACTCGTACTGTAGCATATAAACAATGTAAGATGCCATACCGGACTATGGATTGATGGATGTAGTATTGAGTATGGTGAGTGATGACTGGTGAAACGCCCCATGTTTTCTAATTACCTTAATGAACGTAATTAGTGTTAATCATACTAATTAAATTGGCTAAATCAATATTAGGAACCCCAAATTCGTTAGTCGATTGCCACCACAGGTTTCAAATCAACTGCGACAATTAAAGAAGCTAACATTTCGTATTACAAAGCAAAATACATCTATTTGTCCTTGTTATTATCCATGCACCGTTACAATAGAGAGAACTCAATTAACACAAAGAAACCATTTCATACATCTATTATTACATTCGGAGTGCAATTGAATAGAATTGCATACGGAGTTATTCATATTAGCATACTTATATCACAATTAGAATAGACGAAGTTACATGCAGTTCATCTCATACATTAGAATACATTGTCGAACCCACACCACACTGCTGTTTTTTATTTGTGAGCAACTCGGTAATTAAAATACCGAAAAGACCGAACAAAAGAGCAAATAGTAATAAGCGAACCAAAGAAGAAGAGAGAGATTGCTATCAGAGCCCTAGTGGTTAATTTCGGACAGGACATTCTGTTCACGGAGATACCTGACCGTCCGGATGCCAGTTGGCACCTCTCACAACATTAGGGTCATCATTCGGTATAAACAAACCTAAGTTATATTTAAAAGACCATAGCAACTAGCCAATAGTAGACCAATCATCAAAATACCCTTTTGAAGTCCACACGGCAACAAGAAGGCCAACAAGACCCTTCTAGACGCCACCGCATAGTAGCCAGCACAAACACCCTCTAGAAGGCATAGCACGACAGAGCTAGCAGGCCATCGTATAGAAGAGAAGAGAAAGGAAAAACACCAACAAACCAATTCATCTTTGCTCTATTCCCCATCTAAGTCCAAACCCCAAAAACCACACAGCCACATATCCTCCACCACGGCAAGGCGAAATTAGGGCAAGCCGACCAAGGGCAAGAAGTCAGCCAGGAGCCAAACTGCAGGCCAGCAAGCTGTAGGTAGAGAAGACCACCACCAAGGCCAGTCGGCACACAAGCGACCAGAAAAGCGATTGCCAAGCACAACCGACATCTTTCCTCAAAGCAACCTAATCCTCAACCGACAAAGGTAGCCCCCATCCATCCTCAGTGATAGCATCACATTCTCAAAAATAAAACATGCATAGCTCATAGCACATAAGAAATCAACCATGGGGCATAGCATCCCTAGAGCATCACTTAGGCATCACAGAGCTTAAGCCCAGGAGGGAAAGAAGTAGAAGGGAGAAGGGTTATCATAGACAAGCATAGGCGGCGGCGCACTACCCGTGGATTGGTACCTGTGCCCGACAACCTCCGCGCACTCCCTCGGTGTGCTTGCGGCTTCGAGCTTCGCCATGACTAGCCACGACAGCACACCTCCATGTTATTCTTCGTCCTGGAACCCAAAACAGTAACCCAAGCTTAGCCTAGAAAGTAAGTATGAACGAGAAGAGAGCACAAGGAGAGAAGCATCCAAGTGAGGAAGCGCCAGATCCAGGCCTTAGGCCACGGATCCGATGGCCAGAGCCCGTGCTAGGGGCGGGGAGGCGCCGGCAGAAACGAATCCGGGAGGAGGCTTAAGGGTGGCAAAGCAGTGGCTCGAAGCCGAACCGGAGGAGACATAGGGCCAAGAGCCAGCGGCAGCGGTGCCAGAGCTAGCACCAGGCTAGGTGGTGCCGCGCTAAGGGACCGGCGGTACAAAGGATGTGACGTGGAGGGACTGACGACGCGAGGGGTGCAGGTGGCCGAGGGCGGCGGCAGGAGAAACCGGAGAGGCACACGTGTAAAATAACATTAATTCTTGTAAAAACTACCCGAGACACTAACATAAATATTCCTGTTGATTCTGTGATCTAGAATTCATACACAATAAAATGATATTAGTTGAACCCACTCGATGGTTGAATAACAAATTAAATAAATACGACACCACAGGAATTCGTTAATGAACCAGGCGGAACCTTAGAAATTTCACGGCAACACTTTAGTATAAATCATTCCATTATCGTGTCATATTATTTCATCAATGCCATAGATTAAAGTGTAGCATCCGTAGAATTGCAGACGAAGTACGAAGTACCAGCTCTTCAGGGAAAATTGTATTAGGGTAGCACGAAGACTCAGAGCTCTCGTATAAACTTAGGCAAGCATTTCCTTGAACAACGGTTCACAATATGTTCAGTAAAACAAGTATTTCTTTATTAATATAGTATCACTTGCATAGAAAGGAAAATTTTTTAAATCGAATAAAGGCTATGAGAAAGAAGAGAAAACGAGATAGACATCTAGTGATGGAGTAGTTGGCCACATAGATTAATTAAGAAGGTGGGCAGAAGTTACCTTGGTAGGTGTCAGAGAGACAAGTTGGGACCTCTGCATAAGAATATAATATAAAAAAATTACAAACTTCATCCGTGTGAATGGACTATACCAAAATGTATCAACCAGCATTTCGTCTGAGGATGGACAGAATTAGTAATGCTATCAAGGTTATTATATTCTTCACATGGGTAAATATTATTCTGGGGAGGAACCCATAGTCGGTAGAGAACCGGGAATGGGGGATCTATAGCTGCAAGAACCCAGAACTGGTAAGTAGGCCAGAAGTGAGGAATGCGGATCGCAAGAACCTAGGACTGGTCAGATACCAGAAGTGGGGTACGCGAAGGCGATATATTACACAGTTGGGTGTTGGGCGAGGGTCAGAAACCATCCCAACCAACAGCTATATCGCTATCGATGGACGTTGGGTGAGGGTGAGAGACCACCCCAGGCTACTGATTGAGAATAGCTAAGTGGAGATATAATATACTGAGATAGATATGAAAGTTCTGTATTCTGATCTGAGCACCGCATCTTAGGAAATGCGAAAATCCATGAGCCACTAGGATCAGAGTGATGATGGATAAAGTGGTACAAGCTTACGCAATACTATATAAATCATGAATTCATGCCTATTTCTGAGAAAGGAGATTACAGAAAACTCATGGAGGTTTTTAGCTGTTTATATGAATGTTCAGTAGAGTCTACTTATGACGGGGATGAGATCTATATAGAGGAGCCCTACTCTTAGGGAGAGAGAGATTATACTGAGACCGAGCCGTATGATGGTTACACCTTATACGAGAACTGGGATGACTAGAGACCTAGGAGCACCTCGGATGAGACCACCAGGGTTTTGAAATAAACTAGGCAATTTGAAAGTGGGGTTTTGCTAGCTTCTCTTGAAACCAACCTTCGAAGCCGAAAAGAAGAAGCTAAGCTCGACTAAACAGGGCCTTAGTTTCAGTTCCAATACCTTAGTCTTGTCGTTAATCTACTACCTATATAATATAAGGGCATGTATAATAAGGTGACATTAGGTGTCCGTAATATTTCACGTGAGATTTTTGAAGATGTAGGTAAAAGAGAAAGAAATTGTTTGGCATACAAGAGACAGTCTATGATAGATGATTTTTTTGCTATTGTATTAGTATCATCTATAGAAATTATGAGATTAACTTAAAAAATAATCTATTGTACTAGTTATTTTTAGTTTTGTTTAAAGATGACGTGGAAAGCACTTCAGACAACTAAAGCAGTGAAAGCCCTGTCCGAGTAGAAGCCGTCCCTATCCGGAGAGAAATATCTATTCCCCGGGGCCCATGCACACATAATGCACGTCCACCTCCCGACGAGACGCCGACCAATGGGCTACGATTCGATCGGCACACGCCCGCTTTAGACTTTAGAAGCAGAGTGAACGAACAAATCGATCGAAAGATCGCACTCGCCGGATCAGCAGAGGGGAAGAACTGAAGGAAAGCTAGCGCGTGCGCAAAAGCATGTAGTACATCTGTACCTGTACCATCTCGCTCTAGCAAGAACACTGCGACAGGAAGCTGAATTAACGAAGAAACCAAAGAAGTAGTGCTAAACATATATGTACATCTAATTCCGAAATGATCAGGAAGCAACAAACAAACTAATTAAACAGGAAGCTGGATTAACGAAGAAACCAAAGAAGTAGTACTAAACATACATGTACATCTGATTCCGAAATGATCAGGAAGCAACAACAACTAATTAAACACGCACTAGAAGCACTGTGCATGAGTGCATGGAAGTAGGATGGTACTATGTAATGTAACAGGTGCGCTTGGCCAAAATCTGTAGCTAGCTAAGCTCCTATGTGTGCACCGGGCGGTGGCGACGCCTCGCGGCCGCGGCGGCCGCACGGATCTGAGGCGCAGAGGGAGAGCCACGCGAGGATCGGCGTGCCGAGGAGGACGAGCCCCGCGGGCACCATCCAGAGGCGCGCGTTCGCCGGGTGGAACGCGAGGGCCCACCACACCAGCAGCGCGGCGCCGCCGAGGCAGACCGCGACGAAGCTCGCGGCCGTGGCGCCCAGGAACGAAAGCGACGTCGTCACCGCCTTGCCCGTGGCTGCGGTTCTACCGGTGGTGGTGGGGTGGTTGGGCTTCTGAGGCCCCGCATCGTTAGCCTCCATGGAGGGAGACGGAGGAGACCTGACACGCACGGCCGGGCCGCCCCGCCGAGCCCAAGTTTCGTGTACATATATAACCGCGTGGTTGGCGACCGCACCGGCGGCGACCGTGCTTGCGTATAGATTGGGCTGATTAGATGTGCGCTTCTACTTTGTCATCCTTGTTCATAATTTTTTTGCGCGTCGTGCACTTCTGTACACTAGCGGAGTACCATTTACTGGTCTAGTTTGCATTTTACCGGAGTACCGTAACCGGGCCGTTCTGTGAGTGCGACTCGCCGAGAGCTGCGTGTAGGTGGGAAGAGGATTCAATCCTACCGGTAGGACATCCTCCCCCAAGATCCACCGTCCATCTTGTGGTTGGGATATGTGCAGGTATTCCATCCCATCTTGCAACACACTTACAGCGTATTTGCAACATTTTCTATATACGGTGGACTGCACATCGGGTGTGTTCGTATTTGTCTTTTGCTAATGCCTTTAGACTGTAGTTTATAATTTTTAATTAATAATAAATAGTAATAGCAAAAAAATAACTAAAAAGAGGAGCGAGTGGTGCAAAAAAAAATAAGAAAGAGATACGTGCCTGTAACAAAAATAAGAGGAATGAGATAGGTGATACACATGTGATCTCTATCTTATCCTTAAAGCAAAATGATAACATGAGAAACGGAAAAAACGATTGGAGAAACCGAATATCTTTTAGCCTTCCCATGTGGAAAATAGAAACATAAATCTCGTGTCTTCCTCTTTCCTCTCTCATCTCACTCCCTTCTTGACCATGGCAAGGAGCACCAGCGACATGTGCCAACCGCTCCTCTACCCACTCCAGCACTCCCCACCTCCTCCTCTACCGCCGGTGCTGCCCCCTTCCAATCCTACACCGGCACCGAGCTCCCCTTGCAACCATTGTCATCTCGAAATCTGATGAACACCAGGGAGATCTGGTGCGAGGGATCTGGATAATGCGGTCCCGGATTTGGTCGTCACAGGGTGCGGTGTACGGTGGAGCTGGCAGTACATGATGGAGGCAGCGGAGCTAGTGGTATAGGTCCTTGTCAGTTCAACTGCCCTAGGTCCGATCCCTTGTCACTGTCGTGAACACCACACGCGAGGGCAGAGGTGGCGATGGCGTTCTCTCCCTCTCTCTCCTGGCCGGCGTGCACGATGTTCCTTGGTGGCAAGGTGCGGCGGGCGTGGCGTGGCCACCACAACATCGCCCGGTGTGTGACGTCCCCCGGTGCAGAGGAGCATGGCATCCCTCTGATGTGCGGTGTCCATGCTGAGGTGCGGCGGGCGTGGCATGGCGACCACGGTGTCCCCCGGTGTGCGGGGTAGCCAGTGCGGCATGCGCACACCCATGCCGATCCTCCTTTGGATGCTCCTCATCGAGCTCCTCTGCAAGATGGTCTACGCATCGCGCCGTGTCGTCAAGTCCTGAGTTTTTGGCACATATAGCACTGTTGGGATCCGTATTTACGAGAAATTAGTACACGCGCGAAATTAGCATAAATATCCATTTTGCCACCTGGTTACCAAGCGACGGCACTGTGGAGCTAACACCTGATACTTGGAGCCTGACCACCGTACGGCAGGTGGCCTGGAGCCCGACCACCATGCACCAGGTGGCCTACCGCTCGGCCATCATGCACCAGGCTATTAGCATTGCAATTAATTAGTTGAATTGTGTAATTAGATAATTTATTTACACACACTACTAGTAGAATTTTTTAGATATAGTAAATAAGCACAAAAACTTACGAAATATTTTGTGGAGCATCCCGACGTAGCATACTTCAACGTGTAATTTGCTTGTAATTTTTTTCTATTCTGAATTTTACTATAAAATTTATTTACGTAAACTATTTGTAGGACTTCTTTAATATAGGAAATGAGCTCGAAAAATTATAATTTTTTTATGATCCTTCCGTCTCGCATGTCCCATGGGGTACGATAGATGGTCCAAAGCTTACATGTCATATCAAAGGAGATATGGAGATCATTCAGTTCGTTAGTGGCCAGTAGTGCACCAGTAAGCTGGGCTACAGCAGGGTGGGTTCGGTAAACATCGATATCCTTCTGCTGAAATATATCGAACTGGGGGCCACCAGTGATCAAGTGTTGAATGAAGGACTCTAGAAATCCCACTCGTAGTGCAGAGGAGCTCTAGCCTTGACCGTATGATGTGCCAATGAAGCCGGAGGAGCTCTGCCCACCAAAGTCTCCAAACTATGCATGCGCTCTAGACCCTACGTATGGTGTGAATGACAAGCTCTGCCTATCCAAATCTCCAAACTGCATGTGCGCTCCAAACCCTGGGTATGGGGTGAATGACGAGCTCTGCCCTGCATACGCTGCATACCCTACCGCCATGTACCGCTCCTTAGAAGCAGCCGGGAGGCCCGTGTTATCATCGGTGGACTAGTCATCACCCCCACATTGAATTGAAGGGTGCAAGATAGAACGATGTTAGTCACAATAAATATTTGGGATGTAGAATACGAATCTCATACCTTCTGGATATGCAGTAGGGATGATCGACGAGGAGTGGTAATCTGTGTAGGTTGTACAAAGGGTAGAAGTGATATATCTCGATGATGGGCCTACGGCAAGAGAATGTCATAATGTTTGTGGAATGTAAAGCATAACCAAAAAACAAAATGTAGATTTTCACGTATGTTATCTCCTTGTCCATCTGGCCGGACTCAGTATATCGCGATGGCTGGGCAGACTTGCTTGGTTGCGATGACCTAGTGGGTGAGCAGGGTGCCCTCACTGGGTGCCTGATATGTAAGTTTTTGTAATTATTTGTCTCTTCATAATTTTTAATTTACAGTATTGTACTGCTATTATATATGTGTATGTATAAATATGTAATTATTTATTTTATCATAATTTTTAATATATAGTATTATATTGCTATTATATATGTATATGTATATTTATGTAATTATTTATGTCATCGTAGTTTTTAATATGTAGTATTGTACTGCCATTATATATGTATATATGTGTGTGTATATTTATGTAATTATTTATTTTATCATAATTTTTAATTTATAGTATTGTACTATCATTATATATGCATGAGCTAATACCAAACAATTTTTTATGCATCAAGTTGGAAATGGTGTGTAGGTCCTTTCATCTGTTACCTTTTTCTAATTGGAAGCAAAGTTGTGATCTGGAATGTAAAGGTAGGGTGCCAACATGCCATGATTTGGTGGGTTGTGAAGTGTGCAGAATGAAATAAAGACCAGATTTGTGTATATTTGATATTCTGCCTTTTTCTGAACAATTTAGATGTGATCATCATGATAGAAATCAATTTGTAAAAAGTGCAATATTAAACAACAGTTCATCAATCTAGGAATTAAAAACGTGATGCTTCGTATTGCTACCATTATATATATGTGGTATATATATGTAATATATAATACATATATGTATGCATGTTTATTTCGTCGTAAATTTTAATTTATAGTATTTTATTGTCATTATCAATTTTCGCACCGCTATCATACCCCACGGGACATACGAGGCAGAAGACAAGGCCATGCCCGCAAAGGCAGACACGATGAGGAGATAGTAGTGGCTCAAATGAATAAGTCGTATGTATGTACTTTTTTTATAGTGATATATGTACTCCTTGCGTAATTGAATAAAAAATTACACCAACAAGTTCACTGTGTAAGGATCTTAAAAAATTATAATTTTTTGAGCTCATTCCTATATTAAAAAAGTTCTACAAATAGTTTACGCAAAATGAATTTTCGAGTAAAATTTGGAACGGAAAAAATTATGAGCAAATTACATACTGAAGTACATTGCGTCGGAAAGCTCCACACAAAATTTTGTAAATTTTTGTGCTCATTTACTATATCTAAAAAATTCTACGAGCAGTGTGTAAATAAATTATCTAATCATGCAATTAAACTAATTAATTGCACCGCTAATGACCTAGCGCAAGGTGGCTGGGAGGAAGGCCACCTAGCACACGGTGGCCAGGCTCCAAGTGCCAGGTGTCGGCTCTAGTACCCTGTCGCCTAGTGATCAGGCGGTAAAACAGATATTTATGCTAATTTTACATATGTACTGATATTTTTGTAAATATAGATTCCAATAATGCTATATATATCAAAAACTCTCAAAGTCCTTCCTCATCCTCTTGATCTTCAGCGTAGTCAAGCTCTGCAAGCGGATCTACTGCATCGATCTCGCCAAAGAGATCCTTCGACGTCGTTACTCGTTAGGAACTACAGGCTCGTCTCCGGCTGCATGGCCCAGCTTGTCCATTTTGCTCTTACTGTTGATCCTGTGCCGATGTCTCGTACGAATTGGCTGCATCTCATATATTTTTCTCTCCTTTTTCTAGTTTCTTCCTAATTTATCCTGCAACTTTCTATCTTTTCTTTGTTTTGTCCTGCAATGTTCTGTGTAGCAAAATGCGGAAAATGTCTTATCTTTTCTGTCCTGCATTTTTGTTCAAGTGATGCTAAAAATGATGCTTTAGTAATGCTTACATTTTTTTTATCAACTGAACAATTTGCTTGAGAGAGTGTGTGAATGTCCCAATTTCTTGAGGGTGCCGAAATATCTACCGTAACAAATTTCTTCATGTATTGCATGAGACAAAACACGGCTAGATACTATCCACCGTAAAAAATTTCTTCATGTAATTGCCTGAGACAAAACACGGCTAGATACAAGGTGTTTCTGTTAAAGTGTGATTTGAGTTTGTCATCGGGTGCGTGTTGGATACCATATTAGATGTAGCATTGAGCGGTGCATACATCGAGTCGTGTTAGACATGGCAATCTCAACCGACTTTTATTCTATTTCTCTATTAGTAACTCTTGTTTTTTAGTCTATATATGTACCCTGTAGTTATACGATTAAGATATATTATGACTTTAATTTCTTCTCGTATAGTGATTTTTGTCTTTGTATTTGTAATCTATGGGGCCACTCCAACTGGCTATTGGTTGTGGTTTTCGGTTTAAGGATATATTGGTTGTGGCCGGACACGGCAAGAGAATATCATTAAGCAATAAAATATGACGGCTGCTATAGTTTTGTTTAATTAGGATCTACTTGATTAAGAGCCGATTGTTTTTCTTTTTTTGTAAGAATTTCTAGTTTTTATCTTTTTTTCGTAATTCTAAAATATTTGTTATTGATTTTTAAGAATAAATATATAAATCTTACGCCTAGTAAACCCGGGGGGTTCGCGGCCTCCCAGCCCCTCCACGTCGGCGTCGCTCGCTCCGCGCCCGACGCGTGCGCGCGCCCTCGCCTGCCCTCCGCCCGACGCGTGTATGCGCTCGAGCAAGCCGCGGCTTCCTTCTCCCGTGGTTGGCGAGCCGCGGCTCGCGTTCTTCGCCGCACACCTCGCCTTCTTCCTCCCGCCTCGGCTCCTCCTCTCTCCCCGATCCGGCGCCCCTTCTCCTTCCCCCATCCGGCTCCTCCTCCCCATCCGCGCCCCTTCACCTCCCCATCCGCGCCCCGCGCCCTTCCCCGGCGCCCCTCCTCGCCCCTCCCCCCCGGCGCCCCTCGCGCCCTTCCCCGGCGCCTCCCCATCCGGCTCCTCCTCGTCCCCATCCGGCGCCCCTTCTCCCTCCCATCCGGCGCCCTCGCCCCTCCCCGGCGCATCTCTCTCCCGCGGCGCCCCTCCTCTCCGGTCTCCCTCGCGCGCGCCGCGCCGCCCTCCTCGACCTTCTGCGCGCCTCGACTTCCTCGACCGGATCCGGCCGGATCCGCCAGATCCATGGTCGGCCCGCCCCCCACACTTCGGTACACCCTCCTCGACCTTCCAGCGCCGCCCCCAACCGCCAAGACAGATGGGACTTCATCGTCTTCGCCGAGACCCACCTCCTCGTCCGCTCCGTGGGTCGCAACGCCGCCCCCTACGCCTCCCCCGTGGGCTCCACTCGTCGCCTCTCGGCTCGGCTGAGGCCGTCGGCGCCGAGCGCCGTCGACTACCTCCACGCCACGCCGCCGACCTCGGCGACCACCGCGCGCCGGCGCAGCTCCGCGGATCTGCGCCACCTCACCTCGCTCAAGGTCGTGGCCGTCGGCCCCGAAGCGCGACCGCGCCGCTCTCGCTCGTCGCTTTGCGGCGCTGCGCTGCTCGAGCCGCGGGCTCGACCTCTCCACCTCCGCCGCCAGGCCTCGCCGACCTCCGCCACACCTCGAGAGTCTTGTCGCTACAATTCCACGGTGCGATTTTGTATCATGCCTCCGCTAATTTTGATGATACAACACGAAATTCGCTTTTTGTGGCAATTCGCATGGTGACCTAACGTGCTAAATATCATCCCGCATCAACTATGAACTATGTTGATCTGTGAATTGTGCTTGTGGTTTGCTATTTAATTCATCTACAGCTAGCAAATCGAATTTAGTTTTACCCTACTTGTTGCAGTACTATGATCCACAGCTATTTAGTTCATCTACAACTAGCAAACCGAGTTTAGTTTGCTTTAGTAGGGAGCCTTGCACTTGTAGTCATGCCCTGTTTCTTAAGTACAAGGCTTTGTTTTCAGCTTTAAAGATCATCTTGCAATGATCTTGTCAAGCACTATGTTTCTAATCTGAATATATACCTAGAGCCAGTTCTTTCCCATTTATGCCATATATTGAGTGCATTTAGCTTCTGGTTGGTATTAACTTTGTTAGTATTGCCTCTAAGCACTCTACAGAAATGAACTTACTGGTGCGGCTATTGTAATGCAAGAAAATGTTCTTCGACTGAACTGAGTGCCTTCAAAACTGTAGGTTTCCTAACGCATGTCTTCTTGTTGGATGCTGCAACGATGAGTTGACACATAAATACAAAGGGAGAACTGTTATGACAGAGGATGAGCGATATGAATCACTTCATCATTGCAAGTAGTCATTCCATGCTTTATTCTATTCAATAAGCTACCAATATTATATCTTTCTTTACGTAACTTTTTAGCTATGCTAATATTATATGTAATTTTCTATATTCCCAGGTGGGTTGATGAAGTCTTTCCTGATGCTCCATGGGTAGGATCCCTTGGTCATCCAGTGATTGATTTATTTTGCTACACCGCTCTTTCCATGCTTTTGATTTGAGGTAAATTCGATACATTGCTGATGCTTACTCTTTGTGTAATTCGATGTGGTTCTGATGCTTACGCCGTGTGCCATTACTCAAGTTGTTTAATCTAGGACTTCATTGTTTTCAGGGTTGTTTCTGCTCGGCGCCCCTTCACACTTTTCCTTTGTGCAGTGATTGATTTATTTTGTTACACCGCTCTTTCCATGCTTTTGATTTGAGGTAAATTCGATATATTGCTAATGCTTACTCTGTGTGTAATTCGATGTAGTGCTGCTGCTTACATCGCATGCCATTACTCAAGTTGTTTAATCTAAGACTTCGCTGTTTTCAAGGTTGTTTCTGCTCGGCACCCCTTCACACTTTTCTTTTGTACCTCAGTGCCTTCCACATCCTTGGACACTGAGTGTCATGATGTGAATCCGTGATCATTCAATGATTTGTTTTCATTGCACCAGTACTTCTGAATACTAGAGTTCATTGGAGGTAAAAACGGTGTGCTTTAGGTGTTTCCTTTTGTGTCCCACTACTCAACTTTGTTTACTTGGTTGTTCATCGTCGGTTCGATCTCTTCAGGATGGTCGATAGATTCCTCAACCCTGCAAGCTGGTGGTCTCTATAATTTAAGGTGTGTGATGCAAGAAAAATTAAACATTGCTCTGTTCACTAAGTTTCAATATACGCTCCTCAATTGACCTGACATACCCTGAGTTAATCTTATTTGGTACATCCATTATAACAATCTGCCCAATATGAAGCAAAGAAAAGGTTCTTTGTGGTTGTACGATATTTGCAATTTTTTCCTTATGTTCAAATGAATATTCAGATAAAACCTCAAGATATGGTGCTTCTGTTAAGTTTGGTTTAACAGTTTGTACACCCAGCTGCTCCAACAATTATGGTCCCATCTGCTTTCTTTTGCTATTAGAAAAAATATCTCTTGAATAGTGCTCCCAGACTATTCCCCACTGTTTTATGTTTTAAGGTTCATATGATTTGCTGTGTCGGTGGGGAATTGTTCCGTGTTTTAGGTTTGATTGTAAACTGGAGCACATGGTATGAGACAACAATAGACGGTGATTAGTTTTGGGTGGCCACGCTACAGATTTGCTCCTAAATTAAAAATTGTGTTCACATCTGGTCGAATGAGCAGCCAATGAATCACATCATTAATGGAAAGCTAACTTGCAGATCTACCACACCGACCAAGCTATTCTGTCATTAATTAGCTTTTAGTATTCAGTTCCATTGAAGGTGTGTTTGGATGAGGATAAGCAGTCGATGAATCACATTGTTTCTTGCAGATCAACCAAGTGAGGTTATTTAACTATCAACCTACTGTGTCTTTGGTCAGCTTAAGTATTCAAGTCCACTGAGGGGGTGTCTGGATGAGAGTGTGTCAGACTTCCACCTGCCATCATAGCAGATAGAGCAGACAGTGCGGCGCCAACAAGCTATGTTTTTATCTAATAGTGCACTCCATTTCTTCTATTTAGAGAAAGGACAAGGGCATTTAGTTCGTCTATATTTTGTGCAGGACAGTAGAAGACAAGCCACATTATTTCTAGGATATAGTTGTTAAGATCCTTTGATTATTTAATACAGACCTTTTGTGTGAAAAACTTTTTCTGCATTGTACAGTTGTCCAAAGCCTTCATTTGTTTAATGCGCAAAAGCATTGATCGCACATGTTTCCCTTCATCTCTTTCAATGTTGAATACTTTATTACCTTCTCTAAAACATCCGACAGGTTTTTAAAGTTTTTTTTAATCTAACTTATTTGTTTCCAGCAATGCTGTTAACTTTCAAATTTCGTTCTTTGGAGTAAAGAGAAGTTGTCGTTTTTCCCTGTGCTAATTACTTTAACTTGC
Organism: Melocanna baccifera; assembly: GCA_036346265.1. Taxonomy (NCBI): domain Eukaryota; kingdom Viridiplantae; phylum Streptophyta; class Magnoliopsida; order Poales; family Poaceae; genus Melocanna; species Melocanna baccifera. Next base: position 6,665,467 of record CM070685.1, read on the forward strand.
CTTTGCTGAATAATAAAGGCACATAACTTATTTGTTATGTGCCTTTATTATTCCATAGATATGTCTGTAATATATACCTCAACAGTCCTTTTACCACTTCTATGTTTTTTGTGCTTCCTAAGTTTTTTGTCGGTTTTTTCTCCCTTTTGTTTGCTATTTTCGGCTTGTTGCTTTATTGATTCCTTGCTAGCTTCTTCTTGCTTTTGTTTGTTGTTACCTACTTATTTTCTTTTGGATGCAGATACCATTCCAATTTCAGCTGCCACTCTGCACCGTTACTGCTGGCCACGTTATATACCATCTACGAATCGTTGTCTTAGCTCATTGTGTTCATGCTTCGCCTCTACATCGTTTTGGTTAGTCCTTCTTGTGGTAATTACCTTTTTTATGCACTTAGTTTCTTCTGCGTTAGTTATTTCTTTTGTATCATGAATTGTTTTCGTTTGCTATCGCTGTTGTACTCTTCTTGTGTAATGTTCCTGCGTTAGTGGTCAACGTAATTTGTGCTTCGGTATTTAGTATATTCTCTATTAATTACAGAAGTCTACTATGTTGCGCCTACAACTTGTTCCCCCATTTTTCATATACCAATTACTGCAAAACAACTATGTGCTACCTTACCTTTCTGAATTTAGCTATATATTATGTTTTCCTCTGCGGTTATTGATGCCTCTTATTATTCATACTATTTCTCTGAACAATGTAGCCAAAAACAATCCTATCAAAGCACACTACAGCAGATACGCTCGCTCTCTGCACCATATTCACCAAATTATACAACGAAATATCACCAGCGTTGAAATATTAACGATAATCAACCGTTTACACACACTAATCTGCGTGACGTCTCGCCACACACACGCAGCTAGTAGAAAGTACGTGCGCCGGGTTACGAACCTCAGCCGGGGGTTGCAAAGCAACAACAAGCGTACGTGTTAAAAAAAAAACTTGAGATATCGCGTTGGGGCAACCCGACAGCAATTTGCAGCAGCACAGCAGCCGGTCGACTTTGCATCGGTCGAAGAGCAGAAGAAATCGAACAAAAAAAGGAAGCGTCACTAAGTGCACACGCCGTGTACCAAATAATCTCACTTTAATTGCTCTGCGTACATGAGAGTACCCAGGAAATTCGAAATGGTTGCTTCGCTGTTCCACGACTTGCTGTGCTGTTCACTTTAATTATACTTAGCGATTTTATCTTATCTTGACTCTGTTTTACCACTTGACTCATACTGGACGTCGATCTACGTTTTACCTTAACACTGTTCCAACTCCAATTCACCAACATGCCTTGGCGTCGTACTACCCTATCTCCATCGATAATCTTCTGTCTGTCATCCGTCATCTTTTATCAAGAGATTATGTCATCATCTCCGTATTTTGTTGGAGGTGAAGTTCCTTGCAATTTAGAATGTTGTGCCTATTATTGTCAGCATCTATACAGGATTAATTATTGGTGATTTTTCGACAATTTGTCATCTATTATAGGATACTGCGGCAAGATTCGCACATATAGAGTCTAAGGTGGAGTTGCAAATTTTCAATAGTACATTTTGGGCTACGTTTGATCAGAGAGACTTTGAAAAAAAATAAATGTTGGACAACTGATCGTTTGATAACACCCTGATGGCAGCTAACATAATATTTTTTAGATTTTCTTATTCATCAGTGAAGGTTATGCTCTAAATATGTGTTCGAGATGAAGAATTTAAAATATAAAAAGGAGTTAATTATCTATATAGATACTATAACATTTGTTATTGCACGTACAATATGTTTTAGTTGTCACAACTCAATAAGAGAGATCTATTGTAGATATTGTTTCTGCTCCATTAATAGCACAAGATTTACTTTCATCCTAATATTTTTTACATGAGCAGTTTTCAATAATGTCATGAAATTTAGTTATTTTTACAGTTGATAGTTTAATGTACGTGATGGTCACATGTGTAAGTTGCTCTTTGATGAGCATTGTTTGTCGAGTTATGTGTTCCAGGTGTAGTATGTAAAAAGTACAAAATATGAGTTCTTCACTATTGTTATCCAACATTATAGGAGAAGTATATGGAGAAGATTGATCTAGTCTTACTCATTGATTAGTCATATGAACTTTTAACACATAAGAATCGTTGATGTGAATTATGATCTGAGGAGATTTGTTTTATTTTGGTTACAAGAACAAATTCATCTCGAGGTGGAGATTGTTAAAGTGTGATCTAAATTCGTCATCGTGTCCATGTCGGATACTACACCAGACGTGGCACTAAGCGATGCATACACTGAGCTGTGTCAAACATGGTAATGACAGGCGCAACCGATTCTGATTCGATTTCCTTCTACGTTAGGAACTCTTATTCCCTAGCGCACATACATACATACATATATACATACAGGTTTTTCATGTTAAATCTATATCTCCCATTCTTTTGATCCTTTATATTTGTCGTGTGTTTTATAACAACTTCTCTTGCTTTGTCTTGCTGTAGTTCCATCATATACATAGATTTTTCATTTGGAATTTAAGGTGTTTGAATTCTTCAGATGAACTGATTTTTTTTGTATCCCAATTTGTGTCCTAAAATATGATCCCAAATTCTCCTTTTTCTGAATGTCAAAAATATGTCTCAGTAATGTGTTTTTCTCCAATAATCATTTTAGTGTTCTTCAGATGAACCGAGTTTTTTTGTATCCCAATTTGTGCCCTAAAATGTGATCCCAAATTCTCCTGTTCTAAATGTCAAAAATATGTCTCAGTAATGTGTTTTTCCTCCAATAATCATTTTATTTTTTGTTTATTTTGAAAAAAATTAGGTGAAAGAAAGAATTCACATGAGATGTTATAGGCTAGTTGGTTTTTGAATTATCTCATGACATTATCTGATATTTTCCCTTATCAGAGATACCTTGAAATTGCATGTTATGAATGTGCACAAACATTCAGCAATTTCCGACCATGTGACAGAGGGCGAAACACGTGTCGGAAATTGTTGAATATTTGATGAATACAATTCTATACTTAGCCACTGCCACTATATACATAAGGCATGTTTTTTAGACTACGCCGGATAACTTTTGGTTGTGGTTAATAATTTTTGTTTGTATTTTTCGAGATAATAGCAGTCAGTAGAGACACCGACGTGAATAGTGCACATATTTTGGACTCACAAAACTATTCTATTTGTTTCAGTTTTTAGGGGAGTTGAAGATAAAAGCAAAATAAAAAAAGCGAAAAGAACGTGACCATAACCACGCATCTGGATGCACAGTGGACGGCCGATGGGGGGTAGGACCGATGCGTTTTCGCGTGTTGGTGGCTCTTTCTTTCTTTTCCTTCTACTTTCTTTCTTTCCTACATTCAAATCTTCTTTCCGGCCTTCCGAAAAGAGAAAAAGGCAGGAGAAATTTGGTTCAGAGAAGGTACCGTCAGTCACATTCTACACGTTAAAGACGTGCTATCCAGACAATTAAGCCTTAGAAAAGTGTAGAAGAGGATGAAAATACAGCCAGCCAGACATGTCAGGACACGGCACACGGCTCATTTGTGTTGACGTTGGAACAACTCGCGGACGTTGATGGGTGAAGCGGCAGCGGCGTTGCCGTCGAGAAGCTTGTCGGCGACGATGAGGTTGACGGCTTCGGTCGGGTGGAACGCATCCCAGAAGACGTACTTCGAGCGGTCCTTGCATAGGGTGGAACTTGAGTTGGCAATGCCGATGCAGAGAAATGGAGGGAGGCTGCCTCCGCAGCAAGGGTCCAGTGCGTGCTCAAAACCTGGCGATGCGAAAGAACCAAGATTTCGTTCACAAATGCAACACTGGAATCTCAGGTTTCTGCAATTTTGTGCTCTTCTTAAATTTCTGCAGTTCTGTGCTCTGCAACACTGCATTTGCAGGAATTAAGTAGCTGCGGCAAGGAAGTGAAGCTTACCGTATTGACGGTACTTTTGGATGATTTCCATCACGATCTCGTACGTATTTGCGTAAACAAATACACTCTTTGGACCCATCTCCTGGTTCAGCTTGTTGACCATCCTCTTCATTTTTCTGTTGTAACCTTCAGCGAGTTGATTCGCACCTGCTGAACACTCCCCTGCAGGAATGAACTCCAGAGCACGAACGTACGGTATGCAACCCAGTGGCCCGACATCAGCAACAACAACTTTCCTAGCCCCCATTTCATTTAGCCGCTTCATTGAGGAAATTAAAATGTAAGATCACCTTGAAATGGGATTAAACGTAAGAACACTACAGAGCTAGGACATTGTGAGTTAGAAGTTTTCTTGACGAGGAACATTGTGAGTTAGAAGTTAGTGTCACCTTCAGATAAAATGTCAGGTTAGAAACCAAGGCATCCTGAAAAACTGAAGGATCAGACTTCTCTCGTCCAAAGAATGGTATTGAAGGCGAAAGATACTCCAAAATGTCATTGGATCCAGCAGCTACAGTGAAGAGCGCCTTCTCCAAGAACTCAGTTGCTGCTTTCTCCCCCATGATCTGCAGTATATGAGCTCTTGTCTTTTCGAAGAAGCTGATCTGCTGTCCTAGTGGCACTCTTCCAATCTACCAACCAAATAACGTTTTCACGCAGTTACATTTCATAAGCAGAGCAAGCTGGGGTAAGTACAGCAATGGAGCAATTCACATACATAAAAAGAACCGGTCTCATCCAATATGCCAGAAGAACCAGAAGCATAGTTAACTCCACTGGTAGTCATTTCAGTACTTGAATTTGGAGCCAAGTATGGTGGAGCAAAAGATTTCTGCCCTAAGGCTTCACCTGAGAGCTTATTCATTAAATTTCAGATCAAGTACGAATAAACTAAGTAAAGTTGTGCAGTTCATACTTGACAAAGTTGTCATTACCAATGACATCTGCAATGGTCCTCCCATTTGTGAATCTTCCAGTTGGCTTGCCACTAGAAGATGCGAAATCAACGCCGTATGGAGGAGCATTTGCCTTGGAAAGGGTCACAAGATAGTCATTGTTTCCTGCATCTACAAGGGAGTCTCCGAAGATAAAGAAAGCATGAGGCAATGCTGGAGATGAATGGAACAAGAGCAGCATCACTGCTATGAAGAGAGTAGAGCAGTGGGGGGCATGAAGCACAGCCATCTTTTGTGTGCTGCAACCTTGAAACATCTCTAAGCTTACATATATTCCCATGCGCTAGGCGCTGGCACGGTTACTGTGTCTGCATTCGTACCATTTGACATGGTCATTGTTTTGACTGCTTCAGCGAGAATATTTTCAGTTTGCAGTAGTCCAGGCAAGCAGTCAGACAGAGTTGCTCTTATCATGTTTGGCTAAGAGAGAATGAATGCCTTCTCAAAAAAGAAAGCAAATGCATTTACACAGCCATTCACTGACATAGTTGTTCTTATCATGTTTGGATAATAGCGAAATTTACCCCTCTTCAGAAAAGAAAGCAAATGCATTTATACAGCCATTCACTGACATAGTTGGTTTTGTCATGTTTGGGTAATAGCGAATGTATCCCCCTGAAAAAAGAAGGAGGTGTCTAGCCATCATCCGGATATTTTCTTCTCAATAATCCTCTAGATTTTTTATCATTAGATCAGAGATCTAATGACCCCCTTTTTTAAGGGAGGAAGAGAATTCGCGGCTGTTAAATTTTTAATCTAATCTAACGATCAGAAATTTAGATAGTTTAGAAGAAAATATTTAGATGATATTTATCAACTCCCAAAAAGAAAGCAAATGCATTTACACAGCCATTCACTGACACTGGTTGTACTGGCTGGTAATGTTATACAACAAAATATCAGAAAGTTCGTGTAAGAACAATCAAGAGGTATACGAATACAGTACAGAGTCCAAGTCCACTGTGGCTTTCGTTTACTCAGCAGGAACCACATGCGATGTCTCCAGACGCTTTCGTCAGAAGTAAACGATTATAATATACACGCAAATCTGCAGTACCTACTGCCTAACAAGCTAACCGTTTCCACTCACACAAACTAGAAGAATGGCTGATCAGCTAAACACCAAAGCGAAAATAATTGCATTACCAACTACATACAAATCATTATCATATCATACCCAAGCCTGCCTTGCTTCTCCGGGAGCATCAAAGACCACAACGTCTGCAGACTTCTTCATGGACCTACTCAATTGGAACACAGGGTGCCTGCAGAGCCTCTCGACACCTTTCCTAAAACTAAATTTGTCGAACAAGCCTTCCACATTTCTATTACCAAATTCTTTTCCAGAGCTGTGGACTTGCCTATTCGAATCATTACGAAGAGGAGAAACTTCACCGTGGCATTTCTTGTGGTCCATATCACACTTCTCTAGTCCTTCAAAACCATTTTTTTCATCATGATGGAGAACTTGTACAGCTCGAAATAGGAGCTGATCACAAGTAGCCTTGCCAATCATAGGGTGATCGATGTTTCTTTGACTTGAACAAACGCATGGTTTCTCCAAATGCTCTGGCATCTGAGGTTCATCTTGGTCATTTGGGGAATCAAGGCATGACTGCAATGTCTTAGGTGCTCCAGCTGCCTCCTCTCTTTCCTTTAAAGTCTTTACGATTAATGTCTTGAGGAAATTCATCACCTGAACTGCATGTATCAGGGCAGTTAATGGATCGGCCATCTGGAAGAGATACCCTGGGATTAGTGTATGCACATGGTTGTCTTGTTTTTAAACGAAAGTATGCACACGATTAAACCTGCAGATAAGAAGAAGAGACATTTCCAATAACCTGAGTCATGTTTGGTGCAAAAACCATAGCAATGTTTCGAGCATTCATCTTGTTGTAGTTTTCATGCTCCACAACATCGGCCATCAGATTAATAGCCCAATCAAGTAATGCTGCTTCCACTGGTGGTAGCATAGAAGCAAGGAGAGCACACTCCTTTTCTGTGTTGCAGTGCATTACTTGTTCTGGTGTCAGTGAATCCAATACTCCTGTTGGGAGTTCCCGAAACCATGCCTACAAAAAGGCACCACAGACCACGGAATGATGTACAAGAAAAATGGGGAAATAACATGTATATCTAAAAATTCATTGCCCACAAATAGATTTTCATAGTTTACTTTCATGATTTGTGTTCCTCGCACCAACTTATTGTGTATTCCTTTCTGACTGTTGATATTTTAGGCTCTAAACATGTTCGAGTCGCTGAAAAAGGTGAGGTCACATACACAGCCTATTTGTCTGTCAGTCCCAGATAATTCTGCGCTGACAATTAAAGAAAGCAAGAGCTATTTGCACATAAATAAATACTGGGGAAGTTCACAATACCTTTATTAACCCTGCAAGGCAGTGTAAGTCAACTTCATCTGGAACCACACCTCTGTTTAATTGGTCCCTGACACAGACTTCCTTGCTATTTTCCGCGTTAATTCTGAAGATCCCTTCAATCTTAAGACCACAATGGACATATCAACATTCCGAAGGCTTGAATATTGACATCAGTTGCTAATTTATTAGCTTACAGCTGGCCATACCTTAAGTCCCTCTCGTAGATACAACTTCCTCTGCATCATCAACAGTATTGTGGGAACACTATTTCCTCTATGATCAAATGAACATTGCAAAGAGGTTGGTGAAGCACCAAATACACTTGCACTGCACACAAAATTAGACCTAGAAAACGTTAGCAACTAGCGCTAAATAGTAAATGGGATGATCGTGTTTAAAGGTCTTATGATTTTTAGCTGAGGTGAATACACCAGATAAACTTTGAACCTAGAGCAACTATAAGTTAGAGAGAGAGAGTAGGACGCAACAACAGTGTGACAAGGAGAATGTCCATATTCCTTACCTCATCTAACTAGGTTATAACAACCTTAAAAGATGATGTAATAGCATTTGTAAATGCAAAAAGGACAAAAACATTACAGATTATATCTGATGGAAGTACAAATGAACCTATCCAAAATAAAAGATAGGTTAGAAGATTCCCAGTAGTTGCCCATGCTGTCCAACCACCTCAAACAGCCCCATTGCTTCAAGCTCAAGCACTTAAGTAAATCAAGTTTGGCTACAAAATCTATTAAAGAGCTCAACACTTCGCCATGCCACCAAATTCTGCAATTAACTTATTTCTATCTAAAGGACCATGTGAGAAGATCCAGAATAATATTATGATGAATCATTGCAAATTTTGTGGACTAGTATTTGATTTTGCAAAGATTGTATGTTGTGTGGATTAGTCCCATATTGCTAGCTTAACATGAGAAACGCTAACATATAAACCCATAGGCACCATTGGTAATAACCTCCGATTAACCGTTTTGCGCGAAGCGAGAACGAAAACGCAAACAGGTTGTTACGTGTGTGTGGTTTATCCATAATGGGATTAGGCCTAAACCAGTTTGGATCCTAGGGCATTACACTAAGTGGATAGTATCCATTAGGATTAGATAGAACTGGTTGTCTTGTCTATTTAATAGGTTGAGATGGAAACTTGCTAGTTAACCATCCAACTATCCTAACTTTCCACATTGAAGCCAAATGTTGTATGGTTAGGATTTGAGAAGTGTGAACATTGTGGTACGCCCTCTTATCCTCCAGGTGGAGTTGCTGTAAAATCTTTATCCTCAAGTAGCAATATATCAACTTTATTATCTCATGGATCTTTCTTTGTTTTTGTTGATTTGTTGTTGCTTTGGTTGGTTTTGATTTTTCTCTCTCCCCTTTTTGATATTGCTAGATGCTAAGGACAAGTTAGTGGTGGAGACATATCATAGAAATCAATCACCATCTATCTAGACATCAGTATTAGCAAGTTCATGAAATTGCCCGATTTTACTTAGATTTAACACTCTCGAGTGATTTCTTGATCTAATTATTTTTGTTTCAATTACTTGAGTGTTCTTACTTATTGTAATATATAAAAATACATTCATCCACGAGTAAGTTATATTCACAATTTATGGATTTTGCCTGATTTTAATGCAACCTTCCTTCAGACGGAAAAGGATCAATCCTTTGGCAATGATTCTCTTAGTCGTTGATTGAAATATGTTCCTAACATTCTAGATAAGTTGTGTGCCAAGTTTTAAGTCATTTAGATCTATAGATTAAAAGTTGTATAGATTCTTGATTTTGAAATTTTGTTGATTTTACTATTACTTGATTTGTTGTTCACTGCTACATGACCGCTACTATTTTGAAAAAATTACATTCTGTTCAACTATACGACTGATACTATTCACCGGTGTGGCTGATGGGACTTTGAATTTCTTGAATTTTTAGTTTCTTGATTTGCAGACTTTTGTGCTTGCTTTCCATCTTAAATCATTATAACTCTGTAGCTATTAAAGTGAAAGATCGATAAATATTTAGAAAAAATTTTAATAACACTATTCATCTCCACTGTTACCGTACCGGTCTTACACTCTCGTATACCCTCCTAAACCTTCAGAATCGATGTCCTCATATATCTTCGCAGTGTTCCATTCCTTGCTCCATGGCACCTATGCCAGGAGCAAAGCAGGCCAAATCACTAAAATTCTCACTTCTTGGCATGGAAACTAACAGTATAATATACTAGATTTAACCGAACTTTTTATTCAAAAGGTACCGCTTGTCCTTTTTTTGGAGATCCACTTGTTGAATTAATTAATCCAACATCCTTAACGAACTCCCCTCTACCCTGTACCATCTGAGTGCGCAAACATAAGAGAAGAAAAACACAACTCAGCTCATTTCCATCGCCCTAAAGACAGCATATATCAACTTTCTTAGGAGCCTTCCCTGAAAACAATACTTGTACCTAAAGTTTCGAGTGTAATTATTTTTAACCACTAAGAAGTTGTACGCTAATTGAATTGGGGAACACCAAAAAAAACACATTTTTCTGTCGAAGTAGACATATTTATTCTGTTGAAAAGTACAAGTGAAACAGTATACGGTCCAAATACTAGTAGCTTAGCATTGTACGTAGCATCTTTCAGTCTCCGATCCACGGAAACTACAATTCTCTCACAGCAGCAGTGACAAAATCATGCAACACGAAACTACAAGGACAAAGAAACCGAAGAGTAGAGAAAAAAAACGAAGGAATTTACCACACCTGGCGCTGGGCGTGGGGCGGGGCACGTCGGGCTCGAGGTCGGCAGGGAGGCCGAGGAACCCGTCGAAGCGGTCGAAGGTGACGTGGGAGACGTGCCGCACGTCCGTGGGCCGCCCAATCTCCATCCCCTCCTCCCCCTCGCCGTCCCCCTCCTCCCCCACAGCCGCGCCGGCGCTGCACATCACCAGCGACCTCCGCAGCGCCCCCACCACCGCGCCCACCAGCCCTCCCCCTCCCCTCCCAACCTGCAGCATCATCGGCGGCGAGACCGTCCCCTCGCTCCTCACCCCCGTGTCCTCCTCCTCGTACTCTTCCTCGTCCTCGTCCATCTCCTCCAACTCGTCGTAGGAGTGCGAGGGGGAGATCTGGAGCCCGAACCTCATCTGGAACGGCGCCATGACGGAGTGGCGGGAGGGGGGAGGCGCGCGGGTGCGGAGGTGGGAGCGAGGCGGGTGGCCGTGGTGGTTTCTTGCCGGGTCGCCTTTGCTTCCCGGTTTTTATAGTACTTAATTAGTTTTAAAACAGTGGCACTAATCCCTCAGCTTTACCTTATTATCTTACTGCCGGCTGCTGCTTAAAAACAGTGGTTTGGTGGCGAAGTCGCTGCGTGCGAGCCGTGGTACGGCGCGCTTGCCGTTTTTGCTTCGGATCAGGCCGGAAGGTATGAAGGGGGATCTACCGTCTTTACTGCGTACTGCTTGCTTGGGGAACGGCAAGTACACAGCTTTCCGCGCCGGACACCGGCCGCCCCGCGCGCTTCTGTAAAAAGATCGATCGCGACGTGACAGGCAAGTACGTACATTCATGTCAGCAATTCGTTCCGTTTATTTGGACTTGGACGTTGATGGTTTTTAGTTAGAGCTAATAGATTTAATAAATAGTATTAATAGGTAAAAATCGAAACTAAAAAACCGGTTGCAGAACCGAAATGTCAGATCATCTGGTATCGTTTCCTTCTCTGTAATTTTCTTTGCCCTTATCTCGTATTTGTTGCTACTCCTTAATTTGATTGGCCCCCACTTACGGCGGCTCCAGCTCAGGCGCGCGCTCTGCGACGAGAAGAAGATACCCTGTTACAGGTAGGCAGACACGTAGTTGATCCATAGGCTTCATGCCTGTTGCTTTGTGTGAAAGGCAACCAGCTCTAGCTAGCTAGCTCGTATTTATGATCCCTACGTGTACTCGCGATTGCAATTGCTGTCTTGCCTCATCCGGTCTCCTCTGGCTCTGGACAGCGCCTAGCGCACACCGAGGACCACTTCGCACAGACATCCTAAACTCGTAGTATGAGGCAAATCGGCATGTTTTGGGGGTGGTACTTACTTGGTAGGCCGTGACACTCAAAATCTATTTGGAATTTGCACTTACATATCCAGCGATCAGAACATGCCGAGCTTAATATCGCCAGCAAATCTGCAGCCTGTAATTAGTGAGTTAAGTACTTTGACAGCATTTAGTAATCCTTTCTCCTCTCCCAATATTATTACTAGCCACTAGTACCAGTTTCTAATTAAGAGCTAGCCTAAGAGCATGTCAGCATGCATCAACTCATGCAGCCGCACTTTACTACAATCGTGCGGTGCACTGTTCCTGCTAATTAAGATAAGCACTGTAAATTTTGGTAGCAGGCATGCACTCTGACGCCCCATGTTAACAACGGATTATTATTTGTTTGTCCGATAGAACATCGCTCTAACAAATAGTACATCTTAACAGAGTTGCACAATGGAGCAATAAATAGAAACTGTGCACTTATACAGTTGTTAGCCATACGGGTTATGGCCTTAATTGTAATTTATTTAAATACAGAGGAGATACGGAGATTTATATCCTATCCCCTAACAACTTTGCTCTACTGGACGTCTACTCATCCCAACCACCGTATAAGTAAGGTGTCCACCTCACCTAGGTCCTTGATGTGATCGCCCTCATCCCGCGCGGCCTCATCTACTTCTACGTATCCCATATCCCACTCGGGGTATTCTCCGATCAGACTAAGGTGTAACAAAGAAAAATAATAGTAAAGGTGAGTATTAGTATACTCGGCAAGCGATAATAGAAAAAATACACTGTATGACTCTCTTCTATTTCTTTATCACATGCTCTAGTTTCATATCTTTTCTAGAAACTGCTTTATCAAATTAACTTGTAAATTTTAATTAATGAAAAGGCTACTAGTCACCCAGTGAAAAGAAAAACCCTTAGTGGTCTCTACAACATCCAATTCAGGAGACATGCATGAATTCATGATTTTATATAGCACTACGTAGGCTTGTGCCACTGTACCCATAGCTACTCTGAGCTCTTTTAAACTAAGTATCCCGTATTTCCTTTTATACGGTGCCAAGTTCAAAGTACAAAATGTTTTCCCATATTATGTTATTAAATATATACCCACCTAAATATTTTTTATCAGTGACCCGGGGCGATTTCTCACCCTCACTTAGCACCCACCAACCTCAAATAGATATTGGTTGGGTCAGTTATCTCTTCACCCAACACTCCACCTGCGCTAATATATGCGCTTCAGATCCACCACTTCTGGACTTGCGCTACTGGTCGTGGGTTCCTCCACTCATTATACTACTTACCCATTGTGGAGAGATTAGTAATGTAACAGGGTAGCATTTTCTGCCCATCAAAAACGGGAATATGGATGGCACTTAAGTACGACCTCTTTCCAAGTGAGAGTTTGTTGGTCCTTATGTTCTAGCCATATGTAAACCTTCCCTCTCTTTCTAACCCAAGGCCCCCTTCACCATCCTAATAGTTACTCTTGCAGCCAGTTGCTCCTTTCAGCTAGACTACTCTTTTCTCACATCTCTTTTCTTTCATCCCTTTTTATCTTATTTGGTATTTAAAATACAGCTTTGATGCACATATAATTTAAATGATATATGAATGTAGTTTTTATTATTTGATATAACTAGGTGAATGATCAAGAACAAGCTTGTATACATAGTAGTAGTGAATCTCGGCGTCAACCGAGACTAAATGTGCTAACTCTGTTTGTGTAGGTTCGTCTTCTGCATTTATAAGGCAGACTCATGATTTAAGAAAATACTTAATTATTTGGGTAGTTTATGAGTTTGTAAAGTCAATCTCTTCTTTTTCGGAGGATTTTGGTAGATTTTATGTGTTTATTTTTTGGTCATCTGCTAAGTTAGCATTTTCCTCGCTGTTATTTCTCCCAATCTGTTAGTTCTACCCCCGGTGCTCTTTTGACTAAGTGTGTGTTTTACTAGCTTGCCCGCAAACCATGATCTGCTGCCCTACACACTACGTACAAGCATTACACTTGGAAAAACACTAAACACCTGTTCTCCCTTGATGAGGGGGTGGCCCGATCTTCCGATGAGATGGATAAGTTCGATTTGATATGACGTTGACGAAGAGGCTACTTGACCGAGACGACCAAGTCCGTCCTGCAATCGCTACACCACACCCTAGTCGCTATCAACCGTGCCAAGAACGCGGTTGACCTGAACACGAGGTTCAATTCCTGCAAGCAATCGAAGAACAAGCAAGAACAAGATAAAGAGCAATCTGAATATTGCATATATGAATGAAGAACACAAAGGGGTTGAGGCCTGCAATCGCAGTTGTTGGTCTAGTCGACACAAGAACACACGACGAAGTTTCACGGTGGAAAACTAATCTAAACAAGCCTGAGTTACATGGCCAAATGAGCCTCTATTTATAGGGACACGCAGGTCCTTGCATATGGAAAGTTCTCAACACATGGAAAGTATTCAAATCATAGCTGATTCTATCTCTGCTTTCCAAAACCGAAGATTGTTTTGTTGATTGCGTTATGCACAAAGGAATTTTTGATGGGGTCGATCCGTTGGAAAGAGGACGGAATAAGCTTTCCATGCTGTACTCACACATTCCAATTGGTCTCTTGATGCGAAATCTATTAGCATTTAAAGTGGGACCTGTCAGGCTGAGTCAGCGTCGCCTTGTTTTGGTGATTTCAATGCGCACAGAACGAATTTGGAGGTGGGGCCAAATCCATTGGAAAGTGGACAAGCTCTTTTTTCTTTGCTGTACTTACACACCTCAAACAGAGTTTTTATGCAAAAGTTATACACATTTGAAGTCGACCTATCAGGTGACTCGAATTGATCCGAGGCCGAATTGAATTCTAAAATGCGTCCCACTTGAATTCTTGCTTGAATTGATCCAAAAGTAACATGGTGACCTTGAGCAAGAGTTGGGGAAGGTGTTGACTTGGTCTTGATATATTGGTCAGCTTCCCTTTTGGTGGACCCCAACCACAAGCGCATAGCGTTGATGCAATCCTCCTTATACAGCTAGACAAAAATACATTTTCACCTTTAGATAGCATCATAGTCTCAATTAAAATAAATTGAAACCGAAGAAACGAATTCACCATTTGTTTATTCCGATGAGATGGATAAGTTCGATTTGATATGACGTTGACGAAGAGGCTACTTGACCGAGACGACCAAGTCCGTCCTGCAATCGCTACACCACACCCTAGTCGCTATCAACCGTGCCAAGAACGCGGTTGACCTGAACACGAGGTTCAATTCCTGCAAGCAATCAAAGAACAAGCAAGAACAAGATAAAGAGCAATCTGAATATTGCATATATGAATGAAGAACACAAAGGGGTTGAGGCCTGCAATCGCAGTTGTTGGTCTAGTCGACACAAGAACACACGACGAAGTTTCACGGTGGAAAACTAATCTAAACAAGCCTGAGTTACATGGCCAAATGAGCCTCTATTTATAGGGACACGCAGGTCCTTGCATATGGAAAGTTCTCAACACATGGAAAGTATTCAAATCATAGCTGATTCTATCTCTGTTTCCAAAACCGAAGATTGTTTTGTTGATTGCGTCGCGCACAAAAGGAATTTTTGGATGGGGTCAGATCCGTTGGAAAGAGGACGGAATAAACTTTCCATGCTGTACTCACACATTCCAATTGGACTCTTGATGCGAAATCTATGAGCATTTAAAGTGGGACCTGTCAGGCTGAGTCAGCGTCGCCTTATTTTGGTGATTCCAATGCGCACAGAATGAATTTGGAGGTGGGGCCAAATCCATTGGAAAGTGGACGAGCTCTTCTTTATTTGCTGTACTTGCACACCTCAAACGGAGTTTTTATGCAAAAGTTATACACATTTGAAGTCTGACCTATCAGGCTGACTCCGAATTGATCCGGAGGCCGAATTGAAATGTAAAATGTGTCCCACTTGAACTCTTGCTTGAATTGATCCAAAAGTAACGTGGTAACCTTGAGCAAGAGTTGGAGAAGGTGTTGACTTGGTCTTGATATATTGGTCGACTTCCCTTTTGGTGGACCCCAACCACGAGCGCATAGCGTTGATGCAATTCTCCTTATACAGCTAGACAAAAATACATTTTCATCCTTAGATAGCATCATAGTCTCAATTAAAATAAATTGAAACCGAAGAAACGAATTCACCATTTGTTTATTCTTGGGAGCTTTGGTTGTATGAGTATGTGGAATGGTCACATCATCCCTCATACTAGATCCAGACTCACCCTCCAACACCAAAAACACTCATGCGCCACGCCATGCATCCACACACAAACCACTACTACAAAAAGGCTTCAGCTCTACCTTGGCTCTTGGCCTTGGTGCTGGCAATTTGGATCTTGGGGTTCAGCTCGGCCATGGCTGAGTGCCATGCATTTGGTTCAGCTGCTCCTTCTACGGCTATAGGATCAAGAATAACCGATTAGAGAGTAGTGAATAGTAGGTTCTAAATTTTTTTTCTTGCTTTCTAAAACAAATTTCTACAAATTAAGAGCTAAGCAGGATTTCTATTACAATTTAAGACTTACATAATTCTAGTAATACTGAGGCACCACAAGCTAAGTCTCTATAAATATGTTTATAGCTCAACAAGATAAGACAATCTCAATTGCTAGAAATATAAATACAGAATAGTAGAGACGAAGAAATATCCAAATAAAGACACGCAGTATTTTGACGTGGTACGGATGACTTATCGGTCTTCACTAGTCTACGTTGAGGAAAGCCCGTACGAATTGGACCGGCTCTACAAATTAAGCATTGTTCCTCAATTCTACTAATAGTTATTCTTCTTCCACTTCGGAGATAGCGAACACCAAGCCACTCATAATCGACGTCAGACCTATTCACAATCTTCTTGAAGAGATCATTGTAAACACTCTCGCTAAGCCGTCTAGGTGCTAGTAAACACCAAGAGTAATAAACCACAACCTTTGTTTGACGGATTTCAAGTGCCAAGAATTAACTAAATGATTTGTATGCACTTGAATGTCTCAACTATCCCAAATGAATGCAAATGGAGTAATGAGGTGTTGGAAGTGTACTACAAGCTTAAGAATATTCAATGAAGTGTTCTCTATTTTTTTTGGGCTGGTGGAGGGGTATTTATACTCCTCACCAACAAATTCTACCGTTTGAGGTCGATTCCTGAAAAAATCAGCAAATACGGTAGTACTATCATTCATCGGCCAGTACTACCACACTTGCACAATAATGGCTACAACAAGCGCAATTAATGCTTTTAAACTAGCTGTTACATTGTGGCTAGGTATTACCG
This sequence comes from Melocanna baccifera, assembly GCA_036346265.1. Taxonomy (NCBI): domain Eukaryota; kingdom Viridiplantae; phylum Streptophyta; class Magnoliopsida; order Poales; family Poaceae; genus Melocanna; species Melocanna baccifera. The sequence continues at coordinate 6,682,107 of CM070685.1, forward strand.
CTATTCAAGGTGCGGTAGTTTCGATCGTAGGTAGTACCATTTTCATGGAGCGTATTACCGTTTTTCTTGAGGGCTAAAATTGGCCCTCTCTAGAAATAACGAACCGTCAACTAAATTTTGGTCCTACCTAGATGCGGTAGTTCTGCTCCTTATTTGTGGTCATACCCCTATGCAGTAGTAGCACTATTTATACTCTGATACTACCATTTTTCAGTAGAGCAAACACGCTCCAAAATATACCTTTTTGGAAATTACATACCGTTAATTATAATTCAGTCCTACTGGGGAGCGGTAGTACCACTACCTCCCGATCATACCGCTAAGCGGTAGTACCACCAAGTAACCTCTAGTGCTACCTTTTTCCTATAAATGCATAGCTAGCTTTGAAATTTTAATTCTAAGTGCATACATAATCCTTAGTTGATCTAGATGGCACAAGAAATTGCTTTTCAAGTTACTAATCATGACCTCTCTTAATAGTATGATGTCTATCCTGAAATCCGGTCTTCCACGAAATCTCCAAAGACCAGTAAAATCAAAAAGAGATCTTAAACTGCTTATACCTTTCTTTCATGCCATTGAGATCTTCTCTTTAACTCTTGTTACGCATCTACAAGTTGTAAACCAACTTTCGGGACTAAACCTTTCAAACACTTGATAAACATATTAGTCTCATATTCATATATTGTCATTAATTAATTACTAAAATAATTTTAGAGGCCTATATACTTTCAATGGCTCCACTGGTTCACCTCTACTTCTACTCCTACCCTGGATGGTCCACTCTTCTCTCCTCTTTACTTTACACATTTTGATTTAGCTTCAATTTTTGTTTTGTTCTATCCTTAGTTATGCCCGGTTTTGGGAATGCTTATGGTTTGCGATGGAACTTGATAGGAAGGGCATGTGTCGGCGAGCACATCCTCTCTTTCAAGGGCGTGTGACGGCATCTACGGGCTCGTCGCTAGTTGTGTAGTGGCCATGCTGGCCGACGTAGGGTGGTTCCTCTCCTTGGGCTGCCTTGCTTGGTTGGCTGATTTGTGGTGTGTGCTTGTGTGTGCCATACTATGGTGTTGTGCTATGGAAAAGAGAGCAGGAAGGGATTTGGGTACAAATAGGGGCCTACTTGTTGTTAGGTTGAAAAGTGTACGGATGTCGACAACATTCACGATGGCCATGCCATTGTTCCCACATGCATGATGATGTGGACGGTCTCCTCTTGCTACCGAAGGTGTTGCCTTGCTGTCGTGGTTGGCCCAAGGATGTCATCCATGGTCCTCGCTCCTCTCCTTCATCTTCCTCTACTTTCCTTGCTCCTCTGCTCTGATTCTCTCTTCCTCACTTCCTCTCTAAGACAGTTTGTGGGTGATGATCGATGGTGTTCGGCTTGGGCTCTGGGATTTGTTGAGTGAGGCAATGAGGTTGGCTCTTTGCTTGGCTTGGACTTGGGTGTTTTCTCGGCTGAGAAGTGAAGAGAGGGAGGTGGATGCTGGTGTTTGCTTTTAAAGGAGAGGATGCTCGGTTGATGTCTCTCTCTTGGTTTGTGCATTGCCGAGGCTACCCCTCCCTTATCCTCTTGGCTCTCTCGGTTTGTTGTTTACTCATGGACCATTGGTCCATAGAGTGAGCTTTGCACTATGCTTTGGATTTTTTAAGATGGAAGGTAAGTTGGTAAAAATATGGGCGTTGGGTTTTAATTTGTTGCTGTCAAATGATGGGCCCCACTTAAGTGAGACGCGTCGGTCGGCTCTGGATGGTCTGGATACCTCAATGAGCACTATTTGATTTAGCATTCTAAAGCCAAACAGGTTTTGACTGTAAAATCTTTTATTTCTTTTATTTTCCTTGGGATTATTTTTATTCTTCGCTTTTTGATCGCAAAAGAAATGATTGAGTGCGGCTGTTGGCTTCAGAGGGCTACTACCCATTGAGCAATACACGGAGGACGCAATACAATGAGGCATGCTACAAAATTTTGTTATATTTCTTCCTCAATTAATGTAATAAGTGCACTGTAATCGATTTATTCCCATTTTAAAGATATACTTGTAATTCTATTTATTTCTGAATGTACAAAGCATTCTTGTAATTAATTATGTATTGTAATAATTTTAGTTTGCTGCATACTGAAGTTTGAATTTTGTAATACGCTGTGTTTGTAATTACTTAATTTCGGGTACTTTTTACTTTAATCTAATTATACTGTTTTGAGTTGCTTAAGAATTAGGTTTCTTTCATGCACCATACCACGCAAAAAAAAAAGATATTAGTATACTTCTTTTCCATCTAAAAATAGGTGAGTTAACAGCGACAGGTAGATACGAGAACTTTGCATGCATTTTCTTTTACCAATATGACATTTCAACTTACTCATGCATATCAGCATACATGCATGCATGGTAGCTAGCTGTTGGTGCGCATGTCGTCGAACGTGGAGGTGGCGTGTCACTGGTTTTCTGTTATGCCGAGCCACCTCGACAGGACATCTCGTGTATCATATGCAGATATATAGCTCCTAATATTACTTGGGTTCTAAGCATGGCATATACTACATCTCTCTCCCGGATTCCATGCTTTCCTGCAAGCTCACCCTCCCTCACCTGCACGTCGTCCGTTAGGGCATCGCTTTTGGACGAAAAAGAAGACGATCGATATAGGCTACGTGTGTTCGCTTTGCGGTTTTCTGAGTTAATTGTCTCCTCGATCGTTAAGTTTTGCTGTAACAATGATATCAAATCTACAGGCTGAATTCGAGCTGCTTATATATCTACGTAATCCAGTACAGGAGTCTTAGGAGAGTACGTAGAGCATCTCTGCTCAAACAATTGGAATCGTGTATCTCAAATTTCCGCTACATAATGATGCTTCTCGTACGTACGGGTTTGACTACTAGGAGCATGTTTCCGGCTACCTATATATTGAGTGGTGTTTCAGTCATATCATTGAAAAATAATGGGTGTAGAATAGAATGGACTAGCTAGTAGTCAACAAATACAATGTAAACGTACGTCATTCAACAAGACACTAGTACACCGTTAATATAGGGCCCGCGTTGAACCGTAGTTAGCAGTTGGTTACACCGAATTTTTGGACACCTGCTTGATACGTGTATACGCACGAATAGGCAGATTAACCAGGAGAGGTAAGAGAGAAATTAAGAGACCCTTACGGCGAAGGTGTGGTAGGCCTGAAAAAAGAAGCATGTGTCGATCGTGCAGGCTAATTATCGCAGGTCGCAATTCACAAAGCATGTAGTGCTCCATCGATCAGGATTCAGGAGATAGGAGGGAAAACTAACGCTGCTTTAGTTATTGGGTTAGGACCTAACCTAATCCACCATTTCTGAAAACCAAGTGGACGAGAGAGAGAGAGAGAGAGAGAGAGGCAAAAAGAGAAACAAGCAACCAATGCCTATACGTTCTACCTGAAGATGATGTGAACCTAAAAAAGACAATGAAACGGTGCAAAAGCTAATGCATGTTGCTTAGCCTTCAAACATATCGATTTCTGATTACTGGTGCATGGTGTCCTTTTGGATTTGACAAATGGTCTCGGGCTTTGGACCTGTCAGAGTTGCCGGTGGCAGGGCCACTCCCAACAGCAGAAGCTACAGCAAGAACAACTAGATGCAAATTAACAAATGAAACGAGGACGTCACAAGGACGTTGCCACTTTGCTTGCAATTTGATGTGCGATACTGCAATTAGATGATGTTGCCCTGCAGTGGAGCACTTGTAGAATGACGTGCAATTTTTTGGGGTGGCACTGTAGCCCACGCTGAATTTGATAGATAGTACGCACTCCCATGGGAGTAACACTGACAAATGTGATGATAGTTTTCGACTTTATTGTAGTGGAGTAGGATATTGTTGTTGCTGCAGGTTAGGTCAGAACTGGTAACTTAGCAAGCACAAAATCTGTGGAACAGCGTAACTTAGCAAGCACAAAATCTGTGGAACAGCAGTCTTTTGCCTGTTACTCCAGTTGGTTAAGAGCTTATAAGACCATATGATCATTTCCTTGGAAGGAGAGAGAGCGCTTGAAGTTGACTCAGAGCGTTGGAGAAACCGACCTCAACGAAAAGCTTGGTTGAGTCGAACCAAAAACCTGTGCCAATGCAAAGTCTACAGAGAAAAACAAGAACGGTTTGGGAAGAGAGAGGGAGAGCAACAGAAGGGGAAAGGACTTTTTTTTTGTTTGACATGGGTCCCAGTGCCGATCAATACGCTGGAGTACGAGGGTTTAGGGGGTGATCGGAACGGTTTCTAAAAACTTCAGCTTCTAGTTTTAGCTTTTTTTTCATTATTCACTACACTATCCACTAACTCACTCTGATATTTTTCACCCGATTCTGATGTTTTTTCAATAAAAGCCAAAAGCCATCGCTATTCCGATCACCCCCTAAGACCACCGCATCAACTGTGCGTCCCGTATTTTTTTCGAAGAACCGCATGTGCTTGCCCTCACAGAACCGGTTCTGTACATGGCAGAACACACAAGTGTAATTAAGTTTGACGACTTCCCGCAAGTCTAGAACAGATCAGTGTGTGAAGAGTAAAACTGACGCAGATGCAAGTAAAATTGGCAGGCTGGTGAGACGAACTTGTTTAGCTGCTCTTATGATTCTGTTTGTATTGATTTTTGCTTCTGATTTTTACTTAGAGAAGTGAGAAATTAATATAAATATTTGATTTCTCAAAACGGCTTCTTCATTTCTCTTGTTTCCATCTCATTTTAGGGATAAAGATAAAGCGACACAGACACATCACGTATCTCACTCCTCTCGCTACTTTCCCGTACATGCATCTCTCTTATTTTCTCCAACACTTGTATCATATTTCTTCAAATTATCTTTTTTAACCACTACTATTTATTTTTTGTCAAAAAAAAAAACATCGAACACCCTCTTGTAACTTCTGAACCTAGGTAATTGCTCTGGACCGGTGTACCCCTCTGTCAATGTATTGATACAACTACTCTTGACTCCGCATATGCTGCATAAATAAACACGAGTAACATTTACGAAGGAAGCTAGGGGAGTTGAGAGGGTCAGGGAAGGTAGGTTCGACCGTTCGAGATTGATAGCAAGTCGCAACAAAAAAAATCATCGGTGATCGAACGTGGTGAACTTTACGACTATTATGGAGAATGATCTTAGCAGTTAGCACATTACTGACGGGGCATTATGGCCTAGCTACCCATGTAAACATTTTCCAAAAACATTTATATGGCATGGACCATGCATGGTGCTAAAAGTATTCTCGGCCGAAGGTAGGTAAAAGAACTCATTTGCAATGAGGCAGTACATAATTCGTTTAAGAAGCTATTATATTGCACCTAGCAAGAGAGAACGAGCGCAAGAGAGTAGGAAGAGCAACCAAAGGCAGCAAAAAGAACAGCAAGAGCAACAAAGGCAGTCTGATGAAACTGATGATGGCCGAAGACCCTGAACCCTGCAGAATGTCACTTTGTCAACTTCCCAAAGGGAACTTTCAAAGAATTGTGTGTGTGTGTGTGTGTTACCACACTTGTTTCTGTCGATAAAGACCACCGATAGAATAGACTTCTCCGTATCATTTCGGTCGTTAAGGGGTATTGATGTCATAAACTTTATATCATCACAAGTGAAGATATTTCACTTGAATGGGTCGAATCTCGCTTTCTGCTCATAACAAGATTCCACTGACATCTGAACACGACGGCTTCGTTCTTTTCGATTACAACTGATACCTTTTAGCTTTAATACAAGTATTTATAAGAACAAATTAAATATTGATAAATTAATAAACTGCTTCGAAAGGACTATTCCAATAAACCGTTTTAAAAAGATGACGAAAAAATATTCTATTTATTTATTTAAAAAAATAAATCGTAAGTTAAAAAGAGCAGAACCTACAACAACGACATTTAATCAACAGTAATATTTCGATTAATAATATAGAGCTACCGTTGCCCTGCACTTCCACTGACAAGGGGTCCTGTACGGCGTACCAGCGGGAGTACCTTTGTTCGGCACGCTGGCAGGGTTTTTATTACTGGTAGATAACCAAACTCTCAGGGCCCACCATTGAATGTTGAAAGTTCAAAAAAGAAAACTTCTAGCCTGCCACTGAGATCCCAGCGTTGCTTTGATTTAGATCTAGAGAGGCCCAATCCTACACCTGTTTCCTATTATTACAATCTGGAACCAAGACTCAAAAGTAATACAGAGTAGATTGGAACAGATAAGCAAGACTTCATACAGCACTGCAAAAGGTAATAGCAAATTGTTGAGAAATGTTTGCACTTGATAAATAGATGGCCATATTTCCATCAGGCTAAGCATTTATACACTTCATTTCGTATCTACATGCTGGTGATTCAGAGGATGGAAAGTGAAGATACGCAGTTGTCTACAGCTACGCAATAACCAGAAAAACTCCAAGCAAGAAAGCATGGTTGATTCCAAAAGTCAGCTGTAGTAATAGCAGCTAACGTTTCAAGGAGTAGCTCTTTCCAGTAAACGCTTGGAACTTGGGATCGTCCTTCGGAGGTTCATCCTCTTTAACAGGAGCCTGTTAACAGTAATTGAGCAGAAATCAGCAACTACTCAGATTATGTTATGTTAGAGTACATATATCCATAGTTTCATATCACTATCTTATTGCAGGTAACAGAAACATGTTAGCCTGAGCCAAAACTCTGCTCACCACAAAAATCTCATCTTCAAAATGCCTGACAGAATTAGGAACCGTTAAATGGATTTAGTTCTTGTACATAGATGAATCTAAATCTAGTTAGCATCCGCAATTTGTACTACAAATTCAGTAAAGAAAAAGGGAACATGAAAAATTGAAAAATAGCAGGGTGTCATCGCAGTAGGAAATAGTACCTTTTGTGATTCTTTGTTGCTGCTTGCACTTGAACCGAAAACAAGCTTTCCTGTTTTCTGACGCATGGAATTGCTAGCTCCTGAAGAAGCCGGTGCTGCCGTTTGCTGATTTGCCCTTTTGTTTGAATCTGAAGGTGCAGAACATACAGCGGATGGGACCTCGCGTGCTTGTTGTCTGGAGGCTTTACCATCCAACCGTTTTCCAGAACCAGTAAATGGTTTGAATTTTGGTTCATCTTCAACATCGGCGTCTTGATCTGCAGATTGCCAAAACAGAAGATAGCTTTGAACCAGACATAACACTAGAGCAAACAGGCTTTTAGAATCAAATGCTAACAATGCAGAACCAAAGAAATTTGCGATAATAAAGCTATACCTTCAGCAGCCTATATGAAAGTAGCATAAGATGGCCAACAATACTTTGAAGCAGAATTATAAATAAACATGAGATACAGAAGCATGGAAAAGGATTGTCGCAATTAGTAAATTGGTGGGAGTGCCTGGTGCCTTTGATTCTTGCATTTGTTTCTATTACGGTTGTTTATTTGTTCATCTTATGTTGCAGTAGTCCTGAGCAAAATACTAGTTCACTTTCAGATGGCAACACTAGTACACATAAATGCAGCTACTAGAATCTAGACTGACAGGAAGGACAAATTTTAACAAAAGCAAAAAACTCAATTGCATTCATAAGTTATGATTTTGACAAAAGCGAAATACAAACCTTCAGCAGGTGCCTTGCTTGCAGCAACTATGGGTTGCTGCGGTTTTTCAGGTGCTTTATAATCGAGAGGAGGTGCAAAGTCCACTTCACAGTCCGTCTCAATGATGCTAACTGCAGAAGCAGGCTTCGTTTCAACAATATCAATATAATACTGTTTGTTGTTGTAAGCTACCATGATGCTGTCACCCGTGGTTAAACAGGAGAAATTTCTTAGAGTTTTCTCCAAGCTGCAAAGTTACACACGAAGGCATGAGAATGACGAGTGGCAAAAGGAATGAAGGGATTTTATAGACAAGTCTAGTACAATTTTATCGGTTACTGACATGGCTTTTGGATTTGAGATGTCCAGAAAGTCAGTTGTGTGAGGTTGCAGCTTCACATATGTGCCCTTGGGAAGGGTTGCGTTCTTGACATGGACAGTGTCACCCTCTTGAAGAAGCATGTTTTGCATCATCTATACATATATAAATGAGAGAAGACTTATACAATAAATCAGTCAGAATATGTTTCTTTGGTAATATAACTGAAGAGAGCGGTAAAGAAAGTCCACTTATGGTACATACCCAGTAGGGCATGATGATCATGCCTTCTTCTGCCACAAACTCCAACACACCACAGTGTGAAATTCGCTGAGTAGCATCGTTGTGCAGCTCAAATAGCATAGGGTACTCAATGTGCAGTGAAGCTATTAAAATAAACCCAAACAATTAGTGAACACCTATTCTCTAAGAATGATCAAGTCATCAACAGGAAGATATGAAGTTCAGCACTTCAGCCTAAGGTCTAAGGAAAAAGGAACTAATGTAGATTAAGCTTACCCAGACGATCAAGGGCAGATGGTGGCATTATTACTGTGTTGACAAAAATAATATTATATCAGGGGTGTGTCATATAAATTGTAAAATACAAGGAAAAAAAGTTCCTAGGCTTACCTTTATCACCGCCTTCCAGGTGTGGCTGGAGAAATTAAAATTTGGAAAGACAGTTAAATCCAATTCAGCATGTACAAATGCTACGTATGAGCAGATGAAATTGATAGCACAAAGCCAGGATACCTTGTCAAAAAAGGATGCTGGATAACAGCGGTACGTTTGCTCAAAGTTACTCCCATGGTAACCATATCCCCCATAAAACTACATAAATAAAAAAAATTGGGTTAGTTAAGCATATGACACTTATGATATTCAGCGCAACAAGCAAAAGATAGCACATATATGAGACAAAACACGACTAATGATTTTATCAGTGGCATCTTTTACATAGAAAAAGCTGCTTGAAGCTAAAAATGAAAAAGGACCGCAAAGCTAAAAATGAAAAAGGACCGCAATACAAGAAATACAAACACTGCAACTATCACAGGGGAAAAAAGTAAGCACACGTTTAAACTGCAAAATTATGGGCATTTGCATTTCCTTTGTTGGTGTGAATATCTAAAACCTTGCCATTGTCTCTTCAACTAGTCGGCAAGTCCCCACCACTAATATTTGATCTTCAAACATCAACTCAACAAATACAGGGAACAATGCTTCGAGCGCACATTTTTTTTCAGAAATAAATCATCATAGCTTCTACATGTGGATTTCTTGAATTTATTTGCGAAGTATTCAATAAAAAAGGAAAAATTATACACATACAGGAAGGAATGATCTAGTTATTAAATGTTAATACCTCAAGACACTTCATTATAGTGTATTAATTCACTCAGGGTAACAGGTAACCTCAGCAAAACACTGTGTACTAAAGTGTGTTCAACATAAAATTCATTTTTAAGAGGAGACCATAATTGTTTTAGCCTGTAGTTCTCTATGGGGTGACCAAGCAGTTTTAATATTTTTTTAATATGGTCAGACTAACAATTGACTTATACATTTAAATTTCAAAAGAATCCTTTTAAGACTAGTTAACATCAGCTCTATCTATCGAATGCCACACTTGATCCACTGACTCAGCATGATTGAACTAGTTTGCTGAACAACTTCTGGGAGGCATAAATAAGAACTTTGAACATACATTAAGTGAATTATATAGTCGTGCGGAAGTTCCGTACAGAAGGACAAATGTAGTCACTTAAACAACCTAATGGTCATACGTAATACTGATGGCACTGAATTGCATAAGAAATATAAAGAATCTTTAATGGCAATTCAGATGATACATACCATTTTGGCGTGGAACTTTATTTAACTTCTCAAGGACCTGTTATCTACAAATAACAACAGAAAGGCGTAAGAAGATAACTATTTAAGCTGCAGAAGTAACGGTATAAGATCAACGTTTTCCCCCAGAGAGAGAACTAAACTGACTTGACAGGAAAAGGAACACGTTTAGATGGGTATCCCAAGGATCCCAATCAAATTGCCCTAAATCATGAACAAGCTCGAAACTATCCCCCTGAAACACCAACTGAAAGACATCACTGATACTGTTATTCACAACGAAATAAATCTAGAACCGAAACACACAGAAGCACAGTGCACACTATCAAGAAGTAGTTTCCCCCCCTGACACTTGGATCCAATCTAACAGCATAAACAAATCCAAACCAACACAACCCAAAACCAATATGGTGGGTGGAGATATCTGCACTTTGTTTCCAGTGGCAGAAAGCTGAAAGGTTTACGACAAGGGGTGTTAGTGGAGATGAATCGGAGGCAGCCAGTTCAACGCCGTTTCATCAGAGCAACTACAAGTCTACTGCACATGTATTATACTAGCACACAAACGAGTGATAGCTGAACACCTAGATTGCTAATATATTTCATAAACATACGATCAGTCCGAAGGATGCTACGACCGATGAAACTAAGCGCAGCACATGCGGCTAGCCTACAAACACGAAGCCATCCACTGCCGCAAACGAAATCCACGAAATTTAGCCTAAGCACGGGACTGCGGTAACCCTCAAACCCTCAATCCACACAAAACTACTCTCGACTCGCCGCCTAGATCTTATCCACACGAATCACTTGGAAAGAAAAAAGAAACAGAAAACCTAGCATTACCCGAGGAGCAACCGACCGGTCGGTCCGCGGAGACGAGGCGGAACACCCAGAAGAAGGCCGCGCGATGCGGCAACCAACGAGGGGAAAGCTGCTTATGAGGGCGTGAGGAGAGGGGGTTCGAACGGGACGAGACGAGGATTCCGAGATGCGGATGGAGAAGAAGCGGAGGAGAGCGCCGGTGGAGTTAAGGAGTCTCCTCTCGCCTCAAGGAACTGAAAACGAAGCAGGCCGGGAAACGAGACGAGACGAGCCCGGAATGGGAGCCCCAGCCCGCTCGGGAATCGGAATCGGCCGTGGATTATGGGCCCGAGTCATGAGAAACCCGCGCCGTCGCGGCCCGAAACTATAGGGCCCTAGGTATGGGAGAAGAGAACGCAGGGAAAAGCAGTACGTACAGCAAGGACGTGCACAAGAGCCCCATGTCTTTCGACATGAAATCTGTACCTGTGCTTCCAAGGTACAAGTACTGATGGGCGCAGTCAAGTGGTGGATTGATTTCTCTACTTTTGTTGGGAGATTCCAAGTTCCCAAGATGATTTATAGCTATGGATTAGGAGAACCTAGCAGTGGCTCCAGGAAGGATTCAGCCAACTGATGAAGAAAGTAGAGCGGCAATGATGCAGAACTGTACAGAAAACAACAGTCGATAATTGAGTACTAGTATGCGACAAGGGAAGAACTAGGACCTATATGTTCATCATCCATAACTGTAGATTGTGAACTGTTTTGCGTGCACCGCTCGAAGCGATTCCAACGTGAACTTCCAGGTTTGGATCTGGACCGGGGCAAGACCGCGATGGATTGGACAGTAAAAAATACTAGTAGAAGTGTAAAACTGTGATAACAAGGCACATGGAGAAACATAACAGCATCTGTAGTTTCATTAAAATTGCATGGCTTTTCTTTTTAGTTTTTAAAAACTTTTTTCTTGTTATTACTATAGTAACTAGTTTTTTAAAAAATGATTTTTTTAGATAGAGTCGATAAATTGATTGTAGTATATTGTACACACTATAGTAACTTTATTTATATATGACAAAATTATACGTGAGCTTCTATTACTTTATATTCTCTTATAAATAACTTAAAAATTGTAAGCTATAGCTAGAAGAAAGAACAGACCCGTGTAGTACAGTTGCAATCATGCAGAAAGCCGGTGTGTGCTCTCCTGCAGAGAGAACATGCTGCCAAGTGGTTGCACCACTCAGTGGACATAACTCCGCTCCAGCGAAATTTACTACGCACCAGATGCTGCTCCATGAACTGATTGCCCTTGTTGATGCCTCTCCCCAATAATTCATCGCCCAGCCTTTCTGAATTCTGACAGCAAAATTTACTGCGTTCTGTGGATTGCAGAGCAAAATTTACGCTTGGTGTTGGTGGTCTCTCTCCGTCTCCGACAGCTCTTGCAGCCAACCACATGGTAACTACTACTCTATCCTATCGCTAGTAGCTCTCCTGGTGCTATACGGTGATACGCAGATTGCAAATACGACAGTCATTTCCAAGTAGCTGGGCTGTTTTTTTTTTTTGCCTTCGGCTTACATCTTTTAGGCTATCGTATAATATAGAGTAATAGAAACTCACATACAATTTTATTCAATATAAATAAAACTAAACTTAATTTTAAAGCTTATGAATAGAAAAATCTAAAATTAATTTTTAAAAACCGAAAAGAGGAGACCGTGACTGGCCTTCGGTTTGTTTATGCATGTCACATGCTACTTGTTCAGGAATTCTTAGGTCAATCCCCGCCGAACAGCTACGCGCTAGGATGCACTGTTGCTGACTGATGCCACCTGGTTGACAAGATGCCAAAGGTTTTGCATTCTCTCCCTCTACTCAGAGTCCCACTCTGGTTCTAATTTCGAAAACTCACATCACTAACACTACTTAAAAAGTGTTAAGGCCCCGTTAGTTTTAACTTTTTTTCAGCTTCAGTTTTTTTTTTACTATTCAGTAATTTATCTTTTTCTGAATTTTTTTAGATTTTTTGAGCTTTTTTGTATTTTTTTCCGTGTTCCTTTGCATTGTTCGTGATGAGTTAACATATTTTTTCTATTTTTACATTTTTTTAAATTTAATTATACCTAAAAAGCTAAATTAGCTACAGTAAAAAAATCAGTTACAGTAAAATTTCAACCAAAAGCTAGAAACCATCGTTAAAACGATCACCTCATAAGGCATCTCGAGTTACATGCAGGTCTCCTGGTTTCAAGACAAGGAGTCAGAGACCCAAAGAAGAGTCGAAGTGCGTGCTAGTTGTGCAATTCTTGCTTGATTCCTTGAACTGGAAAAAAAAGCTTCAGGAGTGCTCGTGTGGCATGCACGGATAAATGATGGTGTGTGACGAGTGCCCTGGTCATCATGTGGTCTTCAGTTTGCAAAATATCATGCACATTCAGACTTGAGTACATTGATCAGTAATGGGAAATACAGCAAGCGTGTACTCCAGTATCTGATAAGAATTTATATGGCTAGATCACACGAGCTTGCTATGAGAAAAACTGTGGCCCATTTCAACCCACCTCGATGGCTCATTCACTCTTGCACATTCAGATGCCCCACCCACAAATGCCATGCGCTTCAATGCACCTCTAAGTCCATGATTCGTAGTCCTAAAAAAAAGTTCATGATTCATGCATTTACTCACATAATACAGGCGCTAATTATGCAGTGGCGCGCATGAGGCCGTGCGCCGAATTGAGGAGCTAGCTAATGCGAGGAGGACGGTATTTAGACCATCCACAGTGTAGCCGGTGTCAAATTTTTTTCATCTCATCTTCATGTTATACGGGTGCTAGAATTAATTTTTTTTTTGCTGTAGTGTTTAATACCTCTTCTCTCTCTCTCCAAGACAGGACCGTAAACCAAAAAAATATTACATCTTTTTGGCATACCATACTCTCTTTCCTCCCACATTATTTCTCTTACTAGTGGGCCCACACCAATTTTCCATGAACTAGCACAGGTACAAGTAGATGCACCGGTGTAAGGAAAATGGAAGCTAGCACCGCCGCATACAAAGGCTAGCACCGAAGGCAAAAGTAGAAGTTAGCAGCGCTATTTTGCAACGCTGTGGATGGCCTTAGGAGCCCTGGGGCTCAAGCCAAGTACAACGGTACCAAGATCTCCCATCAATTGCCAAACAAGCGTCCAGCATCGGTGGCCGGTCAAGCCGGTACACTGTACTCCAAAGCATTTCTTTCTCCAATTGCCAAAGAAAAACAAAGCGCCCACAGAGACAGATAATGTATCCATCGAGACAAAAGGTCCCCCTCTCATTATCGAGGGGGAAACCAAGTGCAGAAAAAACTTGGACTGCATAAACCACAGAGACAGGTAATGTGTCCAAGTGCAGAAAAAAACAAGTTTAACGGCCATGAAGCAGCATCCCGCATACTCTCGAACCAATTGAGAGAAAAATACGGACAAATGTACAGCACAACATTACAAAGATAAGATCTAGCCCTGGTAAAAATGAGATTAAAAACAGGATCCCAAGAAGCCAAGCAGGCAAATCAATTTCCTACAGAGTACAGAGCAGCCAAGAAATAGATGGCCGGGAGAGGAGACAACCAGATCGTGCGTTTGTAGCCGTTGCGGTGGGAACCCCACATGCACGGCACAGCGCCACCACCACACCACCTCCGCAGCATAACATGGCATGGCAGCATCATGCCGTGCCAAGAACCACATGGTTCTTTGCTTCCCGAGTGCTGACACCTCCCTAACCACGAGCCCCAACGGCTAGTCCCCCCTTGCTAAGGCCAGCCTCCCTCCTTGGCGGGAAACGCAGGGGGATTCTGGCTCCCGGGCCCCACATGTCAGTTTGACAGTCGACAGACGCACGCACGCTGGCGGGCTGAGACCGACACTAATCCGAACTAAAGAAAGAATTGGCGAAAAAAAGGAAGAACGAGGTACTGGACTGAATCTGACAATGCCGGCCGAGGGGCGCCGGAGATTACGCCGGGGATGGCTGGGAGGTGGGGTCGGCGGAGGACGGGATATCCGGGCCGACGCGGCAGCCCTCGAGCATGAACACCACGTCGCCCATGGCCGGGCGGTCCGGCGGGTCCGGCGCGGTGCAGAGCAGGCCGACCTTGATCCCCAGCAGGAACTCCTCCCACTCGGACGACTCCGGGTCGAGCTCCAGCAGGCCCGGCTCGAGCAGCTCGGCCACCGCCCCGCGCTGCAGCTGCCGCTTCACCCACTTCACGATGTCCTCGTCCTCCCCGGCGAACATGCCGGGGCGCCGGCCGGTGAGCAGTTCCAGTAACACAATGCCGAAGCTGTAGACATCGCCTTCCCGTGTGGCCTGTCCAGCAGCCGCCGCGTCTGGGGCGACATAGCCGAGCGAACCGACTTGTGTCGTGGCTGATGTGGATGCAGCCGCTGCGGCCGCGGCTGCACCCGCAGTCACCACCATTGGCTCCAGACCAAAATCAGACAGGTGCGGCTCGAAGTCAGCGTCAAAGAGGATGTTCTGTGGCTTGACATCGCCGTGGATGACACCGGATTGATGGAGGAATGCGAGGCCGCGGGAGACACCGAGGGCGATGAGGTGCCTCATTGGCCAATTGAGGATGTGGCCGTCTTGGTGGGACGCTTCTTGGAGCAATGTGGCGAGGTTGCCGTTGGGCATGTAGTCATAGACCAGCAGTCGAACATCCGGTGGCGGCCCGGCGTAGTAGCCACGGAGGACAGTGAGGTTCCTGTGCTTCACCTTGCCGAGAGACTCGGCCTCCTTCCTGAAGGAGCCCTCCTCAATCACCACGGCGCCATCAGCCGAGGTGGAAGGAAGCCGTAAGATGGCCAATACGGTGCCATCACTGTAACAAGCCTTGAACACGAGACCATGGCGGCCACGGCTAAGCACATTCTCCTCATCGAACTGCCGCGTCGCCTCCACCGTGTCGGCGTAGGTGATACGGGAATTGAACATGATCAGCTTCGGCTGGCTGACACCATTCTCTGTGCTTGTGCCGCTCGACCCACTGCCCCGTCCAGGGCTGCGTCGCCTCTTCTTGACACCATCGCGCCTCTCGATGAACCGGCGCCTCCACCGCAGCAAGCTGAACACACAGCAGCAGCAGAATAACACCAAGAGCAGCACCGCAGCTGCAGCCACACCAATCAGCAGAGCCAGGTGCTGCAGCCTCTGCCGCCTCCGGTGCCGCCGGTACTCACTGCATTCGCTCTCCAATGGCGGGCCGCACAAGTCCGGGTTGGAAGCAAAGACTGACGGGGTGCCAAATCGGGAGCCGAGAATTGCCGGTATCTCGCCGGTAAGGCCATTGTGAGACACATTGAATGATAGAAGGCCTGGAATCCCAGCCAATGAATCAGGGATGCTGCCGGTAAGATTGTTGGACGACAGGTCAAGTGTCTGCAGCTTCGAGAGGTTGGCAAGAGAGGCCGGTATCTCGCCACCAATATGGTTGCCATCAAGCTTGAGAGTCGCAAGCGACGAACAGTTGGAAATCTCCGGTGGTATCTTGCCAGATAGCCGATTGTGGCTCAGGTCAAGCTCCTCCAACTCGCCGAGGCGGGACAGATCACTCGGTATTGGACCAGTCAGCTGGTTGCCCGTGAGGTCAAGCACGGTGAGGTTGGAACAATTGGCGAGCTCCGCAGGCACCTCCCCGGAGATGCGGTTGTGAGAGGCCGAGAGCACCTGCAGTGATGGCAAGTACCCGTAGGTAGCTGGGATTGACCCTGAGAAAGAATTCACCGAGAGATTGAGATGACGCAGGCTCCACAGGCTGCTGAAACCTTCTGGAACATCGCCGGAGAACGAGTTGCCGGCGACCGACACATGCTGCAGCTGTGGCAAACCAAAAAGTTCTGCAGGGAGGTCGCCTGAGAGGTCCTTCTGACCAGAGAGGTCAAGAACTCGCAGGTTCAGCAGGTTGCCAATGGTCGACGGAATGCGGCCGGAGAAGACATTGCCGCTCAAATTTAAACTCTGGAGACCAGACAGGCTGCCAATGGCAGGAGGTATCTCGCCGGCGAGCTTGTTACCGGAGAGGTCCAATAATGTCAGATTCGCCAGCAAGAAGAGCTCACCGGGCAGGCCACCAGCGAGCCGGTTTCTCGGTATGGACAATGCTTCCAGCCACGAGAGGTTCCCCAAACTGGCCGGAATATGGCCGGAGAAAGAGTTCCCACCAAGATAAACCTCTCTGAGCCGCCGGAGACCGCCAAGAGCAGCAGGCACCTCACCGGAGAAGCGGTTGCCCTCGAGATCAAGCACCTGGAGCGCGCCGCATCTACCAATCTCCGCGGGCGCGGTGCCAGTGAGAGCATTGCCGCCAAGGCGCAGTTCCTGCAGCGCAGTGAGCTGCCCGACAGCCGGCGGCACATCACCGGTGAACGCATTGCCAGAAAGGTCGAGTACCATCAATCCCTGAGCACCGGCGAGCCACGTCGGGAACGGACCGCCCAGTTTGTTTCCCCTCAAGTCCACCACTTGGAGATCCTTGCCGAGCCCCCCCGGCACGTCCACCTGGGAGAACTCGTTGCCGCCGAGCTGCACGATGCGCAGTGACGAGTTCCCCTCGCCGCCGAACGCCGCGGCCGGGATGGCACCGGAGAGCCGGTTCCGCGACACGGAAAGTATCTGCAGCGAGGGGATCGCCGCGACCGCGGCGGGCAAGATGCCCCGAAGCGCATTCCCCTGCAGGCTCAGGTGGAGCAGCGCCGAGCAGTTGGCCAGCGCCGATGGGATGGTCCCTTCAAGAAGGTTCCCGTCCAGCCAGAGGAAATGGAGGTCCTGCAAGTTCCCCAGCGACGCCGGCACTGTCCCCCGGAGGCGGTTGAACGACAGGTTCAAGAACTGGAGGTACGTCGCCGAGGCGCTAATGTTGGCCGGGATGGTGCCGAACAAGGCATTGGAGGAGAGGTCGAGGTACTTCAAGTTGGGAGGAAACGAAGCAGGGACGGGGCCTGACAGGAGGTTACCGGACACGTCGAAGGTCTGGAGGTTGGTGAGGTTGGCGAGGAAGGACTGGGGAATGGGGCCGGAGAGGGAGTTGTACTGGAGGAAGACGGCGCGGAGGGAGGATATACGGGAGAGGGACGCCGGGATGATACCCGAGAGCGAGTTGGACCTGAGGCTGAGCTTCTGGAGGTACGGGAGCGAGGCCAGCGCCGGGGAGATGGAGCCGGAGAGGCCGAGCCGCGGGAGCAGCAGCTCGACGACGCGGCCGGTGCCGGGCGCGCACGCGACGCCGCGCCAGGAGCAGGGCGCGGACGGCGAGGCCGCGTCCCACCCGGACATGGCGGCGTAGGGGTCGCGCACCCCGCGCCGGAACGCGAGGAGCGCGTCGATCTCCGCCTGCACCTCCGATGTCCGCGCCACCGGCGGCGACGCCGGCGCGGGCGCCGCCAGCACGAACGGCGCCACCAGCAGCATAACAAGCAAGAACAGCAGCCGTGGCGGCGGCATCGCGGGAGCCAATGAGGAGGACGAAGAGAGAGAAAAGGGAACCCTTCTTTTTGTTGCGGTCTTATCAGCTTGACTGCGTTGGCATTTAGGCTCTCATGGAGATGGAGAGAGTGAGGAGGAGCGAGAGGGTCTGCGTTTGCATTTGCAGGAGGGGGGGGGGAGAGAAAAATAGGGGTTTGGTTGCGAGGTTTTGGACGGGTTTGGGTGGGTTTCGAGGCAGTTTTTTTACTCGTGTGTGTGCGCGTTTTTTATGCGGCTCTTTCGTTTCCTTCTCCCCGCCTTTGCTGCCCTCTCTCATCACGCTAAGGACGGCGTTAAAGCTGGTAGAGAGGGGAGCGCGCTTTATGAGGCTGCTTTGTTAACGTTAAGCACGCTTTTATGAGAGCTAATGCCTTTTTTTTACTGGAGAAGGCTCGCCCACACTGGCGCCGTGGGGCTGCTCTCCGACGACGCTGACGGGTGGGGCGGCGGGTAAAGCTGCACGCATGTGTCAGTGGCATTGTGGACTGTGGGCCCGGCGTGTCCGGCGGCATCGGTTTCGTTTGTAGTGACATCGACTTGTTGTTCGTAGATTAGAGAGAGCGGGTCGATGAATGGAAATTTTGTTAAGGAGCGTGGGGAGTGCTGGTGCAGTTGTTGACCGGCCTCGCTGTGCGCGTAGGCTAGCCAGAATTTTTTAAAATAATATATATATATTTATTGATATTATATTAATATAATATTACTTCAAAATTACATAAATATCATTTTGTCGCCATTTATATTTGAGCTTGTCGTCAAACAAATAGACGGCAAAGTTCCACGTCGGTATCACAATATCTGTCACCATTTTAATTGGTAACAAAAGAATCAATCGTCAATTGAAATGATGATAAAGGCCCCCGCATCTTCAAATGGTGACAGAGGCTAGTATATTTAAGGGTCAAAAAAACCAGCCAATATTCATAACAATACGGTAAAAAAGAGAGATAGGAGGAGAGGAGGAGAATATGAGAAGAGAGCGGGAGCATGAATAGATTTCTGCATTCTAGAGGTGAGTTTTCGGTTTTTTTTTGTAGATTTTTATTTTAAAATTATGGTAAGTTAGCAAATAAAATAATTAGATATGTAGTTATATTGGGTAGTGGGTAAATGTGTAAATAGTATGATTGCAGATATGTAGTTATTTAGGATAGTTTGGGTAAGAAATTCTTATAGTGCTATTCATTCCTCGTAGTTGTAAGTTGTTGTACGCCGATTAGTTTTAGAATATTAGATCTGTTAGTTAGATCTATTTAGGGGGTGATCGGAATAGCGATGGCTTTTGGCTTTTGGTGAAAAACACAGTAATGATCAAAAACATCAGTGGTGAGTTAGTGGATAGTGTAGTGAATAGTGAAAAAAAAGCAGAAGCTAGAAGCTGAAGCCGAAATGAGCGGGGCCTTAGAATATAGAGGGTATAATGTGTGTATGATCTATTATTAATTATGTACGCTATATAGATAAAATATGCATGGTAAGTTAGATTTCTAACATATATGATGATTGTCTTTTCTTTAGGGTGTCGTACGTTAGGGAAATCCCTATTGGACTTGTTATTAGGTCTACTTTGCGTTTATTTAATCGAATAAGCAGCAATCATTAACATCAGATTAATTATCAAATTGATCGACATGTATAACCGAACGAGTAGCTTTCAAAATACACTATGGAGATGAGGTTCCACAGATGGGTGCAGAAGGAATTGATTTGCATGATTTTTCATCTGTGACGACTATTCTTTCAAATGCAAGGGGTTGATTTGCATGATTTTTCATCTATGATGACCAGTCTTTTAAATGTAGAGCAGCATCCATAGGATACTGTTATGAGATGATTGTACTAGTTATTCTCGTTGGATCATATATTTCACGACCTGACGTTGTATGGTGTTGCTACTTCGGCACGACATCGCACGAGCTGAGAGTTAGTAAAATTGAAGGGGCGAAATTTGTTGAGCTCATACATGAGGTTAGTGAATGAGCGTAGATGGCTGTTAGTCTTAACGAATAGTGAACTAGAAATCAAAAGGCTGAAGCGGAAGTCGAAACGACTGAGGACCGTGATATGGAAGAAATTACCCCTTCAAGAGTGAGAAAACTATAATCCTGTCTGTCTGATGCCGGTGATAAAAGGAAGGCTTAAATATTTATTAACTCCGGATCAAGCACATGTGCACACCTGCAAATCTCTATTTTTTGCCCGAATCTGTGTAAAAAGATTGCGTAGTTGCCTTCGATGTTTCCAGCTTTCAATTTCAACTGACCGAAGCACCTAAGTCGCGTAAAACTACTCCATAGCAGTACTAGATTACCACTAGGACTAGTTGACAACCTAAAGCTTCGCTCAGAATAGCTCGGCTTTTAAAATACTATAGCAAATTTGTCTTCTTTTTTTTGTGCTTTGTTTTTTTCCGTATTTTTTTATTGTCCGTGATAGGTAACAGGTTATTTTTATTTTTATATTTTTTTAAATTTAATTATGTCTAATAAATCAACTCAGCTATAGTAAAAAATCAGCTAATTACAGTAAAATTTCAATCAAAAACAGAAGTCATCGCTGTTTCAAATGCCCCTAAGTTGATGTACAAATTTTACTCGTGGCAATTACCTCTCAACTCAAGGCGAAGAAAATGCATGAGTAGTTGCCAAGACATCAAGCCAGCACCACATAGCGCTGCTGCTGAAATCAGGTGATCCGCCAAGAGGCAAGAGGAGAAGAGGCTCCAATAATTCATGAAACGGCCACATGGGCGCGACCTGGCGCTGTTTATCCTGACACTGGAGCACCAGCCAAGCAGGTGTCAGCTTTACCCATCACTGTGCGCGCGCGGTGTGCTCCTCCCCTGCAAAACAATTCGGTAAGAAAACAACGCCCGAATGGGACCAACGGATCTTGAAAGTTTTGGTATGCTTTAACATGTCCGCTCCAGCCTCCACCATCCCTTGTTCGCTCCATGGTACGCACTACTATCCAATCCCAGTGACAAGTGTGTACTGGATCCATGTGTCTCACTGTTCAGGCCAAAACAATGCTGAATACTAGTACTAGTCTAGTAGTTGCAGTAGTAGATTTTAAGGGATTGAGAATGCATCTAAGCAACAGGTTTAAGTTGGATTGAACAATGATAGTGAAGGTCATGATTGCTGGGTCGGTCCACGACATCTTGTTTGAATCGTGAGGTTATAATCTGGACACTACTCTGTTGGGAAAAAAAGACAATAAATGTCGAGTTGTGGATGTACATGCTCGTTTGAGTCGCACACAAACGTAAGAGAACTCACGCCGTTTGCACTGTCGGAACCCTGGTGTGGTGTGGATGAGTCTCACACACTCCAAGTGGAGGCCTTGCGTTTCCCATTAATGTCCAAGTAGTAGTGGCTGGCTGCTAGCTTCCAGCACCCAGCAGAAATGCAAAAGAGCGGGAAAAAAAAAGAAGACGAGAAGCAGAGGAGCAGGCGGAAGCCAAGAGAAAGTTTCGGTCGCTTTCTTGAAAAGAAGAGGGTTCCGGTCGCGTTTTGCTTGTCATTTGGCGGCACTTGAAGAACGAGGACTAGTGCCCGTGGCATGACCGTCCAAAACGGCAGAACTTGGACTGGTCTACACTTGACACACACATCGCTCTCATATTCCCAGGGCCTGTTTAATATGATTGTGACTTCTGATTTTTGACTGAAATTTTTGAATTTTAGCTGTTTATGATAAAAATTACGGAGAGAGAGATAATCGTTTGTGATTTTGGATTGTACAGATGTTAGGCTTTTAATATATACTACAATTAACTTGTAGACTCCGTTTTAAAAAAAATACTCCGTTTAAAAATTAGATACTGTAGCAAAAACCAAAAACCACTTTTAGAAGTAAAAAAAGAACAGACCCCTCAAGCGACTCTGAGTTTTTAGTTCAGCTTTCCTCTTCGTGTCTCTTAAGAATGAGCAATTTCTCCTTAAAAACTGCTAGGTGTTTGGGCGCTATATGGGGTGGCACCCAAAGAATCGATGCAGTTGGACATGAAAGGTGGAACTGAACGGCTCATACGGGGACAGCTTCGTCCATACCCGTAGAAGTGCTCACATTCGTTTGTTTTTTCCGCCTTCCAAGGTGCTAGCACTGGTAAATGGGTATGTGACCGGACCGAGGCTCCGATAGCACATGCCGCACAATTTGGCCGGACGGAAAGCGTCAGATTCCTTCATGCCATTGCTCATCAATTTCAGCCTTCCGGTGTATGCTCTATCGACATTTCACTGTCATTCGTTAGTCGTTTCATTTCAGCTCACGAATTCCAGGCACCTACTCTTGCAACGCCCCCACGCTCCTATAAAGTACTCAAAACGAGCAACCGAACAAGCACCAGCAAGTTGCTAATAAAACGGCGGCAAGTTCGGTGCGAGTTCTTTTGAGTCCCACGTATCCCCACCAGCTGAACTAGGGAAAGTTCAGCTCTCATGGTGTCTGACGATCGGTAAGTAGGTAGAGCTACTAGTTGGCCAAGTGGCATACGCCATAATGCCGTTCCCATTTCAGGGCGGCCCGGCAAAAGAAGAAGAACGATAAGCCTACAACGACTGTAGTAAATAAGACTTAAAGAAGGTCCAAGTAGGCAGCGTGCGTGAACACACGTCCAGAAGGGAGGATTAGCGGGGCAAAGACAAGGAGCATGTCCCCTCTCGCGGATCCATGGATGTGCTTTCTGACCAAACACCTCTCATATCCCGCCCGAGTGGGGGGGTACGAGTGTTGTGGGTGGGTTGGTAGTTCGCTCACTTCCATTCCATCAGCTCGGCTTTTCTTTTAGTAGCGATGGAAAGGCAGTGCCTTTCCCATTTTTAGAACACTCGTTAGAGGATGATGGTGACTCGTTAGAGGTAATCAGGTCACCATCCTCTAATGAGTGTTCTAAAAATGGGAAAGGAAAAGGGCACATAGAGTAACTTGGGATAGGTTTGTGACATCATAGGACTTGGCGTGGCCTAGGCCCTAGAGTATGCTCACCCATCAAAGTTTCTTCAGCATCTTCACCCATCAAAGTTTCTTCAGAGTTCTACCTCTCTTCCCAGATGTGTATCAGTATGGAAGTGTCTGCTACGTAGATAACAAGTAAAACATTGCGTTTAAAGTGTTTTTTGAACCCTGATGAGCTCTGACAATGATTGGTACTCTTTAATAATGTTAGCAAATTGTTATAATTCAACACACAGAAAATCAGGGAAGAAGCAAGACCTGGCATTGGATGATCTCACTCAAGTAGCCTCCCGATGATCTTTAAAGAAATGGGCTTACATAGATGATCCTTTCAGCCTTAAAATTTTCCACTTTCGATGCATCAACATTCATTTCCAGGCGTGTTCAGCCTTACACTGAGTAACAAAACCATGAAAAAGTTTCAGCTTAAGAATTATTTTATTAGCATAATCACACTACTAAAACACCAACAAAAGTGCAAAACCCACTACGATATATAGTACTCCCAGCAGGAGTGCCTACTGGATGACAAATAGAGCGCGTTGTACCAGAACACCTGGACTTATCAAGATCAAAACAAGTTTCATTGGTGTCATGGAAGGCCGCGGCACCAGGAAAGTAATCTCTGTGGAACGTTAAGATGACTCGTAACATCATGGTATCTCAAATCACAAATTGGCAGGTTTCAATTTCTGCAAGAACTTTATTTCTAATGCTTAAAATACTAATAAATATTAGTATACACTATACATCAAAGGCCCAACTAGACCCAACTATCCAAGTATGTTTGAAATTACAACCCTTATAAGTATATTCAGAGTGGCCGAGAGCCCGAGAATGCTTAAGTTAAACAATACAGCATTTCAACTTCTATGCCATCACATCTACATGAACATCTGTTACATGCCGGCCTTGTGCATTCTGGCCAAAACACACTAGTGTTTGGCATTTGCAGCACACAGGGAATGCTTGAGCAAACTGAGCCATTTTGTAGACGCTAGCATACAAATGGAATGATGGCATAGCGAGAACGAGGGTAGTCTTCAAATTTTTGAAGGTACCATTTATGAGTTTGTACAGCTGCAAAGGACAGGTTTGTTATCTGCGCACAAACAAGGTGAGTTTAATCTGCTGAAAGGAAAGAGAACACTGAAAGGATACATAATCGCAAGTTGGTCAGATTCTGACTACGATTGGTGCAAAAAGTAATAGTGAGGCATACCACAAAAATGAACAGGAACCACACCGAAATGTCTGATCCACCACTAGCTATCAACATGCCCAAATATATGACCTATAAACCAAAACAACTATAAATGTTAAAGCCATACTAATTAAAAACCCACAAGAGTTTTATCAGCCAGCAGCTTAGCGCCCTAGTTGAGTCAAGGCAAACAACAGCAAAAATCCATTATATTAAAACACGCATCCTATTATGTTAGCCTGTTAGGAAAATTTAGTTACTCGACAAAGGTGAAATAATTTGCAAGTTCGTAAGATGATATATTATTTTATCATATTTAAGCTATGTACAGAATGTTTGCATTTCCATGTATGGCTGACCGCTCCTAAATTCTGCAAATTTATAATACAGTTGAGTGTTGTTGCACTCTGCGAGCTTGGCTGGCACAATCGGGAACAGAACAAATTTGATGAGAAGTTTGCAGTACCATTGAACAGCTTCAGTGCAAAAAATCAAAATTCCAGCATAAGCAACAGAAAAGTTCCCTGTTTTTCACCCACTCCTGCTAGGGGAAGCCAGTTCAGGAGCAACGCACTCCCACGCTTCCACCAGTGGGAACCCATCCTAGCCCCCTCAAAATAATTTTTATTGACAGGCCTACTCTTAGCCAAGGTTGTCAGTATCGCGACACAGATCATAGAATCCATGGTTATTAAAGTGATGCGGCAAGGTGCGGCGACTCGCCACCTTCACACCACAATATCGCTTATGGCATGCGGCGTGGCGACACCATACACACATATTAACCAAATTTGGTAGCAAATTAAACAGACAATGTAGTAGAACATGCATACCTTGATTTTGTTTATTTTTGAGCTCATATAGTACCATCATCTACCAATATACCTTCTCCCGTATAGCACCCATCTCCTTATGACCAAGTTTATTTTTCTTTTCCTTACTCTTTTTTTGTATTTTCCCCTCTTTCTTTTTTTCTTCTCGCCCAACCGGCCTTCTTTTCTTCTCTTGCCTCCTCTGTTTCTTTTTTCCCTACATGGTCTCTCCCTCTATTCTCTCTCTCTCTCATCCGGACGAACGGCCTTAGCTTGCGTTCGCCTCCTCCCCTCCGGCTCCTCAGTCGGTACCTCCCTCAGATCCGGCCGAGTGGCTCCGGTCCCGGCCGCCTCCTCTCCCTCACTCTCTCCCTCTTTCTTCGATCTGCTCCCCCCGATCCGGATCTAGGGGCGGCTGTTCCCCGTGTCGCTGGCCACTGGCCGTCGGTCCTCCGCCGCTTCCCCTACCCGACATCGCTCCTTGGCTCCCAACCATGGTCGCCTCTCAACCCCCCTCCCCCCAGTTGCCGGCTCCCTCTCCCACTCTCCCGATCTACACACCGCTGCCTCGGCGCCTTGGGTGTGTCGGTCAAGAGCTCGTCGCTGGCTCGGGATCCACCACCAGCTGCCTCTCCACCAGTTACCCCTACGCGCCGCCGGACTACGGCTTGCCACCAATAACCTCGCTGTCGACCTTGTGGCCTCCTCCCTCAGCTGCGTCGCCACAGCTCCATGTCGTCCGCATACTGAAGCGCGGTGAGCCGTCATGGCGATATGGCGACGCCATATCATTGATGGCGACGCCATATCATTGATATAGCGACGGCTTAACAACCATGGTAGTATCATACGATTCTACCAAAGGTAGATGAGACCGATCGCAATATGGATCAGAATCGAGTAGCATCGCAATGGGATTGTGATTCCACTCGTAGAATCGTTAGGATCAGGTAAGATCGTAGTGGGATCGTGATTCCACTCGTAGAATTGTTAGGATCAAGTAGGATCGCAGTGGGATCATAATCTTGACAACAAACTATAATAGTATATAAAATTTGATATTACCTATTGCTAGTTTAAGTTGCACTAGTTTAGTTTGCTTTGTTTTTGTTGTTTTCATGTTGTTCTAAGGTAAAAAAAAAGTATTATCTTTGACATATTGGACTTTTAGATTATTAGTTTATTAAAATAATTAAATAAGTTTCAAAAATCAACCTTAATTCAATATAACATGAATATGTGTACCCAAATTATAAAATTCAATTCAAAAAATCTACTATAGACTTGCATATTTAGAAATATAATTCAATTTTTATATAAAAATATATACGCTTTTAAAAATCTGAAAGAATCGTGATTCTACGATCCGATCCCGTTAGACGAAAAATAATCCTACTTGAGACCGCGATCCTGACAACCTTGGTCTCAGCATCATTAGTTTAGCAATGTAATGAGACCTTCTGCCATATTTGTCAGAATAGTATGTGTAACATACTGAATATGAGAGAACAATGGAGGCACTCACTAGTTCAGCAAGGTAATGAGGACAAGACACACGATTAAACCAGTCACCACAAGGAATAACATACTTATCAGAATCTTTGTGTTCACGCAATGATCCCTGTCAAAATAGTAAACATAAACAATGAAATCCAAAAGAATAACTAAATCTGCAAAACTGTAACCCAAAAGTTTGCAAGGAAAAGATGCATAACAGTGCAGTTTCTTGTCTAAAGGAACAGAAAATATGCATACTGGTTAACTTAACAAATATGATTTGACATTTCATGAAGGGTTCCTGATGTTGGCTGATCTAACAAGTGTCTGTATTTGGGATTTCTATTTTCTATTGCCTATTGGACTCTACCTCTCAAATAGCAAAACAATTCCAACAAGACATACCTTCAGCTTTTCACTAAACAAGTTTTGTTTGCAGTTTCAACACATAGGCAGATGTTTTTATTTTACATTTCTTCTGCCGTTCGTATATGCAAGCATCCTGTTCACATTTACAATGAAGAAACCAGCTAGTATATCTAGGGTTCTAGGTACATTACAGAGAAGCGGATACTTACAAGAATTGCATGGCAACGTATCTGATGGAGGGAGCCCCAAATGAATATAACAGCACCTATCCACTCGCACCACCTCAACGTCAGAAGAGGCATTAGGAGAGATGACGAATCAATTACTAGATTTGGCATTCTTGCACGACCCTTTACTATGAACTCAGCTATTTGACCTTGAAGATAATCCATTGCTTCAGGAATACAAGAGCTAGCAAGAGATAAAGGTGTAGCCACATAATAGCTGGCAGGAAGAAAAACCAAAATATAAGCCAATCCAAAAATGCTATACAAGAAAACAAAAAGGCCAATGCAATGATCTTTGTTCAAAGAAATCCTTATGGAAGATTTTCACGGGTAGCATGAATGCATAATCCTCTACCTAATATCAGCATTATGACAAAGGAAACAACTTAAAGATATTACTAAAAGAAGTCCTAACTTTCAACTTGATCCACAGTCAAGAATTTAGAAACTACAGTTACCAGTAATCAGTTCGGCTATTTTCTGTGGCAAGTGGTATATCTTTTGTTAATGTCAGGTCAAGGTCAGACCATCCAGTAAATTTAATTATGCCTTAATTTATGCCATGTACTTGCATATTTTGTGGATAACCTATGTATAAGGTGTAGAACTGCAGAGAAGAACACCCATAACAAGACCTAATAGCAAAAGCATATAAAATTCTAACAGAAAGACTGAAAGAGCAAAAGGAAAAAAAAGAGGGAATATTTAGCCAAGTTAGCATATTTTAGCAAGAAAATACTTATGCAATCGAAATCTAGAACACAGTGAAAGTTAAGCAATATGGAGCTTACAAGAGACCCGTCAGATATCCTATAATGTGCATCCGAGCTGAAGGGCTGTAGTGGAACACATTTTCAGTCTCATACAGTCGTCTCAGTACCTGAATTTCCATCAATAGAAGTACAAATACTGTCCGCCAGACACGATACTTGTGTTCCATGGTGCGGGACCGGACACTGCCAAAAGAGAACGAATTTGACCCAACAAGATGGCTAGCAATTGCGGAGTAACTCGATGGCTCTGGCAATAATGGCGTCATTTTCATATATGCATAGAACCATATTGCAAGCAGCAAGCCTGTTGTCACCACCACTCCCACCATGTAAAAATGCAAGAAGTACTTTTGTGGAACGGTGAAGTTCTGCAGTTAAGATTAATATGAATTTCTGAGAATTATACAGAAGTTGACTCTGTGAGAAGAGGACTTATAAATTTGATGTGCGCTCTGAATATGTAATTGATCATTATGTTGATGTAAAACTGTAGAAAATTGATAGGTCAATTAAATCCCACAGGCATAACAATATGATAACACTGTTTTTCTCACAAAACTCATTTGGTATGTATTTTCAATGTAGTCATCATAACCAAATCTTCGAAGTTCATATACAAATCGGTTTGCTTTGTATTAAACTTGGGCGCAAACAAACACCAATAACCTTGCTATACTCTTTAGAAGCCCAGACCTAAGGAGTGGTCTGGTTTGTTGTTGAGTATAGTGACTCATATTTTAGTCCTTTAGGATGTGAAAATGTGTGCCAAAAGGAGTCCTAAATGGATGTTAATAGGATTAGAATTCCTACTTTCTTTTGGAGTAGCATTCCTATTCCAATTTGGAGGAGGGATAGGGGGACTATATGAAGCCATGAGAGGTGGTCATGAAGAACCCAAACAACTAAGCAACAAAGTAAAGAAGCCACTCATCTAAAGCTAGAGATGCTCGAGAGGATTAGAGGATATGTTATTCTTTGGCACTAGCTTCTTGTATAGAGCAGGGATCTAAGCATCCTAAAATATCCGAGAGGATTATGAGCGAATGATAATCTCTTATACTTTTTTGAAGTTGTGCTTAAAAAAATTGAAGTCAACTTCGTCAGATCTTTTCTCTTTTGTCGTGGTTGCTTCAACGTTGTTATTTTATTTCTCTATGATATTCATCTTCTTCGTTTTTGATATCGTGCACACTCGTGCCGTATCTTACAAACTCTGATCTGATCCGGGGGTGATGTGCATAAGAAGGGGTATCAGAGTGTGACAAAAGATATCAGGGCTAAGGTTGGATTAATCTAATTTGTGAGGTAAAGCGTCAGGTGGCACAAAATTAAGATCGATGTCGACGATGTGAAATCAAGTAGAGAAATTTGTCAGGGAAGGATTTTTCAGCATGTGGCAATGTGTGATGAAGAATGTCCTTATCTAGCAGGAGATAATCAAAGCTCTCCAAAGAGACAAACCTGAAAAGACGTCCGATGAAGACTGGATGGTGATGGAGCGAAAGGTTATCAGTACAATCCATCTATTTCTTTCTGATGAGGTAAATTACTTCGTGATTAAGGAGAATTCACTGAAGAAATTATGGAGGGACTTAGGAGGATTGTATAAGGCAAAGTCGCGGATAAACTGGTGGGTACTAAAGGTACATGTTGCATATGGAGGAAGATACATAGTTCATTAACCATCTTAATGTCTTCAACAAATTATCACACAACTGACTAGTATGGATGAAAAAATTGAGGAGAACGATAAGGTTATCATATTGGTATCATCTTTACCACCATCATAGAAGCAATTGGTGATAAATATTCTCATCAAGAAAACCACTCTCAACATCAATGAAGTAATTGCATATTTATTGGATGCAGGGTCCTTGAAAAAGCCATCGGAATCTTTATGTTCAGGTGATCAAGCATTGACTGAAGTAGGTGTTACAAGCAGAAGCGAAAGTCACAAGAAGAAGGGCAAGAACAATGGCACACGTGTATGCTATCTATGTGACGATAAACGTCACATGATAAATAGTTGTCCAAATTTAAAGCAAATGAACAATGCATGCTCAATGGCAGTGGCAAATGATGATTCGAATATAATAGTCGTCAATCAATCAGCTACTTCTCATAGGGCCTGTTCTTTTTGGCTGCGGCTTATAGCTTGTGGCTGAGATTTTTGAATTTTAGCCGTTTGTGACAGAGATTATGGAGAGAGATATACTCGTTTGCGATTTTGGATGGTACAGATGTTAGGCTTTTAACGTGTACTATAATTAACTTGTAGACTCCATCTTTAAAAAAAATACTCCATTTGAAAGTTAGATACTGTAACAAAAACCAAAAACTATTTTTAGAAACTGAAAAGAACAGGCCTATAGATGGATATTAGATTTAAGTTGTTGCTTCAATATATGTTCGGCAAGGGAGATGTTTGACAAAGGATCTCTACGTCCAGTGCATGGAACTGTTCACTAAGCAGATTGTAAGGAATATGCAATTACTGAGGTGGAACGGTTATATTGGAGATGTATAATGGAGCATATAGAATATTGACGGAAGTTCGGTATGTTCTCGACGTAAAGAAGAATATAACTTCTATGAGGTCGCTTGAACTCAAAGATTGTGAGGAAGCACTTCGAGGTGGAGTCATAATATTTACTTGCAAAGGGTACGTGATCATGAAAAGTATCTGGTGCAATGGAGGATATCGATTGATGGATACACCTAAAGAAAGGGCAACTAATGGGAGGTCTGATAAAAATCTTGGCCAGGAGAAGAAAAATGTGTCATCAACGGCAGGTACTCAGATATCATCTGAAGTTATGTGCAGAACTGCAAAGACGATTGCAAAATCTAGCAGATGTAAAGGTAAAGGTCCAAGTTGTTGGAAGAAAGAAGACGTGATGGGACCAAGCATGAGGTATCGACGAGCAGGTGGAGCTCAGAGGCAGTACAAATCTATGTCATGGAAGGCTATAAGAACAAAAGATGTGGTTAATCAAATTACACAACAAAAGAACTCTTAAGTGGAGGGTTCAGGCAAGCTAGTCTGGACACTAACACGCATATGACGGTGATGGGCATGAAATTCTGTAGTGGGAGCACTCCTAAAGGTGGGAGGAAAATCAAAAAAATGAAAAAGATGCGAACTAACTTGGGGTGAGTTCTTGTTGGAGCACAATGATTTCAGCGGATAAGAATCAATGTAGAGATTATTGAGTGTGGTGACTAATATCTTAGTCTTTTAGGATTTGAAAATGTACGCTATAAAGAATTCTAGATGAATCTTCATATGATTAGGATTTCTACTCCACTTTGGACGAGGACTGAGGGGATATATAAAGCTATGAGGGGTGGTGACTAATATCTTAGTCTTTTAGGATT
Organism: Melocanna baccifera; assembly: GCA_036346265.1. NCBI lineage: Eukaryota > Viridiplantae > Streptophyta > Magnoliopsida > Poales > Poaceae > Melocanna > Melocanna baccifera. The sequence continues at coordinate 6,713,400 of CM070685.1, forward strand.
TGAAAATGTACGCTATAAAGAATTCTAGATGAATCTTAATATGATTAGGATTTCTACTCCACTTTGGACGAGGACTGAGGGGATATATAAAGCTATGAGGGGTGGTCATGGATGTCGCATCATTTGCCACTGTAAAGATGCGCACTTCAAAATTTGCTTCTCCATGTCTCACTGATATATGGATCCTGGAGCCACATGTGAATGAGATATTAGTGCCAAATTCTGAAATATCTTTGACAGTGGCGAATGATCAATTCCCCCATTTAAACCCTCTACGGTATTAGCATTATAGTGTCGGAATGTTACGCCTAACCAAGATATGTTTCCGAAGGCAAGTTACAATCCACGGGAGATGAGCGGGGAACATAAAAGCAAAGCAGGAATAAGGGGTGTCGCAACAACTAACCGCCGATCCTACAGCCTTGGAGGAGGAGGAGGAAGCGGAGGACGGCGCGGAGGAGGATTGCCTGATGGTCTTCCCGCGGCCGGAGAAGGCGGAGAGGAGGCCGTGGATGATGCGGCCGCCAGCGGCCGCGGGGATCGGCAGCGCGGCGGCGACGATGGGGAGCGTGGCGGCGAGCCACGCGAGGCACAGCAGCGGCTGGAGGGTGTACCCGCCCCCCGTCTCCATGGGAGGCAGCAGAGCAGAGCACCGGGACGCGGGGATTAGTACGGGTGAGGGGTTTGCGTTTGTGCGACGAGTGGGATGGGAGGGAAGCGATCGAATGGAAGGGGAAGGCACGGCACGGCACGCGACTTCGGTTTCCTTGCGATTCGTTTGCGTGATACTGGGCCTCGGGTTGGCCTAGAAATATATGGCCGTCTCCCACCTAATAACCATCACCAGGCAACGCATTTTTAATGCGGTCTTCACTACAGATCACAGGTCGATTCTCGTATTAATTCTCGGTAGCTAGATGTCCATTACCGAGACAACAACGGGTCAAAAATGCGGTCTTCACTACAGATCATAGGTCGATTCTCGTATTAATTCTGGGTAGATAGATGTCCATTACCGAGACAACAACGGGTCTAATTGGTGAGTTTGCGCCTGAAGCCAAAACACTCCTTTCGACTTGTGGCGAGTAGCGATGTCCTCTGAAAAAAACATGGAGGTAATTTTACTTTCTGCTAATCCGTTCATTTCGAGTTTTTTTCGACTTCAGTTTCTAGTTTTTGTTTTTTTACTATTCAGTATTTCGTCTTTTTCTAAATTTTTAGGATATTTTAGGTTTTTTTGTATTTTATTTTTTTTCCGTGTTCATTTGTATTGTCCCTAATAGGTTAACATATTTTTTCTTTTTTTACATTTTTTTAAAATTAATTATGCCTAAAAAACCAAATCAACTACAGTAAAAAAAGATAACTACAGTAAAATTTCAGTCAAAAGCTAGAAATCATCGCTAAAACGAACGCCCCTAAGCCACTGTGAAAGGAAGGAAGCCGTTCGGTAATGCACGTCGATTCCGAAAATGTGCCAAAAAAACTGCCAGACTATAGAGTGATGACGATGCCTTGTGCCTATACATGCCATGCCACTGTATTAGCCATCAGCAAAAGTAACAGACGAGCGCTGATACACGGATTCCTGAATCTGAAGATCAACCCGGCGTAGCCGTGCAGGCCGGGATAATCTAGGTTTGTTAGTCGGATTCAATGCAGAGGCTGCCTTGGAACGTTTGCTCGTGTGAAACAGGCTGACCGCTGCAGCCTCGCCTCAGTCACCAGGTTTCCGTATGAACAACCGGCCCTCGACTGCCAGCGTACAGGGCAGAATGGCATATCGCCGAAAATATTGGGCCTAATCGAAACTATTAGGCCGACTCGGCCCAATAGGTGAATACTCCTGCGGGGGGCACCCAGGACCCGGCAGAACCGCAAAAGTAGTCTGATAGGCCACTCCCGACACTGGCTTCCGGTCTGCCATCCCGACCCAACCCCATGTGGAGCCCATGCGGTTAGCGAATACGAAATGAAACCAGGCAGCCTATCACAGCCACACACCCCTTGGAACGGGCGGTGGGGAATGCGAGGTCGCACGGTGGCGGCCGCAGAGGCTGCCGTGCAGCCTGCAAGGGAAGGGAGTCCAGTCGGCGCCAAGTTGCGACCGTGGGCTCCCATAGGAAATTGCTGTAGCTAGAAGAATCTAGTCTAGCTAAACTGTCTTGGCTGGACAAAATATGTAAATAGCTACATGCTTGGTTAAGTGGTACTTGAATTGTAATTTCAGTTCCTTCTGCTAAACAAAATGATCATGTACAAACCTGGTAATGGTAACTGCAAATTTTCTGTTTGGTGATTTTGTAGGTTAGTAGTCACATGACTCAAATGGATCTTACTGTTTGCACACAAGTATTTGAGGACTTTGATACATGTCTACTGCCTTTCCTTCTCTGTCCGATTTGCAGGACATCGACAGGTGATATCAAAAGCCTCAGACTAATCACAGCGGTCAAAACCCCCTACTTGCAAGATGGGAGATTTGATATTGAAGCATATGATTCTTTGATAAATATGCGAATAGACGGTGGTGCTGAAGGTGTAATAGTTGGAGGAACAACAGGAGAGGGTCACCTTATGAGCTGGGATGAACACATCATGCTCATTGGGCATACTGTTAACTGCTTTGGCACTAACATTGAAGTGATAGGCAACACGGGAAGTAACTCATCCAGAGAAGCTGTTCACGCGACAGAGCAGGGATTTGCTGTTGGCATGCATGCAGCTCTCTACATCAATCCTCACTACGGGAAGACCTCAACCGAAGGATTGATAGCTCATTTCAAGGCTGTCCTCCCGATGGGTCCAACCATTATTTATAATGTGCCATCCAGGACTGGCCAGGATATTCCTCCTCCAGTTATTGAGGCGTTTTCAGGTTATTCAAACATGGCAGGTGTTAAAGTTAATCTTGTTTAGTAGGCTTAGTTTATTTTTTAAAGAGTTTGTTTAGTATTTACAAAGTATACGTATAGGAGTAGAGAAAGGAAATAGGAATCCAAATAGGATTAGAAGTCCAAGTGTTAGACTTGAAATTAGCCTTTATAAGGCACAATAGTCATGTAATTGAGGTAAAGAAAAACGAGAAGAGAGGAAGAGAGATAAGAAGAAAATAGGGAGCAGTTGGTGCTCCGAAAAAGTATATCATCTTGTGCAAGAGATGAGCGAGAGCTAAAATTCCAACAAGTGGTATCAGAGCTTATTGATCTTAGTGGTGCCTAAAGAATATGAGCGAGAAGGCGAAAACCTAGGGTGGGCTAATCTATCTCTAGTACCCTCTTCTGACGACCGACAATTACCCGATGTGGGCAATGAAGATGAAGGCGAATATGTGCGTCCAAAGAGTCTGGGGTGCAATCGATCCGAAGGGGAAGGACAAGGAGTTAGAAGACAAAGTAGATCAAGCGGCTTTGGCTATCATCTACCAAGTGATACCAGACTCGATGAAGCTTCAGCTTGTCGGGAACGAGATGGCACGAGAGGCGTGGGAGACGCTTCAGAAGATGCACGAGGGAGTTGATCGTGTGAAGGAGGTGCAACTCCAGAATTTACGGAACGAGTTCGAGAATCTCCAGATGGGAGAGACTCAGTCGGTGAACGACTTCGTCGGTAAGTTGACTTCACTATACAATCAGATGATTTCTCTTGGCGACAAAATGGAGGAATCTGTGGCAGTAAAAAAGTACCTACGCGTGTTACCAGAAAAGTACGTGCCTGTCGTCACCACGCTTATGTACTCCCCTGACTTGGAGAAAAAGAAGATCGAGGAGATTACCGGTTCTCTCAATGCGCACGATGAGCTACTGAAGGGGTTTCAGTGTTGTACTGAGCAAATATTTCCGTCTCATAACCAACAGGCGTTGCTGATAAAGGGAGATACAAGGAGCAGTGGCTCATCAAGCAGTCGCGGGTGATGGCACAAGCGAGGTGGCCAGAGTGGTCGAGGAAGCAAAGGTGGCCATGGAGATAACGTTTGGCAAGACGGTAGTGACAAATCCCGTGATAAATCACATATCAAGTGTTTTAAATGTGGTGAATACGGGTACTACACGTCACGACACATAAAGTACTTCAACTGTAACGAGTATGGGCATTATGCTTCGAATTGCCTGAGCAAAAAGAAGAACGGGGAGGCAAACCTCGCCCAAGACGAAGAAGAAGATGACGAATCAGTACTACTTCTCTTATCATATGTTGAAAAGGCACCGGTCATAGTGATGCTAAACGAGGAGAACATAGTTCCAAAATTACGCACGAAGAAAGGCAACCACGATCACTTAGATCAGTGGTATTTGGATAATGGATCAAGCAATCACATGACGGGAGATCGCTACATGTTCCATGAGCTCGACGAGAAGGTTTGGGGTAAGGTTAAGTTTAACGATGGCTCCATGGTAGAGATAAGAGGCAAATGGACGATGATGTTGCAATGCAAGAACGGAGATAAGAAGTTGTTGACAAAGATTTACTATATACCAAGTTTGTGCAACAACATATTTAGTCTCGGACAGATGACAGAAAAAGGGTGCAGAGTAGTGCTGTAGGATGAGTTCTTACGTGTCTATACCAAGAACAATGATCTGTTGATGAAGGTGAAAAGATCTCCAAACTGGTTGTATAAAATTTCTTTGAAAACTTGTAAGCAGATTTGTCTAAAGAGTGGCTTGGAAGAGTTAGGAGATGGCGGGACCCAAGGACGAGACTCACTGAGCGTAGATAGGGGCAACCAAACAGGGCATACAGAAGGCCAAGATGGTGGGACCCAGGTGCGGCACGTGCACGCTCAGAGGGTGCGCATGGAGAACAGCTCAGACGCTTAGGGGGTACGCATGGAAAGTGACTCATACGCACATGGTGGCGGGCCTAAAGCTAGAACAGGTGCGTGCGAAATTGAAGGTGGCACGCATACAGCTGCGGACAGATGACTTCGTACGGGTGGTAGACTCTCAGGAGGAAAAAGTGTACAGGTTATAAGAGAAAGACTTGGAGTACATGTTGATGCATTTTTCTATGATTTTGGGGAGGTGTCGTTAACAGTGAAGACAGAATGCACAAGCACAAAAATTAGATGTGGTTTAATCCCAGCTAAGATTTACGTGGGAAAGCGAGCAGGCTTGGTCCAAGAGAGAAGAGCGGGAGGCTCAGATAATAGTGAAGCTCAGGTGGGCAAGCAAGGAAGGATGAGTTCAGTCCAAGTGCGAGGCGCGGCAAGCGTCGAACTGTGCGAGGCTTATGATGGAGCAAGTGCAGACGGTAGGGTAGTGATGGCCCAGGAAAGAACGGTGTACAGGAGTGCAAGTAAAAAGGAAGAAGCAGAAAATAGAGAGAAGATCGGTGTGATCAAGACGGAGAAACAAGATTAAGGGGGTGATTGTTAAAATTAATCTTGTTTTAGTAGGTTTGATTTATTTTTTGGAGAGTTTGTTTAGTATTTACAAAGTATACGTATGAGAGTAGAGAAAGGAAATAAGAATCCAAGTAGGATTATGAGTCCGAGTGTTAGGCTTGAAATTAGTCTTTATAAGGCACAATAGTTATGTAATTGAGGCAAGGAAAAACGAGAGGAGAGGAAGAGAAATAAGAAGAAAAGAGGAAGCGGTTGGTGCTCCAGAAAAGTATATCATCGTGTACAAGAAATGAACGGGAGCTAAAATTCCAACAGCAGGCGTGAAAGAATGTGTTGGACATGAGAGAGTTAAGTGCTACACTGACAAAGGTATAACAATATGGAGCGGTAATGATGATGAATGTTATGATTCTAGGTGGAAATATGGTGCCACTGTAGTTATTTCTGTAGCTAGCAACCTTGTTCCTGGTCTCATGCACAATCTCATGTATGAAGGGGAGAATGTGATGCTAAATGAGAAACTATTGCCTCTGATGAAATGGTTATTTTGCCAGCCAAATCCGATTGCTCTCAACACTGCCCTGGCTCAGCTCGGGGTGGTGAGGCCTGTTTTCAGATTACCATATGTTCCTCTTTCTCATGAAAAGAGAATTGAGTTTGTCCGGATTGTCGATGCTATTGGACGGGAGAACTTTGTGGGACAGAAAGAGGCGCGGGTTCTCGATGATGATGATTTCGTGTTGGTCAGCAGGTATTAATAAGTGAGTTCTGTGTGTCCAATGTATGCTGATGAATGGCAGTAGTGTCGCAGTAAGTATGGTAATTTGCAGTTCTTCTGTCAGATAATTCAGCATTTTTTGCTCATCAGTCGTTGATTTTATCTGTGTAATTGGAAACCATTTTGTTTCTTTGCACTATTATAATGCCAGGTCTATTGAGATTAAGCTAATAAAGATACAACATCCTTGTGGTCCGTAAGTGTTATTCCTTCTAGCACAGTATGCATATCCTAAATCGTTAATATTGCAAAGCACCAACTCCAGGTTCTGCGGTGTTGTTTAATTATTCCTAGTCTGTTTTCTCCTCTTCATCCTTGTCCGCCGAGTTGCTCTTGGTGATGGATGACACGAGCGAGAGCGGCGCCTGCTTCGCCCATCGCTTGATGTCGTAAACCCTCTTGCCGGCTTTCCTCCCCTTGCCGTGCGGCTTTGCCACGCCGTTCTGCCGGTCCTTGGTGATGGCGATGGCCAGGTCGTTGGGAAACAGCGAGCGCCAGACGAGCGCGTGCAACAGCGTCGCAACGAGCAGCAGCGACACCATCGTCGTTGACACGAGGGAGAGGCTCAGTGCGAGCGCTCTGCTCATGAAGCACGGGACGGCCTCGGCGTACTTGACGGTGGCGAGCGATGCCGTCGTCATGGGGAACGTGTACGACCACCACGCTATGGAAAACCTGCGCCGTCCACAATGAACAACGATCAGTTGATCGCGCCAACTACTCAATGGTACAAGGTTCAATTTGGAAGTGTAGCGCTCACCGGAAGCCGCGGAAGAAGTTGATGCGCACGACGAGGGACATGTACAAGAAGAGCGCCATGAAGAAGAAGGTCCGCGCCACGGCGTCGAAGCTGCCGTAGATCGCCGCCCACGCTATGCTCGCGGCTGACGGCGTGGCGATGAACATGGAGTACACCGGGTGCAGCTCCTTGGGCAGCGCCTCGTTGGTCGGCAGCCGCTGGTACAGCGTGACGAACACGACGATGTAGTGCGCGACCCCGATGGCCCAGAGGAACTTGCCGGCCTCCGCCCACCCGACCCTCGCCGCCAGGATGGCCCCGACGAAGTTGCCGACCACCGAGAGGTGGGACGACGGGTTGGCCACCTTGCACAGCCTCCGCTTGCCCCCGGACAGCCACTGCCCGTATATCTTGAGCTCGAGCGCGAACAGCGGCGCAACGAACGCGCTCCACACAGCTGGGTGCGGCCGCTCGGGCGCGAAGGCGGGCGGCAGGCCGATGGTGAGGAACATGGCTGCGATCCACGGCGAGAAGAAGAAGTTGACGCGGACGGGGTGGAAGTACTCGCGGCGGATGGCCTCGAAGTAGAAGACGCACTTGAGCGCGTAGGTGACGGATGTGGCGACGAGCACGGCGACCGCGAGCAGCCACAGCGCGATGTTGATCATGGGCGTGACGCGGAGGAACCGCATCGCCGGGCTCGCGGCCAGCGCGCCCCACAGGATGGCCTGGCTGCCGAGGCCGAGGCAGACGCCGAAGCAACCGATCGGAAACCGTAGCAGGAACGGCCACACCTCGTCCTTCGGCAACAGGATGTCCTCGGAGTCCTACACATACAACTTTCAAGTTCTTGTGTGTGTGTGTGCGCGCGCGTATTTGCAGCAGTTTTAAGAGCTGCACATGCAGTACAGAACAAGGCGCGTCGTGTTGATGTATGCAAGATCACTTACGCGGACTTCGTCGAGCTCAGGGCCGCGGAGCGCGGCGAAGTACCGGCCGGCGGGTACGCTTTTGTTGAGAGGGTCCTCCTCCGGCCTGCCGATGGACAGGCCCTCGACGTGCGACGGCACATCGACGTCGGACTCCCTGATCCTCGGAGGCAGCAGGGAGTTCTGCTTGCTCAGCGTCGACTTGGTCCGGAACATGCTGAAGTCGCCCCTGCGTGCCGTGCCGTCGCCGCCGGCCTGGCCAAGGACGCCGCTGTGGTTGAGCACCCCGAGGCTCTTGCCGCTGCGCGGGAGTGCTCGTTGCCCCCTGCCGCCATTCTTTCCCCCTCTGTCCATGCCCAGCACCGTCACGCCGCTGCCGAGGGAGACCTGCCGGCTGAAGGCTCTCTGCATCGTCGGTGGCCTCCGCTCTCCCCGGAGGTTGATCGGCCCACTCTTCGCCGACTGCCTCGCGTCCTCGGGCTGCGCCGCGCGGATGTCGACCGTGTGATGGCCATGGCCCGTCGAAGATGATGGCTCGGCTGCCATTCTGCAGCTACGTACGTTAGCTACTCACAGCAAGAAGGTCCTAGAAATGTTGGTAGCGTTTTGTTCAGCGCCAATATAAGGCGAGCTCCGGAAGATGTCAACGTGTGCGGTGCTTCTTTCACGTGAGCTACTGGCGTCACTGCGTGCATGCATGGAGCTAGAGGCCATGAGCGGGAGAAGCCGTTGCTGTCCGAGTGGTTGGTCGACGGGAAGGAGATGGATTGCTAGCCATGCCTTTTGCTCGAAAGGAAGAAATCAATGGCGAGGTCACGAGATGTGGAATCCATTGGGTGTGCTACCGTCGTGCGGTTCATAAAACCTGCGGAGAAGTTGAAGTTTCTAACCATGATGAGTGAAAGGAAGAGGCCGACAATGGCCGGAGGCTGCATGCTTACTGTTCGAGGTTGGCATTGTTGCAAAAGTTCACGGGTGTGTGCCCGGCTTGCCATGCAAACGCCCACGGCCATGGTTGATTCCTGGTACACGCAGCTCTGACGAAGCAAAGCGACTCTGCTTAAGATTAGATAGGCTGTCCAGATTGACTAGTGTCAGGAATAGTGATTCTGCTTGGGCGCAATATAATATGTTTTAACATAAATAAAAAACATTTAGTCGCAAAACGGAGCTAAATGTGTGTCTGACCAGAAGAGTTCAGAACAGCTCAAAAATAAGCAAAACTGGCAGGTAGGCCTGTTATTAAATAGGAGGTAAAAGTATCATAAAATCTCGTATGTTTCTCTGTCATACAATTTTCTCAATCATCTTCCAGCATTTCTGAATGAAGATGCGTACATGTAGTGCTGCAGTACTTTGCCGGCCAAGGAAGAAAAACAGCATGAACAAGTAGTATCGTCTCCTGCTGCTCTCTGCGTGGAGGAATCCGCTGCTGTTGCCCCTGGTGTGCTGGCTGATTGAGCTGCTAGAGCTGCAAGTCTTCTTTCTGCTGCGGCTGCTCTTTGCTTTCTTTCCTCAGCAAGTTTCCTTTGTCGTTCCTCCTAATTAACAATACATCAAGGTATAAATGTATAATCATGTATGTACTTTGAAACTATATCATACAATGTGCAATTCTAAGACGGTTGCCTTTTTTGAAACATACTTCCTTTGGAATTGGCAGTAGGCTGGGCAGCTGATGCTTTTGTCTCAGGCCTGGAACAGAAGCACCAATGGAAGTGCCTTTTACATCATTTTGGGACTGTGATGCTTGCACCTACAGTTTGAAAGGATCAAGTGACAGACATAAGGAGCTGAATAACAAACATGACTATGGAAGACAATGTAAATCCAACGACTCATAAGTAGTAATGCTCGCCACCAATTAAATACAAGATATGCAAATCATCGTCTGAATAGCAAGCAAAACACCACATTCAGGGCAACCAGTGCATGGTACATTGGTACCTGCAACAATAAACACCAACAAACAGAAGTATTGCATTAGTGTGTAACCCAGGTGTATGGTATATATGCAATCAGATGTACAGTACTCATAACAGATCTGGAATCAGTACTAACCTTTGTCTTTTCCTTTTCTCTTGCTTTCTTTAATTTCTTCAGTTCCTTTGCTCTGGCCTTCTTCTTGGCATCCTTCTCCGATATGGACTGGATTGGATCCCAGATGATATCGTGGATGTGGATGGTGGCGAGGATGATGGTAGGAGCACCAAGGAGGCGCCGTGGTAACGGCCGGATGGCCAACAAGAGGAGAATAGGGGGAGGAGAATAAGAGGAAGCCAGAAGGAGGGGTAAGAGATGAGGTAAATCTTGCTTGTCCTTCTTTTTCAATCTGCTAACCTCTTATAATCCGAGGCAGCTATCACATCTTATCTTAACTAACAATGAACTAATATGCAGTAAGGAAACCAACAAGCCATATAAATAGGAACTGATAACTATTAGGGAAGTAAATCGAGCCTGCACTATTCTGCGTCTGGCACGCTGATCCAGACTTCAGATTGCACCGTGTCTGGCCCAGCAGAACTGCCGCCTGTGTGATTTGCCGTAGAAGCCCCTTCCTTTGCACGGCGCCTGTAGACCAGACCAAATCGTTTGGGAATGGTGTCTACAACATTTCTCTCTCCATAGAGAAACAGCTTGTCCTCGAGCTGAAATTGAGAATGAGCCGCCCGGAAGTCGTCCAATGATTCCCATGTGGCGTTTGCAAACGAAAGGGCCTTCCAATGCACTAAGACCTCCCATATCCCCTTGTGTAGGCGAGCGCGAAGGACGGAGTTAGGGAGCAGGACCACCTTGCCATGGGGTGTAGGTGGAAGAGCTGGTGTAGTAGGAGGCAACCCATGGTAACGGTTTAGAAGCGCGACATGGAACACATCATGCAAACGAGCACCCTCCGGAAGGCGAAGTTTGTAAGCCATAGCGCCCACCCGACTAACAATCTGATAAGGCCCAAAGTACCGAGGCACCAACTTCTAATTAGCCTTTACTGCCAAGGACACGGCTGGCCTGTTGTGAAGCCGCAACCAAACCCATTTGCCCTGGGTATACTCCACATCGCGCCGACGGTCGTCCTGGTGGCTCTTCATGTACTGCTGGGATTGCAGTAAGTGCTGCCGAATATCTGTCAAGAAGGCATCCCTGTCCTACAGTGAGGTGTCGACGGCGTCCACTCAGGCCTGGCCCGGATCATAGGAAACGAGCAAGGGCGGGGACCGGCCATAGACCACCTGGAATGGTGTGGTGCGCAGAGAAGTTTGGAAGGAGGTATTATAACAGTATTCTGCCCAAGGCAAGTGCTGGACCCACTCGCGAGGACGATCTCCAGTAAGGCATTGGAGGTACATGGCGATGATGCGATTGACCACTTCGGTCTGTCCATCCGATTGGGGGTTAAAGGCCGAGCTGAAGTTTAACTGTACACCGGAGAGCCGAAAGAGTTCCCGCCAAAAGTTGCTGGTGAAGATGGGGTCGCAGTCGCTGACAATGGAGGCAGGCAGGCCATGGAGGTGGACAATTTCCCTAAAGAAGATCGAGGCCACCAAAGCTGTTGTGTAAGGGTGCATAAGGGGGATGAAGTACGTGTGCTTGGAGAAACGATCTACCACGGATAAGATCACTGACTTCCCATGGACCTTCAACAGCCCCTCGACGAAGTCCATGGAGATATCCGTCCAAATGTGGTTCGGCACAAGCAGTGGCTGGAGGAGATCGGCCGGGTGCAAGTGCTCCATCTTATTGCGTTGGAACGTGATGCAATTCCGGATCCATCTTCCACAAGCAAGCAGTCATCGGGGATGTGGAAGTCGGCGCGCACCCGATGCAATTTCTGGGTGCCCTCGTGGCTCATCTCATGAATGGCTCCTAGAATGGATGGCACAAGGGGGCAGTTTGTCGGCAAGAAGATACAATCCCCGTATGTCACCAAGCCATCCACGACCGTCCAAGGAGACTGCAGGGAACTGTCCGCAATGCGCTTGCTGTAGTCCTAGAGAACCCCGTTGGTGGTGACCTCCCAGCGAATCTCGTCAAAGAGATGCAAGTTAGGCAGTGAGATGGATAGCGTGGCTTCCTCGTCGCATCGTGAGAGTGCATCTGCCACTTTGTTGAGGTGCCCCGGCCTGAAATCTACCATGAAATCATACCCAAGCAGTTTGCTAACCCAGTGGTGTTGGGGAGTTGTCGAGAGTCGCTGATCCAACAAGAACTTTAGGCTGTAGTGGTCAACATGCACTGTAAACGACCGTCCCCAAAGGTACGCACGCCAGTGCCGCACAACCTTGACTAGGCCTATTAGTTTGCGCTCATAAGCCGCCAATTTGGAATGCCGTGGGGCGATTGGCCAGCTGAAAAATGCCAGGGGCCGCTCACCTTGGTGAAGCACCGCCCCAAATCCTGAGCCGGAAGCATCACAGTCGACCGTGAAGGGCTTGGTGAAGTTGGGCAGCTGTAGAACCGGCGCAGTTGCCAGGGCTGTCTTGAGGGAAGTAAAGGCCTAGGCCACCTCATCGAACCAGGCAAAACTCTCATTTTTGAGGAGGTGCGTCAAGGGGGCCGCCAAAGCTTCATAATCTTTGATGAACTTCCTGTAGTACCCCGCAAGGCCTAGGAACCCGTACAATGCGCGGAGCGACGGAGGCGTCGGCCACTCTTTAATCGCCCGCACCTTATCGTTATCCATGGCCACTCCATGAGAGGACACAACATGGCCCAAATAGGCGACTTCGCAATGACCGAAGAAGCATTTGCTCTACTTGAGGAAGAGCTGGCTCTCTTGGAGTGTTTGTAACACCACGCTCAGGTGTCGTAGGTGATCCGCCCAAGTCCTGCTATGAATCATTATGTTGTCAAAAAAGACAAGGACGAAATGGCGCAGGAAAGGGTGCATTATGTTGTTCATAAGAACCTGAAAGGTCACCAGGGTGTTGGTCAAACCGAAAGGCGTGACCAAAAACTCAAAAAGGCCCTCGTGGGTGCGGAAAGCCATCTTCCGAACATCGTTAGGATGCATACAGACTTGGTGATAGCCGGAGTGAAGGTCAAGCTTGGAGAAGAATTGGGCACCATGGAGATCATCCAGCAGTTCGTCCACCATCAAGATCGGAAATTTGTCTTTAACGGTCTTGGAATTAAGAGTACGGTAGTCGACACAAAACCGCCATGAGCCATCCTATTTTTTGACAAGGATGACCGGTGAGGAAAACTCCGATGTACTTTTGCGAATGATGCCCTGAGACTCCATGGTATGACACTGGTTTTCCAACTCCGTCTTCTAGGTAACCGCGTAGTGATATGGCCGGACGACCACTGGGCTTGTGTTAGGCAAGAGATGGATGTGGTGATCGCATGGCCGTGGTGGCGGCAGACCCATCGACTCCGTGAAGAGATGCTTGAACTCAGCAAGTAGGGCCTGGAGTAAGTCCAAACCCGCACAAAGGTGAGCCCAGGTCGCCGGCAGCCCAGCCACACCCGTCCACGTCATGTTTGGCGGCTAGCCAGGACATCTGTAGAGTGGAGAAGTCCCATGTGATCGGGTCCAAGGTTCGGAGCCATTAGACCCCCAATATGACATCAAAGCCCCTGATTGGCAGCCCGTAGCAGTCTATGTGGAAGTTTTCACCGGCAATCTCCAGTGGCACCACCCATGCCAATCTTGCGCTTAACACCCGGTCACCATTAGCCACAACGACGCGAAGATCTGGACGAGGCACGAGGGGAATGCCAGCAGCTTGGGCAACTTCGGCTCGCACAAAATTGTGAGTGGAACCGAAATCGACCAATGCAATGCAATCCATGAAGCCCAGGCCAACCTGGAGCTGCATGGTGTCCCCCATGTAGATGTCAGTAAGGGCATAAATGGAGATGCCCGGGTCGTCTTCGGTGGTGGCTGAATCACTGCCCTCGCTGTCATCCAGTTGGAAGTCGATGAAGAAGAGGCATTTGCACTTGTGATCCAGTGAAAGGGTTCGTCACAATTGAAACACAAACCCTTCTTACAGCGGTTTGTCCATCTAAACCCCGGTGAGGTATTTGAAGGGCCGTTGCCCTGCTGGAGCCGACAAGTTGGGTGACTCCGGGGTCTGCAAACTGGAAGTACGAGGCCGAAACGGCTGACGCGGAAAGGATCGTGCCGGCGAGGAGGCTACCACCACCTGAGCCCATAGCTCATAAGAGCACGCGAGGCTCATAGCCATCTATAGGTCCGCGGGTTGTTGGAGCCGACATCCGTGCGCAAAAGGTCGGACAACCCGGATGTGAAGAGTTTAACTTGTTGATAGGGAGTCAATGGACCCATTCCGCAGAGAAGTGCCAAGAACTTGTCTTGGTACTCCGCCACCGAGCCCGTGAGACATAGTCTGGCAAGTTCCCCAAGGGCATTGTTGCGAATCGGCGGCCCGAAACGAAGATGGCAAAGTTCGGTGAAGCACTGCCACGTCGGGGTTCCCACTTCGTGTTGGAGTTGAATGTACCACTGCTGTGTAGCGCCCGTCATGTGGTACGACACAAGCCACACCTTGTAGCTTTCTTTGGTACGTTGGCCCCAAAAGAATTGCTTGCAACAAGCTAGCCAAACCAATGGGTCTTCCTTGCCGTCGAACATTGGGAAGTCCAACTTATGATACCTTGGTACCGCCGGTTGGTGGATGTCAACAGAATGCAATGAGTGAATGGGTAGGATGGTATGGGATATGGGCCGTGTGTAGGAGTGCAGCGGCATGGATGATGGAGGATCAAGGGGTGGCTGCGACGGAAGCAATAAGGTGGTCGCCGGGGTAGGCAAGATGCCCGACCCCCCTGCTACCAATGTGGCAGATGTCATCGTCAACCTTCCGTCATTGGTGGATAGCATCTCCAAGGACTAGAGACGAGCCGCTAAGGAAGCTTGCGTGCGGCCCTGATCCGCCCATTGCTCCATGATCTTGCCGAATGGGACTCCATGAAAGCTTTCAGATCCTCCTCAGTCGAAGCTTGCGCCTTGGAAGTCATGGTGGGAGGCTCTGATACCAAGTTGATATGGACTGGATTGGATCTCAGATGATATCATGGATGTGGATGGTGGCGAGGATGATGGTAGGAGCGCCGAGGAGGTGTTGTGGTAATGGTCGGACGACCAGCAAGAGGAGAATAGGGGGAGAATAAGTGAAAGCCAGAAGGAGAGGTAAGAGATGAGGTAAATCTTGCTTGTCCTTATTCAATCTGCTAACCTCTTATAATCCGAGGCAGCTATCATATCTTAACTAACAAGAAATTAATATGCAATAAGGAAACTAACAAGCCATATAAATAAGAACTGATAACTATTAGGGAAGTAAATCGAGCCTGCACTATTCCGCGTCCGACACGCTGATCCAAACTTCTGATTGTGCCGAGTCTGGCCCAGCTGAACTATCGCCCATGTGATTTGCCGTAGAAGCCCCTTCCTTTGCACGGCGCCTGTAGTTCAGACCAAATCGTTTAGGAATGGTGTCTACAACATTCTCTGCCTACAGTACAACAACATGTCAACTTGCACAACCAACTTGTGTGCATTCACTCAATGAATTTTACAATAACAGCCTCTAAAGGGCAACGAAAAGAAGAGCAACAAATCTTTATGCAGGGCATATAAAACCCAGCTGCTTTGCAGCTTGTGATTCTTCCATATCCTTTGTTAGTGCACTAGGCACATCGGCAGCATGCCAATCCCATTTGTCAAAGTTGAGCGCCATAAATCTTCTGAATGTATTTCTAACTTCCTTTTCTGAAGCCAGCATGTAAGGTGTCTTTCCTCTTGCATCTTTGATGCAAGGATCCAAATCCTGCTCAAGTAACTCCACAGTTTGCTGAGCGTTGCCAGACTTTGCTGCCTCATGAAGAGATGTTGTTTCATTCTTAGATGATGGTATGGATGTTGCTTCATTCTTATTACACGAGTCTAAACTTAAGGATGAGATGGAAATAGATTCCTCGGGGTCCATGATTATTTTCTGCTTTGCTTCTTTACTGTGTTCAAGACAGTCACATTTTCCACATGGGGCAAGACAGTCACATTTTCCACATGGGGCAAGACTTCATCCATGACAGAGCATCCCGTCTCAAAATTAAGCTGTGTTAGGTTACTATACACCCATTTTGCTTCTTTCAAGGTGGGAGTGGGACGATGAACAGTCAATGGGACTGGACGAATATCAAATGCCTGCAGTACCAACTGAGTCTTATCCCCATCGAAGAGCATCTGACGGTTCTTTGATGGAGCATATATAAAGGCACAAACACGGATGTCGAAGTATGACCTCCAAGAAACTACTAATTCTTGAACTTCCAGCAATAAGATCAACAAAAAAGAAAGAAAGAAAGAAATGTAAAAAATGAGCCAATGAGGAAATCAACTTGTAATCAGCATTAATATCTACTATCCTACAATTCCAGTGAACAAGCACCAAAAGTAACTTTTGCTTTGAAATGTATAGCACCTTTCTCAATGCCGCTTCATTATAACAGTGAAGAGACAAGCCTGCTGAGTGTGCAACCTTTCCAGTAGCATCTTTTCCAGATTGACTCTTTCAAGCCTTTGCCCTTACAACATACCTAAAATATAAAAGGATAATAATTATCAGCATTTATTAACAGCATCTAAGTTTGTCAGCTACAAAGATACAATACAACTATGCCAACTAAAAGAAGGAAAATCGTTATGCAAAACCAATAGATGGGACACAGCACAGGCATTAGGAAAGTAATTTTTTATATAAACAAGCTTAGAAATTTTCTTCACAAAAAATATAAATGCAATTTTGCACTGGAAAAGGTGCATTTTGTGAAAGGGTAACTAGAAGTTCCCTGCAGCACTCAAAACCCTCCTTTTTACAGGGTTGATACTGTATACAACATTAATTATGTAACCGATGGGCCACCAGAAGATTATCAAATTTGTTATAACCTGGGACCTCAAGGTTCTTTATCATGTACAGGGTGTACAGAAAATTCACCACGGTATTATTCGAGAAGAAAATATGGCTAACAACTTGGAATGCATAAAACTTGAAACAGGCAATCTTGTTACCTATGAAATGTTTTATGGGCTATGACTGAGTCTCCATCAAAAACAAATTCAGCAAAATGTCCACCACTTGTTAGTAGAATGATCCCCAAATGTGATGCATCACAAGGTTCACGTGTCAAATGCTGAACTCTACTTATCACGTCATCCTCCTGTGCAAACGATGTAGATCCATGACTTTCCATCTGGCCAGACTTGCAATCAAAATATGGTTCTTCATGTTCTTTCAACAGTATGCATCTCCAGATAGAAACCGTATCGCCAGAATGACAGCAAAAATAAAGTTTCTTCTTGATATCCTCCTTGCCTTTAATTGAGAGTCCACGATCTGATGCGGGTCCATATTTTCAAGTTCATCCTCTGAACCAGATACACTAGATACCTCCAAATCGTCAGACAGAGAATCAGAATCCGCTTTGTCTAAGTCCTCTTCCTTGATAATAGTTTTACCAGCAATGCTCAGCTTAACCTAACAGGAATGCCAAAAATAGATGCAAGAGGATTGATAAGATGAGACACATGTATCATGTTTAGGGCTTCAAGAATGATATGTTACACAGACCCCAACAGTTATTGGACTAAATGAAACAACAACAAGAAGAGGAGATTTGCACTTTTTAATGAATGAAACAACAAAGGGTGGAGATTTGTGCTTTTTTATCCAAAGCTCCATGCAAGAAGAAAAATTCCTGTAGCACCTTCAGAGCTCCAAGGTAACTTGAAACTAAAATTGCCCCTAACGCTCAACTGTTGGTGAAGAGCCAATCAGTTTAATCAGTGAATCATCAAAGCTAGTACAGCGCAGAAGGACAAAAGGGAGAATGCAAAACGGACAGAGTCATCAACAGCATTAATATTTCTGTGTGCAGGGCATGATCAGTGTGTTTTTTAGTTTGTTGGTATGACTAGGACAATGAGGGTAGCTTGTCTCCTATGGAATAGGTGGATTTTGGTGAGAAACATGAACATGTGACAACCAAGTTTTCCATGTCAAGTTTGTGAAGGCCATATCAATTAAGAGAAACTGGTGACCATCTCATATTTAAAACTCTTTTCTTGAAAACGCAGGAGGAATACATTTCATTCATTAAGATAGAGGAGTTACAAGCATGACATGAAAGTCATGAGAATTTTTGTAAGGGCTAGATTGCAAGCTCGTACACCACCTGAAAAGGAGGAAGAGGGGACGATAGAAGAAAGAGTCTAAAGAGTGCAAGGGATGGGGGGCTCCAGGACGGAGTCAAGGCGACAATGGATGTCTCCCAGCTTCGAACTCGTAGCGGCAGACCACGACGTAAACTCGTGCTGAACTCGCTGGAGGAAATCCTCGGTGCTAAACTTCCACTGACCATGGTGCAGGGAATTTCTTTCCTTTCATGTCATCCATATGGCTAGAATGAAGAGGGTGTCCATTCCTTTTCTTTTGGAGCAAGGAGCCAAACTCCTTGCTTTTTATCAGCTTTCTTGTCATCCATATTTAAAACTCTTCAGTCTTCACTGTTTTTTATCAGCTTAGGATTGAATTGAACCAGCTAGTGGAAGCGATAATATGTTATTGGGCATCATTTATTAGTTATATGAACAAATTCTATCATCTTTTTAGAGATTTAACCGAATATATTTTGCTGGAAGTAGTAAAGGTTCTGCAGCACAGCGCAGCCCAACACAGCAATGCTAAATGTTGTCAGGCTTATGATTAGCTCTTCCTAGGTATCATTGTATGATTTTTTCGTCAATCTAAGAGATTCAAATAATAATCTGTCTGCCTAACCCAGTAACCCTCATACTGTTTTTCTTCTACAGTAGTCGAAAAAAAATGTAATCAACTCTCCTGTGCATCAAATATAATTGTGCATTCCATCTACTGAAGAATGTATTTCATTATCAGCACTAGCAACTAAACAAAATTTAAACATTTTCGTCAATCTATCTTCGTACAGTATGTATTCTAATAACCAAAGAAGGTGCGGATAGATACGTTGAGGCGGTGGAGGTCGGACTTGAAGTGCTCGCGCTGCTCCCGCAGCGACTCGAACTCGGCGGTGCAGGTGTTGCACGTCCATCTGAATCCCGCATCCTCCGACGGTTGCTGCTGCTGCGACGGCGGCGGCGCCGGTCGGGAGGGTTCGGACGGTTCCGCTTGGGAGGGGGGCCGAGGAGGGGTGGGTCCGGAGGAGGACGTTAGTCTGTGAGTTTTATCAGATTTAGGAATTGATTGATGGATATATTTTGGATGGTTGCGATATGAAGTTAAAATATTATGAAGATTGGATGGTCCAGATAAATAAAAGAAATGTTTGAATTATCTAAAGAGATATGTTTTATTGATTTTTCGTTTTAGATCTAACAGCCAAACGGTTATGAGGGTGTTCGGACCCTCCGAAAAGTTATCTTCTACTATCGTCCAATGTATATCTAACGACTGCCATTGAGTTTAATTCAGTTGAGGTGTTCGGACCGAACATTAGGACTGTCTTAAAGATGATTTGAAGCGTTGGCGGGATCGGACAGTAGTCTGAGTTATAGAAGCCATTGTCGACTTCACGTAAGCAGCGAAGGGCCACCGTTTGAGCGTTTGATCTTCATCCGACGACCTCTGTCTGTTTGAGTACTATTACTTTTGCTAAACTGTGCAATTTTGTCATAAATGATATTCATTATCTTTTATCTTAATTGAATTTAAGCTCTAATCTATAAATATCTAAGAAATAAAACTCTAACCACCATTTTAATATATGTAGTTTTTAGTTCTTAGTTGTCTACTTTATCCTTTTTTGCAATGCTTTTATCAGTTTTTATGTTTATACCTGTTTGATTGGACTCTAAAATCGATTGAAAATTTTCAAATCTTCCCGGGTCCTCACAGAGGAGAGGTCGAAGAGCGAGCGAGGAGGCCTCTTCTCCGGCAAGGCCGCCGCCATCTGGTAGGAGGAGCCGAGGAGGCCGTGCTTGGGGATCCGACGTTTCGTTGCGTGGCGCGCGGTATGCGCTAGGAGCGCCGTTAGATCAGAAATCGATGTCAGAGAACAACACCTCTGTGTTGTTTATCGGTTTTCATGTTTGATTTCTTCAAATTGGCAATTTGTTTTGATGTATTATTGTACCTTCTTGCGAATTTTGCAAATTCTTCTTCACACCAGGAAAAGCTAGTTATCGTAACTGCAACATACATATAGAATCAAGCAAGTTATGTTCGGATTTGAATCATAAACTATAATAAAACGAGCAAGTTATGGTCGGATTTGAATAATAAACTTTAGAAAAGCAAGCAGGGTACATTTACCTTTACTAGTGCGTGACCGATCCAAGTTAAAAGTATAAATGTGTTTATTTACTACTACGTCAAAGATAAAGAAAAACAGGTAGTACAAATTTACCAATCCCAAATAGTAATGTTAAGACTCCTCTGGAAAATAGTAATATTAGACTGAAGCAACGCAGAGAGCCCCACAGCTAAGCTCGAATCAGTCTCATCACAATTCCAGCTCATTTCTGCTAAACCAAGGCACATAGCATATTCTTTTCAGTTTCTCACAATGACTTTTAATTTTTGTTACAGTACATAACTTTCAAATAAAGTATTTTTTAAAAATAAAATCTACAAGTTAATTATAGTACACATTAAAAACCTAACATCTGTATTATTTAAAATTGTAAACAAGTTAGTGCAACCAAAAGAACAGACCCACAGTCCATACGGCCATACGGCATGCGCTGCTGCAGCAGCAGGAGTTGCTGGCTGCGACGCTGTTCTTGGGCTGGGCCGCTCTGCGCTACAAACGGGATGCAGCATCCAACGCCTCCCTCTGCCCCAGCATCTGACCGGTCAGTGCGTGTAGTTAGGGCTGAAAATGAGCGGAGCCAGGCCCGCTCAAGCCAAAGCTCGTCCAATCGGTAAATCACAGCTCAGCTCAACGCAGATCGGCTTGTTAATGAAATGAGCCCGAAACCCAACTTGGTTTGGTTTGAATCGAGGCTCGAGCTGGCTCGTATAGCTCGCGAGCCGTACGTATATCTCAAGAAACCAAACCAGTGAACAAATTCATTTAGACGGGAACAAAAATTAGGGAAAAAACTCAGAGCTCGGAGATGGGGAGATTGCAATGCTGGTGAGCTCGGAGTAGGTGGACCTGTTGTCCCCTCCACGTTGACGAGCTCAAAGTCAGAGTAGGGGAAGATGATTCTCTGTTGCCAATCGGAGGCGGATGGCGAGATGGCTTAGATTCGGTTGTCGCAATCCTGGTTGCTTCCACCCCAACCACCATTCAGTGCGGTCTGCTGCCTTACTCTCATCCGTCGGAGGCGGGGGAGACGCCGTTAGAAATAAGTTTATATGAGTTAAGTCTATTTTTTTAATTTTAAAGTATATATGATTTAGTACCATATTAGCATATTACTAAAGTAAGGTGAAGATGATAAATTTATAAGGTGAAGTCCTCTCCACTCCTTAAATATGGATAGAGATGACATTAGGAGGACTTTGACTAATCACACAACCGTATGCATATTCGTGTATTTTCGTATAACTGTGACTTGCGATGCGCGACCGTGCCATGACGTGGCGCGCCACTTGACAGACTAAATCGATATTATTTTTTCTAAATCGTGCAACACACACACTCTCTCTATATATATTTGAATGAGATTCAAACATTTGAATTTGAGACTTTATTGGGTTTTGATAACAGCAGTTACCAGTGGGTAAATTGCTAGTTGAATGTATCAGTTACCAATGGGTAAATAGATGCTTAATCATGTCAGTTCACAGTCTGTCTATATACATGCATAGAGACGTCCAGAATATTTTACCAAGAATCTCACCGCCTCCATTTCTTCCTTTTGTGAACTTGTGTTGTTATGCTGCATCGTCTAAATCTCATCGACTCTTTTTCCCGACGTGTACCATGGAGAAGGGGAGCGGTATTTCTAAGCCGTTGTTACCGTAAAGACCTACACAGGGTGCGGCAATAAGATTTTTGAACAGCACATATCTGCACGACCGCTCGCTTTATTGCGTCATCTACGTTTTACACTACATCAATCCTGTGTTGCTTCCTGTTCTTGTCACACTCAACTGTAAGTCGTTCGTATGATTGATTGACTAGTTTAAATTCTGTTTCTATATGTTTTTAAAGTACAATGACTTATGTGTTGTTAGCACTACTTTATACATCATTAGTTTTAATGATATTTGCTTTATAGTAAAATCTAAAATTAAAATATTATCTATATTTCTAACAGACGCCAGCTACCATGAGCCGCTCATTGCCACTGCCTCGATGGTCGCTAGCAATCGATGGAGGCGAGGGAGACTTTGGGGTCTGCCAGAGCCGCCACCCGTTACCAACCCACAGTGGAGAGCGAGTAGGGGTGGGAGTGCTTGTGCAGCTGTGCATGTGTGGCTGTGTGAGCGGTTGTGTTTGTGCTCAATGGGCTATTAGTAGGCTAGTAGCTAATGGGCCTAGGCAATGGGCTGGTGACTTGGTGTAGCCATGTGGGCCAATTTCCCTTCTTGCATCCTGAGCTCAACGAGTAGCTCGTGAGTCGCTTGGACTTGGTTCATTAACTAAACAAGCTAGAAATGAGGCTTGACTTAGCTTATATATGTTACTAATTCAAGCCAAACTGATTCGAACTTGTTTCGAGCTGAGATGGCTAACGAGCCTCGAGTGTTTTCCATTGCAGTACTTTTCCATCCCCACGGGTGGCAACCCCAGAAACCACTGGCCGCAAACAAAACAAAAACAACTCGCCTGTTACACGTCACTGCACACAGGCACAAACGGAGTGACCGTAGCAGTAACAACACTAAAACAATGCGTGAACAACATGCCATCTTTATCATTACTTACTATTTGGAGGTTTTTTCAGGAGCTCCAGGTTAATCCTAAGACTAGAAATTACCACATAGTCTACTAATTGAAGGCCTTTTCAGGGGCTCTTAAAATAATCCAAAGACTAAAAATTGCCATATTAATTTAAAAAAGAATATATTGCTAGAAATTTTCACGTTAATTGAAATAGAGAAATTCTCGATCATTGGTTTGTTAATAACGACGCAATGTAAGGACTGGATCAAATACTATGTTGAGATAAGAATTCGATTTGGAAAAAGACATGCATTGAGGTCTTCGCTATCTCCTAGTCCAACCAAAATTAGTTGCTGCACGATTGCATGTGATTATCCGAACTCGTCTTCCGATACGTACTCTTCACCTATCGCAGCAAGGAAAATACTGATCTTCACTGATCAAGCAAAGGCATTAATTAAAGATTAAGCAAACACGGTACGGGTCCAATGCACCAGAGGCTTTCTTCAACGGCCGCGGCCGCGGTGGACGTGCCGCTCGCAGTACTTGTTCCCCGGCACCACGTCGCGCGAGCACCTCCACTTCTTGCCGTCCGTGCGCCGGCACCGGCCCGGCTCCGGCTCCAGGCTGCTCCTGTAGTCGACACACAAGCTCCCCAGACCCATCACTGCACAAATTAAACGATCGACATTGGCAAAAACTAATCAAATAACATGCACGGACGCAATGGCAAATCAAATGAAGCTGGAACCAAAGAAAATGGGCCGCACGTACGGGACGGGAAGCTTTGGGGGCCGAACGAGGAGGCGGCGACGCTCTTCCATATGGGGAGCACGAGGTGCACCGGCACTGGCGCGCCGGCGGAGAAGTAGCGGTAGATGAGCACCTGGAGCTCCAGCTCCTGCCGCTGCATGAACGTCAGCGCCGACGGCCGGATCTCCCGCGTCGCCGCAGATGCTTCCGCGTCACTCCCACTGCTGTCGCTGCCGCTGCCGCCCAGACCGAGACCTAATCCAAGAACCAGGGGCGAGGGCGCCGCCATGGTAACCACCCCTACATCCATACCCAAACAGCACCACAGAAACTAATGGCTTGTTCGAGACAGAGTAAAATAAAAATCGTATAGTACGCGCTACATCTCTTATACCGTCGTTCGGGTCGGCGCCGGAGAGGCGGGGAAGCTTGGATGGCGGCGGCGAGTAGACCTGCCTTCCCTCGGCCATTTGTGGACTTCTGTGTAGCTGTGGGTGGTGCGTACTGCGTAGTTTGTGTTGTGTTATTGGTTTGAATACTGCGGTGGCAGAGTGAAATGGAACGTGCAGGTTCTTAGTGAAGGGAAGGGATGGTGTGTTGTCGGTGTCAGTCGGACCGGGTATATCTACGTCTACGGGACACTCCTTCGGTGCTCTCTTGGCATATTTAGTACTGTTTGTGATGGTAATTATAAAAATAGTTGTATGCTTCATGTATTTGTAAAAACTAGGGTTTTTGATATATAGTGATTGGGCTGCGGCGTCGGAAAGACGACACGTAATCCCTGCCGCCCCACCATCGAGCGAGCCTGCCGCTCTGCAACCGGATGGCAGGCAGCTTGCCGTTCCATGGCCAGATGGCAAGGGCCATGTCGCCCAATGGGCAGACAGCAGGTAATTAATTCAGCTTAATTGCCTGTCTTAATTTTTTGTGTAATATTTATTTAAATTTTTAAATATAATAAATAAGTTTAAAAAATTATAAAATTTTATATGCAGTCTTCGGTCATAACATAGTTGACTGTGTAATTTTTTGACAAATTTACCAGCTCTGAATATTGCTAAACAATTTGTACAATTTTGATATTTATATGAATTGTTACATATAGTAAACGAGCTCATAAATTACAAAATTTTATGTAAACCCTTCCGACACAGTCATAGTAATTGTGCAATTTTTTAAAAAATTTATGTGCTTTGAATTTGCCATTTTAAATGATGTTAGTTTAATCGTTAAATTAGCGATGCTCAGACATTGTTGCAGTGAATGACCTTTGTTTTTCACACATATGTTGCCCTATTGTTGCTATCTTTTCTTGTCACTGTGTCCTTTACACAATTGCAGCTAAGACCAAGTTGGAACGGTGCTGGTCTGAGATGACCTACACCCCATCATCACTCGTGCAAGTCGTAGCTCCAGTCCCACCAACACCACTGACAGTTGCAGTCCTAACAACATCACCGGTACCAGTACTAGCACCAGCAACACTGGTGCCCGCCGCCCTTCTCCTGCCCCTGCCCACTCCCATCACCCATGGTGCAGCACCGATATGTTACCCAGGACCCCGCACCTAACTTACTGCTCATAAGAGCGTGCGCCCGCCACCCGCAGCAGACGATGGGGGATCCAACAGAGGTTGTTGCCATTCTCGTTCTCCCTCCCACTCCAGCTCGAGTTCTCCAGATGTCAGCCGCAGCCGCTCCTGCTCCCCAGGGGACAGCTTCACTTGTGGAGAGGACCACCCCGAGATGGAGTAGTTACTGTAACATAGGTTAGTCGTCAGGCAGTCTTGCAGTTTGCAAGCACTCCTTCTCTACCCCTTTTGTACCTTCCCTCAATAGATGATGTGTATAGGTAATGTCATGTAACATCTTTTGTAATGAACTAATCTATGATATATGCTTTTATTACATTGCTTCTTTGGTTTAATTCATTTTTCTCCTGTGTCAGTAGAGGCTAGATGTAATCATTATGTACTTCGATAAAAATTTACACCATCAAGTTCATTGTGTACAGATTCTAAAAAAATTTTATAATTTTTTCAGCTCATTTCCAATATTAAAATGTTCTACAAATAGTTTACATAAATAAATTTTGCTAATTGTGCATTAGCGCCAATTTTTGATAAACATTCATAATGGATAAAATTATCCAAAAATTACACAATAAAGTAGGTTGTGTTAGGAGGATGTATATAAAATTTTGTAATTTTTGGAGCTCATTTGTTATATATAACAACTTCTACCAATATTATAAGCATACAAAATTTTGAGTAATCATAGTGGATAAATTTGTTAAAACATTACAAAATAAAGTACATTGTGTGGGAAGGCTGAACATAAAATTTAGTAATTTTTTAAGCTCATTTGCTATATTTAAAAATTTGAACAAGTATTAAATAAAAAATATTAATTCAACAGGTAAATAAGCCAACTTATTATTTGCTATTTGGCAGCAGGGCGGCAGGCCCCTACCATCTGGTGGCCGGACAGCAGGAGCACATGTCACATGCACGGCGCTGCTACCTGGGATACAAGGGAGCATCCTTAATTACTATTTTGGTACCTATAGGGAGAATAATTGTGGCTCTTCCAGTGCCAACAATTAGAGCATCGTTTTCAGCGATAGTCATGATATTTTCTATTTTCTTTGTTAATATATGAAAATGTTTTGTTTCCCTTAATATCGAGTTGGTGGTTCGACTGTCTACTAGGAAAATCTCTTCATCCGCCATCGGATTTGATGAGTAGTTCTACATAGAGTATATTATAATCAAACAATAATTCAACAGGAATAAAGATTTAATAGAACAGACAACTTATTTTATCCATTAAAATAAAGTTTAAATCCTAAATAATTAATGCTTCATAAGAGCATGAACAATACACTATTTTTCTATAATAATCTAAACTGATAAAGCAAACTTAAGAAAACTATGACATCTAGAGTTACCTGAGTAGATAGCACATGGTCTACTGCATGTTGTCATATGTGTCAACCTCTATGTGATCACCCTCTACTGTAGCGTTGAGCTCCATTATTGCGCTTGAGGCATCACTATTATCAGCATTAGGCTGATCAACAAAGTGTGTCTATGCAGTCTTCTTCACTGGTGCCTTCTTGCCTTTAGCAATTGACTATTGGTAGAGCTCCACCAGATGCCTTGGGGTGTGGCAATTGCGGGACCAATGGTCCATACAACCACACCCGTAGCAAGACGAAGGAGGGTAGATCTTCTTGCTATCCAAGTCTGGCTTCTGTTACTTGTCTCTCCCTTGCCTCATTTAGCGGGGCTTGCCATTGCCCTTTTGCATGTTCAGTTTCTTCCACTATCCACTCTTTTGCATAGGGCCCCTTCTACGGGCTGGCTACCATGAGTTCTTTCGTAATTAGCATGTGCTTCTGGCAGTGGCTGTGACATAGTGGGACGAGTCTGATAGTTCTTCATCAGTAACTCATCATTCTCCTCTGCCTCGAGAAGAGTGGTAGTTAGCTCTGGTACTTTTTGTACTTGACCTGATGATATTGCTATTGGAGTATCCTATGGGTAAGGTGAAAAGTGATCAATGTCTTATCAATCATATCAACATCTGTGATCTTCTGGTTACAGAATCTGATCTTAACGGCAAGCTTGTGAATAGCAGAATTGTATGCAGACACCCTTTTGAAATCCCAAAACCTGATGTTGGTCCAGTTACGCTGTGCTTCAGACAGCATGATGGATCTCTACTAATCATACCTTTTATTCAGGGAGTTCCATAGTGCCAACAGGTCTTGTTTCAGAAGATACTCAGACTTCAAGTCTGGGTGAATGTGGTGTCTCAAGAAATGTATTGCCGCACATTTAGCGGCATCAGAAATGGTGGGAGCCCTAGCTACTAGTTATGTTATGGCAATGCTAAGGGATCTGGCTGTCAAGTTGATTTTAGCATGTATGGCCCATGTGAGATAGTTGCTATGGTCAAGGGCAAACTCAGCAAACTCTTTCTTAGCGATGTCAGATATCTCCTGTATTATTCATGCATAATTCTAAATTTATTACAGGTAAACAGTATGAATATTGCTAAATCAGCAAGGTGTGGAATTTATCTATTCGGCGGATATTTTTTTAAGAATTTTGTGGATTTTTCTAGCAAATTTAATAATTTTCTGCTAATTAATAAATAATTTTCAGAATGATTAACTAAGCAAAAAACAATATGGTAATTCCAGAAATATAAATAACAATGCCACAAGTAAACTAGATCATAATAAAACTGAGATAATCTAGTAAATAAAATATGTGGGTGGAAAATTGGTCTACTGGACTTAATTGCAATTATGACAAATTCTAAGGTCAAATTTTATAATTTATTTTCAGTTTTCATTATGTTAATTTAATTTTACCGAGAACCAGGGGTCTAAACGCAAAAAATCCATCACATACTCATAATTTCTTAAATCCTCGGGGGCCTTTATGCAAAAATGCAAGCTACATTATCCTCCCACCGGTCCATCTCTATTCCCCCTTATCCTCCTCTCTCGGCCGCAATGGTCTCAGCCATCTTCTCCCCTCCGACGCAAAATCTGCATCCACCTCCGGCCCTCTATCCCCACCGCCGCAAAATCCGGTAGCTAGTGGGCAGCACCGTTAGGCGGCAAGCGCCTCTGGCGCAGGGCTTCAGGCCGAGCGCGACCAACGGGTTATCGTGGCGGGCAACCGGTGACCGGTGTGCTGCCGCGGCGGTCGGTCGGTCAGTCGGCAACCGGAGAGCTACCGTGGCGGCGGTCGAGAGACGGCCGCCGACGAAGGCAAGTCGCCGCGATGGCGATGCAACCGAGAGGCTGCCGTGGTAGGCGGTCGGGGAGCTTGGGGCGGCCGGCGATCGGAGGACTATCGTGGCAGGCGATGGAAGCGGGGATGGGCAGGCAAGGCGGCGGTCGCTCCAGCAGGTGGCTTCGAGCATGGGGTGGCCCGCGGCCTCAAGCGAGCGACCCATGGGGTGGCAACTTCGGGCGTGCTGGCGACCGTGGTGACGGCTTCAGGCCTAGCACGGCGGCGCTGGGATGGACTTCAGTGGCGCGGTGGCGGTGCGTCTTCGTGCAGCCGAGCGCAGCTTCTAGCATGGGGGGTTGCGTCTTCTGTCACGGCAGGTTTCTGGTGGTTGGGTGGGCTGCCATGGTAGACTTCTGGCTGCTGGTGGCTTTCAAGCGATCGAAGCCGTGCGGCGGCCGTGGGATTTGACGACCGGTGTCCATGCGGCGGCCTACAGCCAGTGAGAGCTTCGGGTCCGTCTGATGAGATTAATTCCTTCTATAGTGCCGAGTATTTGTTTTGATTTAAATTTGGTACTAATCAGATGATTGCAAACTGGAGTACTAGCGAGCCGTGTCCCGCGTGATCTTGGTGATTTGACTTTACACAGGCCTGGCCAACTCCGAGTTTGAGGTGGCATGCTGCCGTGTTCCCCGTGCTGTATTTGATGTCTCCATCTTGCATTGATACGACGTGTATAGTTATACAAGTTACCACGTGGTCGTACATACGCTGGGACATGGACGTACTGCACACACACAGGAGAGCGCCCCCCGTGCCTCGCGGGCTCGCTCCCATGCCCCCCCAGGCCCCAGCCTAGCTTCACCAGGCAGGGCCACTACACCAGCAACCACGGCTGAGACCGCGTCCACGCGTGCCCATTAGCGTGGCATCTCGCGCGCCGCGCGGGCACGCTCGTACGTTTAGGCAGGAACGCGTACCGTCCGTGGTGGCTCCATCCGATTCCCTCTTCCCGTGTATGTATGTGTCACGAGAACGCCAGATCTATCTCCGTGAGACGCATGGGACCGTCGCGCCCTGCCATGGCGCCCTGTCCCCCGCTCCGCCGCGGTACTTGCACCCCGCGCGATTTTTTGATCCGCCACCTGATCTCCCGAACGCTCGAGCTGGCAGCGCAGCGGCGCGGCACACGCGGCCCATGAAAGCACACGCGAGAGGAGAAGCGGCCCACGCGACTACGCAAGCTGCGTGGTTGTGCGCCTCGGCCCATGAAAAGAGTAGCACAACTGGAGAGGTAGTATTGAGCCGTCGCTGCTCGGGTTGCCGGTTGTTTCGTCCCACATCGGTGGTCGAGCGAGGCGCCGACAAGCGAGGCGAGCATAGGAAGGGGAGATGGGCGAAGCGGAAGTCTCATCTTTGCGCTTGGGGCAATGACGCAGCTAGTGAGGTAATACCGAGGCGCGTCAATTGCTGGTTGAAAACTATTTCCAAACCCCCTCTTTGGCCCATCCGGACCATTGAGAATTTCTGGAAGGGTTCCCACTCTTCGGGGAGGGTAAAGCCCTACAAATCTCAAATGAAATGTTTCAGATTTTACAAAAAAAAATGTTGGTGAGTGGTCTAGTGTTACGGCGTACTAAGGCTCTGTTCAAGTTAGCTTTTTTTCGACTTTAGAAGCTCCATTCAAGTTAGCTTTTTTTCGACTTTAACTTTTAGCTTCAACTTTTTTTTCACTATTTACTGTACTATCCACTAACTCAGCTACAGTAAAAAAAGCCAGCTACAATAAAATTTCAGCTAAAAGCCATCGCTAAAACGATCACCCCCTTAGTCGTCTCAAGGGTTGTTATGTAGGATTTGTGATGGCATATTGGCATGGGAGGGGGAGAAGGAAGGGGTGTCGTTCCGGACGCGACCGACGCAACACGAGAAACAAGCCACTAGTGACGACGCATCCGCTTGTTGCAGAGGTATCTCTGTTTTTCACGCGATTTCTGGATCCCCGCCATGGGCGCCGCGTGAAGGCAAGCACGGAAACGATTTCTTCTGCGCGGGCCGGCCGCTCAGTTCGGTGACGAAACGCCGCGATGGCTGAAATTTTCACTGTACAACGATTGTCAAGCACTTTTCACTTGTTTGTCTGTATTCATTTTTTTTTGGTTTTTTTGAGTTTTGTTTTTTCCTGTATTCATTTGCATCGTTTGCTTTAGATTAACGTGCCGCTTTTATTTTTACTTTTTTTAAAATTTAATTATGTCCAATAAACCAACTCAGCTATAGTAAAAAACTAGTTACAGTAAAATTTAAGCAAAAATCAAAAGTCATCGCTATTCCGAACGCCCCGGAAGTGAAGGCACATGCAGGAGCGATTTCGTCCGCACGCACGAAGTGGATTTCCTCAGCACCATCGGCTCGGTAGTAACCCCTCTCCCCAACCCCCTTCCTCTCTATAAGCCCCTTCTCCTCTAATCCCCTTCCCCCTCCCCTCTCTTCCTAGGCAAAATCTCCCAACTCTCACCACGTGCCCTGCCACCGCAGTCGATGGGTCGCCGAAGTTGGGTTGTGGCGCCGCAGTAGTCACGAGGCAAGTCAATGCCGAGCGACGCCTCCTCCTCCATGGATTCCACCACCGCAGGTTGGTGAGGACCGCTCAACATCGATTCCAGTACCCCTTCTGGCCGCTCTCCTTCGCTAATCCAGAGGGACAAAGCTTTTGAAATTTGGAACGACTAAATCATCGTCTTGTTCGCCTGTTCTTCACTTGATACAATTATTTGATATATGTATGGAGCCATTTTCATGCCACCAAGCCACCAAGGTTAGGAGTTAGTAGATCTTTAATTTATGAAAAGCTCTTAAACAAATTTGGATAGCTAGAGTATAGGAACTGGGAGGAGGCTTCGGCCTGGATCCTAGCTGGAGCAAACAATCTGGCGAGATTATAAGACCAGAAGGATTGTCCCCCTTGTACAGTTGCATGCAGACCTTATTTGGTTGTACTTTGCAGTACTAGTTTTGGTTTATTGCAGACATTGCTTAGTTGTGTTTGTTGCAGTATCAAGTTTATGCCATAGAAGTAGATGATGGTAACGGGTACATGGTATAGTGCCCTTGCTGTGTTTCTAATACTTTGGGTTCGTATTTAGCGAGTAGATGCATGGATGATGAAGCATACTTGCCAAGTTCTAGCCATCTGTTATATTGATCTACTGCCTGGTTATTGAAAGTGCACATTACCTGGTTGCAAAAATTAGTGCATTATCTGGTTGCAAAAATTAGTTTGTACACTAAGGTGGATGCGCAGTTCAATTGCTGCTTGTTTATACGTAGTTGTACGCAAACAACATATGTAGGTCACAAAGATTGAAGTTAGTGTTGACCAACATGTTTATTTGATTCATGATAAGCTTAAATGCTTGTGGGGCCTTAAAGAGACAATACATCGAAATAGTTGTCACTAAGATTGTTTCTAGATGACAGAAAGGTGTTAGAGACAATCTAAAAGATAAACTATTGAACATGCTCTTACAAAGCTGTTAGCACTTAGCAACACCCGTCCCAGTTGATGCCTTTGTACCATCCCAGAAAAGAAAACTGATGGCTTTGTTGCCGTGAATTTCTCGATACCAATCGCCCCCTCCCCTATCCAAGGACACGGCCCAAGATGCTACGTGATGAGCGATTTCTCCTCTCTCAGATCCTGTGGAGAAAAAAGAGCTCGCCCCAACGTAAACATTGGCTTCTAGCGGGCCATGTAACTTAGGTCCACATGCCTGGAACCTGGAGCCCATTTTGATCACCGACAGCCGATGGGTCAACAAGCGCCCGGCTCATGGTGGGGTGGCCCTCTTAGGGCCGTATCCGCGCCGCGCCCACCGACAACCGGAGTGGAAGCTCCTGTGCCCTGTCCAGCCAGGGTCCCCGATCCACTCAAAAAAAAAAAAAAACACGGGTCCCCGTTGAAATCATCTCCTAGCACCAGTAGCCGAGTGGTGCAACTGCAATCCAACACATGGGCATGAAAACATCCTCCGTACTTAAGTCCATCGTCAAAGAGATAAAGCTTAAACTAGTAACTGTATGACATGACTTCAAAATGTTTTGTCAGGTAGTCATAGATCGATGCGGCTGAGCGTGCCTTGATCTTATGGGAAAACAATGGAGAAAGGTGGTGATCAAATACATCCACTAATCCGCTGGCTTTTCGCCGGGGTGGATGATGGATCTTACTAGAGCGTGCCTCGAAAAAATGGGCGCATTCGAAGGGTTTGCAGCTTTTGCCTTCCTAGTCATCACGTGTGATGATGATGATCTTAACTGGTGCCAAATGTAAACTTGCATGGCCTGATCTGTATCTACTTGCCTGTCCGAGCCCGCCTTTTAACTGACGAGTAATGGAACGAATGGTTACGAGGAAAGTTGTCACGCTCGTGATACTAGATAGATTATTTTTTATCTAACAGAATTGGATTATAGGGTTAAATTATAGAATCACGATTTTTATTAAATTTTAATATTTATATAAAAATTAAATTATATTTCTAAATATACAAGTATATATAGATTTTTTTAATTTTAATTTTATAATTTGAATATACTTATTCATGTTATATTGAATTAAGATAGATCTTTAAAGTTTTATTTAATTATTTTTAATAAACTAATAATAAAAATACAATATGTCAAAGATAATAGTTTTTTTACCTTAGAATAACATGTAAACAACAAAACAAACAAAATTAAACTAATACGACTTAAACTAGTTATATGTAATATCAAATTTTATATGTTAATATAATTTGTTATCCGGATCATGATCCTACTGTGATCCTACCTAACCAAAACGATTCTACGAGTAGGATCGTGATCCTACTACGATAATATCTTATTTCAATCCGTATTGCGTTTTGTATCATCTACATCTGATAAGATCGTTCGATACTACGATACGTATTGTGATTTGACAACCTTGTCTATGAGCTCACAAGACAATCCTCCATTTCCCCTGTTTCTGTTTAAGAAAAAGGGTATGTGTGGTTGTAAACATGGCTCAGAACCACTTGCATGCATGGATAAACGAATTGAGGGATATATATTCGTGGTATATCTTAGTTAGCCAAATTCAGTTTTAATAACCCAACGAGAAGGAAAACCATTTGCTGCAAGTTCATTTTTTGAGCAACAGCTCGCTATCACCAACGAGTCGATGAAACAACAAAGCCTTCAATCGAACTTACGGAGGAAGCAAGTACGTACAAGAGACAAAAAGGACACAAAGATGAGATCATGCGGCTCATCCTCCCTGAGATGAATTGGCAGAACTTCTGCCATACGTTTCAGAAAAAAGACCAAAAAAAATCACGCGGCATAGGTTGTGTAGTAACTACGTCCAAATTTTGAGAGCATACAGCCTCAAAAAATACACGAGAGGGGTCATGCAAGTATCAATTTTCGTGTTCTTTTCGGCACGGCTCATCAGGCATCGCTAGGCGTGAGTGCCTCCTGCACAGGCACAAGCTGCACAACACAACACATCACACTGTAGTGCCCTACTCATCCAGAGGCATTGGCAGGGGCCGTCGGTTACTACGGGGATCTTCTGCGAAGCTCAGCAGGAAATAGCAGCTTACAAATGAGAAGTCGTTGGTTAGTCATTCAGATTCCTGTTTTATATAATCCAAGCAAAATTTTCTATTTTAAACTACAAAGTACATTTTTGTTCGCTCTTTCCCATGGGAGATCTTATTCGTGGGTTTTAAAACTGAAGTTAAAAAGCTAAGTACAGTTTACTTAAAAGAAAAACTTTTAGCACTATGTAAGGCCACTCCTGCAAAATATTATTGTAGTCCACGGTAGCCAATCTATATGCTGATGGATAAGTTTATAGTTGTGCATTTAGATCATCAGGGTTCAAATCTTATATACTTTGAATTGGTGTTTATTGATTTTATATGTGTATGTATGTTTAGTGGAAAAATATATATTTATATACGGTAAGACGGTGCCCAATAATCTTTAATTATGTATAGAGGATATATATATATATAAAAGTATATTACTTATGCATGAGTAGCATGAATTAGAATGTGAATCGAGTGTATGCGGCTATCCTGTAAAAAATCAATAAAGCGCACAACCACGCTCGATCAACAACCCAACTTCACACACAAGCAACAGTGTGCCCCCACCGCAGAAAATCATCACAGCTATCAAGGCACCAGCACATACCCAGACTTTAGTGCCCCACACCACGCTCCACCCAAAACCTAACCATGGTCAAAGCCTAACCTGACCTCAACAGCTCAATCGTTAAGTTCTCAACCCCAGAAGGACAAAAACAACACAAACGCAAACCTAAACCCAAAAAGGCTAAACCCCCACGCCGCGCTACTCATCTCCCTTCTCTCCCATTCCCCTACACCACCATCGCCATGGCCGCCTCCCACCGCCTTCTCTTCCTCCTGGCCATCTCCCTCGCCCTCACCGCCACCCTTGCCCACAACATAACGGGCATCCTCAATGGCTACCCGGAGTACTCACTGTACAACAGCTACCTCTCCCAGACCAAGGTCTGCGACGAGATCAACAGCCGCAGCACGGTCACATGCCTCGTGCTCACCAACGGCGCCATGTCCTCCCTCGTCTCCAACCTCTCCCTCGCCGACATCAAGAACGCGCTCCGCCTCCTCACCCTGCTCGACTTCTACGACCCGAAGAAGCTGCACTCACTCCACGACGGCTCCGAGCTCACTACCACGCTCTACCAGACCACCGGAGACGCCTCCGGCGACATGGGCCACGTCAACATCACCAACCTCCGCGGCGGCAAGGTCGGCTTCGCCTCCGCCGCGCCCGGCTCCAAATTTCAGTCCACCTACACCAAGTCCGTGAAGCAGGAGCCCTACAACCTATCCGTTCTTGAGGTCTCCGACCCCATCACCTTCCCCGGCCTCTTCAACTCCCCGTCGGCCGCGTCGAGCAACCTCACCGCGCTTCTTGAGAAGGCCGGGTGCAAGCAGTTTGCGCGGCTCATCGTGTCGTCCGGGGTGATCAAGATGTACCAGGCGGCGATGGACAAGGGACTGACGCTGTTCGCGCCCAACGACGACGCGTTCCAGGCCAAGGACCTGCCGGATCTGAGCAAGCTGACGAGCGCCGACCTCGTGACGCTGCTGCAGTACCACGCCTTGCCGCAGTACGCGCCCAAGGCGTCGCTGAAGACCATCAAGGGCCACATCCCGACCCTGGCCTCGACCGGCCCGGGGAAGTACGACCTCTCCGTCGTTGCCAAAGGCGACGATGTGTCGATGGACACCGGCGTGGACAGCTCCCGCGTCGCGTCCACCGTGCTAGACGACACCCCGGTGGTCGTCCATACGGTGGACAGCGTGATGTTGCCGCCCGAGATCTTCGGTGGCGCCCCGTCGCCGGCGCCCGCACCCGGACCGTCAGGCGAGGTACCAGCGTCGTCTCCTGCACCACAAGCCTCCTCGCCGGCGCCCTCTCCCAAGACCGGCAAGAAGAAAAAGAAAGGTAAGTCGCCGTCGCATTCCCCACCCGCGCCCCCGGCTTCTTCGCCTGACATGGCCCCCGCCGACGCGCCGGTGGGAGACGAGGTGGCGGACAATGCCAAAGCCAAGAAGAACGGCGCCACCGCAGTGGCCATGAGCTTTGCGGCCATGGCGGCCTCTGTCGCTCTGGTCGGCGCGTCGTTCTTGTGAGCGGCAGGTGTCCGACGTTGGGCACTCGGTTGTTTTCCTCTGGGCATGCATGATGCATGCAATCCGGTGTTGCTTGTGAGTTCGTGGGCTCCATTGATATGCTCATCCGAATTTGTTTTCTTCTTCCTGGTTTGCTGGCTGGTTGGTAGGTAGGATTGGATTCTCAGGTGGAGACGGTGATTGCCATGCCTATTTTGGTAGTTTTAGAGTTCTTGGAACAAAGTCTTCTGAGTTGGGATTTGTTCTTCTAGCTATCAAGAACTCCATTTCACATCCAGTATCTTGCTGAAGTTACTTGCAATTACTTGCAAAGAGGCTCTTGATCTTTAGACTAGTTGCATGTTACATCACCTCATTGTAGGTTCTAGTGTTGCACTTCTAGATTTTACTCGAGTTATTGGCGATCTTAAAGGTGGCCTTTGTTTTAGAGGTGGCTTTTGATTTTTGATTGAAATTTTACTGTACTAGATTTTTTAGTGTAACTGATTTAATTTTTTGGATAAGATTAAATTTAAAAAAATAGAAAAAATATGTTAGTGACAATGGATATGAGAAAAAAATACAAAAAAGCTCAAAAAAATTCATAAAAAGATAAATTACTGAACAGTGAAAAAAACTGAAACTAGAAGCTGAAACTGAAAAAAAGCAAACGAGCGGGTCTTAATGCAATTTGCACATGCGGCAAGAAATGGGATTGGTGTGGCCAAAACTGTACTACTGTGCTGCATTTTTGTTAGTGAAGTACCGAAATAGCCTAACAGGGAGGAAGCAATGCAACCTGGTACTTCATGGCCATTTGAGCCCATAAGGCTACGAATTTATCACTTTCGGCCGGGACTCGGGACCATATGGAAGCAGTTCGCGTCTGTGCCTCATGTGCCCAGGCGAACAGTTTGACTTGGAATTTGGATTTTGGAGGCGCAATCGAGTTTTGAAATAGATCGTATTTTCAAGCCATTTCCCCCTCGAATTTACTCCTTTACCTTTTTACCTAGTACCCACATAGGACAGTAACCGCCCTGGTTGGAGTAGCCAATCACGTGACTCTGCGTTGAGGCTGACAGTGTGGGCCCATCTTGTATGTAGGCACGGCTAACGCTGCTGGAGATTGTCAGTGTGTGGTCCCTATAAAGCTCTAAGACGATTTTCTCGTGGCTATGTAGGTCTTTTCTTTTTCCTCCTCTAAAAACTATTTTTTAACTTTTTACCGTAACTAACTTTTAAATATAATATTTTTTATAAGTTAATTATAGTATATATAATATAATAAATTTATTTATATTAGCTAAAACAATATATAAATTTCTGTTACTTTGTATTCTCTTTTATGAATAGTCTAAAAGTTACATACCGTAACTAAAAGGTATAAACTGAAGCAAAAAAGATAGTCATATATTGGGATGGCGACTTAGCAAGCATTAATGTGGTTTCCTCCCTCAAGTTTTAATCTGTTCTTTGTTACTACGATTTATTACTCTAATAATAGTAATTTTTAAAAAAGCTGTCGACAAAAGTCGGTCAAGCAGGCAAAAAAACGGCCCTTCGTTGATTCCTCTGCCAAGCTTGATGAATCTGCCAATATTGTAATTCCAATGTAAGTGGCCAGTGATTTTCTCACTGTGATGGTACATACGTCTATGGCAAAACTGTACCTTTCCCCCTCTTTCTTATAAATTATCGATAAATTTTGTTAAAATTAATTTTTATTCTAAATTAAAGTATTATACTTCTATTTTTAAACTTTGTAGAAATGACCATCTGTCGTCGCACGGTTGGACGACATGGACAATTTGCCCAACCATTAGGCGACACGGGAACAAGTCGCATAACGGTTGGATGACTTAACCAAGTCCCCCGACCGTTCGGCAACTAGCGGCTCTAGTCACTTGAGTAAGTCGCCCAACGGTTGGACGATTACTTGTTGCTTTTTTTTTAACCCGACATCCTCACGGGCTCTCTCATCATTCCTCTCGTAAGAAAACGAGAGGAGCTCGAGAGAGAAGAAAAAAAAGGGAGGGGAAGGAGAGGGGAGAAGGTCCGAAAGAAGCTTGAGGGGGGGAAGAGAAGGAGATGGGGGAGAAGTTGAGGAGCACATGAGAGAAAGTGAAGGAGAGGAGAGGAGCTCAGGAGAGAGAGTGAAGGAGAGGAGTGAAGGAGAGGAAAGCAACTTGGAAGAAGGAGAAAAAAAGAGAGGAGCACGTGAGGTTAGAGAGGAGGATGAAGGAAACTCGTTGATAAGAAGAAAAGGTTTTTGTATGAAGGTAATAGCCTTATCCATTCTTGTTCTCATCCGAATGTAGGCAATGTGTAACTACGTATTTGTGTAGTACGTATTTAGTGGATGTATGTTGATAAATGGTAATATTTGCAGTGAGAAATCAGTTATGTCGAAACCCACAATATTGAAAGTGCATTACGGCGTTGGTACCATTCATGAAAGTCTATACGATGTTAATCTAAGCAGTTTCCCACAAATCGGTAAGGTACTCTCGAACGAGAAAAATGCACGAATCGAAGATATCTTAGATTAGCTCACACGCAGTTTCTCCTTAGACTCTAAGGTGTGTGGTGTTATCTTACATGGGCTTTGGAGTTGGTCCATTACGGACATTCAGTGGGAGTTGAGGAGACTAATGCACACGATTGCGTGGAAGAACTTTGTGGAAGGCTGCCGACGACGTGGGTATGAGTGCGTGCTACTCGTACAACCATATCTGAAGAGAGTCACTGGAGGTCCGATTGGTGGGAGCAGCTCGGGCGCGTAACACGTGGTTCATCAAGAGAACGTGGTGGGCAATGTTGCGGAGGCAAAACCGGAATATCACATACCGTACATAGAGCCCACCCGATAGGCCGAGGCAGATGTTGCTGAGGTGATTAGGAAGATCGCACTACGCAAACTGAGCCTATTGGACAGGCAGACGTAGGGAAGTATGTCGACAACATAGTGCGTCAGATGGAGATCGATAACCAGATGGTCTAGACCGAGGATGAAGCTTTAGAAGATGATAGCAATGACTTGCGATGATGTTGAGGTCTTTCTATGCACGACGAGAATGAATCATCATAGGAGTACCATGTTATAGAGGTTCAGCTTCATGTAATGTTTGCTGACAAGGGATCACTGCAAGATGCTATTAAGCCGTGGGCCTTGTCATGTAGCGGACATTTCGGGCCCTAAAATTCAGCCCAGAGCAGTACACCGTGGTCTCTGAGCAAGTTTGTTGTACTTGGCGTGTACATGCACGCAGAGCTAAGTACGAGACTCACTAGATTGTCTCGAAGGTGGAGCTACACTCCTACATGCTCAGTAGTATTTTGCCAAACCATCACAATCTAATGTCCACAATCATAGCCAATCTCATGTACGTTGAGATAGTGAAGGACTTGGAGGCTAAGCACATCAAGGTGGCTATTGAGTAAAATTTTAAGTACAAAATTAGCTATGGCAATATATGGTGTGCAAAGTAGAAGACTTTGGAAAGTAGGTTTGGTTCTTTTGAGGCGGTTTACGACAACCTTCTTTGTGTGCTCGAGGTGCTCTGGGATAGGAACCTGAGCACACACATTGCTATGAAGAACAAGTTGTCCAGAAGACCGCCCAGTTACCTAGTCTTGCGGAGGGCCTTTTTAGCTTTCTGTGTCTGTATTGATGCTTTCAGGCATATGTTACCAATGATCTCAGTCGACGAGACGTTTCTCACAAGGAAATACAAGGGGTAGATCCTGACAGCAATTGGTGTTGATGGCAACAATCAGATTTTGCCCTTAGCCATCGCATTTGTCGAAAGTGATAATTTCGACAACTTGTTGTGGTTCCTTCGAGATGTGAAGGAGGGAGTAATTGGGGCACGTCTTGATGTAATTTCGACAGCAGATTGTGGTTCCTTTGAGATGTGAAGGAGGGAGTTGTTGGGGCACGTCTTGATGTCTGCATAATTCATTATTTGTCACCTTGGGATGATGAAGGTCATAAGAAAACTTTAGCAAGACTTAGAGGAGCCGTTTCCTTGGCCAGACGTGAGAAACAGATAATGTATTCGCCATCTGAGGGCTAACTTGTTCAAACAGCTCCCGCAGTAACAGTTGATGAAGCTATTCAAGAGGCTGGTGATGCAAAACTAGCAACATAAATTCGATACACAGTGACAAGACCAAACCAGACAGCCCTGCACAGTGACAACACCAAACGAAACAACTTTACACAATGACAAGACCAAATGGGTAGCTTTGTACAGTAACGTGATACTACGTTGGTCCACGAATCGTTCGACGTGCCGCTGCCTTATGGACGCAAATTTGCCAAAATCGATTTGGACTTGCAAAGCATACGTCGCATCTGCAATGCCTATAAGTATTGCCCCTTCCGCAGCGTGTTTTCCTCCACCATGACAGCAACATTATATCGCTAGTATGAAGAAACAATGGGAGATCACCTGACTCACAAGGACTACTGCAGCCCGAGACGAACAAGCGGAGCATACTAGGAGGCTATCTCCTCAAAGTGAAGCCCTTCGTACCTCCAACCACAATCCATACCTCAACGTTTCCACCGAGCGTTTGCCGCAAGATCCGCCCGTAGGGGAGATGCCCCCCTCTGCTGGTGCGGGGACATGTGCAAGTTTTTCAAGTCTAAGGTATGGTTGAACTTAGGTATGTGTTACTGGGGTTACGGTAACTACGCCTGGGACTTTCCCGACCGGCGTTGGGACATGGTCCGCTACCGACAGCTGATAGAACGGATTACAATACATTCTCTTACCAGTTCTCTTGTATGGCATGCACTATCAAGCTCTCTTCTCCTCCCGTTATCTCTGGATCCGCTATGCGTCTATCGCAAATGGATCGTTCGGGGGATCCACCTGTACGACCAGTATATCTAGGCTGTGAGGAGTGGGACACCCAGACGGCACGCGAGAGCATGGAGGAGCGACGCCGCAGCGAAGAATGAAGCGAGCATTTTCAGTGGGAGACGCAAGCTCACTTGGAGGGATTCATGCGCAGCGAGTGGGAGGCTCGTGAGTAGGAGCATGAGAGAAGGCGCGAACTGGCGACGATGGCCATGGCCGACAGCGAGGACTACAACGTCGAGCTAGGCCGCAAGGGCAAATAGCCATGTTTTACGCAGCATTTCGACGCTATTTGTTCACATATCCCATGTATTTCTAATTCCCTAATAGCATGCGTGTATCATTATTGGTTCGTTAGTCAGTGTGCCATGTAACCCCCTTTATTGGATGAATGATTGTGTTATTTTTCTCACATCATTTATCCGAAGTTTTCTGTGTATGAATTCCCGGTTGCATCGCAATATCACTTACCTTTCCTACTTACAAATTGTTACCACCTCAATCGTCCTCACAAAATTCTTTAGATAATTTATCGTACTATAGCAATATACGACGATTGCAAAATATTGTTGCGAGTCTAACAAATTTCGTATCATTTACGATCTATGAAAATCACAAATGGATCAACCAACATTGTCTGCCATTTTATTTTTTAAAAAATAACTTACAAATAAGATTTGCTAAATATTATCTATCTACAATAATTATCATTTACACTCACAATTATTTCGATCAAATTAATAAAATAATTATATATTTTTTAAAAATCGTTCAACCGTTGGGCAACTTAGCTGTCCTTATGTCGCCCAACCGTTAGGCAACACCCAACCGTTGGGCGGTTTGACCTCATGTCGCCCAACCGTGCGACGATATATGGCTATTTCTGTAAAATTTAAATATATTAGTATAAACTGTAATTTAGAATTAAAATTATTTTTTTAAAAAAAAATCGATTACCGAGCATCTGGATCTCTCGCAGAAAACAGTTGCACTCTTGCGAGCCATTCTCGCCGGGTCACTGGTGCTCCCCTCGACGTCACTCGTCGGCTCTGA
Source organism: Melocanna baccifera (assembly GCA_036346265.1). NCBI lineage: Eukaryota > Viridiplantae > Streptophyta > Magnoliopsida > Poales > Poaceae > Melocanna > Melocanna baccifera. The sequence continues at coordinate 6,755,176 of CM070685.1, forward strand.
CGTATGGTCGGTATTAAATTTCGTGTCTGGGGAACTCATGCCAAAATTGAAATTTGAAAGGAGCCAAAACAAACGGTCAATGAGCGAGTTGGCCCTTCTTCTGCATGGGTCCACGAGGAGTCTAGTAATTTTGGAAGATGAACAATGGGGTGTGTGTGTGTCGGTGGTGGTGGGCTCACTAACGTTTGATTCAGGTACTATTTGTTTTCTCAGTGCCAGTAGATCTTGAAGAGAGTTTCAAGTCCCTGAATCCTGAAACAGGTCAATGTGCCTGCACTTCTTACGTGGTGTTACTAGTAGTTGAAATTTCTGGAGTCCGGAATTCAGGGGGTGTTCGTTTTAGCGATAGTTTTTTGTTTTTGCCGAAATTTTACTGTAGCTAGCTGAAATTTTACTGTAGCTGAGTTAGTTTATAGGCATAATTAAATTTAAAAAAATATAAAAATAAAAATGGTATGCTAATCTAGAGCGGACAATGCAAAGGAATACGAGAAAAAAACAAAACACAAAAAAATCAAAAAAATTCACTACATGACAAAATTGCTACAGTGAAAAATCGCTGCTACAGTAAACTCGTCGCTGAACAGTGAAATAAACTCGTCGCTCCTTGCGTGTGGGATTCTTCTACGGCCCTGATCGTTTCGGTTTTTTTCAGCTTCTAACTTCAACTTTTTTTTCACTATTCACTACACTATCCACTAACTCAGTTATAGGAAAATTTCAGTCAACTACAATGAAATTTCAGCCAAAAACTATCGCTAAAACGATCACCACCTCCGTGTTTCATGTGAAAAGAAAGAACAGTAGTATTAAGCCCCAGTCTCTATTTCTCCAGTAGAAAATGCAGCGAATAGAAGTCCTAGAGGCCGCTGGACTTGGCCCGGAGAGTTTCCAATTCTAAAAGGTTAATTAACACTTGCATCTGGGCTTGTTTTTATTTGTCGGCTGGGTTAACCCAGGACTAGTGGAAAGAGACAAGTGCTGTCGGCCGTGTGGGAGTGGAGTCCTGCACAAGTAATTTATGGGTTTCTTTTTTTTTGAATCTAAACAACACTTGTGTTTTTTTTTTATAGTTCAGAGTATTTAGTTTTTTTATGTATATAACTCTTTTTAAAAAATATGAGTGCTTTAAACCATAAAAAATACTCAGATTTTTTTTCATATATACAATCATCTCCAAAAATATAAGTACTCTGAATCATAAAAAACACTCAAATTCTCCCTAATACCTCCCAAAAATCCAAGTGTTCCAAACCACAAAAAAACATTCAAGTGCCCTCTAGACACCATCTTTTTTTTTACTTTTCTACAATAACTAACTTTTAAACTGAATGTCTTTAAGTTAGGATATATAAGTTAATTGTAGCATACACTATAGTGACTTTATTATATTGGCTAAAATCGTACGTGAATTTATATTATTTTATACTCTCTCTTATAAACAATTTAAAAGTTATAAACCATAACTAAAAATCATAAACCTAAGCTAAAATGAACCAGCACTGTAAGCTGGGCCTGAAATGCTCGGCAATTTTTAAGCACATATCAGGGATGTGACTGTCACGGGGGTCGTGTGCGTCGTCAAACTGCTTATGGAACCCGCAAAAAAAGATCAGTGAAATATCCAAAGTGCAAGCAAACGTAAAGTATCTTACTGTAGTAGTAGTACCAGTTTGCTAACTGATGCAAACCGTCTACTAAACTTGTAGTTACTGAACACTCCTCGTTATTCAGTAACCAGTAACCCTCAGGGCGCACGCCCAAACGGGGCATGCAGGTGCGTTTTATCGTGCCCCGCAACTGCAACTCTGCAACTGTAACCTGACCTGCAACACTTGGACTTTTGATGCAGTCATATCGTGCGATGACGGGGAGGTCGAAAGGGTGGGGAATGAATGATGCATCAGAGGGAGAACGGGAGGCGCGGCAGCTCGAACCTGTCGCCCTGTAGTATGTACGGTCGCTGGGCCACGATCTGCGTACATGCGCACTCATCAGCGGCTATGGACTGACGGCGAGCTGTCCCCGGCAAAGGTAGGTAGGTAGGCTACTTTGGAGCGTGCGCGAGAGGGGGGGATCATTGCCGGTTCGGAAAAGGAGGCGTGCTAGCCTACATCGCTAGTGCGACTCGTCACCCTCGCTCGCCATGGATACACCCCTAGCAGACGATTCGTTCCTTGCAGCTACTGCAGATAAGATTCGCAGTGGCACAAACATGGAGGAGCCTTTGTGTTGGGAACTTTGGGATAACCAGGTTTCAGTGCTCGAGCGGTGCAGCTGCAACCTCTTTGGTGCCTGTTCTTTTCAAACGAATCGTTGGTTCGATGATGATTTCGCTGCTCTTCACCCCCTGGAGAGAACTTCCAACGAGGGATGGAAATCGAGCTGGTTTCTCGTTTTATTGAGTTTTTTTAAGATTAATTTAGTTTAATTTAATATTATTTTATTGATAGTTTAAAAATATTTTTAGAATAGAACTAAATAACCGAGCTAAGCCAAGCTAAAACAAAATTTTATTTCATTTAAAATCGACTTATTTAATATTTAGCAATTATAAATATAATTAAAATAATTTTGAACTGCACCAACGATCCTCACTAATTTTTTTTGTCCAACTAGCGTCGATTGCAGAAGCCCTTGTCCGATATGATGCGAGATGCTCACTAGGCCGAGAAGATTTTCACACGCGTGTTGTGTGTGTTAAGGTAGAAAAGGTTGGACGCCTAGGCCCAGTTACAACCCAAACTCGTCGAATGAGACCCGTCAGAGCACCTCACCATTACCGGGCCGAGGTATCATCCCGAATCAAATGAACATACAAGTAGGCCCATGTCACGTAAAGCGGACTCATGATTTATTCAACTAAACTCAGAAAATTTCTTTCATAAAAAAAGCTTCACAATTTCTCGTGTGGACGAGTAGCAGAGTCTGGACTCTGGAGTCTGGCGATAGAGATTTGATACGCAGTAGCGCCATGAATGAATCCTCAAAAGGTACGTGCCTGCGCCTCTTCTCAAGCGCGTGTCGGCATCTACGAACACATCATCACCGAGAGGAAAGCCAGAGGCTTCAGTGATTGTCTACTTAGTGTGTACTGATGAAGATTCCAACCTAAACCAGCCCATGGTTTACCGCCAAGATTCCAATGACTGTCTACTATGGTGAATACTAGAAGTCTAGTACTACTAATTTACGACATCGTTTATCTACACTGATTAGTTTTCTTCGCATTTGGTGCCAGGCTGCCAGCAGCTAGAAGGCCCAGAAACTGCTGTGCTTCATGGTAACATGCTTAGATCAGGTCGAGGAGCCAACCACTACAGATTAACGGTCAACTTTGCTAAGAAACTATTCAGTGCAGCCTGTCAAACTGTTTTGCAGACTCCAATGTGCACCATGCCCCGTATGGAACTCCAGAGCCAGTACTTGTAGTACATTCAGAACACACAAATTCATACGCTTGATTTCTGTTAATAACCCCATGTCGTACTGTAATTCACATCTACAACCACGGTCCAACGTAAGGCTACAAGCAGTAGTAATCGAAGCACCTTCCATATTTTAATTCTTCACACAAAGAACTAATCCTGAAAAAAATCGTAAAAGAATGGTCGATTTGGTAATTACATCCTCCTCCAGCTCCGCCGCTGCTCGAAGACCCGCCGCAGCATGCCGTCGACCATGACGTCCACCGCGTCCTTCATGCCGCCGCCCAGCCCCTCCTTGTCTGCTGCGGAGTAGACCAACCTCGGTATCATCTCCACCACGCGCTCCCTCATCCGCCGCACCCGCGCCTCGGGGATGGCCGCCAGCACGCCACGCACGGTCACGTTGCCGGCGCGCAGCTCGTCGCGGTCAATGAACACGGACCAGTCCCCCTCGCGCCCGTCATCCACCGGCACGTACCACCCGTACTGCCGGTACGCGCTCCGCCGCCAGAAGAGCACCGGCACGGCGCCGGCCACCATGCAGTCAAACAGCGACCGCCGCGTGAAGCTGTCCCCGCGCGGCTGGAGGCAGAACCGCGCGCCCATGAACAGCTGCATGACGAGCGCGTTGTTCTTGATGCACTTGCCCTCGGCGCAGTCCAGCGAGCCGCACGCGGCCCCGGCCGCCTGGCACTCCTCGAGCAGCAGCGCGCGGAAGTCGCCCTTGATGGCCGAGCGCGGCGCGCCGGCGAAGGCCAAGAGCCTGGGGCGCGGGCGGGACCCGACGTAGCGCTGCCACGCGCGCACGTCGGCGGCGGTGCGCGGGTGGAAGCCTGTGGGGTACGGGATGCCGACGTCCATGGCGTCCCAGGGGTCGCGTTCGATGACGAGGCGGGTGACGTTGGCGACCCCGGGCATGGTGAGGAAGCTGCCGCCCCACCCGCCGTCCGGCGTGCGGCGGAAGTCCCACGTGATGCGGCCCAGCGCGATGAAGTGGTCCCAGCCGTGGGACCGCTTGTAGTACGGCTGCGCGTGGAGCCAAGACAGCAGCGCGACGCAGTCCCTGTCCCGGTCGGCGTCGGTGGCGTTTGCCGCCCACAGGTGGCGCCCGACAGCCAGCCCCGCGTAGAACGGCACGAAGAAGGCCGCGGCGCGTGCCGGGTCGGTGGTGCGGCACCGGTGCGAGAGCAGGCGGCGGTGGACGATATGCTCGAGAGCAAACTGGTCGGAGGAGTACCACGACCCGATCAGGTCGGCCGGCAGGATCACCGACAGGTTGGTCCCTTCCGCCGGGAACCCGAGCCCGTCGTTGGCGAGGTAGGGGCACAGCGAGTACCACGGCGCGAGCGCGTCGCAGAGGGAGAGCAAATCCTCGTTGAAGACGGGAGGGAGGGCGTAGACGTACACGAGCCCGCCCCCGCAGCCGGAGTCCTCGGCGTCGCGGCGAGGCGGCACCGGCACCAGCAGGGAGGCGGCAGCGGCCGGGGCTCTCGGGGAGGACACGGAGCGGAAAGCGAGGAAGACGAGGAGCTGGAGGGCGAAGAAGGCGCCGAGGAGGATCACGACGTGGCGCGGGCAGCGGGCGGCGAGGCTCAGCCGCTCGGGGCGATACATCGCGGCCATGGGGGTGTGAAAGAACTGAGGTTAGTGGGGGATCGCGGCGTCGGCGTGGGGGCGATTTGAGGCGAGCTGGCAGTGGCAGGACCACGGGTTGGTCGAGAACGTGGGGCGCAGTAGGGGGGGGGGGGGGGGAATTGGAGATGCGGATGGAGACGGCCGGAGATCGTGCCGTGCCGTGCTGGGGGAAGAGCAGGAGCAGGAGATTTTGGCCGTAAAAAAGTGCAGATTGGTAGCAGGGGAAGAACTGCCGCTGCTTTCGGTCACTGGCTGGGTGTTCGGCGATGCCAAGGAAGAATGTATGCTCATTTGCGCCCTACCGCAGCGCAAGAGCCTTCAATTTTATCTTTTTTTCTTTTAATTTATTTAAATCAGAAACCACTTGTAATAGATCTCTTTGTTTTAGCTCATAAAATTACTTTTTTATCTTTTCTATAATAACTAGCTTTTAAACAAATTATTTTTTCAAGATAGAGTCTACAAATTGATTGTAGTACACGCTGTATCGACTTCATTTATATCGGCCAAAACTATACGTAAGTTTTTATTACCATGTACCTTCTTTCACAAACAGCATAAAAGTCATTAGACATAGCCATAAGTTAAAACTAAAATGAACAGACCCATGTGTCGGCTTCTAATTTTAATTTATTTTAGCTCATTTGGCTTTTTTGATTTTTTTTATTTTTCTTCTTATTTCTTTGCATTGTTCGTGATAATATAACGATTTTTTCTGTTCTTTTTAAAATTTTTAATTAAATTATTTAGAAAATACTAATAACTATTACAGTATAATTTTAATTAAAAATTAATAGCTAAATTATAAGCCTGAAGCTTAGTCTCGTTGGAGCTGTGCCTTGTGACGGCGGAACGGCCTGGTTACGACCCACGACTGAGGGTTCTGTGGTGATATCTGCTGATTCTTACCTGAGCAAGTGCGCAGTTTGTTTGTTTACGACCTGGTGAGCAACTGAGCATGCTGTATAATATTGGCGTTTGGCTTAAGAGATAGATGGGTGTGTGGGTGACTGGGTGTAGACTAGTAGTTTGTCAGTACGAATGATGTACCTGATTGGTCACACAAGTTGACTGCGTACACAAACTTTCACTCTTCCTCTTACATCTACCTCGAATGGACTACCGTCCGGGCACACATTGGTGCCTGTTTGCTCTATATTATGTGGGTTTTTTTAGATTGTATTTTATAGTTTTTGGTTTTAAATTATGAATTTTATTTATTCATAGGAGAAAATACAAAGAGATATTTACATATAATTTTGGTCGATATAAATAAAATTAAAACAATATTTGCTACAATCAACTTATAAATCTTATCTTAAAAAATCACTCTATTAAAAAAAACTAATTACTATGAAAGGTCAACCCATGAGCAAAAGAAACCCCACCCATTACGATACCCAGATTTAAACTCTCGCTCACAGAAGAATTCATCATACTTTTGTTGCTTGCTTGATTCTTCGAAAGAAAGTTAGTCAAATTGCCTGGCTGGCCAATTGGACCCTGCCCGATGGTCTATGCCCGGTTCTAATGCGCTAATGGGCTACCGACCTGGATGTCTTGGCTTAAATGGGCTGCCATGCCTAGATTTGAAGCTCGGGCTGGATCTGAACATTAGCACATGGGTTAGGCCGGCTAAATTCCAAAGGCTTAGTAAGCACCATTAAACATTGAGGCGTTTTAGGTCTTCTGTGGTAGCCTTTTCTTCTTCTTTGGTACTGAACTATGGCTTGGGACAGGAAAAACCTACAAATGCCAGCCTCCAGGCCCTCCATTTTACCCGCACACGACTAGAGGATGCAACGTTGGATCCGAAAGTGCATACCGGCGTCGTACTGACATACTATCATGATTTGGGTCAGTTAATCAGAACTTCTTCTCTTCTGAATAGCATCTCTAAATTTGTTACGACAAGTCGGTCACTGAACCTCTGAACTCGGTACAAATAACTGCATGGATAGGTTGTAAGCTGAACTCCACTTGACAAACAACAATTCCTGCTTCGAGCTTGACCAGAGAAGCTAAATCGCGGTGCATGTGGGCCGGTTAAAAGGCGCACCTTGCGAGGTACGTAGATCTAAGACGGAGCATCAGGGCACATGGTACATCATTTTTTGTAGCTTCGATTTTCGGAAGGCTAAGGTATAGGAGACATTTGCGATTCCCTGATCAGACTTCTCAAGTGTCATGAGCAGACTAAAATTAAGGAAGGCCACTTGCGTTCAGAGCTACAGCGTGTGCCGTCTTCCACGCCGAAAAATTCCTATTTGACGGTCTACCACGGTTGTTTACGCCTCAGTCTATGACTCTGCCGAGAAAGAGTATTAGCAGCAAATAAAAGAGAGTGCTAGTGGACTAAGTCGAGCGGATTCCTCTGTTTATCCGTCCGTCATCTCGATCGTCGTTTGCCTCATACCTACTCCAAGGCTGCGTCGTTGAGCCGTTGCTGATCACACGAAGGCAGGACGCATGACAGCAGCATTTCGGCCACAACGCAGTGGTAGCCCCGAGCCGCGCACGTATGCCCATCGTCCGCTTCAGAACCAAGCCAATTCGGCAGTAGCGTACTACTCGCGGTCTCCGCCGGCATCGACGTCCGCAGGCCAAGGCCATCGACGGCCATCTGGGACGTGCCGACGGTGCACTTGGAAAGCGACCATTTTGTAGGCTTCGGCACGATTCCGGCGACCTGGTTTCGTAGCTGTGTTTCGGCCTGCGTGGAGTTGCGTGCCTTGCATTATATGCGCTCCCAACTCCCATGTCGATGTCGCGGCCATTTAATCGCACGCATTTGTTTGTCCTAGGACACTAGGCAGTAGCTCGTGTCTGCGTTTCAAAGACTCAAGACTACTGCACCAGGAGTATTCGCAACGCCAAGGTGTATCATGGGTACAAAATTTCTACAAGGAGAGGCTGCGATGTTATTCTAGACTCTGGACACGTACTCCAAATCTTTGCTCAGAGTTTTAGCAACACAGTAGCGGACGGGCTAATCAATTTGGTCATGTTCTTGGATGTCGTATCCATAGAAGAAGTAGCATCGGAGTGCTGCTAATCCGCTATAGAATTCCAATTGGTCCAGATCTACACGCCCATTTGGCTCGACAACAACCAACAACTATCAGGGACGTGAAGATTGTAAACGACGCAGCTCGCTGCATTAGCATTCCAGCTCTTTCGATCCGTAGGGTCAATTTTCAGACAGTACCAAGTACATAGGTGCATTCAAAATTTTTCCATAAATATTCGTCAATACTTCACTCTAGTAGCTACTGAGCTCTTGAGGTAAGGATTACAAATCAAAACCAAAGCAATCAACTCCAAAATCCGAGAGCCAACAAACTAGGGCACTGGCGGTCAGACCAGCAACCAAGCGACGGTCTGACCGCTAGCCACAGGCCGGTTTGACCGGTAGGGTGGCTATCTGACCGCTCCCATGTTTGAGAACTAAAAAATTAGCTTAAGCCGATGAAATGTTTGGTGCAACTCTAAAAATCTAAATCCAAATGATATGAAATTTTGTACGCACCTTGCTTGAAATTTCGGGAACCTATTCCATTCGAGGATTGTCTAAATTCTTGTCAAAGTTCATACCTTTCTCAAGAACCAGTAAGGTTGCATAAAATGGGTAAAAACTGAAAACGATGAATAAGACTTGCTTATGGGTGGATAATGGCCAAATGGCGTTATATGTATTTCTATATATCACAGCAAATAAGAACTCATGAAGATTTAAGGCAAAACCCCTTAGAACAAGAAATCTCACATCTAAATCAAATTCAAGCAAAACCAGGAAGCTTCAAGAACTTGCAAGATTGATCTCCATGAGTTATATCTATTACTAACATCTCCTTGATATACAACAAGATTAATAATAGGAGAGAGAAGATCAAAATCAATAAGATCAAGAACAAATCAACTAAAACAAGAGGATTCCATGAGAGAAAAATAAAGTTAATATATTACTACTTGAGGATGAAGATTTTAGAGCCACTCCAACTGGAGGACAAGAGAGCACCCACATCACTTACACTTCTCAAATCATAACCCTATAACACTTCTCTAGAACGAGAAAATATTAGATGGTTAACTAGCAAGTCTCCATCCCAACATGTTAAATAGATTGGGCAATTAGCACATATGTAACCCTAATAAATACTACCAATAGCACATATAGAAAAAACCCGTTAACCCAACATAATGTGGGTTTTACTCACACAGTATACTTATGCATACTTTTCAAAGCACATAAACTCGTCCGCTAATTCATTAATTTTTGATCCAATTTGATCTTCTCGGGTTCTACTTGACCAAAACTGTTTTCCCAAGTGTCGCAATTTTGATTAAAAGTAGTTTTTGATATTTTGGTCAACTTACCAAAATACCCTTTCTTGACCTGGTCTTCATCTTCCTTGTAAGCAATCAGCATACTTGTCATGAGTAGATGCACTACTGGTTTGCCACACATTGGCAAGTTTATCATATTTTGGTTCTATCGAATCATGCCTCACTTGGACCGACCAAGTCATATGGTGTAACTTGTCGTTCGAACTTCCATTTACTATTTCCTATCTAGGGTTGTAAATGAGCCAAACTCGAGCAAACTTAGTCTACAAAACTCGAGTTCGGTAGAAACTCGAGCCGAACTTGAGCGAATTTGAGTTGAGTTCTGAGCCTAGACCTAGACTTATGAACTTGGCTCGGGCCAAGCTCAAATAGGCTCGAGTAAACTTAATAGCAATCAAAACAATTCGACATGCACTAATTTTCAACAATGAGAAAAAATCTCGAGTTCGAGCTCAGCTTGGTAAGCTTGATAACAGTCAAAACAATTCGACATGCACTAATTTTCAACAATAAGAAAAGCTCAAACTCAGCTCAAGTAAACTCGATAAGAGTTAACATGTGTAGGATCTTCAATAGTAATCAGAGAGAGGTGAATGATTGCAATGCTTAGCGGAAACTTTTTCACACACCTGCTATTTTCTGGTTATCCAAATCTGCTATACAACACTAAAACAAAACACACAAAGGCTCAATTTTCCAAAAATCCAAAATTCAGCCAAAGCAACACTGTTTGGCCAGTCAGACCGCTGCTTGCAGTCGGTTTGATCGTTGGTGGTTGTCGGTTAGACCGCTGGAGCCGCCGTTAGCTCTAGTTGGTCAAAACACCAAGTTCGCAAATTGTCCAGAAAAACTGCAAATTTGTGAAATTCAAATTCTAGCTTATTTAATTTGATAATAGTCCATTACAATAAAACCCTACACATTTTCACATGGTCCTTTGAAATACCACCACAATTCATAAAAACAATGCTATATGAGACTTTCCCAAGTCACTGTCATCCTAACAGGAGCCACCTACTCCTTGCGTTTTTTTACTTTGACACTATTTTTTATAATTTTATAATAAGTTGTACTAATAAAATTATAATATTATAAAAATATTTTTATCAATAAATCTAATGATATAGTTTTTGTATAGACAATCTAGATAGTTTTAAATTTATTAATAATTAAATTTTTAAAATTTTGATGTGTAGATTTTAAAAAATTAAGTAAAAAAGAACAAAGGAAAGGAAGTAATATATAATGGAGCTAGCGCCAACACCCTATACCTCTTTGCCGGCATGGCATGCTCATCTAGTACTCCAAGTAATAGTATTTTGCATCTATTTTCTCCGTAATCATCTGCATCATCTGATCGATACGTTGCTTTGGATCCACTCCTCTTACTGGAATGCACGTAGCTGCTCACGCTGTCTCCACGTGCCAACCCTACTTTTTGTTTCTACGCCGTCCTCGGAAAAGAACCGATACCTTAAATATCCTAGTATCCTAAACACAATCCAATTCTGGCACGACTGCCAGTTCACACTTCTTTCAGAAGCTCTCAATGCCTGAGTCACCGACATCGCTGGCCAAGCCCTCCTCCCCACCAGGATCGCCACTCAATGCCGCCACGCCGTCGCCGGTATCGGCATTGCTGCGAGCAACCGTGTTGCTCCTCGCCTTCCTAGCCCTCCAGCTCGTGCTCTTCAAGTCCCTCCTCAGATTCCCCAACTCGCGATTCCTCCCGGCGCCGCGCCGCAGCAACAGCACCTGGGCTAACGGTGTGGTCGACGCCGGCGCGTGCAAGGCCGGGCTCATCTACGTCTACGACCTCCCGCTGGAGTTCAACCACGACCTCATCTCCCACTGCGAGCGCCTTTGGCCGTGGTACTCTTTCTGCCCGTACCTATCCAACGGCGGCTTCGGCCGTCCGGCCGCCACAATACCCGTCTTTTCCACCGTCATGCCGAACGCGTCGCTGTCCAGCTGGTACAACACCGACCAGTTCCCTCTCGAGGTCATCATCCACCGCCGCCTTCTCTCCCACAGGTGCCGCACCACCGACCCGTCGCTTGCCACCGCGTTCTACGTGCCGTTCTACGCCGGCCTCGACGTCGGCAGCCACCTGTGGGGCCCAAACTCCACCGTTGCTGACCGCGACCGCGCCAGCATACGGCTGCTTCAGTGGCTCAAGAACCAGACGTCCTTCCAGAAATCCGGCGGGTGGGATCACTTCATCACGCTGGGGCGCATCACGTGGGACTTCCGCCGGTACAGCAACGACGGGTGGGGCACCAACTTCGTGCTCATGCCGGAGATGGCCAACGTCACCCGCCTCGTCATCGAGGGCGACAGGCTGGACCCCATGGACGTCGGCGTCCCGTACCCGACTGGCTTCCACCCCCGCGCCGCCGCCGACGTGCGCGCGTGGCAGCAATACGTGCTGTCCCACGAGCGCACCAAGCTCTTCGGGTTCGCCGGCGCGCCGCGATCCGGGTTCAGGGACGACTTCAGGGAGGTGCTGCTGGAGGAGTGCGAGGACGCCGGGAGCGCGTACTGCCGCGCCGTCAACTGCGGCGGCACGAGGTGCAACGACAACGGCGCGGCGGTGATGGAGCTGTTCCTGGACTCCAATTTCTGCCTGCAGCCGCGCGGGGACAGCTTCACGCGGCGGTCGCTGTTCGACTGCATGGTGGCCGGGGCCGTACCGGTGCTGTTCTGGCGGAGGACCGCGTACGACCAGTACCGGTGGTTCCTGCCGGCGGGGCCGCGCGGCGAGGAGAGGGAGTGGTCGGTGTTCATGGACCGACGAGAGCTGCGCGTGGGCAACGTGAGCGTACGGGAGGTTCTGGAAGGGTTCAGCGCGCGGCGGGTTCGGCGGATGCGGGAGCGCGTGGTGGAGATGGTACCGAGGCTGGTGTACGGGTCGTCGTCCGACGGGCTCAGCGACGGTATGGCCGACGCGCTGGATGTGGCGCTGGGGGGCGTGCTGGAGCGGTTCCGCCGGCACCGCTGGAGCATTGCGCGTCAAGGTGCGCAGCTAGCATCGGTTCTCTCTGCCTTCTTTGCTCTTCTTTTCTCATTTCGCGCGTCATTTTGGAACCATGAGACATCGTTTCATGGTGTTTCTACTGCATCATCTCCGATCCTTCATGCCCATTTATTTCCTTGCTCCATTCGCAAAATCATCGATACTGACGTTTACCTTTTCCAACCTTTCTAACAGAGCGCCCACCTGGTCCTTCCGTCGCTCGGCGTGTCAACGGCACATCGATGGCGCCTCCTGCTTCCAACGGCAAAAACAGATCAGCGATCAGTCGACGACACGTCTCACGGCATAAATCGACGGTAAAAGCCGTCCTTTCCGAAGCACCGGCATCAAGACGCAAACGTTTGCAGAAATCTTGACTAAGTGAAGACCTTGATGAGTCTACTTAAAAATGCTTAAGAGGCAATACTGAAGTAATTTGCCAGATCTTGGATCATGGAGCAAGCAAGAGGTCAAATTCACAAAAGGTGATCCAGAGAGGAGATCTGGTGCCAGTTGATACCGGGGAAGCATGGGATGCTGCAGTTAGTGATGCAGGCTTTAGGAAATGGTTAACCCGTTGTATACTGCCAGAGTGCCACGGTCGATGCGCCGGTGTTTATGGCAGTTGACCAAAAGATGGATTTGTTGCTGGCTCTAGAATGCGGGTCATGGCCTGACTGACAGTGGTGCAATTGTATACTTGGCACAAATTTGAGGAAAATTATGCTAGTACTATCTCTAACAGTCGATCATACAGAGCTTCCTAAAGAGTATTTTGTGTGGCTTCGTAGAGTTTGCGCTTGTGTGATTAGCTCGACTTCATGGAAGAGATTGCTTATGTGTAGTAGTTAGTTACGAATTCATGCATGGCCGCCGAGCTTTTTTATTTTACAATACACTGTATGCCATGACCTTTTTCTTAGAGAATGTACAATGCAAGATGCTTATACATGAGTACTTAAAAAAGATAATATAGCCACGTCATCAAGCACCCATATAAAATTTATTTCTTCCAATGCAAGCATCTTTTTTTTGGGTGCTTAGATGTTGCATTATCTATTAATTAGATGATAGTTTTTACCATCCATGGAAGTACCGGTATCTTAGGTTCCGAGAATTTATATGTAATTTGATAATGAAATATCGGTACCTCTTGATACCTTCCAAAGAAGATAAAAACTCTCTAATTAGATATAGTTATATACATGTGCACCCGTTAAGCACCTATGCCTATTTAAACATTGATGCTACAATAGAAACACCTTATTTATCTATCCTACGTGGCAAGAAAAACAATTTTTAGTTACTAAGCATCTCTCTAAACACCTGCATGTACATGTTCTTGTTTACCGTACTACCACCACTTTTTTAAGGACTACTATTACTTACCAATGCGACAACGGAGCTAATGCATATTTTACCTTAGCGCATTTTTTTTAGATCACCTTAGCGCATATTGATGTGTATTCGGTCCACGAGTAAATAGCGTGGAAAAGTTCTAAGCAATAGCCTGGTAAAGATCCAAGCCCACGTAATGGTTTTGTTGGGTTGCTCGGGCGGTGCTGGTCAGGATTGGACCGGGCCATATGAGACAAGCTAGGCCGGCGCACGAAAAGTGTTGCCAAAATCCGTTCATTTCCTTTGGAAGCGACTACCTGGAAGAACTAGAAAATTTCCTTTGTGAGGTCAAGCAGGTCGAAGAATCTGTACAGCACCTGCTCGCTCGCGTCGTCGAACGACGCCCCCTCCTTGCTGCACCCGGACAGCGCCCAGGTTGGACCCGAACCCGACCTTGAATGTCGAGTCCAGCGTCGACCGCATCAGCAGGTCCTGCATGTCCACCGGCCTCCCCCCCCCCGCGGCGGCGGCCACGATGCCCTCGAGCTCCGCGGCCGTGTCGCGGAACACGGCGCTGCTGTAGTCGCGCAGCACCCGGGTGGAGAATTCGAAGCTCGCGACCTTCCGCTGGTGCCGCCACTTGTCGCCGTCCACGTTGAAGATCCCGTCGCGGAGGAGGTCCTCCAGCACGTCGTGGGTCATTCTCCCCTTGCCGTAGTTGGCGAAGTTGGTTCTGAGGATGTACTGGACATTGGCGGGGTCGACGGTGTAGACGTATACGGGGATGATCGAAATACTGTAGCTGGCTGAAAAAACACTGTAACTGAGTTAATGGATAGTGTAGTGAATAGTGAAAAAAAAGCTAAAACTAAAAGCTGAAGTCGAAAAAAATCGAAACGATCAGGGCCGTAGTTGCCGTAGTTGCAGGACGCGGCGCTCGAGGGAGCTGACTGGCGAGTCCATGGCCGCGAACAGCCCTGGTGTCGCGGTGCGTGCTTGCGTGCGGGTCGGGGTAAAGTGTGTCCTCGTACATGGGGCACTGTAGCACCACGCCTGTTTGCAAATACGGTACTACATGGAACGTTATTATAAAACGAAATAAAATATAAAAATAATTAATAGCTTGACCAAGAATTTAGTGCATTACTTTTAAGGGAAGTGCTAAATAGCACTCAAATATTTTAGACTTGGAGCACTCAGTTTTTCTCTTATGTATATACCTATTTCAAAAAAATATGAGTGTCCGAACCGTAAAAAAACACTCGAATCCCCCTTCTCCCATGTATGCACCCCCTCCAAAAGCTCTGAGTATTCTGAATCACAAAAAACACTCGAGTGCTCTCTAGGATTAACCAAACACATTACTCCCATAGGATTAACCATTAACCAAAATATATAATTCATATTATCATTGAGATAATTAACAATTCACACTTTGGTGGTGATCCAGCGGTATAAAACTTGATTAACACCCGTAGGTTGTCACTCATGTTGTCATAGTAATATATGTCATTGAGGTACTCTAAGTGATAATTGTCCAAGTAATCAACAATGTGACAATAGTTGTAATCATTGACTAAGGCAGAATCAAGTCACTAACCAGGATAGTAGAATCACATCCATCCATAACTTGATGGCAGTTAACATGAGACAAGTTTACACATAAAAAATAATCGAAGGGACATGCACGTAATCGGTATAAGGTGGAATAAGCTGAACCGTAGAACGGAGATTAAGGAGGGTGTGATAGGACACCAGAGAGTAGACTTGCATGCCAAAGGTTCGGCGCGGCGGCTCTGGCAACGGATGACTACGAGGCTTTAGTGAAGCCAAGAGATGCAGCCTGCGTGTGTTCCATCTCCAGGAGAGAAGCTGCAGCTAGTAGGAGGAAGGGCACGCACATGCATGGTGCATGTGTGCGCTGCGTCTCTTGTTCAGGTCTTGTTGGACGCTGACGACGGCCATGGCAGCCCAAGGGCGACGTCGACCACGGGGCTAAGGAAGGCGGTAGTGGAACCGTGCCCGGGAAGACAACCCGAGCGGTGATAGTGCCCACACCAGGGACACGACGGCGGCCTGCGCTGGCTCGGCAACAAGGACGATAACCTGTGCGGCAGCGACGGCCTTGCCACGGGCACGATGACGATGACCCACGTGGCACAACAGCAGCGGCGTTGTGCAGCTCGAGGCAGAGGAACCCCACCGTTCCACCCTTTTTATGCTGCAGTGATGGACCTAGAAGGGACATGCCGGTCCATCAAGCCCTAATTCCTTTTTCCTTTTTTTTTTACCTTCCAGCCAATTAGTCTGGATTGAACGATATTTGGTGATAATTTCATAAGCTAGAAGTCACTTAAAACATGTAAATTTCTTAATTTAGATTTTTTAAAATAATTTTTGGCTTTTTTGTTTTTGTTTTTTTCTTTTGCATTTATTCCTTTGTATTGTCCCAAAAGATATAACAATATTTTTCAATTATTCTTATTTTTTCTTATTTTTAACTCAGAAAAAACTAACAACTGCTACAATATAATTACAATAAGAAATCAACAACTAAAGCTAGAAGTTGGGACTTTCAAGCTAGTTCAAGGGGCCCTTAAAGGCTGTTCATTTGGGCTGAAAAATGGTGGTTTATGATTTATTTTATACTATAGCTGATTGTGACATATTTAACATAATTAATTTTAATAAAAAAATAAAATAGAAAAAATATGTTAATCTATCACGGACAATACAACAGATACAGAAAAAAGATGAAAAGCTAAAAAAAAGCAAAATTTAGAAAGTAGTGAAAAATAAGATAAAAGTCAGAAACTCTAGAGGAGGGATGTCTTTTCGGCTTTTTTCGGTTTCAGCTTCTAGCTTTAGCTTTTTTTTCACTATTCACTACACTATCCACTAACTCAGCTACAGTGTTTTTTCAGCTAGCTACAGTGTTTTTTCAGCCAAAAGCCAAAAGCCATCGCTATTCCGATCACCCCCTTAGTCTGTTGACGACAAGAGAAGTGCTGCAAAGCACCACTAACGAGACAAACGGACATATACATTAACTTTTAGTGCATCAGCCAGGCAGCAGATGGCTACAGTGGACGAATGAACATCCCAGCACAAATTGCACAAATTTAAGAAAGAAAAGCAACATCAGAGAGCGAGAATTAGATGTGTACAAAAGTAGTTCTGCGTCAAAGTCATATTCTCGTGTATTTTCAGGAATCAACTCCAACAGAATCGTGTGAACGTCCCTAAAAAAAGAATCGTGTGAACAAGTAGTACAAATGGCTTAAGGAAGAGCATAGACAAATTATACTTCGATTGGCTAGAAACAATTATTTGATTTTTTTACGTCTAGTGGGTTGCAGTTTGTTTTGTTTCCCTTTCTCTTCTTTCTTATACATACAACCTTTTTATATTTTATATATACATATATATAGTAAGGATCTCCCCTACTATTTATCGTAAAAAAGTAGCACAAATGGCATTTAGACTTGTACAAAGAATAAAACTGTTGCTGGTCTTTTAGAAAAGATAAAAAGCAAATGAAAGGACAAAAGAAAAGAGGGCACAAGCCCATAGACGTTTTGTCTGTGTTACCCAAAGCAGTCCATTGGAAGCCCCAGGCCCTTGAAAATGGAAGTTTTGGTGGCTTTCGAGGCTGCGATGGGCCAACTATCTGCAGGCCTTCTTACTACTCTCTTTATTTCGCTATATTTGTCCACAGCCCACTATAAATATAAGACTAAGAAAATACTACATATACAAAATATGTAATAAGAAATAACCATATATACTCCTATTAAATAACATATCATAAACATTTAATCTCTTTTAAAGTATTTAAATAGGGATAGAGAGAAAATTGTAATAACTACACACTAAATTACCTTAATAGATAAATATATTGAAACGGATACTTTGAGGTTACAGACAAGGAATTTGTTTATCATCTTTGAAAGAAATCAAGAGATGCCGGTAGCTTATCACCAAATTAATGAAACGGTAGGAGTGTGGCTGTTGATGGAGCTTTCATTGCCATTTGCAAACACTTCTAGTATGCCGGACATCGATGCGTCGAAGAATGCGCAGAAAAAACAAAGAAAAGTTTCACGATCCTCAACAGCCAAAAAGGGGGAAAAAGAAAGAACGTTTGCCGCCCGCCCGTCGTTCTCAAGCATTGCAACGTGCCGCGTGCGGCCTATAGGCTGGGGGTAAAACGTTTGGAGCTGGTGGTTGCGCACCTGCACGGCCGCACTATTCTCCGCTTGGACTCACCGGTACGCTGCGCTGTGCACTCTCATGGTCCATAAATTGGGGGAGTTGCGGGATTGATGGTTGGTTAAGAGCTATTGAGTTGCACGCGCAAGTTAATTCATTTAAAAACCTAATTTGATGGGGAAAAACTGATAATTTATTTATATTTTAACACTTCTTATATATAGACTCACTCACATTTAAAATGTGAAATAGAAGTATGTTATAATTATTTTCTAATTGTATAAATCGGGTTTTAAACTCAAGACTTTTTTGACTCTAATGACATATCAAGCCAAGAGATATTAAGTTTAAGATATT
The DNA here is from genome assembly GCA_036346265.1 of Melocanna baccifera. Classification (NCBI taxonomy): domain Eukaryota; kingdom Viridiplantae; phylum Streptophyta; class Magnoliopsida; order Poales; family Poaceae; genus Melocanna; species Melocanna baccifera. The sequence goes on from CM070685.1 coordinate 6,773,509, forward strand.
TTAACACTCATACTATATTAAATTATATATAACAGCTGCTTTATCTAAAATACTAAGTTAATAGGAAAAGAGGGATAATTGAACACTACTTCAGCGTTAGGCTAGCCGAGCGCGCGCATTGAAGTGTCCGGTCCGGGCATTCAAGACTGGGTTTGAATCGAGTACTGGATTGAGCAACCGTGCCACAGGCGCAAGCGGCGGCGGAGACGACGAGGCTGGGCAAGCGGAGGAGACAGCGGGGTACAAAGTACAATGAGAGACAGGTGGCGATTGGGTAGTAGAACTTCGGTTCTGAAATTCGCGTGCCTTTAATCAGGCACAGTTTAAGTTAAGCTTGATGGCGTGCACTGAAATGCAGTTTACGTTTGGTTTTGATATGTTCAATTCCATAAGCATGCATTGTTCTTCAACTTTTGAAGGCACTGAAGGTCTTGCCTGAAGCTCAGTAAGCAAAAGCCCCCGTCACTTCGGCCTGCTCAATTGGGCTTCACCCTTTCACCCTTTAGCTTCTAGTTTCAACCTTCTTAAATTTAAAATTTAACTACATTGAAAACACTAATAGTAGTTACAGTGTCAAAAAAAGCCTCAAACAGTAGAAAAAAGGTAAAAGCTTACAACAAAAGGCTGAAATAAGCACAACCGCTGGCTCCTGTGATCGACCGCATGCACTTCCAATAGGGCAGTACTCGTAGAATTTTTAGCATATATAGCGTGTTTTGCAACCATATTTACAAAATAACTGTATGTGCGTGAGAATGACAAAAATAACGCTTCTGCCGCCCGATCACCGGCCGACAACACCCTTTAGCTGACACATTGCCTGGCCACTGGGTGGCCACACGCCTACCACCCGGCCACCAGATGGCATGTGGCTTGTCGCCCCGCCACAGCCGACTTAATTACCTATCTAAATTGGTATTTTATATATTATAATTATTTAAAATTGAAAATCTAACAAATGAGATTGAAAAACTACAAAAATTTATGCTCAGACTTTTGATACAACGTACTTCATTGTATAATTTTTTTGATAATTTTATCCATGCTGAATATAGCTAAAAAATTCATAAGATTATGATATTTGTAGGAGTTATTACATATAGCAAATGAGCTCAAAAAATTATAAAATTTTATGTGTAGTCTCCTGACATAGTTGACCTAATTTTATAATTTTTTTAGGAGTTTTATATGCTCTAAATTTATTATGTTAATTTATAGTATTTTAATCATGAAATTAGTGATATATGATGCTAATTTAATTAGTCTGCATGCGTGATTGCAGTTGGTATATAAATTATAAATTGAGATAATGGTTTAATTTAGTTTTGGACTTGATTTATAGATTTAGAAAATTAGGATTTGGTGGTAAGATGGTAATAAATGGACTTCTTTTTAACAATTGAATGTGAAAAGACGACGGCATTTCATGTTGTGAATTAAAATAGACTTTTATAAAAAAAATAGAAATAACATGGGCACACAGAGTTTGATTACATACTTAAGAAATAGCATTATGTATGATGGAACAAACTAAAGTACTCATATGATACATATGCGTCTTTTTGGAATGGAAATAAATTTGACTTTCGGAGGACAAGTTCAAAACGTTCTGACCTATTGCGTGGATCGGGACCATTTTTCCTTCCTTGCGAGGTTGAATTGAACTCCTCGGTGGTCTCTTTAACCTTAGCTGACATTTCCCTCTTTGCCTCGTGCTCCCTGCGCGTGCACGCATCGAGATGAGCTTTAGTCTCTTGATGTGTACTCTCGGTTTGCTTGTCTTTGTGGCGCTCCTTTTTTCAGATCTTGTAAGCTCTTTTGACATCCCACTCCTCATAGTCAAAAGTCTGTTAGGGCAATCCTTATTCAGTGCCCGAAGATCTTGCATATTCTGTATTTTACTGTGCGGGTAATGCTGGTACGTTGGCTCACATCTATGTCGTTTTGGAAGCACCACATCTGTCAACGTCCCTTCGCAGTTATCTTTAACTCCTTGTGTGGGGTCCATTGTAGTATGTCTGGACAAAGATCTTATAGTTCATGTCCAAGCTGTAGAAATGAAACTCTGCGCTCCATATACAGAAAAAATGTGTTGCATGTCATAGTACTCTAAGATATACAGTTTGGACATCTGCCTCATTTGTGCACATGCCTTGTACACATACGAGAATAGCTTGTGCAGGAGTTTCAGCTTGTTGAAAGTGCACATTGCCACATCACCGAGGGTGTATACTTGTTTCATTTCACCCCTAGCATGACTATTCACATATTTCTGCTGAAACCTGATCTCATACTTCCTTTGGAGGCCATCGATTACTTGGATGTCATGCATTCAGGCCTCGTTAAGCACTGACCTTTGCAGCGTATCCTTCCACTATGCACTTTACTGTGTAAATGCTTGGTTGGATCGGTGGTAGACAAGTCATACTGTGCAATAGCTTATTGCATAGTTGCCTTGTTAGGGAAACGCTGCACAACTAGGAGGGTGTTAGTTTGAAACCCCCACTGGGATCCTTCTTCTTACGGCTATACGAGGGAATGCACTGAAACATCATCGAGTCTGGAGGACACATAAGGCACCTCCAATAAAACAATTCCCTCGGGTGGACCAGCCGTCTGTTGTGCATCATTGTCGGTATCATCGAAACCTAGGTGGTGTCCTCGTCGGACTTCAAGCCGAGCGTCTAGTCCGGTAGATACTCGTGGTAATTAATACAAGCTGATTTAAGACAGTTTCTGTTTCTGATTTCTGTTTTTTTTAAATTTCACTATTTAGTAATTTCGTCTTTTTCTTTTTTAGATTTTTTGGACTTTTTTGCCTTTTTTTCTCGTATTTTTTTGTATTATCCGTGATGGACTAACATATTTTTTCTATTTTTAAATTTACTTATATCAAATAAATTAACTCAGTTATCGTAAAAAAATAAATCAGCTACAGTAAAATAAATCATAAGTCATTGTTGTTTTGAAGCTTCAATAGTTGTATGGTCTAACGGCCCTAACGGCCACTGGCAGCGGCAGTAACTTCTGTTGTCTCTGGCCTCTATCTTCTGCTCCGGTCTAGTCGGCTTACTAGATCATTCCCAGAGAATGACAAGACACAAGCGCATCCAAATACACACCGGCCAGTACTGGGCATAGGCATTCCCGTTTGATCGGGATATCTTTTTGGTGTTTTCTCCTCCGTTAGTTTTCCCCCCAAGTTAACACACGTCTTTGGCGTTCGTAGTTCGTGCTATTGGTGGTACTAGAACGCAAGACACCCGTCACGTGCCCTGCTGGAGAAGAGACCATCAGCACGCAGATGAGACGCATACGTACGTACGTGGCCCAAAACCGCGAGAGGCGTCCGCCCATCTGATTCTGATCTGCTGCAGCGTCCTTCGATTTGCTTGCTGTCCTCTCCCCCACTCGAACGTTACCGCTGTACCGTGCGGTAAACTGCACTGTACTATAAAACGCCAGAGGCAACGGAAAAAGCGTGCACGGATTCCGAGCCACCGCGTTGGGCACGGCGCTTGGTTGTGTGCGCCCGTTGCATTGCCTGCCACTACTCGAGAAGTCGAGATGCTCTTTTTTAGGCACAGTTCGTTTCGGTTTTTTTCGTTTTTTATTTCTATCTTCTGTTTTTTACTATTTACTATTTTATTTTTTTCTAATTTTTTCTAGATATTTTAGGTTTTTTTGTATTTTCTTTTTTCCGTGTTCTCTTGCATTATTCCTAATGGATTAACATATTTTTTCTATTTTTACATTTTTTTAAATTAATTATGCCTAAAAAACCAAATCAGCTACGATAAAAAAAACCAGTTACAGTAAAATTTCAACAAAAAACTAGAAGCCATCGCTACAGTTTTTTCTGGCTTGACTTCGGCTCGTTGCTTTTGTTTTATATTATAAGTAGTAATAATTTATAAAAGAAGACATTTATGTGTAATTTTGAATGATATAGATAAAATTATTATAGTGTGTACTATAATTAATTAGTAGATTTTGTTTTTTTAAAAATAATCTATTTAAAAGCTAGATAACATAGAAATATTATTTACTATAGAAAAGTAACTTTTAAAAGTCAATATAAACAAAACCTTCAGCTTATTCGAATATCTTCTCAAAGTTATTTTTCAAACAGATTCTTAAGTCTAAAATTGTTTACATCATTTTGTGTCATGTCTTTGTTATATTTAAAAACATAGATAAAAATAATTAGATATAGCAAAAAAAAAAAAACAGAGCCTTAGATATGTGTTATTCTTCTTCGGATGCTTTTCTTATCCAATGGCTGTTGATGGGTACCAGTGACGTCATGCCGGGGACAATGCTTTCCTGCGCCCGTGATTTGCTCGAGCGATAACAACAAAGGGCTCAGGGATGCGTGTGCTAGCTAGCTCCACGGCATTTGTTTGTTATTGCCATGTGGTACTATCGTGAATTTGTGGTGCCCGTGTCTGAGAACCCGCCGCACAATCCTAGTATTCGGCTAAGCCTGGCTCGGCCTTCTGGCCAGATTGAAGACTTCGTCTTCTTAATTTTACTTTTTCTTTTTCTTTTTTATATTATTTATAGAGATATAACGGTTTTTTTATTAAATAACTAGAAAAAACTAACAACCGTTACCAACGATGGACCTAAGATTTTCAAGATAGATATTCCGAGTTAATAATGTGGGTGCTCCAACCGGCCTTTTTCGACTGCCAGTTTGTGGCTGAATTGTATTGTAACAGCTGTTAGTTTTTCTAAGTCATTCAATTAAAAAAGAGAAAATACAAAAAAATGTTATATCTTTTTACAATACAAAGGAATAAGAGAAAAAAGCTACAAAAACAAAATTAAGAATTCGACACATTCCAAGTGGTTTCTGGCTTCTAAAAGGAAAAACCAAAAACCAAAAAAGCTTGTTGAAGTTGGGCCAAGATATTGCTCAAAGGAAAAAAAGGAAAGGTCCTCGGTGAAAAAAAATCAAAGAACAAATTGTTTCAACAAAAAATATCTCAAAATAATGTAGAAAAATTATAAAATAATTAAGCAAAATATAATTTTAACTCTACGACCCTTCGTGCAATTTTAGGGACATTCATTTCATTGTTCCTTAAAACCACCTTACCAACTTGTTTAAAGTTTTATGCTAACAAATTTAAAAGTTCAATAAAATTTACTGTATTATGTTAATCTAACTGACACTATCTACAAAGATTTTAAATATGCAAGCTTCTTTATTTTTGAAAGTTCTACGATCTATATTTCATAATGGCACAATCATTCAATAAACTATTTAGGGTTTAACGATTTCGAAATTGGGAGGGGGAATGGGAAACCGAACGGAACTCATCTGAGAATGAGACCTCACTGCAACGTTGTACGTTTCATACCTCCCTGCTTGCCATGTCACCACCCGACTAACCGCGTCATTTTCTTGCTCACCTGCATTGCTTCGCACTCTCACTTCGCTCCCAGAGCGCACATGTGGTCTTGATTTGGGAATTGGTTTGCCTTTTCGTCAACTCGTCGGCGACAACTGCCAATGCACGCCACATGCTCTCCCCTCTTTCCTTGGTCACCACCCGTGTGCAGCCATTGTGGGCTTACGCCATTGCAGCACTACCTCATGCCTCCTGCTTGCCTGACTCTCTCACCCTCCATGTGCGTGCTGTTGCCGTGTTGAGAGAGAGAGAGATGAGCCAGTTAAGGTTAGGACTTTGATGGCCAGTTGGAGCCTTGGAGAATTTAGGTTGTGGTGGGTCTTGTGCACGTAGAGGAAACTCTAGGGGGCTGAGATAGAAAGGTATGTGTTGGATTGGACTGATTTATATTGAACTATATGAGGACCACCTCTAGATGTTACTGTATAATTTCAATCAAAAATCAATAGCTAAAAGCCAGAAGCCGTAGCCGGTTGGATTGGGGTATGTACAGCTCTGCTTGCCCAAGCACATATCCGTTGTGTATTGTTGCATCGATAGGACTTTGGTACGTACCTTAACATGTTTTAGTTTAGCCTATGAACTTGGTACGAGGGAGTTTGGTCTTGCTCATTAGAGTTTCTATTTCTGACTTCTAACTTCTTACTTTTATCTTTTTCTAGCGATATGGTTTGTTTTTGACTTTTTTGTTTTTTCTTTTCCCCCTTATTTATTTTCATTGTCCGTAATGATATATTTTTTATTTTTTAAATTTAATTACGTTGAAAAGGTACCAGCAGTTATAGTGTATTTTCAACAGCTATAATATAAAATAAACCATGAGCCAGAAATTTTAAGTCTAAATAAGCAGCACCATAATCTGATCAAAATATCTGTAGTAGAGCAGCTGGGATCTGTTGGCCTGGCACAAACTTGAGCATTGTGCAAAGGGTCTAGGGTTCATCTTAGGGGATGTTAAGAATGACATTTGTTTATGTCTTTGTTTATTGTAGTTGGCTTATTTTTTAATGCAGCTGAGTTGTCTTATTTGACATAATTAATTTTTCTAAAAAAATTAAAATTAAAAAACATATTAGCCGATCACGAATAATGCAAAAGAAATACGAGAAAAAAAAGAAAAAACCCAAAAAAATATAAAAAATAGAAAAAAAATAAAATTAATAAATAGTAAAAAAAAGTAGAAACCAAAGTAATTCAAATGGTGACTTGAGAGGTCATATACATTGCAACTTGCGAAGGATTGACCGGTCTGCAGGGCTTCAATCCCAACCCCCAACAGTATATTAAATCATGGAGTCAGGGACCATTGGTATGAAGGTAGTCAGGGTGTGGTTAAGATCAGTGTGTGGCATCGCCCTGCCCGGCCATGTCACAGGAACAAGAACACAACACACCCAACATGGCACCGCATGACAGAGAATTAACTTCTTGCGATCTAATAATCAACACGCTCGTCGTGTTATGTCGCTTTGCTCATGTGACACTTCAAGTGTCTTAGGAGACCGTGTTTTAATAGTTATTTCAGCCGTACAGTCCAATCAGGAGCTTATCCAATAGTCCAATCAGATGAGGGCGACGCTATGGCTTGTCTAATTGGAAGCTCAGGAAGGCATTTCTCTTGGAGCAGCAGCATCACCGCTACCATCGTCTTTCGCGGCTGTCCGTACTCATCGTGTTTAATGATTTTTAGCTATAACTAATATTTTTTAACTAAAAATAAATAATAATAACTAAAATAAATAGTTCTTAGAAGGAGAAGATGATCGATAAAAAAAGAGAGATACTTGGGCAAGATAGAGGTGAGAGAAGCGAGAGTGCGTGATATATTCATAACTCTTTATTGTATTTCTAGAATAAGAGAAATAAAAAAATTACTTTAGAAAGCTAGATGTTGTATTAGCATAAATCAAAACCAGAAGCATGTATAAACATGCTCTCCCAACCGTCTAACGTTACCGTAATCGTCGTACGATCAATTTACATTCCATCTAAAACGTACGCGCTGCCTTTCAGCATGTTTCCTTGGAGCAGGTGATGTCACTGTCGCTGGCACTTTTCTTCCAGTAGTACGTTGCGTGGTAGTCACTGACATTAACAGTTGCGCAATAAAGATCTAGCACATGAACTGCTCCCACGAACCAGAGCAACTGTCTACGGAGATGAATCAAATGCGTTTAACCCCGTAAGCACCTTACGTGCCGTTCGGCCGGTGGTAGGAAGTTGAATCCGCAGGTCTTTTTTTTCCTTCCGGTTTAGATCTTATAATCTATAATTTTTTAAATAAATAAATAAATTTTTTATCATCTTTATAAAATAATTTATTAAGATATTTTTTTTGAAATAGCTTATTAAGTAGTAGATGATCACACGATGACACAAGGGTCAAGGCCTCAGAGGGCCCCTCCTGCAATGAAATATCTCCAGGAAATTGAGGAATGTGACAAGCAAACCAAACAACAGCTCTCGACGCCAACCAACCGCGCAGCCAAATGAATTCACTTCAATGCGGGCGGAAGCAACTACCTCATTTATTACTCTTTACTCTCCCCTCCTACTCCACAGAAGACACCGCAGCTCACTCGAGACATGTAAGCTGCTGGACTAGAGTAGCAGCGGACTGCTCCATTTCTTCTCTTGTCAAATCCACCCTCGCTCTCCAAAAAACTTCGTTGTATCCATCCAATTGTTCTCCTCTCTTCTCCATGGATTTTTGCAACGCAAGATGGAAGAGTCCATCACTGTGCCTAGTGCTCGTGCTTCTTCAAGCAAGCCTTTCTGCTTGCGCGCCGACTCCCAAAACATACATCGTTCAGATGGCCGCGTCTGAGATGCCAAGCTCGTTCGATCATCGCCACGAATGGTACGCTTCCACGGTGAAGTCCGTGAGCTCTGCCCAGCTACAAGCTGAAGCGGATGACGCTTACGCGAGGATCATCTACAACTACGAGACGGCTTTCCATGGCTTCGCTGCTCGGCTCGACGAGGACGAAGCCGAGCGGATGGCCGAGGCGGCCGGTGTGTTGACCGTGCTCCCGGAAACAGTCTTGCAGCTGCACACCACCAGGAGCCCGGACTTCCTGGGCATTGGCCCGGAGATCAGCAACAGCATATGGTCCGCTGGCCTCGCCGACCACGACGTCGTTGTCGGCGTCCTCGACACCGGCATATGGCCCGAGAGCCCCAGCTTCAGCGACAAGGGGCTCGGCCCCGTGCCGGCCAAGTGGAAAGGGTTGTGCCAGACGGGGCGCGGCTTCACCACGGCGCACTGCAACCGCAAGATCATCGGCGCGCGCATCTTCTACGACGGCTACGAGGCCTCGTCGGGGCCCATTAACGAGACGAGCGAGCTTAAGTCCCCGCGCGACCAGGACGGGCACGGCACGCACACCGCCGCGACCGCCGCAGGCGCGCCCGTGAAGGACGCCAACCTGTTCGGCTACGCCGGCGGCGTCGCCCGCGGCATGGCGCCCCGCGCCCGCGTCGCGGCCTACAAGGTGTGCTGGTCCGGCGGTTGCTTCAGCTCCGACATCTTGGCGGCCGTCGATCGCGCCGTGTCGGACGGCGTCGACGTGCTCTCCATCTCCCTCGGGGGTGGCGCCTCCCCCTACTACCGCGACAGCTTGTCCATAGCGTCGTTCGGGGCCATGCAGATGGGCGTGTTCATCGCCTGCTCGGCCGGCAACGCCGGACCAGATCCGATAAGCCTCACCAACCTATCGCCGTGGATAACCACGGTGGGCGCGAGCACCATGGACCGTGACTTCCCAGCCACGGTCACGCTCGGCAACGGCGCGAACATCACCGGCGTTTCGCTTTATAAAGGCCGGCAAAATCTTTCGCCTCAAGAGCAGTATCCGGTGGTTTACATGGGCGGCAACTCCAGCATCCCGGACCCCAGGTCTCTGTGCCTCGAGGGGACACTGGAGCGCCGCGACGTCGCTGGAAAGATAGTGATATGCGACCGCGGTATTAGTCCTCGTGTGCAGAAGGGTCAGGTTGTCAAGGACGCCGGTGGCATCGGTATGATTCTCGCCAACACTCCGGCAAACGGGGAGGAGCTTGTCGCCGACAGCCACCTCCTGCCGGCCGTGGCCGTGGGGGAGTCTGAAGGTATTGCAGCCAAGAAGTACAGCAAGACCGCCCCAAAACCGACCGCGACGCTCAGCTTCGCAGGAACCAAGCTCGGGATCCGCCCGTCGCCGGTGGTCGCCGCGTTCTCGTCCCGGGGACCAAACTTTCTGACTCTGGAGATCCTCAAGCCGGACGTCATCGCGCCCGGCGTGAACATCTTGGCTGCATGGAGCGGCGACGCCAGCCCATCGAGCTTGTCCAGCGACCGCCGCCGTGTCGGGTTCAACATCCTGTCGGGGACGTCCATGTCGTGCCCGCACGTCGCCGGCGTGGCTGCACTGATCAAGGCAAGCCACCCAGACTGGAGCCCCGCGCAGACTAAGTCCGCGCTGATGACCACCGCGTACGTCCACGACAACACGTACCGGTCGCTCAAGGATGCAGCGACCGGCAAGGCGTCCACACCATTCGAGCACGGAGCTGGCCACATACACCCACTGCGAGCTCTCAACCCTGGTCTGGTCTACGACATTGGCGAGGGCGACTACTTAGAGTTCCTCTGCACGCAGAACCTGACGCCGATGCAGCTCAAAGCCTTCACCAAGAACTCCAACATGACATGCAAGCACACCTTCAGTTCGCCCGGCGACCTGAATTATCCAGCAATCTCCGCCGTCTTCACGGATCAGCCATCAGCAGCGCTGATGCTGCGCCGCACCGTGACAAACGTTGGTCCTCCGTCTTCGACATACCATGTCAAGGTCACGCAGTTCAAAGGCGCGGACGTCGTCGTGGAACCGAACACCCTGCACTTCACAAGCTCAAACCAGAAGCTTGCCTACAAGGTTACACTGAGAACCAAGGCCGCCCAGAAGACACCCGAGTTCGGAGCTCTGTCATGGAGCGACGGCGTGCACATTGTCCGGAGTCCTGTTGTCCTCACATGGCTGCCACCAATGTGAGCTTTCCTTTTTATTTTTTCTGCATTAGTCAAGTCTTGGAGCAGAAACATCCGCGCCCTGCACCGTGGGTAAGCGAGCCTGATATACCAGTTGCGTAGCAGCACTCTGCAGCAGCCAACATCAGCACAGTAGCTCAACTTACCCTAGAAAAATATTGTCCCAGCTCCACACCAAAACAAGCTTTATTCCTTAATGTATTCATGCTTATTCCAAATGTTCTGTAGCTGGTTGACTGTTTCTACATGACTTTGTACAACATATTGGAGTGAAACAGTAGGATTGAGAACTCCATTGCGACAAGTGTAAGGGCATATTGACTTATATTTCTAGAAGTAGAAGTCAATACAAATATCTCAACTTTTATAAGTTGTTTCTATCGGTCACTACTTTTTTACTTTCACATGTTGTAATGTACTTTGTATTTTATTATATCACAATTCTATAAATCATATGACGGTTCAAATGTTATAGTGTCTTTTGTTACACTGTCTTTTATATAATGCACTACTATTTATCAGCCGCCATCTTTTATCCTGTGAAGGTGCATGATGGATGGTCTTTTGCTTTGCTAGCTCTTTAAGTTCCTATTAAGGTCTTGCTCTTGCTAGCTCTTTAGTTCTTTTTTTAGTCTTTTATTGTGTCAATTTAAATTCGTAGTTATCTATCTTTTAGTTCATCTAAACTGTGCGAGTCTTCAAATTTCTGTCAGTTAGTTGATTGCTTTGCTAGCCTCCGTTCATCCTCTAGTATTCAGTGTAACCTTTCATATGACCGCAACAGCCGCTCCTCTCTGAGCAACGTACAGATCGTAGAAGTCTTTATGATACCGCTACTTCTTTTTAAGCCACCGCTCTGAGCTTCTACAACCGATGCGCTTCTACACCGCGCTTCTTGTGTACTGCACCATCGTAGTTTTAGGTTTCGATCTGCTTTATGGGCTGCAAACATGTTTTATAGTATGTCGCACAATCTTAGATGGAGATCTTGTTTCGATATAGTTTTCAAGAGCCGCATTCTACGACATCTTAAAGATTCGGATTTTAGATTTTTTTTCATATTTTAGCATCAACTCTTTAAAATACAACACTATTGTATAAGCTTTGCATTTGAGAAGATGTTAAAGATATAAATGTATTTATATTTTTTTCTAGTTTCTAAAGTTTAAATATGTTCCTAGAGTCTTGTATTATGTATTGCACTTTAGGCTATGCAATACGGAAGCATTCATCTATTCATCTATATATTTAACATCCCTAACCCCGGAACTTCTTGCTATCACGGCTGCTGCAATGCCAGAGTCTGATCTGTCCTCGGTTGCATACAGCGCAATAGAGCGGCCAATCAAGTCAACAACTTTCATTCTCTTCTGATCCTGAAAAGTGGGCTTCCTCGTTCTCTGTTTCTAATGTTCCCAGGTCACCAAGAGGCTGTTTCAGAAATGCATACATATCAGAGGATACGAATTAATCTTATAGTAGAGGTTACTGCATAATCAAATACATAACTTGCTGCTATCAAATTGCCAATTTACCATTACTCAAAACATCATTATTATTGAATATCATATTAAGATGGGAGTTGAAAAGGTTGTGCTTTCCTTATCGAAAGTATTTCTTTCAATGGACATTTTATGTTATTTCTCAAAACCATTTTGAAGCATTGGACACTAAAGCAAAATACAGCATGATTCCGTGACATGGTTAATCTTGCTGTCACTACTCACTAGAACTCCATTCAAACCCCAACTAAAAAACAAATCCTGAGCTTCAGTTTGCAGTCATTCGTCATCTTCCACAAAGATGTCTGCAGTTTCAAATCATGTAACACAGATCTAATAAAATAAATGCAAGCAGTAGAAAAAGGCCCACCCGACCAGACCCACCAGTAAGGTGAACTACAGTTTTCCAATCCGCTATGTTATGACAACACATGTGCTGCAGCGTATGCAAAAGAAGCCAAAAGACCAGTGTGTTACTGATATTTACAGGACCCATTTAGTTTGGTGAATTTGGTAATTGTATTTAAGACACAATGACTGCTTTATAGTAGCATAGTAGATCACCAGAGAAGGAAGCATAAATAGTTTGAAAAAAAATACTCTAGGTTGCTATACAAGCTGTAACATTATGAACTGAATGGGACACAACAAGCGCGAAATAGCATGTAATGTGGATGCAAAAAGGTCTCCATAGACACGAGCATCTGCTTGGAATATGCAAGCCTTGCAACGATACATGCAAGGTACCTATTCAATCGGTGGATTTGGCCGTTGTATTTATGACACAATGAATGCTTTGTAAAGTAGATCACCAGGGACTGTAAAGAAAACAGAAATAGCCAATCTGGCGTGAGATGTAGCAGTAGGTTACCACACAAACTGTGACCAACTATGCACTGCATGGGATACAACATCTGCAAAAGAGCATGCGTGGATGCAAAATAGCCTGGCACGACTACCTGCTTGGAAAACGCACGCCTTCCAAAATGTAATACTATATCATCATAACCGATTATACGATTCCCGGGGTTAGTTATCTCATATATTATTCTTTGGAAATCGAAATAACAGATGATAATTCCTAAACCTCTCCATTTATCCACGTTATCAGGTGTACATATTTATTAATCTCACCAATGATTCTAAGTGTTTGAATATTACCTTATCGGATAAATAATCAGGTGGATTATATACTTTGCCAGTACTTTCTGCACCTCTTGTCAAATCACCAAACTCATTTATTGACCATCCATGTTTACCAGGTGATAGACCACTAAAAGTGGCTTCAACTCTAGCCAATTCCATGTTAACTTGGGCCAGACGAACAACACCAAATATAACCTGCCTTTGAACTCAGCTACAGCAGCAGAAACTAAAAAAATCTGCAAATGTTAGGTCATATAATTAGTTCTAATAATAGAAGAGATGTGCAGCACATAAGCAAAATAGAACATGCAAGCAATCAGAAGATTGTCTTACAAAGTATTTTTCAATCGAAAATTTTAAATAATGCTTTCTCAAACAACTAAATAAATTCAGCAGGACCTGGTGCAGCCTAAAAGCATTTTGAAGATGTATCTAGAGTAGCATTGCAGTAAAAGCAAAGAGATTCAGAATTTAGATTTGGATACATCTGCCAATTATGAGAGAGAGGACGCATACATAAGAGCCAATAAAGGTCCAAAGCTACAAATGCCTACACTTGCCATAGTAGCAGCAGCCAGTATCACAATTCACACACCAGTGATTTCTAATACTTCCCATGATGAAGCATTAAAATGCAGTATCATACAATTAAAGAATACCAGCAGATACTCATGCTGATCTGAAAGATTTCAGATAGAAAAAAATGCTAAAAATTATAGAAACTAACACAAACCATTTGGGTTCCCTTGCCCAATCAGACGTGCATCTTGGCCTGTTTGATGCAGAGCATCTAACATTGCCTTCATTGAGAGAGACCCAAGAACACTAACAACCTGGTTATTCAAGTCCACTTCAATGTTTTTTATGCCTGTAGCAAGAGGCAGTCTTCATAAAACAAAAAGAAATGGTTTAAAGAGAAAGCATAAACAAAATTTTATTCAATAGAGCATTAAACTAATATGGTCATGTACCTTCAAGAGTTTGAAGCTTGTTTTTCATTGCTGTCACACAGCCCTCGCATTTCATGTCCACCATGAATTCTGTCTTTGGACCATAAAAGCAACTAGATTATTAAATAATCTTTGCATGGAATAATCAAACATTATCTTTAAAAAATGCAGAAAGAAACATGAAGCGACCTACTGCATTTTTTCTTTTAAGATAATGTACAGGGGAAGCACAAGCCAAAATAGTTTGTCAGAAAGACTACAGAATGCCTATTTTATAGAACTGAAGGAAGTGAAATGCGTTCATTACAGCCTGTCTTTCTAGAGAGAACTTGAAGTTAGATCTACAGTACACAAGAGCTCAAAATTATTGAAGACAATGTCAAAATTTATTCAGCAATTGCACATTATGGGCAGCCCAATCCACCTGGAACATACAATTCTTTTTAAAATGAAACAACCCCTTTTCATGGTAGGTTTTCAATCTGCAGACCTTAGTTTCTGAATTACAAAGTCTTACTTTATGACCAGAATTCACACTTGCACGTTAAAACTTAGCTCATGGGGAAGAAATTACAATATGTTCTCCAGTCATATTTGCTAAAGCCATTGATCTTTATGAATATGGCATAACACCTTAGATAAAGCAATTTATAACTGAAACCTTGGGCTTCTGAATGGTTTAGATATCCAGTTTGAGAATCACACAAGTATTTGGATGCTTTGATCAAAATTTCTGTTGTCCCTTCTTTACAAGGCATGTTAAATTAAGAAAATAGTTATCCATTTTACCCGTACTATTATTGTCTCCAACTCTCCGTACTGAAAGTCTCTCAAAGTAACAGTCTGGCCTAAAGACCATACTGAAAGTCTCTCTCATAGTAACAGAAGACCAGATCGTCGGTATGAAAATAGCTTAATTGGGCTCTCCTCCTAGTCCTTCCATATCCACGAATTATTTAAGCTTTTGCAAGTCTCTTCAAGCAATAGGGGAAAAATGAAACAAGAATGTAGATACGATCATACAATTATCCTTTTGTTTCCCGTAATACATTAAACATCCGCCCGTAAGGAAAACTATCACCTTCAGCTCAACATGTAAGTACATCCAAAATTCTCCCGTGCAGCTCATCTACTATCATGCTAATTACCAAATCAGATTGCTTGATTTCTGTAATTCCCAGTTTCCCACTAAAGCAATGGCTTAGCAGCGTTGGAAGGTACAAAATACACACCAATCTCAGAAAGCAATCTACTCAGCCAATAAAGCCAACTACAGCAACCAGCAAATCTAACATATCAGTATATCACTATAAGCACTCTGACCAATTGTCCAACTGTCCTAAACCTAGAGTGAGATTCTTCTAATGCAATTGCCCACTTCCCAGCACCAATTCAATCCGGTATCTAATCCCAACCCTCAATAACTAATAAGGCGCTCTCAATCATCTTCCTACCCTAGTAGCATCGCGGCCAGACTAATACAGAAAACAAAATGCTCTCGCCAAGTCTGGGGCGCTTACCGTGAGCTCCGGAAGCGCAGTATCCTGCAACACACCAAAAGACAAGGCATAAGACCAAAAAGCTCAAGACCCTAGGCCAGGCGAACACACATGGACAGCGACCCAAGGGCACCGCCGAACCTTATCGGGGGCGGAGAGATCAGTTGCGGCGGCCATCGGAGGGACGGCGTTCGGCGCGCACACGGAGGAGGCGGAGAGGGAGGGGAGGGAGGTGGGCACGGGGAAGTGCAGTTTGGAGGTGGGGGGAGGAGGGGGAGGAGAGGGCGACGGCTGCGACGGCTGCTGCTGGCACAGCGGAGGCGGCGGTGTAAGCCCGGAGGAAGCCTACCATTTTTGCCCCCGCCTTTTATAGCCTCTTCTACAGTTCTACTTCCTGCGGCGATACGTGGACCTTTTTTTATAATAATATTAAACTGTGATTTATATCTTTTCAACCATCTATAAAAGAGTATAAAGTAACTGAAACTCACATACAATTTTTACCTATATAAATAAAGTTTCTATAATATATATTACAATCTACTTATAGATCCTACCTTGAAAAGAACTCCATTTGATAAATAGTTACTATAGAAAAGTCAAAAAGTAGCTTTTAAAAATTGAAAAGAAGAGACCCTATATCGGGGAAGTGCCACCTGCAGATTGCATACTATTTGTATTGGTGTCTATTTCTACCTTTTGATTTAAAAAATCAAAAGAAAGTTGTTTGTATTGCTGTCTATTTTTGGCTTCTGATTTAAAAATTAAAAGCTAATATAAATATCCGGTTTTAAAAGTGGGTTTTCACTTTTCTCGCTAATATCTCGCTCTGGGATAAGACAGATGGTCATAGGTGTATCATCTACTTTACTCCTCTCGCTTCTGTTATACGCATATATTATAATCCTCACCGGAGGGAATGGAATAGAAAACTAGGGCACACATCGCGCCACTCTTCAGATACCCGTTGTTTGCTAGCCAATTTAACACAGCAATGGCCAATGGGCAGCCTTATTAGCGTCCCTACGCTCGAATCGGAAAGAAACATCAACAAAAGGTATACAAGGCTCTCTTGCTCCAGCGACAATGCTCGCAACAGCTGATATATTCAGCGTTAGTTGGTCGAACATCTTTGCTATAACCTGGCACATCGGTCTCGATCATGTCCTTTGAGAATCCTCTACTGCGAGCCAGCAGAACGCCATCTCTGCATGCCAAGGTCTCTGCAACTTCAGCATCAGAAATCCACTCGTAGCTCTTGATTGAGGCGCCAAGGAAACACCCCCTATGATCTCGGGCTACTGCTCCAGTTCCTGCTCCACCAGTACGAACATTTAGAGCCCCATCAAGGCAGTGTACCACAAGTCCACATTCTTCTGTCGTGGTGGCACAGTCTGAGTCTTCGCCAAATCAAGAGATGATAGCGTGTCCTTTATATATTCCATACTTTTGCCAGGATTATAAGCATCATCTCTACGAGTCCTGTTGTTTCCTGAAGACCAGATAGACCACATTATTGTGACAACCATGGGCAAACAATTCTCAGGAATAATTGCTGGATGAAGCACATCAGTCGCAAAGTGACAGGATGTAAGCTCGGAAGCTTAATATTGATCTAGTGCGTTCGTACTGAGCACTTGTTGGTTTTGCCTCGCGTCCATTTTACATACGTAGTTTCATGCCATTTTCACTGAAACTGCCTGCGTTGAGACAATGTCAAGTCAAAAATGGACTATGTTTCAGTATAATCTCCACGCTATCCAGGCCGTGTTCTTGACTTCTTGGCAGCATGCATGTCTCCGACAAGCAATCGAGATGACAGAGCAAAAGAGATTTCCGGCCTCCTGAGCACACGGGCAGAGCTAGCGCAAGCGGCTGGCAGCTTGATTGCTCTGTGACCCCTTTTGCAGTCACTGCCTCGGCATAAAAGAAGCCCAAATGTCACGCGAGCCCACAAAGTAAAGTTGCAGTGTCACTGCCTCGGCCCACTACGACTTCGAGGGCCGAAAATCTCGTTCGGAGTCGCACCGCACGTCCCCGTCAATCTGAGACGCACATCACCGAATAGTGCGAGGACCCTTCATGAAAAAGCACCTCCACAGCGAACTAATCCGCCCTTTCTCTGAGCCGCACAGCGTTGATCGAGTGGCCCACGATCGTGAATTTTATTTGCGATGCAAATCCGAGAGGTGCGAGCGGGTAATACGAGATAAGGCAAGGACCCTATGTAAGAAAGTGCCTCCAAGTGATGGTTTGCGCTGACATCTGGGCCCTAAGGGCGTGTTTAGTCGGACTCAGCTGCTCTCTTTTTAACTATGAAGCCTAAGCCTAGCTCCTGGAGAAGTTAGAGCCTTGGAACGTGGAGTGTTTGGCATAAATTGTAGCCTCCCAAGCTGGAGCGACTCAGCTAAGTCGGCAGCTACAGGGTTCGTGAGGTCTCCAAATAGGTTCAAGGCGGAGCGAGGTTTTTGCCCGCAGATTTGATCTCCACGCGGCTTGGGATGACTAAGGGGCAACCCAAGCATTGTTGCCTGTCATTGGCCTATGTCAAGAGATTGGTCTTGTGAATATGAAATCCCCACGCCGTTCTTCTCAGTAGACATAATGCTGATGGCTATGAATCGACTGAGAGCAGGAGGTTCATCGGTGAAAGAATGGGAGGGTTGATCAAATCGACTCTCTGCTTCAAAATTTAGAGCTAACTGAAGAAGAAGATGTTGAAGTTATCATCGAAAAGGATGTTGTAGATTTTCGAAGGAGATCAAAATGGGTGGCGATAGCTACGTGGAATACCACTAACGTTTACAGCATACATGCTCTAATGAGCGAGTTGGGAGAATCTTTTTATGAACCTACGGTAATATTCCGTTAATCCAAGAAAACACTTGATCCCTATAGTATTGGTTGGATGTTCCTAGGGTATGACTGATTCAATTTTAGTGGAGTCTACTTCTATTCCTCTTCTAGATATAATGTGCCCTAAGAACGCTGCTTGGTCGAGCCAGAATTCACACTTATTGAATTTGGCAAAAGAGTCAATTTTCTCTAAGGATCTCCAATGCAATTGTGAGGCCTTGATGATGCTCTTCTTCACTTTTTGAGTATATTAGGATGTCGTTGATAAAGACAATGATAACTTTATCTAGATACTTCATAAAGAGTTTGTTCAT
The DNA here is from genome assembly GCA_036346265.1 of Melocanna baccifera. Taxonomy (NCBI): domain Eukaryota; kingdom Viridiplantae; phylum Streptophyta; class Magnoliopsida; order Poales; family Poaceae; genus Melocanna; species Melocanna baccifera. The sequence goes on from CM070685.1 coordinate 6,792,225, forward strand.
GAGATCCATAAATACGGTTGAGGCATTGGTCATCCTGAATGGGACCATTGTATACCTATGGTGCCCATACTGAGATACAAAGGCATTCTTCTCAATATCTGTTGGATTGACTTTGATTTGATGATGCTTAGACCTTCGATCGATTTTTGAGAACACACATACTCCTTTGAGTTAGTCAAACAGGTCATCTATTCTGGGTAGCGGGAATTTATTCTTTATGGTGACATTATTTAGTTCTCGGTAATCTGCACATAATCTTGACCTCTATTTTTCTTTTCTGCGAATAACACCGGGGCTCCTCATGGTGACGTTCTTTCTTTAATGAAACCCTTCTCTTCGAGGTCATCTCTTTAATTTTACTAACTCCAGTGCATTCATTCTGCAAGGTTTTTTAGAGATAGGTGTGGTCCCTGATATTAGATCAATAGCAAGCTCTACTTCCCAATTTGGTGGTATACCAAGTAGTTCTTCAAGAAATACATCAGAAAAATCATACTACCGGTATATCCTTTACTTCCTTCATTTGGAGGCTAGCCAAGCTAGGGTTAGACGACTTTGGTCATGTCCTAACTCCTAGATATTGTAATATGGTCCCATCTGGCCTCCTAATAGATGCACTTTTTTGACTCATAGTCTATATTGACCTCATGGGTGGATAGCTAATCCATATCCAAAAGGGAGGTTGGATCATATACCCTCCCTTTAGTTGGGAAATTGAGGATTTACCCTTCACATCTCAATGACATGTAGGGTCATCATAAGTCACTGACACGTGGGTCAGGAGGGTAAATCCTCAATTTCCATCTAAATGGAGGGTATATGATCAATTTTTTCTATCCAAAATTACCTCTAGGTCCGTTAAATCTATCACATAGAGGTCAGCTAAAAATTTAGTGTTATGGGTTATGATTGCTTGTCCTTTTTTTATGCATGTGATGTCTATCATTCCTATTAGTGTATTAAACCCCATAGATTTTTCCAATAGTTCTGAGGTCAATTTATATTCCATTAGAAATTTGCGAGATATAAAGGAGTGAGTAGTTCTGGGATCAAAAAGAACGATACCAATGGAAGGTGAAAGTAATAGTTTACTTGTGACTACGTCAGTAGCTTCTCCAATCTGTTCTACAGTCACATGGGTGAGTCATGCTGGTCCTCCTTTTCTAGCTCCTCCCATAGCAGGCTGGTTGTTTCTGGGCTGATTGGGTTGTATGATCTATAGTGGCACTGGGGCTGGCAATTGTGGTACATAAGCTAGCCGTGTAGTATGTCCAATTATCCTTTGTGGGTGTGGGCATTCGGCCTTGTGGTGTTCTAGCTTCCCGCAATTAAAGCAAGCATTTGTGCCCCCTCAAGCAATCTATTGTCAGGTGATTACCTCCACACTTTGCACATCTAAGTGCTAGCGATACCAGCTATTGTAGAACTGTCGATCTTTGGAAGGATGGGGTAAATGGTCACAGCCTGGGAGGTCCAAACCGAGGTTGGTGTTGTTGTTGCATCTGAAGGCGAGGTCTATTTGTGGGTCTAGGATGATGATTAGTCTTAGCTTTCTTTCTCCGCTCTTTAGTTAAGTTAGATTGCTCGCTTTCCAAGATTATGGCTCTGTTTACTAGGTCTTGGAATTCAATTATTTTGTAATGGATAGGAGCATCTTTAAATATGGGTGCATCCCCCCAAAATTTTGCCAATCTTCTTCTCTTCGATGTCCACTTCATACGACGCATAATGGGAAACTTCATTGAATTGGCTTAGATATTCAACCATCTTCTTTCCTCCCTGGGTTAGGGCTTGAAATTATCTCTTTTTAAGTTCCATTCTTTCGGTGGGTATGTGGGTCCCGGAGAAAACATTGTTTGAACTCAACCCAAGTAATTGGCTATGCACTAACACGGTTACGCATGAAATTGAGCCACCACATGGTTGTTCGTCTATTCAACTGATGGGATGCATACCAGACTTTCTCTTCATCGGAACATCCTACCGTATTCAACCTTTTCTCTACCCCTAATAACCAGTCATTGGCTTCTAGTGGGTCAACAACTCTGGCAAAGGTGAGATGATGAGTCTGGAGAAAATCCCAAAACTAATCCCGTGTTGGGCTGGAGGTAGGGCAATTGGTGCACTCTAGTAGGGAGTGCTTCATAAAGTTGTTCTGGCTTTCTTGGGCTTCTTTCTGAGAATTCTCCAAAAATCTAAGAACTTCACCCATCACTCCTAAAGGGTCAGCTGCTCTTGAGGTGCTGGGTAGGTAGAGCATGCCAATAGAGAAGAATTTATTTAGCTTTAAGTAGTAGAGAGCTATATTAATCCCAGTCTTAGGATTTTTTTTCTGTTTCTAGGGCACACACCATAGGCAAATAACACAAAAAATATATAAAAGGCAAAAAGATCCAAATCCTACACTACATGGGTCTACGTGCCCAGCAACACATGAGAACCTGCTCTTGAAACCGTCCAAACTATGTGTTTGGAAACATTCAGAGCTTACTTCTAAACGCTAACCTATACTACTCTGGATCTCACTCGTCCAAGAACACTTGAGATCTGGCTCGAGTTCATCCAAATTACATGTTTGGGAAGCGCTCATGATTCATTCTTGAGTACGTTCAGGACTTCGTTTCTGGGTATGCCCAAGCTATACGCTCGGGAGCACCACAACCACTTGTTCGGGAAATCTAATATGCAGAAAGTAGGGTAAGTTGCTCTTTAGGTCGTCAACCTTTGTTTATTTTACTTTCTTCAATTAGTTTTGTTCCCTTTTAAAGGCTGACGAATCATTTAATGATATAGATGAAGAGGTGAGAAGTCTATGGGCCGGCATGATCCACACTTGTCTGGGAGTGAAAAAGAGGTCCATGCTAGAATTTTAACTATAGGCTCTAGTCTAAACACCACAACCTACTTACTATAGCAATACCTCTACCCCTAGATTTTCAAGCAATCTATTCTATGTTTAGTTGTAGGCATGACATGTTAATTAAATGAGGTAGTTATGATTATTTAAAAGCAACATTCTAACTATGTTTGCAATAATGAACTGAATGGCAGAAATATATAACAAGTACAACAATTTAAATTACATGCTTCATGCATATTACCTTAGTCTACAAATGGTAGAAGAATCTCATACAATAATCGAGATGCAATAAAGGGGCTGGTACCGATAGCACGCATTAACGGGACTCTGCCTATCCCAAGAGGATCACACTGGGCTATGGGCTCACAGCCTCCCTCTCCTCTGGATCACTCTCCTCACCATCATCTCCTCCCTCATCTCCTCCTTCCTCCCCATCATCATCTCATCTCCCCTCAAGCCCTTGGCTGCTACTAGTTCCCAACTCGGCTGCCTGGCTTCTACTGGGGTCCCCAAAACAGGCTTGGTAGAGCTTGTCTATCGTGATAGAGTCTCTAACTAGGTTTGGATGGACGGTCATGCGAGGCCCACGAAAAGCTGGCCTCAAGCGATGGGGAAGTGGATGGGATGGTCTCTAGGAGGGGATGTCTCCTAGGTTTCCCTGTGGTGGTGGAGTAGGAATGGTGGGATAAGGGTCATACAGTGGAGTAGGGATGGTAGGGTAGTAATCATAAAGTGGAGTAGGGGCATAGTCTGGCGGTGGTATTGGGATATAGTCGGCATCTCAAACGGGTCATAGGCAGGTGGTGGTGGTGGATAGCTCCAGTAACGTGGTGGAGCGGAAGGTGTAGTCTCTGGGGTGGCTGTAGGGTGTGAAGGGTGGTGCGAGGTATCTCCTAAAGCTGCGGAGTGACGGTTGCGAGACTCCACCTCACTATCTAAGGTCCTATACCGTCTCTACCAAAAGTCTGAGCTCTCCTCGGCTCTCGCTAAGGCTCTTTAGAGTGTTGTTGTGTATAAAGCATGGTTTTAGCTAACAACATTTTACCCGTGGTGTTTCTCTGAAGAGCTACAGTGGAAGGTGAGGGTGGCTCATAGGAATGGCTGCGAGAAGGGCTAAGCCTGAACTGTAACCATATTTCACACAGACCAAACTCAGTTTGGGCTTTGTGTGCCCTACTATAGGATAACGAGTGCCTTTATAGAGTGAGCACAGCACAAAGTACTAGACCAGAGGGAGTGGTTGCTGCACGGATTGGTTCTGCCTGCGTCTGCCTGACGCAGCTGATGCTAGGTCACGTGCGGAACGCTCTCTTTCGTCTCCGAACTTCGTGGCCATGCATCTGACAGAAGTGTGAATTGACGGGCACACAATGTGGAACTTATTTTGTGAGAACACCAGTACTTAGTAGACCACTAATTTTACCAGACGCGCGTTTCACGTTTTGTTTAATCAGAGAACAATACTTGGTTCAATGCAGAAACTAAAAAAGATCGCTGGAAACTCTTGTATTTCCAACACAATGTTGTCCACAATGCACATGAATTTACAGCTTCAGGAATACAAATCTAAACAAATTATAAATACATCTGTTCAATGCGCAACACAATACATTTACAGATGGACATGTACACGGTTTTGTTGAAAACTACAAACCACGAATGCTACTGCGAGTACAACCCGATGTGGGCACGACCATTTTAACTGCGGTTATGCTATTTCACAGGTGCCTAAAAATTCACTAAATCACAGTCGATTCTCCCACCTTCGGATCGGCGTGGAGACTTGTGCTCCGGCGAGCTCGTCTTCCTCCTCCCCAAAGCCACCGTCTACCTCCGCTGTCGCTGGGTTAGAGCTTAGCTTGGGTTTACCGGTTAGGGTTTGGGTTCACTGGAGCTCCGAGTTTAGAGGGAGGGAGGGGCGGTGGAAGCATGGTGGTTGGCAGCCGCGGCGGTGGAGCCGTCGGCTCCTCGGGTCGGAGGAGGGCGGTGGAGGTCGGCGGGGTCGACGAGGACGAGCAGTTTGGAGCCGATTGGAGACGGTGGAGGATCCAGCAGCATTAGCCCGTGAAGACGGGGGAGGACGACGACGCGGGGGATCTCATCGAAGAGGAGGAAGAAAGGCGGTGCAGCGGGAAAGTGAGGTGGGGCTGGAGAAGAGGAGATGGGCGGCGGTAGCGGCAGGGGATGAGCTTATCGGCGTCGGAGTCGTCGGGGGTGGGGGTTGGCAGCGGTGGTGTTGGGTGTGGGAGGTGGGTTAGGGTTAGGAACTTTAGACGTGGGGATTTATATAGGTGAGAGAGTGAGAGGATGTAATCCACACGATTTTGATCCAACGGCGAAGAAAATCGACTGTAATTTCACAAATTTTCAGTTGACTGTGTAATAGACGCTCCCTTTTAATTGGCTGTACAGTGTATAGAGAGGGGCTTCTTCCTCAGTAGAGAGTGTTGTATGTGCAGAATGTTGCGACGAGGGAGGCTATGCAGATCACAAGAGGTGGCAGCAGGGTGACGTTGAGGAGGAGGTCCGGGCCTAGATAACCCGCCGCAGTAATCGTCGCGTCAGCAACTACACGGGCCAACGTCCCGGCCTCTGTGGAGAGGAGGCCGCCATTGTAGGTTCCTCGCGCAAGCCTCGACGACATTACACGCGAGAGCAAGGATAGATTCACTCCTGCATGGTTCATCATAAATGGGGCGGTAGTTATATATCAACAGCATTATATATAACTGTTTCAGATCTTGCATGTGCCGTCAGATCGTCGTGTTGCTGTGCTGAATGATTTTTGGGATGGTTACATTTACATACCTTCGAGCACCTCAGCGAATACAAATGTGATGAGAGCCGAAGTGACATATTGTGGAACGGAATAGTGAGGTGTGAAACGGAAGCTCATGATTATGCCAATCAGAACCATGATCTCAGATGCCACCAAAATTAGCCTGCAAAAAAAAAAAGCATGAATCGGTAGCTGTGCATCATGCCTTTTTCATAAGAACCTTTAGAATGGGCCTAATTAGGGCTTTAACATATGGTAATCTGAAATAATTGCAATTATGATCTCTTGAACAGAAAAAGGGTGTGGCTTCGCTCAATTTTATCTCAAATGTGAAAACAGAACTGATTGACAATGTTAAGTGCATTGCATGGCTCAATGAAGGCAAAAAAAAATGAGGCAATGATAATACTTCTATAAAAGAGAAGAATTTTTTATATTCTAGTATGTTTTGTTAAGAGAAGTTACCTGTCCTCAAACAGATTTGTGATGTAGCTTCCAACAATGGCATTGACTGGAAGAACAGTCAGCCCAAGAATCGCTAAAAAGATAGCCACAGCACTTGTAGTCCAGTTAAAATAGTATGTGGTGACGACACTTGATTCGGAGAGTAAAATTTCCATAGCATACTTGAGCATAAAGTATATCAATAGCTGGACCTGAGAAATGACCGCTCATGTAAAGTAATGAAAGGAAAAATAGAAGACGGTAGTTCCAACAGATAAACTAAATCTAGACATGAGCATGCAAAGGTCCAAACTAAAGAGGGGCGAACACCTCCAGGCTTTTCCTCTGGGCTCCTAAGGTTCACTTAACATGGTGTGTAAATGAGTGTTTGTTTACTTGTGTGTCAATGCAGATGTACCTTCTTTATGTTATGCAGTTCATGTACCTTACTTTGTTTTTTAAAAAAAAACTGTCTAGATTTTGTACTTCCTTTTTGGGCATGCTTGAGTTCAGAGCAAGACAGAAGAGAGGTTGATAATAGGGAAAAAAGGGAACCTTCACAGATGGTGTCAGCAATTTGTATGCTGAAGCAAGTGATGTTGCTGGTTCATGAGAGTTTTCAGAATCTTCACTATCATCATTATCCCCCGCATTCTCGTCCTGCCTCTCATCTGTACCTAGAAGCAAAGGTTGTGCTAGACCTTCCTCCAAATTAGTACTAGTTTGATGACCTATTTTCACACAGAAGTTAACTTCGTATTAGAACAATTTCTGATGATGCTAAAAATAATCTCAGTGGCAAAGCATACAACAAAGATAAATTCAGTTCAGTTTATGTTTTCTAACAGAACATTTTGCCACCAGCAGGATACTTCTGTGGATCCAGAGCTTACCAGATTCAGAAGGCTGTGTATTGACTGCGTTCTTAGCGAAGTGTTCAGGTTCTTTGAATGAAAGCCACAGCCACAACAAGTAAACAAGCCAAGCAACGGCCATGACCCAGCCAGGCAAAGTGCTCTGATTAAAAGTAACCGAGTATATCTTAAATTTTGTCTGGAGCAAACCAGCGAGAGCAGGGCCACATGCCATGCCAAGAGCACTAGCGCTGACGAATCCTGCAGAGGCTTGTAGCCTGATTTTGAGCGGTACACAGTCGCTGATGTACCGACGGTTCACAGCTCTTGCAGAACCTAACCTGCATATTCCGTGTTACCAGTATGATCAAAGGAGCAGATTCAGTAAATCTCAACACTCGAAGGATAATGACAAATCACCGAGAGAAAAATGACATCACAGTAGTGGGGTTGGTGGTAACTAGTTAAGTTCCCTAAACACGGAGGTTGAAGATTATTGGTGCTTCTCTTGAGCTTTAAAATCTTTTAGAAGATTCTTTTATTTTTTTTAAAAAAAAACTCATCATGTAAACTAGTATATGTCTAACATAAAGCCTGATAGCCCAAGCCATTAGAAAGAAATCGACTAATGGTCTGCTGTTGAGCCGTAGCCCCCGAGATGCAAACCGGATAGATCTAATCGGTAAACAAAAGAACAAACCTATACTATATGCAGCTCTACTAATTTCTCATTTGGTATCTAACAGTATAGCCAAAGTTACAGGTTTCTTTTTTTAATAAAAAAACAATGTTTGCTGTGTTTCTGATCATAAAATTCCGTAGTTCTCATGTTTGGTTTATGTATAGTAAATGCTTAATGTAGGGCAGGTCTAACTTCTGAGCCTCAGCAGTCAGCAGTATTTACCATGCTACTCTGCACCAATCAATATGATCAAGCTGCAATTTTTCATGCAAGCTAACCAAGCATAAAGATATGTGAAGTGGTAACACATGAGTAAATAAAAAAAAAAGAGTGCTCCATACCCGCATAGTAGCCGGCCAATCAGGAGAACTGTTAATGAATTCAGGTCATATGCCAATGCATATAACAGGTTCCCAGAGAATAACATAATGCTACTGAATACGAGTGGTCTGAAGTATGACCTATTCGACCATGCACTGAAATAGACTGAAGAGAACACTTGAGCTACTGCCATTGATCCAATAATTATGCCACAGACGGTGGCGGCAGCTCCAAGGCTTATTGAATAGTCATCTGCAGTCGGCACGATGATGTATGTATTCACCATGTAAAGAAACGTGTTCACTAGGTTGAGCAACAGGGACATGAAATGGTAGCTGTGATCATCAACAATATCCTCCGACCCACTTTGCCCATCCTCTTGGATGATAAGTGCGTGTTGTCCTAAGAATTGCATAAAATTCGTCGCATGTGTGAGTTTCTGTACCGCGTGATTTACTTGGTCTATGATAGGGTCCTGAATATTAGAAAAAAGAATCGCATCACACTCTTAAACCATACAGCAAATACGTCATCCAGTTCGGAGGACAGAAAAAATATTGAACCGAAAGAGAATGGAGTAGTGGAGATATATCACCTTCAACGTAACTGATGGATGATCATAGATGGATAAAAAGCTTCCTTGATGATCTTGCAGGTACGCAAGGTTGCGTGATAAAGCTCCTACAACAGCTACAATTCCCTGTATTGGTACAATTGCATGATAAGTACCAGAAAAGTAGAAAAGAAAGAGCAAAAGCAATAATTGTCTACGCAAAATGGCAGAACATTACCACTTGCTTAAAGACTTGCTGAAGCTGAGAATAAGGATGGTTTGCACGAGTGGTGACATAATAATCTGTAAACTTATAGCCAAAACGCTTATCAAATTTCTTCAGTATCTTCCTTATACCGGTGGCATTCATGTCAACAAAGCGGAGCAGCTTTATGAGATCACGCCCAACTTCTCTATAAGCCCCACGTAGTTGAAAAACTTGCGATATATCATGCTGCTCCAGAAGAGCAGCCCGCCGTTCTCCCAATTCTTCAATCCTGCTAGCAAGGTGGCCTTGTTGTTGTAGCAGGAAAAGCACAATCCTTTCAATCTGGAATGAAGCAGCACACATGAATTTTAGCTAATCAAAGCAATCTACGCCATTTCAAAACACTTAAAGTGGTGCTGCAAGGAACGACAGACGAAACGAACAAGTAGCACCGAAAGATCTGCCTATAATCATTTCAAGAGAAAGCATTCTTTGTATACCTGGTCATCAAGAATCCTTGAGAACTCTTTAAGAACTTGCTCGCGATCTTTGCCACCAAGTTGGGTCTGTTGAACGTATCGCTTTAACATTTTCTTCATCAATTTGTAATTAATGTAGTATCTAGCAATAACAAGGCAAAAGAACTCATAAGATTTCTGCAGGAAATTTGTTAACATTGTGAAGAAAATTGTGAAACACAGGGAACTAGCCTGTGAAAATGGGTATTGAGCTCATCATCATAGAGCAACCTAACATTTGGATGACTACTCGATTTTTGTCTCATTTATAATATTGAAGCAAATGATATAGAAGGGACACAAACAACATGTTTTATATAGTAATATCTAATCAATTCGATATTGTAAAAAATGAAAATGCAAAAAATTCTTTTGTTCCTGAAAAAATAAAAGCAAAAACCATTTCAGAAGCACTAAAAGAAAAGCCACACCCTTTCCATTCTTCTACTTGATCTGCCGCCAACTTCTTTCCAAAATTAACCATCTTGCTGTCTCAGTACCTGAATCTAAAACTGAAGATAAATGATTAGATGGCATGGTATAAATAAAAGGGACTTTCTATTGCACAATCGACTTAAAAAATTTGTGTTTCAGTCGATTTTGTTGCAATATTTTTTTTAATGTATGCAACTTTTTTCGCATGTATAAAACATTTTTCGTTGGAAAAATATTATATATATAAGAAAAAAATATTGCAAACATGGACGAAAAATATTGCATACATGGAAAAAATGTTACAGCAAAATCGACTGAAACGCAAATACGGTAAATAAAATCAACACAACTGCAGTATGATTTAAACTACGATCCTACTACATAAGCAGGTTCACAAAACTATTTTTTGGTTGTTTATTTGGTAAATTAACTTATTGGCTTCTATCAAATGGATCGTTGGCTTGCGGTCTAACATAAGGACAGACAGCGATGTAAGACTAAGGTTTAGCCAGTTATTCAGTATGTGTTCACACGATTCAGCTATTGTAATCAATAAAAAAACTACATAAATGTTTCCTTATCACAACCCATCCATTCCCTTCTTTTTTTAGAAAAAAAAACATCCATGCCCTAAGTTTTTTTGTCATTCATCACGCACTGAAGAGTCGACTGACGCTCAATGAGTAGCTTCTAACAGTAGACCACAAGGAGAATAGAAGAGGTACTAAAAAAAGGCACATGCCGTAAGGATTGTACTGAACAGTTACACTTCCGAGAATGATTCAGTCCTAATATTTTTTTGACTATATATTAATTCACAGGAAGAAGAAAAATACAAAAGTTAGTTTGGCGAGAGACAAGAGGGGGTGGGTGGGTATGGCGATGGGGAAAGGCCAAAAACAAAATGTTCCATTAAGATGTTACAGGCGATTGACACCTCCATTAGCCTATTGGCCCCTGCTAGAACCTAGGTTGCAGCCTCCTCCTTAATGGCAGCAGTTAAGTGGCCTGGTGGATTCTCCGTGGACCGGAAAATTAGGGCGTTAACGGTCCTAATATTTTTAGTCTGCTGTATTCTCCAGTTAGAGAGGACATGAAACGTACTAATTAATTATCTGTCTATGACTTATCAGTGAGTACAGCTACAGCAAGTTATTAACAGAAGACAATTGGACAATCTGCGGTCCGAGTAGGGACAGATCAATCAGAGATAATGCTGACATTTTGGCAACAATTGATCGGTCACCAGAATGAAAAATAAGCTCCAAGTTGATAAGCCAGATAGCAGTATAACACAGAACCAGCATGTCACGTGGCAACATAATCATGGCTTACTTTGTCAGAAAAGCTCATTTATTAAGCACACGGAATCAATCATATGGCTAGAGTACTACAACTTGTCTTTCACTTTTGCTGGTTCACTTGTCCTGCAATGGTTGTTATTTGTTGAAAGGTAAAATGTGTTTTCTTCCTTCTTATATTATGACCTTACAGGCTTGTTGGTACGAGGAAAGTTCACCGGGATGGGAAGAGAGAAAGGAAATCTTGAGGACTAAAAGGTCAAAAGAAAATAAAACTATGAAAGTATGCAGGATGAAAACACGGATATCGATCCATCAAATCCTCCTAACCTTTTCAGGAAAGTCAAATCCTCCTAACCAAGTAGTCCTCCTGTTAACAACCACAAAGAACTACTTAGCGAGGTAATAATCGGAGAAGCAACATGCACCTAAGCAGCACCTAGAAACATGCATGCGCCTAGCCATTGGAACTTTGGAACGACTGCCGGTTTAGAGCTTTCTTTCATTTGGAATTTCTCTGTATATTTCATCACCACCACAACTCACATGTTGGATGAGACGCCCGGTGACAGCACAATGAAAGCACAGGAGAAACACAAAAACGGCTAGATACCGCTAGAACGAATGCTAAAAGCCATAGCATGCAAATCCAAAATTCGATAAACACGCACGGCAATCTGTAACAAATCGCTGTTTAGACCCCTCAAACTAACAAACCATGGCGAAATTAGAGAAGGAACTCACCGTAACTAATGACCAAGTGATTCGGAGTTCGATCTCTCCTCCTCCCTTTCCACCGCGGACAACTCTGAATCCCTCCCGGTTAATTAGATGAACATCAGCAAACAGACTCGAGCGCGCACGGAAGCACCAAAACTGCAACCCAGCAGTTTCTGCAGCACCACCAAATCACGCACTTGTGAAGAGGTTCCACGAGAACACAAACCAAGAAACCATGTGCGCGGGTGGCGGGTAAAGAGACGGATCACTCACACACGTGCACGACGCGGTACGGGGTCAGGTGTACGGAGTGGCCGGGAAGCGTGCAATGGCGGTGGTGTGTGATTGCTCGTGTGCTGGGGAAGAGACGGAGGGGGAGATATAGCGCGCGGCGTGGATAGGGGAAGAAGAGGACATGGTTGCGGAGACGGCACTCTGGCTGCGGAGGTGTTTGTGTTCGCGCGTTGCGGATGCGGACGTGCAGGATTCCGTCTGGACTCCGGCTTCTCTTTCGGAAGGTCCGCGTCACCGATCAGAATTACCTCGACTTCGCCCTCGCCCCCTCTCTGTATATCTCTGCGTCAGGGCTGCTTTCTTTTCCAGGAAAAAGGAGTGATGAAGGATATAAAACACATGAACGCGTGTCACTGATATGGAATCGAATTCTCAAATTTGTAACCTATTGTACTACAGCTAGAACAATCTTAGCCGGTGAACTTTCAGTTTGTCCTCTTACTGTATTTTTAAATAAACTTCGATTCTGCGCGTCGGGAATTTTGATGGAATCATCGCAAAAGGTGCAAGTCAATTTCGTGCGGGAATAAGCCGCAGAATGTTCAAAACACGTGTGTACATGTGTGTCACTGGCCAACGATTGGTGATCCGTGATCACTGATCGGCTGGTCCCAGACCACTACGAAGTACTACTAATTGCCATAACAGCATGTCGCTGCGTAAGCCCATCACATGCAAATTGGAACTCGAGGGGGGCGAGTGGCCTGGCCGCCTAGCCGTAAGACCAAATTTGCATCGCAGATCGGTATGCGTAATCATCTGGACGGGCTACTCTTCCGTTCAGATGCAGCAGTCAAGTCTAGTAACCAATCATGGAGACAAGAAAGACGATCGACGCGTCCTGGCCAGATCCACCTAACAAGCAATTCATCATGGAAAGGAAAATATCTTTCCACTGTCGTAGCTTAGGCTTAGATCCAGCACGCTACTGATCGCCCCCTGCACGTGTGATGTTTCTCAATTTCTCATGCTTTGTACTGAGAGCAAAATGGTGATGAAGGTATTTACGATCTGTTCTACTCCATTGATTGTATGAGAAAAATTTGCGTACGGTATACTGTCTGAGACAAAATCAATGGGATCCACCGACGCCACCCTCGTTCAACTCCGGCGCTTCCCCTTTATCTCTTTCTTTAACTCTGGCGTCACCCTCTCTTTCTCCTTCATCTCTGACTATGGATCTACTGACGACTGGTTCACCATGGCCCCCCGGACGTAAAGGGAGGCCGGGGAGGTGGTGGGCGGCAGAGGAGGGCGGTGGGCAGCGACGAAGGGAGGCACGATAATGGCGGCACATTAAATATTAGGTTAGTGGGGTGGTAATGGCGGGGAGAGGGAGATGGCAACTTGACTAGGTGGCGAGGTCGTCGCCAACCTCCGGTGGTGGAGGGGGTAAGGGAGGCAGAGGAGTGCCGAGCTACTCAAGGGCCGGAGAAGAGAAGGGGAGAGGAGGGGAGCGGTGGCGCTGGTTCAAGAGAAGAGAGGGGAGCAACGGTAAGGGGAGGTATGCCATCGAGAGACGTCTCTTGACAGTATACTGTGCGGTAGTAGTTCTCTAATTGTATACCATCAAAAGTGATAGCTCCGCAACATGATGTTGTCGTTTTGGCTGACGACAGATTTGTCCACAACGTTCAGGTCTACGTTCGACCATACGTCCATACCTTGTGTTTCTTTTCAATTTTCATGATAGTTTTGTCATCTTCAGACGCTTGGTGCTCATTGGCTCATTGATATCTGGTAAACAGTTCATCTACAGGACGGGTTTACTTATTGTTACCTGCCCTTAATAAGAAGAGCGCGGACGAAGAATTTAAGAACAAATTAAATATTAGCACGATTCTCTGGAATATGATCCTATTCTGTATCTAGGCTGTTATAGTCCCATTTTTCAATTTAAAGAAAGACATGTCATAATACATCCATACCACACGCACACACTCGCAAATACACTTTATTAATACATGTCTAGAAATACAAAATCTGAAAGATAAATTTACAACCTCACAAAAATTCTTACACACACTCATAAATGCATTTCATTAGTACACGACTAAAAACACAAAACACAGGGATAAATTTTCAACCTCATAAAAATTCTCACTGAAATAGACCTGTGTGTGTGAATATAGATAGCAGGAATTAAACATAGTGAATATAGTCGAGAAGGGTTCCTATCCACTGCCTGTCACCGTTGTCAGAGAAGAGGCTGGTACTGATTTTTTGCTCGTGCGTCACCAAAATGAATTGTGCGTGTGGAAATTAACGAGGCCGTCCACCTGCCTGTCACCGTTGTGAGAGGAGACAAAGCAAACTGTATTTGAAAGCAAAGCGGCGGCTGTTCTAGCTAGCTGAAGGATGAGGGATCTTCTGCGTATATAATATATATGCTCGAGAATGTTTAATCGATGCAAGAGCTTATAGGTCTTCTTTGCGTCTTCTAAAAACATTTTTAGTTTTTACTACAGTATCTAACTTTTAAATAGGATATTTTTTAAGATGATGTTTTCAAATTAATTATAGTACATATTAAAAGTATAATATCTATAGCAATTAAAATTATAAGTGAATATCTCTCTCATAAATATACGAAAATTCAAAAATTTTAGTCATGAGCTCGCTCTCGTTTCAAGACAGACTAGAAGAAAAATATGGTTGAACATACTAGTAGTATACTACTGATGTAAACTAATTGCATTGTGATTGTACAACCGCTGGCCGCATGGCCGATCTCAGTTATTAATTTGCAGAGAACGGCAGGTACGACAACTAAGCAGGACTGACGCTGACTTGAACATGACACGCAATCATGGCATACGACGTTTCCTTTCTTCGAAGTAATGAAGCTGCCCAGGAGAATCAATATACTGTCTACTTCATCATCATTTACTTTCTGTTAGGCTGCCCACATGTACCTTCTCGTTTCAACCCTTACTACAGGCTACAGCTATGCTAAAGGAGAGAAGTGTCTTCTTGTCTGCTAAGCCCCCCGTGATTAAGCAGGGGTGTGGGAGCATGGAGTTTTGTCTGATCAAACGCACGACAAAGGCCTCGTTTAAAAAGATCTTTGGCTTCTAGCTACCTGAAATCAGAAACCGTTTTGAACTATTTATTTTTTAACATAATTTTTTTAATTTGTAGAGATATGATAATTTTTTATTTTCTCTTCATCTATTATATTATTAAAGCAAAAAATGAAAAGAGCCATCATTTTCACTCTTAAGAGGTACAAATTACGGTATTAATTAGAGAAAAAGAAAAAGATATATACCGTCGATTGATGTGGATCCAAATTATAGGCCGGGCTCGAAAGTGCTTGAGCTTATAGCTTTTTATATGAATGAACAGTAACACGTCGTTAAACGGTGTGTTTTTTCAAGACGGGGTCTACAAGTAAATTATAGTATAAATTGTATCAAGTTCAGCTGCCCTGGCCAAAATGACATACGGCTATTTCTCTCTACGTACTGTCTCTCACACACAGACCAAAATTTAAAAACCACAGTCATAAACCAGCCTTATTTCAAAACAACCCACCTATAATGGTTGAGATCTAAATGTTTGGAACAACAAAGGAAAAGAAGGGGGAAAAAAGAAACCTGAGGAGAGCACCCGTTCAGGACAGAGAAGGAAATTTAGGGGAAAAACTTTACAAAACCAATCCGAACTGAATACGAGCACCCGGGATAAATAACAAACCTAAGCAGAGCTTCCGTTCAGGACAGAGAAGGAAAATCAAGGGAAAAAAACTTTAGAAAACCAATCCGAACTGAATATGAGCTTCCGTTCGAGATAGAGAAGGAAAATCAATGGAAACAAACAAAATTTACAAACCAATCCAAACTGAATACGAGGACGTGAGAGCCAAGGAAATTGTGTACATGTATAAGGTCCCATGTAGAACTACGGCCTTGACAGCCCTTTCTTGCGTCCCGGGAGGCGAGTTTGGATAGGAAGAAGACGGCAATTTGCCACAATTGCACGCTGGCAAAGTTGAAGAGAAGAACACCTGCTTGGCTGCGTCGGCCTCACACTGAAGCCGCTCAATCCTGAGGACCAACTTTCTCCAACTCGGCCAGCTCCTCGGACGTGCATAGGCTCGGCTTAGCAAACAAGACAACCCGTGACTTACCTCTGGCTTCTCTCTCTAGATTCAACTTCTTCACGTTTGTCAATCGTGCCAACGGTGAAGTCAACTACTTCAGGTATCCCCACTGCAATGGAACTTGTCTTGAAGAGGGAAAATATTAAACCTTTGATACAAAGAACTCTTACCTTCCACAAAAGCTCGCACCAACTCGATGCCATCATCCAGAGGGAGAGAACATGTAGTATCTCTAGTATCTCACATACCAATATAAGGTACTACTATAGAATGTCATCGTCGAATTAAAGAATAATAATAAAATCAACAATAGAAATCATAAGCAAATTAAAACTTTAATAGAGAACCAGGGGAAGTTAAAATAAATATTTGAAATATGAGACCGGTCCACTTCTAACTAAATAAAAAGGAGAATAGGAAAATATCAATAATGGTAAGCCACGGTGCTAAAAACTCATGTGCGCCCACCCATGCATATTGCAATCACTCCACTGGCCTTTTACTTGAGAATGAAAAAAAAGCAAGCATGAGATTTAAAAATCTCAGCAAGTACCCAACAACGGTCGCAACACAGTGAGTAAATGACAAGTAATGCAAGTAAGTAATTAACACAGGTTAATTACAACGAAACTAGATTATTAAAAACCCTGTACCGATTAGAGATAGAGGTAATAGGAACGGTGGAAATAAGGATAGTTGTTATATACCAAGTTATGTCAATGGCACTGACGATTACTTCCCACATACCCGGTTATACGAGAGTAGCGAGGTACATCATTGTTCTCGATTGTATAATCACAGACAGGGTGTAATATTCTGAGTAACGAAGTGTAGACCCTCCGTACATTACTAGTTGGGTAGAAATATCCCCTATATGTGGGTAATCTTAGGCCAGATAACTGTTATCTTATTACCAGTTTGTAAGAAGTAAATTTAAGGAAACTAAGAAAAAACTAAGATAAGATTATGGGAAGTGAAGAATTTGCCATTATGGATAAGCCACGCATACGTAACAACCTGCTTGCGCTTTTGTCATCGCTTCGCGTAAAATGGTTAACCGGAGGTTATTATCAATGATGCCTATGGATTTATATGTTAGTATTTTTCATGTTAAGCTAGCCATGTGTGACTAATTTACATCCTCATATGCACATACACATGGACCATCATAGGCTGAGATGTTACATACACCCCCTTTAAAGAACCCGACGTCCTCGTCGATCCAACATACCCATACTGGGGCACCAATATGAATGTGATAAGAGCACTACTTAATTCGTATTTAATCCCTTTCCGCCCCTAATGGTGCGTCATCAAGATGGTGCGCCGAGCCTCTCTTTGGCGCGCCGTTGCCTGGCACCACGCCGAGCGTGCCGACTCGTCCTTTCTCCGCGCTTGCAAGTTGCAAGCTGCAACAGCCGCTGAGCCTCATGATCTGCACGGTCGTGCGGCACATGACACTGTTGGCTCGCATGGGCAGCGCAAGAATGTGATACCGGTAGGCCTGAGCACCGGTCGCCCGCAGCCGCCCTGTGCTGTCCACGCAACGGGCGCCTGGGCCGCACCTATTTACCAAACGCACGCGTGGCCCGTGCCTTGCCTTGCGTGATCAACTATCCGCCTCTTTCTCCATCCGCGCGGGCCGCTGGGCCATGAGAATAGTACCTCGGCCTCCCTCGAGTATAGGCCCGCAGCGCTACTCATTTGCGCCGCGCGGGCGCGGGGGATAGATGGGCGCGCGGACGGAGTGTCAGCAGCACAGCCTATTTACGGCCAGCCCGTGCTATTTCCGAACCATTTGCTACGCCGCCTGCGACAAAGTTGGGCCGGATGCCTCTACGGCGGAGAGCGGCCGCGATATAGCCGCGTGGGCTGTATTACCATGTCTTAAGTCCCGTAGGTCTGGCCATGTACAATAATGTAGAAAGGCTGTTGTCTATAGTATTTTCTATATTATTTATAGATAAAACTAAAGATAACTTATATAACTTATGATGGTGCTTTTGATGATTCTTGTGAGTACTGATGAAGGATGGCTGCTTCCTGTCTGTTAGCTAAGGCAATGAGCTTTTGTGCTACCATAGCCCACGACCAGACCGCTGCCACAAAATCTCATTGCCTTAGCGAATAGACAGGAAGCAGCCATCCTTCATCACTACTCACAAGAACCATCAAAAGCACCACCATAGTAAGTCATCCCATGCATCCACTGCCCATAGCACTCACAAAGCCATCACCGACCAGCATACGACTAAGAGACAGCAATGCCCTTTTAAACCCATCATCTCCACACAAGAACTCTAGCCTAGTCAAAAGAGGAAGTTAAGCTAAGACCGAGGGACCACCAAAGAGTACCATAGCCAGGGAACATTTCCACAAGACAATCGTTCACAATACTTAGCCAAATCAAGAGAGCATAACCTAGTGAGAGCAAACATATTTCCAAGTCGGCAATGCTAATAAGGTAAAGATCATCTTATCATCTTGCTAACACTAGAACTAATCGATAGAGCCACGATGATGCAATAACCTCCGGCTCACCACACCAGAACGGGTCGGTGGCCATCCAGTGAGCCCTTAGGCCATGAACATACTCCCCAGAGCATGCACACGACCCCAGTACCTCATAGTTGCTCACCACTAAGGCCCCCAAACCCTAAATAACCCCTACTGCTAATCAGATTCCAATACAACAAACATCTCATAAATAAAATCAACCACAAAGTAGGATTAGGAAGGAATGTAGTAGAAGAGAGTAAGGAGAAACCGGAGAGAGCAGTAGAGCAAGGGTCGTGCTTTGGCGGCTAGTGGCCATGAGACGCGCAGTGCCGACGGAAGGTAGCCGGAAGACGGACCAAGGGCATTGAAGCATGGCGTCGGCAGCCAATAGAAAGGCCATGCATCGACTAAAGCATCATCGCCATGAACAACCACTCGGTGAAAAAAAGGGCCGTAGTAACCAAACGGCGTAGGCGGGCTTCGGCTCCACAAGGGCGTGCAGTGGCAATGATGGCTGGGAGCATAGCGCCGGCAGATCAAACAACCCTATAAGATACGGTACACCGAAGAGCCACGACAAATTACACAATATAAAAGGGGGATGGACCGGCGACGAATCCAGTAGGGAGATCACTGAATCTACTCTCCTTGGGACTAGATTTGGTTAAGTTGAACCTCACCTTGCCATGGGGTGGCCGGAATTAGAACCAATGATGAAGGGGAGTAGGTGAGGAGAAACGGGTGAGATCGGGCACACCGGCGACACTAGATAAGGGGGAAAGTCAAGAAGAGGAGAGGTAGAACTCAAGGTGGTGCAAGGAGGCACCGATGGCGGTGCCTTGGCCAGTGAGGCAGAGACCAACGGAAGAGCAAAAAGGGGAGGGGGAGGTGGTGAAGGGAAAATTAGGCAGACGATGCGGCTCCAGTCAGAAAGAGGGGAATGGGACAAGGGGGAGAGAGAGTCGACGAGTGGGCCAATGGGTAGGCTTCTTGTGTCGTGCACCAAATAAAAAAGAAAACAGGTCGATGGGCCGAACAGCAGTGTTCCCTAAGGCAGCCACCTAGCTTGCCTAGATGGCGTCTAGGCGCCACCTTCCCACCTCGACTGCCAACTGATTTTTTCCTCCTAGGCGGCGATTAGGCGCTAGGCGCCGGCCTGTCGCCCAACTAGTGTCTAATGCCTTGGTGAACACTGCCGAACATGAAAATTAATTCCAGAGAAAACCCAAGAAAATAATAAACATGAAATTGACATATATGCACTTATACCAAATAAAGAGTTGCAAACTCAAAAAACTTAACAAAATATCTTCAGTAAACAATAGTAACAAGTCAATAAAAAGTATGACCCTTCAAAATTAAGAGGACCTAAAATATTCAAATAAAATCAACCAACAAGGGTTGTTATTTCATCTGAAAAATAATCAGAAGTCATAAATAATTATTTTGACCTCAAATAATGCAGGGGAAGAACTGAGCCAAGGGGGAAAGGCCAGACAGACCACCGCTGAGACAACTACACTATAGTCAGGCAAATGAAGCAGGCTTTTAAGCATGCTATGGTACATTACTTTTAATACAATTATTTTCTATGATCACCCTGCATCAAAAGTAATTTCTAAAAAGAAAAAAGTGACTAGAAGAAAGGGTAACACGATAAGAAAATAGAGCAGAACCACTGAAGGAGTAGTGACATGCTAATGAGAATGGTAAAGGAGGGTAGAGGGTGCTTTGGTAGAGATTTCAGAGGCATGTGAGACTCTCTACATATGAATATAATAGATAGACTAGAAAGCAATATTCATTCTGGAATGAGCCTAAAACAGTATCAACCATATTTTCCGTCTTAGATGGGTAGAACATATTACACCCTTTTTGTTGCTAATATCTCCATCATGGGTAACTAATATAAACTAGGGGAGGAACTTAGGACCGGTATAGAACCCAAGAGTTTCAGGTGCTTATATTAGTGTAGGTGGAGTGTCGAGTATTCAGACCTGCTCAACTAACGACTATTTTAATAGTTGGATAGATATATAGTAATAAGATTCGATAAAACATTTTGTATTCTAAATTTGGGATCACATCAAAGCAAATACGAAGGACCCAATGTCCATAAGAATTTATAATAACTATGAGTAAAGTGATACAAGTCCGCGTAGTACTTAATAAATCATGAATTCATGCTAGTCTCTTGGATAAGAGTATAAGAAAACTACTTGGGTTTTTTTTCTCTAGAATGATTGTTAGAGCAATTTCAAAAGTTAAAATCTTACGAACTCTTCAAAATGATAATAATAAATTTTCTGGATAATAGATCAGGTAAGAACTGGATAAATATGAGGATAAATGTGCATCATCAGCTAGAGTATACTTGAAAATTGATGATGGTAGGGTTGATAATGAAGGCACTCAGGGATATGAGGATAAGGCTGGCTAGGAGTACGACGAGGTGGAGGCCTTATATGGCAGATGGGAGGACTAGACGACCTGTAGCTTGTCGTACATGGTCGGACGGGTACTATGATATATGTATATATATGCTTACTTCTATTTGGCATCCTATGTGGTGATGGAGAATAAATATTGTAATAACCCAGGACATCCGTATGTACATACCTTAAGCCCTGTGTGGGTTGTAACTAATAAAATATTTTTAGTCTTTAATTATTGTTTTACTGTAACTACTCTGGTGGGCTTGTTATTCGTTAAAATGGTGTTTTACCGAATAAACGAGTAACAATCTGTTGGTTAGTGTTATTACCTTTTGGTAATGACATAGGTCACCATAAGTTGTCTATATAGTACCCCACAATTTGTATAGATGGTATAGATACATTAACAAAAAAACCATCTATAGGGGCATTATAGACCATCTGTTGCATGATAGGCAGTTTCTTTCTCTTCTCGTTCTATCTGATTTACATCATCGAAAATTTTACTTGACAAATATTATAGGCAGATAATGTCACTTCATTGTTTTGTCCTTGATGTTGTATTCTGCCACGTATGTACGTCCAACTTGTAGCAGCACTCTTTGTGTATGCACAAAATTCTACACACGAAAACGACCCAAAGGGGGTGGTACATGTTACTGGTTCGGTCGATGTCATCGGATGGATGGTATATCCGGTGGCTGGTGGATGATCCGAATTAACAACCATCAATACGGTTCTGATTTGTCATCCCTAATAAACTCTACTAGTCGGTTGGTACATAGATTACACTTGCAGCGCCTCATTTCTTTGGAGTTTGGCTTTCTTGTCGTGAGTTAGTAACCCAACAAGAGATTTTTGGTCATGCGAAAAGCACTCGTACTGCAACAAGAATTGAAGGTCTCGATGTACTAAAACTATATGGCATTGTCTTGATCGGTTCAACTTGTCCTTCATCTTGATGACTAATGTGTATACGATTTTCCAAGCATTTATGTGAGTGATATACTAGAAGTGATTATGAAGATAATTGTATCATTTTTATATTTATGATCTTCTAAATAATATATTATTTTGTCTCTTGAATAAATATCTTTTGTACTGACCAACAAGTACATGACTTCTTCGTGGAATTCTTTATTCTTATTTTGATGTTATTCTAAATTATATCTAATATTATATCATTACATATGATAATTATGATTTATATATTAGCATATATATATTAATTGATAATCATGTTTCACAGATCACAAATATGAGAATATCAAATCAATAATATGAACACACATTAGAGAACATGGTGATGGATTGACTTACTATAAGACACTACGAGAATTGTTATACTCTTCATCAATTGGTCTCATACATAGTGTATGTATGATCTTTAGACCTAAGATCATCATACTTTTCTACATGTGTAATAGTTTACTTAGGTGTCGCCAAACACTACTTCATAATTGGATGATTATAAAGGTAGT
Organism: Melocanna baccifera; assembly: GCA_036346265.1. Taxonomy (NCBI): domain Eukaryota; kingdom Viridiplantae; phylum Streptophyta; class Magnoliopsida; order Poales; family Poaceae; genus Melocanna; species Melocanna baccifera. The sequence continues at coordinate 6,814,714 of CM070685.1, forward strand.
TTTGGGGTTTAATATGAAATATATGGAGAAATGTGAACGATCAAGATAAAATTTGTCCTTCCTATATAATCATATATAATGGGAGAGATCTCTGAATATCTCAGTGTGGTTGGATTAAGAAAGTAAATGGCCACGCCAAATGTGGTTGAGTGGTCAATCACAACTGAGTAATTCATTATATGTTTGAGTGAAAGATCGAGCTATTATAGAATGTCACGCTTCTCGCCTTAAATTCGATCTAGTATCGTATGGCAAAGGATTGGTACATGAGCACTATATAGTTTTGTTTGATATGATCTTTATGCATATTTGAGAATCAATATGTCCTACTAGGGAGCACTACTGATTTGTGGATTAGAAATGAGTTTTCGGGTCACGGTCGAATATATATGAATTTGCAGGGTTACACACTTAACGGGTTGGAGCACATCAGTCCATATTAGATCTGTTAGTAATGGGCTAAGTGGATATCGCACCTTGTTGGGCCTCTAACGTAGGGTTCCACCGATGGGCTATATTAAGAGATGTGTGGGGCTGAGGAATGTATCTTGTACACCCCCATTGAAACCCTAACCACCACCTTTCACAGGTCCTGCCATGCGGGTTGGTGCTAGAATATCGGCACACGATGCTTCTCCCTGGACATATGGACTTCGGTAAAGGCGTTGCTACGACTACGGTGCTGATTGGGACTATTATGGGGAGGAGATGGTTGGCTCGTGGAGATCGATTACTTCTACTATACCAATGTGCGCTACATTGAACTAGGTTATTTCAACTCTTCTTTCGCTGCACTGTGTATAGTGGTAACGATTCATGATCTCTTATTAACATGACTTCCTGATTTACACAGCAAAATTTTAATTTACGCTAGTATAGTATACTCTGTATCCTAACAATTTAAACACTAACTAGGTCTCTTCTAGACCTTATTTCGTTGAAACATATCGTGAAAAATGAAGGGAATACCACAACAATAAGTAAGAATACCAAACAGAAAGAAGAAAGAAAGAACATGCACTCAGAAGTCAGAACAAAGTAATGCTCAACAAGCTAGAACAAAGTAAGTAATATTCAAAAAAATTTTGGCCCCCTGGAAGAAGTTATTTGTAGAAATTGCCCCAATGACGATTTGTTTGCGAAAGTAGACCTTGGTGCGGCCGGCCGGCGCGCCAAGCTCCTGGCGTGGTTGGGGGGCGCGCCAGGTGCCTAGTGTGGCTGGGGAGCATGCTTGGTGACTGGCGCGGTCGGGGAGCATGACAGGGTGACTGGTGCTGCTGGGGCGCGTGCATTGACGCGATGTAAAGTTGAAATTATTGGAAAACAACAGACGACTGGGTGTTCGCACTGGTCTAATGAGCCATCATCATCATCAGTTGCCCTGCTGCGCTCCTTGTCTGTGCTAGGTGACCTAGCACAGCTCCCCGGCCATGCCAGGGGGCTATTTTAGCAAAAAAAAAAAATCACCTAGGCTATTTCTACGAATAACTTCTTCCAGGGGGTCTAATTTTTTTGGTAATATTCAACTATACTTTCTTGTGTTCTTCTGGTATATACAACTTACCATTTCCTCTCCTCTCAGAAAGGAAGTTATCAACATGACATGGAGCAAACTAAAGAAATGGATAAGGATGCACAAAACTCTTCGATCGAGTTCTTGCTCATCCCCGGGCGCGTGCATGGAAACCATGACATGCAAAAAACCACACCACGGCAAATTAAAGCTAAGTGTTCTTGGTCGGCCTGAGCGCGATGACGAGCCCCGGGAAGACGTCGTCGGGGTCGTGTATGTGCGGGTTCCTCTCCACGATGAACGGGTCCCCGCACTTGTCGCTGATCGTGTGCAGCGTCTCGCCTTCCCCTACGACGTACACCTCCTCGCACGGCCGGGCCGCAGCGCCGCCGAGCCGCGGGCCCCGGAACTCCACGGCGTCATCACCGCCCACGGTCTCCGCGCGCAGCGCGCCCAGCAGCACGAGCGCGACGAGCGCCACCGCGCACCACCACGACGCCGCGTCCGCGGCCGACACGGCCGCCGCGCACAGCTCCGCGCGCCGGAGGCTTGTTGCGGGCGCGGCCATGCGGGCGTGGACGACGGACTGTGTGTGTACGTGTCCGTTTGGTTGATTTTTTTGGCCTTCGTGTTGCGTTTGCAGCGGGAGTTGCTTGGCTTTGGGAGATTTCCGGGGGCCGGAGGGATTTATAAAGTGGAACCGCACGGACGTGGTGGTTTGGCTTGGCGGACTTTTGTGACGGTTTGTTAAACGTGCGCGCGAGAGCACAAGGGGGTGTTGATTTTAGTGGTAGTTAGGTGCTAAGTACGGCATGCCAATCGTGTGCATGTCAAGTACGGGGTTCGTATGTTACCGCTAACAATTCAACAGTTTTGATTCATAAGTTACCGTTAATTTTAAATCAGGTAACTGAAAGAAGTAGATAGTAGAGGTCACTGGATTAAATCCTAGTAAACTTAGAAGACAAACAGTGATCATTACAAGCGGTGATTTGTACCGTAGAGAAGTGCTCTCTTCGTTCTTTTTTTACTTAATATTTTTAATTTTCTACGGTTTTCAAAATATGATTTTGACCGCTATTTTTGTTATAATTTTACACTAAGATATACTAATAAAATTATAAAATTATAATATTATTTTTTAATGATAAATTTAATAGCATAATTTTTATATAGCCAATCTAGATAGTTTTAAATCTATTAATAGTCAAGTATTAGAAAGTTTGATGATAAAGATTCTAAGAAGTTACGTAAAAAGGAAGGGAGAGAGTACATGATTCAGATTTTAGGTGTTGGCATTGAAATGATAAGGAACACTATGGATGACAATTATTAGCAGAACTATGTTTCTTTGCTTCATACCAAAGTATGAGTGGATCAATGCCGCAGGATTTGTAGGCCGTGCCACTCAGTTTTGGAGCAGGGGACCAAGCAATCACCGTACCGTTTGGTAGGTTCTTAACACCCTTTCCCGTGCGGCAGTCGCACGCGATGCCGGTGTGACAGTCTCGCTTAGCGTCCGTCGTAGGAAGGAACTGTGGCGTTAATGAGACTCGGGGGCTCCTCTTCTTAAAAATATACGTCAATGCAACGAATCAAAATAGAACGAGGGAGAAACACCAGGGAGGTAGTGAGAAATCGAAGTTTTTATTATCTCCAGATTCATTCTTCTTTTACATAACTTTTCTATTTATAGCCGAAATCTCTCAGAAATAGTGTTGATATTTGCTCACCAAAGTAACCCAGTACATTTCGTAACACCTCTTCTCTATAAGTGCAACGCCCTTATTTCTAGAAGTGTTAGTAATTCCTGCAACTGTTCCAGAATTGTACAGTTGCAGAGTAACGTACGAGAATGAGCATCAGTACAACACATACTTACAAACAAGATCTAAACTTTATTACAAAAATAAAACTTAACAGCCTAGTTTTGGACGTAGTAGGAGACAAGCCCAAAGTCATCTTACATCACACGGAAACACCACAGACAAGCTCGAGCGAGACTAAGACCTAGAACTATGGATCATCAATGTAGTATGCCTCTTCAGGTTTCTCATCAACAGCTTGTTCATCGCAGTTACATTGCTTTTCTGTTTGTTGTTTAGCAAGTAATGAGTATAATCGTACCCAGCAAGTCACAAGAGTAACCCTAATTTAACTATTTGTAAGGATTGCCAAAGAGTAGGAATACACTGGTTTTATTAATAATGTGGATGCAATTTTATTTGTAAATTTTTTTTAAACACGAAATAACAAATCTGCAACTTTTTAAGAGTAGGGGTTTTTCAACAGTTGCTTTCTTATATTACACCAATTTAAAGTATAAAGAAATCTACTTATGTCTTGTAGTTGGAATCACCCATTAAACACACTCCCATTGATCGGGAGCTTGGCATATTCGAATACCATTTGATTCACTCTACATAGTTGCCCAACTTTACTCATAAGATTTCTTAACCCTCACAACAGGGTTAAGGAAATAAGGTTGTTTCACTGCTCAACTCTTTATATAGCCTCTATCCGATAGGTCCTTACCACACAAACTCGGGTATTCGCCGGCCAAGACGGAAGACTTCCACTTGATTTGTGAGGATCTACTATTATTAAGTATGGTTTTACACCCTCCCATACCACACTCCTCTACTCCCGTAGAGATTCAATCGATTTGATCAGCTACTAGACCAGGATTGACAAGTCAACACTCGTGGTGAACGATTTCTATATCCTTTATTCAATTTAAAGTTCTAGTCCTTACTTTTCACCTTGAGACTATCAACCACAACTGGGTACCCAGTGCTCAACGGCACTGCCACCGTGCACTTGATGATGATGATGATGGACTTTGTGCCGCCTTCCTCTTTCGGGAGTCTTCTAGTTCACTTCTGGCCCCTTCAGATGTGATCAATTTATTTACCATGACAGATAGGTCCTTGAAATCCATTACTGAGATGTGACACTTCAATGACTTCTGTAGTCCTTCTCTAAATCTTTTCATCTTTTTAGCTTCATTTTTAATATCTTCTGGGGCGTACCAAGCAAGGTGGTTGAATTGATGGAGATATTCCATCACAGTGCACCCATCTTGTTTCAGAGCAAGAAACTCTCAGCGCTTCGCTTCCACAACGCATGTTGGATGTGAGCCTAGCGAAAAGACCTGTCAAACTCCTTCCATGAAATCTCTATGTCTTCATGCATAGCTTGGTAGGCAATCCACCAAGTTGCTGCCTGTCTTTGAAGCTGATGTGAAGCATACAAGACCTTCTCCTTGTCATCACACTGTACTATTTTTAGCTTCCTCTCAACATCTCTGATTCAATCATCTGCTGCTATTGGATCAGGAGATGAAGAAAAGGTGGGTAGTCTTTTTTTTGTAAATCTGCCCATTTTGAGGTGACCTGGGTACCCTCTCTGTTGCCAGCTACTCTTGTAGAACTGCCTGCTATTGTCATTCTGATGGCTATCTACTCAAGCATTTTTGAGTGTTGCTCCATTAGCCTTGCTTGATTCTGTTCTGTTTGATATTTATTCCTCTTCATCATGGCTAGGATGCTGGCAAGTGTAATTGGACTCTTTGCGGGACTACCCTCTTCAGCTCGCTGATTTTCTTGATTAGTTCTTGTTCCTACCATCTTGATTCTATGGATCCAAATCTTGAAGTTAGCATTGAAGCAATTTTGGTAAACATCAGACCGATAAGTAAGATCGAATTCGAGTTTTTGGGGTAAGTGTAGAGCGAACAAGGTAAAGATTAGAGCGAATAAGACGTAGAAGAAACTTTGAAGGTGGCGAGATACAGATACTAATAACAAACAAATTAGAAGATAATTAAACATAGCATTTATTTATTGCACAAGCTAAACATAAACATGCTTAGAGTTCATTGTATAACTCAGATTACACACATAAAATACTATTCCACATGGTATACACTACAATACTGTAATATACACTAGCTAGACAACCTAAGGGTCCTACTCTTCTGTAGGTCCTGCTCTCTACCAGCCATTGGACGGCGAATTACTAGTCGTATAGCGAATCCGCTCCTTGGGGTCCTCGACGTCATCGTCTTGTGTAGGCCCCTTCCCTCTGTTATCATCTTTGGGCGGTAGGGGTGCCAGGGAGGGAGCCAGATAGAATCTGCTTCAGTATTCTCAGGCGGAGGGCATTGAGGGTGGCCGAAGCTGGGATAGTGCATGGACGTTGGGAGACTCCCCACAATCTGACATCTCCCCGACCTCCACCATGTTGCACCGGCCAATGTCCTCAAGGTTATGGATTCCAACCACCTAGTGACTTTCCACAATTTCCCCTTACCCTAGAGCCATTTGAATAATTGTACCACTGAACCTCCAAGTCACTTAGTAGTACAAAATTTTAAATAAACCTATCTGCAACTATTTATACAAAAATTAAATAGTACTAAGGTTGTTAAGATGAATATGGCCACAAATTAAATAGGGCATTTTTCAGTGGTAGACATTGAGCAATTAACAATAATGCAAATATTGTAATTAATTAATATGAATTTTTCATAGGGTTCAATATGATAAAAAACTTGTAACTTGCCTTACTGTTCGATGAACTCGACTGTCTCATAAACTTTAACGCTAGGATCAGGTCCTTGTACTGTCACCTCGGAGTACTCGGGAATTAGTGCAAACACATAAAATAACATGAGCTCGTGCTTGAGTCTAATCAAGCTAGGAAAATAAATAAAATAAATAAGAATAAAATACAATAAAACCAATGGAATCAGTTTGGATTTTATTATGGTCTATTTTGGTGGAACGGACATTGGAAATGGGATCAGGATGTCAAAACGATCGAAATGGCATATTTTTGTATTTTTGGGCTTAGATGAATAGTATATGAGTAGTATGCTATAGTGCTAGCCCAGCCCAAATGCACAGTGTGGCGTGCACGCATTTTAAATCAAAACAGCCGAATGGGCCAGCCGTTTTAGCCCAATATGCGAGCGACCGATCCAGCCTGGCTTCAACGCGCGACAATCCTGGCCGTTGGCTTGCAGTGCGCGGACGGCCGTGGAAGGGCCACGTCACACTCGAGAGGTTGTCGTCTACCTCCGGCCAGTCTTAGCGGCGGGTAAATAGAGGAGCGATCCCCGCCGCGATTTGGTGCCGGCGATGAGCTCTGGCAAAAAAGAGTGACACGGTTGGGTTCTTTGGAATGCAAGGAGTTCATTTTAGGGCTTTGGGAGGCGGGAGCATTGGTGGTGGTGGCCGGCTGTAAGAGAGAAGGTGGCGGCTTTCATGGCAGCTTGGGATCACTTTGGTAGGTCTCCGACGAGATTGGGAGTGTTTTAACCTTCCACGGGGAGTGGGTTTCACAATGATAGTGCTGGTTTGGGTCAGGGAAGTCTCAGGCGAGCGTCCATGGGAGTTGTGATCCGACTGACGGAGCTCACGGTAGGAGAGCTATGGGGAAATGCTTATTTGGATTTAAGCTCGGCTATGCAGTTAAGGTGCCTTGTGGATGCTATGGTAGAGAGTAATTGAATTATAGTGGTCAAGGGTGGGAATTCGGCCGAGTAGCTCACCAGGCTCAGGGAGCTTCGGTAGCGGAGCTACAGTGAGAGGGAGCTCAATTGGATGGCTTAGATGTGAGAATGGGAGTGGTGTGAGGCTATCTGTAAAGCCGATTGGGTTTTAAGAGCGAGGTGAGGTGGTGGGAGCAGTAGAGTGGCTCGAGCAGCACTGGCCCGTGGATGAGAGAGGGGGAGCGAGGGCTTAGCCAGGGATAAAAATGCACAAGCAAGGGAGCCTTGGTGGCACTGCACCTCTGCAAAGAGTAGGCGAGAAGTGATGGCAACTTGTACGGCGGGGCGCATGCGTCAAACGGAGAAGCTGAGCTACGGTGGGAGAGAGCGCTCGGTCAAATAGCGCGTGAAGCAAGGGAGGAAGGGATGAGGTTGGCAGAGGGCATGCGGCTGGCTGGTGGGGCCGAGGTGGCAGGAGCTTGTAGGTCTGGTGTGAACGCTGGAGAAGAATTCGGCCGTAATTTGAAGCAGTGACGAGCGGCCGTGTTGGAGGGGAAAGGAACAGGGAGGCGGTGGAGATGGCAGGTTTCCAGAGGGTGCCGGCGAATGGGGGAGATGGAAAACAAAGAAGGAAAGGCAAGAATTCAAAGGAGATGCCAAATTGGGAAGAAATTGAGAGATCAACCAAAATCCAAAAAGAATTCAAAATGGTTTTGAATTTTTGAGGTGTTTCAATAAGTACAAGAATTGATTCAGTGGTTTGTTTTGTTTTGCTACGGTGATGGTCTGATCTGGCGAGACACCCTGGATCCGTTGCTGTGCTGGAGATTTGGTTAGTTGGCACGGCCCCAGCGTGGGACAGTGGAGTGCTCTCAATCTGATGTGCCCGCACGTGAGTAAGTGCTGCCTCACGCCCTCACCATCATAGCAACTGTTCACCTAAACGATGTTGCTAGTTTTCAGTTGTTTTCGTCTCAGCATCGGAAGTGTCCAATTTATGAGTCGATTCAACAGTGGAAAACAAATCTCTACTGGTCCCAAACTTCCCGAGAAGGTATGGCAGAGTGTGATGCGGTCATATCTGAGAACAACACTTCAACACCTACACATCCTTCTCCAGAAGCTTCAAGTGTTGATCCTAGTATATCTAATTCAATTAGTGTCAAGGATAAGGAGATATACAAAGGACCAATCACCTGTGCAAGAGCTAAAAAACTTATTGAACAGCTGAACTCATTTCTTAATGAGTTTAACTTTGCTTTACATGAGAATGATATACTACCTAATGCTTCTAGTTTACCTGTTCTCAAGTTTATATGACAATAAGCAATAGAGAATAAAGGGAATAACGACGGTTTTCACCAACATTGTTTACTTGGAGTATGACCTGTGGGAGGCGAGGGAGGAAGGGCGTGCACTCCAAGGCGAAGGCAAACAGCCAAGTGAATCTATGCGGCCTTGGAACCATGTGGCGTGTGTGCTTCAGCCAAGGAGGGATCCATGCGGTCAAGGAGCTTCCATGTGGCTTAGTGCGATTCAGGTGCATGGGCCGTGTAAAGCATACGAGTTCAAGCCAAATAAGTTGCATGCGTCGAAAAGAGAAGTTCAAAAATCCAAAGCCTAAAGCCTATCCCAATTCAAAATCGAAATTAAATTAGAAATCAATTTGAACTCCATTTAGAATAGCTAGCAGATCCATAATAAAAAGCCCACAACTTTCATAAACAAAGTTTAATTTGAGTGCTCTTGTATTTGTTGGAAACCTTATTCCAAGGCCTATGGAATAGATAAGATCCGAAGTTCGAAAACCTCACGGTTCAACCACTATCTCCGAAACAAAATAGTGGCCGAAACTTTATTTTTTCTTATGTTTGTATTGGAGTCCAAGTCTTTAAGTGTCTTAGGAAGGCTATATAACCAAAGAATGCACTCCATGTATCAATTGGATGTCATATTTTTTTCAGATTATCAATACATTTTTTATTCTAAGATTTGGCCTTGCGATTTGGATTCCGGTTTCCTACATGTTCAAGAATCCTCTCACCGAATCCGAGTGCTCACTCACGCGGCAACAGTGCTCCACGCGTTTTGTTGGCCGTGGGATTCCACACGTTTTCCTTTGCCGTGTACTAGCGTGCTGCTGAGTTCGAATTGTGTGCAGCTTAGATTTCCTATTCCTACTCGGATTCTACACCAAACCGAGAGCAAGTTTGTGGGCTGCTGTGAAGTCTTTATAAATATTAAGCCCTAATTTATGGAATTGGAAAGCTCTAGTACTTAGCTTGCTGGTAGTCAACTCCAAACCTTACTGAAACTTTGTGCGCTTAAACATCACTTAAATCTTGAAGGCGTGCACTATTTAGTAAATTAGCCCTAACTTTTGTTGGGTCATTTTATAATTTCCCTCATTTTCGGAGAAAGAAAAAAAATTGGCTACGGGGCTCACATGTAAGAGAAGGAAATAGAGGAGATTAGAGGGGAGGCGTGCGGTTCAGCGAGATCCGAATCTGGCATCGCACTCTTGTCCCTTCTTCCTCCTCTTCCGATGGGAGCGGAGGCGATTTCGTTCGTGGGCACCGTAAAAATCTCACCCATGAGTCTGCCTCTTGATCCTATATCTGGATGGGAGCTTTGGGGGTTTCAGTATGGAAGAAGAACTACACCTAGATCCGATCGGTTGCTGTCTATTTGGTTTTGGGGATTTAGGGGAAGAGCTCGGCAACGGGCCGTGTTTGCGCCGTCGGCGGGCTGTGGTGCTCTTGCTCCTTGTTGATGGTCTTGCTCTTTGAACCGTGTGCATGCGCGCGTTGCACTCTGGTTCTTTGGCTAAATCTTGGCCGAGTGGATTACGATGCAATTTGGCTTTCCTCTGGCTTTGTGCATCAACAACTTGTGCCTCGGCTTCTTGATTTGGTGAGTATCTAATTGAGAAGTTGGTCTTTGTATCTCCGATTGCCTCTTCGGTGATTCTCTGGTGTTCGTCGATGATTGGTTTTCTGAGACATCGTCTCTAACGAGCCTAGCCCTTTCGGCCGTCACGGTGGCTTGAAGTGCCACCGCTCTATGAGTTTGCTCTTCACTCCTTTTACTGTCTATTGCGCATTTGTCAGCCGTGCTAGTTGATATTGCTAAATCTTGTAGTTAGATCTAGCACTAGGAGGACATACATATGCATGTTAGACTGTGGGCTTATGAATTGCTCAATGAGGATATTTGTCAATGTTGAATTCTCAGTGACAATCTAATTGGTTGTGCTAGGTTGATTTGTTGTATACTAGTTGATTACTTCATTGGTGTGCAGTCGATAGCTTTGTCAATTGCTTATGCTAAATCTGTTGCTTAGTTTTTGCTTACTATTGTTATTAGGCATTGTTGCATACACACACACATCTTGTTTTCTGCAATTGCTGAAATAGATGTTGTATATGCAGTAGCATTTCTTTGTTACTAGTCACTGGTTTTTGCTAAAATTTGTACTGTTAGCATCCTATTGGCATTGATACTACATAGAGGTAATTTTCGATTAGTTTGCCTAGCAGAATTTTGAAGGATTGTCACTGTAATAATTGAAAATTTGATAAGAGTGGAAGAAGGCCAAGTTATCTTAAACTTGTGCATCTCGTCAACTGAGAGAAATATTTCAAATGATAAATTTGTGCATTATGCAGATTTTATATGCACATATATGTGTTCTATTAAGTATATTGCAATATGTAAATGTTATGAATTGTTTATCTGCTTCGACAGATAATACATGTGCTATCATTTTATTTTCATATTGCTGTGTGTGTGTGTGTGTGTTCTTATGCTTAGTCATAATTGGAATTAAAATTGAAATATTGCTAAAACAGCTTATTTTCCAACAACTTTTTGCATTTGAAGTCCGGTTAGGGTGTTTAAGCACTTGTTAGAAAGCTTACAATGGGATCTACATCCACTACCCTGGTAGCTCCATGTATCAATTGGATGTCATATTTTTTGGATTATCAATACACTCCTCATTCTAGGATTTGAGCAAACATTGCCCCCACTAGAATAGTGATTTCTAATATGTGGTGTCGTTCCATTGTTCTTGTGATTTCCTTTTGTTATTGCATGAGCACGTGTACTTTTTTGCATGGTGAGTAGACAAGAATTAACTCGTATTGTTGGGCGAATACAAGTGTTGCAGTTTTCGGTTGACCATACCATTGTTACTGGTATCAACGTTCATCAGGTTTCACAGATTCTCACAAAAAAGCCACACCTTATCGATATCTTTGATCTTATGTTGAGAAGATCGGAACCGCGGTAGCAGCAAGTGTTATGCATGATAGGGGCTTGGTGGAAACAGGCACATCTGCTTTGCTCTTTCTGAGCGTACTCTTTCGTGAGTCCTCCGGTTAGCGTACAAGCGCCTTTCGAAAGTACTGCAGCCGAGGGTTTCTTGAGAGGGATGTGCGAGGTGAAGTGATGCCTTGGGCCAGCTAAACAGATGAGCTAGTGCATCTGTCACAATCTCTCTCGCAATGAGCCTCAATCGGCTGATTTTAGGCCTATCAGTTTAGTGCACAGTTTTTCCAAGCTCGTCTCCAAATTGTTGGCACTCAGGCTGCAACCGCATATGAATCAATTAGTTGACTATAACCAAAGTGCTTTCATCAAGGGCCGTCTGATACAAGACAACTTCAAGTTCGTTCATGGCACCATCCGAACTTTAAGAAGAAAAAAAGGAGAAGAAGCTGCTTCTCAAATTGGACATTTCTAAAGCTTTTGACAACATCTCATGGCCTTTCTTTTTCAAGGTCCTACGAAGCGTGGGGTTCGGTAATCGGTGGGGAGATTGGCTCTCAATTCTGCTCTCCACGGGTATGTCCAGGGTGCTGCTCAATGGCACCCTAGCAAAACTTTACAACACTGTAGAGGTCTTCGACAAGGTGACCTCTTGTCGCCTCTACTCTTTGTCATCGCCATGGAGGTGATCAACAAGCTATTCTCAGTAGCTTTGCAAGCTCAAATTTTAACGACAATACCAACCTTGAAGAGGCTCTGCTCTTTCTACGCTGATGATGTAATGCTCTTCATAAATCCAAAGCCTCAGGATTTGGTGGCCACTAGAGAAATTATGTCGACCTTTGAGGCAACCTCAGGTCTCCTTCCCAACATGCACAAATCCTCCTTAATCCCATTATGCTACACTCATGATGACCTTCGCATTGCCAAAGAGGTTTTCGCCTGTAGCACTAGCACATTCCCCATAAACTACCTCGGCATGCCTCTCGCTCCTAACAGGCTGAGGAGAAGGGAGTTTTAGCCTTACATTGACAAAATTCAGGCCAGACTACCCAATTGGAAGGCCCACTTGCTCTCAAGGGTGGGGAAACTAGTTGTCGTCAAAGCCGTCTTAACCTCAATGGTGATTTACCCTCTCCTCACCCTCATATTTCCGGACTGGGCAATCAAACAAATCGACAAGAAGCGCAGGGCATTCCTCTGGACTGGAGACACTGACTCCGACCGGGAAGCGCCCTGTCAGTTGGCGACAGACCTGTAGACCTTACAAGTTTGGTGGGCTAGGCATCTCAGACCTCAGGCTTGCCGGCATTGCATTCCTTACTCGCTAGGAGTGGCCTGCACGCACCAAGCCTAGCAGCCTGTTTCATGACGTTCGCCTACCGAAGACGCTACATCCCAAAGCCTATTCTACACATCAATGTTCACCCAGTTAGGGGATGGTTCCTCCACTGTCTTTTGGATTGATAGATGGTTGCATGGGAATGGTGTGCGCGGACTAGCATCAGCCATCTGGGCAATCGTGAAGATGTAGGATCGATACACACTAAGATAGGCAATCAGAGGGGGGGGTGAATGATTGCGGAAACTAAAAATAAATTTTAAGACTCACCCCTAGAAACAAAACCTATTTAAGCCGCGTTTAAACAAACCGGACAGAACACTGCGACCTCACTAAAAATGATCTCAATAAAAATCCATAACTCCGATTGACCTCAAACTTTGTCAGAAAAAACTAGAGAAAGTTATTGAACTAACCCAACTGGAAGTATATCAATCGGAGGTCTAGAACTCGAGATATAAAATAAACAAGCTCATTGATACAGATAGTGACGAGAATTGATTAAACCCTAATTATATGATTAAGAAAAAGCAGTAAGAAATTAATTAACCAAACTTTTTAGATCAACAAAGATAGCAGTCACAAAAGCCAATTTTTCATCCAAAGAGCAACGCATGCAAATCAAAACAAAAAGTAGCAACACATGAACACTTCAAAGCTAGTGCATGTAAGCCTCCAAACTAATCATGTCTAAACACACATGCATGCACGTAACAAAGAAGCAAAGGCCTAATTACCTCCCACCTAATCAAGGTCTCTAATTACCAAGTTCCAGCTAGCACAATAACTAAGCACAAGCTCCCAGCCAAAGAATCACACGGCAACCCTTTTATTGAACTACTTTGCTCTTCCAAATATCACAGCAGCACCAGGAAAGATCACGCATGCATGCAGCCCAAAAGAAACAAACTAATGGCCAACACAAGATCAAGGAAAGAAGAACAGAAGCAATACCAAGGTTTTGATCAAAACGCACCTGTTAATTTCTCCACGTGCAGACGCTCCTTTTTCTAATGTGGTCACGTATAGGATTTTTGTTTTCTTCGGTACGCAGCCGTACGACTAGATTTACTTTTCTTCTTTTTCGTATCTTCCTCACAAAAACACCCGCCGTCGCTTTTCTTCGTTTTGCCACAGTCACGACAACGCCGCACGAAGACAGACGCCGCTCTGTAATTCCCTTTATTTTTCCTCACGAAACGAGTCGCCAGTGCATATTTTCTTCAGCGCCGCCACACGCCTTTTTCACGAACACACGCACCACCAAAGCGAAAGCAAATAGCCGCAGGCCGCTTCTTCCTTTCTTGCCGAAGGGACGCACACACGCAGCCGCTGCACCCAATCACAAACTCATGCTTGCGCCGCCGTTTTTCTTTTCTCCGAGAAGCCGCCGCGAGTCTCTTTTTCTTCCGAAAGAACTCGCCGAAATCAAACAGCCAAAACAACTGCCGTGCACCTTTTAATTCGGTCGCCGCTCACGTTGATTCACTTACAAAACTAACGGCTTCGCACCAGATCAAAAACGGCCGAATCAAAACAGCCGTCCAACTCTATTTTTCTTTCAAAAGCCGTACATAATAAACAGCCGCCGCCTCTCTTAAATAGTCCTCCTAAAACTCCTCAACCTACTCCAATACGTCATCAACCCTAATACAACTTACCCTGGGCCTTTTTACCTCAACCAGGCTTTTTGGCCCACTGCTTTTTAAGGGACCCGAAACCCTTCCTAACACGGGTTTTTCACTTCCGATTTTTCTAGCCTTCTACGTGTCGAAGCCTCCAGGATCGCACCTCCTGTATCTTCTCCACGCATCACCTCCATGCACATTGTTCTCTAGCCTGAACATCCCGCATGACATCCTTGACCGATAGGACCTCAGTTCCTCCCTGAACTTAGTCCCGAAACCTCGGTTCCACCCGAATCTAGTTCCAGTCCCGTCATCGACGACGTTCCGCTTCAAGCAACACCTGCACATGAATAAACACGCAACCTCATACGAGCACAAGTCCACGACTTGACTCAAGTCAATCCGCACAATACCTCACACGAGCGTATCATGCAACATACGACAATCCGTACACGCGAACGTCAATCCGCACACGCACACACAATAAGTAAAATCATAACCAACGTTGTCAATTATTCATCATCTAGCCTAGACCTGGCCACATGGTCTAACAGAAGAAATCTCACAAAAAAATGGACTTCAGTTAGTGTAGCATTGCAGGATCGTTCGTGGATAACGGACCTGCAAGGACCATCTAGTTCTCCGGCCATCTGTGATTTCCTCAAACTGTGCTCAGCAATAAGCCAAGTGCAACTACAAGCCAGAGTTGCAATACCATTCAATGTTGCTGGACAGTGGACGGCAACTTTTCTCCCAAATCGGCTTGTGTCAAGGTTCGGTCCTCTTCCCTTGTACTAACGAGTTATGGAAGAGTCCATCACCTTTGAAATCCATCTCCTTGTCAGTTGCCCAGTGGCCAAGGACCTATGGCATCGCATCTTCTCCTCGTTGTCACTATGCAGCTCCTATTCTTCTCTAAACGAACGCTACAAGACCAATGGATAGCTATTTCAGGCATGACGCCCTCATGATCCTTCTGGTTTTGATGACATGGAAGGATAGGAACAGGATTTGGCACAACCAAGGAAGGCTGGATCTTGAGGACCTCATCCAACGCACTAAGCAGGAATACTACACTTGGTCATCTCTTGCCAGATCCAAGCTAAGCGAACTTTGCCCCCAAAATCGCTCTCGGCAGTTTCCTCCTGCAGATTAGTGGTCTTCCTCTCGGCTGTAGTGGTTCACTCAGTTGCTTTCAACATTTTTTTTTCTTCGTAGTCGTTCTTTTTACCCTGTAATTTTCAGCCCAGATTACCCTACATGACTTCCAAGTCATGCTTGAAAACTGGTTTGACTCATATCTCCTGTGTTTTCGCCAAAAAAAAAACCAAAAGCTATAGCAAAAAACCAGAAACACTTTTGAACACAGCCTTAAATACCTCGAGATGTCACTTCATTATTGCTCATAACATGGGCCGATCGAAAGGACTCCCACAACAAAAAGGATGGTCTGTTGCAACAGACCTTGAATTGGCTGCAAGGCACGGCTTCTTGATTATTATTATTATTCGTTCAATAGCTTGTTTTCCCCCAAACCAAGCGTACATTCTTACCGAACAAAGTTGCCTAGGGACCCCGTGATTTTTAAGATGGAGGAAAAGGTCAGGAAGGCTGGTTTACCGAACCTGAGCTAGTGTGTGTTTTGTTCTGAGAATTTCCAATCCACGAGATAACGATGTGTCACCAGCTTGACTCAGCTCCAAAGAAAACGACCGTAATTTTGTTCTTTTATTAGGAGTGAATACAAAACTGTCGTGGAAATCTAAGCGCTGGAAGAAATATTCTGCAGGCTCAGGAAAGAGAACAACACGCCCACAAAGCTGCACTGCATATGTGTGACGGGCTGATGTGGAAACGACGTAGATTGTAAGGGTGGGTCACAGGAAGTTAACTCTGAACGACCGACGGCGGGAGGAAGCCGGCCGGCCGGCAGTGCCGTGCGCACAGGACGCGATCAAAAGAGGAGAAGAAAGGTATTATCTCAAAAACTATATTATCTTGCTTACTATGGCAGGTCATAGAGGTGGATTGTGTTGTCATTCGTCGAAAATAGTAGAGCAGGTTTTAATTTTGCATCGTGCATAACAGCAAGAGCAAGTGCACCCTAAGACGGAAAAAGAACCATTAGCAGAAAAAAAAAACAGAAACAAATGAAAGAAAAGGTAAATGTTCTAGAAATTTTGGTAAGGTCCACCATATACGGTACTACTGAGTAATGGAAGCTACAACTAAGTTGGAAAGACAAAAATATCTTGTCTACAACCCAGATATTAGTTACCAAGAGAGAAAGACATTCATCTTTAGTGACTAAGAACTTTGAAGGCCCAGACTATACACGCAAGAAACATAGAAGTCCACCAAGTTTATTTTTATTATTGCACCCAAAAAATTAAAAAAAACAATACACACTGCAGTTGCATTGCAAATGCTTTAGTTTACTTTTGGATCCTACCTCTAGATCGAACCCATCATTATATTGAAAATCAACCTTATGATTCCCATTTGTTCATCGAAACTACACTATGATCACACCCTTGAGAATGCTTTTGATCTTCTCCAAAAATTTAGATGAATATAGTATCATGCTCTTCCAAAGTGACAGCCTTTTCATAAAAGGCACTTGGCATATATTTCTCTCAAGTCTCAACGCATTTTTATCTGCCCCACTATCCGATACAAAATATCCATGCGCTGCACAATGATCCAGACAATGCAAATGTAGTACCTGGGCCGGCTTGGCCCAGCCTGGCCCACATCGTGCCCCTTATAAGAAGAATGCCAGGAGGGGGAAGAAGGCAAAAGCCATCTTTGCTTTCTCTTCTTCCCCTCCTTGCATGGAGCATGGAGCACGGAAACATCTTTCTTTTTAGTGGCGTAACCGTTCCAGGGTATGGAGCACGGACTCTGGAATCTGGACTATGGAATATTGGAAATTTGGAACAAATGAAATTCGTACTGTAGTCGAGATTCTTTCTTAGGAAAAAAAAAAGAATAGCAAATATACATCGACCGCACGAGATGGGCGAAGAGAGTACTCCAGGTTTTCAACCAATCGCACAAGATAAGACTCAGTCAGGTTTTCAAAACATGTGATCGTTTTAGCGATGGTTTTTGACTTTTAGCTGAAATTTCACTATAGCTGGTTAAAATTTTACTATAACTGAGTTAGTAGATAGTGAAAAAAAAGCTAAAGCTAGAAGCTGAAGCCAAAAAAAGCTGAAACGATCAGGGCCGATGATGCTCTAACCATGCTTAATAACTTTATCAGTGCCAAAGATGATACACAGTCAGGGAAGAAAATGTAATACATGGCTAGCTAGACTTACAAGCAACACAAAATTTTGTCTCGGCGTGCTACTTAGGTGCAACTCGGCGGCAAAAACTCTGCAAGGCATCCTTTTGCCCATTGCAGGAAGTTATCGAAGGCGTCCCTCTAAACATCACCACTCCTGCCAAAAGCACACCAATGAGAGGCCATAAAGAATCAGTCCAACGGCGCATTCTCTTTGATTGTTGCTGACAATTTTGTAGCCGCCTCCTCATTTTTCAATCGGAACAAGTATGTTCGAGCTACAACGCTGGCGCTGCCTGATTCGCTTGACTGCGCATCCTGAGAAAACATAGCATGAATCAGGGTCATACTGACTAAGCTATAAATTGCACATATGACAGACTTCAGTACAATTTTAAGCAGTATAATATGCGCAAATTGCAAAACATAGATCCAAGTTTACATGAAGTTATGATTTTAATGTTCTTCAAGTCCATATACCAAGGTAACAAGAAACCAGGATATGTTAGATCCAACTGTAACTTTCTGCTTTCTGACATACTAATTCATAAAAGCAAACCAGCTCTTATCCAATAGCAAAAATTTTGCTTAACCTACTTTAATAGAAATGGGCAGAGCCTCTTAAGCACACCAAAAAATCAACATACCAAATATGTCATCAAAACAAACTTTTGTTATTAGTAGTTGAATACAAGTAATGCATGTTATGTTTAAAGATGCACCACTCCAGCTTGTTGATGAGATATACAAGTATGACATCAAACTATGCTAAAGTTACTGCTCCCCAAAGGGAAAAAAATATTAAGCTGCATGGACCATAGTTACTTACTGAAGTATGAAATATTGAAGCAACTGTGTTCTTTTGAACATTCATTTTTATCCCCTTATAGATCAGAGCATTCAGAAGGATTTTGCCAACCTGCTACCAGTAATCAGCCATTAGAATCTTGTTGACAACCAGAAACAATCTCACAGCGGTGTAAGCATAACTATATGCAAAGAACAGAGCAAAAAATCTCACAATACTTGCCAGCAAAAATAGATGGAAACATTCAGGGAAATTTGGTACACGTTACTCAAATTCAAAATAAAATGAAAGGACAGGTAGTATTCTGCATCCAGCTTTTCCGCTGGATAATCTACAATCATTGCCTTCTTGTCCCCTGATGCTCAAGTCTTTAGACAGTCCCACTCAAGGCAATAATTAGTGCTTTTTATTTCTTATCCTTGGATTCTATCGCCCCTTAGAGGTTTTCCGCTGTCACATACAGCAAGCCAGTTACCGAGTGGTACTAGGAACAACTAGTCTAGTCACATTCAGAGGGTTCAATGGTCAAACTACATCAATTGAAATGGGCCCCAAGTCTCAGTGAAATTCAGCCTAGAATGGCCATTGAAACCAATTTAGGCAAATAGGCCCACTTCTTCATCAATCAGTGAAAAGGAACCTAAGACAAATGAACTTGGCATACTTCATACAACAGAGAAGTTGGGCAAACACACGATTTGTAATAACAATTATGGAAGCAGAACGATATAGCAAATGGACTTCAAGTTTGAGAGACAGTGGAAGGATAAATAATTAAATATTACCACCACTTATTTGATGACAAATGAACTTATAGTACACAGTGGAAGGATAAATAATTAAATATTACCACCACTTAACTGATGACAAATGAACTTAGATTACTATATATGAGCAGAAAAAGGAACACACATACATCATTTCTAATAACAATGGTTGGAGTGGACTCTTTGGAAGCTTTCTCTGCACCCTCTTTACATCTGATGGAGAGCTGACCAACACCAATGTCTTTCCAACCCTTGGTAGCATCATCATGCTACATGAATGGAAAAAAGAATTGTGAAACTACGTGCTAAGCAAGTATAGCACAGTACTTGGGTGATAGCATCGATAAAATCAAATTATAATTCTAGGAACAAAAGAAAGATGGTACACAGAAAAGAATGGATACCTTCACATACACCTTGCATTTGGCTTCATGAACAACAACTATTCCTTTCTCTTCTGCCTTCTTCACAGAAGGGCTGCTCGGCTGCTCAGGTTCAGCATCTGATCATTCAAATGAGAGACTATGTATTAAGTGGACAAGGTGGCGAAAAAGGGGGAATTTTCACATTTAAAGAGAAAATAAATTCTTTTAAGTGGAGAAAATATTATCTAAAACCAAAAGTAACAACCCAGACATGGAAGGGACAAATAAATTGTTAGATACTCACCTACATCTGCATCACCTGAAGCTTCAGTAGTATTTTGGTTTCCTGACAAAGCAACAACAAAAAAAACTTAATATTCCATAAAAATAACAGGCACATAATACATAATTTGCTATATTGAGTTGCTGTCCATAGAACAATTGAACTGCCTTTATCATCTGAATTTCAAATGTAAATTGCAGGATAAGGTGGAGTTGCACGTCAAGAAAAACAAAGAAATGTCTCAAGCCAATAAAAAGTTTGCTTTTCTGAATTGCAATAATGATGCTAGCATCATTTGTTGTATTGCATAAAAAATGGTTATCATATTTAGAGCAAATATAAGCACACATACAGGAATAACTTCTACGCCACAGGATATTGAAGAATATTAGCTCTCATATGTATTATTTTTCTTTGTCATTACTCACATAAAGGATATTGTGTTACTGAGTCCTGTATGCAGAACGTAAATGGTTCTCAAGAGTAATGAGCTGGTCAACTTCTAAATAGAACGGTGAAACACATAAACAACAATAGCCTAGTAGATTTGGCTGGTTGATGATTCATCACTCCTACAACCTTTGTGCTAAAGTTGCAATAAGCCACTACAGTTCAAAGCCTTATCTCTCCAATAAAAAAACGAACAGGAATACTGTGTATATATACAGAGACTAATGATAAAAATCAGAAAAGTACCATAGATAATTGGTTGTTGGTTCACTGAAAACAGCGTTGAGGTCTGCATGCT
The DNA here is from genome assembly GCA_036346265.1 of Melocanna baccifera. NCBI lineage: Eukaryota > Viridiplantae > Streptophyta > Magnoliopsida > Poales > Poaceae > Melocanna > Melocanna baccifera. The sequence goes on from CM070685.1 coordinate 6,835,229, forward strand.
AAAACTCTGGGCACCTGAAGCAGAAAAAATGGATGGCATGTTTGGTGTCGAAAAGCCATTATTTACACCAAACTGGAAAGCTGGTTTACTGCTGTCACCAGGCATGCTCTTCTTGTCACCAAATATGCCTGCACACCATTATGACAAAACTAACATAAATATACAATTAATGTATGCAAGAAAAAACTACAGCAAATGTGAACACAAATATGGCATATAAACTGCAGAATACTTCTACCGCTAAAAGTTGGCGCTTTTTGATGAGAAGAGAATGAAAACATGTTTTGTGAGCTTGAGCTCTGAAAAGCTGAGGAGCTAGCTGCTGTAATAGGACCCTTCTGTCCATTATTTGAACCTGGCTGTGCCATAAACTTGCTATCTACAGTTGCTGGCAAAGTAGTCTTCCCATCATTGGGTGGACTTGGGGATGAAACAGCTGTTGAACCTGCTTTGTTTTGCCTAAGCCAATTGACAACATCCTTGAACTTTTCCTGATGAGAGCAAACGATAGCAGGAGACAAGGTGAGAAATTTGACTAACAAGCTTCTGACAGAGCATCTATAGTGACAAAAGACTACCTAACAAATGCCAAGCGATAATGAGAGTTAGAAAATAGTACACGCTGATTAATATTTAATCAACGCAGCTTAAGCCCCCGCAAAAAAAAGAATACACAGCAAGTGGTTATATATTGTGTGGTTTCATTTTCCCAAAGAGACTCCAGGAAAGTAAATGTTGTATAGAAGTCATATAGTGTGCTGATTAAATGATCATTAGTTACACACTTGAGGAGATAACAAGTGATTTTATATCAGTGTAGTTTCATTCTCCTTGTGAATTTCCAGAATATAGTCAACCAAAAAACTTATTTGGTCTTATAATAGCTTAATAAAGACAATGCCTTATAAAAGTTAGATATTCATAGCAGTATAATATGGTTCACCTTTACATAGTTGCCTGGTTGTTAACACTGTTAATACATATCTGTTATAAATTTATTAATTATACCTTCAAATCAACTCCAGAAAGGCAGGAAGCCAATTCTATTTCACAGATCAGAACACAAGCATGCGCACATGCATCTATGCATGCACAAAACAAAGTTGATGTGATACATTTCATCAGGAGGGACGAAAGAAAATAGATCTCTAATTATGCAGAGTTCAAAATGAAAATTCCTGACAAGTTTTATATGAACATGATGGAGAAAAATACTGTGCCAACTCTATTTACTGCATGTAAAGCTTACCATGATTTCAGAAGCATGGGATATGTAATCTTTGATGCCGTCCTCCCAAAGTTCAGCTGGATGATTTTGCAACTGTGATTGTACCCAGCTGCTCAAAATAAAACATCTAGATTGGTGCATTTATTACACACAGAACAAGAAATAAACATTTGAGTACTGCTTTAACGGATATGCGGCGTGAAAACTGAAAAGGCAACTTTCCAAAATTGTATTTGAGGACCTTTAAAATTTTGGCAGCAACCAATGATTTGAGACTTTATAGCATGACTAAGGGCACAGATAGTAGGAAAATTCTTTAAGCATAACGGAATGAGCAAACATGCCAGGATGGTGTGTATGCACCCCCAAATGCCAGATGTTGGTGTGATTCATATGATGCAAGACAAGCCATAGAAATTAGCTGGTGAAGAAGTGACCACCCTTGTATGCACGCCAAATGTCAGATGGTGATTCATATGATGCAAGACAAGCCATAGAAATTAGCAGGTGAAGAAGTGACCAACCTCGCAAACTGGGTATTGAGTGCCCTCACGTGCTTGCTGGCGACCTCAGCACGTCGAGGATCTAAAGTAGCGGGTCCTGCCATCACATGCTGATGGGAAGACTCCGCCCTGTGAACATCAAAAGAGGGTCCGTCCATTACTCTCTTACTTGGTAGCTGCAGCATTATAGTAACAAAATGAATAGTGAATAAGAAACTGCAGATTCTACAACAAGATAGAGCAACAGAAAAATATAACCTCTAATCATGTTTGAAAATCACAGAACAGCTATTTATTTTCAACAGATGCTAGTCTCCAATAGTCTGCTGACTAGGATCATATGAAAACAGTCCAGCACGAATAAAAAGTTGTAGACTTGTGATCATTTTACCATAATCAACAGGTGTTTAGCTACCAAAATGTGGTGTGTACCGACCGCTAAAGCTTGGTTTACTGTAAGCTCAGGGGCGGACCTAACATGGGGCATCGGGGTTCAGTTGAACCCCCAAAAATTTAGGGGAAAAAACTGTTATCAGTAGAAATCCAGTACTCCACCACGCAGCTAACAGATCCGCAACAAACAGCGTGGATTGGATTGGAGAGAGAAATATTTGTATTAGACTGATTGCTCGCAGCAAAGAAATGATGCCCCAGAACAAAACGATAGAGAAACAACCGAATCAAACTAGGGCTTCCTTACCAACGAAAGAAGAATCAATCCAAGCAAAGCTCTGATGGGATGGATCACCACCCCACGCCAGTGCAGTAGCGCGGAGGAGGAGGACGCGTCCTACGAGAGAAGAATTCCTTCGCCCCGAGGTAGCAGGAGTGCCTCTCTCTCTCTCTCTCGGTGGAAGGAGGCCTGGCGGCGCGCGTGTTCGGCGTCGGCGGAGAGGGAGGGTTCGTAGTGTCTGTGAGTCAGCAGGGGCGAGGCCCGAAGGGGTTTTTTATATATTTTTTTTCTGGGTTGTTTGGGCGCACAGGGATGTGCACTGAGAGCATGTACAACTGTACGCCCCAGCTAGATGCCTCACAGGCCACCTAGGCTGGGAAGCTAGCGCGGAGGTCGAACAGGTGCCTCGCGGGATGTCAGGGAGACTCGCAGAAGAGGCCATGGCTCCAGGATGGAGCTCGCGTGGTCCCCAGAGAGAATCTAATCGCTTGCCCTGGCGTCCCCTTCCTCCGCCGGTGGCACGCCGGCAGCTAAGGTCGCCACATCGACCGGTGGATGGCCACGTCAAGCCGTGGCGGAGGTGAGGGCGAGGATGATTGGTTCGGTGAGCCGGACCTGAGCGAGGCTTGACGACATGGTCGGATCCAGTGAGACGAGATTGGCGGCGATCGGATTAGAAGGTGAGGACGGCGGTGTTGGCGTGGAGGATGGCGGGGTGGCCGGATTTGAGGGTGTGGAGGATGGTGGGGCGGGCAGGGCCGATAAGATGCGACGGGATTTACATGGCGGCACCGGCAGCAGTCGAAGTTGTGGTTGGGGAGGAAGCTCAGGCCAGGAGGGGGATCGAGAACGTAGGCATCAATCAAATTCGATCAGTAAATCGCAGTGGCGATGAGGATGCGATGGCGGCGGTGGAAAGGTAAGAGAGAGGGTGGGGAATGGGGATAGTGGGACCAAGGGTGGGTTCGTAATACATTCTTTTTCTGTAGGGTTCTCATTGTAGAATATTAAAAAATGTATAATTGAAGGGGCTGAAATAAAAAAATTATGGGGCTGAAAGTGTTCCAAACCACCTCCTAGAAGCTAGAGCCACCATGCATTGGGGAGTAGATTTGTGTAGAGTGACTTGAGTTAATATGGAGTACACTCTCTCCTTAGGGCAACACATGCGCTCATGGAAAAAACTTGTTGTTGTAGGGGTGACCCCCACCTAACCCAACTAGCATGTGGAAAGGCGTAGATATCGAGCGAGGCAGTAATAAGACATGTGTAATGACATGAATGCCCTCCAAAGGAGGCTCGATGTAAGGTTACGAGTGTAAACGCTCCTTGCGAGGTACACATATATATACATGATATCAACCTTTGGGAAAGACCAAGAGGTCATTTGCTCACCTAACTCTCCACTAACATACTCATCTCTCTCTGTTTGGTCTGTAACCACAACACTTGTCATGTCATTTTTAAAAATTTGCCATTAGGACTTCGGCTTGCGTGCTACTTGACACCTTTAAATTGGAGTTTAGTTGCATACCTAGACAAGAGCAATTTGATTTCTAATGTCTTATTATTTTATAGTTGTTTGGTAGAAAATATGAAGATTCTCGCATTCTTGCGAAGGCGAAAGGTCTATCTTGACCCCTCCTAAATTTTGTTAGTATGAGTTAGTCATCCGATTTAGGTGTCTAAGACCAGACGTCGAACTTCATAAGCTAATTGTTAAGCAAAGCTAACTATAATCATTAGGTCAAAGTTACTATTGCTCATTGTCATGGTCATTATCACGCGTCACTATAGGGTTGTAAATGAGCCATGCTCGAGCTCGACATAAGTTTGAGCGAGCTCGAGCAAGCCTAGATTGGGGTTCAAGCCTAAAACTGGTCTCGAGCTTGGTTCGTTCAAAGCTCGGTCTCGACTCATGTGAGCTCGATAACACAACAATAGTGTCAACACATTCATACACTAGACTAGTTGCACATTTTTATCCCCTAGCACAAAACTTCTTATTCCCATGAATGGTATTCTAATCATCAGGTCCACCGATTTGAAAAGAAGACCAAAAGATTCATCTCAGATTTATCTCAAACTCAACATCTACCTACTCAAATGTCCTGGGGGCTGGGGGTTGGGAAGGAAGAGGCCACGACAGGTAGGGAGGAGGTGTGGATGCGGGGTCCGACAATTGGAGAAGCCACTGTCAGGCCAATAAATAAATGGGTGGAGGGTCCCTAAGGCAGGAAAGAAAATGGGTAGATATGGGACCCTCTACATAGGGATAAAATATAAGGACTTATAAATTTCTCTTGTAAAATGGATCGTATAAGTCGTACCAACCATTGTTCTATTAGTAGACGGGCAGAATCAGTAATTCTATCGAGGTTATTATATTATCTACTTGGGTAAGTAGTATAACTAGGTGGAGAAACCTAGAGCCAGTATAGAACCCGGGAGTAGAGGATCCAAAGCAGGAGGAACCCAGAACTGATATATAACCTAGAAGTGGAGATCCTAGGTGCTTATATTAGTACAGTGGAGTGTTGGGTAAGGGTGAATGAACCGGGTCAACCAACAGCTATGTTTGCTTCCGATGAGTGCGGGCTCCTGGTTGAGAATAGTTGGGTGAAAATATAATATACTGATATAGAAGTAAAAGTTTTGTGCTTTGATTCAGGCATCACATCTAAGGAAATATGAGGATCCACCCGCAACAAAAATCAATGTGACTATGGGTAAAGTAGTACAAACCTGCGCAGTGCTATTTAAATCATGAATTCATGCCCGCCTCCTGGACTGGAGGCTACGGAATTGGTGAAGGTTTTTACCCACTATACGAGTGTTCAATATATTTCTAAATTAATAATTCTGAAATTCTTTCAAAAACTAAAAACTTATATTTTCTATACGTAATGAGAAAGAGAAAAAAAAAGGAAAGAGAATGATGATGAGAAAGAAATGAGAATGAGAATAGATGTCCCAATAAATGTTAGATTTATGAGAATATAGTGTATTTTACTATTAACGCTTGCTGAGTACTTATGTACTTACCTTTGCTATTATCCTCCTTTGTTTAGAAATAGCTCCGCCCGGAGATCTACTAGGACATGGCAAAGTTCACATGGATGATTATCACTATATCAAATGGAATGCTGTGAAATCAAGTACAAGGGAGTATAATCAGCTAGTATGTAATTGCTAGATATAACCTCTTTCCTTTCTAAATTTTGTATTAGTCGAGCCCTCGTAGCTTTTTAATATATTTTAGGCCTACGTGGCAAAAGTACTATAATAAAAAAGAATTATCTCTAATTATTGTTCATATGCAATACTTTGATAGGTTTATTATTCATTGGAGCGGTGACTAATGTCTTTACCCCTTGGTAATGACATGGATCGTCACAGCTCTGTCCACGACCATAGAGCTATGCTTACTGTTGAAACTCGCATGGTGTGATTTAATCTAAGATTCTTGTCATCTTGGACCTGCCGGAAAAGCAATTCGCTCTCTCTGCCAATTTTCCAATTTTTTAAAACTACATTTTTTGTCGGAATTCACTAAGTTCAAAACATGAATTTGTCAAACTTTTCAATAAACTTTTGTCATAATTTCCTACCACAAGATCTATATCCAACGTTCTGCTTTCTAATGTACCAATCAAACGTACGTACATACACTTCCACGTCATGAGTACTACTGTACATTGCAGCATTGCTCTAACAATACAGGGTCCAATGAGCTCCGAGATTCTCTAACAATTCTAAAATGGGCCTTGAGCATCAGTTTCAACGATACAGGCCACAGCAAAGTAGCAGCTGAAAGCTTTTCGGTCCAATAACTTCCCTGTCAGCAGTCAACGCAACTCGCCAGCCAATTCTCCAACCAATGACCAGAATATATCGCCCTCCAAATCAACGGCCAGTAACTCCTGTTCGTCCTCTCTGAAGCATCTCCACCGTCCGAGCCGCTCAATCTCCTCCGTCATCTCTGCCTTCCCCTCCGATCTTGAAGAGCAACTATGTCCATCCAACCAAACCTTAGCGGTCTCAAACAACGACGTCGCCCGATCTGGACCGTCCGATCTTTCTCCCTGGCACAACGACAGACCATCGCAGAAGAAATCTACTAGAAGCTTCTGGAAGCAGTGGGTGGACCCCGGGGTGCTCGCTTGCAGCAGATCTAGTAAGCCCTGCACGGGCGCGCCTTCATTGTCTTCGCCTCCGCGGCAGCTGCTGTCCTCCGTGGCTGTGGTGGCATCGTCCACGTCGGATGTGTCCAGCTCGGCCTGCTGCTCGAATTGCCGGATTTTCTGCAGCAGCTGCTGACTTGCTCCTATACAATAAAAAGTTTTTAACCATCAGTTACGGTGATCGATGAAATGGTGAATCAATCGTACAATGAGCTGCCAAAACAACTTGAATGAAAAAGGCACTATCAATCGTATAATGAGCTGCCAAAACAACTTGAATAAAAAAGGCACTATCAATCGTATAATGAGCTGCCAAAACAACTTGAATAAAAAAAGGCACTATCCTAAAAAAGGGCATTATATATTATGGAGGTGATCGGAATAGCGATAGCTTTTAGCTTTTAATGAAAAACATCAGAATTGTTGAAAAACATCAGAATGAGTTAGTGGATAGTGTAGTGAATAGTGAAAAAAAAGCTGAAGCTAGAAGCTGAAGCCGAAACGATCACCCCTATATGTTCTTGCATGATGAATGCTCCGTGAAATAATTAGCTTCGGCTTCGTTGATTGGTACGGCCGACAATAGATAAATGATCCATCATCACACAACAAAGCTTGGTGAATAGTGGTACTAGTGAAAGCTGAAAGGGGCCAAACATGGCGTCATCATTGCAAGTTACAACACAAATTTTCTTCAAAATTGCTAAACATTGATCGTTCGAGAGCCTTATCCTATTCAGTACTAACTGTATGAGGGACGGAAGACGATGACAGAAAAAAGAACGGCTCGACACAATATCACTGTTTTTTTTGCTTTGCGGCTTTTAATTTTTATTTTCTCTCAGCAATAATTATTAAACTAATAAGTTGTTTAAAAAATTAGCCTAATATATTAGGTGTGGCCCATCACTTCTTGGCCTTGTAAACTTAGTTGTCGCGTTCTTCGGCTGTCCAGACTCCGGAGAATCCAATTCTACAACCCAACAAACTAAGCTCACGAACTGCCCGTATTACGACCAACTTTTCATCATGATGAACACGTAAGGGATTACTACTCCAGTCACTACTCCTAACAAAAAGAACTTTCATTATGAACACAATGAACCAATTATTACAAAATGAGGTCTTCATATTAACGACACATATCTAGCGCGCGCGTCTGTGTATGTGTGTGTATATATATGTGTGTGTATATATATATATGTATATGTGTATATATATTATATAGAAAAAATATTTTATATATATAGAAAAAACCTTTTACTCCCAGGTATAATTAATCTCACCTCTAATATATCAGCTAAACAAATTTAAAATACTCATTTATCACTTTAGGTATACTCGTATACTAATTATAAGATACTTCAATATGTACTATATAAAAAAATTGCAAGTGAGTATATAGTTTTTAACGTATTTTGTATATCCCTTCATATACATACATAAAAATGAGTATATCTAAAAAAATATATATATATACCATATCTGAAAAATATACATATCACCTAGATAGTTTTAAATACTCATATACTACACATATATACCTTTTATTACGTGAAATACTTCTTGATTTATGAGATACAATATAGAGAGTAATTACTTCTGAGAGGAGAAAAGAGGTTCGTGTGTGTATATATATATTATGTTTGTAAAGCTAAAGTAGTATGAGCAGCAGATGGATCATGGATGGCATACCTTACATCCATCCACTGGCCACAAGGTGCTAATTAATTGTTATTAAAACGCGATTATTCTGTGCTATCCTTTTCCCTTTGTGCTCTGCAAATTGCACTATAATACGACGTGTTTTGTACTTTCTGTTAGTATACCCAAGTTATTATTTGTTTAATATGGTAATATACAATTGTCCACGCAACCATTATTCTTTGAGCATTATACGTGCCGCTTAGCTATCAACGTCCCGTTTTCATCGTTCCTTTTGTTCACTAGTTACTTGCACTAGCATCCAAAGGTTTGTACATGCGCAATCCAAAGGTTTGTAGTGTTTAGCACTACGAATCCAAGAGCAGTTTAGCACGGGACACTGAACCGTATAAAGGAGATGACTGCAGCACGTACGATTACGAAGGACGAACCGTGATAGAAAAAAAAAAGGTTCTGTTACCACCGTGAGCGGGCCTGCTTACGGAAACAGTTTGCAAAAAGATTTTACAAGTAGTCGTACGTGATGGAATCATCGAGTTTTTTTGGCACCTTTTAGCCTATTTTAGTATTGTATTTACAAAAATGATCATAGCCACGTAACAAATATAAAATTATCATTTTTATCGCACGGCGATCGGACAGCAATACTATGGAGCTGACACGTGCCCAAAGGTGCCCCGTGGCCGTATAGTAGGTGCCGCATAGCCATGGTACGATAGGTAATTAAGCCGGCTTAATTACATATCTTAATTACTAGTTTATAATTACTATTTATTTAAAATTTTAAATATAGCAAATAATCTCAATAAATTATGAAATCTTATGTCTGGCCTCCCGACACAATGTATTTGATTGAGTAATTTTTTTGCTCTGAATATTGCTCAGAAATTCATATGATTATGTTATTTGTAGGAATTGTTATATATAGCAAATGGGCTCCAAAAATTACAAAATTTTATGTACAGCCTTCCGACATAGTTGACCTAATTGTATAATTTTTTGAGAATTTTATATGCTCTAAATTTACCATGTTAATTTAATTATAATTGGTGATATGTGATACTCATTTAAATTACGGTTTAAATCGTAGGCTGCCGGCCACCATGCGGTGGCCATATCTTGTACTGCATGACATCCCTCCTTCATGCATTTGTTGCCCTTAGGTGCTATCCCCCTTTTTTTCCTCCCTCCTTAGACATATGTTGGCTCGTTCATGCTGTCCCCCTTTCCCGCTTCCCCGCTCGCATATATGCCACTCTATCCATATCATCCCCCCTCATCCGCACATATGTCACTTTTAGCATGCCGTACCCCCTCGCCTGCGGTGCTGCGCGTTGACAACGAGTCTATAATTTCCGGTGGCAACGCATCGGGTTCCCTTTTCGCCGAGATGAGCGATGGGCGACTACGAGAGCTCCGTATTTGTGGCCGAGCGAAAAGGGAATCCGGTGCGTTGCCACTGAAAATTACGGACTCGTTGTCGACGTGCAGCACCGTGGGCGAGGGGGAACGACATGCTAAGAGTGACATATGTATGGACGAGGGAGCGAATAAGGGGGACGGTATGAACAGAGTGATATATGTGCAGGCGAGGGAGCAGATAAAGGGGAACGACATGAATGAGCCAACATATGTTCGAAGGAGAGAGTGAGAAAGGGGAGATAACACCAAGGGGACGGCAAATATGCAAAGTAGGGATGTCATGTAATGCAAAAGATGGTCACCAAATGGTGGCCGTACGGCCTACGATTTAAACCGCAATTTAAATGAGTATTATATATCGCTAATTATAATTAAATTAATATGATAAATTTGAAGCATATAAAATTCTCAAAAAATTAAATAATTAGGTCGATTATGTCGGAAGGTTATATATAAAATTTTCATAATTTTTGGAGCTCGTTTGCTATATGTAATAACTCCTACAATAAAATAATTATATGAATTTTTGAGCAACATTCAGAGTGAAAAAAATTATGAGAAAATTACACAATCAAGTACATTGTGTTAGGAGACCACACATAAAATTTTGTAATTTTTTGAACTTGTTTGCTATATTTAAAATTCAGATAATTAGTAAATATAAACTAGTAATTAAGATAGGTAATTAAACCGGTTAATTAACTAGCTTAATTACCTGTTGCCTCGTAGCCGTGCGGCAGGCTCTTGGTTGTACAGTGGCCAGGTGGTAGGTCTCTGCCGTGTGTCCACGGCACATCTCTGACCACATGTCAGCTCCATGATGTTGTCATTCGATCACCGTACGGTAAAAATAATATTTTTGTATTTGTCGTAGGACTATAGTCATTTTTATAAATACAATATCAAAACAGGTTAAAAGTGACAAAAACTCCAAGTCATCTGCGCAGCTCGCCTTACCTTACGGACGTTAATGAAAAAAATTCAGGAAGTGAAGTGTGGGTGCTTTGCAAATTGCAGATTGCATGGCCTTAACTAAGTGGGTCAAAGCATTCGCTTCAGAATGAAGCCAAATGAAATGCAAAAGGACTTACTTCGAATGTTGGCTAGGCTTTGCTGAAACGTCGGCGACGCAATCTCGTCGTCTCCGTCGTCCTCACTATCACCGTTGCCGTCCGCGTCCTCGCCGTCATCTTCATCCTGGCTGAGGAAATCCATCACAGAAACTGGGCTCAGCCGCTGCTCCTCTTCCACGCGGCACGTTGTCTCGCATCCCACGGCCTGTTTCTTATCAACCAGAAAAAAGAAATTCGCGATCAACTACAAAGTAAAAATTAGATAAGATCAAACATACGCAGAAAAGCAGTGTTTCTGAGGAAGCAATCAAGACGTCAGATTACTCTCAAGGAAAGAGTGCACTCCTACCTCTGTTTCATGTCTGTGACGGCCGCCGACACCCGCACCGACGACACCCGCCTGGGGATTCTCCAAACTCCTCCTCCGACGTGGAGACATTGCCGGCGACGAACCATCCCTCCTTCCACTCACGGTAACGGCAGAGCAGCTGGCCACCGTCCTATCCACCTCCTCCCGCTCCCCCCTCCACTTCTTCCAGAACCCCACTCGCAGCCTCCTCGAGAAGCTCCTGTAGAGCGCGCCCTCTCCCTCCCGTCCCAACGGCGGGAACAGCGCAGCCCTCACCGCGGAGGACACCTTCGCGATGACGTCGCCGTTCCTCCGTCTGCCGCTCCCGCTCCGGAGCTCGGCGGCGAGGTGCCGCGGGTAGCACCCGAAGCAGTCGCGGGAGAGCTCCGCGCTGGACTCCAGCTCTAGCCACTCCTTCAGCATCAGCAGCGGCCCCGGCCTCCCCTCCAACTCCATGGAGCCGCGCTTTATCGCACGGGCGCCCAACTGAACTGCGCCGCGATTGTTCCAGAGGAATATTTCTCCTGTGCACTGGAAAGCAGATGAGAGATTCAGATGTGACCTGTGACCTTGTGAGGATGGCGAACAGAGCCGCAGACACAGACACCACTGGAATACTTTACTAATGTATGGGATTAGGACACGAGGTGACCAAATTGGGGTGCTTTGGGTGGTAGATTTTGGTTTGGAAGCTGGAACTGAGCCGCGTCAGAGGCGCAGAGGATGTCTGCACTTTACAGGCCGCGGTTAAGAGCCAAATGCAGCAGCTAAACAGTGCTGCATCGGATGCTTATATCGTTTTCACGCCCTACTTGTCTTGTTTGACTGGGTTTATTAAAACAAGATCGGACGCAAGCGATGGATTTGAATGACCGTCCAGCTAAAACATGTATGCCTGAGTGTCGGTCACTCTGCCATCGTGTAGTAGTGTTAGCATTTTATGTGTGCCTAGTATTTTGTTTGAAAACAACCTAGAGCTTCAGAAACTCGATATAGTACAGAACTAGATAGCAGTGTGTAACTTGGTGTAATTCAATGTAGAAAAAGGAACTACCGAGCTAGCAACTGTGTTAATTTTGCCTTAATTAACACGCACGCTGTGCCTTAATTTTGCCGTGTAATCCAATTGTACTACAATCATTCCTAGGAAGTGTTCAACTGCTGAGATTCACCTTTTGGGAGAAATTTCAACTAGGTCACAACCAAATCTGAGCCTCCGTCTATCCACGGGACCTCGACCAGCACTCAGTTCGTAATGAATTTGAACTCGCGGTGGCGAGCTCTCACGTCTCCGTTTCGGACGCACAGCGCAGAGCGCGCGAGTGGAGCCGCGTGCCGGCAGAGCTGTATTCATGTGACGGCTGAATAGTTTTAGCGCTCGTCGCGTCCGTGGGGAGGAGCGCCCGGTTCAAAAGTCGTGGACTCGTCCGCCCGCTCCCTCTGCGACTCTACGTGGCCGGCCGCGCAGCTGTTCGCGTGTGAGTGAAGCCGCGGGCGGGGGGGCGTGGAGATCTGCGACTCGCAAAGGCAGAGGCGCGCGAGCGAAAAGATGGGCGTACGAAGCGGTCGGTACATGCGTGCTGGCCGGGGTGGATGGGCGTGCACCGCGCACGCGGTGGCCGTGGAGTTCGCGGCCGCCATCCGACGGCCTCACCTGCCCGTGTTTTAACTTCCGAGGCGCCCTTTTGGCTCGGATCGGTATGTTCCTGTGTATCGTAAGAACTTTATAATTGGGCAAGAAACTGGGGTGCTGGCCGGGGCTTTATTGGATTCCAGTGGCAGCAGGTTAGGCCTGTGACTGCTCGCTGTGGCTCGTGTGCTTGGCTTCTGTACAGCTCGTGTTATTCTACGTACCGAATACGGGATGGCGGCAAGGCTCGTCTTTATGATTTGGTAGCAGGTGCTGTATTTTGTTACATTATCTTCCGATCGATCGATTACCCCTTTGAGTGCCTCGTTGATCTCACAAGACAGAAGTAGAGCCTGATTATGCCAGAATTTCCAAGTGTGTCATATTCAGTAATTGTTGTTACTATTTGTATCAAAGTACTCAGGTACAATGAAGAACGGAGCACGTTACCCTGTCATTGTCTGTTGGATTGGATCATTAGCCAATTCGCGTGGAGCCTTGATGCTGCCCATATACTTAAATACTGAAATTCCGAAAACTGAAGCTTCTGTAACTGTACTACTAGGTAAAAGGTAAAGCGACGTCTCATTCTCCACAATCAGACCATCGGAGCAGGTGAAGGGAAAGATCACGAATGGGCAAAGCCATTCATCCATCCGCTTTGCTCCAGAAGTGTCTTTCTCAACTTAGAAGTGATGTGGCGAGTGGACAGCTGAAGTCTTTTTCCGCTGGTTGCTCTGCATCTGAGATTTGAGACCTGAAAAGCTCTCCAGAAACTTCGCCGACAGTGCGAGAACCCTTTACTCTGACCAACTCATCTCAAACCAGGAAATATTTGAACTCGATGGAGTAAAACATACGAGTACATGAGAATTGTGAAATTGGCCTGTAAAAAGCCGGTTAGGGGTCATTAAGGATACCTAGTGTTCCCAAAATCCACTGTAAAAAAAAAAAATCAAATTTGGATGCAACCTAGCAAATTGTTTTCTAGATTCAACCATTTGCTGCAAACAAACTGGACAATCATTGCCCAAACCGCAATTCCGCCATAACTAGTCGTAGTTAAGATCCTTTGCAATTACCGGGACTTCACATTCCAAACGCTGGAACAGTCGGAATTCATCGATTCATCATACAGCAGCTTCATTAGCTCTCCCCTTAGGGTCATACCCACAAGATCAAACATGCAGAGCAGACTCAGCTGCTTATTATTATTATTATACAAGGCATTGCAGTTGTAGCCATGTACGGAGTAGTAGCTACTAAAAGGATAGCCAGCGCCAAGAGTTTCTTGGCCCACATTGCCAGCGCCACATGTACGGGCACGGCCTCTAAAAACCTAAATCACACTCCTCTGCTGCTTCTGATCGCATCCCATTTTCGTCAGAATAGCAGGGAAACAGTACGCATTAACACACCACAAGTACAGGTCGTACTAGTTGACCATAATAGTAAGCTGTACGTTGAGTGCTGCGCGCCAGAGCCGGCCCGGCTCAGATGCGCGGGCGATCAGTAGCTCCACAGATTGACCTCGCAGTCGTAGTCCTCCTCGATCCACACCGACGGCGGCGGCTCGATGAGCATCCCCTGCGCCATGTCGAGATACCCCTGCATTTCGAATTCCAGTCCATCCATAGGGTAGTAAGGGTAGTTGGCGCCGAGCTCCGCGCTCCGCCCGGCTCCCGGCGCGACAGCCGCCGTCGCCTCGTTAGCTGCATTGCGCTGCCCGGGCGCCGGGCCGAACAGCTTGGCCGCCTCCACCGCTGCGCGGCGTATCTCCTCGTGGCTGGACCCCTGCGGCGGCACGCGGAGCCTGCGCGGCGAGTCGGCAAAGTTGAGGCAGGCCGCGCGGCCGCGCAGCGCCAGCGCGGCGACGTCGTGCGCGCGTGCAGCCATCTCGGCGGTCTCGAATGTGCCTAGCCAGATCCTCTGCTTGCCGTGCGGCTCGCGCACCTCGCAGACCCACCTCCCGGCGTTCCTGCTGCGCACCCCCTTGTACACCGGGTGCCTCGTCTCCTTGAACTTGGTCCTCCCCGCCCGCCGCTTGGGCGGCGCCGAGGACACCGTCATGTACGAGTCCTCATCCCCATCACCGCCCACCGGAGAAGGCGTGCCCGACGACGAGTAGTCACTACCGAAGTACGCCCACTCCATCAGCCCACTCGAGAAGGATTTGGACTGTCTGACTTGGTTTGCGTTTGGGAGGGAAAGAGGCGGGGCGGCGGCTTTATATAGTTATGCACTTGATGGGTTGGGATGATAGCGAACGCGTGCGCGTGCACTGCTGCAACGCGGGGTTACGCGAGGCGCCAGCCAGGTGAAGAGCGATGTCTGCGTGGGGTCCGCGCGGGTGGGGGGGTTACGGCTCGCTCGGCAGTTGGCCCGGTGGGGGACTCGGTTGGTTCTCGGACCAGCTGGAGGCCGCACGGAAGCGATGGGGACTAGCGCGACGCGCAGGCATGGGGCTACCACGGGGAGCGGGCTCCGCACGGTGGGCTTTGGCCCGTTCTTTTCTAACTTGTTATTCATACCTTATAGCTTATAATTTTTTTAACAAATAAATAAAATAATTTCTCTATTATTGTTTTGAAGTAGCTTATTAAGATAGATTTTTTAAAGTGATATATTGATATTCGATTCGTTTACATCAACACTCACACTAGACTTAAAAACTATTAATTATAACATAAACTATCAGTCGTAAGTGAAAAAAATATACCCTTAGTTGTTGCTGCTCCGCTGCTGTTGGTCCAGGAGTTATTTTTAGGGGGGGAGGGGAGTTCGCGATTGATGTGGACTCGTGTGAGTTGGATTGCGCGTGATTCTTTGTCGGAGCCGTGGTAATGAACGGAAGAGGACTGGAGTGGTGGATGCTTTGTGGGGTTTGCGCTGCGGTTTTCAGTTGATGACGATAGATACGCTTGTCCCCTGATTCTATGCTGCATGTATCTGCATGGGTAAGGTTATGGTTATTTTTGGTTAAAAATAGTACAATAGTACAACCCATGTAGGCATGTTACAGAAAAAACGGTTTAGGGAACGTTCGGAATAGCAATAGTTTATGACTTTTGGCTGAAATTTTACTGTAACTGACTAATTATTTACAAAAAATACCAAAAAACAAAAAAAAGAAGAAAAAGACAAAAATTCTAAACAGTGAAAAAATCGTTATTAGCGAAGCCCATCGCCACAATAAGAAGCTGAGCGGGGCCATAGCGGAATCTATCACATGATTGTAAATACATCAAGGGTCTGTCCCTTGAAAATCTCTACTCGTAAGTTTTTTTTTTTTGCAACTAATACCGTTTTGCAAAAGATTGTAGGGTTATATAGTGGCAAACAGGCAATTAGACCTACAACTTGCTGTTGTGTGCGTTGGCCACCGGTACTGTAAGGTGTGTATTCTTGCATGTATAGTGGCAGTATTAGGATAACATTTACCAAGAGTGTTAGCATTCGTATCGTGTCGCAATGGATCCCACTTTATCGTTACAAAGCAATTATCGTGGACTCGGTCTAATGCGGCATCTGCCAATCGAGACGGATATCGACTGGAGACGGCTGGGCCGCGCCTACCTAGCTTGGCGTCCTCTTGCTGCTCGGGGAAGTAGACCGTTGGTTTGGCAGTTACGTCGCATCTCGCAAGCTGGTTGGTTGCCGTATTAGGGATGGGTCGTCCATGGGACCCGTATAAAGTGCAGAATTTGCCACCATGATAGTAGCACTGTCCTTGGTATGTTTGTGATTTTCTTCGATTTGGACAGCTCTTAATTGTGCTGTCCGCGGTTTAGAGGATTTTGTCCACTAAACTTGAAGACCTGCCAGCTTAGAGATCTCTAGAAGAATGTTCTGGGTTGGTTTTCTGGTATGTATAGAGAATTAGAGATTTGGACAAACCTTATACTTCAAATTCTACAAGGCTTCGTGGAATTTCTAAGCTTCTGACTTCTAGACGGTCCCCCACTGAAAAATGGACTGGGTGTGTAACTCTCACTTTGTCCCGTCAGTACTTCAATCCTGGCCCTAGATAGGACTATGACTATTACAGGGTATAAAGAGTTCTAACAGAAGTATGCTCTTTTATGTGAAAGGATTTCTACGTTTGGTTTGCGGAATCCTCTAAGGATTATCAGAAATCTTTCGGTAATCCTATAAGATTACCTTATACGGTAAAAGTAATCTAAATCAAGGATTCAGGATTAACTTACAAACCAGATCACCATCAATTTCAGGATTCTGTTTCTAGTAGAAAAGTGTCTATCTTACATTACCAAGGAAAAGAAATCTTCTTCTTGTGCTTTTTATCATCTGGTATTATTTTTCACAGTCAAAATTTTCACTTTGAGAATTCAAAATCCAAATTATGATCCAATTAAATATTTGAATATCCAAATTATGAAATTTGTTTTTTTAAATATGAATTTCAAAATCCTAATTTTCCAAATTTTAAATGCAAAGAATTTAAACTTCAAAATTCAAATTTACAAATTTTGGATTTAGAAAATATTTTTTTTGAAAATTTGAAATTTCTAGTTCTGGATTTCAGAACAACAATTTCTAAGAATTTAAATTTTAAAAATTATAATTTTGAATATCAAAATTACAAATTTTGAGTGTTTGAAGTTTTGAATTTTAGAATCCTATAATTTAAATTCCAACACTCATATTTGAAAATTTTTAATTTTGAAATTCTAAGATTTGAACTTATGAGTCTTAAAAACTAAAATTTGGACATTTGGAATTTTTAAACTCTATGAATACAAATTTTAAAATTCAAAATTTTAATTTTAAGTTTAACATACAATTACAAATATTAACATTCAAGTTTTCAAATTTTAAATAATGTAATTTAAATTTGTGGAGTTGTTGATTCAAGTTATGAAATGTTTGAATTATTATAAAGACTATTTCATAGTTTTTGTCAAACAAACCAAATATTGAAATCTTATATTAATGGTAAAGTTTTACCAGTAATTAGATCAAGGGAAACATAACATTACAGTACAGGGAAACATGAGATTATGCATAACAATGCACACATTTGGTTGGTGGAATCCTCCAAGGATTATTAGGAATCTAATATTAACTTTCGAACCAGAATACCGTCAAGTCCAGGAATCTACTTGTAGTAGAAAAGTGTTTTTATCTTAAACTACCAAGGGAAAAGAATCTTTGTTCTTGTGCCTTTTACCATTTCTTTGATTTTTCACAACCAAAATTTAGATTTTGAGAATTCAAAAATCCAAGTCATGATTTAATTATATATTTGAATATCTGAATTCTAAAATTAGGAAAAAACATTTTTCAAAATATGAATTTTGCTATCCTAATTATTTCAAATTTTAAATTTAGGTAAATTAAAATTTCAAATTTCGAAGTTTGGATTTATAAAATCCAATTTTTGCAAATTTCAATCTTAAAATTTGAAATTTCTAGTTATGGATTTTAAAATATCAAATTCCAAGAATTTAAATTTTGAATTCCGAAATGTGAATATTATCTGAAATCCCTAGAACTTAAATTCCAGACTCAAATTTGAAAGAAAAATAATTTTAAAAATCGACGATTTGAACGTTTGAATCTTAAAAATTTTAAATTTTAAATTATGTGATTCAAATTTTCAATTTCAATTTTGATATTATAAAATTATTCTTTGAGCTTTTAAATTTTAAATCATGTGATTTAAATTTATGGAGTTGTTGATTTGATTTATGAAATATTTAAACTATTATAAAGATTATTTTATAGTTTACCTCAAACCAACCAAATGGTGGAATCTTATATTACTGCTAATGTGTTTACCAGTAATCCGATTAAGGAAAATATTACATTATAGCGGAACATGAGATATGCATACCAAACAGACCCATGACTTTACTAACGTCAAATTGACAATTCTATTTGGTTGCTTGCTTAGCTTTTTTTTTTTTCAATTACAAGGTAGATATACACTGTAGGCACATAGACCATCACACACGTACACCACACGCATACACATGTGAGTACGTTCCCTTAGGCCTTAGCACACGTTTAGAAATATAGAGTTTTGGTCAACCATGAATTGGTTTTGAGGTCATGCTCCAAGAAGCTTGTCAACCATCATGATAAGGTCAGATAAAAAACTATTTTTCAATATACAGATCTTAATTATGCAAAATAAGTTGTCTACGCCTTAAGGTGCTGGTTACGGACGTCGTATATCTTTCTCACATCAGTTGTGCAAATTGACTATTTTTTTGCCTTCAAAAGTGAACTGCGCAGACAATTTTCTATCTTCAAAGAACACTTGAGCATAGCATCGTTGAGAAACCGTTACTGGTGAGTTCAGTTCGATCGATTTCTCCTATGCAAAAGAGATAGATCAAGCAAAATATATTGCAAACAATAAATTAAATATAGAGAATTGTCTGCGCACATACTCCTTTATTTATTCTTTTTTCTGTTCACATACTCTTTACAAAGATTGGGACCCTTATTTATAGACTAAGTGGAGGGTGTCCAATATGGGCTAGGCTTTTAGGCCCAGACCCAGGTTTCCCAATACCCCCCTTGGGCGCTTATCCGACACGCTCATGCCTCATCAAAATTTCATAAAAATCCAGTGGAAAAAATTTAGAGAAAGAGTATATGATACATGTTACAATGTTGCACGAATTACCTCATTAAAAATCTTGGCCGAAAAACTTTAGAAAAACTCGTTAAAGGAAAAAGAGTACAATTCACCCAATTTTATTTAATTTATCGGATTTATTCTCTAGGTACTTGATTTTCGTAATCAAGTTTAATAGTGAATTCGAGAAGAATCCCCCTGAGTTCTGCACTTCTCTAAGTCTTATCATTCCAATTTCACGTACATGTTAGAAGTGACTTAGTGAATAAATCTGTAAGATTTTCACAGACTTAGTACGCAGTACCTTATTTTCGTTCATTTTTTGTAATTTATAAGCATAGAAGAACTTGGGATTGATATGCTTTGTGAGATGACTCTTCACATAATCTATTTATACTTGTGCAACACAAACTGTATTATCTTCATAGATAATTGTGAGACCTTGCATGATGTTCAGTCCACATGGCTGCTAGATATGATGAATCATCCGTCGAAGCCAAGCACATTCTCGTGCAACTTCATATAATGCTATGATTTCTGAGTGATTCGTCGAAGTCAATACAAGATTTTGGTTAGACGATTTACATGAAATAGCAGTTCCACCACACAGGAATACATAGCCTGTTTGTGATCTGGCGGTATGCGGGTCTGACAAGTACCCAGCATCTGCATAGCCAGTCATATTTAGATCATAGTTCTTTCTGTATAACAGTTCAAGGTCTTTACTTCTTTGGAGATATCGGAAGATGTCATTTATTCTCTGTCAATGCCTTTTGGAAGGTTCTGCACTATACCTTACTAATAGATTTACATCAAATACGATATCCGATCTAGTATAGTTTGCTAAATACATAAGTACTACTACTGCACTTAAGTATACAAATTTCGGTCTTAGAACTTCCTCCTCTTCTTCTCTAGTCTGTATAAATCCTTGTCTTGCTGTAAAGATCTTCCGACCATTAGTACTTTTGAAGGGTATGCTTTTCAAGAGCCAAACCTTTCTAACACCTTCTAAGTATAGACCAACTGATATACTAATATTCCTTGAAGGCATGCTTGAGCTGCAAACGTAAGCAATATTTAGTTTTACCTAAATCTTTTATTTCGAACTCTGATTTTAGGTAAGAACTTGCTTCCTTTATATCTTTTAGGGTTCCGATGATATTCAGATCATCTACATACACTGAGATTATAAAAAAAAACCCATTCTAAAATCGTTGTATAAATATATAGGGACAATCCTCATTATTCGTGTAGCCTTTCTTGTATAGAAAGTTACTTAAGCGATTATACCACATCCTGCCTGATTGCTTAAGTCCGTACATTGATGTTCATAGTTTTACACTATATAGGTTTTTATTTGTTCTGTCTTAGTTCAAGACAGGGATTCCTTTAGGTACCTTCATATAAATATCTGAATCCAAATATCTATAAAGGTATGCCGTTACCATATCCATCAATTTTATTTTTAAATTCAGATTTACTACCATCGAGATTAAATATGCAAAGGTAATGCCACTCATGACCGGGAATAGGTTTCTTCAGAACCAATTCCCAGACGTTGAGTGAAATCTTATGCTATAAGCCTTGCTTTATATATTACAACTTTATTTTTCTCATTTCTCTTTCAAACAAGTTCCCACTTATGCCCTACGGGGTGCACATGGGGAGATGCACGGCTTATAGGCCCAAACACATCTCTTTTATTCAGATATAATAATTTAATTTTTATTACCTTTTTTCAATCCACCCAATCTGATCTTTTCTTACATTCAGCGAGCGATACAGACTCTGGATCAAGATTGATGATTGTTGTATTTTTTTGTAAAATAAATATTAACATTGGCTGTTATGCTATTCATGGATTCTCCCGTGTGCACAAAGTTTATAGCTATTTCATCATGGGATGACTCTTGTAGTTCTTCTACTTGCTCTCCGCTCCTTCTAGTTGCGGATGCAAGTCCTTTTAGTTTTTAGCTCCGATGCGTGTGCACACATCCATACTAGTTTCTCCCTCTATGTGAATGTTCAGATCAGGTATGTCTTTTTTGAAGGTGGCATACTGGTGTCAGGTCTCAAGTTATTCCCCTGCTGGTTCTAGGAAACTTTGGTGATTGGCTATGTCAAGTACTTCTTATCCTTTTTCACCATACGTCCCTAGTTACTTGGGATTCGAGGGGGCCAGAGTTCTCGTCATTTTATTCTAAGGTATCTGGATGAGATTAGGGATATTTCTACTTTCTTCAGTATTTCAACCCTCTCCGGTGTATTGCGTGCATACACATGCGACTTGGTCATGTTTTTTAAGTCACTAAAGTGGTCAGGTAGTTGATTTGCTAATGTCTGCAAATCAATGATCTTCTAGACTTCTCTATTTGTTTCACTAGTGCGTGGGTCATATTCATAGATTCTCGTGGCTTGCCACGTGCTTTCTCAAGATTTTTCATTAAGGCGTTGATTTTTCTCTAATATTGAGAAACTATCATCATCAAATATACTATCAGTAAAATGGGTGGTATACAAATCTCCTGTCATCGGGTCCAAATACCTGATTGTGGATGCTGTCTCATAACCAACATATATCCCAGACTTTCGGAGAGGGCCCATAGCAGTACGCTGTAGTGGGGGTATAGGTACATAAACTTTGCACCTAAACCTATGGAGATGAGAGATTTTTTGGTGATGATCCTTGCGCTAGTTGTATAAGTGAATGGATGTTATATGCCGATGGTCTAAAGATATTGAGAGTTGCTGTATATAGGACTACTTGTTCCCAACATGTAGTCGGTAAGTTACAATTCTGTAAAAGCGGTTTGATAATAAATTTAATTCTTTTAATTAATGTCTCTACTAGTCCATCCGGGGTGTAGACATGCGGAATGAAGTGCTCAATTTTAATTTTCATTGCCATGCAATAATCATTATATGCTTTTGAAGTAAATTCTTTGATTTTGTCTATTCTGATGGACTTTATATGATGACCAGGGAAATTATTTCTAATTTGAATTATCTGCGAGATCAATTTTGTAAAAACATGATTTCTCGTAGATAATAAACATACGTACGACCATTTCGAGAAAACATCGATGTGCACTATAAAATATTTAAATGGCCTGGACAAAAGTTGTATAGAACTGCAAATATCTCCTCAGATGCGTTCTAGGAATGTAGAGATTTCATTCTTCACTTTCAGAGCAGAAGTTCTAGTAATTAATTTCTCAGTAGCACATATAGGCATACAATATCTTTTTGATTCAGAAAATTCTTTACATTGATATTATATTTTTGTGAATTGTTAATTATATTTTTCATCAGCCTAAGACCTGAGCAGCCTAATCTATCATGTCAAAGATAGAAAAGTTTAGAGCATCTAAATATAGTTTTCAGGGCAGCATATGTTGCAGGTGCCTTAATATTGGTGTTCTATAGCCTAGATTCAAGTGAAAGAAGTGTTTATAATGAGTAAGTATTCTTTATCATACTTTTTTTAGTCTCAACGTGGAAACCATTAGCGCGAATGTCTTTGAAACTTAGGAGAGTTCTAGTTGATTTTGGTTATAACAAGGCTTCTTTAATGACCAAAGTTGTGCTCATCGAGAGTATAATTGTGGTTCTTCCTGAGCCTATTATACAAGCATCACTACGGACGATTGTTGTAACGATGCTATTATTTTTGCTAATTGACTGAAAGAATTTTGTCTTCCTCAAGATGGCATTCGTTGTGCCACTGTCAGCTAAACACACTTCCTTCATAGGGTGCCACATGCGTTCTAATATAAAATATTTTATTAATATGTAGTAGAAGACAATCATCACATAAAATAAAATACTTCAAATATCAGAATATATCATGCTATTGTTGACTGAATAAATGCATGAACTAATATCATCCAACTATTACAAAAATAAATTATTTGAGTATCATTATTGCAAGTCTAACTTATTCCTTTCACATATAAAATGCGTGACAAGTAAAGTCTAGATGCATTCTGTGCATTAGACTAAATCTGCTAATAAATCTGAGATTTATGTTGCTATCTTCTTAGGGGTGAGATGCTTTTTCTGAGAAATCATGGTGACAGCGACTACAATGTCAAGTGGGAGTGCAGCTGCGGGAGTGGAGTCCACCTCAATTGGTGTAGACAGCTACTTAGAATTCTCTCCCTCAACAAAAGGTAAAGTGGATTTTATTTTGTCCTTTTTTACCGTTCTTCTTTTTGGCCTGGAAAGCATTGATGATGTGTTGCGGCTCTTTGTAGATCCGTAGCCAGTGCCCCCACTTGCCACACTTGTAGCGGGTTTGGTGTTGTTGACCATAGAGTATGTTGTCCCGCTTCGATTTGCTAGCCTTGTTCTCGAGTGGAGCATTTGACTTGCCTTTTTGGGTTGCAGTTTTGCCCTTTCTTCCTCTTTTCTTCATTATAGGCTTTCGCACCTTATAGCTACCAGTATTGGCCTCACGACTAACGGAGCTCCCAGGTGGCTGTGCGACAAAATTCCTGCAAAGAACTTCATCTTGAGTCTCTGCAACCTACATGATATCGATCAGTTTAGCATACTCCTTATAGCCATCTTGACAATAGTTGGGTGCAAACTGCACTGCATTAGATTGGAAGATGGAGAGTATCTTCTTAATCTTCTGCTCATCCGTGATATGCCTGCCACAAAGTTGAAGATTGTTATAAATTCTGGGCAGAGCAGAGTTGTACTTTTCAATCGTCTTGAAATTAACAAATCTGAGTCGGATCCATTTCAGCTCTATCTGAGGAAGAATGGTGTACTTCAGCTTCTCGAACCGCTTCTTAAGTGTAGTCCATAATGCTAATGCGCTGTTCCCTACCATATACTTATTCTTGAGAGTGAGACAAAGGTGGTGCCTAAGGAAGTGACGTATCTGATCATTTTCCTCAGGGGTGAGTTTGGCATCCTACGGTGCACCAATTCCAATGACAGCGCAGGGCTTCTTGGCTCTAAGTACAATCTCGACATCGAAAGCCTAAGTCAAGTAGTTTTGACCATACCAGGCTAGCTTCACGAACTCGCGGTTTGTGATGTCTCTCATCTACATGTACATAAAGAAAATATATAAATTTACTGTAGGTAAATATGCATAAAATAAATTAGATAATGATACATAATATTCTTATGATATTTTAGATTTTTTGCGCATTTCCATAATTTTACTATTAATTTCAACGATTAAAGATAATTTAAATAATTATGATTAATCAAAGCAGCAAGCAAATACAGAAAAGCATAGAAAATAATAACAATAGTGCTATACAAGCTTCAGATGTGAAAAATAACTCAAAATTTGAATTCTTGAGTCTTTTTATACTAGAATATGTATTTTCAATGGATTCTACAATTTTCGAGGTCCTCCTTGGTAATTTTCAATTCTGAGAAAATTCTTCGCGTAATTTTTTGATTTTCTCATGGTCCTTTTGCAAAATTTGGTCAATCGGACTGGTCCGAAAGTTCCATGACCGATCGGACTGGTCCGAACATCTCCTACGGCCGATCGGACTGGTCCGAACATCTTATGGCCTATCGGATGGTCCATACTTCCTATGACCGATTGGACTGGTCCAAACATTGTATGACCGATCGGACTAGTCCGAACGTCTCCTATGGCCAATCGGACGGTCCATGACCGATCAAACGGTTCAAATTCCTTTTGACCGATCGGACTGGTCCGAATGTCCCACGGCCGATCGGATAGTTTAGATTTCTCATGGTCAATTTAAGAGGGAGGGTAGGGTTCCCCACCCCTGTTTACCACATGGCGGCGCGTGTGGGGAAAAAGGGCTAGTGACATGGTGCAGCTCCGGGCTGACGACTCGAGCGGCGTGGCGCTGCATGGACGCCGTGCGAGCTGGCGCAGCGCTCGTGCGGCGGTGCCATGCGGGAAGACACTGGCGAGGAGCTCAGGGGCAGCGGCGGTGTCATGCGGGTGCTATGTCACGGTGGCTAGTGGATTGGGCCTACGACGGCCGAACGACGGTGCGGCTTCATGTCGATGGCGGCCGAATGGCGGCGTAGCACGGTGGTCGACGCAGCTGCATGCAGGCAGCGGCCGGCCTGTATGGGTAGCGTGGCTTCGGCCGACGTGCGACACAGAACTCGGCTGCGTTCGGGTGGTAAGGGCTGCCGTGGATAGGCGGCACAGCCTCGTGCGGGAGGCGTGGCCGACTGTGTTGTCATTCATCATTTTTTTCAAATCTATAGTACAATCAACATCTACTCTTTCATGTAATCTACCGATCAGTATTGTGCCTATGACTTCAAGTCTTCTCGTGATAGATTAGAGTGAATTTGCACCGTAGAAATAATCTAGAAAGAGAAACTTGCGGAATTTAAAATAATCTAGATGGATAATTCAATCTACGAGTACTTCGACGATTATCTTCGATCCACCACAGCGATTCATGTTGATAACATGTTGAGGAACTGTCGCTGGCGAGTCCAGATCGATCGATTCCTTCTATACAAAAAAGATGGATGAAACACAGAATATTACAAATAATAAATTGAACACAGAGAGATGAAAGGGGAATTCCTTTCTTTATTTGTTTCTCTATTTATATACACTTTACAGTAATTGAGACCCTATTTATAAACTAAATAAAGGATGCTTAACATAAGCCAGATTTACAGATTCAGACTTAGGTTTCCCAGTAAGCATAGCCTTCGAAGGCCTAACGCGAACAATTGCCGTTCGCTTCCGATCTATAGTTTACACAAAACCACCATCTCCTAACGAAAGAAACCCAAAATCGTATCAGAGGAGGCTCCTTCGTCTTTTGGCGTTATCGTGAGAGCGCACATCCGTGCATGCCTTCGAGAGGGGATCCAGGTACAGTACGCAAAGCATGTGCTGATTGTTAAGGGGGCGCTCGTTTTAGCGATGGCTTCTGGTTGAAATTTCATTGTAGCTGCTTTTTTTTACTGTAGCTGATTTGGTTTTTTGGGTATAATTAATTTAAAAAAAAATAGAAAAATAGAAAAAACATGTTAACCCATTAGGGACAATACAAAGGAACACGGGAAAAAAGAAAATACAAAAAAGCCTAAAATATCTAAAAAAAATTCAGAAAAAGATGAAATACTGAATAGTAAAAAAAAAACAGAAGTTAGAAGTAGAAGCCGAAAAAAAGTCAAAACGAGCGGGGCCTAAATAACTAAACTAGTACCATCCAGCAATCCAGACGACCAATCCACGTAACTACGAGCAAGATCAATAACACACTTCGATAATATAAAAGTAAATAAACAAATAGGTACATATCTAGATATGTGTGAGAGTCAATCTTCATTGTTCCAATGATTTTCTGCGCTAATACATGATCTCTCTTCTATATTTATAAATAGACTAAGGGGCGTTCGGAATAGCGATGGTTTTTTATTTTTACTGAAATTTTACTGTAGCTGGCTGATTTTTTTACTGTAGCTCAGTTGGCTTATTGGGCATAATTAAATTTTAAAAAATGCAAATATAAAAGCGACATGCTAATCTAGAACGGATAATACAAAGGAATACGGGAAAAAAACAAAACATAAAAATTCAAAAAAAAAAGAAGGAAAACAACAAAATAGTGTATAGTACAATCCAACGCCGAGTAGTGAATACATCACGAGCCAACACTGAACTCCAATCTGAGCGAGGCTAAGAGTTCTACAGAGAATTTGATATACACCCACATCTCCTTGGAGATCAAGAAACCGACGAGGCCCACAAGTTGCCGCACCCCTTAATTAGGTCAGTTTCGTAACAATGATGTGTTGTGTCTGTACAAGTTTCTAAATAAGGGTTTTGCTGAGATACTTTGCTGCAATAGAAAAGAATTACGTATCTTAAACCAATACAATTTTGTCTTGTTTTTTTTTCCAGTAGAGGAACAAATGATGGCTAATTGCCAACCGTAGCATAGTATAGCGGTATAGCATCTCATCTCTCTTGTTGATAACCAGAATTCACTTCCCACTACCTAGATTTTTCATTTTAATTGCCTAAGATTTAAACCCGTGACATATGAACTGTGAGCCTTCAGATAACTATACTAGAAAATTGTCCAATACCCTTTCAAAAAGAACAAACGATGCCTATCTAATTTCATGATTACACCACCAGGATCTTTTGTCGTAGCTGCCATTAGAATGATTGCCGGGTTGGTCATGTCAGGTAAGCAACGACCCAGTCTCACGCCACTGGGCATAGAGATCTTAGATTCGCAGTGTAGCGCAGGGACGAATGCACGCGGGGCACGAATTGTACAGCGACCCATACGTCCGTGACGCCATGATTCGAGAGCGTCCGCGGCCGCGTCGCGTTGTCGCTGTGCAGGGACGATACCGATCCAGTCCTGACGCGCCAGGCGCTCCGTACCGGCCCGGCCGCTGGGACCTGTTGATCCGGCCGTAGGCCCCCCTGCCTCGCGAATCAATCACCACGTTGCTTGTTCGGCAGCGCGTCTCGCTGAGGCTGGTCAGGACTCAGGGCCCATGCAGTCCCGGGCAACATAAGGGATTTTTTCAAGGGGTTTGTTAGCGCCCGAACAAAACGTCTAGGTGCTAGTTTGTTATGTTCTTTATCGTAACATTTGTTAGTCATATATACAATATTTATCTATTATATATATAACATTTCTTAATCATGTATGCAATATTTCTCGTCATGTATGTAATATTTCTCGGACATATATGTAACAAAAAAAAAACAAAAGAATGATGGGAATATTTAGAAGCTGCAACATTCGTAAATTATGGTTGCAACATTGTGCAACCAAGTACGCAATAACTAAAATAAATCTACAACAACCACAATACCTAAGAAGATCTTGAACAAATGAAGAAAGGGGTTGCAACAAAACTAAGAAATACATGCAATAACCTTACTAAAGCTAAGCTTAGGAGATGAGGGAGAGGACATACGACCACATCATTTTCTCGTCGTTGGCCAGCCCAGATTCGGTAGGGGCGAGGTTGGTCTAATACTACCGCCATGTCGCTCTCTAACCATGCCGTCGGCAACACTGGCTCCTTCAAGCTTTGCATGGTCCCAACAAGGTCAACATCTGGCTAGACAAGGGAGGAGGGGAGAGAGAAGCAAGAAGAGTGCTATGGAATGTGGCCTGAGTGAGACAAACTTACTGTTGAGAGAAGGGGAATAAATGAGAGAGGATTAATTGTCTGTGGCTGAGAGAGAGGGAGTGAGTGGAAGAGTCAAGATACATATGGATAAGACATGTGATGTGATGAAGTGGAGCATCTAATTTTCTTCCGGATCGAACGTCCTCAAAGTATCATTTCTTTTTTTAAATAATATTTTTTATTAATATTACATAAATATATCATCACTAAAAAATTATATAAATAACCTACTGTCGCCATTCTAAATGTCGATAGCACATTGTCGCCATTTGGAATGAAGACAATCCAACGTAAAGTAATACATGGCAGTCTGCAGGCCTCTGTCACCAAATGTATTGGCAATTACATTAGCGACAAAGGTTCTATCATTAACTAAATTGGCGACAAACCTCTGTCATCAAGTAAATTAGCGACAGAGGCCTGTCGTCAATTCAACTGGTGACAGAGGACCTGTTGCCAATTGAAATGGCAAATCAGTCATTTTTTATTTCTAAAAAATAATACATTTTTTCTTAATAAAAATGTATTATTTATAAAAAAAATTCTTGCTTTTTTTGGTCTCTAATAGTTTTGAAATAATAGCTAATTATTAAAAAGATAATTTGACTAGTGCATCTTAGATTGCATTAATGATATTTGTTTAAATAAATCATTTCAAGTCCAACATAACACTTTATAATGAAGGTGTGAATTGCACAGTGCATAGGGTTTGGTTAGATGCATATGTTTATCTCACTATTCCTACGATACAAATGATAAAATACACGAACTGTCAACCCAAACTATATGTAAGATACATGTACGTCTTGTGAAATGTAAACAACATAATGATCGTAGATCTAATAGGGCCTGTGGGCAGAGGCCTCTAAGGCGAAAATGGAACACTATAGGGCACCAACATAGAGTGGCGGTCATTAAGGCGGAGTAGACGTGGCTGGTTGTCATGGTAGTTGCAGGTACAATTGCAGTTTGAGTTGGCGCAGCAATAGTACGGGTATTAGTCGATGCTGAGGTGGACCACCTCCTTGTGGTTCATCTCCCTAATCCTTTGCCTACGGAGCTCGTCGTTGTTGATATTCTCGATACAGAGCTCTTCTCGCAACTCTTTTAGGTAGATTTAGAGAGCGTGGATGTAAACCTGGGTAGATATTAGACACAGTTGATCAACCTAATCGATGAACTTGCAATCCGTAGTCTGCAAGGAAGACGAGGTGATTACAAGCAATGCATGCATGGAAGTATAAATAGGAAATAAACTACTTACTATGAACAGAGGGCAGCAAAAGAAATGATGTCTTGAGTTTCCCACATTGTTGAAAACCTAGACCACCACGTCAAGTTTTTGCTTGTATTGCGGTCAAGGCTCGAGGATGTGTGAGTAATCGTAGAGGGGATTTCTAGGGGGTGCAGGACTTCTGGTTTCGAGTAGTAGATCAGGGATTAGGGGTTGAGGTTCAGGGGACCGTAGGTATGATTGTCTTCTAGGTAAGGGTCATAGCCTCAAAACCTAGTACGTGTCTGTTGTCCCCTCCAACGTCTTGAGCTACCACCCTATCCACTATGTTGTGGTTGAAGGAGTGCGTTTGAGATAGGTGGGCTCTTTGCATAGGACAATTTATAGGCCCTCTTAGATGTGGGCGACGGATTTGAGGCACATAGAGTGTGTGTGTGTGTGGGGGGGGCAAGGTACAAACATTTTTGTCCGAAAAGCAGGTGGCAATGTGCTGTCACCTTGGTCTAAAACAGGGTTGATCGGAGTTTTATCACTTCGGGCTGAAAAAGGAGGTGGCATGGTGTTGCCATTTCTAACAAAAAGGCTATGGACTCGCCTCGTCGTGATGCATAATGTTACCATTACCCCTTTGTTGTGCTACTAAGAAGGGTAGGCTATCTTGTAATCATAGTACAAATCATGTAATAGAACAACTTTACAAAGAAATTAGAACAAAGAATAGCATAACACCGTGAATATCATAGCATGTGGCAAACATGTAGCAATTTATTACAATGACCAACTAACTGTAAGGAACCTACACATGGTTCCTCCTAGGCGCTACCCTACAAGTGGCGCCAATCGAAGAACCAAAGTAGGTACACCTCCAAGTGCCATCTCACAATGTAATCCCTCGCATCAAGGGCCATCCTTTCTAGCTTGGTACTTTAAACAACAAGTATAGTAACTTGAAATATCACTTACATAAAACTGGATAAACCATTTTAGCGTGGGACCATGGGTGCTGGTAAACTCCCTGTAACCAGCATTAGCTGGTAGCACCCTTGAAACCTCGTGAGTCAGGATCTATGTCCATTGGCACCACCTTGTCCCCTGTGCAAGGGAGACCAGTGAGGTACAAAACATCCTCAAGCGTTGGCATCATCTCCTGTCACGAGAGATGGAACATGTGTCTCTCGGAGGCCCTTAACCTGTGTGCAGACAATTGAAAAATGTTAGTGCAACCAAAGAAGACACAGCTTGTGTTGAACAAAAGTTTACCCGATTCATATATATGAGAATCCAACAAGGGTTGATCCTCCATGCCCTCATGGGAGTACACAACCGCAATAGAGCAAGCTCGATGAGTGCCTCACCATGCTGAGGCAAGGCAATCGCCAACTGTCTGTAGTGCGTGGCGTCGATGGTCAGGTCAAGCAGCTCATAACATCACTCCACAGCTACTACATTGTCCTCCATACATGTTCAAAAAAATATAGAATGTTAATACGACAGAAAGTAACCAATCACAGGGTAAACATACAAGTAAAGTTACATAACACAAGGTAAATTTGCAAGTAAAGTAACATAACACAATGTAAATCTGCAAATAAAGTAAAGTAGGATACATATAAAAGCATATCTCATAGTAAAGTACTATAATATAGTTCATAAGTAGGTTACACATAAGACATAGATTATACAACAACTACAAATATTTGGACTACCCAATTAGTACAACGTAGTTTATACATAACCGATACCATAACAAACATGACAATATAAGTTCAAATAGTGTCATCCCAGCCACCTCGTCCCCATGGATTTCTTCTCCTTCCTGCTGGCCCCTCTAGTGAGGGCAATATTTGAAGGTATGTTCGGTCTCCTTGCAAATGGAGCATTTCTTGAAACAAGGACTCGCTTCTAATTCATCCATGTCATTTCTAATACATTGGATCTGCAAATGATCAACTCCTCCCTTGAGCCTATCAATGTTGGGGACCCACCTCTTCTGTTCCCTGCTGGGATGGCCGGTGAATGATCCAATCACATTGAAATCATATAGTTCTCCACTCTATATTGCCATCACTGCTTCCTTCATGAAATACTCTGACAAGAAACTGCCACATTTCTATGCAACTATTGAACAAGTAGACATGACATGTGTGTATGCCTATGCAACAGATAGGGCTTGTTGCATGTGCAGGAACAACTGCACCTTCTAAGCATGCACTCGTGAACAATTATCGCACGGTTCATCCCACGATGACCTTTGGCCCTACAAGTACCTTGAAACAAAGCACCCTCGTGTCCATTTTAAATGTTGTATGCATCTCCCTCTTCTTGCTCTTCTGTTCTATATACTTCATGATCATAGTTGAGTACCCAGTTGTGCATCACTCATAGAGATCTGAGCTAGGGTGCTTCAATCAACAAAGTAATTGGTAATACTGCGTAGAACTCTCTCCATAATAGCTACCAAAGGAAGGGCCTCAACTTCCTCATGATCCAGTTATACACCTCGGCTAGGTTGGTGGTCATGACTCCGTACCTTGCAACATCGGTATTGCAAAGCAATGCCCACTTGTCCGTTGCCCACTTGTCCGTAGGCTCATGCTCAATCCACTCTGAGAAGCATTTCATTTACCTTGAAGTCCTCTTAGCCAATTCTAGGGCATTTACGGGTATCTTACTGAGCACAACGGGGATCTCCTTCGTGCCTGTGGCTAGCTTCTTCGCTGCCTCTCTTGTGTGCTTTATCGTTAGATCATCTAGTTTCTTCCACAATGCATCAAACTTTCTTTGTTGATTCTGATTACAAAGCCTCTTGAAAAGATTCATCAACTCCTTGTTCCTGAATTGCTTGTAGAAAATAGCACCCATGTGCCTCTTGCACCACCTACTATGCAAATAAGGCCATGGATACAATTCGTCTTCCCCTTGTTGCAGCTGCACAATTGTCTTCAATAAGCCGACATATCGATCATGCATGATACAAACCCATGGGTGGTCGCCCACGATACCGGCTTTTATGTTCTTTCGAAATCACAATCAACTATCGGTGTTCTCACTCTCAACAAAAACATTTGTGACCGGAAGAACCTAGTTGTTGCCATTTACTGCGATTGCAGTCAACATCTGGCCTTTGTACTTCCTAGTCAAGAAGGTTCCATCCACGCAAAGTAATAGACGATAATATCTGAATGCATTTATGCACGTACTAAAAGTGAAGAATGCTCGCTTAAGTACCATCTTCTCAAGAAACCATTTCGAGGCTTGTTCTAGAATATTAACATGGGCCCTTGGATTCCTTTGTTGTATGACTTGGAATAGATTGGGTAGGTTATGGTAAGAGTCTTTGAGTGTACCGAACCTTGCTTCAAGTGCCTTCTATTTTGTCCTGTAAGCCTTATAATAGCTTATTGTGTGCTAGAACCTCTGCTGTACCGCAAGAATAATGGAATGCGGCTTGAAATCCAAGTTATCCATAATCTCTTTGTACATGATATTTGCAACAAAGCTTGAAGACATGTTTGTGTGGGATTGCATGGACTATGTTGCCACGCAAGTGTATGAAATGACTATGGAGCATTTCCAATGTATGTCCCATATAGGTTGGTATACATGGACTAGCCATGGGTATTCCTCTATCTCGCACTTCATGTTATACACACGTGGGCTGGACTCACTACCTTGAATGTCCACCTCAAGGAGACTGCCTAAAACTTGACTGCTTCCTGCACCTCCTCCTTATTTTTGTAAAACGCTTCTTGGCTAACCTCGTTCTATTGGTACTTCTAGGCCACCCGCTCATGTTCAGTCACTACTAGTTTGTCGAATTGGTCTATATTTCACTCCAATGAAACAGCCTAATCACCCCCACCTCCCTCATCATTAGAACCTTTATCATTTGACATTGCCTCGTAGTCATGATCTTTGAGCTTTATCTGTTCTACCAAGGCTTCAATCTGCTCACATTCATCTGCAATCCCTACGAGTTCTTGCACCTCGGTCATAGGAAGGTCTACAATCTTAGCTTCAACTGAGTCGGTACCATCTCCTTCTTGGCTCAAACAATAAAGCATACTTTAGCTAGATTTTCCAACTTCTTTAGTATTACCACCTATGGTATCTTCTGGTGTCACATAAGCCGAAAAGACTTTCCCTTAAGCTAGCAATACTAGCGGCCATTCACGCTTCTTTGCTACGCTGAGCTCTATGAATTTCACCCCTTTAGTTCCACTAACTCTCAGTATGTGCGTTGTTATGCCCGAGTAGCAACGCCATGCAATGCATGATTCAACAAGAATAACTGATACAACCAACTTATAACAATGCCCCATGGAAGCTGCTATGCATTTGATAGACTGGCTGTCATATATGAAAAATCGTGCAAATGAAGATTGAAGCTACGAAGGCTTTTGTTGTCATTTTAATTGATGATTCATTTCTCTATCACTAATTAAAATAGCAATATATGCCGTGACGCTAATGTGGCACTTTGTCGTCTATTCGTTTGACGATAGAGCTTTTGTCGCTATTTGAAATGACGACAGAAGCAATGTCCCAAATTCAAATGGTGACAGGGTCTCTGTCACTATTTGAAATGACGATAAAATGTTATTTCTGTAATTTTTCAAGTGATAATATATTAATAAAATATATTATTTTAAAAAATTCCATAGGGTGCTTTGTCGTCTCGTCAGTATTGCACATTTGCATTCAGCTTTTCCTCAGGTGGGTACGGGCTGGCGTTTACACGTGTCGACTCTGGAGGAGGCAGGGTGATGTGAGCTCTTGGAACCTTTATGCTGTACTGTGATTTCATCTGCTTTCTTTCAAGCTGGATGGCTGGACTTGAAGTAGAGCTACTTTTATTGTTAAGAGGATACTAAAGACTTAATCGTGTCGATCAACTGTTCAAACATGTATTATTATCCCATAGCTTGTGGCAAAGGTTTATAGATGAGTTCTTAACCTAATGTTGCGTTGTTGCTGCCACGTACTTTTAATTTTATGAAGGCGAGTCTCGATTTAGTCTAACAAAAAGAGAACAACTCTATATTTTCAACTAGGACTCAATTAGCAAACCAAACAAATTCTTCTTCAAAAGACAAACCAAATACATTCAAATTAGAACTCTTCGTTTGGAACGGAGGGTTCTCGTAAGAATTTCGTAGAACCTCACGTCCCATGAGAGTTGATGTTTTCTGTCATATGAAATTCTTATGAAATTTCCATGTTCCAAGCGGGTCTAATTTGTAAGGTAAGCGGAATAGATAATCTGGATTTGTATCTATTTACGGTTTCCAAAGAGAAGATCTTTAATACGGTTTATAAAATATATCCCTTTTCACTAATAGCAAATGATTAATCATAAAAATTCTAATAGCAAATGATTAATCATAAAAATTCTCTACGACGAATGACCGTGGCACAGCTGAACCTTATTAGTTCAGGTAGTAGTAACTATCTAGCCAACTACCCAAGTCGTTGCTCTTCTCATTTTTTTCAACGGCCAACTACCCAAGGCCAGAGTTCACACATATAGATCCACACATTTCACCACACCACCACAAATTACTCCATAAGCAACGGGCGTTTCAAAAGGTAAGGTGGAGCGATGCGCTGTGCGCACATCTTATAGCTAATCCACCCCCAAAGTACTACTTGTACAGTACAAGCTTACACAACTCCAACCACATATACAGTGGCACACAGGCCTCCTCAGGACCCGCTTGACATTTTAATAAAGCATTTCCTGGCAGTTTTAGAGCTAGCCAAGTGAAATGGGAGACCTTCCTTTCAGGCTTTATCACACCAGAACACTTCAAATTGAAGTGAAAGGGGGGGAAAGAGAGGAGAAAATATAGATATAGGCGTATAGCGGCAGATCAGGCTGAAGCTAAACCCCATATATGCCATGCAATACCGGAGAGAAAAAAACGGGGCTCCACACCAGTATGTACCTCCTTACCTCTCTCCATGTTATTCCAACTTCCATGTTTAGTAGCAGTACCGTAGCAATAGTAGTGGTAGTACTTAATTTCATCATGATTCACCGTGACCATGGAGGGATGATCGATCTATGGGTCGCGGTAGCTCCAGAGGCTCTCCCCAGCGTCCGACGGGTCCGGCGAGTCGTCGGACGAGTTTGGGCTGAGCTTTGGGGGGCTCATCATCATCCCGGCGGCCATGTTCCGCAGGAACTGCGGCGTCTCGAAGAGCGCCTCCTCGTCCAGGAAGTACTGATTCCCCCCGCTGCTGCCTTCGTGCTGCGCCGAGCTGCCCGCCGCGGCAGCCGCACTGCTCCCGCCGCGCTGCTGCTGCACTGTTCCAGCGGCCGCAGGAGCAATGCCGCTACTTACGCGTCCGGTCAGCCGGTCAACCTGCAGCGAGTCGGCTGCGGCGGCCGCGGCCGCGCGGATGTCGTCCGCGGAGGTAGAGGCGGGCGCGGGGCGCGAGGAGGCCAGGTCGGGGAAGTTGAGCGCGGCATCGGGCCCGCGCAGCGTGCGGGCGGCCACGTCGTACGCCACGGCGGCCATCTCGGCCGTGGAGAACGTGCCGAGCCAGATGCGGCGCGCCCTCCGCGGCTCCCGGATCTCGGACACCCACTTGCCGCTCCGGCTCCGGATGCCGCGGTAGAAGGGGTGCTTCCCAGACCCGTGCTCAGACATTCGGCTAGCGTACGTCAGGGCAGCACTGCACTTACACAGTGAATGGTTATGGAAATGGCTATATATCGCTCGTTGTGCAAGTAGTGGTGGTATCTGGGGGAGTGCGTGGGTGTGGAGTGAGGTTCGCGTGCATGCGGGTTGCCGAGAAACGCACGAGGAGGAACGCGGCTTTATAAGGCCGGGGCGGCTGAGCGGAGATGCGGGCGGGAAGCGTGAGGGGCGCCATGGCGCTCGCTTGCGATGAGCTGGTGCCCCGGAAGCGAACAACTAAGGTAAAGTTACCAACGCAGCCACAGCCCCCCGCCCGCGCGGTGTCGTGTTACTTTCCGCGGGGCGTGGGGAAAATCGCGTCGCTTTCGGGCTTTCTAATCACGGAAGGGTGTGTAGCCTCTGCGCGCGATCTAGACCCCGTTTGTTTCAGTTTTTTTTCAGGTTCAGCTTCTAGTTTCAGTTTTTTTTACTATTCAGTAATTTATTTTTTCTAATTTTTTAGATTTTTTGAGTTTTTTTGCATTTTTCTTTTTTTTCCCGTGTTCCTTTGCATTGTCTGTGATGGGCTAACATATTTTTTCTATTTTTACATTTTTTTAAATTTAATTATGCCCAAAAAGCTAACTCATCTACAGTAAAAAAGCCAGCTACAGTAAAATTTCAATCAAAAGTTAGAAGTCATCGCTAAAACGATCACCCTCTTAATATAGAAGAAAATTCAGGGAGGAGGGTATCAAGTGAGGCTCTTTTTTTTTATCTGAGATCGTTTCTTATAGAAGAGTTCTTCGTTTAATATGAGTAAAATTGTTGGCATCTTTAAATGGTTTTTTCTTCTGTTTTATTCAAGGCTGAGTAGGTGCGTGTCGGGATTTCGTGTCCTTTTGGATCATTTGCCACCTAAAGAACAGTGGAATTTGGCCACTAAAATTTCGTCGATAATTTTGCCACCCAAGTTGTGGCTCTCCCCTCTCTCTCACACAAATCAATCGCCTACCCAAAACCAAGATTTAGTAAGGTAAATAGGGCACAAATAAATTGAACAACCCTAATCAGTGGGTGAACGATATCAAGAATCTGGATGCTGCTTCCTTTATCGTTTTGGCTGTTTGAATAAGTAGGACCACTGGTGGAGATCAAAAGGTGAGTGAATGATCTTTCCTCTTTTTTCAACTTTAATAAAATCAATTATTTTTGGATTCTTCACTCAATTAGTTATGAGAAGCTAATAAGTTCAGATGCACAGCGGAAACATGCACAAAACAGAAGCCAACAAGTCAAGAGAATAAAAGAAACAACAAACAGGCCAAAGCATCAACTGGCAAGTTTGATCGTGGCATCATGCCAGTTGGACTAGGCCCAGGTGATATGACCACTCGGGTCACAGCGCTCTAACTAGGCCTGGGCAGTCTGACTGCTCGGGTCATAGCGGTCATTCACTCATCTTAAGAACTCAAATAGCCCGCCGCTCTAGAACAAAAAAAAAATAGCCCACCGCTAAGAACTCAAATGGGCATAGATTCTAACCTACTGAACCAAAAGACTTGAAACTGAAAACATAGTTTCCTCAGGGACCTATAAACATGTTTCGTCAATGGATCGAGAAACTACTCAACAAAGATTTGATCTTTGCTTAAAACAAGGCATATCACAATAAAACCAGGCAAACCAAGACAAATACCAATAACTTGATATAGGGCTGCCTAGATGGATGGAATCTACCTCTAGGAGATTCTTCTATCATTCACACATCCTTAGGAATCAGCAAGATCAAAGAGAGAGAAAATACAAATAAGAAAACCAAGTAAATTAAAAGCACAAAGA
Organism: Melocanna baccifera; assembly: GCA_036346265.1. Taxonomy (NCBI): domain Eukaryota; kingdom Viridiplantae; phylum Streptophyta; class Magnoliopsida; order Poales; family Poaceae; genus Melocanna; species Melocanna baccifera. The sequence continues at coordinate 6,873,418 of CM070685.1, forward strand.
GAAATCCATGGTAAAACTCAATTAGATGAAATTTAGACCTTTATTTCACTTAGAAATAGATATTTAAAGTCGCTCCACTCTTGGAGGATAGAACTTCCTCTCCATGGAGCGTACATAGAATTTTCTCTTGGAAATCCTAACCCTAACTCTCAAAGGTTTATCCAAGACTCCTCTAAACTTAGCACCTAAGTCACACCTCTTCCTCCTTATATATATGGAGACTCACAAGAAACCAACACCTTTAGTTGAATTTGATCCACTTGCATAGTTAACCCGTTAATCCAACATCATACTGGATTTTACGCATATGCACGCCTTTCAAAGCGGCTTATCCAAAGACTCCGATAGCCCGAACGCCAATCCAATCCACCAAAACATCACCGCATGCTTTGACATGTAGCTTATAGTAACTAATGACTAGTCATCATATTTTCACACATTAGATCTCCCTCAAACCATCTCTATATGCATCGACCTCATCACTAGGCATTCCACATGCACCAACTCGCCTCATCGCGATCCTCGTCTCATTTGTGCTTCACACTTGACTTCACACTTGAGATATGTACCCTTACCCAGACTTACCAGACCACATGGACCTCAGCTCCCCCACCATTGCCATTGATAGTCGTTGCTCTCCAAGCAACTCTATACATCTAAAGACCGAGCAATTCAATTCTGAGCAGAAGTTGCATATATTTGACTCACGTTAGCCAACACAACACAATCATCCAGCGGTACCCATGCCGTGCACACACTCAAATCACTCAACTCAACCCTGAATCTACCGAGTTGATCTGACCGCCAGCCATAGGCCAGTCAGACCGCCCAACTCCCCTCAAACTTACCCTGACAATTTGGGACCGGTCTAACCACTGGCCAATGTGGTTCAAATCGTCGGCCACAGAACGGTCAGATCACTTAAGATCACCAGAAAAATATCCTCTTTGAAATTTTAATTAATCTCTATCTAGTTTTAGGTCAGAACTTCAAATATACTAACACCGAATGCAAACACATCCTTAAACATGCCTACACAAGTGTTTGGTGTACATTCTCCAAAAAGCCACACGACCGATCTAATCACTACAAAGCTGACGGTCAAATCACTGATGTCAGGTCAGTTAGATCAATGTTACCAGGCTAGTCAGACCGCTTAACTCCTGATAGCAACTTTGAAAATTGAAAAGCTTCAAAACCGAACTCAATTTTTGATATATCTTGCACATCAAAATCAAATACTCATCATACACAAGGGGTGACCTCCACATGATCTCAAAGAATGTTTCTATTTTCTCCCAACATTGGGTGATTCAAATATATGTTAGCTGTCACACAACCCTTTATAGTAGTTGCTAAACTTTATACATTTCAGAATCTTCACCACATCTAGTCTGGATAAGCTATATATGCATGCCTAATTTGTCATGTTAAACAACATATGAGAGGAGGCAACATATTTATATATGTTGAGTATTAGAGTGATGCATGCTTAGGAATATCCTAGAATATTTGGGAAATTGCCATGAGCTAGATATGTTTGCTAGGAAGTTCATAGAACAAATTATTTAGGAATGTTTCATGGTAAAGGTTAGAATTATCTAGAGTTTAGATATTTAGAAACAAAATTCTAGAAACAAAGATATTTATAGTTGTAGGACTTAGATTGTGCCACATGGCAACAATCCAACAGTGTTGTAACACTACAAATAGGGGCCCATACTTCTTCCTTGGTTTGTGCCATATATAAGCCACCATAAGCATATAAGAAGAGTGATATGTAGGCAAGGAGAGTAAGAGTGAAGAGGATAGCCACCTAAAGAAGTGTGTGTACACTCTTGTCTTTTAAGGAAAGTAGCATTTTAATATTGTTCATATTTTAATAAAGTAGCATTTTGTAATTGTAAGTCTCCCGGTTAAGCCGTGTTATTTCTATGTACTTAGTGCATTATTAATTTATCACTCAACATGAGCGGCTTGGTCACACGAAAACTAGACGGTCTTGGCTTCAACGTGAGCGGCTCAGTCGCCCAGAAGCTAATAATTAATATTGCACTAAATAAATAGAAATTAAAAGACTTACAGACTTTAATAGATAGTTGGTTTAGTATTAGAGTAGGTCCTCTCAGTGTGGGTATTAGGGCCACTTCAGTTCCAACAATTGGTATCATAGCAGGTGGTCAAGAACTATTACTAGTAACAAGCTTTAGTAAGCATTGGGTGTTACATTGTTCAGTGCAACATCAAGGTGCTAAGGGAAGATCTTGCTGTTGCACAGTCTGGGATTGTGAAGCTCATTGGTCTAGGACCAAAGCTTACCTAACACTGATCATCAGTCAACTTGGCAAATCTTGTTGGTATAAGTAGTGGGATCAAGAAGCTCAATAGCCACAACTATGGCTATTGGCAGACCTTATAGAGTCCTATCTATGAGGCTAGGACTTATGGGAGGTCATTACAAACAATGAGACAACTCCACTGAAGGATACTATTGAAGTCTTGCGGAAGCGGTGCATCAAGGTTGGCAAGGCTTTGTTCATCTTGAAGACAATAATTTATGAGGATCTAAATAAGCACATTCGTGATGAGAAAACACCACACACTACTACAGAAAGCCTAATACTAGACGCCAAATTACAGACGGTTTTGTAAAACTATCTGTGATGTACGCTATCACAGACGATTTTAATTTGGAGACCGTCTGTGCTGCTGAAGGAGTATCACAGACGGTTTTTACTGAAAAACCGTTTGTGATACTGGACTATCACAGATGATTTTTAGTTAAAAATCGTCTGTGATAATCTGGAATATCACATACGGTTTTTACTGAAAAATTATCTGTGATAGGTTTTCCGCCTCACACATCCCTAAAATTTCATAATTTACCGCCTGAGTTTGAGTAGAATTCCATTTTGACACACCTTCAGTAAAACGGGCATAACTTTTGCATACGGTGTCCGTTTTTGACGTTCTTGTACTCGTTGAAAAGCTAACGACAAGCCCAATCCAAAAAAATGATCAGCTTGCGCTAGTCGACCTCGAAGACCCCTAAAATCGGTCATTTGTAGCCTTAAATTTGAATTAGAAGTTTTTGAATTCTGTTTGTGCCAAAATTTTTGATCTTCCCTTTAAAATTTGGGGTTTGTCTCAACTGCAAAGTTGTAGATCTCATCGAAACCTTTCAAATGAGTATATATAAGCCATACAGAACTTTGTTATTTCATACTTTGAGACTAGTTATTTATATTGTATCGATATATGTATAGGCAATATTACAGACGGTTCTTAATTAAGAACCGTCTGTGATATGTTTCCCGCTTCGTGTATCTCTAAAATTTTATAATTTTCCGTCTGAGTTCGAGTAGAACTCCTCTATAAATACTCACCCGAACCCATTCACCCCCTCCCTTCAAATGCGTTTGTGGGGTTTAGGTCTCCATCGTAGCCTTCATTGTTGCCTGGGAGCTTACAGTGAGGTAACTGCTAAGAAGGCCTATCTGAGCTTGTGATGGTGGATTGTTCTCTGCTATGTTGCTTTCATTGTTCTCTTCATCGTAGCCTCCATTGTTACTTCCATTATTTTCTGCTATGTTTTCTGCTATTGTAATGGTGGACTGTAATCTTGTGATGTTGTAATGGTGGATTGTAATTTTATGATGTTGTAATGGTAGATTATAATCTTGTGATGTTGTAAGGGTGGATTGTAATGGAAATAAAATGTTCTCTGCGATGTTTGATATCGTATTTGATGATGATTCAATTATCACTGACCCATAAATTCAGACGGTTCAAAAAACCGTCTGTGATGATGATTTCTGTAGTAGTGACAGACGGTCTGGGAGACTTTGGCAAAATTGCCCTTGAGAAAAAATGAAGCATGACTTCAGCTCTTGGAGAATGAGCTCACAAGTATCTCACAGGTCAATCTCTCTATTATTCAGTATTTTGCAAAAGTAAAATCCATTTGCCGTTATATATCCCAACATGCACTGAATTAGAAGTTGAAGGGAGCTTTCCCAGTAAGGCTAGGAGTTCGTGGAAGACTAGCATATATCAACCTACACATAAGGAGTTTTGTCCAAAGCAAATGGAGGTTGAGAAGCCTGTACCAGAACTACGAAGATAAAAAAAGCAAAGGAATCCTAACCCAGGGGACGCTAATGCTACCCTTGTTGGTAAGTCTATACTTATTAAGCCATCCTCTTATGAAGAAGTAACACGAGGGCCTAAGTGGCAAAAGGCTATAGAGGAAGAGGTCAAGGCACTAAAAGAAAATAAAACATAGGATTTAATGACAATATCAAAAGATGTAAAGCCAATATACTGTAGATGGGTCTATAAGGTCAAGACCCACCCAAATGGCTCAATTGAGAGGTATAAGGCTCGACTTGTTGCTTGGATTTCCTCTCAACAATATAGGTTGGACTATGAAGAAATATTCAGTCCAGTGGCAAAGATCATAACTATTTGAGTCTTGCTTGCATTGGTTGCTAGCAAGTCTTCAAAATTGTGATAGATAGATGTCAAGAATGCCTTCCTACATGGAGAGCTCGACAATGACTTCTACATAGAACAACCAAGAGGCTTTGAGAGCGAGACTCACATTGAGTTTGTTTGCAAATTGATGAAGGCGCTCTATGGCTTGAAACATGCTCTGAGAGCATGGTACGGGAAGATTGGTGAGTTCCTAGTACAAAGTGGATTTATAGTTGCTCCATCATATTCTAGTTTATTTGTGAATCCCAAAGATGATAGACTAGCAATAGTTCTAGTCTACGTCGATGACTTAATCGTCATGGGAGATTATTGTGAAGAGATACATGTTGGAAATATGGGCAATATTATAATTTCAAATTTTATTAGGAGACAAATATAGTAAAAGACTAATGATACAAAACTCATAACTAACAGCAAGCTACTCACTGTATTTCAGAAAATACACAGAAAAATACAATATCAAAGTCGATCGATTGCGCGAACAACTTACTACTAGGCTTGACGAAGAACAGGAAGTAGTGCAAGCTAGATGCAGTGCAGAATGTTGATGAAGTAGAGCAGTAGCGGTCACACAAATGCGCTTTCTAGAAACCTTATTGCTGCCCCGTGTAAGTACTCTCTGCGGCAAAGGATCAAAGATAACCACTCTCCCTCCTTCCAGATGCACACCAAGAAGAAAGGTCAGCGATGTTCGATCGCACAGCACACCAACACAGATCAGCAGAGGAGAAACTAGAGGAAGAATGAATTTTAGTCACACTGGCCTAGACATCTCCAAGTCTTTTATAGACATTTTCAGTAACTGACACTATTAATTCAATTAAATCAAATTAATCCAGTAACCAACGTCCTTAACCGAATTAATTCAGATGTTTGAATTTGTATTCAAACAAAGAGAGATGCATAGTTCAGTAAAAATAAGGTGAACTTAGTCTGTCAAGTGACGCGCCACATCACAACATGGTTGCACGTCATAATTCACTAGTTAGGTGATTTTTCATGCAAAAATACACGAATATGCATGCATGTGCATGTGCGCACATACACACATATGTGTTTAGCCAAAGCCCTTCTCATGCCTTCCCCATCCATGTGTCACATGTTTCAAGAAACGGCAAAAACTCTACCTTATAAATTGATCTTCTCTACTTTGTCTTAGCAATATGGTACTAAACTATACATACTTTGGAATTATTGTGAATTGGCCTTACTCCTGTGGGCCTATTTCTAGTAATTCTCCACCAATTCCAAAGCAAGTAGCAAAAAGATATGAAAAATATTGTGCTGAAAAATTGTTAATATACCAATCTTTTAATACAAGTCCCATACTAGTTAAATTTGCATCTAGAATGACAAGATTCATCTTGTCACATCTAATGAATGGACTATGCCTTGAATTCACATCTTTTCGTGATCAAACTTTACTTAAAATCTCAACTAATACTAGGTTGCTATTGAACCACGTCTAAACAGAGCGTTATATGGTTATGCCCATAATCTGCTCATGACTTCATAGAGAATGCTTTATTCTCGTGAACTGTGACCACAAGTTAGGCTCAAGTAGGTATATTCTTTTTAGGTATCCTATAGACTAATACCTTTTTCTTATTTGTACAATAGAATATAATCAAGGTTTTATGCCAACCTTCCATACAGTCGAGAATATTTTGTCTATTAAGATACGGATATAATGAATATGTACTCTTTTGTTACAATATCAACTTATTTTTTCTATTGTCTAAGTCATGGGATCTCATATCAAGAAGGTATGGATTACCATTGTGATGTAACTCAAATGGACCTTGTTCCCATATCCAAAATCGCTTTGTGCTAACCCCTTTCTAAAAGGGTCTACCAGATTTTTCTCAGTGCGAATATAATTCACAGTAATCACTCCGGAGTTCCTCAATTTTCTGATAGATTTAAGATTACATTTCAAATGTCTGGAGGATTTCACATTATCCTTAGTACTTGTGACTTTAGCCAACACTGTTTGATTATCACAATACATCAGGATTGCCATTGTTGGTTTCTCAACCATTGGTAAGTCTAACATAAGCTCTCTTGGTTATTCAGCTTCAACAGTAACTATTTCAAGTGCTACAAGTTCTGCTTGCATGGTTCACATCGTCAATATGATCTGTTTGTGAGATCTCCATAAAATTGTAGCACCCGCTAAAAAAATACATAATCACTTGTAGATTTAATCTCATTTGCATCAGAGATCCAATTTAAGTCATTGTATCCTTCCAGTACAAAAATATATCCACTATAATGATTTATAAAAGATGTTGTGTCTATCAAGTAACGTAACACTCTTTCAAGTGTCTCCCAGTAATCATCTACTGGGTTAGAAGTAAACTGACTTAGTTTGCTTAAATCAAATGAAATACCAGGTCTTGTGGCACCAACAAAATACATAAGTGACCTAATAATTTGTGAATATCTCAATTGATCTTTTACTAGCCCCTGATTCTTTCGAAACTTAGTGCTCGTATCATAGGGTGTTGGAGAAACTTTGCAATTTTTAATGTCGAACCGACTCAATATTTTCTCTGCATAATGCGATTGGTTCAATATGATACCATTCTCATTCTTGATCATAATATCTGTCTCTCTCAAATATTTCATATCAAAGCATCGATATAAGAAAGATTTGATATCGTCAATTATGACAGTATTTGTTTCGAATATAAGTATACAATCTACATACAGACACAAGATCAATCTACATTTATCAGCTTCACTCACATCAAAGCCAGTGGATATTCAAGTTTTATCAAACTTCTCATGCTATTGTTTAGGTGCTTGGTTTAGGCCATGTAAGCATTTCAATAATACGCCTACCTTGTTTTTATGGCCAAAAATCACAAAACCATCTAGTTGATCTATATAAATTTCTTTCTCCAACTCTCCATTAAGGAACGTTGTCTTCACGTCTATTTGATGGGCATGTAAACCATAGAAAGATACTAACGCAGGGAGTATTCTTATGGTGGATAGTGTAGCGACATGAGAATAGGTATCAAAGAAATCTTCTCTCTTTCTGTGTGTAACACTTGGCTATAAGTCTTGCCATATACTTCTCAATAGTACCATCAGACCTTAGTTTTTTTAAAGATCCACTTATATCCTACATGTTTGCACCCGATATGATGATCAGTGATCTCTTAAGTCTCATTAGCCATGATAGAGTCCATCTCACTACGTACTGCCTCTTTATAATACTTAGCATCAGAAGATGCATAAACCCCTGAAAGAGTCCGTGGTACATGATCCATGAGGTATACAATAAAATCATCACTAAAGGTTTTCCTAAACCTTTGTCTCTTGCTCATATGAGGAGCCTCTACGACTAGACTATTATCTTCCTCAAGGATATCACATATTGATTTAGAAATGGTGGGAAAATTAGAAGTTTGATTATTCTCAGAGTCAATATTTTTAGTTTGAACATTCTCAGTTTGTGAAGTACTGCCTGTAGTTCTAAAAGGAAAAATATCCTAAAAAATGAAGCATCTCTAGACTCTATTATTATGTGAGCAATAATCTCAATAGTTTTGGATTTAATTATTAAAAATCCATAGGCCATGCTATTATAAGTATATCCTAGAAAAATACAATTGATTGTGTTAGGTCTAAGTTTTCTCTTTTTCTGCAATGGTTTATTGACTTTTGCAAAACACCTCTAAATTTACAAAAAATTAACATTAGGTTTTCTTCCCTTCCATTCTTTATATGGATTAATCTCATTTTTTAGTGATTACTTTGTTTAGGACAAAAGTTATTGTCAATATAGCTTCCCCCACCATCCGTTAGGCATACCGACACTCTCTAATATGGCATTAACGAAATCTGTTAGTGTCCAATTTTCTCTCAGCTACCCCGTTTGATTAGGGTGAATATGGTGGTATAAATTCAGGGACTATTCCATGCTCAGAACAGAATTAAAAAATTCATGAGAGATGTACTCTTCTCCACGATCAAACCTTAGTCTCCTTGTTTTCTTCTCTAGTTGGTTCTTAATCTCGACTTTGTAAGTCTTAAAGTAGTTTAAAACTTCATTCTTAGTTTTTAGCAAATACACATAGCAATAGCGTGTTACATCATCAATAAAAGTTAGAAAATATCTTTGGCATCCTTTTGCAATAATCCATTTATTTCACACAAATCTGAATGAACAAAATCTAATAGTGCCAAGGTTTTTTAATCCTCTAATCCCTTATAGGGTTTTCAAGGCTGCTTTGCTTGTACACATGACTAGCACCTTAATTCTTTGATAATTTTATATTTTGGAATTAAATCTAATCTGGACATTCTAGTAATACTATCAAAGCCAATATGACATAAACGAGAATGCCAAGTATTTAGATAGAACAGTCTCTACTCTCAAAGCCTTTACCAACGTAGTTTCCAAACTTAGACATTATAATTTTATTTGATTCAAAAACTAACTTATAACCATATCTGTATAAGAGAGAACCATTAATGAGGTTCTTGTTTATTCTAGTAGCATGCTGCATGTTTTCAAGTGGACAATCTTTCCTGATTAAGCTTCAAATCCACTGTGTTAAATCCAAGAATAGAAGCATACAATCCGTTTCACATTAGGATGGAAGAAGCCACTGCTTTCTGGTAAGAAGACGACAAGGAAATATCAAAATATATGTAAATATTAACACTAGTATCAACCCACCAATCAATGGATTGACATACTAAAAAGACAATAAGTGAATTACCATACTCTCTTGAAGTCGAGGCATCACCTATGATCACGACTCATGCGGAAGCGACCATCTTTCACCATATGACTTTCTTTTTCGCACACGAAGCAGGTGATATGTCTTAAAATTTTTTCTTAGTTTTCTTCTTCTTAAAGCTAGTTATCTTGTTCGGTTTATTAAATTTGTACTTCTTTCTAGCTGTCTTTTGTGTCTACGATATTGGTATTGTTTTGACTAGAAGTGGTGGGTGTATTTTTTGCTCTAGTCTTTTCTTCCACATTGATACAACAATAAGATCCTCAACATAAATCTCTTCTCTCTTGTGATTCAAGCTAGTGGTAAAATCCGTCCAACTATCAGTAAGTTTGGCAACAATACCCACAACCACAAACCTAGGCGACAACACACAGACTAGGTGCGCAATCTCACTAACCAGTAGACAAAGGTCATGAGCTTGTACAACTATGTACTTAGCCTCATCCATTCTAAAGTTAAAGAATTGATCACACATGTAGAGCCAGCGACCTACCTCTGCATATTTGTGCACTAGTGTATCCCATAACTCTGTGCTGAACTTGTAGTCTATATACACATCATACAGGTGATCTGCCAAAATGGTTAGAATTCAACCAAAAGCAGTATTGTTTGCATTTTTGAACTGCATGAACTGCTCAATTGTAAGTGGATACTACGAGTGGATAACCCACCACAACCCCCAAGACATGAGCCAAAACTTGGCTCTAGTCTGTATCTATAAAAGTTCTGACCAGAAAACATCTTACGTTTCATAGCATCAGAAGCACCAGCCATTCCTATATTACAACAAAGATTGCAATAAGATTTCTGGAATGTTGAAAATATAGTCAATATTTTAATTTTAAATTTTACTAGCAGACAAATACAGTAAAAAACTAGTGATGCAAAACTCATAACTAACAGCAAACTACTGATTGTACTTCAAAAAATACATAGGAAAAGTACAATATCAAAGTCGATCGATCACACAAATGACTTACTGTTGAGTTTGATGAAGAATAGGAAGCAGAGCAAGCTCGAATGCATTGCATAACATAGATAAAGCAGAGCTGGAGGTTCATGCAAATGCGCTTATGAGAAACCTTATTGCTTCCCTATGCAGATACTCTCTACGGTAATAGCTCGGAGATGGCCGCTCTCCCTCCTTTTAGGTGCACGTCAAGAAGAAAGATCGGTGAGGTTCAGTCACACAACACACTAGCACAGATCAGCAGAGAAAAAACTAGAGGAAGAATTATTTTTCAATCACACTAGCCTAGACATCTCTAGGTGCTTTATAGGCGTTTACAGTAACATACGCCATTAATTCAATTAAATCAAATTAATTCAATAACTGACGTCATTATCCAAATTAATTCAAACTTTTGAATTTGCATTCAAACATAGAGAGAGAAGTATGGTTGAGGAAAATAAGGTGGACTTGGTCTGTCAAGTAGCGCGCCATGTCATGGCATGGTCGCACGTCATAAGTCACGTGATTTTTCACATGAAAATACGTGAGTACACATGCGTGTGTGCACATGCGCGTGTTTATCCAAATCCCTCCTCATGACATCCCCATCTATGTGTCACATGTTTCAAGAAGTAGCAAGAACTCTACCTTATAAATTGATCTTCTCTATTTTGTCTTAGTAATATGATACTAAACCATGTATGCTTTGAAATTATAGGAAAGGAACATCACTCATATGGGCCTATTTCTAACAATACAAAGGACAAGGAAAAACCTCTTGGTTAGATTTCAAATGAAAAAGCTTAGAGAGTTGAAGCACTTACTTGGATGTGAGGTGGAGTACACAGAGGAAGGGATATTCTTATGCCGACAAAAATATGAGAAGGATCTTTTTCAAAGGTATGGGATGCTTGACTGTAAACCTATCTCTACTCATATGGATCCTAATATGAAGCTACGAAAATAAGAAGGAAAGGATATATAGGATGTGACCATGTGCTGACAGTTGGTTGGGACTCGGGAGTCTTATCCATCTCACACTTAATTGACTAGATATTTCCTATGTTGTTGGAGTCACTAGTCATTGCAAGAGCAAGCCAAATAAGCCTCACCTCAATGCAGTCAGGCGTATTCTTAGGTATGTCAAAGGCATCATCAATTATGGTATTTTATACAAAAAACAAAAGGATGCCAATTGATTAGATAGTATGATGCCGACTATGCCAGAGATTGCGACACACGTTGATCAACAACCAGATACCTCTTTAGTTTGGGATCAGGAGCTATATCTTGGTGCAGTAAGACATAGCACATTGTGGCATTATCAAGTACTAAAGTAGAGTATCAGTTAGCAGCAACAATGACACAAGAAAGCACCTGGCTTAAGCAATTGATGGAGGATATCCACCAGCTGGCAGACTATCAAGTAAGGCTTCTCTATGATAATATATCATCTATGTGCTTAGTAGAGAATCTAGTCTTTCATACGAAGACAAAGCACATAGAAGTGCACTACCATTATATCAGGGGAAAAATCCTCGAAGGAGATATCAAGATGGTGCCTACAAAGATAGATGAATAAGCTATAGATATTCTCATGAAGAGTTTCAACAAAACAAAGTTCAAGAAATTTTGAGAAGCTCTTGAAATGATCTACAAGACAACTTTGAAAAGAAGTATGCATTAACGGGAAGTGTTGAGAATAAGAGCAATGCATACTTAGGCATATTCTAGAATATTTGATAATCACCATGAGCTAGATATTTTGCTAGGAAGTTCATATAATAAATTATTTAGAATTATCTATAGTTTATATATTTAGGAAGAGAATTCTAGAGAAAAGATATTTATAGTTGTAGGGCTTAAATTGTGCCACATGACAACAACCCAACAGTGTTGTAACACTATAAATAGGAGTGTCATACCTCCTCCTTAATGTGTGTTATAGATAATTCATCATGAGCATAAGAGAATAGTGCTAGGTGGCAAGGAGAGGAAGGGTGAAGAGCATAGCCACCTAAAGAAGTGTGTATACACTCTTGTGTTATAGTGCTCATGTTTTAATAAAGTAATATTTTGAAATTTCATGTTCCAGGTTAGGCCGTGTTATTTCTAAATACTTAGTGCATTATTAAGTTGTGATTCAATGCGAGCAGCTCGGCTGCCCAGAATCACAAAAGTCCTAACTTCAACATGAGTGGCTCGGTTGCCTAAAAGTTGGACGGTCTTGGCTTCAACATGAGTATTTCAGTCATCCATAAGCCAATAATTAATAGTGCACTAAGTAAATAGAAATTAAAAGGATAAAAAACTTTAATAGATAATTGATGTAGCATTAGAGTAGGTTCTCTCAATGTGGTTAATTAATAGTGCAGTAAGTAAATAGAAATTAAAATGCTAACAGACTTTAATAGATAATTGATGTAGCATTAGAGTAGGTTCTCTCAATGTGGTTAATTAATAGTGCACTAAGTAAATAGAAATTAAAAGGCTAACAAACTTTAATAGATAATAGATGTAGCATTAGAGTAGGTTCTCTCAATGTGGTTATTAGAGCCACCTTAGTTTCCAACAATATATAAGCTTATAAAAGTCTCAAGAATTTATAATAGTTGACATCAGAGGTTTCGAGACCTACCTACGCTACTAACATATGAACATAAGTAATAAAAGCATGCATATGTACATGTACATTCAGAATTCTCCTGGATCTGTATTCCACGAAAAGAGTATTTACAACACGAGTTGACGAGCTAAGCCCCCATCTCGTCATGCATACTTGGAAGACATACGTTGTTTGCTTCCTATCGACCATAACATTATTTTCCAATGTGTCATGTAAATTAATAGCTCTGTCTGATGAACTCCATGCAAAATATGTACCTTTTGCCTATCCCTGAAACACACATACACAAGACATGAGTATGTATAAGAGCAACCCTCATAAAACCATGAGAAGAAAATTATGTACAACGTCAAATAAGGCTGTACATACACACCATTGAGTGCTTTAAGGCAACTCTTATGAAAATAATAATGTACAATAGATGGTAAATATGATCATGTCAACTCTGGTTTAGCATATAAAAATCTAGAAGTTTCCATTTAGAAGGCAGCACACACATATATATGATGTTGTTATACCTCTTTATCCTTTTGAGTATATTCTAATAATGATTATAAGATACTTTAAAGTGAGTTCTACGAAAAATTTCATCAAAGTCCATTTTTTATACTATAATTTGTGTATATACTCATCTTATATATAGAAGAGGTATATAGTAAAAATAAGGGACTCCGATGAAATATTTTCAACTAAATCATATTGAAGTATCTTATAATTAGTATTTAAGTATAACAAAAGTGATAAATAAGTATAAATACTTGTTTATCACTTTTGCTATACTTATTTATCACTGAAGTGGTATACTTAAATACTTATTTATCACTTAAAGTTATTATCGTGCGTGAGTGAAGTTACTGTCAGTTGTGTAGTGTTATAACTCACAGTAACTCTACATGTGTTTGGCAATAACTTCACTCACATATGGCAATAACTTTTCGGTGCGCATTTTACACCTGCGCGTAGAATAGTAATTATACGTACGTACGTATGTATGTATGTATGTATGTATGTATAAAGCCTTTTTTGTACTCCTAGGAATACAGACTTCTACTTTCGATATACCACTTAAACAAATATGCTATACTTAATTTTCACTTTTGATACACTTAAATACTAATTCTAAGATACTCCAATGCGATTTAGTTAAAAAAACTCATTGGGGTCTTTATTTTTGCTACATACCCTTTTTATATATAAAAGGAGTATATATACAAATTATGCTAACAAAAGTGGATATACTCAAAAGAATAAAGAGGTATAACAATATCATTTAAGTAGTATATAAGAAATAGAAGTATGTATTCCTAGGAGTATGGAATTATTTTCCTATATATAGACTGAATGGCTCACGAAACATGTATTGACAAAAAACCTGCGAAAGAAGTGCAATGGCAAAAAAAGGTGGCAGCGCACTGGAGCAGAACCAACCTAAACAATAAGGGGCCGCTCCAACGGGCTGCCAAGTTTTGGCTTCTAGCTAAAATTGTACTGTGGTGGATGTTAGTCTTTTCTGGGTCATTCAATAAAAAAATAAAAAAGAGAAAAAAATAAAAAAACTATTATATCATCATGAACAATGTAAAGGAATAAGTAGAAAAAAAAGGCAAAAAAGCCAAAATTAAAAAGTTAACGCGTTCGAAGTGGCTTCTGGAAGCTGGAAGCTAGAAGCCGAAGGCTTTTAAGTTAATTAGAGCAGGGCCTAATTTATAGGACACAAATGGTTGGGACACGTGTGCAATGGTCTGCCCTCTACATGCCATGGGACTAGCCCCGAGCTGGACACAAGTTGGGGTGTCCACCTCTTCTCCCATCATAGTCGGTCGCGATGTGACGATGCGGGGGAGGCACTGCCCTCGGCTAGCTTGGCACCCTCCACTTGGCACTTGGTACATCAAAGGCTTTGTCTTTATAGTGGTACACTTCCAAACAAGGACTGTCTGCCACTCTTGGCAAAGTGCTCCTCATTTTAAAGATTTTCAATGTCCAAAAATATCGATCTGCACTGGTGTGTAGGTGTTCCCATTGTCACAACCACACAATTTGCACCTAGATTAGTGCAGGAAATTAAATTTTCTAATTTTTACTGGATTAAGGAAAGTGAGCACTGATTGCAAGAGGAAGCAAATTTAATTGTTCCATCACTCCTAAATCTCTCTCCTATCCATTTGAAATTTGAGGCAAATTTAATTGTCCCATCACTCCTAAATCTCTCTGTGTCCATTTGAATTTTGAATGTCATGGACTGTGCACTTTGGAGGGAGACATATGTATTGTACACCAAAGCATACTCATTATGTATTATACAAAACACAATGTATTGTACACATGTTTATACAATAGCTATTCACAGTGGGTATATGTATCTGTAAAATGTATTGTACCCATGCATTGTGCACATGTATGAGGAGGTGTAGAGAGAGGAGGAGTACAAGACGCATACATGCATGCAGAGAGAGGAGAGTGTTGTACCATACAGTATTAGATCACATATAAAATGCATAGTGCACTGTGCACTGGAGACTTGGAAAGGTTGGGTGGTATGTACTGTGCACCTTAAGCAGCGACGATGACAATCTGACCATCATGATGCACACCCAGCCCAGAGGAGTACATGGTAGCGGCGGCGAGGACCATGGCAGTGGACGAGTACATACTCCTTGTCGGATCAAAGCACAATGGCCCAAGCGGTGGTGCACTCCTCAACAACGCTGACATCGGTGAGGTGGATGATAGGGAGGAAGAAGACTGAGTGACACAGAGGGGTTGGGATCCCTGAATCTGGCGGAGCTAACATTGGAGCACCTAGTCGATTAGAGGCGCACCCTGTAGATCTGGCCACATGGAGCAGGTATGCAGTGTCGCGCCAACGTGCCTGGCAAGATCTGATAGTGGCACAAAGGACAACGATAGTAGGCCTTAGGGATGGCAGCATGTGGGTTGTTCAGCCAGACATCGCTGACACACCGGCGGAGGAGAAGACAACGGCCACCAACAATATGGATCTGGCACCGACGAGCCTAGATCTGGTATCGACTCGAGGTCACAGCCACTTGTTGGAGTTGAGGAAGATGGTCGTGGAGCACGAGCAGTCACTACCTCGTGGATCCATGACGTCGGGTGCTCAGATCTGGACGTTGTGTGGCCACCTCATGGGCTAACCACGGTGCCATTGCAGCTTCATCTTTTCGCCGACCACCGCAATGGCTGCTCTGCCTACCGGATCAGGGAGAAAGAGACTGAGATTGGGATGGAGAGAGAGAATGGGAGAGAGTGAGGAGGTGGGAGTAACAAGGAGAGAGTGAGGTGTGTGGGTCCCACATGTACCACACACTAGACATTTCTCTCTCCCATCAGCTGATTAAAAAAGTAAAATAGGGAGGAAATTTTTTTGGCAGATCTCTAAAATCAATGGATGTCATACATTGTTGGAACATATGAACATGTGTTCATAGTGGTTGTTTGGTTTGATAACAAGTTTTCCCTACCAAACTCTACCAAAATTTGGTCACCAAACTGGCTACTAATGTTTTGGCTAAATATTGGTAACAAAATAAACTAGAGAGCCAAGGGAGAAGGGAATCCTGCGTAGCAAATCAAATGCTTACCAAATTTGGTCAATGCTACTAAATTTTGGTAAAGCAAGCATTGAAAGTAAACCAAATAGGCCCTAATCTTCTTATTTGTTCAATGTCGCCTTTGTTTCTCAAAGGACCATGCTTGATGCAACACAACATGGCTTATTCTCTCCATGCGTGTATATATTCCTCGAGTATTTTCTCGCTATGCTTGATTTATTTAAAGGGTGCAGCTAGGTATGTAATATAATTATACAGTTAGCTCTAAGGCTTAGCAACTAAGAGGTCAAGACATCGAATCTCCGAAAACTTCACTAACTCGAATTATATTGTAACCTCTAGCCATGCAACATGATGCTTCATTGGTTAGACTATGAGACACCTCAATTTTCAAAATTTTGGTTTGATTCTTGAATATTTGCTTGATCTTCCAATCCACCTCCCAGATTGACTTCATCTCTTTGAAATCCACCTCCTCCCTGTTACTCTCGCCTCCTCCCAGCGCCGGCGCCACCTGAATTTTTGCCACCACCGTCGCTCGGCGTCGCCGTCCATGTGGACGGGCGCAACCGCGCGAAATTGCAACGCTGCACCCCCTCCCAGTTCACACTACCCCATCCTTGAATTGACCCATGGTCCCAACACTCCAGTGTCTCGCAGCTCCTGCTACCCCTCCTTGCGCAGCACACTGGCTGACCGGGAATTCGCCCTGCAGCTTCTCGCCTCACCCGACGGATGCGCGTGCTCCCGTCGTACCTGATGTCGTCAGCTCCTACCAAACTTCGTAGAGGCTGTACACCACCTCGCTTGCACACCTGCGCCCCTGGCAGAGCTTCTGCCTCTTCCCTCTTCCACACACCGAAGATCCCCAAAGAGAGCCACTGCTCCCACTGCCTCACCTTGCCTTTAAAGCTCAAGTGCATTCGTAGAGAGCTTCATGCCACTCCCAGACACCCACCAAAACCACCCAATTGAGCTCCCATCTGCCGCAGTCTCCTCCCCGACCACCCCTAAGCCCGGTGGGCCCTAAACTTCATGTCTTTCTCCACTTGATTAGAACCCAATTCTCTCCGGCCAAAGCAACCCCAGAGCACCTCAAAGAAGTAGCCGAAGTCAATTTCCCGAGAGCATTTCTCCTTTGGCCTGGCGCCATGAGCCCCCTCCGGCCAGATCACCGTTCTCGTGGTATCTCACCTGAGACTTCCCTGATCCAAACCAGCTCCACCTCTATGAAATCCATTCCCCACAGATAGTTAAACCATTTCTGATCTCACCGGACCTTCACCAGAGCAGCCCCTAACCACCTCAAAAGCCACCGTCTTCTCTCCTACTGCCAGCCGCCACCACCTATGCTCCGCCTCCCAAAGCCTAAAAATAGAACCTCCACACTCCAAGGGAGGCCCCAGTGCCACCCTTTGATGCAGAGGTCCACCGCCGGAGCCAGATCATGGCGAGGACGTGCCATCTATTTTTCCTACCACCGAGCCAGCTGGAGGTAGACGACGACCTCCTTGGGGCGACGTGGCTTCATTACAATCGTCCGTGCGCCATCCTTTGGTCGTCATCGCGTGCGGGGGGGTTAGGCTAGATCGACTGGTTCGCTCAGTTGAGCGTTTATTTCGTGCGGGCCATGCACTGCAGCGACCGGGCCGACCCGTACTGTTCGTCACTGTAGCGATCACTGTTCACCGAGCCAAAAAATATAAAATACCTCCGTTTGAACCGTTTCGATGCTCTGAACCCATTTTCGACGTCCGTTCTACCATATCAAACTCCTAAAAACCTGAACCAACTCTATTTGGTTTTTATTGCATTTTATTTCTATTTATTTTATTTATTTTTCCTAGCTTGATTATACTCAGGCACGGGCTCATGTTATTTTATGTGTTTACGCTAGTTCCTAAGTTCTCCAAAGCATCGGCACAAGGACCAGATATAGACATTAAAGTTTTCGAGACTATTGAGTTTGTCGATCAGCATGGTAAATTACAAGTCCTTGATCATGTTGATCCCATAAGAGTTCATATTATTTAATTACAGTATTTGTATTAATATTATTTGTCCAAATTATTTGATTAAAAATTTATATTTAGAATGACTTGTTAAATTTGTTATGTTCTACCACTAATAAATGTCTCGTTCTAATTTGAGGCCATATTCACCTTGACAGTCTTAGTAATATTTAAATTGTAGTATAAATAATTGTAGACAGATTAGACAGATTCATTTAAAATTTTGTACTACTAAGTGACTTGGCGGTTTACTGGTAGAATCATTTAAAAAATTTCTAGGGTACGATGGAAGCTGTGGAAAGCCACGAGGTGGCCAGATTCCATGACCTTACTCTAGGTGGAGGCTACAACAAACAGGTAACAGTGCAGTTGTGTATTGCGTACCAGTCGTGGTTGGCAGTCTCAAGAAAAAAAGTAAAGACTAGAACCTTATGCTGAGTAAATGGCACAATAATCGCTCAACCACAAGTATTGACCAGTCAATCATGGTCTAGTAACTGCTTAATTTGATTGAACACCTATAGGAGTATTGAATTGTGGTATGGGTGTGGTAACACCGTACTTAACAACGATAGGTTCTCACAAATTTAGGCTGTTGTGTTTCGCATTGGCTTGTGGATACCCAGTTTAGTGAGGCCAAGAACCTATCGAGTAGAGGCTACATAGAGAATTGAGCAGTAAAAAATCTTGTTTTCTCAACCCAGTTGCACGCTAGCTGAAGTGTGTCTATAGCTTAACATTAAGAGTTTGAAAAATCTTGTAGATAAAGCTGAGCAACTCTGCAGTGAAGTTTAAATGGTATTCAAATACGTCGTGCTTCCGGTTAATAGAGCTGTGTTTGATGTGTGATTCCAGCAACAAAGTATAAGTAGTTTTCTTATATTCTAAATTGTGTAACCTGGAAAGCAACATCTGAAACCCTTACCTTTTAAGCAGTTATGTTATTTTATGTTTTAAAATTATTAACAAATAAAACTGCATCCACTATCAATAATAAAACTAATATACTCCCATTCATTGATAATCCTTGCAATTAGTAAAAGTTGGATTTACCCTTGTGACTTGCTGAGTACGGTTGTACTTATTACTTGCTAAAACAACAACAGATGATCTTTGGAATTGCAAAGAGCAGACTGTTGAAGAGGATCCAAAAGAGTCGATCTACTTCGACGATCAGTGATTTTAGATTTTAGTTTCACTCAAGTACGTCTGTGGTGTTTTTGCTGTAATATAAATTAACTTTGGATTTATCGTCCACTGCGCTCAAAACTAAGCCGATGAGTCTTATCTTTGTAATAAAATTTGGATCTTGTGTGTAAGTCTGTGTTGTAATGATGCTGATTCCCATACGGTACACCGTAACTTTACAATCCTGAGGTATTTATGGGTTACTAGCACCCTCAAAAATGAGGGTGTTAATAGTAGCCACCGGTAGGCATTTTCCTCACTATGTTGAGAGGACTTTGTCAAATTGAGACCCGATAGTTTGCTAGCTAAACATGATCAGTCTAGTGATAAGCCTATCGTCTTGGAAGCTGACTGCTCGTCGGTGGATAAAAAAGCTGACGATAACGTAGGCTCCAGACCACTCTTTGGTTCCTGCAATTATTCAAGAGTCAAAGGAGATTTATTCAGAATTCACAGCAGTAGAGATTGTCAAGATGAGACCAAAAATCTTGTAGCCTATGGACTAGCCTAGCTTGCTGAAGTTTCGGGTCAATTAATGTGCGGTGGGTTTAGCACAATTTCGTTGAGGCAATCCTTTGTAATGACTACTGATCATGGATAATGAATAAAGTATCTGCGTTCTCTAAACGAATAGTAGGATATGGCCACGCTCAACTTCAATTTTTTTTCACTATTTAGTATCGTATTTACTGTAGCAGTGTTGCGTTACACTATAGCAATTTTATCATGTAGTAAATTTTTTTTATTTTTTGGTTTTTTTGTGTTTCATTTTTTTCTCGTATTCCTTTGCATTGTCCACTCTAGACTAGCATGCCGTTTTTATTTTTACATTTTTTTTAAATTTAATTATGCCTAATATGCCACTCAGCTACAGTAAAAAATCAGTCATCTACAGTAAAATTTCAGCAAAAACTAAAAATCATCGCTATTCCGAACGCCCCTAAACCAACAAAAATTTCCAATACTTCAATTTCGGTACTATTTTGAAGCATACATAATTTTGTGCCGCCGCCCCACCCCCCCAGGTAAAAAAGGTGTGGCGGCAGGATGGGAACGTGGCCGAAGATGGCCCTGGGAAATATTTGTTCTGTTTTTTTTAAGGTATTTGTTCTGTTGTTGTGGTTGAACACACAAGTATAGATTTACTAAAAGATGGACCGTCTCCTGTGACTGGCCAAAAGTATGGCTGTCTATGTTGAGAAATTCGTGGAAATAAAGACCTCAGTTGCCATCGTACGTGGCTTTAAGAATCACATTCACGGATTGCGTATGATCATTTTTCTCTCGCTTGCCTGAATGGACATGCATCTTGAATACCGTCTGTGCTCTGCACAGACATACAGTACTACACGCGACTTGATTAAGTGGATGTAGAGCGTTGCACCGTTGCATGCATATTTATACTAATACTGCAAGGAGGAGTTTTTAGTCGAAGTGGCTGCATTTGATGTGGAATTAGTAAAAATGGCATATTTATAGTCACAATTGCAAAAAATAACATCTCTATTGCACGGTCAACGTACGGTATTAACATCCGTCCGACACGTGGCAGAGTGTCGTACGGTATCCGTGCAGAGATAACCTCCTGCCAACACGTGGCAGAGTGCCGTACGGTGACTATACGGTACTAGCCACGGCCCGACATATGGTAGGCTAATACCATACTATCGACCGTGTTATTTTTATAATTACAATTGAGTACTATTTTTTGTTAATTTTATGTTGAATACGGTTATTTCGGCCGATAACTCCTACAAAAGCACATCAGAGGAATGCTTGTACTTGTGTCCGTTCTCCCTGTCCTATGCTTGTACTTGTGTCCGTTCGCCCTGTCCTGTTTCGGCTCCCCATGAGGCGGCCGACGGCATGCCGGAATCTGCCGCAGATCGGCGGCAACAGCAAGTCGGCTCACAAAGCGCGCCGCCCTTTCATGCGCGCCAAATCCGATGGGTACGTGTTGAACGCGACGGCCGCGTGTAGATCAGGTGGCCTACGGAATCTGCCATGTGAAGGCCACTGGCCCCCAGGCCGCCCCGCAGATGCTCTCGATGGCAAGCGCCGAAAGCGAGGGCTTATCTCACTAGGCCATCGGGCGTTAGGGTCGTCGTCGTCGTCTCGATCCTGTCCGGCTCAAAGTGATTCGTACAGCTCGTCAGTGTGTCGGCGGTTTACACGGTTACACCTGGCTCTGAATCGTTGCCAAGTGTAAGATGCGATTGTAACCGCTGTGAGCGATGAAGCGTTGCAAACAGATTGATTTGTGATAGATGTTCCGTGTAAATTACACAGTGCAAAAAAGGGTGACCGATCGTTGATGGTCGTGGCGGTTGGTGCAGCCTTACGTGAGTGGCAGATTAATCAAATATATCAGAGTTACTTTAGTTTTGCAAGGTAAATTTTGAGCCATAAGTGTTAGAATATTATATATAAAAAATTGAAAAGTATAAATAATCCAAAAGTAAATTGGAGTTTAATTTATTGTCAAGTACTTTTATGCCACATATCCCCGCAACTACATGATTGTTTGATATCCCCAGACTCATTTCCGCTAAATGACTATCTTTTGTGACTCTGTGGTGTGCCACTTTCGCTATAGACTAGATTCATCGTGGTTAATTGGACACATACCATATCCCTCCAACTGGTTCAATCTTGGTAAAAGCAAATCCAACCAGATTGAACCAGTTGGGTCGTCTTCTCCATATTGACGCAAGCCAACGACGACCTTAGTCATAGCGGCATGCGAGCTAGGGTTGGCCCAAAGTTGAGGTAGAAGCCATAACTAATATTGTTTCTCTTTTAGGCTCTGGACTCTTTATTCTAGTTGCGCAACTTGACCCTACGGGCCATGCTGGAATGCTTCAGACCAATCTGGCATGCGATGGAGCCCATGTCAACAAAAAAAAAACAGCCGAGTCAACAGAGAGGGGGATGCCAGTGGCATGCCAAACAACTATGCACTCGTGTGTGGAGGGGGTAAAATCAAACTTTGGCTAATTTCAAGGGGGGTTTTGCAATTTCTATAAACATTATATTTGTTTTTAGATACAAACAATATTCATTTGGTGCCAGTGGCAAAGCCATAATGAAAATAGAGGGTGGGCTAAAAGGACTATACTAAATTGACACAAACATAGTTGTTTACACTTTGGTTGAGTTATACTCTCATCGATTGGGAGAGTCCTATTTGAATTGCTTGTGAAATAGTTACTTCAAGTTTGTTTCTCTATTACAAAAACACTTATACAAGTATTGTAGTATCAAGTATATAACTAAATTACCAAGAGTACATGGCTGCTATATGCCAAATAGTAAACGGGAAAGAATGAAGGAAAATAAGAATTCAAGTTTCAAGAATATATATATATACTAGTATATGGTATACTGGAGCATGGTCTGCACTAGGCCACTAGGCAGTCAGGCACCAGCCGCACCACGAAACCAGTCCAGTGAAGCACCCTAGCAGCAGGTGCGCCGCCCCCTCGGCCTCTACTCTCATCATTTCTCTATTATTTCAAATCTATCAACAAATTGTAAAATCCATCACTACATAAAATACAACTAAATAGTCTAGATTTCACTTCCTATTTATTTATGCAATTATGCAATACAATATACAATTATACAACATTAACATGAATAAAAAAATAGTCAAGGAGACTAGGACTATAACTTCAGATTTTAATATTTTACCTCCGAGGGCAGAGAGAGGTTGCATCTCCCGCAAACAAACACTAGCTTGCTTTAGCTTCTAGGTCGCTGGATCAATTGTTGCTCATGTATGCTATGCCACCACGCATCCATCATCACCTCATGACACCACCACACAAAACCTCTATAAAACCCCCCTCCTATCCTCTCAACAAATCCCACAAATTAACCTCGTATTCAAGCACTGTATATGTGTGTGCACAACAACATGTAATCTACCTTTCTCTTAACAGCTTAAGCTTTTCTCTCTGTCCACCACAGGTGATTGTCTATAGCGACCAAGCTACCTGAACAGACGAACAACGAGATCAAGAACTATTGAAACACGCACCTCCGCAAGAAGTTCCTTGGCATGGGAATCGACCCAATGACACTACCTCAGCACCGACCTTAACCTCCTCGCCGGCTTCCTGAACATCCTTGCCACTGCCAACCTTGGTAGCACCCTCACTGTTGTGCACACTTGGAACATCAATGCCCTCAGGCTCTAGGTTGACGCCACCAAGTTATAGATCCTCTAGGGCCTCATCCGTGTGCTCACCACCGCCACTGCACCTAGTGTGGACTTGATGGCCCTCCTTGCCGCTAGCAATGGAGGAGTCGGACAACTCACCGATGCACCTTGGATCGGCACCGCCGCCGGCTGACTCTGAAGGGATAAGGAGCTCCGGCCACCAGAGGATAGGCTAGAGCCTGATGAAGCCCCCTGGTAGCTTCGCCCTTGTTTGGTACCCGACAATCCGACAACTGAGCTAGCCTCGATGAATTTGGTAGTTGTCGACAATCGAGTCACCGATGTTACAAAAATATGAGAAAGATGGCTGGATTCTTTAGAATAGGTCAGCAAGAGAAAGGGGGATGATTTTTATTGCTTATGAACTAGTTACAACGGGGTCTATAAAAGGGACTTAACTAGCACTAATCCATCTTCTTCTCATTGCTCAAAAGATTCTGGTTACCTTAACTTGTTGTCGATTGATCAATCTCTCTAAGCGGTCATATGTTTTTTGTCCTTCTAGCTTCTCTTATCAACCTTTAAATGTCGTAAAAGGGTGTCAGTTATCCGTTTGAGGAAACGTCTTATGGAATCATCACGTCCGATCGGAAGGGAGGTTGTTGTCAGAGAGAGATACCTAGTAATAGCTGACCTTCGGTTATTGTCAATAGGAGATAACCGTGCAGTACAACTGCATGGCAATTGTTGTCGGAGATACAGGGTCAAAACATCATGCTGTTTAGGCCGGATAAAGCACGTGCCTTATCCGTCGCACAGGAGGAGTCCTTTGGAAGCAGGTCTTCAAACCAATTCACAAACCCTTCGAGTGGTCTACTGATTAGACAGAGCATACAGTAATTCTCTGACCAAAGTACTCAGGGAACAACTGTAGAAAACTACGGGGTCTTAGGGCCTTAATTAAATATTAAAACCATATTTAAAGGATTATTCAATCCCCATCAGTAGTGAAGTATATACATGGTATTATGGGTTCCAGTTACAAATGATATTCAATAATGATAAGAATGGTTGAGGTTTTATTGGAAGAAAATAGATATGAGTGATTAACTAGGAGCGCAATGGAGAGATAGCGTTCTAGAGGCAACAATTCTTGTGAACAAGGGCCTTAACTAGAGGTGCAATCGGATCGGATACTTCTTGACTGACCAACCGAACTAGTTTGGAGTGAATTCAAAGCATGAAACTGGATATCCAGGATTCTTGTCAAATTTGGATAGTTTTTATCGGATACAGAAACATATTCAGGACAAATGTATCTGTCGAATTCGGAGCTATCTGAATAAATTCACATCGGATAACTGGATATTTGGACTGAGGGAGGAGGGGGGCCAGGGAAGAGGAAGATGGGTTGCTGCCTTGGTGGGATAGGAGAGAGGAAAATGGGCTAAGAAAAATTCAGCCCATAGGAAAAAAGAAAAGAAAGGGTTTTTGAATTAAAGAAACTATTATGAATTCAAAAAATCCAAAACAATATCAAACGAACTAAAAAATCCAATAAAATTCATAAAGATATATTTGAATATTCAAAACCACAAAAATTGGGGTATTACAATATTCTTCCAATAATTCTTTTGTAGCCAAACTCTAGCCGCCCATAAATGCTTGTTAAACTGCTAATGTAGTTGCGTTTTGAACATCCTTTGTATTATGATATCTTCAGGCTATGTCTATTAGTTAAATTTGCTTGGTAAACTGGAAATGTAGATATATTTTTTATATCTTCTACCGTTAATTGATCTTTACATATGCGGTATATATGGCTTATGTTTTCATACAATATCCATTCGATGTGATATATATTCGCTCCGTATCATGACCGAGAATATCCGTATTCGTATTCGTATCCGGCATCTTACCGTGTTCAACTCTGACTCTGAAAAAAATATAAAATAGAATACGTGATGAGTGACGCCGTCTGTATCCGATCTAACTACAGCCCTACCCTCAACGATGAAAGTCCAAATAATAATTAAATTGACTGAAGGTGTCTTTGGGTGTCAAATTTGGTGGACAATGAACTTCTCAGTCCATTGGTAGCTCTGTAGCTATATGTATTAAGACTGAAGCAGCACGAGCAAAGCCCTCACCCTGAGGGTACAACCAGTCTCACCCGATTGATTATTCCAATAGGGTACATGCCCCGATGAACAAAGGTGGCCACGTTCGACTCAATTTTCGGGCATATTCTTCTCAGCTTATCAAACAGTTTTTGATTTTTACTATAATATCTAACTTTCAAATGAAATATTTTTCTAAGATGGAGTCTACAAGTTAATTATAGTACACGTTAAAACCCAACATCTGTATCATCTAAAATCGCAAGCGAGTATATCTCTTCGTAATCTCTGTCGCAAACAGCTAAAATTCAAAAATTTCAGTCAAAAACCATAAACCGCAGCCAAAAAGAACAAGCCCATAATATGTAGCGGCACAAGTACGCAAACAATTCGGCCAATTGTAAAAATAAGTAACAACAAGCTATATGGTTAATTAGTAGCATACAACTAGATATCGTGCTTCTAATGTACTAGGTTCCATTTGGAAGGCAGCATATGGGGGTTATTGTATTGGCTATGGCTAATGATTTTGACTGTAGCTGATAAATTTTGGTTAAAAATAGATAGTAGTGATTGAAAGAAGTGGTTTTTAGAAGTATGAGATGAGTAATAAAAAAAGTGAGAAAGATATCCATGCACGAGATGGGAGTGAGATGAGTGGAATGTGTGATATACCTGTGACCTCCTAGAGCGAAACAAGAGTAAGAGAAGTAAAAAAACTTTTTATAAAAATTAAATATTTATATTAACTTTTAATTTCTTTAAATAAAAGTTAGAAACTAAAAACACTATGAACACCTCTCCAACTAGCTAGACGTTCTATGTTCAACGGAATGGCTGAGCTGGACGCGAGTTAGCGTCGGGGTATCTCGTTTCGTGTCGTGGTCGCGTCCCGACGACGCAGAGGCATCGCACTCGCACTCCACTTTGGTATACGCTCTTGTGCTTTCACTTGCATACTTGTTGTACAGATGGTGCGTTCTCCTGTGGATGGTCTTTACATTCTGATTATTTACAAGATAAAGTATAGAGAGAAAGATAATTATGTACTATTTTAGCTAGTATAATGAAAGTCGATATAGTATGTATTACAATCGATTATTAAAACTTATCTTAAAAAGACACTATATTTAAAAGATAGTTACTATAACATAAATTATAAGTTAGAAACCGGAAAAAATAAGACCATTTTCGGCGTCAAGGAAGTCTGTCAAGAGGTATTTATGTAAAATGAGATCAAATGGTCTTGTAGCTAAACAGGAGTAGCTTAACAAAAATATATAGACCCAAATTTAGTGTGGTTAGTTCAAAAAATATTTTTTTCATCATAATTACACTCTCCCAACGCTAGGGTTCGCTATACAGAACTGCACATAATACGGATCAAATTTTAGTACTTAATTGACAATGTACATTTTTCTCACAACTGTAAATTAAGTACTGCAACATACTCTACATTTTTACCATTATTAGATTCGCTTAAAGTTCTATATTCTGTAAAGTGAAGTGGCGGCAGAAGGGGGACCATGGCAAAAGATGGCCCGAGCTAGGTGTGGTTCGCACCGTTGGTGTGGTTGGCTACACAAAACCCCCTTCTTTTGAGCAATCAAGTGTCATCCATTAACAGGTTGCCCATTGGTTGTGCTTA
This sequence comes from Melocanna baccifera, assembly GCA_036346265.1. NCBI lineage: Eukaryota > Viridiplantae > Streptophyta > Magnoliopsida > Poales > Poaceae > Melocanna > Melocanna baccifera. The sequence continues at coordinate 6,900,961 of CM070685.1, forward strand.
ATGTGGACTTAACGTTCACAACTTTTGTGTGTGTGTGAGAGTATTTTTGGATATGTATACTCTCAAAATTTTAAAAATAGTATTCTGTACGTACAAATTCCGTTTTTGACTCCCGTTCCGATCGCATGACTCCGGAGGCTCGACACGTGGGCAGTCGTGCGATCCGGCACCGCACAATCGAGCTACAGTCAAGTTGTACGGCCCCGGACCGCACGTCTTCACTGTAGCAGAGGCGGTCGTGCGGCAGAGAAATTATGCGCTCGAACACCGGACACTGCACCAACGCGCTGCATAGTTGAGTCATGCGTCCGGGACTGCACGACTTACCTACAGTGCGGTCGTATGGTGCTAGACCGCATGGCCGGACAGGTGTTGCGTCGGGACCGCATGCGGTCGCGACCGGACAGGTATCACGTCCACGCAATTTTGCGGTCGATCGGGGGGCTAGAAGTGAAATTAGCATACGTAGAGAGTTAGGGCATCTGTAGTGTATGAAAAAGGGGGTCTTAAGCCACCTTAAGGTCAACCTTATACATTACAGGGTTGGTCTTAAAAAAGCTATAAGCAAAAAAGGTTTAAGACCAGCCCTTAAGCTAAAGACCTGGCCATAAGCATTAAAACACAATTTTTTATTGAATCATGTGTTCTCTCTCCCCCCACCATAAGGCAAAGACTAGTTTTTTTATTAGGATGTGGGCCCCATCTTAATACCCACAAAGACCTTATACATTATAGCAGATTGCAATAAGCCATGTCACCATACCTTAAGACTAACCTGGGTCTTATACATTAGAAATGCCCTTAGAATTGAAATTTATAGTTGTAACAGTGTTACATATGTCCAATCCTCACATTTTCCTCTGTGCTGACTCTGCATGGATGGACATGCTGAAAAGTCAAGGCCCTCTGTACGCAGACATACAGTACATACCAGTCGATTGAGATGATTGGATTCTTCCCGTTGCAAAGAGATGCAACCCGCACGTTCGATATAAACGAAGACAGCGGATGCATGTGCAACGCGTGCACTGCGTACAAGGTTTAAGTTCTCTCTGTCCTGTTTTCGCCACGCATGCACGATGCGTCCCAAAATCTTTGTATTTCAGCCGAAAAATGTCTTTTTATAGATTTTGTATTGTAATTGTACTTTATAAAGTTGTAATGTGTTACATTCAAACTCTTAGACCGTATACTTTAAATTTTTTAATTTATAGTTTTGTATCTCTGTTACTTAAATTCTAGATCCGTCAACGGATAGATCATGGTGAACACGACGGTAGCGGGTAGAGCTGGTGGACAAACGGAGTCTGCGACGCGGAGCTCATCTCTCATGCGGTCATGCCACGGCCGCTCAATGCTCTACGATGGCTTTACATGAGTGGCTGCCTTCGGAAAAAGGCCACAGTATCTGTGTCACTGGTCGACAAAGCAAATACAGTGTTTCGTTTGGGTTCTTTGGGTACGTACGTATTGCTTTTTTTCCGGTAAGCGTTTTTAACAAATTGCTTTGGAAATTATTGGTAAATTTTCAACAATACAAAAATAGTTGTTGGGTAAAGTAGACTTACTCCTGTGCTTTACAATTGGCGTAAAGTAATGTTTTTGAGAGAGAGGGAGTATATGGAGTAGTCATAAGCAAAGAAATGGTGTACAAGACTATCGTCTGTTTGTCTATCTATTTATTTATTATTGTGTTAACTAGCAGATTTATCTGCGTAGTTGTACGGCTAGATATTATAATACAACTATCATTGGTATACAACTCTACTGTCTATAATTAAAATATAATTGTATTTGCTATACAACTGTAATATACATATACGATTAATCTACACTATTATAATCTGGCTTCATCAAAATAAGTAGTGGAGATGTTTTTTTCTTTATTCATGTGAGAATTTTAAGTTTTTCTTTTTAGGATTATCGTGGAATTCTATTGCCCTCAAAACAAATAGGGTGCCTTAAATCTCATCGATTATTCTTATTTATATAGGTAAGACAATAGAAAAAGAAGCAACAGTGTTCACTTTGAGAGGCTAAAAATCCCCACATTAATCAAAAAAGGGAGAAAAGATCTACACGGCTTATTTTGGTAGATCTAGAATATAATGGTGCAAATTAATTATATAAGAAATACAACTTTATTTTTAATCATATGCATTAGAGTTGTATAACAAATACAATTCTATTTTCAAATAAAAGCATAGGTATTGTAGTATCTAGCTACGCAATTATGAAGAGAATTTGGCTAGTTATATTGTAAAAACGATAAGAAAGAAGACACCATGTTCGCTTTGATGTTCTAGAAATTCCCACATTAATCGAAGGAGAAAAAATTACACCCACTACTACAAAACAGGCTATACTGGACGGGTACATCACAGACGGTTCATACAGAACCGTCTGTGCTTAAACTATTACAGACGGTTCATACTACCAATCGGTTGTGATATTTTCACAGACGGTTATTAACACGAACCGTCTATGATAATTGAGACAATACAGACGGTTCGTGTTAATAACCGTCTGTAAACGAAAATATATCCTTCGTGCAAGATTACATAACAAGGGGATTGATTGCTCACAACGACAAGGAGGACGTCATGGTACCCTTCAACCAAGGGTAAATGCTTCACTAATTGCCACACATGTTTCATTTGTACTTTACATGCAGTATGAACTTAGTATTAATCACTATGGCGACACACATGATTAGGCAACATTGGATTTTGATTGTGATTGTATCAAAGTGAAGCAAGATAATATATCTTATTCCCTATTTAGGAGCAACCACGACTTCAGTCGTGTATAAGAAGTAATTAACAGGTAAACTCATTTCCTCCATACATAACTTTATTGTAATATTTTCTTCGTTTGCAACGGCTGAGGCTAACTTTTTTAAATCACGTAGGTCGTTTACCGCTTATGTTTCCCTAGGAGAAAGACACAACAAATCCAGTGACACGTTGCGACACAATACGCGATTTCTGATATCCGCTACAACACAACAATCCTATATCACACTTTGTTATAATGTCTCTAGAATTGACAATACCTATGTATGTAATTCTATTTTTGCAGTGCCACCAACAGTTACAGGGCAACGTATGTGGATTCTACGTCTGCCGCCGTATGAAGGAAATCATGGATACTAAAATCAATGATCTAGAGGTTTGTCAGGTCCTTTCAATAATTATTATTTTCTGATTATATATGTATATATATACACACATGCTAATTAATGATTTAACATTGCTCCTAGCGACAGCAGGTGGATTTCGACGAAAGTACATATGATCTTGACCAACTCATCGAAATTCATGGAAAACTCTCCGAATTCTTACTAGCACAGGTCATAAATAAGGCTGGAGAGTTCTACCCCGGCAATGGTAATAATTAGATGTTGAAACATTGAATTCAATTGTACAAATCACTCCATTGTACTTAATCAAACAATTCATTTGTCATATCTGTGTAACGATTTTCATTCTATATATGTATGTGATCTACTGGCCGTTTGTTACATTTGTAATTCACTTTGAGTTGCAATTAACTTATCTGTAATCTGCTTGCTTGCTTTCAGAGGGCATGGCTAGCATATCCTGAGGCTAGCTAAAAAACAGCAAATAAAATTGTTGTTGCAATTGCTATCACAGACAGTTCATTGTTGAAAACCGTCTGTTATATATATATCACAGATAGTTTTAAAGACTGAGCCGTCTGTGATATGAACGATATCACAGACGGCCTTTGTTATTAAAACCGTCTGTGATATTGTGTATATCACAGACGGTCTTTGTTATTAACCGTCTATGATAGTCGAGTATTATAAACGATTTTTTATTAAAAAAATCGTATGTGAAAGTCGACTATCACAGACGATTTTTTCTCAAAAACCGTATATGATGTAAGTTATCACAGATGGCTTGGGAGCCGTCTGTGATAACCACCTATTATCACTGACACACAAACACGCATTTGCGGGAACGTGCAGCGTGATGACGGTTTCGAACCGTCTGTGATAGGACTGTCTGTAGCAGTGATCATGTATTTTGGTGGATCCAAATTATAACGGTGCATATTAATCAGATATATATTAAAGCTATTACAGTTGTATAAGAAATATAACTCTATTTTCAATCATAAACATTAGTTGTATAACAAATACATGTCTATTTTCAAATAAAAACTATGTATCATAGTATCTAGCTATACAGTTATGTAGGAAAACTATGTATCATAGTATCTAGCTACATAATTATGTAGAAAATTCGGCTAGTTGTTCATATAAAGAATATAAAAAAAGGATAGTATGTTTTAGGAGATTATCTTGACCCCAAACCCCACCTTAATCCGGCCAAGCCCAAGTCTACTCTAAGCCCGAACTAGCCCAAGCCGGAACACAGTCAGCACACACGGCCACACCGAGCCATCGCAAACTGAGCTTGGCTCAACTCGGAAAATATTATTAGGTTTGTCACCTGTTCAATCGAAAGTTTGTCACCGATTTGATTATGTGGTGTAACAAAGGGGATCAGTTTACACTCAAACTTTATGTGAAGACACGATGACTGTTGTGATCTAACCGTCATAACTCCACAAGGCGGCCACAGCACAAGGCGATGTGGCAAGCATAGGCATAGCCAAATGGACCCTAACTGCAGCCATTTTTATTTGATTTAGGAAGGAATCAAAGCTGAAACGCACACAATTCTTAAGATTATTGTGCAGCTACCATAAGGGAACCGCAAGGCAAATGATTTTGAAGCTCTGGATCTTATCCATCATTCAGTATATGTACTTTTGTTTACAGTATACAGCACATCAAAAGCAACATCACGAGCACTGATGTCCCATAATACAACTTACTAACCTACAGTATGAAATGTACAACAAATGTTTAAAGACTACTTGCAACGAGATTGCATACAATTTCGAGTCTAAACATTCTGATGCAGCAACTATGCAGTGAAGGGCATGATACATGAAACTTAAATTCATTATCATGCCTGGTATTCTTCCATGGCCATCTCATACTGTCATGTATTTATTGTCGGATTTCAATAACCACTTGGTCCACTTCTACTGATTCTTGCCTGTCTGGGCTATTCTGTTGACCTCTGTGATCTTGATGAATAGGGAGGAACCATTGAGATGTTGGATTAACAGAATTCTCAGGGAGGGCAGGGAGTTGAGGAATGCTGCGTGCATGTGATATGGCAGCTTTTCCACCATGCAGCTGTTTCAATGAGATCCGGCATATTGGGCAAGTCGTCTGCTTCTGCAACCATACATCTAAGCAGGAAAGGTGAAAATTATGACGACATGTTGGTATGATTCTTAGAACCTCTTTATCCCTGTATTCACCTAAACATATGGAACACCTGTTGAAGCAAAACAACCATTAATTTTGCTTACATGTTTACAAAAGCTAAATAATTTCTACAGGCATCACAGCAAGCAGGGCTGGAAAACTCCCGAGGTTTAGTTTAAAAAAAGACCAAATTGAACCCAGATTGACCCAAACAAGACAGGCTAAAGTCTCCCAAATCTGGTTCAATATTAAATTTGAATTTTAAGTTGAATTTTCTACAAGGTGCACCAATAAGAGTTGAATGAGAAAAAAGTCCGGTCTTGTAAGCTACTGAAGATTAGACTGAATTTGAGTTTGGTAGAGTGCGTTCAAATGAAGTTTGATTAGGCTTAAAGACTTGCGTGTGTAATATATTGTACTCCAAAGTTCAAACAAGGTCTGGTGTAGGCTTAAAAGACCTTCCAAACCAAGCTTGAATTTTCCTCTTCCCAATTCAGTTACAAGGCATATCAAGCTAAGCTCGTTCAGCAAACAAGTGCTTGGTTGGGATCTAAATCAAGCTCACCAGAGCAACAGAGATAAAACCAAACAACCTTCATGAACTTGCTCTAGCTCAGCTTGTTTCCAAGCTAACAGGAAAACTTTAAATTTTAGTACAGTATTATGAAGGACTGCTCATTAATAAACGCATTCTTTTAGTATAATAGGTGGCTCAGAACAAATTAATGATAAAATTGCTCGCCATGAAGCCCAAAAAAAACACAACTAATGATAAATGCAATTTGTGTTGTCCTATATTTATCCCATGTACCAAAATAAATGTTTGAATGAAGTATGCGACTCTTTGCTCAAGTATATAACACATGTCCTCATTTCCCACGTCAACACATCGATTCATGTGATGCATCAAAATATGCTTCCATGTTAACAGCTTAGCATATCTTGACCTGCATAACCAAAGAACTACTCATACATTTACATGTGTGGATTTCTTATGTTCCATCTACAATAATCTCCAACCAAGCTTCAAATGCTTAGGGGGCATAAGAATTGGATCATGGCTCTGAAACTACTCCATTGAAAAGCTACTAAGCTCACTGGCTTTTTTTAAAGGAAAACTGTCTTTACATTTTCATGGATCAAGTCATTTCAGCGGCCATAGTTTTAGAACAGTCTCATTGATACTGAAAGCAGCTTATATACATTGAAGCACAAAACAATGAAGTTGACTAATCTTTAGTTCATATGGAGATAGTTGCACTTACTGGGCATCATCTTTCGATGGGAAAGACTCACAGTTATAATTCATGGTAGGAATTGCAGCAACAACCAAAGATTCCAACCCACTACGAGCATGCTCCATCTGAACAATGTAAAAGTATAGTATTAATTTTCAAGTAAAAAAGATGCTTACAAGGCATTGACCATTGATTCTGTTGACCTAATCGCTAACAGTCTTCATATCAGCTAAACAAGAATTAAAAAGCAGGAACATCGATTTAAAAGTTAATGTCTTGTATGTTATAGTAAAGAAAAAGTTGTTGTTTAGCTATTGCAGACATAATTAACAAATCACCTACCACAACACAAACTCTAAAAGAAAGATGCTTTGTGCAAGACACAACACTAACGCTGAACCAAATAATATTTTGTTTGATTGCCATTTCCATTTTTGTATTTTAACATGTCAGAAACAAACAAAAGAGAGGAATACTCAATGCAAACTCAATTGCCAAGTTTACTCAAAAGAGAGGAATACCCGAACTCGTAATCGATGGGAAAGAAACGAGACTAAACTGACAGATATCAACAAAGAACAGTGCCAAGTTCGTAGCCAGGCTAGTGAAATATCCAAGAGATCATAACTTAACACAAACACACCATGTAGAGTCTGGCGTTTATGTAGTTTCTGAGTGCTTTTGGATGCTTCTATACGTATGCTTTGTCTTAACCTTTTGGCATTTGTATTTATGGCTTACAATATCCCTGTCAGGCTGCAAAGCTTATCTGTAGTTAGACTGTACATTAGGACGTAAGCACCTTCTTTTTTGAAACGCGTAAGCATCCAAAAACTGTTATTTGTATTTACACCAGCCACCAAGGAACATAAACATTGTTATGCTGCAGGTTTATAGTTTACAACACTAACTAAAATGGATTGTATAAGCTTTTTAAGCGATCAAGAAAACTGTATTCCCCTTGTGGAGGAAAAGTAATTATTACTTTATAAGAATGTAACTAGAATATATCATCAGTCATTAGAACACAAAGCCACTCAAATACCAGTCAAAACAAAGATAGGGGAAACGTAATAACACAGTTCTTTAATACTAGCGTTGTAAGCAAGGAATCTCCCATTGGAGTACCAAAAGATGTGCCTTCCTACAAATGCTCTAAGAGGTTAAAACTTGTGAATCGACATTATAGTATAATCAAATACTAGTAAAATGCTAGCAACTGTTAGATGTGTATTATTTCTTGTGTATTTTCCCTATTGTATAGGGGTTACCTATATATATGCCACACCTATGTGTGTGTGTATTGACCCATTGGACTTACGATAAATATAAGCCCTATTCATAACATAGTATCAGAGCAATACATAGAGTTTCGTTGACTCTAATCATCTAATGGAGAGGCATTTTAAAGGGCACGAAAGTGGTAACAATCTCTTAAGAAGCCCCTACAACTCCAAGCAATCCAAAGTCACTTTACCTACATCACACCCACAGTCCACAGGTAAAGCAGGCTAGTGCACTTGAGTCCGTATTTTATTCCCCATGAGGCTCGTCATACATCGCAATTGCAATGGCCAAAAATAGAAACATATGGCATACAAAAAGCATTTTTGGCTTGAGCAGGAAAAAGCACAGCCCATGAACACAGAAAATTAGTGACCAATCTTCCCCTCTTTCAGTAATTGTAGCAAAAAGAGCATAGACACTCCAGTCATGTGTGTACGCTCCGTGCCTCTACTTCTGCACGAGCAATTATTTCGTCCCCTTTCGGAAACGACGGTGGAGTCACAGCGGCAGAATATTAGTGAGGGGGATCGAGGTGTGGCACGCACCGGGCGGTCAACATCCACGGGGAAGTCGGCGTCGAAGCCCAACGGCGAGGGCGGCGGCGGCGGCGCGCGGGGGTCCGCGCGCCGGCCGCGGCACCAGATGAACCGCGCGCAGACGAACGCGACGAAGGCGGCGGTCATGCCGAAGCCTAGCGCCGCGCTGACCAGATTCAGCCCCGACCCCAACATGCCGACTCGGAGGCTCCCCTCTCCGTCTCCTCCCACAGTCCCACCCCTCGCGGTACACAAAAAAAAAAAGCCCTACCGCTCGAACAGGCGGCTGCCGCTGCGGCGAATAGCAAGAAGAGCGCTGAGGTTGGCACCGGGGGTGGCCATCGGATGGGGGGCTCTCGCGATTAGGAGTCGACGCGTCCGCGTGGAGCGATGGGGTTGGGAAGGATGGATCGGCGCGTTGGCCGCCTGGCCGGTGGAGCGCAAGGGGGGCGGTGGCCTGCCGGAGGCTGGAAGGGCTGGGAGGTTGGTGTTGAGGTGAGGTGGGGAACTGTGAAGTGGTAGAATTCTGTATCTGCAATTCTGCCGGAAGGGCGTGGGCCCCGTGCGCGAGCGGCCCGCTCGGCGGCGGCGGTGGCAGGTGGGGACTGCCGCATGCGTTGAGATTTATCACCTGAGTACACGGCGGTGTCACAGGTTCCACTCTAGGTCGGCTGCGGCCCATCACCCCAAGCCCATCATCATCCACACGAAGATGAAAGGACGGGACATGCCGAGCCGTCCATTCTTTCGGAGCGCACGGCGGCGACCCGAAGTTCTGGCTGCCGCATCCACCCGGCGGCCGTGATCGTTGCCAGTTATTAGCCGTCCGCGCACCGCCGCGGAGCATGCGCATTGCGCGTTCCAGCCGACGCCAAATCCTTTCTATCGCCGGCGCAAAGCCGTTTCTGCACCAAAGCGGCTTCCGGACCGATGGGCGCGGGCGCGGGCGCGGGTAGATCGCGTTCACCATGCCGGGAGCACAAGAGTTCAGAGGTAGTATTCTGTATCCCTATTCCGATCTTGTTCGAAGCAATTCATTTGTTGCACACGGTAATGCTAGGTTCGACTGTTTCTTGAAGGAACGTGTCATACTCCACTGCATTGGCAGGCATCCATGGATGCATCAGCTTGATTACGGTGCACTGAATAATAGGCCTAAAAGGTCTATACGTTCCAGTTCGAGCACTACAGGGCTAACTACGGGCTCATAATCGATGTTTATTGTCATATTATTTGTTTCTGCATTCAGACTACACCTCATCAAGCGATTTGAATTGGATTAGTTGAAGATTCCGGCTTGGTGCTTGTTGCCCAAATCATACGTAATAAACCGATCAACAATTCCAATTGAAGTAGCGTACCCAAATTCCAATTGTCATATGCCTTTTAAGTCGTTTGCCGAGTTGCGTAGGCCTGTAGCCCAAGAATCAAGACAAATGATATGGACTGGGCCTGCACACTCAAGTTCTCATATTTGGGTTGAGAATTTGGAAGTTGGCTAATATCAAATTTTGGCCTATCTCCCTACAAAGACTTCTCCGATTTGTAACCTATATATTCAAGTTTTCCACGCTTAAAAACCCTTAAATTTTTTATATTGAATGAGCACTTCTTGCAGTGGAGGAAAAAAATACTTGTAGGCTCTAGCAAAAAAAAAGAGACCCCCATACCATTTTGTGAGACTAACATGTAAACATAAAGGTCTCGCTCATTTGTGCTTAGTCTTCTAACTTATTTTTTACTATTCATAATTTTTATTTTTTTTACTTTTTGGTATTTTTTAAACTTTTTTACTGGTTCTTTTTTCCCGTATTTGTTTGCATAATACGTGATGGGCTAATCTATTTTTCTATTTTTAGATTTTTTTAAATTTAATTACACCAAATAAGTTATCGTCAGCTACAGTATAATTTCTGCCATAAATCACCAAATTTCAGCCCAACCGAGTAGCCTCAAAGTCTACCACACCATTTATAAAGATCAAGTCTCAGGTCCCATGTGCCACAAAACTATATTTCTTCATATGAGTAGTCAACACAAATAAGCTAAAAGAAATTGTACACGTCAACTTTCAAATCACCCGAGCTCTTCTCATGCTAATTTGACTTCTTTGCAACTTATATGTATCTGAATTTGGCAGTATGTAATCTGTCAGCGGCGTGAAGTGCGCGCTGGATTTATTCTGATAATATTGTTCTACATTGACTTCGTATGGGTTTTACTATTGATCTCACAAACATCGGCCAATCTTAATTCTTAAAGAAAGAATTATAAAACAACTCGTAATAAAATACCATGTAGAGAAGTCAGACTAAAGAATTCAAAAATGAATCAGCAAGTACTCTATTTCACTGGCTGTCTGGTATACTGTCTTCGTAGATTTCCTGGGCGGACAAGGTTGTACTCTACTGCTTATTTTGGACATTTTATTTACAAGACTTTCAGTTCATCTACTGTGGTCATGTTAATAGGTATTTGCCCTTTTTTACATATCATATATGCGCTGACAATGCACTGTATTCAGAATACTGTACATGTTTCTTTTTTCTATCCAAATAGAAAATTACTTCCCTTGTGTGTTCTAGTTTATTGCAACATCAAGCAGAAGAAAGTTAACTATACTCTCTCCTTTTTCCTCCTGTCTACCAGCTTATATGTCTGACTGTATAGTTTTTTATTATTAGAAGGAAGACATGCCATTTTTCTTGTAAACATATAACCTTTCTAGTTCTTCATAAAATTGCCACTGTTCGCCTAGTTGTTTGTTCAGTAGTTACCGTATGTTAATTCCATCTCTCCTTATGCCATCCATGACTTTTATCTTTTAACAAGGAGCTTACCCCTGCATCAAGAGTAAGAACCAGTTGCACGGTTTACTCTCCATGCGAATTTCCTTCTCTTTTTGTGTAATAACCTTTTCTCTTTATGGTTTTGTTTGTTCAGGTTTTCACAATTTATTAAGAAAAGGAAATGGGCATGGTGTGAGCTTATTCAAAGTGAGCCGCTTTCCTTAAAAAGAATGATCCTTTGAACTACTTTGGATATGTTCCAGCAGTCTGCAAGTGCACTGTGCTACTTTTGCTCTGAAGTTCTGAACACAGTGTTGATAGATAGCACTGCACTTATGTCCATTCTGATCGGAACTCCTTCCCTACAAACAGATTCTTCGATGGATGACAGTAGGGGGTACACAATAACAGAAATGTGCAGTAACAAGACCACTGACGCAGATTCATATGTATCTGATGTAGCTCTGGCTACAATCAACAGAACCTCCATTGAAGTACAGCAATCCGGATGGAAATCGGTGCGGATTCCAATCATTTGAAACCTACACTGCTAAACTATTGAACCACAGAATCGATAGTCAACCCAGCACCTCCTATCATCTTCGAGAGCATGGCTTTTTCTTGCTTTATTTTCTTTCTTCGAGATTCTGATTCGGCGCTTGCAGTAATGGAGGCCTCAATTCTGTCCTAGGATGAAGCCCTAATTGAAGTGATCATGTAGTTTTACTAGCTTATCCGAACCAATATGCTAAAAGAACTTGTCCAAACTAATATCCTCAAAAAGAAAAGCTTATCCATACTAATACATTACAATTTTAGGCAGCTAACTGGTGTACAGTAGAGTGGCAATATCCATTGTCATAGCTATATAAAATCTTATCTTTGCAGGTCTAACTTTTTTTGTCGTAGGCCTTGACAATCTCCAGCCCAGCCCAGCAAACGTGCGCCCTCAAAAAGTACGAGGAATCGGGGAGAAAGAAAAGCTCTCCACCTCTTCTCTCGTGCTGTGCCCGTCGACGGTTGACGAGGCGTGGCTTATGAGGTAACAGCAGCTTAATTGTAGCTTAAGTTCGGTTATGCAACGCAGCAACAGCAGCTTGATTTTACATGGTATAAAGTCAGCGTACGTGCGTGCAGTATCCAGCATATATTAGGCACGGAAAATTAAACCCTGCATGTCGAACAACCAATCAGAAAGAGAGCGATTGTAGATAACTGAGACTGAAAAAGGATTATTCCAGAGTAGAACGGATGAATACAATGACATGTTAGGATCAGGTTCAGGTCCGCGATTATGGCTCTATTCTTTTGCGGCTTCTAAAAACCGCTTTTAACTTTTGCTATAGTAACTAACTTTTAAACGGAGTATTTTTTTTTAAGATGAGATCTACAAGTTAATTGTAGTACATGTTAAAAAACTAATATCTGTACCATTAAAAATCACAAGCGAGTATCTCTCTTTCCGCAATCTCTATCATAAACAGCCAAAAAGCTATCAGCCGCAGCTAAAAAAACAGGCCTTATATACGTTCCTAGTCTCCAAGAGACCGCATGCTCGGACTGGTTCATGGGGGGGGAATCATGTGATTCGCGTTAGGTTTAAGATTCTTCAAGTTTTTAGGTTAAGTTTGCTTGCAACTGAAGAAGCGCACGCAGACGGCGCTGACTGTTTCCTCGGACGGACCCAATTTACGGGTCCAGCTTTGGCGCACCGAGCACGACCGCCGCAGCGGCCCGGCCGTTTAATGACCGCCCAGCTAGCCCCAACCAGCCTACCGCGCACGCGCCCCGTCGCTGTCGCGACTTCCACCGGTGCAAACCAAAACCGCCCACCCTCCACCCCGCTCCCCGTGCCCCTGGATTGGATTCGCCCGTGCTCCCCCGCCACTAGACACGCCCTCCCGGTCAGCCTCGCGCCGAAAATCGCGAACCCCACCTCGCCCCCGGGCGGCAAAAACCGCCTCCAAGGGCCCTCGCGCTCGACCCTCGATCTCGATCGGCCGCTTGGCGGCGTGCGTGATTTCCCTTTCGGACTGCCCTGTTCAAAGGGGAAACCAACGCGGCGGTGACTGCCGCGACAAGGTGGGCACGTAACTGGACCTGGGGCGAAGAGCTCGCCAGCCGGGCGGATCGCCGTGGCGGAATTGACCACAATAAATAACACTCCGTGTTTCTAGCTAGGCATCAGTCTTGTCCTGGACGGGTCGTAGCTTTGCGCCTGTTCCACTCCACCACCAACATGCGTGCGTGCCTCTACTCCGTCGTTGCATGTGTCCTAGTCTAACGATACGTCCCGGAAGCTGAAACCGAAGCGAACGATCCCACTGGCTACAAACGCTCACAAGGTCCCATCGCTCCACTAGGAAGCCGTTTCTTAAAGTGTTCTCCGGTTGAAACTAAGCGACGAGCAGCTGCGATTAGTATTCAGCTGCTGCCGGCCGGCCGTGCGCTGGATCGAAGATGGTCAATTGCGATCGGCGTCGCTTTACAGATCACAAGTCGGTGGATTGGGTTCAGTGATTTTCACCGGAATTGCCCCGGCCGGTCGGGGTGCCGGACCTGCGCCCGCTGATTCGTGTTTTCATAATGGAAGCGACGTAACGAAAGAACGAGTGAAATAATTGAAGCCGCAACGGAAGGACGTACGTAACCTGACGGCAGGAGATGAGGTCGTACGTGCCTAGTGCCATCATGCTGGCCTCCCTTTGATGAACAGAAGGATCGAATCTGTCATTCCGTCATGCACTTAATAACCTCGAGTTATCTTGAAGACGCGTATTCCTATATGATTATGGTAACGGGTAAGGCAGGTTTTTTTGCATTTGTTTTCCCTTGGTATGATTCGGAGGAGATGTCGACCTGCATGCATGGCTCCATCTGTGAGGACATGCATACACGCCGCAACTCGAAGGTGGCCGTGAACTAGAAGCAAAACTAATTTCCTAAGAGATAAACATGAAGTGTGAAAAGCAGTCATTCGTCCATGTCTGCAAGTGCCTTACAGTAAACCTCTCGCTGTATTGTTGCCCCAAGACGTGGTCGAGGACATATGCATGGGGAGAAATAATTAAGTAGAAGAGCGGCATATGTAATTTATATGTGATCAAAACGACTTATAAATATCTAGTTTTCGTGGCCACTTATGTGTAGGAACAATATGTCATCTGTACAATGTAATATACTTCTTTTTAGGGAAAATTCTCTGAATGCCACTGCCAGTTAACCCGATTCCCAATTTCTCACAGAAAAAATGTAGTTCTTTCTCTGTCACCAATTTTTTTTTGCCACTCCCTTAAGTTACGTTCCATTATCCCTAAAAAACTTATCAGTTTTTTCATTAAATGCCCATTTGGCCCCTATGGTGTCATCTTCCTCCTCTTGCCCATCTCTCTCCCCTAATCACCAACTTCGCCGGCAAGCACTATGGACACGTCCTCTTCCTCCTTTGCATCCTCCCCTCCAAAACACCACTAGATCTGCCCGTGATGAGTGACCATTCTCCTCTGGCATGAATGAGCGCAGGATATGCCACACAGAGCCCACTAAGCGGTAGGGCCATCGACGACAGCGGCTTGTGCACCACCGGCGGCGGGCGCACACCCTAAATCGCTCCCTCGACAGCCTCGTGACGAAGCGGGGAGCCCACATGGGGCGGTCAGGTGTAGTTGTGCTGCGACGCTCCTCCTAGAACATGTTACGAGTGGTAGAGATGGCGGCGGTGCTCCTCCTGGAACATGTTGTGACTGGTAGAGATGATAGCGACATTCCTCCTTTCTTACCCTCCTTCCTCATCGATGGTGAGGCCCGGTGGCGGTGCAGCACAGAGGCACGATTGGGCGCAGGAACGGGCACAGATGCGCGCGCAATCACAGGTCCGGGCGGGCGTCATGGACGCGACGATTGGGAGGCGGGTGGGCTTGGGAGACAGGAGGCGTGGCAATGGCGACCTCTACATTGGCGCACACGATATGAAATTTTGTATGGATGTTCTCTAGGTTATTGTGAACCTATTCCAACAAACGATCATGAAAAATATGTCCAAAGTTGAGACCTTTTTCAGTTTGTTGAAAGGTTGCACCAAAACCGAGTCAAAACCCCAATTTGAGAATCCAACTTGCTCGTGAGTATATGACGGCCAAGATGGCTCCAGATGTGTTCTCATATGTCACAGCAAGCTAGACCAAAGGCAAATAACAATCAAAAATCCTCAAAATGAGAAATCACACAGGAGGTCAAAAACATGCAAAATCGGGTTTCTTGATAAATTTGCTATAGAAGTGCCTAGATGATATGAGATATATTTTCACAGGTTATCTCCATATTTTTTACGTCCTTAGCACAGCAAGATCAAGAAAAACGGAAGAGAGATCAACCCAACCAAGACAAGAGCAAATCAATCCACATAGAGAAGATTCATCGAGATGATCAAGATTGATGTATTGCTTACTTGTGTTGGGTTTTACAGCCACTCCATCTTGAAGGATAAAGAGTACACAATGCACTCAACTCTCTAACCCTAACCCTAGACTTGAGAGCACATGAGAGATGGATTGGATGATCAACACAAGTCTACATCCTAATCCTTTATATAAGAGGTCCAACCAGCCATTTCTTGCCCTAATGGATATAATCCACTTAGCACAATAGGGGAAATCCGTTAACCCCAATCACACGGGTTTTAACTCACACAAGTCACTTATGCACGTTTTTCAAAGCGCATAAGCCTAAATCCGTTAAGCCTTTTCCGCTTGATCCAACTTGATCAAACCAGCATCCCCTTGACCTAAACCGCTCTCCAAACGCCCCACATGTACCGTGGTTTTGATCCAAGATGGATTCCAGTATTTTAGCCAATCTTACCAAAATATCTTTTCTTAACTGGGTCTTCATCTTTCATTGCAAGCAATCGCCATGCTTGCCACATGTAGGTTCACCATTGGCTTACCACGCGCCGGCAAGTCTCTCCCGCTCCAGTTCCACCGGACCACGTCTCACTTGGACCGACCAAGCCATATGGTGCAAACCTGCCGTTCGAACTCGCCTTCAACATTTTTAGTCTTTCTTGTGCCATGCTTGAGCTCACCATCTTTCACGGCATCCTTGACCGTTCTAGATCTCGGCTCCTCCCTGAGCGTAGCCCCGATCCTCGCCGTCAACCATGGCGACTCCAAGCCTCCCTGCACATCCAAAGATAAAGAAATTATTTTCGGGCACAAGTTCTTCATAACTTAACCCACGTTAGTCAAAACATGCTTTATGCAACCTTAATGCAGAGACCCAGATCCCCCTAACTCAATCCATGACTCAAAACACAGAATCCTCAATTTCTGTCAGAACAATCCTTCCAGAGAGCGATCTTTGCAAAATCAAACAACCACTCCACAAACATTACAATGGTTCATCACAACATTAAATAGGACCTTCTCACATGGTCCTTCACTGAGCTCATGCCATCAGCATCCACCACTCTGACCGCCTCCTCGCGCAGATCTGGAGCTATCTCCCCTGCCCAGATCCGATTGTCATCTTCATCGCAGCCCCGAGCTTGCCGACTGCCATCATCTTTGGATCCTCCTCGGGTGTTGTCGTGCTCCATGGATCCACACGGCCGTGCACACTCTCCCACTACTCCTGGCCATCGAAGGCCGAGCAAACGATGGCTCCGAGTAGAAGAAAACCAGTGGTTGAGTCAATGATGAAGAGGTGGAGTGAGATGCAAGCATTGAAGCACCTCTTCCAAATGCTTTCATTGGTGGTTGTGATGATACTGTGGCATTGAACAATGGAGGGCTATTTCTTTTGCTGCTGTGCTGCTAGTATTATTGTCCTTAAGTCCTTTTCTTTAGTCTTTCATTGTGTCCACCTAAATTCATAGTATCTATCTTTGAGTTCGTTAAAGTTGTGTGAGTCCACAAAATTCTTGTCAGTCAATTGACTGCTTTGCTAGCCATGATCCATTTTCTTGGATGAGCGTGGTCACCTTCTTCCTTTCACATAGTCGCAGTTGCCGCTCTTTTCTTTGAACTGCCGCAGATCGTAGAAGTTTTCATGATACCACCACTTCTCTTTGAGCTGCTGCCCCAAGCCTCTAAGGCTACCGCACTTCTTTTGCACTTCTGCACTGCGCCTCTTCTTCGCTTCTTGTGCACTGTGCATCTGCTCCGCTTCTTGAGCACTGTGCCGCCACCGTCTTGGGTTTCGATCTGCACTGCCATGCTTCTATCTATCCATCTTTGGTTTGATTTGAAAACTATTTCTATTTGTGTCATCTTCCTCATCCTCTTCATCGTGCAGCCGCGGTCGACTTTACTCCCGCTTACCTATACTTTTCTAGCCCCTGCACTTTGTGCTTTATGGACTGCCGCACGATTCCGAATGGGAAGATATCACAATTTTCCAAAAGCTGTACGCTATGACAGCATCTTCAAGACTCGGATTTTAGATTTTTCTTATTTTAGTGTCAACCTTTTCAAATGCAATACTATTGTATATGACTTGTATTTGAGGGGTGGTGTTAAGGATATTTAAGTCTTTTACCATTATACTAGGGTTTGTGTCTTATACTATATATATATGCCATATGGGCTATTGCAATATAACAAGCTTTTTTTTCATATTTACACACTAAACCGATGTTAGTATATGATGATAAAGAAGTAGTGATTAAAATGCTTACTAAAGTGAAGAAACCCGATAATAATATTGGTTAGTTGTAGCAAACTAAAGAACTAAATGCAAAATCACAAACAAAAGTTAATCGATATTGGCAAAATGCATCATCCGACCTTAATAGCCTATCAAAGATAACAAAATTACTTAAAATTTTCAAGTAAAAAACAATAGAATGATCAAATGTAAGTAAAAGTATTATCTTTTAGTATTTGCATTCTTTCAAATTCATAAAACGACGAACCACAATATCTTTGGTAATTTGCTTCAATTATTATTTCTCCACATAACAAATAAGTCTATCATTTATGAAATCATCATCAATTAATTGAAAGAGGTAATTAAATATTTGTTTGTTCAACAATTCAACAATAATATAATAGAAAAATATGTCTAATGGCTTCCTTGATATTTTGGTCAAATACTACAATTTTACCTCTAATTTGCAACAAGATACGCCGGTATTTCAAAAACCAAAATAGAAACTCTAAGTCTTAACCCTACAATTCAACAAAAATCAATCAACAATTATTATATTAAAACCCTTACTCATAAATTTAGTATTTTTTTCTGACACAAGCTGAAAGAATTGAGAGAAATTTAGAGCAAAATACATATTGATCGGGTGAGTCAAAACTTCCTTCGACCGGTGAAGGCACAAGGCAACAGAGACCAGGTGGAAATCGCGGCAAGATGGCAAGCGAGGGCAGCTGTTGGTGCTGATTTCTCTCGTTCTCTAGCAAACGGTCACTGCCTGATTGGGTACAACTATGTGGCAGGCGTGGTGCACATATGCTGCCCGACCATGTAAGACGAACAGACGTAGAGGGTGCTTGCGAGGTGACACGCTTCATGATTGATCAAATAGATGTCGTGGCTTGTTGCGGTCATCCCTCTCTGGCTCAAGGGCTGGCTCGCCCTGCTGTAGTTGCTTCATGGGCTAAGAGGTAGTGGCGGCTCTTCGTGGACTGCTGCTAACTACTAGGAATTTAGGCTGCTAGCGTTCCTTTCATTTGGCTTAAGGAATGGACCGAGTGCTCCGAGTTTAAACTAGATGTTCACACATGGACTAAAGGTGCTGATTCCTGCTAAAAAAATAGTAGACCCAGTGTCTTGTAACACAAGGTGGATCAACTAGCCTCTGCCCTTTGATCTTACAAATAGTAGCTGTGTTTTAATTTTAGTATAGTTTGTGTTACCTACATATATGACCAGGCTAAGGCTGGCTTTTGGGGCCTCGAAACAGTCCCATCTTCTGGGGCTCCAAGGAGTGGAATTGAGAGCGGGCGAGCCTTTTTTAACGTGGCCGCGCCGGTGCGCGCTGCCGATCATGCCAATGCCATCCGTCGCACGCGCGATATGAACCGATTGAAAACACAGGAATCTCTGTACGCTTCCGGGCGGCCAGGTCTAAATTCTAATCATGCGCGGCACAGGTGGATCCACATGGGACCCTCGCGTCGCCCACTCGCCTCTCCCGTGCTCGGCCGCCCCTCCGCGGGGTGCCTGCCTCTGCCTGTCGTGCTCGTGCCGGCCAGCCCGGCCTGGAACCTAATGTCGAGAGCAGTCTTGCGATCTACGCGTGGTAAATCAGCTGCTCGTTTTTGGGGGGTTTTTTTTGGAAGGGGAGTTGCTTATTACCCTCTGCATTTTAACAGGTCCTCAATTATCCAATTTGACCATTAAACTCTGTCAATGTTTTGAAGGGGCAGACATATGGAGCCCATACGCCAACCTTTCGAGCAAATGGAATATACATAGGATGGTCCTAGTTCCAAAAATAAGGATGCCAACGGCTAGCATGGAAAGAGGTAAAATACAAAGTAATAATTTTAACTGCTAACGTACATAAAGTTATTAAGATTTGTAACATAGAAATAATATTTGTACTTTTTTAATTATTACTAACATATAATTAAGAAAAAAAGTGTGTATTACAGATCGTGTCAGTATCTAAAATAACATCTGTTTTGGAACAAGGCAATTCTTACTAAAAGGTATATTTCTTCTTTTTTAAATTTATAAAAGACATATTTCCGCCGCTTGTTTTGCGGTGGACAATGGCGTTTTTTTCTCTTAAGAATAGGCAGGATTACAGCCTAGTTTTCAATTAATAGCAGGAGGAAATGTCAAAGCAACCGTAGATTAGAAATCCTACTCGTTTGTATTTTAGCATAACAACATATGCCTTACGAGTCGGACTACAGTTTTATTACGCAAATCACGTGCTATAATTTGATTCCCTTTGCGCAATTGCATCCAGCGTGGGGCCCGCCCAAAGTAAACCGCGATGGTCATTTTGACCGCCGACGTTTGGCGAAGCCACGCGACTTTAGACCTGGTGCTACTACTGGTTGGCCCGTGCCTGTGACTGGGTCGTCACGCGGCCGGCCTCCCTGGACCAGACACTGACCCGGAGCAAACGAAAGCGAAGCCGTGAACGGTTTATTCCTTCGTCTGAAAATTTCCTTACTATTAGATATTTGCCATCTCTTTGATACTACTTACAATCAGCAAAGGCTAGATTCTTTTTAGTTTAAAATTGATTTATGTTTATACTATTTATAGTAAATAATTTTTAAATGGTATATTTTTTAAAGATAAATCAATAGAAAAATTATAGTAAAAAGTATACTAAGTTTAGTTGTGCTAACTAAAATCTCATGATTTTTCTCTACGTACTATCTCTCATAAATAGCCAGAATTTTAATATTTAAATCATAAGCTATAAATCCAGAAGAACCCACCCGAAATCTTTAGGTGGCTAAATTAGCGAATCGGATTGTCAATCTGTCAGGCTCTGATTCCTTCCCCTCCAAAATATGAAAAAAGGGGGAAAATGGAGACGGTAAAAAAAATAAAGAGAGTAGATTACAAAACACATGCGGCTCGCGCTGTAGCTATCAACACCGATCGGAGTGATCATTCGATTGCTCGATGTCCGTGTAGGTAAGTAAGCGCGACTTCTCGTCTACGCCGGCCGCGGCAACTCTGTCGTTGCTCTCCTTGGTCGCGACGTCTGCTCTGGTGAGCTGCTTCGAGCGCTTGGCCTCGGCGGCCCAGTCCGTCCGGCCGATGACCAGCAGCATGCGCGCCATGCAGGTGGCCTGCGCCGCGAGTAGGCCGAACCACATGCCCTTGAAGTCGTAGTGGAGCCAGAACGCCAGGACGAGCGCCACGGGCGTCCCGACGAGGTAAAACGACCGGAGGTTGATGCTGGCGGCGTCCTTGGGCCGCGCGCTGCCGCGCAGCACGCCGCACCCAGTCGTCTGCGGGCAGTTGCCGAGCTCGCACAGGCCCAGGATCGGCAGCACCGCCGCGGTGAGCGCGACGATCGCCGGGTCGGCCGTGAACATGCTCGCCCACACGTTCCGCACGAGGAACGCGAACGCGGAGGCGAAGGCGCCGAACGCGAACCCCAGCATGAGCCCCACCGTGGCGGCGCGGCTCGCCTCCTCGGGCTGGCCCGCGCCGAGCTCGTTGCTGACGCGGGTGGACACGCCGAAGCTGAGCGACGAGGGGAAGATGTATATGAGCGACGTGGTCTGGATCAGGATGCCCATGGACGCTACCGTGGCCTGCGGGTTCAGGAGCAGGCCGCACAGCAAGATCATGATCTCGTACCACCACCACTCGAGGCAGACGCTCACGCAGCTCGGCAGGGCGAGGCTAATGAGTTCGCCCCAGCCGCGGAAGCTCTCGGCGGAGAGCACGAAGCCGCCGGTGCGCTTGTGGACGCCTTTGAAGAAGATGTAAGCAAGGAGGAAGAGGAGCAGGTTCAAGTTGACCAACACAGACGCCAATGACACCCCCTTGATGCCGAGGCCGAGGATGGTCACGAGCACGTAGTTGATGGGCAGGTGGATGGCAATGGCGAGCGTGGCGCAGGCGGTGAGAGGCAGGTTTATGGACTGCGTCCGAAGGTATGCCCGCACCGGATGGAGGAATGCCTGGAGGACGAGATCAGGGAGTGACGCTAGAATGTAGGTCTCGGCGACCTCGGCGATGCCGGCGTCCTGGCCACAGAGGAGGAGGAGAGGACGCATGTGCATCCACAGGCCACCGATGGGGACGGCGGCCGCGATGAGGAGGAGCACCGTCCGCTGCATGGTGACGCCAAGGAGCGAGTAATTGCCTGCGCCGAATGCCTGCCCGCATATCGGCTCCATGCCCATGGCGAGGCCGGTGAGGACAGAGTACCCGGTGATATTAGCAAAGCCGATGGCGAGGGAGCCGCCCGCGAGGGCCACCCCGCCGAGGCGGCCGAGGAAGAGCATCGAAATCATCGACCGGAGGTAGAGCAGCAGCCCCGTTAGGATCATCGGGAATGCGAGGCCAAGAATGGACCGCGCCTCGCCCCGGGCCGCAGATGTCAACATCGGCGGCGTCATCGGGAACGCGACACCCAAGGTAACGTTCCGTGCTTCCTTCACCACCTTGCCCAGCCGCCCCGGTGGCTTGCACACGAGCACCGGCGCCGGCTGCTGCGCCTCCGTCTCGTCCGCGGCCACCGGGATGGCAACCTCCCCCGCCTTGGCGAGCAAGGGCGCGGTGATGTCGCAGCACCCATGGGACTGAGGGTCATCCGGGCATGCCACCGTGGCGCCTGCGCAGGACGTCATAGCTGAAACAGAGGAGTGCTCTGCTTCGTTGCCCGCGCGTGCGTGCGGTTTCGCGAGGAGGTAGAGAGCTTTTACGGCGCTTGTTGGTAACTCCCGGGCAATTTACTCGGTACGCGCAGTTTTTATTTGAGAGAGAGAGAGAGAGAGAGAGAGAGAGAGATGGCGTTTTTTCGCTTTGTCTCCCCGTTGGAGGCTGGGGTGTTTTTTGGAGGAGTTGTGAGCCGCGTGTGGGGATGGGAAGCCCGGCAAGGGTTATATAGGCGCGGGAACGAGGAAGGCTCGGCGGCATGAGCGTGGCACTTAGCTAGCTGTAAGGGGTGTTTTTTTCAGTTTTTCTAAATAGTTTTTAGTTTTTATTATAGTATCTAACTTTTAAATAGAGTATTTTTAAAGATGAAGTCTATAAGTTAATTATAGTACACGTTAAAAACACAACATCCGTACCATCCAAAATCGCAAGCGAGTATCTCTCTCCGTAATCTCTGTCGCAAACAGCTAAAATTCAAAAATTTCAGTCAAGAGTCATAAGCCGCAGCCAAAAAGAACAGACCTTTAGTCTTTTGACAGTTCTCGGATGGTTTGTCATCGCTGTTGCTGTATCTATCGACTATGAACCAGTATTTTTCAAAATCAGATGCCAAAATTTACCGGGGCACCGAAAGTCCTGATATTTCTGATTTTCCAAAAAATTTGGCCAACTTTGACCGAAATTTTCAAATCAAAATTTGAATGTTTTTCAAGCTTAGATAAAAAAAGGAAAAAAATCAGTTTCCAAAGGGTTCAAACCCCCATAACTGTGGTCTCAAGGTATAACGCATAACCACCACGCTATGTGCACACACGTGACTACGAGTGGTTACAAATTTCTCTTATATTTGACAAAAAATAAAGCATTCAAAAACGGAAAACTTTGAACTTATCAAGCTCTACTGGAGGAGCGATAATTCCGATTTTTCCGAAAATCAAATGGGTTTTAGCTGATTTTTGAAACCCTGCTAAGAACCACCCATACGAATTATCTTCCATTTCTTTCATGTATTCTTGTACCTGCTCGTTCAACAACAGTATTGTTTTTTAGAGTAAGGCCCTACTTCAAACATATTTTAAGCCTTTGGCTTCTAGAAGTTACTTGAAACACGTTGTTTTTTTAATTTCAGCTCTATTTTTGGTTTTCTGGATTTTTTTGGCTTTTTTTTGTTTTCTTTTGTTTTTCTATTATTACTTTACATTGCCTTAAAAGATGTAGCGGTGTTTTTCAATTTTTGTCATTTTTTTACTTAAAAAAGCTAAATTGCTACAGTGTATTTGTAGCCAAAAGCAAAAGTCACAAACCAAGTTTTGAAATTGTTACCTAAATCAAAAAAGATGTACTTATACTACCAAAGTTCCTTTTGCGAAACATATTTTAAGTTTATCTAAGTTGGTTGTACTGGCAGTACTAGTGCCTTTTTGCTTCATATACATCCTTTTGCCTTAATTACTGCAGCAACTGATTAACATATTAGCGTCACTAGTCAAAGGTAATAAATCTTAATCTGCAGTTTTTCATACTCTTATTCAGACCTAGCGGTCTGGGAGGCGATCAGACTGATCGACATGAGCGGTTTGACCGACAGCCATCAGCCGAGCTAGCGGCTGACCGGCAAGAGGGTGATTTCGACAACAAATTTTATATTTTGAGAAATTTGGTAATGGTTTGGTTTGTTCGAACCTACATATATGTTGTATGAAACATGTTTTGACTAACATTGCTCAAATTATGAAGAACTTATGCCTATAAATGATTTCTTGGTCTTTAAATACGTAGAGAGACTTAGAGTCAACAATGGTCAATTGTGAGAATCGAGGCTACGCACATAGAGGAGCTGAGGCATAGAACGATCATAGATGCTGGGTGAGATGGCTGAGCTCAAGCATGGCACAAGGTTGACAAGAGATATTGAAGGAAAGATTTAAGCAACGAGTCAACGTGTGGTCCAAGTGATGCGTGATCCGGTGAAACTAAAATGGGAGAAATATGTCAACGTGTGGTAAACCAATGGTGCACATACACATGGCAAATATAACGATTGCTTGCACGAGAAGATGAAGACCGGGTAAAGAAGGGCATTTTGGTAAACTGACTAAATACCGAAAACTATGTGAATCATAACCGCGGCGTTTGGGAAGGCGATTTAGGTCAAGAAGTTGTTGAGAAAATCAAGTGGATCAAATGCTAAAGAATTAGTAGATTTGGGCTCATATATTTTAAAAAGCTTGCATGATTTAAGTGTGTGAGTAAAACTCGTGTTGTGTTAGGTTAACGAGTTTTCTCGTATGTGCTAGTGTATAATATCTATTAGGGTTAGCTGTAGGTTGGTTGTCTTATCTATTTAACAGGTTAGGATAAAAACTTACTAGTCAATTATCCACCCCATCAATCATTCTAACCAAGTACTCTAGGGTTAAGGTTTAAGAAATGTGGGTGTTGTGGTGTGATCTCTTGTCCTTTAGGTGGACTGGCTGTAAAATATTCATTTTCAACTAGCGATAGATCAACTTTATTCTTCACTCATGAAGTCTTCTTGATTTGATTGATTTGCTCTTGTTCTTATTGGTTTTAATATCTTATATCCTTTTTTTGATTTTTGTTGTGTTAAGACGTGTAAGTGGTGGAGATGACTTATAAAGATTAATTCTCATCTGTCTCGGCATTAGGTCTTGTAGGATTTTAATGTTGTCCGGTTTTGCTTAGATTTGACCTTATCTTGAGATTTCTTTATCTATGATATTTTACATCAAATCCTTGGGAGAAATATCTTGCTATGATATGTGAAAACTCATCTAGAGCTATCTTGGTTATCCTCTGCCCACGAGCAAGTCATGTCCTGAGATTTTGAAGTTTGTCTGGTTTTAGTGCAAGCTTACTTGTTTAAAGGAAATGTTGGAATTTTGATTAAGATTTATGCATTTTTTTTGAATGAAATAGGCTCGTGAGACACCTAGCAAGGTGCATACAAAGTTTTATCTATTTTGATTGAGGATTTTAGGAGTTGCATTAATTTTTTGTCTTGACTCGGGCTGATTTTCTATTCTGAAAGCAGGGGAGCGGTCAAACTGCCCTTAGACTTGATCCACCCTGCCACTGATTAGACCACCTTGACCCTGTCGGTCTGACCGGCCAGCGGTTAGATCGCTGATGCTCCATTGGATAGACCGGCCTCCCTATAGCGGTCAGACCGGTGAGGAGCAGATTTCTCTTTCTCTCAGGTTTTTAGTTGTTTGCTTTGGTTTTGGGTTCTAATTCTAATCTTCATAACTCAGCAGCTATCGAAGTGAAGAATTAATGAATACTTAGAGAAAATCTTTGAAGTCATCATTCACCCCCTCTGTTGCCATACCAATTCTACAATTTCTATATACTTATCCTTTCTTGTTATGTCTGTAACGTCCTAAGGTCCAAACCAGCTTAGACTTAACCCTATTATGGATAAGCTACGCACACGTAACAACCTGCTTGTATTTTCATTCTCGCTTCGCACAAAACGGTTAACCAGATGTTATTACTAAGGGTCCCTATGAGTTTATATGTTAGTGTTTTTCATGTTAAGCTAACAATGTGGGACTAATCCACATCCTCATGTTCACACACACATAAACCATCATGGGCCGAGGTATTATAATGTCATATGTACTTTTTTTTAACAAAAATACCACCTTTAATGTTGAAAAAAGATTACATAAAAATTATATTACAAAAAGAAATGGGCAATTTTGCTATGACTCAATTGATACGAGTTTGATTCCCCTTAGATTAATGCTGGAATTTTCGCTGAGAAACATTATGCATTTGAATATACTTGCAAATGATTTGTACAAACAATTTCATATCCCAAGATGTTTTTGTCGGCAAAAGCCATAATAAGTCTATGAGTGGGTTTTTTTATCGTGGCTTTAGTTTTTGGTTTATAGTTTTTGAATTTTAGCTGTTCGTAAGGGACAGTATGAAAAGAAAAAAGTTGCATACGATTTTAGTTGGTACAACTGAATTTAGTAGAGTGTGTACTACAATCTATCTATCAACCTATCTTAAAAAGATGTATCTTTTAAAAGTTAATTATTATAGTAACAAAAACCAAAGGCAAAGACAAAGTGGAAAAGAAATATCCGGATTGCTTACATAAAAAGCTATCTAAGCCACACCTAGCTAGTAGTAAAATTATAGTAGCTGGGATCTTTACGTTATCAAGTACTCTCCGCATCTAGCCGTAACAAGATGTTTGGACGCTTTGGGACTGTGCTCAATTGGATTTTTTTTGTGGTTTTTGTTTTTTACTGTAACTGACTTATTTTGTACTAGAATAGTTAGTTGATAGCTTTTTTATTACAATTAAATTTGAAATTTTAAAAAATATAAAAACAGATTATCCTATTACAGATAATGCAAAGGGGTACAGAAAAAAAAGAAAAGACAAAAATTTAAAAACTAAAAGTTAAAAAAAAACGAAATTAAAGAATAACGAACTAAAAGTCATAAACCGAAACGAGGAGGTGTTAAGTGCTCTGCATCTTGCCGCCCTTGGTACAGTTTATCATTAAAAGTAAGCAGCTACTTAAAACCAGGTGTTTGGAAAACTAGGGACTCTCTGTCTGGGGTCGAGATGCAAGTGTGTGGTTTCACTTACCCAAACCAGCAACGATTTGATCATCTCTGCTTCGATATTCTCCATAAGTAGCCTTACCCAACCTAGTAGCCGCTTTTCGCAGCAGATGCACACTAACAATAGTAATGGATCTGCGTATATGGATTGCATCATTGTCCTGGATAGGTGCGTGCAACATGCCATGTTACGCGTGAGGAAACCTAGGCCTTTGCCTTGCAAGTTGGGTCATGCACGCAGTATGTGCGCATCGGCTTTGCTAGGCATATATATGGGGAATGCACCTTTGCGAACAAGTGGCCATATCACAACCGATTACCGAGAATTTTTCGGGGTCCATGACCAGTCTAGTAGCAATAGCGTTGGCCTTGTCTTCACCAATGGCCAACCGGAATGGTCCATGGCCTGGCCAACTGCCGAGATTGGTCGATGCAGCCATGCAGGCCGGGGTCAGGATTTGCATCTTTTACTGGAGTAGTACCGCTGAAACGTTGGACAAGAGTTGGAGTCATCCAAGCTTTGCATTGTTGCCTCGGTGATGTGGTGGTTGCATGTGTCGAGATGGTCCATGCCTTATGCCACGGCCTTGTTGTATTTTTAGCCGGCGCCAAGCTACTATTGGCTCACCCGCTAAGTGTAAAAACAAGTTAGGTGCATGCATAACCTCCGCCTCCCGCCCGTTTGTCGCGAGACGCTGTCCTTTTGTTGCCTAGCTCCTGGCCGAAGCCAATATCCATGGAGCGGCAGTTGAGGCCACGAGTGCGCTTTTTTGGAGCAACACCAACACCTGTTTTTGCTACGTACTAGTACCGCTATATGCGTGTCGTCGCCTTGGGTTTTTTTTGGCTTAAGCCTTACGAGGCGAGGCGAGCGAAACCCGTGGCCGCGAAAGTGACAAGGGGCGCATGTGTTATTTTCGCATATGTTCTGTCGACGCCCACCGGGCAGGGTATCAAATCGTGGCTTCTAATTTTTTTTTACCTTAACAGCTGAAAATATACTCTATCGATTATTTCTTTTTCTAAGTAATTAAAATTTTAAAAATAAAAAAATATATTATCATAGATAATGTAAAAGAATAAACAAAAAAAATAAAAGAGATAAAACTAATAAGATAGAAGTAACATGTTGACGCCGGTTGAACGAGCCATAAGCTGGCCCTAGCCTGTTGCGACGGGGCCGCAGAGGACGTCGTGCACCGCCATAAACGCCTCTTTTGGCGCGTCTGCCGTCTGCGCTACGCTACTTGTCGTGATGTCACGGTAGCGAAAATATGTGCGCGAATACGGTTTGTCTTCGTTTAATTCGTGGATGGTTTGGGTTTTCCAAGCGCTCTGGGCGAGCTCGCCCTGGGCGTACGTGACAAAATCTTTGTTTTCAGTGCTGCGCCGTCCACATGGGGTACTTCACCGGCATGCTGTGTCAGGAATTCTGGTCCAGGTGCTGACAAGGGGGGCCCACGCGTGGTATTGGATAGGCGTTGCCATGTCTTGAACTGCGACGGTTTTCATTGGCTCTGCAACTTCTGTTTGGTTTCTAACTTTTTTTGTTTTTTGTCTTTATTTTTTATATTATCTATAATAATATTTTTATTTTTAAATTTAATTATATAAAAAAATTAACAATAGTTATAGTATATTTTTAGCTACTACAGCGTAAAAAAAAGCTCTTTGAAACACTATTTTAAACACACAAATATATATATATACAATCGGGGGTCTTAGCAGCAATTTCCTTGTTTTTCAGATACTGGTGTATTCGAGAGCTTTGACCTTGAAAGTCCATGGGAGAATTGTCGATGTGTACGTGGATCATTGGATCGATAATAGTAAGGAGAGCCTAGCTTAGGAGGATTGTCTCGGATGGCTTGAACATGTCAAAATTTATTTATCACAAGGATAAAAACATTTATGCTTCATGTAACTAATTTACTAGTACATCCCAGGTGATAAAACTGTCATGCTTCATGTTATGTGCGATGTTTAGCTGGAGGTTCAGATCACAAACCAGGCCCACGGTAAGTTTCTGTCAATATTTCCTTGCTACTATGCATACAATGATACACATATGGGGTATAATTAACCATTCATCATCTGGAGGAGTTACATAGAAATTTTTCTATGTGTTGGCATATCAAATTAAGGCTGTTCTTATGAGGTATTTTGGAGGAACAAGCTAGGTACTCGATCGATGCAACATATGTGGCAAAGTCGATGCTCTTTATCTTTATCAGATGTGGATCAAATTATTTCCCCGAAAAGAGCCTCTTTTCTGATCTGGAGTGAATCATTTGCCCAAAAAGAAAGTGAAGAGAAGATTTGGCACTGCAGTATGCATGTGCCCTTGTCGTTGTAGTCCTGTAGACGTGGTGTTACCTTAAAAATAGACGAACAATTGTAGCTAAGATCGGCGAAAGCTGTTAGCGTTGCCCGGGAATCACAGAACTGTTGAGGAAGGATTCCTGCCCTACTTCGAGCTGACAGTAACTTCAATAAAGCAAGGTATACCAAAGTGTGCCACGATAACTTCGGCATGACGTTGCACTTCAAGAGTTCATCCTAGAAGAGGTCCATGGACTAACCCTGAACGAGGTCCAGAGTCCATCCTAGACAAGGTCCACAGACTAACCCCAAACGAGGTGCGGGAACCAACCCAAGACAAAGTCCAGATACCAACCTCGGCTAGGCGTGATGCTTCGGCAGTTCGGCGGTTGACAGTGTCGAGTGGGAGTTTGGGGAGAGTTCAACCCGGCCCTAGGGGCTCACCTGATGTAATAGATGAAACTATTCTTGGGAGTGAACTAGGCCCCGAGGGTGAACTTGTAACTTCACTTGTCTTCCTCCTCCACTCTATAAATAGAACCCTTGTAAATGGCAAGGGAGGAGGCCATTTGTAACACTTGACACCTATATGTGTAGAACCGAAGATGGCAACAGAGAGGAGTGAATAGTGCCTCAAATTCTCTCTCAAGTATTCACTAATCCTTCATTTTAATAGCTACAGAGCTATAAAGATTACGAAGAAAAGCTACCACAAAAACTTGTGAACTGAGATATTAAAATCCTAAGAAAAATTAGCACAAATGGAACTACCGTCACTGTACTTACAGTACTACCACTTGCTACAGTAAACTTAGGATGAATAGTAAAATCAACACGATTTTAAAACTAAAATCGATGGAACTTTTGATCCGTAGATCCAAATGACATAAAATTTTGTAGAAATCTTCTCTAGGATATTATGGACCTATTCCAACAAACGGTCATAGAAATCACTGCCATAGTTCTGATATTTTTGCGATTAAAAAAAGAGTGCACCAAAATCGAGCCAAAATCAAAATCGATTAATACAATTTGCTCGTGGGTGAATGATGACCAAGATGAGTCTGAATGTATTCCTACATATTAAAATAAGTTAGAACATCAAAGATATCAAGCTAAAACCCTAGGATCATGAAATCGCTCGAAGAAGCCAAAGTCAAGCAAAAATGGATTTTCTCATGAACTTACTATCAAAGTACCCAGATGGGTGGAGATAAATTTTTAGATATTATCTTCATCTTTTACACGTCTTTAACACAACAAGATCAAGAGGAGAGATCAAAACCAACCGAAACAAAAACACAACAATCGAAGTATGAGAGACTAAGGAGATGCACAACGATTGATGTATTGCTTATTTGAGAAACTAGGTTTTACAGCCACTCTATCTTGAAGACAAAGAGTACATAATGCATTCAACTCTTAAACCCTAATCCTAGACATGAGAGCACAAGAGATGAATTAGATGGTTAACCACATGTCTCTATCCTAACCCTCTTTTATAGATGGGCTAGCCAGCCATATCCACCCCTTAGTGGATACTATCCACTTAGTACAATAGAAAAAACCCGTTAACCTTACACACATGGATCTTATTCACACATATTCCTTATGCACGTTTTTTAAAAGCACATAAGTCTGTATCAGCTAAATCCTTAGTCCTGATATGTCTTGATCAAACCAGCTCTACCTTAACCTAAACCGCTCTCTCAAGTGTTACTCATGCGCCGCACTTTTGATCCAATATAGTTTTCGGTATTTTAACCAAACTATCAAAATAACCTTCATGGACTCAGTCTTTATCTCTTATTGTAAGTAATCATCATGATTGTCACGTATAGGTGTACCACTAGCTTATCACACATCGCTAAGTTTTTCCTGTCCAAGTTTCACAAACCACAGCTTACTTGGACCATCCAAGCTATATGGTGTAATCTTGCTATACCAACTTGCCTTCAATATTTTGTGGCTTTTCTCATGTCATGCTTGAGCTCATTATTTCACCCGGTATCCTCGATCATTTCGGGCATTAGCTCCTCGATGAGTATAGCCCCAATTCTCGCCGTTGACCATGGTTGATTTCAAACGATCCTGCGCATCCAAAGATTAAAAAAATCATTTTCAAACACAAGTTCTTCATAACTTGACTCACATTAGCTAAAATATGCTTAATGAAACATATATCCATTGACCTTGGTCAAGCCAACTCAATCCATGACTCAATTTCCTAAAACCCTATTTTCTGCGAAATTCGATAGTACCGCACGCAACATGCTGGTACTACCATATTATGATATTACCTCTCTATAAATTAGCTACTACCAACTAGAAATCGGAACTACCGTTTTGCAGTATAACCGCGCTCTCACTACGGTATGACCGCTGACACAACGGCGGTATTATCGATTTCCCTGAAAAATTCAGAAATAGATCCAAACAAAGTGTAATTTATGCAAAATTACTTAACCACTTCACAAAATTTGTAATGGTTCATCACAATATTATTCTGAACCTTCTCACATGGTCTCTTAATATGCAATACTCTTGTTTATCCATTCATGTGTGATTTTCGTTAAGTCCTTTCATATTTTTGGTGATACTTCAATCTGATCAAAGGTGCTTACAAATTTACTGATCAATCTCGTATCGACGACAAAATTATACATGCTTGTCTCCAAATGTGGATGCAGGATAAAAGACACCACACAAGCCGATGCTCTAGACTTTTATCCTGTTGGTGATCTAAGGGCATTTGACAAATGGATGAATGTCAAAAACGGAATCCAATACTCTCAATTAGTCATTTACCTGCGTTTGGTCTAAGCAAGGATATTACAGTAAACAATTGCTGCAGAAAGCAACCACATTGATAACCTCCTCAGGAACCAGCACAACGCCTCAGTCTGCAGGCCTTCGTGGAGAAGATAACCTCCTTGTGATATTTTATTTTTGTACGAATATTTGGGCTTTCTATAGTCCTTTTTAATATAGCTTAATTAATTAAGGTCTTTCTTACTGTTACTTTCAAGAAGAAATCGTTCTACAGTAAGGAACTATGTAATGCTGTAGTCAAACTTGCCATGATAAGTTGGTCTTTGAAAATTATATAGCTTGAGAGGGCATGGACGATGACCCAAAGCTTGAATTTTAACTCAGGTAGCGTAAATCGTGTATATTGAATCGTCATCCCCACATATAGGGATAAATCAGAAAAATGGAGAGATATGCTTAGATATGGACAACGCATAAATATACACACGTCAACGCTCAAGGTCTTCAGATAACTGGAATCTTTTCAGACTAAGAAATTTAATTTTGCTGTCCTTGCATGGTTCGTCAGTCTTTGAAAATCATCTTGATGGTATTTAAAGATAGGTGAAAAGTGCGTTCAGCAAAAGCAAATAAATTTGGAACTGACCGTATCTGATTTCAACTGTATAATAATACGTTAAATAATTTGTAATTAAGAAAAACATCTGAGTAACACTCCACGTCTTTTTAATGTGAATGGAGTTTCTCCTATTGGACATTGAAGACAGAACCCAGAACAGAGGATAACTAGGGCTCAAAAAGAGCTTTACCAAGAGATATGCATCAGAAAACAGTTGCACAGGCTTGTGTATCTCTCTCTATCGAGGCTCTGTCGGAACAACAGTTGCAAAGTTTCGTGCTTTCATACTGAAGTCGAGCTACTCTACAGTCTTAAGTTGCCAAACGATCTATGGGTGTAGCGATCTGGCATTAACACGTACGTACGCTGCACTCTTCCACCACTCATGCAGACGGCTAGCCGATGTGGACAACGCCCATTTTTGAAGTCATCGAAATGAACATTTGGACGCATCAACGCCCTCGAAGAAATAGAGACATAGCAAGAAACCTCAATCGGGTTCACTTTGCAGTCAATTGAGTACGTAAAAGGTGGGAAACGTGAAAACGAAAGAAGAAAATCTCTAGGCTACACGACTACGGAGTCGGAGACTGCGGGCATGGACTATGGAGTGCGTGTGCTCCGTGCGAGGCACGGGCACGGTTGCGGTCTCGGCGGGGCAAGCGACCGGCACAAGCTGTTCCCCGGCGGCGACTCCGCAGCAACACCGCGCGACCAGCAGGCCAGCAGCGCGCGCGCGCGAGAGGGAGAGGGAAAGCGGCACCGCCCGACATCTCCCTGTCCCCGCGCCCACCACGGCCTTGAACCATTCCGACCCCCCCAACTGGCGACGTCGGCGTGTCACGTCGCGCGCCTCGCTCGACCGGACGGTCGTTTGTACCGCGCGACAATACCCGTTTAAAAGTCTCGCTTGCGCCTAGGAGAAGCCTCGCCACGCTGCGCCTCTCGCTAGCTCTCGAGCATTTACCAGGTCTTGCCGTTGCCTGCCGACGTGAGGAAAAAAGAGGAAGGCGTGGATGCGTTCGTCCGAGGTTAGAGGTGTGCAACCGGCCGTACGATAGCACGACTGTTTTGGCTTCTGTTCTGGTGGTTGCTTACGAGTCGCTCGGTCACTCCTTTGCGGATCAGTAACTCTTGGCACAAATGTTGGAAATTTCTCTCAATAGATCAATACTCACTCTGTTCCTTGACTTTCTATAGTCCGTGCCGTCAAGATTTCTAAAATCTAAGCATTAATAGATTTAAAATTATCTAGATTACCTACACAAAAATTATATTATTAGATTTATTGTTAAAAATACTTTCATAATATTATGATTTTATCAGTATATCTTGGTTTGAAGTTATAAAAAGTAGCGGTTAAAGTTGTTTCTCAAAGACCATAAAAAATAAAAAACGTCAATTAAAAAAGAACGAAGAGAATATGTTATAGTTACTAAATAGTAAGGGATACATATATAGGACATGAATGTTTTTATATAGTTGTGAAATTGATTTTTAAAGAACATACTATTGAAAACTAACTTTAAACTGCTAAAGAACTACTAAATTTCAACGATGATTAGCAAACTCATTTGACTTTTTAATCATTTGGACAAACTATATCTAGTATTACACTTGAAACTTTTTCTCTTTTTTACTATCAATGAAACATTTTTTCAATGTAGGGTCATTTTTTTAGTAGTTTAGACTTGGTAAGTCCCGTATCGTTATTGAGTACCTTTTACTAATCGGATATTGTATACCTAATTTTGAATGTTTTAGCAGTGTTTCTAGTTTTAATTCCTGTTTCTAATGGGAATTGAGCGTGAGAGTTCCAGCCGCAAAAGGAGAAGTTAAAACACAACGGTCAAAATCTAGATGTGGTTAGCGTAATTTTTTTTTATAAAAATCTTATATGTGAAACAGGTCGCGTTAACCTTACAATAAAATATCTAGGTCTGCTTGCCCTGTTATTGGGCTTATATATACAGTACAGCAGGTTGGTGAATTGAAAGTAGTTTATTATATTAGTTTTTACAACATATTATGTTCAATAAGGAAAATTAGGGTATGTTTGGAAGGTATGAATTTCACAGTAAACAGCATAACTCTGAAAATGTAGAAAAATTCTCGTGTTTTAAATAGAGCCTCATCGAATTGGCCTCGTTGACTATTTGCATAAACACAGATTTAAGAATTTTTTTATCAAGGGCAAACTCGGCTTTAAGTCGATCGCCCAAACTTACAGCATTAGCTTATTTGTAGAAGATGGCTTAATAAGCTTAAGTGCCAAAATATTTCTTGTCAATAATGACTAAAGGTAAAATGCAGTCGTTGTCGATGTGTGTGTCCTCTAGAAGCCACTTGGCAAGACGCCACGAAGCCGACTTCTCACATAACACCGTAAGTCTTGGAAGAGTTTGGTCTTATACATGCAAGCCATGAATAAGATTTATTGTGTGAAGTCTAGAGTGATTAATTCTGTTTGACCAAGCTATGGCAGCACACCTCGCTTTCGTTATGTGAACTGAGGCATGACATGTCAAATAAAGCAAACGCACGACCGGCCAAAGTAAGATTTAATTGCAATATAAGCAAACCATATGTGTACATTTTCGTATATTGACTTATCTGAGCCGACATGGTTGAGCAATGTATGCAAGTACGTAGGAAGTTGGAGGCGATCTTTTGCTCATGTACCTAGAATTGAAATCGAAGGTGATCGAGCTAGGTTTCGCTCATCTTGTATTGTGAAGGTGTTGTTTGGCTTGACTTCATTTTGCAACTTTTCCTGAGGATAAGCTGAAGCGGAAGCCAAAATCCAAACTCATGCGAGTGCATCTCTGTCGTAGTCGTCCCTATTTTTTCATATCATTTTCACATCACCTAGAGACAATAGCAGAGACAATCTCTCCGATATATTTCACTTCACAAATTTTATATTCCTCTCATCCAATTTTGTATTATTTTCATAATAAACTCTCACCTTATCTCTCAAATTCCTCTCGTTTGTGCGGCCCACAAACTGCATCACCGAGGGACAGCGCGCCACGATCCAATGGCCGGAGATGTCGTCCCTTGTGCGTTGTGTTGTGCACGGACATGCCAACATCCTATCTCTCGTCACATTTTCTCTCCTCCAAGTGGGATTATGGCTGATGTCGCAAGCGAAGACACAACATACATGGCACCATAATATCTACAGTCAACATTTAGCCTCATTATCCTGAATTTTGGGGGTTTTTTGTCTCCTTGATCTTCTCCTTAAACTACTCCCCAGTCACTAATTATAAGTCATTTTAAGTTTTTTTTATAGCCTTAATAATAATACACTAGTGTATATAAATAATAAAAGTTGCATATTATGAAAGTATTTTCCAAGACAAATCTGATAATATATTTTTCATGCTAATTATGTATATTTATACACTGGCATAGTGGAAAATCACCCACCAACTGTGGTAATTGAAGAGCAAAAAATCATAATAGGAAATCCACACAGAATTGAACCATGGTGGTTAATCAAAGAGCTAAAGTATTACACTATTGGGCTATGCAATTATATCTAATCTATAGATCGTGGGAATCAAACTCTGGTGGTCAGTCAAACTCTAGTGGTCAGTCAGATAGCTAAGGTACCACCATTTCGGCCAAGGAACTGTTGATTGAGGTGAAATTGAGAAAGGGAACATAAAAGGTTTACTAGCCGGGGTAGTAAGTCAACGACAATCGACGTGGCTAGTTGGAGCTTCCAGTGGGTGTCCATTCTAGAGGCAAGAAAGACCTTGCCTATCATTGTCGTAATCTTAATTAGACCCGGAATCTATCTATATCGGCTCTAGCGTACGGTGTTTAGAGATTAGACGGCCATGCATCTCGCTCATATGACCGAGATCGAGCGACATTTAGTCTTGTCTACCAGTCTAGCTTGTTTTCACGTGAAAAGTATCTCCACATGCAAGCGATCAAAAGAAGAAAAAGAAACATCATCCGTATCAACGATCTGTCAAAAGCTTCTAGAAAGGAAAAAATGTGCGTTAGTCTTTGATTTACGTAACGAGTCAGGACTAGAGATATAGTATGGGCCCGTCCGGATGAGGACATTTGGACTGGGATTTTTGTCCAACCCTATCTATATAAATAAAAACAACAGATAAAATTCAAGATATCTTCTTTATTTTGAGAGTAAGAAAATCCACAATAATCCTAAAAAATCCTAAAAATTCTTACATTAATCGAGAAAAAAAGAGAAGCATCCCCACCACTTATTTTGAAATAAACAGCTGGGTCGTTACATCACCATTCAACAAGCTAACATAAACAGAATAAGGTACCAAGGGCAAAGTCACCGTGGCGACAGGCACACCACACGCACCCGATAGTTATCCCATACTCCCTCGCTCACAAAACAACTTCAAGCCCCGTCGTAGCAGCCACAGTAGCACTAATCTCGCTAATTTCCAAATAAAAATGCACTTCAAAGCATCAAGACAAACTTGAGTAAATCAAGAACTAAAGTAAATAGAGGACGGAGGTGAGCGTAGAGAGAGAGGTGAAGGGGGAGGAGCCATTGGAGGGTCGGTGTCGGTGGTGAGGAACCGAGCCGGTAGCCGGCTGAAATACCCCTCATTCGTTAATTAACTATTAAGCGTGATTAGTATTAATCACATGGGTTAAGTAGTTAGGTGGTTAATGGGATTAAGTGCTAAGTTTAAAGATTCGGTAGAATTCAAAATTTTGTTGTAACCATTGCACACAATAGCACAAGTAGGATAAACACTAAATAAATCCAATCTCTATTAAAGGTTTACAATTACATCAGGGGAAAAGCTAGTTACACACAAAGACCATTTCATACATCCGCACATGCATAAGAAACATTACACACGTTATTACATTGCCACAAGAGTAGCTCTTAATACATGTTATGCATTTCATACACTAGGAATCACCGTCGAACCACACACCCCACCTTTTTCAATTGAGAGCAGTTAATAGTTTAGATACCAAAAAAGACCGAACAAAAGCACGAAAATCCAGAATCAGCTAGAAAGAGAAAGATTGCCGTCAGAGCCCTCGAGGTTAATCTCGGGCGGGGTATTCCGTTCACGGAGATACCTGACCGTCCGGGGGCCAGTCGGCACCTCTCACAACTATAGGGTTCATCATCCGGTTTAAAACAAACCTGTTTTGCAGCACAAACACTGTAGCACAAACAGCCTCAACAAGTGTCAAGAGCCAAGTAAGTAAACCAACCCCAGGTGGAACCTCCCCAGCACAACCATCGGCCAGAATGGCCCTCCCCCAAGTGTTAATATCTAGCACAATAGTAGGAGAGCAACAAGGACCAAGACCAACACACGTCCTCAAGCCAGCAGACCATCACGGACCCCCCAGCGTAGCCAGCGGCATAGCCGGCGGCCAATCCGGCTTTCCCAAGATATTTTCGCGTAGCACAGCAGCTGGAGCAGTAGAACCAGGGCAGATACAACCCCCAGAAAGAGCAACCCCAAGCAAGCGCCAGAGCTCAGTCACAAGCCTCCAGTAAAGAGCACCAGCATTTCTTCCTCCCCATTCCCATCCTCAAGCCACAAGCCAAGAACCACCAAAAAGATTTCAGCCCCACCATCCAACCAAAGCTAGCTCAAGCAGCCAATCAGGAGCCAGTCAAGAGCAAGGGGCTGGACCAAGAAGGGACCGCAAGCCGCAAGCCAGAAGGAGGCCATCACTGGGACCAGTTGGCACACACACAACCAGACAACGCCCACAAGTACCAACATCAGCACCACCGCAGCCGAAACCACCCAACACCCACCGGCAAAGGTAGCCACATACATCCCCTCATTACTAGCTTTTTCAGTAGCACATCACACCCAGCTAGTAAATCCACCGTGTAGCATAGCATCACAAGCACACCACAAGAACCGGCACAACTTTTCAACTATCAGTAAGAGGAGGTAGAGAAGAGGGAGGTTACCGTAGTTGTAGGTGGGCGGCGGCACGCCGCCAGTAGCTAGCACACGCCCCCAAGAGCCACTACACATCCCCCCGGCATGCGAGCGGTTTGGGCTCCGCTGTGCTAAGCCACGACAGCCTACCTCCAAGCCAACCCTGCATTAGCACCAAAACCAAAATAATCAAAACAAGGGTAATAATAACCAAGTGCAAGTAAAGGGAAGAGAGCGATCGGGCCTAGCAGGGCCGGATCTGGGCCGAAGGCCATGGATCCGGCTACCGGCATAGCCGACGCGGCACAGAGGGAGGGAGGAGTGGCGGCGCTGGGGTAGAGGCGAGGTAGACCGGTGGCGCGCAGGGAGAAGAGGGAGAGAGGCGACGGCGCGCAAGAGGAGAAGAAGGGGGGGAGAGAGGAGGCGGCGCGGCGCAGAGAGGGGAGGCAGCGCGGTGCAGAGAGAGAGAGGGGAGGGGAGGCGGCGCGGCGCGCAAGGGGTAGAAGAGTGAGCCGACGGCAGCAAGAAAAGAAGAGAGGAGGGGGAGGTATAAGAGAGAGAGAAGAGAGGGGAGAGCAGGCGGCGTCGGCAAGGTGAGGAGAAAGGAGAGAGCAGGCAGCGGCGCGGTAGAGGAGAAGAGGCGGTGTCGGCCAGAGAGGAAGAGAGGAGTGTAGGAGGCGGCGGGTGAGAAAATGAGAAGGGGAGAGGAGGAGGATCGGTAGGAGAAGAAAAGGGCGAGGACTGGGAGTGGGCCGGCCGGGCGAAAACAGTGGGAAAAAGAGCAGTGGGTCGGTCAGGTTTGGAAAATTGAGTAAATAAAAATAAATAAATACGTATGTATATGCATGTATATAGATATACATATATTTCTATCAGCCCGCATTTAATTCCTTTTTCCGCATAATCAAAAATAGTGGTGAGTTTTATTAATGCTTTCAAGGCCAGTTTAATTTTGATGCATGAGTATATTAGTATTATTAGTCGCCAGCCTAAATTATGTTGTCGTTAAATTTAATTATTGGGAGGAGTAAGTCGTAAGCTAGCACTGCTAGTCCGGTCGTTAGTAGTTTAATTTAAGGGTAGTATCGCCAACACTTGGAAAATCCGATAGCCACAAAAACCCAAAACCTAGAAGCCTCGCGACATATTATCGCATTTACTAGTTTAGTTTATTCTTCACCGAAGCCGTACATTATTTTAGTAGCCTCATATTACTGCAAGAGGCAATCCGAACTCGCAAAGGAAAGAATACTTGGGTAGAGCGGAGGCTCAGGACTTTTTGGCTAACTCAGGCAAGCATCCCATTGATCAATCCTTGAGTATTTTCAATATCTCAGTATTTTGATACTATTTTAATATCACCCTGCATTTCAAATAAAAAGTTTTTAAATGTATGCTTTGAGAAAGAAAGATCGGCGACTGACGGAGCAGTCGGCCGTGTAGATAAATAAAAGGGTGGGCAGAGGTTGCCTTGGCAGGTATCAGAAGGGCAGGTTGGGGACCTCTGTATAGGGTATAATATAAGGAGTTAACCTACTTCATCTGTATGAAGGGACCGTATTAATTCGTATCAACCACATTTCGTCTGAAGACGGACAGGGTTAGTAGTTCTATTAAGGTTATTATATTCTCCACTTGGGTAAGTATTAATCAAAGGAAGTGAACCCAAGGCGATTGTGATCAGCAAGGGGATCGAACCTCGTGCGAGGCGATCGATATTCAGCGAAGTACGTAAATCACAAGAACCCGAGACGATCGATATTCAGCGGGGTACATGAATCGCAATAACACGAGGCGATCGATATTCAGCGGTGGGAGTGCGCGAAGCGATATATTACGCGGTGGAGTCTTTGGGTAGGGTTGAGCAAACCGGCCCGACCAACGGCTATGTCCCTTTGAGTGAGTTTGGGCGAGGTGATTCCGTCAGGGCTACCAATTGAGAATAGTCGGGTGTAGATATAATATACTTGATAGTTACAAAAATTCTGTTTCCTGATCTGGGCACTGCATCTTAGGAAATGCGGCAATCCGTACGCCATTAGGATCAGAATGATGATGGGTAAAGTGATACAAGCCTGCGCAGTGCTAACCAAACCATGAATTCATGCCTGTCTCCGGGAAAGGAGATTACGGGAACTTACGGAAGTTCTTCGCTGTTCATACAAATGTTCAGTAGCTTTCAAAATAATAAAAATCGAAATCTTTCACAACCAAAAACCTTATTTTCTCTATGAGCATAAAGATTGGTTTTTGAGCTTGAGAGTAAAGCAAAAGAGAAAGAATAGATAGAGACATTTGTTGCATATTTGTTATATAAGCTTGCTGAGTACTCTGTACTCACCCTTACTATTATTTCCTTTCTCTAGAGGATAGCTTTTACACTGCAGCCGCGAGAGATGAGACCAGGCAGGAGGGGCCCTACTCCCCTGGAGAGGGCTATGGTTCGGAGGATGAGCCGTATGGGGGTCGCCCCTCATACGATGACTGGGAGGATTAGATTGGTTGGAGCAATTCGGGCTCCACGTCTTAAGTATCTGTGCTGGCCATATATTGTATTTTGTACTCTCTTCTGTTGTTTAATTAGAAACCTGTCAGACTTTTGTAATAGCCTTGTAATAGCTAGACTTATCTGCTGTATGGACTTTTAGCCCTGCGTGGCAATGCAAATGTATGGATTGTATTATTTCTAATTATTGTTCTGCTGCAATATTATGATAGGCTTATTACTCGTTAGAGCGGTGTTTTATCGGCTAAAGCGAGTAATAATCCGTTGACTAGCATAATTACCCCGTGGTAATTGTGCGGGTCGTTTCACCGGCATAGGGGGACTGAGAGAGATGGCCTAGGGTTGCAGTCGGGGCGGTTCATGGAGATACTGGCCGAGGAGGTGGCGGCACTTGGATGGCGCCGAGAGCCTCGGTTGAGGCTATACCTGGAGCGAGCCGAAGGAACCGATAGTGTGAGGGCGCAAGGGATCGAGCAGGGAGGCGGCAGCGTAGTAGCCGGAGCAGGGGAGGTGCACGATGCCAGGTAGCCAATGGCATAAGGGGAAAATGAATCTGGGCGAAGAGGAAGCCAAATCCTAGCCTTAGGCTGTGGATCCGGTGACCGGAGATGGCAAGGAGGCACTGGGGGAGCTAGGTAAAGTTTGGGCCATCATGGCCAGGGGAGCAACCAGGAGAGGCGCAAGGTGGCGGTGAGCAAAGGCACATGGCGCTGGCGCTGATGGCCGATGGTGTGAGGAGGAGGGCACCTGGGATCCAAATAGGGAGAGAGAGGAGAGGTGAGAGGAAAGGGGAAGGAAGAGAGAGGCATGGGGATGAAGAAGAAATGAGGGGCCTCGAGAGGCATTCATCTAGAACAAGGAAAATAGATGAAACAATTAAGAGAAAGAGAGCGGCAAGGGTGCATGAGCAGCAATGTGTTGGACTAGAGAGCAAAGCAAAAGAAAAGCAACAGAGAAGAAAGGAGATGGGGAAGAAGATAAGGAAAAGAAGGAGAAAGAAGGAATAAAGAAAGGAAGATGAATTGAGTGGCCAGGGTAGCCGGCTGAACAAGAGAGAGAAGAAGAAGAGGAGAAAAAGATTAAGCATGAGCATAATAAAAATTTATATTCGCAAATCCTTAATCTGAGCATTCCAACTTCATGTTAAGTTACTCTATAAAACTTGCTAATAGTATTAAATTGTAAAATATTGTTAACAGGTTGTACATGTATTAAAAAGGAGCTACGTGTAGTCAGTAGATGATTAATTTAGTGTGTACCGATTAAGTTGATATGTGCATGTTAGATTATTCTGAGGCTCATTTAAATACTTAATTAAAATGTCAGTCATATACAAATGGCAAAAACCCATCAAGAATTAATTAGAATTTCAATTGCCACCTAGTGAATTAAAATCTGTACGCAATCAAGTAAAATTGCGGGTAGTGATTAATATTTAATGCGACGATTAAAATAGCAAGTGAGCTATAAAAATCTGCAAGTGACTAAAATAAAATTCAGGGATCGTACATGGACACCTTAGTATAACTTATTTAACTATTTATTTAAGAGTTTATTTATTTTGTATCTGTAACTTAACTCATCACACACATACTAATTATGGGAAAAGAACCTGTAACGCAAGGGAGGATTTTATCCGAGTAACCCTAAGGCCTAGAATTATTTAAAGAGATAGATAACGGCGTATGCACCTGCATAAAAATGGAATAGGTGTAATTGTATGCATAAAATTGGATAGGAGTATTCTGCAGTAATATTCATACATGTATCTATTTAATCGCGTCTAATCGATAAATTGCCAAAAATCAACAAAACGTCGAACATACCTCCTAGGTAAGCCACGTCCCCTAACGCTAGCACAATAACATCAAGTGATGAGTATCAGATAGAAATTAGTTATGGTTACCACGACCGGTTTAAATTTTACCTCCTAGGTGCATCACCCTAGGAAAACGAGCAAATTGGAACATCACATTTTATTATGATTTCATAAATTAAGTCATAACCTATGTATTTAAATGCAAACGATAATCTGAGTCACAGAAAGGACTTCACTTGATCCTACCTGAATCCAAATCTATGGTTAAATTTTAGGTAAGTATCCCTTTGAGTATATGATCGGAGTATCTTCCATAAAACAAGTATTTCCCTATTAAATTATTATCATTCTGCATTAAAAAAACTAAAATTATATTTAAATCGGTGAATGTTGTGAGAAAGAAATGAACGAGATAAGGGTAGGTAGTTGAGAAAGCCACTGTCGTACTAAGAATTTAGGGTAGTTAGTTAGAGAAGCCACTGACAAGCAAGTAAATAAGTGAGTAGAGGGTTCCTAGGGTAGGAAAGAAAAGGAGTATGTATGGGAACTTATGTATAAGGATAAAATCTAAGATTAATCAGACTTCACTTGTGTAATAAATCGTATCAATTGTATCAACTATTGTCCTGTTGAAAGATAGACAAAATTAGTAACTCTATCAAAGTTATTATGCACCCTACAACCGAGTAAATAGATTTATCTAAGGAGGAATTGGGCAAAGTCTCAATTGGACTTTGGGCCATAAAGGATACGCTCGACATATATATTTAGTAATGTGGAGTGTCATATGAGATCTCAATTGGACGTTGGGCCTTATGAGATAAGTCCAACCAATGACTATCTTGTAATTGCAAGGGCGTCGGGTGAGGGTGGTACACCGCTTTAGGCTAGCAGTTATAAGTAAGTCAAGTGGAGGTATAATATACTGAAATAGAGATAAAAGTTCTATATTTTGATTTGGACATCACATCTAAGGAAATGTGAAGATCCACTCACTATAAGGATCAAAGCGACTTTGGATAAAGTGGTACAAGCCTGCGCATTACTATATAAATCATGAATTCATGCCTGTCTCCTAGATTAGAGGCTACGGAATCAGTGGAGGTTTTTATCCACTATACAAGTGTTCAATAGATTTCTAAATTAATAATATAGAATTCTTTCAAAATCTAACAACAAGACCTTTATTTTCTATAAATCATAAGAAAGAGGAAGAGGAAGAGGAAGAGAATGAGGATGAGCAAGAAGATGAGCATGAGAATGAGGATGTGAATGGATGTTCCTAGAAATATTAGAAGATGAGCATTAAGTGTATTTTGCTAATAATACTTGCTGAGTACTTTCGCACTCACTCTTACTATTATCTTGCCTTGTTTAGAAGTATGTCAATCTGGAGAAATGTGAGGATCTGGCGAAGACTACCTAGATGGATTTAAATACCACCCTAGATGGAATGTCGTGGACTCGAAATACGATGTGTACAAGGCGGACGCCCTATGTGAAGGATGGGTCAAGTAGGCAGCGGTTCGTAGTTGTTTTGGTGAACCCGAGTACATAAGGGTGTAGTTGTACTTTAGTCTTAGTCTTTGTATGGTTGGTAGTTTGAACCTTTTCCTTTCTAAATATTGTAGTATTCGAGTCTTTGTGGCCTTGTAATACGCCTTAGTACTGTGTGGCTATGTTCTTATAATATTGTAGTCAGTCTCTAATTATTGTTCTGCTGCAATACTCTGATGGGTTTATTATTCGTTGGAGCGGTGTTTTACTGGGCAAACGAATAATAATCCGTTAACTAGTATTTT
Source organism: Melocanna baccifera (assembly GCA_036346265.1). NCBI lineage: Eukaryota > Viridiplantae > Streptophyta > Magnoliopsida > Poales > Poaceae > Melocanna > Melocanna baccifera. The sequence continues at coordinate 6,945,825 of CM070685.1, forward strand.
TACCCCTCGGTAAAAATATCGACCGTCACAACATCCTCTGGGCCTGTAAACCCCATGTTCCACTTGAGGTATTCCCCCGCCGGGTTGGGATCTAACAAACAAATTTAATAGCAAGGATGAGTATAAAATACTTAGCAAGCATTAATACAACTGTGTTGTATTACAGAGCACATTTTATGGTTTTAGGAAATTGATTGAAGATACATATGTGTTGTATTATTGTATTGTGTTCTCGGTTGAGATTTCATATTTGTTAGAATATATTTTCCTTGGTGATTTACTTACCCTTTAGTTGAGTTCCTATTGCCCTTGCCCGTTATCACTCTCATCTCTACCCTTTCCTTCTCTCTGGCTGACCCAACCTTACTACATGGACTATGTGTGACCTACCTACTGTCAGCCCACCTACACACACGCTGGCCCAACGCAAACAGCCGGCCCACACACACACGCACTATCGCACTAGCCCACACACACGCATGTGCTGCCGCACCGGCCCAACACACGCACGCCCTCACGGTTACATGCACACAGTGGCACTGACACACGCGCACATGCCCCTGCTCCCTCTTTCTCGCTTGGGACCACTCTCTCAGAAGCTCCTTTCCATTTCGATTCACTGTCGATGCCACTCCTTTCGCCATGGTCTCCACATCACCTTCCTACCACCAGGGCCCATGGTGCTAGTGGCGGTATATCTGGGCACGACACCGATGAATTCGAGTGCCTTCCTACTGCAGAGTCATTGACCTCCACCTAGGTTCATGCACCACTACTTCCCCCTCCGACCAGATCCAGCGCCTGTGGTGGTGGATTTGGGCACAGATCTGCTGGATCAAGGCTTCCCACTCTAATCCCTAGCTAACCCCATTCTATTTTTGTGTTCTTTGCCTTATTATGGTTTATTTAATTTTAATTTCTCATGCACGAGATGGATGCGGTGGTGCTGATGATGTCCCTCGATTGGGCAAGCCATGACAGGGCTCATAAGGCTACATACGTGGGGGAGCATGACATGGCCTACTGAGTGTGCACCGGCGCCCATCCGCATGTCAGGCGTCGTCGGCGTGAGCCGGCAACGCTACTCATCATGGCTCTAACCGGTTAAGGTGAGAGCCAGCTCCCCCTCTCCCATTTACTTCTTGTTATGCTTCTACCAATTGTTGAAGCCATTCACGATGTGTGGTGCTCTTTGGAGGGGATTTGGGGGACAAGGAAAGGGATAAGAGTATGGTGACCTACTTGATTTGGTTGAGTCCAGATGTGTTGGTGACGGTTGTGGCGATGGTCCTCTCCTACATGTTGTCTCGGTGGTTTACCTCCTTCTCTCCTGACTTCCCTGGTCCCAGTCGGCTTCTTGCTCCTAGCCACTGAGGACACAGTTTTCTCCTCTTTGGTTCTTCCCCAACTCCTCTTGCACACCTCCTCTTCCCCTCTCTAACGCCTCGCAGGTGGTGTCTAGCTCTCTCTCTCTCTTATTCTCGCCATCGGTGGAAGAGATCTGGGTAGGGGAATGGATGGTAGTTGGGGACGAAGTGAGTTCACCTTCTCTCTTCGCTCTGGTGGCTCGGTGAGGCAAATGCATGTGCTTTCCCCTCTGCTTGCTCGTCTTGGTACATTCTGCTCCCCCCTCTCATTCCCCTATGTGCGGAGAGAGGGGGAAGCCTGGTTGGTCCAATTTGTAATGGAGGTCTCTGGTCATTGTGTATTAGTTCCTCTTCTTCTTGGGTTAAGGTAAGGGTGATGGATTTGCAGCGGGTTTTTGGGATAGTTTTTACCAAGTGATGAGGCCCACTAAAGCGAGAGGTGTTGAACGACCCCGGACGGTCCTGATATCTCGATGAGCGCTACGGTTAGGTATCCTAAATCGGACAGGTTCTAATGACAAGTTCTCCTCTTGTTCTCTTTTCATATCGCAATTTCCCCGGATTTGGTCCATCTAACTATTGTAGGTTTTCAGCGTTGACTCACTCTTAGCAACACCTATAGCTTACCTTGCCTATTACCGTTGTAATTCAATGGATAACGTATGTAATTGAGAATGCATGATATATGGTGATGAATATTGTACTCCTGTTTCTTAGTTATTATGATGATATAACTGATGCCATTATATTAGGGTTTATTCCTGTCACTTTATGCTCTGTGTGTAGTTGAATGCTATAATATTCTCTGTGCTTGATCATACCTGTAATTTTAATAGATGTAACTGTGCCGTTTGATACTTAGTTAACTCTGGGTTGCATTTTAAATATAGGTAAAATTGAGGGTCGTTTCAGTAATGCATGTAGATCTACCATCATTTTGCGAAGCAAGTGATACGCACACTTAGCTGTATTCTGTGGGGACCTGCGTACGCATACGATCGAGTGGGATACGACACGCGTGAGCGACTTCAAGGCACCGGTTTTGGGGTTCAGAGCTTTCCAAAAGAATTTTGGTCACATGATTTCCTGGTCAGTTTGGTCATTGTTTAATTGTTTGAGGTGCACCGGTGTACCGAACGAGATTGAATAAACGAACTCCAGATATTTGAATCGGAGTCGCTCTACAACACTTCAGAACTTTTCGGATGTCGGTCAATTTTCGGACCATTGAATGTGCTCTACCACCCTTGGATCGAGCTCTGTCTCCAACGAAACTAAATGCCCCCCTTCTCCCTCTACAGATCAAGTTTTTCTGTTTGTTGTCACCGGCACCGGACGTGGCTTTGGATGTTTGTCATCTGCGGGAGAATTAAATTGTTTTTTGTGAAATTATTTAATCTAAACAGCGTCTGAACACATTCTAATCACAATTTCAGCGAGGACCCAGATCAAACTGAAGTATTTCCCCCTCGTGTTTCTTTCCCGTTGCTGCGTCTGTGGGGAGCAAAGGGTGGCGTCATGCACGGACTTCGCTCAGGGGAGCAGCTGCTGGCAGTTGGGTAACAGATATCTCCTCTCCCTCTCTCTCTCTCTCCCCCATGCAGCGACACGCAGGGATTCTCTGCATCACCAATCCTAGAACAGATAACTGCTCCCTAGCTGGAACCATATCGATATAACCCTTTTTGTCTTTGTGCTTATCCAGCTGCTCGGTCTGCTACGGCCAGGGCCCTTGGCTTGAGCTGGATCCGGTCCTCCCTCCCACTCGCACACTGGCTGCTGCTTCTGGACTAGACATGCAAGTTGCTGCAAAAACGACAGGAGGCGCGGTGCAGTGCTGAGCCCGTCTCGCTGTCAATGCCCACTTTATGTAACTGTGGCCTGTAATCCGTAACAGTCTCCTCCCTCCGGTTCCTGACCAATTATCGGCTTTACAGCTCGCTACGGAAATATAATTGTACCTGTGGCCTGTTCCGATCGATGCCAACGCCCGCCTGCCCTACCTCAATAACTCTGGGCCGGTTCTTTTATAATGCCATTTATTAGTTTAATAAATAGTAATTATAGATAAACTAGAAACAAAAAAAATAAGGCCGAACTCTCTCGGCTCACCTGCAGAGCGAGCTTTGTTTTTCCTGACTACTGCCTATGGGATGACATGCCGCAGTGGCAGAGCCACAGTAATGCATGGGATGCAGTTACACCCCCAAAATTCTACGCAAAAAACCGATATATATCTCTTAATACACAAAGTATACACTACATATATTACTAACATACTCTTGGCAGTCCATTAGACCTAATAGACAGCAAGTCAAGCCTATCAGCCCAAGTACCACACTGTCCTCACTTTCTTAATCGATTGGCCACCCCCACTGAAGATTCCCTAATCAGCTAAATCCTTCAAGCTTCTACCCTAGTGTAGCAGCCGAGCTCAAGCTCGGGCACACGGCTCTGCTCGTACGCAGCTCATCACCGCCGCTGCGCTCCCCGGAGGCCAGAGCCTCTGCCACTGCCGGTGACCACTAGGCACTAGAGAGGAGTAAACCAAAAAAAAGTCATCGAGCCAAGTCTTGATCCCATGTTTCCCAATACGTAAATATATTGTTCTGATTTTTCTCATCCGCATTGCTTTGGTTTAACTGTGAAACGGCGGTAGATCTATGGAGGCGTTGGCTTCGAAGCTGGCGTAGCTGCAGTCCAAGGTGTGTAGGCAACGAGGTTGGCAACCAAGCACGAGTGCATGTAACACAAGACGTTCATGGAGAGGAACAAGTAGTACGTCGTCGACACGCCCACCATCGAGAAGTACTAGGAGCTCTCCAAGCAGCTCTTCTACACCCGCCTCGTTAGGTCTCATATGCTCCTGACTTATTGTGCCTTGTTTTTTACTGCTCAACTCTTCTATGCACTTAAGTCCTCGATGTCGATTAGCTTCTTGAATCTTTAATGCTTGTAGATCGTTTTCTGATGTTCATATGTTAACTAACTGCCGATTCGATGTGCTAAAAATGTCGCTAAATCCTTGTAAATGGTCTAAATTAAGGTATGATTAGAACATTATGGGACTGCAGAATACACTTTTGGAGAGTTCTATGGTGTTAATTTGAGCTTCGGTATACCAATTTATGAGCTTGTGTAGCACAGGGTGGTGTATTGGGTTTTTTTGTTATAGGGTATAGTGATAGGATGAGGATGTAAAAGATTCCGATGGGATAGTTTTCAAGGTAGTCGTAGATTGTAGTATATAGATTGGTCTGAGGCACTAGAAAGTAAATTGCTCATTTTTTGCCTTTGGGTTTAAAAGATGATTTTAGGAATAAAAACTCAAAAGGAAGTTGCAGGAGTTTTAAGCAATATTAACAAGCTAAGAAAATATAGGTGAACAATATTTAAATGATTGCTTGGTTGTATACATTAAACTTTCGTGTTATATCATTTGAATTTATCTTAAAAACGAATATGTCTTAAGCTCGTATCTCCATTCTTAAAATCTTAGTCCCTCCACTGACGTGCCGGCGACATGGGTGCGGTGCTCGGGGCATGTCGGCACGGCACGGCATTGCGTGCGTTTGGTAGCCGGGCCGCGCGCGCCCACAATGGATCGGCGGAGTCGTCGCCACCGGAGAATGAGAGATATTCTCGGCACGCACGGGACGCGCGGCGCGGCGTGGCAAACGGTGCAACTTGTTGCGCGAATCGAGCGTAACGAAAGCAACTTCCTTTGACGTGTACGCCAAGATGTGCTAGTGCTTCCTTTTCTTGGGTCAATGACGATGTGTGCTTTAGACTTTCAAACCTTGACTACAATACAGGGTGTCCAGAAAAAAAACATAACTAAATTGACTCAGCAATCCATGATTATTAGAGAGAGAGAGAGAGATCAAAATCTGAGCGTTAGTCGTGCACGAGATTATGCTGGCGCTGAACGCCAAAGTGCCCACCCACACACACACCCGACCTGCAGCAGGTCACTGTAGCGACGCCAGGCCGGCCATGTTTGCGACGAGATGGACGCCAGGCTACGTCGCATCACTGGCCTCGCCTTTTCCTGCTTAGCACTGCTGTTTGCAGAGTGCAATCCCTTCGCTGGTCACTCAGCCACTCTGGGAGGAGCTCGGCTCAGGCGCTCAGCTCGTCAGGCCATCGCCATTGCCAGAGCAAGCACTAGACACTCAGCGAACGACACGTCGACACGTACTTGCCATTGGCCCAGCGTACAGGAAGACCAACCATGAAGCAACCTGCACTGCAACAACAAGCACAACAGATTGGACCACCAATAGATGCAGTAGTAGCAGGCAAACATCCACCTCTCGTAAGGCCGGCCAACGACAGGGAGGCATGCATGATATATGATTGTAACACAGATTTGAAAGAAAATTGCATCTTAGGCGGTTCTAGTCATTGAAGCTTATCTTTGTTTTCCTTGTGCTGAGCTAGCTGCGTGAGCTGAGCTGAGCCGTAACAACAACAGAAAGAAACGCTGTGAAAATAAAATGAAGGAAGAGCGGTTCCCTTTGTCCCTCAATAGGCAATTACGAGCCGGCCTTGTAAACCTGACAGTCTCACTCTTACCCTGTTAGGTCCCATTTAGAATGCAGGAATTTCACTCTGCAGAATAACACAGGATGCAGCTAGTGGCAGAATATACCCGCAGGAATTGCGTCTTCAGCCTTGGAAAGCAAGAGCGCTCGGCCCGTTACACTACCCAATAAACCTGACTCCTACGCTAGATTTGGCCGGCCCGAGCCCAACCAACCTTAGCCCAGCCTTCTAAATGTTCTTTTTCTTTTAGCATGCCTTCCTAATGTTTCATGCTTCCATCAACGTTTCCACATCAAATCTGCAAGAATTTCAGTACACTACTTTCCTGCTGGGAACCAGAAAAATAGAAGGCTGCAGTAATGGACTCATGGCTAGATTCTATTCTGCACGCACAGATCAGTCAGTATATTCTATTCTGCACGCATGGAGGGTAAACTGGGCTGAAAATTACAGGGGGAAATTAATGACTAGAAAGAAAAACGCGCTGAAAACAGCTGAGAAAACCACTACAACCGAGAGAAGGGCCACTAATCTGCAGGAGAAAAATGGCCAGAGCAATTCTGGGGGCAGAGCTCACTTAGCTTGGATCTGACAAGACATGACCAGGTGAAGGATTCCTTCTTAGTGCGTTTGATGAGGTCCTCAAGATCTAGTCGTCCTTGGTTGTGCCAAATCCTGTTTCTCTCCTACCATGTCATCCAAACCAGGATGATCATGAGGGAGTGGACACTTTTGCCCTTGGAGCTGGGCATCATGTCTAAAATAGCTATCCATTGGTCTTGCAACGTTCGTTCCATGAAAGAAAAGGAGCTGCAGAGACACAACCAAAAGAAGATGTGATGCCATAGGTCCTTGATCACCGGGCAACTTACAAGGAGATGGTTGATCGTCTCATCATGCTACCCACAGAGAAGGCATTGTGATGGCACTGGGATATGGTGTTTCCTCATCCACGAAAAAGTCCAGACTCGAGATTTGAGGGCCAACCAGATGAACAACCTGGCTTTCAAAGGTGATGGACTTTTTCGAAGCTCAGCACAAGGGAAAAGGACTGAACCTTGACACAAGGCGGCGTAGGTCGACTTGAGAGAAAAAAAATGCCATCGACTGTCCAACGCCACTGAATGGTGTCTGTAACTCCGTCTTGCAAATTTACTTGGTTTATTGTTGAGCAGAGTTTGAGGAAATCATCGATAGCCTGAAAATTGAATGGTCCTTACAGGTCCGTTATCCACGAGGTGTGCTGCAATGCTTTCCTCACTGTAGTCCGTTCTTGTGAGATTTCTTCACGATTGCCCGATGGCCGGAGCAAGCTTGCACACGCCTTTCTCGTGCCACTTATTTAACTAGCACTACAAAGAATACAGAACAAGACTTCATGCTCATGCAAAACTTTTGGAAAAAGAATATTCACAGTGGGCTTTTGGACGAGAATGACCATGAACAAGGCTAGGCACAATCCTTGGGATATATAAAAATAGAATCAACACATAGACCGCCTTTTGTATGGGTGCAGTCAATCTGCATCATAGAGAACTTGAGTTTGGTCAACTCATCCGAACCTAATATGACCAAAATTCCCGACATGGTAAAGGATCCAGCTTCCTGGGCCATCTAGAAATGTTGAGACGCAGTGTGCTGGTCATCTGAAGTTGAGAGCTGGAACCGTGTCGGCTTAATGTCCCACCCGTGGATGAGCTCAGAGCCATAGACCCGACGGCCCATGCGCTTGTGTGGTCGGCCCAAGTGGAGCCGGAAGAAAAGACTGTATGAACCAGCAGGGAAGCAGAAATCAATCTCCCCAACCACCTCAAGCCACCATATTTGCTGAAGATAGGCAACACTATGGAATCTGTAATAGAAAAGGATAGCAGTTTAGACATCTCTTATTTGGTGACTGTAACAATGACTATACTAGAAAAGAATAGCCCCAAACAGATAATGGTAAAATGGACAAAGTTAAAACAACGCAGCATACAAAATGTTCATTTTCTACAGGTATGTGAGAGAACTACGAGTGTGCAAAACTATCAAGACAATTATATATATAATTCAAATAAACCAGCTATCCTGTAAGTTTTGAGGCTAGATGACAACAACTGATAATGCAGTGAAATGCTTACATGCATGAGAAGGAAAAAGACAAAATGGACAACAAGTCATGTAGGCGCTTAAGTTGTTTCCTTATATGTTTGGGTTTCCTTATTCGTATATGGTATATTCCTCTATAATATCCTCTTGTACTATCTATATATATTACCTATTGGGACTCTTCAATATACACATAATATTTATAACATGGTTTCAGAGTTTAGGTTAAAACCCTAACCTCAATCTCGTATACTTTCGCTGTTATTGCCCCTAGGAGGATCAATCTTTGCTCCTGAAGGCGGCCACTTCTTCTCTCGGCGGACACCTCCTCCAGGCCCGGCCCAGTGGGGGGGGGGCGAGCGGGGCGGCCGCCCTGGGCCCCCAAAATCCAGGGGCCCAGCCGAACTGCCGAAGGTGTCTCCTCGCGGCTCGCGTCCCTCGTGCCTCCCGTCCCCACAAACTCTTCGATTTCTGTGGCAGCAGACGATGAGACGAAGGCTGCCCGCTGCAGACGAATAGCGATTAGCGAGTTAGCGAATAGCGACGTGTAAGAACATCTGCCGAATAGCGAGTTAGGTCCGGCCTCACGCCGTCTGCCGACTGCACTCGTGAGCACATCGCCACGCGTAGGCACTGGGCTTCTGGCGCGCCGAGCGCCTGCGGCCTGGCGGCCTGCGCAGGAGGTCACCACTCCACGCGCACGGCGCACGCACAGGACGGCAGGAGGTCACCACGCGTTCTGGCGCGCCGAGCGCCTGCGCAGGAGGCCAGCCAGGGAAGGGAAGGTGAGCAGCCGAATAGCCGATGCGTTTGAAATTTTTGCGTGTGCTTTCTTTAGCAGTTTAGCTCCTTCCCTCCAAGGTGTAGTTGACTAGTTGTGCATGTCTGGACTCTAACATTTTTCATCTACTGTTCTTTAAATTTTCAGTACCATGTCATCTAGAAAATTTGTATGTATTGAGAAGAAATTATTGGATGAGATTGATATCAATACCATCATCAATGATTTCGCATCTAGAAATGTTAGAAGAAAATTTTTAAGGTAATATCTATAAACTCTTTGATATGAATTTTTTGTTTTTCTTTAATACATAACACATTTTAAGTGTTTGTTGGTAAAATTAGATATATATGTATATATAGATTTATATTTAGATATTTATACTAGGGCCCTTATATCTAGTTTCGCCCCGGACCTCTAAAGTCCCAGGACCGGCCCTGACCTCCTCAGATCCGGACACTGCCGCTGTGGATCCGGCCTCTGCGCCTCCCAGCCGCCTACGAAGTCGCGCGTTGGTGAGCATGATGTTCATGGTGTTCTTGGCCCGAACTGACCCCGCGCAGAGCATGGTGAAGCCGAGCTACATAGTGAAGACGAGGTACGCCGAGAAGAGCAAGTACGTGGCGTCAACTGCCGACGCGGTGTCCGCGAACTAGTTGCACAGTCCGTCGTTGCAACAAGCAAGCAACGATACTTGCACTATGCAATGCCACCAGCCTATAGTCGCCGGCCGGCCAGTACTCCGACAGCCATGCAACAGCAGGCCAACGTGTTCATTCGACCGGTGAGCGCGGCCAAATGGACGACGAGCTGGACACGATCTAGTCCCTCCTCCAGCTGTACCCCTACATCACCATCGACACGGAGTACCCGGGCAACGTCTGCTCTTTCCCGGCACACACCATGCGCGAGGAGACCTACGTCCCCAAGGCCATGCACTTCATCCCGCTCCAAACCACCATGGCGAATGCCCGCGCCGAGGCCGAGTCTGTCATGTTCAGTGCGCTCGACAACCTCTTCAAGTCCACCGGCGTCAAGCCCAAGGGCGTCGGCATCCTCGTTGTCAACTGCAACTTGTTCAACCCCACGCCACTATTGCACGGATCCGAGCTTGCCGAGGACACCCCCATAAAAAAAAGTTTGTGTGCCGAGCAGATTTCATTTTGAGTCTTCCATTTGCGTCTATCCTAAGTCTGTAGTTTTTACCTTTCAGTTCGTTTAAGCCATGCGAGTCCACAAATTTACTGTCAGTCATAAAAGTGTAGAAATTTTATTTTGTATGACAGCAGCTGTCGCTCCTCTCTGAGCCACGTGCAGATCGTAGAAGTCATTATGATGCCACCGCTTCTTTAGCTGCCGCCCCGAGCTTCTAAGGCCACCGTGCTTCTTCTGCACCTTGTGTACTGCGCTGCCGCCGTCTTGAGCTTCGATCTGCACCGCCATGCTTCTATCTATTCCTCTTCGGCTTGATTTAACAGTATTTTTCAAGAGCTGCATGCTACGACGATATTATCAAGACTCGGATTTTGGATTTTTACTATTTTAGTGACAACTCTTTTTAAATGCAATGCTATTGCATACGCTTTGCATTTGAAGAGGAGTGTTAATGGTATTAGAGATATAATAGAATTGCTTTGGTTGTTTCTTTATATGCCTAGATTTTCTTATTCGTATATAGCATATTCCTCTATAATATCTTCTTGTACTCCTTATGTATATATTACACATTAGGACTCTTTAATATACACACAATATTTATAATAGCTTCAACACTTTCTACATTAGAAAAGACCTAAGGAATAACATATAATAGCACAATCGATCAACCAAAATGGACCATGTGCCCAGACAAGTACTTCTGAGCTTCGTAACATTTGGTAGAATACACAGCCTGAAGAAAATAAAGATCCCCAATCCCACACATGGAAGCTACCAAACCCCATTACTTTAATCAACCACCAACATATGCCAATATCACATTCCCAGTGACTTTACTAGCTTGCAAAGTTGTTACTAACAGTTCGGAAAATTTGTTGGACATGAGGTTAACATTCTCAATTTGTTCATAGCTAGTTTAATGCACCTTATGGGAAAGAAACACCATTAGAGTTGAGGAAGGAAGAGGGCCTTTCTTGTTGGCTAGGTATGCAAAAGAAATATATGTATGTTCCGCGCATAGGAAAGTATTTTTCAACACAGGGCAAATAAACCCCCGTTTTTCCTTCAGTTCATTAACAAAGAAATACATTATATGGTCATACCAAAGATAAAGAGCAGTCAATAGTCAGATAATTGAAGAAGGGAAATGGTAAAAGCCAAGCAATTAACAAGAGTTCCCAATACACCAACAAGCATGGATATCCAAATGCTAAATGAGTGAATGCCCTGATCTTCATACAGTACGACATAAAAAAAATAAACCATGACATGAGAAAAGTATTCGATATATTTTTCCATTCTTTTATACTCAAATCTCCTATGCAAACAAAAATCTGAACAGGTTTCTACACCTACAAAATTGATGGAACTCAATCTTAACTTCGTAAGGGGTAACTTTACACCAAAAATATTGCCGAGAGGGAAGTACCTTGACTCCTGTGTGGTGAGGTGGATCCAAAATTCCTACACAGGTGTTTTAAGTGTTTTAATTAGATCGTCGTAACACAAGTAGAGAGCCGAGAACAAACATCAACCAACCCATGAAAGAAACTAAAACTATTCCCTCTACTTCCATATATTTGAGTCCTTATTTTCCTAATAACACTTCAATCCGCGGAATGTCAAACTGCTAAATATATTCAAGCAACCAACAGTTAACAAATCTCACTCAACACCACAAATTGCTTGTTCACAAACCAAATCCACCTTCGAGGGTCCTCTCTTCCATCTAAGAGAGATTTCTTTTCCCCCATTACAAGAACCCAAACATATAATCAACATGCATAAACCAAGTACTAAAATCATTTGCTAAAGCAATTAGCCAACGAAACAGCCTCCTGAGCTGCTCCAAGGTGACTCAAGGGGCGACACACCCGCCCAAAAAAAAAGAATCACCCTCGCCACCGCGCGGCAGCGGTGGCAGGGCCTTCCATAGCCGCTCAAGCTGGTGGCGTAGGCCAGAACTGTCCATCTCCTTGGCGGATCTGGCTGGGATCGGAGTGGCGCTGTGAGGCCCGGTGGTTGGACGCGACGTGGGGGGAGCCAGAGGCGGCATGCAAGACCTCCCGCAGCCCCTCGAGCTGGTGGCGTAGGCCAGATCTATCCGTCTCCTAGACGGATCTGGCCAGGATCGGAGTGCCGCTGTGAAGCCCGACGGCCAGAGGCAACGCGGGGGGAGCCAGAGGTGGCCGAATCTGACCATTTCCAGGCCGGATCCAAGTTTGGCGGGGGGGCCTTCTTCCTCTTGCCCCCCTCTGCATGTCGCTTAGCCAACGGCTGTGGCGCAAGGCGCCGGCTCGGGCAGCTGCTGGCATCGCGTGGGTGAGCACGTGGAAGAAGGCGAGCACCGGAGTTCGTGGAGAGCATCCGCTTGAGTTCATTGGTGGCGTCGGGATTGCAGCTGTAGGCAATGGTGTGCCGGGGTGAAAACCTCAGGTCCAGTTCTTGTCGGATCAGCCAACGGCGACGCCTTCGGTGTTATTCTCTCCTTGGAGGCGTTACCTTGGGCCACCTGACCCTACCCTCTTCGCCTTTCCGTGTGTGCATTAGCCGGTGTTAGCCCAGCGGTGTGGTAGTTTGCTCGTCATCGGGGTATGTTAGCCTCGAATGTTTGTCTTGTCGGGCTATTGAGTCATGTTCTTTGTACCTAGACATTTCTTGGGCCTTTATTTTGGCTTTTAAGCCACCGTTATACTGCTCTTCTTCTTAATAAATGAAACACAAATCTTCTGTGTTTTCGAGAGAAAAAAATCAGTTACTAACAGAAACCATTCTAACTGGAAACTGGTAAAGATGAAATAAACTACCTTGGTGCCCCCGTCGAAGGGGGTGGGCCGGCACAGACGGGCGTATATCTCCCTCTTGATCGCCGCGGAAAAGGAGCACCTGCCATTGCCCTCGGTTGAGCCGTCGCTGCCGCTGTCGTCGTCGGACGGTGACGGTTGGAGAACCGCCAATTCCGCTTCAATTCAACCGACTTGAAGCGAAGAAGCCTTCATCCGGAGCCGATACAGTCGGGGAGTTATATCCATAACTTATTTTCGCGCAAAACGCCGCAAATGGTGAAATTGGATCGAACCACCCGTGCGGGAATGCGCCAAAGATTTCAAGAACTGGAGGGGAAAGAGAACTAGGTGCCGAATGCTGACCTGGTAATGGCTGTATAAAATACCACGCTTTTTATGTCGTTGGTTTCGGACAACAAAATTGAAGTGGATATTAATGGCCGTTTTTTTTTTCTGCGGTGATATCTTTTGCTGCGATTGAAAGGTTGTGCTCATTTCTTTTTAAAATTAGCTTATGTTTTTTTACTATTTATTAATTTCATTTTTTTAGGTTTTAAAAATTTTTTGGGCTTGTTTGTCTTATCTTTTTTTCTGTATTCCTTTGCATTATTCATGATGGGCTAACATATTTTTCTATTTTTATTTTTTTTAATTTAATTATACCGAATAAGCTAACTCAACTACAGTAAAAAAATAAGTTAACTATAGTAAAAAAGTTATAACCAACGCTATTTTTAACGCCTCCAAAAGTTGAAAAGAAAAATCAGTTGAAAAGCTAAAAAAACAAAACCATTGTCGTCTACTACAGCTGTTAGTGTCCAATCGTTGTTATGTAATGGAATAGATTGGATTAACAGTTATTTGTTTTATAATCGGTCTTGGCCTAAGTTACCGCTTATTTGGGTTTGTTTCTTGGTTTCAACTTATTTTTTATTATTTCTAAATTTTATTATTTTTATTTTTTAAGTTTTTTACCAGTTCTTTTTTCCTATATTCATTTGTATTGCTCGTAATAGGCTAACATATTTTTTCTATTTTAAATTTTTTAAATTTTAATTATTCTAAATAAACCACCATCAGTTACAATACAAAATAAACCAGTTACAATACAGATTCAACCATAAACTGGTTTAAAAAGCCCAACTGAGCGGCCCCTAAGAGTAGGGGTGAAAACGGATCGGATAGTTTCCGACCGATCCGGACGAATACGGATACGGATTGTGTCGGATCGGATTTTTTTCGGATAATTCTCGGATCGGATACGGATACGGATTTTTTTTATCGGATACGGATACGAATACGGTAAGCCTAGTATCCGTCGAATACGGATACGGATACGGATAATCCGGATAAAACAAAATCGGATATCCGGATTTTCTAGAATCTCCCCATTTTCTTATTTCCAAAATTTGAATAAAATCCAAAAGGCTATAGAAAATAGCAATTAAATCCCAAAAATTCACCAAAAATACCAGAAAAATCCTTGAGACATGAGGAACACAAATAAAATATTTTTAGCTCATGTTAAAGTTTAATTTAATCATATTAAATTATTTTAAATTCTAAAATTTTATTTTAAGCTTGATTTAATTCCAGAAAATTTATTTTTATAAACAAGGCTTTATAAACTCTAAAAAATCAGGATGTTACAAACTATTTACGCATTTTCGTTAATTTTAGATGTATAGTTTAAGGGGTTTTCATGTTCCGATAAATATTCGTAACCGTATTCGTTTCGATTCGTATTCGATCCGTATCTGTATTCGATATTATTCGTATTTGTATTCGTATTCGAGTTATCCGTATTCGTATCCGTATCCGAAAAAAAATATGAAAACAAATATGGTAGAGACATTATCCGTCCGTATCCGATCCGTTTTCACCCCTACCTAAGAGTACTCCTTTTTTTACTTGACACAGTTGATTTCGACCAGTCAAACTTTATTATCTTCAGCTAATAATTATTTTCTAAATGTTTAGATCGATTGTATTAAAATGATATTTTTAATATTTGTCATAAGAAATACTTTCACAGTATTATATTTCTATAATATTTTATAAATGTATCGGTGTAAAATTAACCGTCAAAGTTTAAACTTGACCATAAAAAATCAACAGTGCCAAGTACTTGCAAATAGAGGTGGTGTTACATAGCTAGGTTTTGGATCTGAACGTGGCTTGGAGTTGGGAAACAAGACTGGTTAGTGTGCAATCAGTTTGGTGCTATATGGATTTCACGGCAACAAACCGGGCGCTGCACCATGGTGGGCCATTAGGATCTGCTTCAAAGAGCTTATAAGTTGAGACTTACAGCTTTTTATGTGTATTATGATTGTAAAAGCATGATAACGGTTGTTAGTTTTTTCTTAGTCAAAACAACCTTTTTTTGGATCAAAATAGCGTACTGGTGGAAGTCATAAAACCAGCCCTTTTAGAGGAGACAACACTATCATTTCACAGGTAAAGGATGATGAAAAAACAAGATAATTAACACCCATGGACCAATGTTGAAAACAACTACAGATCAGAAAAGAAGATATCCACGTCGGCATCTTTGCTTGGATGCAGTTTTCTACTACCGCTAAAGTACCCTTTTGCAATCACAAAGGGCAAACTACCTAAGATTTACCGGGCGAAGAAAAGTAAAGGGAAGCGTCTCTGATAATTGCACGGGAACAGACAGAGATTCAAAAATATCACCAGTTAGTTCGATTGCTGATATCCTCATCACTAGAAAGGTCTACTTTTCGATTCATGCAGTAGTAGCGGGGAGATATCGGCTGTGTTTTTTTGTCTTTTTAGTTTTGACTTCTTCGAAAGCTAAAATAAATGAAACGGTTTCTCAGGACCGCTTCTCCAAATAGCCTCCTAAAACAAAATTATGTCAAATTCCTATGTTCACAACATACTCTCACATCCATAGAAGTAGTTACCTCAAGTGGTTTTGTGCCACATAAGAAAGACGTAATATTTTTTTAATGAAGAAAGACATAATATTTTTTTTGAATGAAGAAAGACATAATAATTGATCCTACGCAGAGTGATCACTAAGCTTACTAGTATTCAAGGGTGATATATGTCAAATGACCACTCTCGTCGTTAGGATAGGACACCTGAAGCTAGCAGTCGGCACTCGGCACGGCAGTTGGGCAAGAAAAGCATCAGGATTGGTTCAATAAACTTTAGCCGATCCAAGATAACCAAATGAACTGGTAATTTGGCCATAGCTAACTACGGACTTAGCCATATTTTATTGCGTATGGTCGCTGCGTGCGTGGAATTTTCTTTCTGATGAGCATGACGGATACAGCGTTTTGGGGAGTTTGCTGTCTCCTTTTTATTGGCATATTTCTATGTTCATTATACAAGGTGAAGTAACAAGTTTGTCCGTGCATGGGTTGCTTGCATGTAGAATGCCCTGGTTCTGAAATCATCTTACCCTATCTATAAAGTTTGTGTTTCGTTCATGATCCTAGAACAATCCATAAGGCAGTTGTTGCTCCATAAGCATAGAATGACCACTTGCAAATAAAACCAAAATTTTCTGGCTAAGAAGATAGTCCCATCTGCTTGGCTCAGAAGTCAGAGCCCAGCAATCTGACCTTTGACCAGTGCATAGGTTCTGAGACCATACAAGTCTGATACCATCAAAGCCCAAATTTCTTAAGACCATAGAAGTATAGACATTACTCTCTGAGAGGCAACCCCAGAGGAAGTATGGCAATCTAATAAGGGCCAACATGCTGAAATTAATCACCAGTATACATAATCTACAACGAAATCACTAATTTACAATATGGTACAATACAGCGAGGCACCAAGTCTGAAAACTGTGAAGTCCCAGTGATTCGAAGTCTCAGAATAGAGGTAAATACAGCACAGAAGTATCGATCTTGTTTATTTTGCTGGTGAGGCATCAGAAAGCTCTTTTAAACAATATAGCGGATTGCCTTTTGTCAACAGGAAGCATGCTAATAAACAGATGTACAACCAAGAAACAACAGCACTTCATAAGCCTGTTGACATAGCCATCAGATGAATCTGCAATGTTCACTTTTACGACCCAAAAACCTCCTTATTGCAAACTGGGCATACCTGGCAAAGGTAGCACAATGGATGCCACAAGCATCTCAGGATGACAAAAGGTGAAAAATGATATCAACGAGTTTGCAAATCAGTAAATGCAGAAGCAGAACCATTATTTTCTGGAAAGCTCTTTTTAGCAAAAATGAACTACAGGATATCCCCTCACCATTACCAATTCGAGTATCAGTTTTTGTTCTTGTTCTACTTCTATCTATAAGATTTCTAGTCAGATTTTCTCGTCCTATCCTGGTGACTGCACTTCGCAAGCATTTATGACAGGCAATATAAAAGGATTCCGAGTATTATATGATAGTTCAACAATGGTTAAACCATGAAAGGTCCAATAAACAATTTTAAGGCAAGTAGAGTAGCAATCATGTCACACTCAACAGAAACTACAAGAATCCCTAGAATAAATGTAAACTACCAGAATGCCTGCAGTACCCATGGAAGTAAATACTCATCTACACATTGGAAAGCTGGAAAGGCAGGGTAGCTTACCTTATTGATATTCAACCATTTGGTGACACAAGTTTGATGGTACTGATGTTCACAGGGCAATTTAGTCAGCCTATCTCGGTTCTTGTAAGCCATACAGCATATCACGCATCTGTTTGTGTAAGCATTGACAGAAGTGGGTGTTAAAAGAGTTTGCTTTTAGCACAATGTCATAGGATGCAATTTAAGATCACAAAAATACTACTCAAAAACCTTATACAAGATTAATCAGTAAAGCAGCATGTTGCATAGGGTAAAATGTTTGTGGGTAACCTGTGCCTAACTGCCCGTCACACTTGCACACAAATATATAAACTTGTTCAGAACGAAAAGGAAGAATTGAGTGATCTAATCGGCTCGAGAACATACTCCTCATGTTTTTCCTTTCTTGAGAATATCCCAATTTTGTATGTTGAGGATGGCAAGAGTGCTATCACATCTTCTGGCAACCCTTTGCTTTCAGTACCTATAGCTTCCCCTAATTGTTGCAGTTCCTGAAATACAGAAAGGACTCAACAAATGAAATGAGAGGTAGCATGTAGCATCTTATTTAACATTGCAAATATTCCTGAATGGAAATAATCCCTTGAAGCACAACTGCACAATTTCGACATAGCAAACATGGATAAACGAGTGTGGAAAACAAATGGAGGAGTCCATTTTTGTTAGTACTCGTCAACAAAATATCTTTAATATTGTTATCCACAATATCGTAGGGTGTACAAGTCCTTTCAGAAATGATAGATTATAAAACCAAAACTTAGCTGGCAGTGGCACATTCCCTTGATGAAACAGTAGGGAAAATACTGGCCAAACAAATTATTTGACAGTACGCACCTCATAGGTCATATTGTCTGGATCGATGCCATCCTCCATTACGACCTGTACATTGGCAGGATAGATGAAAGTACATATTGACTGAAACTATAATTGCTGGAAGCAAATACCTGAGCACATCTGCGTGCAGAAGTGTTGTCACCATTGGATGTTGAAGAATTTATTGGTTTTCTTCCTAAACAGGTGTTTTGAAACAACATATTAGCATTTACCAGAGGAAACATATTGACTTGTATTATATAGAAGAGTTCCATTAGACAATTAACCACCTTCTGTTATGTTGTTGTCATCAACTGATGTATTGGCTAGTTGGTCCTCTATCTCTTGCAACTCTCTAGCTAAAGCTTCATCAACAGCTAGCTGTGACTCATAATTTGAAACTCCTGATGATTTTCGTTCGTCCAGTGTCCGTTGATGGCCATGACTAGAACTAGGATCTGGATGAGTTCTAGATGAACCACTACCATCATTTCCTTTAATTAATTGATATACTATTTCCTGAACAGGGTGCAAGCATAGGCAAGTCAATGAGAACCTTTTGTCATATTTTGTCCTATGATGTTGTTCTACAAAGGAAAGGGTACAATCCTACCTAAAAACTTCAACAAAATGAAGAGTACAAATATTTGGTGAAACAGCAGTTATTTGCATCGCACATCAACGAGCGATCAGTTTGCGATTTTTCAACCAGTTCTACATGGCATGAATTTGTTACTAAAAGTAATCCAAAAGATGAAACATTCTTCTTACGATGTATGATTTAACATTTGTACAAATATGATCCTGTTTTATTAAGATTTGTTTTTAAAAAATGATGAGTTAAACTGCCTCGGATGGAATATTTGGTTGAGATTTCCATGCAAAACACAATAGAAGACTACAGTATCATACCCTCCCCGGCAGACAACTGCCTAGGATGGAATAGTTAGTTGAGATTTCTATGTATAAACTAACAGCAACGATGACGATGACGACACGCACAAATCAGGAACATGGGCACAACCAAATAAGAAGTGAACAGGTAATGGCACCAAACCTGATCTTGAAGAACTTGTGCAAGATCAACATCATCGTCAAAGAAGCACCCCCCAAAATTCTCTTCAACGGCATATGGTACAGGGGCATTCATATAACGCACAACCACTTCTCTCTTTCCTGTTGTATCATGTAGCACCTCCATTCTCATGAGCACCTAACAAGGAAGCACGTAGAACATTGCCGGATCATGCCAAACTTGCGCAAACACACCTTACTCCTATCATATTACCGCATTACACAAACAGAAAATACTCAAAATGTAACAACTTGTTGCGAGTTACATATCACATCCTCGTAATCATTGTTCTACCAACTAAATAGCTGGGAACTTGCTATTTTCAAACATTACGTTATCTCACTGATCAACTATAAGAGCACAACTGCAACCCCCTCTACAACTAAAACTGAAGATCAAAACCCTTCTTTCGGGGTCCAAATCTAGAGTAAGTAAAATAGCAGCAACTAGTGTCAAACCGCAGAAAAGCAGTGTCCGTGATGAGTATTCTACGGTAACAAACAGACATTCTGCCTCAGAGAAAAGACCAAACAGACAAACAAGCAATCGGCGGAATGTAAATGGGGTTCCACCAATTCATGCCCGCAATGCCTCGGATCTAACACTACAAACCCTCCCCACAGGACGCAGATCAAGCACCTGACACCCATTTTACTCCGAAAACATGAACATTTTATGCGCGAACTTAAAATTGAACTGGCGAATCCGCAAGAACTTCAGAACTGGACGTGGAAACTTACCCAGTATACAAAGAGATCAGAGATCTCTGCGCAGATTGAGGTGATTTGGGAAGATGCAAGGAACCGACCGGGGACTGAAGGGTGAGAAAGGAGGGGGCGGCGGTCCAGAAGCTGCTTTGCTCGGTGGTCTTCGACTCCGGTGTAGCTGTGGGCAGCGCTGCTGCTGTAATCACGGTCTTGGTGGACTGATTCCACTCGACACCGACCGGGAGGGCCTGGCTTGTGGCGGCCCGAAGTAACGAGAGGTTCGTGGGCCGCGTGAGTATAAAGGGCATAATTTAGTTTCTGTTTTTTGTTTGAAAAAGACATAAGATGATGTGAGTGTCTGGTTTCTCTATTTTCTTATTTCTATTTTGTTATGAGAATAAGGTAGAGATCACAGATATATTATACACTCTAGTCTTTTTACTCTCACCTCACATGCATATATATATATCTCTTTTATTTTTTTCACCGTTCATCTATACCTTTGAAAAAATATTTTTTTAATTATTACTAAAAGACATCAATCATATGGACAGGGGCAGCGACGTCGTCGGCTGCTTGGGGCCGTCCGCCGCGCCCCCATTGCGGGCCAGCTGGCCAAGCGGTGACATGGACATGTCTTCGTGACCGCTGCCGTTCGTGAGATGAGTGATCGAGACGTTGGAACCGACGGTCTAGATAGCGCGACCGGCCGTAGGTTTCCTGTACTCTAGTTTTGGTGCTTTGATCCAGACCGTCCCTGTGACACGGAGCTCAGTAAGCAGAAAAAGCTCTGGTAATTGTCAGTTAATTTAAGCCGTTAGTGCGTACGGTGATTGGCTGAAATCTTTAACGAGTCCCTGTCACACCAATTGACATTGCCGAATAATAAGGTAGTGCTTCTAATGTTTTTCGACAGATTCCAAAACAGTATTGTCAGTGCTGGAGTAAGAGGTGGCTGCAATAAATTTGTAATTTTCTCTTTCAAGATGGAAGAAACACTAACCAGAACAATATGATCTAATATGTAATAAAGTGGAATTCATTATGTACGTAAGGTCCCGTTCAATTCGACTTTTTTATATTTTTTAAAATTTAGTCTTTGTATAAAATGACATTTAGTGGCTATTAGTTTTTTTTAAAATATTCATTTAAAGTAAAATAAAGAAAAATGATGAAAAATAAAATTATATCGTTATATCTCTACAAAACAATACAAAGGAAAAAAAAAGAAAAGCTACGTTAAGAAGCCAACACTTTTCAAACATATTTTAACTTCTGAAAGCTAGAAGACATAAACCAAAAGTTGTTTGAAACGAACCGAAATAAAGTTAAAACAAAAAGAGGGAGAAAATTTAGCCCCAAAACTAACACATTTGCATAGGTGGCCTACTTCCAGCTGACATCTCTGACATCGGCCCAGTCCGTCACAACTAAGTAGTGGGCTGTGACCTAGCCTGTAGTCACTGGACAGTAGACTGCAGTGTTGGTGCACAAACAAAAACAACGAGAATTCGATAGAATTGAAACCAAAATTCAAACTTGATTTATTCAGTGTTGGAGAAGGATCCCCACGCTACCTCGAGCCCACGACCACCTCAGAGTAGCGGTGCCTGTTTGAAAGTCTACCCTAATCCAAGTCTAGGGCCAAACCTAGGAGGCTAGGGCCACCTCTAAGCGGAGTACACAAGACCGACCCCAGAGACGTTCAGGACCAACCCTCGATGAAGTGTGCAAGACCGTTCCTAGGAGGCGTCCGGGGCCAACACTGGGCGAAGTGCGCAAGACAATCCCTAGGAGGACCCCGGGGCCAACCCTAGACAAAGCATGCAAAACCGTCCCTAGGAGGACTCTGGACCACCCCCGGGCGAAGTATGCAATACCGTCCCTAGGAGGACCCCAGACTAACCCTGAGAAAAGTATGTAAGCCACGATGCTCGGGGGAGCCCGGGATGCCAAAGCCGCGATGCCCAAAGGAGCCCTAGGACTCCTACGCCACGATGCCTAGGGGCAACTCTACAACGCCAAAGTCGTGACGCTGAACTGAGATTGTTGCAAGTCTGGAGTGTCTTGCACTATGCTGGCCTCGCTCGGCCCATAAGGTCCGATTACAGGCAGTCCGCGCATCGGTGCGTGATTCGGGATCTTCCCGCCACCTCCTTGCCTGCTACTTCGCCTGGGACACTGCGTCATCACGCCATGGGACCCTGGGGGAGGCGGGGGCTGCGAGCCAAGAAGAACCCGGGAGAGAGCCGAGGCACTCACGTCGAAGTCACCCCGAGGGGCAGTAGCCTCATGCTAGTTTGTCGGAGGATGCGAGATCTCTGAGGGGGAGCATCCGAGCCAGGAGCGCCGTAGGCTACCCCAGGTGTGCACCTGTGAAGGGACCAAAGCCGAAGGAGTTGGTCGGGTGAGAAGCAAGTGGATTGATGGGGGATTGGCCAAGGTGAGGCCCCCCTTTTTATACATTTACTGGCAGCTTTTGCCTACCACATTTTTCTGAGTTCGGCACGAGCATAGGCATAAAGGCCCATTGAAAATGCATGAACACTAGCAGAAACCAAGAAAGGTCAGTGTATTACAGAATTCGCTCTAACCTCAGCAGCCCTGGGGGTCCTCACGCTGCCCGCCGTCAGCCTCACGTCGCACCTGGATTCCCCCGGGACCCAACCTTGGGACTGGGCACAACTCTGGCTCCTAGGCTCCTCCACACCAAGCTTGTCTGCCATCCACCTATAATTATTTTGGGCGCTATCCCAGGTTCAACCTTATCATGCATCGAGTGTAAGTCCTAGCTAGGGATAGTGCGTCTAAGCATGGTACCATCGCACTCCCTGTCCTCTAGGACGCATCCCCTAGACCAAGACCGTGCTTCGCCAAACACAAGGTCGATGTCACTCCCAAGAAGGCCGACCCTTATAGCGCATGGGCAAAACTTTTCGAGCGTCTTGAGAGCGATGGATTAGCCCCGACATAGTTCGATCGGTCTTGATGACTTTCCCTCAGTCCAGCTTTGCTTCACCCACTTTGTGTTCCCTTGACCGTGGACTCTCTTTAACTTTGCAAATAATCAAATCACCTTCTTTCATCGAGGGCCATGGCCCGACTTGCAAAGTACTCTGTGCCCGCATTCAATGCCTTGATGAGTCCGCCACATAGGTTCTGATGAATCAACCACCTTGCGTTCGAAGGCACATCTCCCCACCTCAAAGGTCAGCCCCCCAGTGAGTCAAGAACTCTTTGTGAGGTCATCTCTAAGGTGAGCTGAGTATCTAATACTTCTGTGCACACCCGCTCGCGCCATGGGCGACCCTCTAGGAGTCAGTTAATAGGCGCGTGTGCCTCTCATCGCATCAAGAAATTCATCGATTCCTAGCACTTCACGCCCTGGTACACTCCTAGTTATCCTAGCCAACAGCAACACTCTGCAATGGCTTTACCTTTGTGTGATATAACTTGATATGCAGGGCATTCCCTTGACCAAGCTTAACTCAATATATCGGCATCTACTCAGTTGTATGCGTCTGTTGTATTGGTCATTTCACATCGACAAGCATCAGCCCATCGCCTAAGCGCGGTGTGATTAACCCCAAGGGCCATCTCTGACATCATGCATCAATCGGTCATGTCTCCAGATGTCGTCCAACCTGGCATCACTAATCAAGCTCACACGTAGGGATTGTACGCCCTAGTTGGCTTCATGCACTTGAAGCTCCATCGTCCTCAAACTAACGGCATACCCATGCCCATTCTGTCGAGGTCGCGCAATGACCCGATTACCCAAGGACTCTATGCATCTTAAACTAGCAAGTTAGATGCTTATTTTTAACATGTTCACATGGATCAACCTCTCACCCCCTCAAGTTCTGTTATCCTTTGGCAACTATGCCTACATGAGTCGAGCTCGACACTCCCATGCATGTCGAGAACTGACATTACGAGGCACTTCATTGTGCCAGGTCCTAACCCCGCACTTCCGTGTAGCTTCGGCACCAAGGCTATTGATGCTTAACTGCATAACTGTTTATGACCCCGTGTTCTATGCGACAGTGAACTCCCTGATATGACCCAAAATCGTCTGAGCGGAGCAACAACCCTTTGGCAAGCATTCAGGGAACCCAACTTGGAGGCGCTGGCACAACCCTTCTGTAAGTCGGTGCGTCGGCCTGGGTAGGCCATCGCCACCATCCAGATCGGTGGGGGCTACTATTGGAGAAGAGTCCCCGCGCTACCTTAGGCCCATGATCACCTCAGAGCAGCGGCGCCCGTTGGAAGGTCTACCTCAAGCCAAGTCCAGGGCCAACCCCCAATGAAGTACGTGGGATCGACCATAGGAGGCCAGGGTCGACCTCGGGCGGAGTACACAAGACTGGCCCCAGAGGCGTCTGAGGCTGACCCTAGGCGATGTGCGTAAGACCGTCCTTACGAGGCGTACGGGGCTGACACCAGGCGAGGTGTGCAAGACCATCCCTGGGAGGATCCCGGGTCAACCCCGGACGAAGCATGTAAATCTGTCCCTAGGAGGACCTTCGACCAACCCCGAGCAAAGTATGCAAGACCGTTTCTAGGAGGACATTCAGCATTCACTCCGTTCTGATTGAGGGTGCCTACAAGTTTATTGTCCAGATTCGTACAACAACATCCAGCATCTAAATATGAAGCTTCACACAGTTCTGAATCTCAAACTGAAATTTATCAATGAAATGAAACGATGTGCGCAACCACCTTTTGCTTCTCTTTGCGTCGGAAAATTACTCGTTTCAGGCACCATTTTTGTTACTCCATTTGACGCAACCAACTAGCATGACGATAGTACGGTCGCAGACGGTGGAGCCGAAGGAAGGTAACGGACCGAGCGTCGTGCGTCTCCGGTCTCAAGCAAAGAGGCAATGGGCCCGTGAGCAATGCTGAACAAGCTTGCGTCCACGAAGATATTATTCTCCTGCTCTTTTGCCGGGCGCTGAAGCGACGTACAAGCTTCGTTCCGTCGTGCACCGGGGAGCGTTACTTTTTTTTTTTTTTTGTCTCCTCTGATCCGATGCTAACACCTACCTGCCCGGCTACCCCGTACTCCGTAGGCTGGTCGTATTGCAAAACTTTGGACGCGTCGGAACCCTGACTCAGGTCCGTCATTTTGTTGTCCAAATTTGGTTATTGTCTGAATTTCGTTCCGTAACTAGGGAACTCTTATTCGATGCTAGCAAATATATAAAACTTTTGGCGAACGCTGCAAGGCGGTGCGTGTTTGTAGCGGTGCGCGGCGGTGGTCAGTTCGTCGTCGTTTATTCGGTGTCATGCACTGATCTGCCTTACCACACTGAATGGGTTGTCTTGTAAAGTTGGCGGGTTGCGCGCAATAAAAGAAGTGTTGATTAGATCAGTACGATTTGATTATATATACTCCTAGTATTTTCTTATCATCAACCAACTGATGCGGCTCACTGTAGTCCAATGAACAGGTAACTTTGAACAAACTTGTTCCATTGTGGCATGGACCCGGATATCTTACGACTACTTATATATATATAGTAATTTAAAGGATAAGTAAGTAGGCTTTATAAAATATTTCTAAATAGGAAGCACCTTTTAATTGTGTTTCAACTCAAAGTGATTAAACTATTGTACAAACGATTGTTTACCTAAAATATGCTATTTTAATTCAACGGACCTGTCAAAGATAACGCATATTCAATAAATATAAAACTTATTATCTACACAATATTTTTTAATTAAATTAAATTTACAAGTGTAGATATAGGTACTAGCTAGTAAGTTACTTTGCACAATTCGTAAAAATGCATGAGACCGTCACTTTGCTCCGAGAGGAGCCACTAAAAAATTCAAAATTAGAGCATCCATAGTGTTTGAATAAATTGTCTGCGAGAGAAGAAGCTTGGAGGCGATGTTATACACTGTGAGACAGGGTCGCTAAGTAAAAACATCTGTCATTGCCTTCAGATCTAGAGGAAGTCCTACTAAAATATTCGAATGACTCATTTGTCTGAGAGGTATAGATCGTGAAAAGAAAGGTTTTTTTCTAGTTTGTTAGACCTATCTTAGAGATAATATAAATATTATATGTTACAGGTAAAATTAATAAATTTAAAGACTGGCTATAGATCTCGGTTAGAAGTTATATAACCTCGAAATATTGTGGAATGTGATGCCCTTAGGGGTACTCTGCATTAAGGCTCTACGAAGCACGTGCGTGCATGCTGTGGCCTTTGGGTTGCTTCCTCGTCTTTCCCAGTGAAAAGATAGCATGTCAGTTGGTGAGTGCTTGCCGTTCTCGTGACTAGCCCCACTGCCCCGGACTCCCAGTACGCACTAGATGTTGGAACTCTGAAGTTACAGTGTACTCCTGCAAAGAGATGGGTCCCTGTACCCAAGAAGGGGGTACTGATTTCTGGCGGTGGGTGGCGCAGACCAACCTGTGCAGACCATGTGCCCCCGTGCACTCGGGTTACTCATCGACGTAGTTTTCTAGTACCCCGTACGTACTGAGTAGTAAAACTAGTGTGATTTGGTATGCTATGGCATCCTTTTCAGAGCACAGTGAGCGAGCACTTACCTAAGCTTAGCTTGGCAATGGCCCAGCGGCCATAAAGTATAAAACTCGTAATCTTAATATTTGCACAAAATGATTAAACCGTTTGCCGTCCTAGGTAAACTTCAGCAGGTCGGTGTCTTCTTGCAAGTTCAATAGCGCTCGTGTATACTGTACTTACCCAACCATTTAGAAATACTACTCCGTACTTGCACGCTGCAAACTAAAATGGCACTATTCCTTTTGTGGGTTGTTTATGTGTTCACTTGTTTACTAGCTTTCAATCTAGAAATACAGAGTAATGTTCATTATCATACGTGCCAATTTGGACTAGTGTGTACTATACGTTTACTAATTATGTCGGTGTTTCACCTCCTAAAGTTGGTTTAATGGAGAATTTGTTGATTTACCTTTTGAATCTTTAAACACTGTTTGACTAATACTAGCAGCTTGCTTCAATCTCACACAAAGATGACACTAGGAGTAGCTGACATAGGAGCGCGCCGACTAGCATTATTACTAAGGTACAGTGCTCAGTTGCTCACAACTTGGCCGGTTTAGCCTGTAGGTAATAACGAAGCTAACCCAACCTAAAAACCAATGTGAGTAGTGGGTAGATTCCAGTTTGCAATGTTTACAACACTCGAGTAGGGGTACCTTGTTTGTTAAAGATAGTGGCGGACCTAGAGAATTTATAATAGAGTGTACACTTCACACATATTTCATAGTCTTATACAATGATTTTATAACACTTTATACAGTGGTGATCGTTTCGGCTTCAGCTTCTAGTTTCAGCTTTTTTTTCACTATTCACTATACTATCCACTAATTCAGTTACAGTAAAAAAAGTCAGCTACAGTTAAAAAAAATCAAAAACCATCGCTAAAACGATCACCACCTTATCCAACACATAAATTTGAACACACATAATTATTTAGGGCGTTATCTTTTCCATCTTTATAAATACTTTGTGGATTGTAGAATACATACCAATAATATGAAAATAGTTTTATAACGAGAACTCCAACAGCGTCACCAAGCCTAGCCAACCCTATCTCTTGATTCAATCCTCGTCCATGAATTCTAAATCAAATCAAAATCAAATTTTACCTGATTTTAGCACTTTCAATGTTCCAATCACAAGTTCACAACATTCCACGAATCCCAAATCAAATTGAAATCAAGAATTGAGCCTTGACTTAGTGTGATTATGTGTTGTTGCTGCGTTGCGTGCTGCATCATGTGTTGCTGCTTGCTTCCTGCTACTTCTGCGTCGTGCCACAAGTTGCTCCTAGTGCTGACGTGTGGTTCTGTGGCACCTGGGCCATGCCCCTTCTGCTTCTGGTCCTCTCTGTGTGTGCCCACTGCTACTCTTCTCTGCGTCGTACCGGCCGCTGAGCAGCCAAATAGAGACATCACCACTAGGGAGAAGAGGATAGGGATTAGGGTTGAAGAATTGGGGGTATTGGTCTATTGGAGAGATTAGAGATGGAGGTGGGCTGAGTAGTGAGGTGGTTGTCGGCTGTGGGCTGGTGGGGAGGGGGGGCATAAGTGAACCGTATATTATGGGCTAGGTTTTAAGGAAAGCACACATCAAGAAGTACTATAAATATAGCATAAATGTTGCACTGATCCTCGAAGGTTTTTTGATTTTACATATTGAACACCTCTTCTAGCTCCGCTCTGGTTAAAGATGAGAGGCACATCACCGTACTGCAATGATTTAATGAAGAACAGTTTGGACTTGAGACACCTTGTACAATCAAAGCGTACATCAATAATTCAGCTAGGAACAAGTTACGCCAGAGCATATTGTAACCAGTCTTGCGGGAAGGTGGAGAGGCATGCGGTGGAGAGGCATGCGGTGGGGACTTGTTGAGTGGGGATTAAGTAAAAAAAAGTAGAACATTGAACTATATAATTGAAGCTAACACTTCAAGACATCATGCACTGTAGAAGAATTTTTTTATATGGTGGTTTAAGTTGATATGGCGGTATTCTCTCTCACGAGACCACTACCTTGTAGGAGCCTCTACTGTGGATGTCCTAACTGACTATTCTTTGTCCTAGTGTTACAGGACAGATCGATCCAGTTGTCATACCAAGTACAGATGTAACATCTGGTGTTACTGGGACTCCTTCGAGATTAGTCGTAGTAGAGCGCTACAGTACTCTGAACGACATGGCGACATAGCGGTCCCTACAGGCTACGAGCACTAGGAGGAGAGGGTTCGTGGTGGTCATGAAGAATGCGCCACGGATGCTGCCGCTACTATGGGTGGATTCACTTAGGTTGATAGTTTATGGCTTAAATATTTGAATTCTAACTGCTTATAAGAGGTAGTACATATAGAAAAATAGTTACTTATGATTTTTGATCGATATAACTGAATTCAGTATATTTTTACTATAATTTTTCTATTAATCTTGTTTTTAAAAATATATTATTTAAAAGCAAGATATTATTGACAGTGGAAAAGACTCGGCCGATGTCCTGTCACGAGGAACAACCGGGGATTGTGCTGTACTTGCTCATGCAGACTGCAGAGTCCGGTCTTCCTACGGTCGCCCATGTCCTCATCTCGTTCGCGGCCCACCTGTCAGCGGGAGCGCCTGTCGCACGCTGGGCGATGTTGATCCGTCTTTCTAGCGGAGCGTCCACCCGTGCGCCGTATGCGGCTGTGGGCCCGCGCTTCTCTGTCCTCTTCCCACCGCGGATAAAACGCTCGTGCTTACACAGTCACTGTGAAAAACATGCTAAAAAAATTAAACACACATTGTACGCTCCTAGTACAGTTTTTAGCTGAGTTTTGATTTATGTTCTTTTTGAGCAACTTTTTTATTTGTATGCTAATGCTCCCTGTATGATTAATACATATACGTTTGGGTCGGAAATTCCAATTCTCTTCCGAGGAGCTCCCCTCCGTCCATGGACTAACGACGGCTACAACTTAAACATCGTCTGAAACACAAAAAAACTATAAAAATTTTACAGAAATTTATAAGAAAAAACTTGAATCCCGCATAAATCTGGAAACATTCCACGTTGCATACAGATCCTCACTAGTCTCTGCCCTCTACAAAGTTGCCACTACTAGAACTCATGAATTTATTTCTAATAATATTTTTTTATTAATATCACATAAAATATATCATTACTTAAAAATACATAAATAATATTCTGTCATCATTTCAGATGATGACAGACCTCTATCACCATTTGAAATAGACAATTCTATGTAGAATCCCATGTGGCAGTAAATAGGTCTCTATCGCTAAATGAATTGACGATAGAACTGAACTGACGACACATGTATATCATCAATTCAATTGATGACAGGACTTCTGTTATCAATTCGGTTGATGATAGAGACTTGCTGACACGCCAGACTCCACGTAGGATTGTCGCCATTTTAAATAATGATTGAAGCTGTGGGGCCTTTTGCCAATATTTCAATGGACGATTCACATCTGTGTCACCAATTGAAATTACAACAGATGCCATGGCTCCAATGTGGCATACTATCATCCATTCGTTTAACGACAGAGCTTCTATCGCTATTTAAAATAACGACCGAAGCTTATCCCAAATTCAAATGGCATATTTATGCAATTTTTTAAAATGATGATATATTTATTTAATATTAATAAAAAGTATTATTTAAAAAATCTAGAACTCATTAGGTGGAAAGAGAATATGATACTTTAATAA
This sequence comes from Melocanna baccifera, assembly GCA_036346265.1. NCBI lineage: Eukaryota > Viridiplantae > Streptophyta > Magnoliopsida > Poales > Poaceae > Melocanna > Melocanna baccifera. Next base: position 6,975,994 of record CM070685.1, read on the forward strand.
ACTCATAAGCTCCGCTCCACAATACACCAAATCCAACCTCTGCTACGACAAAACAAGGATTTCTTGGCTATGGCTTATATCTTTGGTCCAGGAGTCACAACTATCCAGCCTTAGACTAGTTTGCATGTTTTTGCATTCCTGGTACATGTAGAGATCCAATAGAAAACTAAACCACCGAAGTGGATTCACCGTGAAATTCACAGAGGAGCATTTCCTCCATGACTCCGGATACTTCGTCATGACCTTTGAGGACATATTCTTACTATTTAACCTCGACAACCTCGATGCCTCACTTCTATGGCGATGGACACTGTAAGTGTACTATACAATCAAGTTCTACATTCACGTAATATCGATAAATGTCATAACTCATTGCTTATGTATAGATTCATGATTCAAAAAGTTCGATGACAACGATAACCCATTGGTTTCCTCGACCCACACTTGATCTCTGAGCGATACATTAAGGACAACACATCTTTCGTCCAAGATTACAAAACAAAGGGATTGCTTGCTCAAAGTGACAAGGACTATATCGTGATGCTCTCCAAGCAGGGGTAAGAGCTTCACTAGTTGCAATACAAGTTTCATTTGTACTTTATACGCAACATGAATATAGAATTAATCACTATGGCGACATACATGACTACGGGGTATTAGATTTTGCTCGTGATTGTATCAAAGTGGAACAAGGTAATACACCTTGATTCCTTAGTGACGACCACAACTTTGTCCTTGTGCAACAAATATTCGACAGGTAATTAAACTCATTTTCTCCATACATAACTATATTGTATTCATCCCTTCATTTGCTATTGTCGAGACTAGCTTTTTAAAATCACGTAGATCGTTCAGCGCTTACATTGCCTAGGAAGAGAGACATAAGGAATTCTACGCCATACTACGACACAGGATGCGATTTCTAGTACCCGCTATAACACAATCCTATATCACACTTCATAATAATGTCTCTAGAACTGACCATACCTATGTATATAATTCTATTTTTGTAATGCCACCAACAGCTATAGGGAAACATATGTGGATTCTACGTTTGCAGACATATACTGAAAATCATGGATACTAAGATGAAAGATTCAGAGGTTTGTTAACCTGCCAATATTTATTTCATGATTATCTATATATATATATACATATATATATACATACATATATACATACATATATATATATACATATATATACATATATACATATACATATATACATATACATATACACATACACATACACATACACATACACATACACACACACACACACACACACACATACACATACACATACACATACACATACACATACACATACACACACACACACACACACACACACACACACACACACACACACACACACACACACACACACACACACACACACACACACACACACACACACATATATATATATATATATATATATATATATATATATATATATATATATATATATATATATATATATATATATATATATATATATATATATATATATATATATATATATATATATATGCTAATAATTTTAACACTCCTTGCAATAGAGTGTAGAATTCAACTCAAGTATATACGATGTTGCCAACCTCGCCGAAGTTCGAGAAGATATCTCTCTGAATTCTTGATGGCGAAGGTCATTCACCATAATGGACAGTTATACCCCAGCGGAGATGATAATTAGTAGTTTAAATATTTGATTCAATTCTAATTCACTTAGTTGTGCTTAATCGAACAATTAATTCAATTGTTCTTCATTCAGTTGCTTAATTTATTTGTGATATCTGTACATGTAACGATTGTCATGAGTGATCTGCTTGCGTTGTTTAATTTATTTGTGAGATATATATCCTGTGCTCTCTCTCTATATATATATGATTTGCTTGTTCATTTTCAGAGGGCATGGCTAGCAGTTTCTGAGGCTAGCAAAAAAACAGAAAATAATATAGGTTTTCATATAACTATCACAGACAGTTTGTAAATACAACCGTATATGATATATCCGTTATCACAGACGGTTTTTAAATGTAACCGTTTGTGATATACCCGCTATCATAGACTTTTTTAAATACAAATAGTCTATGATATGTAAGTTATCACATACGGCTGATACAAAAAACCGTCTGTAATATCTGACGTATCACAAACGGTTGTTTTGAAAACTGTTTGTGTTGTATCTTATTACAGACGGTTTGAGAGCCGTCTGCGATAATCACCTGTTATCACTGACATAAATTCAGACGGTTCACAAATCGTCTGTGATAGCGGTTTTGAACCATTTATGATGACCCTTTCTGTAGTAGTAAAATTAGCTTAATTTAAGTTAGGAGTTGAGTAATTCTATAAACAATTCGCTCTTGCAATGTATTATATAGTCGCTCTTGCAACAGTAAACAAACCATAATTGTATATAGATAGTAATCTAGATAATAAACAAACCGTAATTGTATATAGATAGTAATATAGATAATCTAGTTGTATTAATGTATTGTGTGTAGTGATGAATTTGTCTATTTGTTCATAGATTTGCAATAATAGAGAAACAAACTTTGTGTAACTATTTCACAAATAGTTCAAGTAGTATTCCTCCAACCGTAAGAACCAAAGAGACTTCTACTAGAATTTAATCTTTAGTGGTATGTTTTATTTATTTTGAATATTTATGATTATTTATAATTCACTATGGTACCACTAATTTTGCTAATTTTGATATACAGATATAGATTGCTACTCATTGAAAGAATATTTACATGTTTTGGGATGGACTTCCCATTAGCGATGTACCTTCATTGTATTTTTCTTTTTCTTTACTTCTTTTCTATTTAATGTATGAATTTAGATTGCATAAAAGTACTATGTGTGTGTCTAGGGGTGGATATCGAGCAAGTCTTCGTTTTATCAAGTTTTTTTTTCAAAATTGACACAATATGATTTAATATCATTTTACGTATAATTTGAAAGTAGTTTTAGAATCGAGCTAACGAGCTGAGTTAGAGCAAAATTCAAATTTATTTGAAATTAACTTATTTTAATGTTTAACTAATTAATGAATATTTGAAGCAATTTTGAACCGATCCAACAAGCCCTACTAACAAGCTTTTTTGCTATCCCTATTTGTGTCAATATAGCTTAGTTATTTGTGCCCACCCTTTATTTTTATCCTGGCTTCGCCACTGCGTGCAGTACAATTCATCTCAAAGTAGTGCATCTGTTCTAGATGTGCTCAAAGAACAAACTGCACAGTGAAATGAATTAGTCATGCAGTCAGCAATCTTACATCTATTGCAACTATTCTGAATTTTGAGAACCTTCAATTATTGGCAATAAAACAAACTTAACATGTGAAGAAGAGAAACCTCAGACATTTTCTCTGTACATATTCTTCAGTCTGCTTGCTCCCTCATGCATGGGCTGATCAAGGTTCTGATGTAGTTCCCACATGCTCCCTCTATTCGTCCTCACTCTCTGACAACGACGCCATTGATCTCTTTTGATCTCAGTCTCAGCTCCTGAAATCCTCACACAACGCACAGCCCCAGGAACCAAGCCGTCCACTTCCAGTATTTGCATCAACCAAAATGGAAATTTAGCTTACCAAAAAAAAATGAACCTCCAACAGGACAAAGTATCTTTGATCTCTCACTCAAAATCCAATCTCATATCTCCACACCAACACCTCCCACCTTCAATTCTTGCATCAATAGAAAAATTGGAGCTGTAGCTTATCATGCAGGCACTATAGTTATTGGAGATAGCTACTGGTCAGCAGAAAAATAATGTTCCACAATGTCCAATCCTCCACAGACCACAGGGATCTGACTAGTAGACCACTAATTCTTTTCATCCCAAAGCAAGAAAAGAACAGGATACCAATGCCTGTTCCTCTCCCTGTAGAAACTTCAAAAGATTTGCTTCCTTCCTTCAAGAACTGGGAAGAGAATCACAAAACAAATATATCAAGTTACGAAAGCATCACTGCAGTACCAAGATTGCTAGCACCATGGCTTTATATTCAAAGAAACCAAAGAACAAAAAAAAATGCAGGAACCTCACCTTTGAACCACTGAAACAGAACTGCTGAATAGTATTGCAGAGGCCAAGAAATTTTACTCATATGTAGGAACCTCACCTTTGATTGTCTTCTTCCACCAGCTGATGGACATCAAACTCAAAGTATTAACAGACATATGAAAATGAATTAACCAAGTAAATTTAACTAATCAAAGTGAGAAGAAACATGGCTGGGCAGGGGCGCCGGCGTCGGGGGGAGGCTTCTTATGGGCGGCGTCGCCTCCCCTAAGACCTAGCGGCGTCGGGCAGTGGAGAATGGATCTGAGACATCGAGACCTGAGAGGGGAACAACCTGTATGGCTATACACTCGAGTGGCAAAGAACTCATAAATATGTGAGCAACTTTGAGCCCAATTACGTAATAGAGGCGGTAGGAGCCAGAGGAGCCTTAGGTTGGACGCTTCACAGGCCACGCGCAGAATGTGCTCAGCTCCTGCGTCGTTTCGTAGGAGCCTGGCTTCGGAGCTGGACTGTTTGGCCGGAGTACCGTCTTTGAAGCCAAAAATGGCGGCTTCAGAGTCCGGCCAAACGCCATCTAAATTGAGAAGTGAGCAGGAGTACACCCTTGTGCCTTTTTTTTTTGAGAGATGCGCAATTTCTCCGTAACGCCAAGGAAGAACTGAGTGTGCACAAAAAGATCTATGGAGTGTTTGGTTTCTAAACGGCGCCGTAACGCCTTAGGCCGCGATCAGAACGGCCATGGATAGTGTTGGGTGTTGGGCGGATTTATTACTGTAGCGCGTGTGCGCTACAGTGAAAATTTTTTTTTTCATTTTTTTTTCGGATTTTTTTTAAAAATTTACTTATACTTTTTTCGTTTTTTATTTTCAGTTTTTTTACATTTAATTATACACAATAAACCAACTCATCTATAGTGTTTTTTCAGCCATCTACAGTGTTTTTTCAGTAAAAATCAAAAGCCATCGCTATTCCGATCACCCTCTAAGTATGGGTGAGTGGACCATCGGATCTTAGCTTCAAATATAAGTTTATTTGTTTGGTTTGAGAAATAGAATAGGATTCATCATAAACATCATAAACATAAATCTCCTACAAAACGAGAAATAATAAGTATGTTCTTTTTAGTTTTTTAAAATGGCTTTTAGCTTTTGCTACAGTACCTAACTTTCAGACGGAGTATATTTTTTTTAAGATAGAGTCTACAAGTTAATTATAGTACACGTTAAAAGCCCAACATCTATACCATCTAAAATCGCAAGCGAGTATCTCTCTTCGTAATCTCTGTCGTAAACGATTAAGATTTAAAAATTTCAGTCAAAAGTCAAAAGTCGTAGCAAAAAAAATAGATCCATAATGATATGCCATCAAATTTTATGGAATGATTCTATAATGAACCAATCCACTCCATTCTAGGATAGGGTGAACCCGCCGAATTAATGCCTTGCAAAAACTGCTGCTGCATGCAATACAAAAACACCTGTCACACGCAAACCGGAGGCCAACCACATTCCGCTTGCCAAAATTCAAATGAACACCGGAGCAGAGGCGCAACCCTTTGCATGCCTAATTTTACACCTTGTTTATTTCGGTTGATGTTTTTGATTTCTGACTATTTTTTTACTATTTTTAAATTTTATTTTTTTCTAACTTTTTAATTTTTTGAGCTTTTTTGTTGGCTCTTTTTTTTCTATATTTGCTTGTATAATATGTCATTGGCTAACATATTTTTTATTTTTATTTTTTTAATTTAATTATGTCAAATAAATCACCATCAATTACAGTGTAAAATAAGCCAACTACAATAAAAATAAACTATAAGCCATGACTTATTAAGCTCAATTGAGTACCCCTTAACCAACCGCTCCGTGTAGTAAATATCCTCTAGGTTAAGTGGTGCTCTAATTAGCTTTAGGTTAAAGTTTCTGATTGTGGTTTTTGACTTTTGATTAAAATTATATTGTAACAGTTGTTAATTTTTTTCTAAAATAAATAAGAAAAAATTGAAAAAAACTGTAATATCGTGATAGATAATACAAAAGAATAAGAAAAACAAAAAAGATAAAATGGTAAAAGACTTAAAATAAACTGAAATTAAAAACTAAAATATTCTAAGTAAATTTTAAATTAAATAAATCAAAAGAAAAAATTGTAAACTAAAGCCGTTTCAAGCGAAGCAAATCAAATGCGCCTCCCTTTCACGGCTCCTTGGGTTCCCCCCGTCTACACGTCCACCGAATCAATCCTCACACCCCAATCCGAGGGAGGCGAGCGCTTTAAGCAGCACACAACACAGGCGCAGGGGCAGTAGTGCAAAGTCTTACGCCCAAGGCCCAACCCGGCAGAGGCAGAGGAGAGCGCGCAGCAGCACCAGTAGAGCCGCCATGGCGGTGGGTGCGCCCACCACGAAGTTGCACCTCTCGTCCGCCGCCCGGCGCCCGTCTCTGCTGCACCTCGCGGCCGTCGCCGTGCTCTGCTCAGTGTCCTACCTCCTCGGCATCTGGCAAAACGGCGGCTTCTCCGCCGCCCCCTCAGGTGGCGCCGCCTCCTCCGTCTCCATCGCCACTGCCGCCTCCGTCTCCTGCTCCTCCCCCAACCCGAACGTCTTCGGCGGCGGCGGCTCGTCGTCCGCGTCGCTCGACTTCGCCGCGCACCACACCGCGGAGGGGATGGATGCGGAGTCCGCGACGGCGCAGCGCAGGTATGAGGCGTGCCCGGCCAAGTACTCCGAGTACACGCCGTGCGAGGACGTGGAGCGGTCGCTGCGGTTCCCGCGCGACAGGCTGATGTACCGGGAGCGGCACTGCCCGTCGGAGGACGAGTGGCTGCGGTGCCTCGTGCCGGCGCCGAAGGGTTACCGCAATCCGTTCCCGTGGCCAGCTAGCCGCGACGTCGCGTGGCTGGCCAACGTGCCGCACAAGGAGCTCACCGTCGAGAAGGCTGTGCAAAACTGGATCCGCGTCGACGGCGACAAGTTCCGCTTCCCTGGCGGCGGCACCATGTTCCCTCACGGCGCCAGTGCCTACATCGACGACATCGGCAAGCTCATCCCCCTCCATGACGGATCCATCCGCACCGCCCTCGACACCGGCTGCGGGGTAAGTCAATTCATACATACACACCCTATTAGCTTTAGATAATGACATGCATAAAAAAGAGTTCACAGGTCAGGAAAATTTTGGGGCTTAATTTTTAGTTGGAAATGTAAGAACAGCAAACGGAGATCTCGGGAATGCCGGAATGGGACTTGCTTTGCGGGTGTTGGAAGTTTCAGTCCCTTCCTTGATGATCGTAGTCTGGGCCCCACAGGTCAGGGTGGGCAAACGGGTCTGCTCCGACCCGATCAGAGAGCATTGAACCCTCGGCATTTTGTAACGTAGTCAGGCTGTAGTGAACTGTAGCACACTGTCTCTTTGAGGCACTGAACTGGAGGACGGTTCAAGTGTAGGACCAGATCTGCAGTCTTTTCAGTACTGCTGCTGGTTACTTGTTAGTATTTACGTCTTAGTCCTTTTGTAAAGTATCCCACGTGCATAGCAACTACCGCTCGACATGTCGATCCTGGTATTTGCAATTGCAATCTTTGACGGATCAAAATTCTTCAAGTGGACCCAACGAAGGTGGATGTGTTGTGTGCAGTAATGTCGTTGAAATGGATTGCCTTTTACACAGCGCCACTGCCACTAATAATAGCGTCTTCACGCGTGTTCCGAACAGTAGCAATAGTAGCCATTTTGACCTGGGCATTTTGATATGTTTGTTTGGGACATATCAATATGCAAGCGCACCCTGGTAGGAACTGGATTTCCGGTTGCCTAATGCGATGGCATTTTGATCTGTTTGTTCGGGAGATTGCACTCTTCAAGCACACCCTTGAAGGATCTGGATTTCCGGTTGCTTAAATGCGGTGCATTGTGTTGCTCTGTGCAGGTGGCAAGCTGGGGAGCGTATCTACTGTCACGCAACATCCTGGCCATGTCCTTCGCCCCGCGGGACTCTCACGAGGCGCAGGTGCAGTTTGCGCTGGAGCGCGGCGTGCCGGCGATGATCGGCGTGCTCGCCTCCAACCGGCTCACCTATCCTGCCCGCGCCTTTGACATGGCGCATTGCTCCCGCTGCCTCATCCCCTGGCAGCTCTACGGTATGTAGCATTGCGATTGCGCCCCAAACTACGAAGGGTTGAGAATTTTCAGTTGATTACTCGTACTCATTAATTAGTGTGCACATGGGCATGCAGATGGGCTGTACTTGATTGAGGTAGATCGCATTCTGCGGCCGGGAGGTTATTGGATCTTGTCTGGACCACCAATCAACTGGAAGAAGCACTGGAAGGGATGGCAGAGGACCAGCGAGGACCTGAGTGCAGAGCAGCAAGCCATCGAGGCAGTTGCCAGAAGCCTCTGCTGGAAGAAGATCAAGGAGGTTGGCGACATTGCCATCTGGCAGAAACCTACTAATCACATTCACTGCAAGGTCTCCCGCAAAGTCATCAAGTCCCCGCCTTTCTGCTCGAATAAAAATCCGGATGCTGCCTGGTAGTTACATAACTTACAGTACGATATTATCCATTTTGAAGTCCCAACTCACATATGATTCATGACGAATCATATTCTTGTGAACGATTGTAGGTACGACAAGATGGAGGCTTGTATAACTCCACTCCCGAAGGTTAGTGACATAAAGGAGGTTGCTGGTGGTGAGTTGAAGAAATGGCCTCAGAGGCTCACTGCCGTGCCACCCAGAATTGCCAGTGGTAGCATTGAGGGGGTCAGTGATGAAATGTTTGTGGAAGATACCAAGTTATGGAAGAAGAGAGTTGGGCACTACAGGTCCGTGATAAGTCAATTTGGGCAGAAGGGCCGGTACCGCAACTTGCTCGATATGAATGCCCGCTTTGGTGGCTTCGCTGCAGCATTGGTGGATGACCCTGTGTGGGTCATGAATATGGTCCCAACTGTTGGGAATTCAACAAATCTTGGGGTAATATATGAGCGTGGGCTTATTGGAAGCTACCAAGACTGGTGAGTTCTTGTACTGCAATCATGGCTCCTCTATGGCAGTGACGAGGATCTTGTATTTGTTGGTGTGTGTAACCTTCTCTTTCTGTATTCACTGCAGGTGTGAGGGAATGTCAACCTATCCCCGCACCTATGACCTCATTCATGCCGATTCAGTCTTCACTCTGTACAAGGACAGGTAAAACATAACTTGCTGTAAAATTCACTCCATTCAGTCCAGCACTGCAAATTCTGTCCTAATTTAGATAGTTGTTTCTGTTCTTGTCCTTGATGTCTATCCTAACCAAACTGCCTTGTCCTGATTCGTTAGCTGTACCATTATATTGCTGCATTCATAAAATCCAGTCCCATAAAAACTTGGCTAATTCGAATTACACTGCTCCACCCCAGTTAAGGTTCATGATATTTTTCACTTCTGCTTGCAAGATGTGAGATGGAGAACATTCTGCTGGAAATGGACAGAATCCTAAGGCCGGAGGGCACGGTGATCATCAGAGATGATGTTGACATGTTAGTGAAGATAAAGAGCATCGCGGACGGGATGAGATGGAATAGCCAGATCGTGGATCACGAAGATGGTCCGCTTGTCCGGGAGAAGCTCCTCCTTGTTGTGAAGACATACTGGACAGTCGGGGACGAAAAACAATAGCATAACGTGAAATAAAGCATCAGAGTGGTTGGCATATTGGGCAAATTTCATAATTGGCTCACTACCATTTGCCTTGTGAATTTGAAGTTTTTTTTGGAGGGTATTCTTTTGGGGGGAATAGTTGACATAATTTAAATCCGCCCTCTGTTTAAGGTGTAAAAGAGGGCGAGAAACCCTGCAAAGATTGACATGAAAGGACAGCCTAAATGGTGCCAAGTGGGTATAGAAACTATAATTGTGGTCTCATTTTCTGTCCCAGTGCACAGTGTTTGGCTTTTGTTACCAAGTGTTCATCATAAGATTTCACACTTCTGTTCTAATGTCACTTAATTAGATCCAAAACTGGAGTATAGATTTCCCCACTGTGAATCTATGATTATTGATAGAAAGAAGCACAGCTTTGGAGTCTTAATAATGCACCTCTAGCAAGTTAAGAACAGGATGTTGGAAACGGGAAACCTATCTTCCAACTGTTCATTCCATCATGAAATACACGCCGCGCAAAATGCATGCACGACGATTTTGCTCGCTCGGGCTACCTTTGCCTCTGACTTTCCAGTTGGTTCAAAATTTGGTGTTCCACACCGAACGTATCATGCCTCAGTCTGCACTCTTCAACTTCAGGTGAATCGTGGTCAGAAGTGCACAAGTCTTGACAACATAACAGGCACAGTACGCATCACAACCGCCTCCTTGTCGAACTAATGTTCAGAGGAAAGAAGGTAGGATCAACTAGAAGTTTATATAAATGAAACGAAACGGTCATATATCTTTTTCAGCGCCTGCGTCTCCCCGTTATCTTCTGCCAACTAGGTGATAGACTGAGGTTTCCACCAGAAGCATAAAATTGATGTTTCCACTGGAAGCATAAACTAGTTAATCAGGGCATGCATTCGCCATAGAAAAAAAATAACTCTAGCTGTCAAGTTCCAAAATAACAGGAGAAAAACGTAGATCTTGCAAAAGTAATGAAGAATCCATCTCCAATTCTCCATTGGCACACACGATTACACCAAAAAGAAAAAAAAGAAAAAAAGCAATGCAACGGCCAAAGAAAGGACTGGTCCCGGACAGGGGGAGCAAAAGAACAAACACTGACCAGTTGGAGATTGGGGCGAAGCACACCTAACACTGCATAATAGGGCTGGGAACAATGACCTCTCTAAGATCTGCATGTAATAGGCTGCTGGTGTGGTTAGCGGTTGAGCATTGCCAATGATTTTCCAGGATCTACATAGGATGCTAGTAGTGGTTAAGAATCTTTGTCACGGATACACATGCAAAATAAATAATGTATAATATCCTTCAACACTAGTGCTGTTGGTGGCAATGCTATAGCAATCAGATGGCAAACTTTCCATGTCTGGTACTTCATGAATGGGGTATGCAGTATGATATAGCGATAATTAGCTTCCCCAGTGATTAGTGGCTGCCTGAAAATGAAGAGGGTGTAGTAGAGCAAGATGCTTTGAAGGGACTAGATGTTATAAATATTGCGATATAAGTATATATTTAGATTTAATTCTAGCATATTTAATAAGAACACAAGCAAGATATGAAAAGTATATAAATGACTTAATCGACATATAAACATATGAATTTTTTAAGCTACTGAAATAGAAACATATGCTCAACATATCTATCATGTAAGAGTTTAAAATCAGCATATACTCATGTAAACAATTAAAGTCCTTGCATCTATATGCTGATATAAACATAAACATAACATGTATAACCAAATTTAACATGTTATTAAGTTTTTGAATGTTATATTTTGCTATCAGAAGGCTAGTTACACAAGATTCATTCTTGGTCGTCTCTGTCATGACAAAACGCAATCTTAATTATATATGATAGCTTATAGATTTGATCTTGAGCTTATAAAGAACTTCACTACTACAGAAGTAAACAGATCATGAATATCATTTGTTGGACATCAATTGAGATCCATGATCAATCTAGCATTTTCTTGACAGAAACAATTATTGATAATTTCAGCATAATAAAGCTAGATTATCAACTATAGTTACCAAGCATTGAAATACAGTGACCGAACAAGGATAACAGAGTATTGAACTAATACAATGTGCAGCGATTAATTACAATGACATCTATGATCAGAGTATGCCAAATAACAATTCTACCGAAAACTCAAGATCTAATCTATACTCAAGATCATATATAATTTTAGTGTAAAGTCATTTCATCATCGAGCAATTAACCCACCAGAGCAGAACTTTGCAATTCCACATATATATGAAATGAATCACGAATTGCAAAGGGTAAGTAGCCGATAAACTCATAGTATAGGTGATACTCAAAATCACTGAGACGAACCATAAAAGTCAAGGCACACACGGAGCACTGTCCCAGAAAACCAAGCACCTTACTATGCCGCGCAAGTAGGTGAAGGTTGACGGAGATACAATGCTGACCTTCACACATCGGCAAGTTAAAGCATGAAGTCGAGGGTCGGGTAGATGCCGCACAAGATCACCAAAGCACACCCAGCTGAGTGCACTCAAGAGCAACACCAAGTGTTCAGGACCTTCTTCTTTCCCTAAATTGGGTGCTCACCTTTGAGTTCCCCTCCAAAAACCCCACAGGAAGACAGGGTGCACAGAGGAACCCAAAGCAATGAGAAGATTAGATCTCCAAGAGGGATGGCGCAATAGCACGAAGTCTTCCCAAACCCGAGGCTTAGAAGGAAGAAATGAAAGAGGAATACTCACTAGATCTGAAGAGAGATATCCCCAAAGGAAGAAATGGCGGATTTAAATAGAGGAGGCAGGGGCTGCGGCGTGATAGTAGTGAGCGGCTGGCTCTAAGGAGCCCAGGCCAGCCCGCACCTTCACCGCCGCCTCCCCACTCGCCGCCCAAATCACCAGCCAAGAAACCTCCCAAAGACAAGTCTCCTCCCCCTTATCTCTTCGGGTTGACCCACCAATAGGTGGGCCCTTTCTCTCTTTTTTTCTTTTTCCAATTGTGAAATTACCAAAATGTTCTTGCAACACAACACAAGCTTAGTCCTGGATCTTAGAACAGCTGTCAGATTACAGTGGGTCCTATTTTGAGAAGTACTGTTTGATGGAAATCTTCAATCTTATGAGGAAATTACCTATAACTGGCTATAAGCCTAAGTGCATGAGGAAATGAATTCAGGTAGTGAGGAAGTTCACTCAGTCCAGTAAATTCATCCTGTAAGAAAAGATAGTGTGGAATGAAAAGAAAGTTAGCTTTTGCAAGAAGCCTGGTGCTGGGTTGTGGGTATCGCTTTGTGCCGGGGAAGTGCAGCTGTGCAGTGCTATTTCAATGACCCTACCAAACCAACGCTGCCAATACCAACTGGAATTCATGCATTCTGGGGCATATGATTGGAGGCAGGGAAATCCGAGCATTGATCTGGTCTGAGAAACCTGACATTTCGATTAGCCATTCGGAGTCCATGTGCTGCTGTACGAGAGTCTCCCCACCGGTTGGTGCCTAGCAGCAAAATGAAGCGGTCATTCTTTTTGACTGATATTTTATGGTTTATGGTTGAAGCTATTATGTTTATTTTGACTAATGATTTATAGTTTATGACTAAAGTTGTAGTGTTCTTTTGGTCTGACGACTTATACATAAAGATACTGTTTTCTTTTGTCAGAATAGGCAAACCGAATTAGTAACCGAATAAAACCATCCGTATGCTTGTTTCACCATTATGTCCACGTGCTGCTGTACGAGAGTAGAAAATTCTCCCAACCGGTTGGTGCCTAGCAGCAAAATGAAGCGGCCATTCTTTTCGACTGATAATTTATGGTTTATAACTATTGTGTTCTTTTCAATTGATGATTTATCACTTATGGCTGAAGCTATAGTGTTTTTTTGGGCTAATGGCTTATGCCTAAAGGTGTTGCTATATTTTGTTGGGAATAGGCTAACCAAATTAGTAATTGAATAAAACCATTCGCATGCTTGTTTAGTTATTTTCACCATTCTGGTGTTATCTTTTGTTACATTGGGCCAACCAAATTGGCAACCGGCTAATACCATCCATATGTTCGAAGAAAATGCGCTGACAACACACGTTTTATATTATTTTGCATTACATGTACCATGAGAACATGCACAGCCACACGGACAAGTGGACGACTCCAGCTTTCTGATCGCTTTTTGTACCTACTTAAAGGACATTATGGAAAAAAGCACGCAGCAAATATACGTACATGCGCGGGGCATGTAGGCGGACATACACGCAGCTAGTAGCAAACCTCGTTCATATAAATGTGGACATGCACACGACCAAGTCAAGCACAGGACGGCCTCACGACCAAGCCATATGAAATAACGTCCCGTACATGATCCATGTTTACGTCCCCATTTTGTTCCACCTCCGTTAAATCATCCGCACTATCTGGCTCATCTCTTGAAAAATATGTAGCCTAGAACGGGATCCTTGAAATCTCGGTCACTTGCAGCGTCATCGATTATGAAATTGTGAAGAGCCATTATGGCGGATATGATCCACGTCTGCCTCCGCGGTGGGTATGCAGTGATGTTGTTTAGTATACGTCATTTCGTCTTTCACACGCAAAAGACTCGCTTGATAACATTATGCAATAACAAATGGTTGTAGTTGAATATCTTCTTATGATCCTTGTGGGTCCGTACCTGTTGCAAACTCAGATACGTAGTAACAGGTGTTTCTATATAACACAAGATAGCCTATTCTGTTAGGATAGCCAGAGTCTACTAAGTAGTACTTACCTGCTACGTAGAGCATAAGCCACTCCTGATTTGCTCCACCCTCCAAATGCTGCACCACTTTACAAAGCTATGCATTGAAAGTTCAAAAAATAGATAGTGCACGCACCGCCAATAGTTCCACCATCCATAGGGCAGAACCGAAAAACAACCACATGACAATTATGTATATATGTCAGTACATCAGTGCGACTACACCACACACATTCGAGAATACGATAAAGGGACAAATAGTGCCAGTACAAATGATGGTGTGCATTATTAGAAGAATGTAATTACTACGAATAGATGCATTGGCGCCGGTAGTGATGCATTGTTGAGAATTGATCGATTCTGAAGTAGCCATTGAGCAAATGAAAATTGTTAGATTGATCTCCACCGTCGATTAGCCCAACGGCTAATCGGGCCTTGATCTGCACCCTGATCGGGGGCGCCCAGCCCATATGGCTGGTGGGCCCCTGTCGCGCTGCGCTATATAAAGAGGGGTGGAGGCCGGCGGCACGAGACACGAGGCACGAGGTTGTACGGAGCCGCAACTCCACCCAACAAACCCTAACCGATCTGGAGGGAGCGCAGTGAGCGACGGGAAGCACCACCGCCGTCACCTCGCCGGACCTCCGGGAAGCCTCGCCGGACCGCGCTTCTCGACCGTCGCTGCCGTCGCGCGAACCACACCGACGAACCCGTGATGGCCGCCTCGTCCTCCTCTACATCGGACGGTATCTCTCTCTCTCTCTCTCCCTCTCTCTCTCTCTCAGATCCAAACCAAGAACAACCAGGGCAAGAAGAACTCAACAATGGTATCAGAGCGGGCAAAGCTCAGATCAGGGAAAAGGCAAACAAAAAAAAAAAAGGGTGGTGTGCACCTGCGCCGGCCGGCCGCCGCCTAGCCGCCCTGCGCCAGCCGCGGCCACCATTGTCGTCGCCCCGCGAGCCCGGCCTCGTCGCGCGCTTGCCGCTGCCTGCGCGGCGCGCTGCGCCTGCCGCGCGCGCGCCGCGCCGCTTGAGCCGCGCGCCGGCGTTGCGCCGCCTGCGCGCCGCCCGCTTGCGCGCTGCGCGCGCGCTTGCGCTGAGCCCAGCCGCGCTGCTGCGTGCGCCTGCGTTGCTGCGCCCCGCCTGGGAGCTCGCTGCGCATGCGCCGCGCCTGCGCCTTGCGCGCCGCCTCTCGGCTGCCTACCGGCCGTCGCCATTGGCGCGCGCGCAAGAGCTTCGCCTCGCGCATCCGTGCAAAGACAGCGCGCGCGCCTCCCAGTGCGAATGGTCCCCACTAGCCCGAGTTTTCCGGCCGGTTCCCCAGATCCGTTTTTTGCGTTGGAAAAACGTGTGGAGCAGGTGCATCCGGTTTTGTGGAGATTTTTTGGGAGGCAGTGATATGTGGTGGAGAAAGTTTTTGGCAGGGATAAGGTTTGAGGAAAATTAAACTGTTTTTTGACCGGTCAAAGATTATGAATTAGCGTGTTTTCCTTTTATGTGTTATTTTTGGCTCTACAGCATATAGTTTTTGCTTTCACACATATTCAAGTGTTTATATGTGTATTGAATTAGTGTTTAATGGTATGCGTACTTTTAGATATATTTGATATATCTAAAAGAAAAGATTTAATTTTCATTATTAAATTCGAACCAACGGGAGAATTTAATTTTGGAAAAATAGATATAATTTTTTAATTAATGTTTCCGCTGCAAAAGTTAAATTGTGATTACTTTTTAAATTAAATTCGAACCAACGTGAGAATTTAATTTTTGAGCATTGTTGTGAATTATGATATTGTTATTTTCTGACCAACGTTGATAATAACAATATTATAATTTTAATGGATGTTTTTTTTAATGCATTATTTCTATTTCTGCCCAACGGTGATGTAGATTTAATGTATAAATGAAATTGATTTATTTGTATGTTGTATTTTTGACCAACGTTGAAAATAAAGCATATAATTTTCGATGTTACGTTCTCACTTTATTTGAACTAAATTTTCAGGAGGATACAACTTGATGAGTTGTATCAGAGAGATCCCCACTCTTAAAGGAGATAATTATGGAGAGTGGAAGAAAAAGATAGACTTAGCGTTTATCTTGGTTGAAGTGGACTGGTCCTCACTACAAGACGTCCCACCGAGCCTATGGCACCGGTGAGGATCCAAATGAGGATGATACTTGCTTGGCGAAAAGACAGAGGATCATGCTCCTTACGCATGTCTTATGATCTTGATCATAAGAAATGGACCACAACCAACAAGAAGTGTATGGTCGTGATAAAGAACACACTGAGCCTGCAATTGTGGGCTCAGTGCAGAGTGTGACACCATCACGAGTATCTTGAGAGAATAAAGAGTCGGTTCATCGGCTCTTCAAAGACTTATGCTACACACCATCAAACGACTTGTGTGAGTAAAGGTACTCGTGGTGGTGGCAAAGTGGTATAAGAGAGCACATACCGAGAATGAGTAACATGGCATCCAAGCTTAAACCAATGGATTTGGCTCTCAAGGATGAGTTCCTTATTCATTTAATTTTTGCTTCTTTGCCAAAAGAGTTTGACACATTTGTTGTCAACTACAATATGCAACTGAGAAATGGGACTTGGAAAATGCATAGCTATGTGTGTGCAAGAGGAGGAAAGAATTAAATCCTCACATGGTGGTTCTATCAACTATGTGAAGGATAACAAGAAAAGGAACTTCAACAATCACTCCTTCTCAAAGAACAAGGGAAAACCTCATCCATCACCTCAACGAATAAGTTTGTTTGTAGACAAAGATCGTGTCTTCATCAGCAAGAAGACAGACACTACAAGAAGAACTGTCCTGATTACTTAAAGATGATAATGGCAAAGAAAGGTGAGAACATTATTACCTTTATAAATGAATGCTGTATGTGCAATATTCAAATCCACTTGGTGGATTGACTCAGAGCAACTGCTCATGTTGCTAATTCCTTCAGGATTCCTTTCGACGAGGACTACGCAAAGAAACGAAAGATGCATTAAAGTTGCAAATGGAGTCCAAGTGAAGTTGAAGCCGTTGGCGATCTTTCATTAGAGTTAGCTAATGGTTCAAAGCTTTTACTTAGAGATGTCCTTTTGTACCCTCTTTACAGAGGAATTTGATTAGTGTTTCAAATTTGGACAATGATGGTTATGATTGTCATTTTGGAAATGGCAAGTGTGAAATAATGTTTAATAATAAATGCATTGGTCTTGCCATCAAACAAGACGAGCTTTATTTATTATCATTATGTGATGATGTGAATGTCGTATGCGCTAATGAGAACGTTGCGTGCGAGAAAGTAAATGAATCCTCGTCTACGAATGCAAACAGAAAACGAAAGAGAACTCTAGATGCGTCGTCGAAATTATGGCACTGTCGTTTAGGCCATATTTCGAGGGGGAGAATAGAAAGACTAGTTAAGAATGATATTCTTCCTCCATTAGAGTTCTCAGACTTAGAACAATGCAGAGAATGCATTAAAGGAAAATATGTAAAGAAAATTAAGAAAGACGCCAAAAGAAGCACAGGAGTTCTACAAATTATTCACACAGATATTTGTGGTCCTTTTCCTGTGAAGAGTGTGGATGGATATGACTCGTTCATAACATTCACGGATGATTACTCCCGTTACGGATATATTTATCCAATCAAAGAAAGAAATGAAGCCTTGGATAAATTCAAGATATTTAAGGTGAAGTTGAAAACCAACATGATTTAAAGATTAAGATAGTCCGATCGATCGTGGGGAGTACTACGGTCGACATACCCCATATGGACAAGTTCTGGACCTTTGCAAGGTTTCTACAGAAAATGGTATAGTGGCCCAAGATTCTACACCGGCGAACCTCAAGAAAATGGAGTAGCTGAAAGACGCAACTGCACTCGATGAATATGGTGCGAAGTATGATGAGCTACTCCACACCGCCATTGAGTTTATGGATGGAGGCGTTAAAACCGCCATTCATATTCTCAACAGAGTACCTAGTAAATCGGTGCCCAAAACACCGCATTTGTTGTGGACAGGAAGAGTTCCTCACTACACCACTTACGTGTGTGGGGAGTCTCACTGAGGCTAAAGTATTTAACCCAAATCTTGGGAAGCTTGATCCCAAAATGAAGTCGCCATTTCATTGGCTACCCTGAAAAGTCAAAAGGTTTTCGTTTCTACTGTCCAGATCGATATACAAAGTTTGTAGAAACGAGACACGCTGTCTTCTTAGAGGATAGAATGATGAGGGGGAGCATGGTAGCTCGAGAGACTGACCTTGAAGAGAAGCGGGCGTATGCGCCCACTCCGATGATTCAAGAGCCATTCTTCACACCGCCTGCTGTCGCTGCACCGACGGTGCAAGACACTGTGGTGCCAGAACCTGTTATTGTTCCTCATGTGGCAACAATGAATGAAAATGTGGAACTGTTCTTCAGATCCTATAGAACCCATTGCCACGATGAGGGGAGCAACAACACCTCAAATAGAAAATATACCAAATGAGGAGGCCCCAGAAGGTCTCAAAGAGTAAGAAGATCGGCTATTTCGATGATTATCAGATTTATCATCAGAGGAATTTCAAATGGAGGATGATCCCACCTCATTTGAAGAAGCCATGAGAAGCGAAAACTCTTCAAAATGGCTCAAGCCATGGAAGAGGAAATGAGGTCCATGAAGACTAATAAAGTCCGGGACTTGGAAATTATTCCTAAAGGAGCCAAAACAAGAGGGTCAGAAATGGGTCTACAAGACAAAACTTGACTCCCAAGGGAATATAGAAAGATACAAAGCGCGACTTGTGGCAAAATGCTTTACGCAAAGAGAAGGAATTGATTACAATGAGACCTTTTCTCCAGTCTCATGTAAAGACTCCTTCGAATCATAATGGCATTAGTAGCACATTATGATTTAGAGTTACATCGATGGATGTAAAGACGGCATTTCTTAATGGGGATTTGGAGGAAAATGTTTACATGGCACAACCGAAAGGTTTTGTCGTGGAAGGAAATGAAAGAATGGGATGCCGCCTAAAGAAATCGATTTATGGGTTAAAGCAAGCTTCAAGACAATGGTACTTGAAGTTTGACAGTACAATAAGAAAATTTGGGTTTAAAGAGAATGTAGAGGACAACTGTGTTTATGCAAAGTTTAAAGATGGGAAGTTTATCTTCCTAATCTCAGATGTGGATGATATCCTACTAGCTAGTAGTGATATCATCACATCGAGACAAAGAAGTTTTTGTCCTCAAACTTTGATATGAAAGATCTTGGTGAAGCTTCGTTCGTTCTAGGAATCGAAATTCACCGGGATAGAAACAAAGGGACATTGGGACTATCACAAAAGGCATACATAGAGAAAGTCTTAAAGAAATTTGGTATGCATAAAAGTAGTCCTTCACCTGCACCTATAGTCAAGGGCGACAGATATGGGGATTTTCAATGCCCCAGGAACCAGTACGAGCTCGATCAAATGAAATCGGTTCCATATGCTTCAGCTGTCGGAAGCTTACAGTATGCTCAAGTGTGCACGCATACGACTTAGCGTTTGTTACCGGGTTACTTGGCAGATTCCAGAGCAATCCTGGAATAGAGCATTGGAAATTGGTAAAGAAAGTCTTGCGTTATTTGCAAGGAACAAAAGGCCTCATGATGACATACAGAAGATCAGATTTACTCCATATAGTGGGGTATCTGATTCGATTATGCGGGAGATGATAGAAAGTCAACATCCGGATATGTATTCACTCTCGCTGGAGGAGCTATATCGTGGAAAAGCTCAAAGCAAACCGTCACTACATCGTCCACAATGTATGCCGAGTTTGTAGCATGTTATGAGGCTACGGGGCAGGTGAACTGGCTAAAGAAGTTCATACCCGGTTTAAAAGTGGTTGACGACATCAATAGACCACTTAAGTTGTATGCGACAATGAACCCGCAGAATGTATGCCCACAACAATAAGTCAAGTGGTGCTGCCAAACACATTGACATAAAGTACTATGTTGTGAAAGATAAAGTTCGGGATCAAATTATAAGTCTTGAGCACATAAGTACCGCAAAGATGTTAGCGGATCCGCTTACTAAAGGCTTACCACCCAACGTGTTCAGAGAACATGTAGCCGGCATGGGTTTAAGGGAAAGCCTATGATTCCTGGACTAAAAGATGGCCCAAAAGATTAAAGTAATCGCTTTTTGAACGTAGAGGTGTATTGTAGTCATTAAATCTATCGCGTTTGACCGTGACGATGAGACATGTTCTATGCACTAATCTGTGATGGAATGAGTAAAGTCAAAAGTAATTAAAGTTAAAGCATAGATGAGATCAAGGGGGAGAATGTTAGATTGATCTCCACCGTCGATTAGCCCAACGGCTAATCGGGCCTTGATCTAGCCGATCGGGGCGCCACCCATATGGTGGTGGGCCTGTCATGCTGCGCTATATAAAGAGGGGTGGAGGCCGGCGGCACGAGACACGAGGCACGAGGTTGTACGGAGCCGCAACTCCACCCAACAAACCCTAACCGATCTGGAGGGAGCGCAGTGAGCGACGGGAAGCACCACCGCCGTCACCTCGCCGGACCTCCGGGAAGCCTCGCCGGACCGCCGCTTCTCCGACCGTCGTTGCCCGTGCGCAGACCACACCGACGAACCCGTGATGGCCGCCTCGTCCTCCTCTACATCGGACGGTATCTCTCTCTCTCTCTCTCCCTCTCTCTCTCTCTCAGATCCAAACCAAGAACAACCAGGGCAAGAAGAACTCAACAAAAATGTCCCAGGCAATAGCAGGTTGGCATTTAGCAGATGACTTGAGAATTCTCTTATTCTTACCACCTGCATATAGTTTTTTGAAAGGTCAACAAAAAGATAAATGAAAAATGAGAGGCACAATGTCTTCTGACTTTACTAACAAAAAAGGTAAATCACCTAAGTAAATCATGGTCGGCGTACCTTAGGTCAAACGACTTGAGTGCCTAACGGGCCACATGCGGCGTAGCCAGGCACTGCGGTGCTTGGGGACGTTATAGTGACGAACATGTCTCGATTCTTCTTGGCACGTAGCAAGTCAGTGGCATAGAACCACTCCTTCAAACCTTCTAGTTAGTCGTCCGAGATTACTCGCTCAATAAGATCATCTCACTCCTATCAGACGGTATCTTCCTTTGTCGACATGGCAACAAGATGCTTCTCATACATATCACATACTCTTTCCAGCTTCTCATACATATCACATACTCTTTCCACACATTCAAACACTGTCGCTCTTGGAACACTTGAGCGAGAATCCCTAGCTAGACTGCTTCCTGGGGTATCCATGTGCTCGTTGGTGCATAGCGCGCCTTCAAGCACGTCGGCCATAAACGACTGATCATGAGGTAACGGTGCTCTCGAAAACTTGTTTACCGACCCTAAAGCCTACCATTCAGCGTCAAGCCAATGTAAGCGTCAGTTAGGTTAGCAAGAATGATAAATTAGAATTGGAAAACATGGAGTACGACATCTCTTCCTGTTGTGCCCACCACGACGCGTCTGCAACCGGTCTCAGGATCGAAGCCTAATCCCAATGTGTTGTGCTTGAGGTTATTCCACTTTGCGTACTTCCATTTCAGGGAGTTCCAATGGTTCTTGACAGGGGCGGACCGAGAGAAGGATAAATGGGGGCCGAGGCCCCCACTCAATTTTAAATTTGTAGTGAAGTAATCAAATGTTTTAGTACTTAGCCCCCACTCGAGCGACTTCGTGGCCCCCACTCGAGCGACTTCGATGTCTAGATCTACTACGGCGTGGGTTGAGTGCCCCCACTCAGTTTTTGTGCTGGGTCCGCCCCTGGTTCTTGAATTGCTTATGGGTGTACGACCGGCCGATGAGCTCCCTGAACTTGTGAAGGAGGATCAGTTTGTATTGCTGCCTATTCAAACTCCCCATTGGGCGGTTGTTGGCCAACACCTCTTCATGGCAAATCTTTAGGAATGCCAAACTGACCACCTCATCCCATACCTTGCTGTTCGTGGGGGAGTTGTCCATCTGTGAGCCAGTGATGCAATTTAAAAGGTGACCAAAAGTCTGTACAATAAGCAGTAGAATAAGCCGTATTTAATGTTGTGATGAACCATTGCAATGTTTGTGGAGTGGTTATTTGATTTTGCAAAGATCGCTCTCTGGAAGGATTGTTCTGGCAGAAATTGAGGATTTTGTGTTTTGAGTCATGGATTGAGTTAGGGGGATCTGGGTCTCTGTATTAAGATTGTACGAAGCATGTTTTGACTAACGTGAGTTAAGTTGTGAAGAACTTATGCCCGAAAATAATTTCTTTGTCTTTGGATGTGCAGGGAGGTTTGGAGTCGCCATGGTTGACAGTGAGGATCGGGGCTACGCTCAGAGAGGAGCCGAGGACCAGAACGGTCAAGGATGCCGGGAGAGATAGTGAGCTCAAGCATGGCACAAGAAAGACTGAAAATGTTGAAGGCGAGTTTGAACGGCGGGTTTGCACCATATGGCTTGATCGGTCCAAGTGAGGCGTGGTTCGGTGGAACCGAAGCGGGAGATACTTGCCGATGCATGGCAAGCCAATGGTGAACCTACACGTGGCAAGCATGACGATTGCTTGCAATGAAAGATGAAGACCCGATCAAGAAAGGGCATTTGGAGAGCGGTTTAGGTCAAGGGGATGCTGGTTTGATCAAGTTGGATCAAGCGAAAAAGATTTAACAGATTTAGTGTGCATAAGTGAGTTGTGTGAGTTAAAACCTGTGTGGTTGGGGTTAACAGGTTTCCCTCATTGTGCTAAGTGGATTATATCCATTAGGGCAAGGAATGGCTGGTTGGGCCTCCTATATAAAGGATTGGGATGAAGACTTGTGATGACCATCCAATCCATCTCTCATGTGCTCTCAAGTCTAGGGTTAGGGTTAGAGAGTTGAGTGCATGGTGTGCTCTTTATCCTTCAAGGTGGAGTGGCTGTAAAACCCAATACAAGTAAGCAATACATCAATCTTGATCATCTCGATGAATCTTTTCTATATGGATTGATTTGCTCTTGTCTTGGTTGGGTTGATCTCTCTTTCATTTTTCTTGATCTTGCTGTGCTAAGGACGTAAAAGATATGGAGATAACCTGTGAAAATATATCTCATATCATCTAGGCACTTCTATAGCAAGTTTATCAAGAAACCCGATTTTGCATGTTTTTGGCCTCCTTGTGTGATTTCTTGTTTTAAGGGTTTTTGATTGCTGTTTGCCCTTGGTCTAGCTTGCTATGACATGTGAGAACACATCTTGGCCGTCATATACTCACGAGCAAGTTGGATTCTCAAATTAGGGTTTTGATTCGGTTTTGGTGCAACCTTCCAACAAACTAAAAAAGGTCTCAACTTTGAACATATTTTTCATGATCGTTTGTTGGAATAGGTTCACAATAACCTAGAGAATATTCATACAAAATTTCATATCATTTGGATCTACGGGTCAAAAATTCTCTTGGTTTTTGGATTTGAAATCGGGCTGAAAATACTATTCATCGCCTGATCTTACTGTAGCAGCGGTCAGACCGCCGTTATAAGGTCGGTCAGACCACCCGGAGCGGTCAGACCGCCCTTTGAACGCTGGTCAGACCGCCTGGAAGGGTTTGGTTCCAAGTTTAGTTGTTTTTGGTCAATTGGAGTGATTTTTATTTGGAGATTCTATGTTCTACATCTCTGTAGGTGTTTGAGTCTAGAATCTTGAATACTAGGGGGAAAATCAGAGTTGACACCATTTACCCCCCCCTCTGTTGCCTTCTTTGGTCCTACAGGAGCCCTAAGCGCCGGTGCGGGGGCATGTCTTCGAAGACCATGTCGGTGGGGACAAGGCCATTGAGCTAGACTTTGGGGTCGGGGCAAACGACATGCCAGTGTGACTCATGGGCTAGAGGAGGCCGGGGGTGGCAAAGCAGATCTGGGATTGTAGCTGGGAGGAAGAGTGGGACAGATCATATGCCTTGGGGGAAGGAGGAAGGGCGTGGAAGGGCGAGCGGAGTGGATCTGGGGGCTACCGTGGGGAAGGCTTTGTGGGAAGGAGTGCAAGGGGAGGGGGTGGGCGCCCACAGGTTCCATAGGCGGATGACGGGAGGGAGGCGACGGAGTGGCATAGGGGAAAGGAGGCGTGCAAGCGCCCACTAGTGCTGAAGTGAGGGCAACGGCGGGCGAGCAGTTGGATTTGGGGAGGGAGACACGGGGCACGGTAGGAGGGAACCCTATCAAGGACACGCTTGGGGAATGTTTTGTTGGCGCGAAGAGGGTTCGTGTGCGGTTGGCCGACACCCATATAAACCACCATTCGGCGGGGCTCACGGCTTATGGGGCACGAAGCCTAAGCCATAAGCCACTGGAGAAGCCCTCCCAAATGGCCCGAAAGCTACCAGCAAGACAGATAAGCAACTCCTTTTTTGGTGTCGAGTCAGCACGGTTGCCCAGCAACGGTGAGTCTTGGTGACTCCAAAATTGTATAATTCAGTTATTTTGTCTAACTAGTGCTGGCCAAGACGGGCAGTCCGGCATGGCCAGCATGGCACAACCCGTTTGATCCTGCTAACAAAACGTGCTATGACGACCCATAGGCTACGCCTCAGACCCAGGCATGACCTTAGGAGGTCACGAGCCAACATGTGTGTCCAGGCAACAGCACGCACGTGATGCGGATGATCCCCCATCGCCACTCGTGAGACTCGTGGTAGATGAGGCAGACCGCTAACCCACCTACCAGGCTACTAGAGGAGTGAGCTGGGCCAGGTTATTGTGGGCCAACCCGGCACGACCCAAACACAGCACAGGCATGACACGTGGCGGGCCATGCTGGCATGACATGAACGATGGGCCAAGGCGGGCCTAGAAAGCTGGCTCGTTGGGTGGTACGGTACGACATGACGAATCGTGCCGTGCTTGTGTCGACACTGCCCGGGGAGCACGGGTAGTACGATGAGTGCACCAGTGCTAGCGGACGGGCCACCTCAGCCTTCACCTCGCCTCCCCCTCCAGGTGACAACCCACCACGACTAAGCACCCCAGATTTCCCCACAAAGCCATAAGCCCACAACCCACCACAGTCCCACCACACCATGAATGACACCATCAATCCATCACTACTGCAGAGATAGGTCAAGGTGTACCGTTCACCGGAGCTGTGATGCGGCATCAGGAGGGGGGCTGGGAGGAGGAGGGGGCGGCGCCGACGCCTCATCCAGGTACTGCTTCCATGACGAGATGTCCGTGCCGTCGCGCGACGAGCTCCACAGCGTCGTCGCCTCCGCTGCTCCGTCTTGACAGCCGGGGGAGAAGAGGGCTAGGGGTGAGGAGGGAGCCGGGAGGGAGGAGGGGGCCGGGGAGGAGCGAGGCCGGGGCAGAGGGGGGAGGCCGGGGAGAATAACGTTCAGAAGTTGGAGCATTTAGAACTTAGCAACGGCTCCTTCCTGATGCATACAAATTTACAAACTCAGCTCATTTCTTCTATAGTCCCTATTTCTTCAACATCCCTCTACACTTCCTATTTCTTCAACATCCCTCTACACTCTCCTTTTTTTCAACATCCCTCTACACGAAAAGAGCTTTCGAGCGATATGCAGAGGAGTCACAGCACGAAAAGAGCAGCAAGTTGACTTAGTGTAAACTCCCGTCGTCGCTCTCCTAGTCGTCCTCCGGCTCCGGCTTCCGTTGATACTCGTCGGCTCTCGCCAAGCATGAGAGACTACGGCATGGATGACCGTCATATGGACGGTACAAAGGGCTTAGAAGAGTATCAAGGCGATCCGGGGCCAATGGAGAGTCCAGAATTCCCTCGCCAGCCTGCGGACAACAACATTGGCGGGTCTGAACGAAGTGCGAATTGCTGAAAACACATGACCTAAAGCCAAGAAATCCGTGATGGTGAAACGGTAGAAATTGCAACTTGTAACTATTGCAATGCTAAATTAACTACCCGTATAGCCGAGGGGGAGGAGGAGTACAAACACAACTGAATTTCGCGGTTGATGACTCTGTAAATACTTGGGTATACAACCTGCTTTTTACCCGTGAGAAAATTGCTAGATATATTATTTCAGAAAATCAACCGATTAGGATGGGAGAAAGTCGCACGTTCGAAAGAATGATCCAGCACGGCTTTTGCCCACAGTACCAATATGTTTGTAGGAGAACTACTACATCTGATATTTTACGAATATATCAAATGAAACTAGCAGAGCTGAAAGAATAATTCCAGCAAGTTCAGTTTTCTTTTGCTATAACCTCAGATATTTGGACATCATCACACCAGAGAAGTGCCTACCTTAGTGTTGTAGCCCATTATTTAGAAAATAATTATAAGTTAAATAAGAGAGTCATAGGATTTAAAGTAATAAATGAATCACACATAGAAGAGGCTATTGTCGAGCGTATACTGCATGTACTTGATGATTTTAAGACAGACAATAAAATTATTTTTATCACTCTTGATAACACATCGGCAAACACAACAACTATGAACATCCTTACCCCCTAGGTTGAAAATATATATTGATGGTTATATCCTCCACCAGAGATGTGTATGCCACATCTTGAATATTGTTGTTCAAGATGGTATGTAAGCAATTGGTAAATATTTAAACAATATCTGTGATGTCATTCATTACCTCATGAGTTCACCACAAATGGTAGCCAGGTTCGCGGAGTACTGTGCAGTCAATGGGAAAGAGCCAAGAAAATTCGGTCTTAACATGAAGGTAACGTGGAACTTGACATATATTATGTTAAAGAAGTTACAAGGGTACGAACATATTATCCATTTTTTGTCAATACTAACTCTCAAAATAATGAATTGACAGATTGCTTGTTATTTTTGAGAGTTTCTAAGACCTTTTTATAAAGCAACAAAAGTTTTATCTGGTGTTTATTGTCCTATTTCTTATTTAGTTATAGAATTTATTTGATTAATTGCAGATAAAATTGCCAAATCTAGGAAGGATCTCCTTTTAGGTCATGTCGTCGTAGCAATGGAGAAAAGAATTTATTAAAAATTTTAGTTGTATTTCACATGTGCACTGCTTTGCTATCATTTTCACTCCTATGAAAAAGTTGACAGGTTTACAGGTTGCCATGAAGAGAATAGGTGAATGCTTTGGTCTTGATTATTAGAAAGTTTTCGCACATGTCAAAGAGGAGTTTTTTCGTGTTTTTCTTATGTATCATGACAAATTGGGCAGCAGTGCAAGATTGAAGACCTCACGGCAGACCGACCAAGGGAAGACAAGCTTGACATCACACTTATGGAAAAAACTAAAGGGCAAGTTATTTCTTCGTCCTCTCAGCCTCAGGCAGCTTCCAAGTGGAATCCTGTCTTGGAGCTGAACCACTACTTGAAGCATGATTTTACGAATGTTGATCCTGATCTTACTGGTGGAGGCAAGATAGATTTGCTTGAGTAGTGGAAGAACAACAAGCGGATATTTTCTGTGCTGTCACATTTTACACGGGATGTTCTCCTGGTCTCGGTGTCCACTGTCTCTTCAGAAACGACGTTCAGTACGGTAGGAAGAATAATCGAAGAAAAGATATCATCCTTCACGTCTAGGATGGTGGAGACAATCACATGTGCCAAAGACTGGGAATTAGCTAAAGAGCAGCAACAGCATCAACTGGAGGATCCTGAAATCGTACAGATGTACGCTGACCTCGAACGCATGAATGATCTAGACATTGATAAGTAGATACTATTGTCGGGACCCGGAACAACACTCCAAGCCCCTCTGTGTAAATCGCACTATCCCAGAAAAAGCTAGTGCACACACAGGGTAAACAGTGATGTATATCATGCAAAATCACCACAATTTTATTAAGCGAAGATACGGGCCTTAAGGCCAAGTCTTACAATATAGGGCACAAGGCCAACGAAAGAAATAAAAGCAGCGGAAATATAACGGTAGCAGATCAGCCCATCTAGCCTCCCACAGGCGAATGACTATAAGACGAGTCCTATTCACTGAAGTAGTCCTCACCGTCGAAATCGCCGTCGAAGTCTAGCAACGGATTTAAGCAAGGTGAGTACTTTAAAGTACTCCACAAGTTACACCGGGAATATAACAGAGTGAATGCATGCATAAAGGAATTCAACGGGAGGCTTAATTAAGGTAATTTGCGGAAAAGCAGTACTTGAATTTAAATACAATAACGTAAGTATGAAAATCTGAATTTTAATACTTCATAAGAACATTATTTGACAAAGTAATAGCGTTAGTGTAGGCTCCGACCTACACTAACCTAACCACGGGCATCCCACCTGGTCCATTGATAAATTCACTGTTGCTTGCTAAAAAACCAAGTTTTTATAAAACCAAATCTAATCTGTGAAGACTCTACTCGGCATGTCCATGACCGTGGACACGACTATCCAGGATAGATTATCACTCTGCAGAGGTGTACAACTTTACCCACAAGACGTGTCCTCCCGCTTGAGCCACGCGATCAACACACTGTCTTAAGTGTGCGGCGGGGATTCCACGACATGGCTTTTCCAAAGATCTATAGCCAAAATATTCACGCCGCCACTAAGGTTTGATCATAACTCGAATCCACGAGTTGGAGCCCCCTTTGGTGCCATGTGAGACTTCTCGCAGCTGACGCCACGTTCACATTCAGCATATAACGAAACTATATTTAGAACTTCACAATCTATTTAGCCAAGTCCGTCCCATACCGGACTTGTGGTAGTACGAAGCGACTTCGTAAAATGGTTCACAGAAATGGTCCTTAATTGTCTTAGGCTCAAACCACATACACGAGGCATGCCGGCAGCCCACCACCTAACCAAAAGCCTAAGTCCAAATCATAAGTTTATACTTTTATTTTTAAACCATTTTGATAAACCATCCTTGACTCACCGAAGTCAAGACTTCAGAGGAACTGTCATTTCATGTGAAATAGTTGATCCCACCTAAAATCACACTAAGCCAGGCTAAGCATTTCTATAAAATTGCTAGTCAATACTATGGTACTAACTAGTTTTCAGGTAGGGTGACAAGGTATATGAATTCGAGATTCAAATTGACCATATTCAAAGGATTATGGGTATATCTAACATTTAAACTGAATTTAAATTAAATCTGAATAGAAGTACGTATGCATATACAATAAAATAACATAAATAAATTTAAAATATTAGGTTCAACATGGTCAAAAGTGTAACTTGTCTTACTCGAAGTCCTACTGGGATTCGTCGAAGTCGAACTCTTCGGAATCGTCAAAACCTAACGTAAAGGGCCAATTCAAAAGAAATTCAAAACACAAATTCAAATAAATTCAAAAATTCAAAAGGAGGCCAGAAATAGAAAGTTCATGATTTTAGAAAAATTTAGAAATTTGAACAGGTCAATTTGGAGATCAAATGAAGAAGTTATAGCCTTCCAAAGTTTTAAATTCAATTAAAAAAATACCCAATTTTTGGATTTATTTTTAAACTAAAAACATTTATGACATCAGCCTGAATTAATTTTCTAGAGGAAATAACAGATTATGACGTCAGCACAGGAATTTAATTTCGACTGATTTACTTTCATATTGAAAAATCGGATTTATTGCGTTGGCATGACGTCAACAAGGATTTTTGGATTTTAATAAAAACCGGTAGGGCTGACGTGGCAAAGGAGGCTGACGTGGCCTCCACGTGGCTGCCACTTGGCACCACGTGGCTGCTTCGTGGCTGCCACGTCACGGCAATATGCCGACGTGGCTACGCACGACGAGGTGGCGGTCGGGTGCCCACGTGACTGGTCGTGGAGCTCGATGGCACCACCGGCTGCCACGCGCCGCCGCCGGCCCGAGGTGGCGTGGCCCGGCCGGCCGGAGGTGGCGCATGGGGCCCGATGGCCACGGCGTTCCGACGAGCGACGGCGCCAACCGAGGGCACCAAAACATAGAGGAGAGTGAGGGGAGTCCACCGATACCTTGCGCGGTTAACGGGGACGGTCGGAGCGGATGAACGGCGCAGAGGGGCGGCTGTTGGAGAAGGGGTCGACGGCGGCGAAGGGCTCCAGTGGTGCAACGCCTCGGGGAAGGGGTCGTCGGGGATCGCCGGGGCACGAGGAACGTCGGAGAGGCGTTGGTGAGGCTCGGGGATGTTGGAGGCGGTGGCAATTCCTCACTAGAGTCGACGAAGCTGGCGGAGGGAGGGGCGGTGTGGAGAGGGGATCCTCGGCTAGGGCTTATATAGGCCAGAGGAGGTAGTAACGGGCGCGCGTAGCACGCCGAAGTGGAAACGGCCGGAGAGGAAAGATGCGACAGAGTAAAAGGGCGTAATTGGGGTTAATTATGCCTTAAACGGATGCGGGGAGGTGGTAATTTGAATTTGCAGTAGTGCGGGAGATTAATTGGCTAAGAAACCGAAGCTTTTAAAGCTCTGGTTTTCTGTTTAATGGCGGCGGCGGCGGCGGAGATCGTGCGGGGAAGAAGGAAATCGATCAGGGACGACGGATCTGACGAGGTGGTCCCACCGATCAGTGAGAGGGGGAGGAAGGAAAGGGACGGGGCGATGGTCGGATGCGCGCCAAGTGGCGGAGGGGGGAGGGTGTGGCCCGTTGGATTTAGTTGAAACCGGTAAGTGAAAGAGAACGGGCACGATTCCATCCGACAACTGAGATTAAATCCAAGCCGTTAGGGTTTCGGACGAAGGGGTAAGGGGCTGCGGACGAGCGGGATTGATCCAACAATGACGAACGGCCTCGATCACACCACGTGTCGGCTGGAGAGGAGAGGAAGGCGGACGAAGCGGTAAGTGTGATCGGGCGGTTGGGATTGAATCGGGCGGGGAGGCGGATGGCTCGATGCTTGACACGCGTCGACCAGAGGAGAGGGGAAGGCGGGATGGATCGGTAAGTTAGAGCGGACGGCTAGGAAAAGATCCGACAACGCGGATTGTCCCGATGGCTGACACTTGGTGGCCGGGGAGGGGTTTTAGGATTTTAATTTCTTTTTGATTTCCAGAATTGTTAATAAGCTTTGGAATGCTCAGAAAAATACCAAATAAATTTTAAAAATTCCAGAAAAATTCAGAGAACCTTCTGGAACTATTTTAGACTTAATAAAAATAGTTTCAAACTAATTTGATACTTATATTTTGCAAAAACACAATTTGACTTAAAAGGTAGAGTTTTAAATCTTTATAAATTCCTGAAAATTAATATAAATACAGATTTAACTTTAGTAAAATGAGATGCATTTACTTTGACCTTTGTAAAATGAAATACTTTTATTTTTGACTTTATGAAATGACAATTTTAAATTTTCTCTTTTTAAGGCTTGGGATTAAATCCAGAAAAATCCAATAAATTCCAGAAAATGCTTTAACAAGAAAATAAATTTTTTGGGATGTTACAACTATGCACTATGTTATTATAGTTAGTATGTACATATATTATTACTGTACTCTTTTCCTTACTCGGAGAACCCCACTCTAGGGTGTAAGGGTTTTAACGAGGCAGCAATATTGCATTTTAAAATATCAACAAAATTTCACTTTTGTCGAGGCGGATACGAGAGAAAGAAAAATGACGGATTTCAGTTAATTTTTAATGAGGCGGATACGAGAGAAAGAAAGATGACGGACGTTGCCACAATTATCGCCATCGCCTTCGTCGTGCATAGTTACTACGAGCTAAGTTTGGATTGGTATGGTACGAACGCCGGTACAACAGGCTTTGGACCGTGCTTAGGCTTAATCAGAGGTGAGGCTGGCCAGCACGGTACGGTGAGATAACTGAACCGAGTCGGCATAGCAAGAAATTGTCCAAAGTACGATAAACCTGAACTATACCGGCACAATCTAACTCCCACCTCTTTAAGCTACCACTACCGGGGGCCAAGGCAACATGGCCAGGTCTGCCTGCCGCGCGCGGCGGAACGCCAGTGCTGCCCAAGTTGGCGGGGAAGCATAGCATGTTCCCGAGACGGGCCATATGGTGGGCCGCATGCACGAGACGAGCACGCCGGTCCGTGGGTAGAGTTTAGTTGTCAGGCCTCTGGGAAAGGTATACTGGGCCTGGTCATCGGGGTCGGCCTAGACGAACCCAATAGCAGTACGAATCTTTTAAAACCGATCTCAGTAATTACGCACCGCAACTCACAAGCTCACCGCCACTAGCACGTTCGCTCCAACCGAGAAGGTAGGCCCGGCGCACGCTTACGTTGGGCTGTTGGCCAGGCATGAAACTGGACCCGGACCTGCCAGTTGTGGACCAGTGCTGTTTTGTCAAATATGATAGCCGGCCCGTTTTGATGAAGGTGTGTGGCCCCATGACCCGCTGGGTCTTAGGGTCGACCCATGCACAGCAGCTACCAGCTAGCAGATGGGGACATTAGGGAGCTCTTCAAGTTCCAAAACAAAGAAGAAGAAGTTGGGGGCTCTTCAGGTCCGAGTATCCGACATCCTCCTCCTCCTCTAGCTCCTGGCGGCGACGGCGACGAGAACCTTGTTGGCTGCAGTGGGAAGGAGAAAGAATCCTGACGGTGAAGAGAGGTGAAGGTAGCGGCTAGTAGGGGAAGGGAAGGCCAGTTGGCGCTGAGCTGCAGGTACTCGTACAAAGCAAAGCCGTTGGCCGTCGGGGCACCTAGAGTTGGCCGCGTCCTCCGCCCGCGAAGGCGGAGCCGACGACGAGGCAGAGCAGCAACAGTTCATCATCATCGGGGCGCCTCAAATTTGGCCGTGTACTCCACGGCAAGCGTAGCGACTCCCTGAGTTAGGAGGCCCGATGGAGCAGCGCTGCTTGGGTACTCTACTCGAGAAGGGGATATGCGGCGGGAGTTGGCAGCGGTAGTGGATGGCTCGGTGCCGTGTTGACCTGGGTCAAGGGGTCGTGGCCTCGGCTGCCCCTTAAATTTTATAGGCCGACCCACGAACCTTCGAAGCCATAATTTTGGGAGCGGGCCAGAGGGCTAATGAGCCAACTTTTGCATCCCTACTGTTGGGTGCGGTGGCCTCTGCTGCTCCTGTGCTGCTGCTGCTGCTGCTGTACGTGGTGTACAGGACCTACAGGTGCAGGAACGCTCGCTGCAACCGCCGGCTGCCGCCGGGGTCCATGGGCCTCCCGCTCGTCGGCGAAACGTTCCAGTTCTTCTCCCCGGACGCCTCGCTCGACATCCCTCTCTTCATCCGGCACAGGCTGACGATGTGTAAACCTGCACGTCGTAACATCCTGCACAAGCTCTCATCCTTTTTGCTTTCTTGTGTTATTTTGGGCTTTCATGTTCTTGAAGGCCCAAGTCCAAGTCAATTAGACAGGCCGGACTTCTATAGCATACCTTTTGTTATTGCAGCTTCAGCATCTTCTCGTTCTCGTTTGGGATCAATACAAAAAGCAGGGCACACGGCCAGGCAAAGTGCCCGCTAACCCGCAGGTCCAGATTTCGAATCCTATGTGAGGAAATTAAATTTTCTTTTTTCGCAAAAGCAAACAAAAATCGAGCATACCATCGAAACCGGTCCATGCGTTAGAATGAGAAGAACTGGTGTAGTGGCCGTGCCGCAATGCTCAGCTATTTTAAGGTTTGTAGTATAATTTAGATGCTTGAGAATATATTGATATATATTATAAATTAATTAGATTTTTAAGGTATCATAAACATTGCAAATGATAATAAAAGCTTGTAGACAAGTATAACTTGAGAAACGTAGCTTATAGGAAAATATTTATAGTACCAAATGATATAACTTAAATATTTAAGAATATATTTACGTATCTTATAGACTATTTGAATTTTTAAGATATCATAAACATTGCAAATCACAATAGAAGTTTGCATGCACATATTCTTTCTTCATTAGTTACTCTTTTTTAAAATGTATGTATGCACATATACCTCTATTTTATCTAATTAGTTTTTATAATATTAAAATACATTGCTCACTCATACACTGATGCACCATAGGTGACCTATCTTAAACGTATCTTCCCCCACACGCCAATTGCCCTATTGAACCGTATGTCTTCTATCTTTTCTCATCGCCATAACTTTTCTACTTCAACATCCAATGGCAAGCTTAATTCTTGATTGATCCCTCTTAGCTGCTACCACTTCCAATGCAATACTTTACCACATAGTTACCTTCTACTTCTCTCTAATTATTACTTAATACTGATCATTGTGACATCAAACATGCATACACATGCAACTATCATCGATCCTCTATCGGGGACACCCATCACTCTCTCCGGTGATCTCGAACCTATTTCCTACGGTTGCGTCATCTCTACTCTAAGCTCTTTGTATGTTCACTTCTGTACGTCTATGCTTATATTTGTACAAATACATACATGTATATACACATGCATGATGTATACATACTCGATGTCCTCTCCTGTGCTGATCACTTCTCTTCTTTGATATTGGTTAACTCAATATTGTGGCTTCCTCACTAACTATAGCGACCTTCTGTCTTTATTGATGCTGGCAAATATGCTTTAATTGTTTTTTAATGATATGGAGAAGCAATGGCATACTCCTAGCTAACCTATGATCTCATATCATCCATAGCTCATCTTCATTGTGAAGCTTTCATCTCCTCTCTACCAAGACTCCCCCATCACCAAGCTTCTTTGGCCACTGACTTCAACAATACTTACCCTCACCACTTGTCATCACGGCTCTTGGCTCCTTCCACTCTAGTTTTTCTCTTCAATGGCTTCCGTAAGCAGCACAACATTGTCCTTGTCGAATAACTAAGATGAGCAGTATGACATTGTCCTCATCTCCACTACTCCCACCTCGACTCTTCTCTTTACCGTGGATTAATGTCTTCTTACAGAACTGATCAACACTATTGCACTTTTTTGTGATCTATTCTGACACCATTCATGCTATTATCGTTATAACTTTTATTTTTTATTCAATATTTGAGTTGTTTTTTTATTGGAGTTCATATATAAATCAAATTGCTAATCTATTTAATTTATTCTAATTTTTAATTATTTGAGGATTTTACTTTAGAATTTGAGTGAAAGTTGAATTGAAATTTTTTATTTTTTTATTCTGAATTTCAATTATTTTTTGTTGAAATTCATATACAAATCCAATTGCTAATTTTGTTCCTTAATTTTTATTCTGAATTAAAGTTATTTAGGGATTTTACTTTAGAATTTGTATCAAAATCAAATTGCTATTTTATTTTAATTTATTCCCATTTTTAGTTTTTTGTTATAATTTGTATACAAATTTGATTGCTTTTTTATATTCCTAATTATATTTATTTAAATATTTTACCTAGGAATTTGTACATAAATCAAATTATTATTTTATTTTATTTATATTCAAAATTTTAGTTATTTCTAGATTGTACTTGATATGGACTTTTTTAATTTAAATCGTTAAAATTTAGATCCACTACAATTGGCGGTATAGATATTTCTCTTTTTTCCTCCGATTAACATGGTAATTTCTATCCCTTAAGAGCGAATATAGTGGGTTCTTTTGCTTCTACTTTAATAGTATGATAGATAGATTTCATTTAAAAAATACAAGAAAATATATTGTATCATGTGTGTAATATAAATTACTAATATGATATCAGAGCAAACGATCCTAATTTCGAGCACTTGCCCGGTTGCCCCCTCTCACGGACAGGCCTGTATATCCTTCCTTCTTTCCTGAGACTTTCTGCTGTGCTTGGAAGGTGCTGCTACTCACGGCGATTTAGGTAAGGAAAATTTTATATGTAAAGGTAAATTGTCAGTAATTGTGAAGCGCTCACGGCGATAGACTGTCATGGGATTAACGTCGAAGGAAGCCTCGTCCACGGAGAAAGAATGGATGCCCATCTGCGGCATGAAATTGGCATTTGCGCCGTCAAGGATAGGGGGGATTGAACCAGACGTCGGCCGTGGGAGAGATGAAAGTGGAGAAGTTCTGTTCGCTGCGCATGGAGAGAACTGGTCGATCAATCTCATGCATGATCCTGGGTTTTTCGTTTTGGACTTTTGGGATTGCATAGTATTCAAATTAAATATAGCTAGGGGGTCCTCTACACGTTGCTGATGGAATCACATGAGCCGCATGATGTTCGCGACGAGTTTGTAACGCGATTCAAGTGCTCATTCTCCTTGAATCCTTCCGCCGCCATTAGTGGTTCTTCTGTTGGTTTTTGCCATAAAGGCCTACCAAATTAAGGATCCGATGGCCTGGCCGGGATAAACGCTTCTTTTGATCTTCTCTCTCTAATTTTTGCTTGTGAAGTAAATTACCTATTTAACCTTCCTCCCTATTTTTAAGTTGATATATGTCTCATAAGTTCGTAACTTAAGAGCCTTCCCAAGTACCTTCAACTAAAAGGCGTTGGATTATAAGCAATGAACGTTCTCGTAGCTTCTAAGCATAGGCGAAAATCTCTTCCTTCAAAAATCTGTTTACCTGACAATATTACTGTGCCATCCCCTAGAAAAGGGCTAATCTTTAATGTATCAAGTACCATGCTGTTAGTCGTGTTTTACTGAATTTGTACATGCTTTTCAATAATGACCCTATTCTTTTTTATTTTTCTGTGATTTTTAGCTTTTTTGAGCGATTACTATTTATTAAACTAATAATCTATAATTAAATTAAAAATTATAAGTTACAACTAAAAACTATAAATCGTAGCCTAAAAAATAAGCCTAATACCTAGATGTTCCAGAAATATTTTAGACCTTCCTTGAGTTCACAGGCTCGATGCTTGCTTTGGATCTCCACTAAGTTTGGAACTTGGGAGTTGTGCTTGTGCTAAGCTTTTGAATTAGTTCTCTGTTTCTCTACTGTTTTCACGTAGTGGCAGATCTAGAATTTTTAAAATGGGTGTTTGGACTTTAGAACTAGATTACTTGGATATATTAATATCGTAACACACCGTTTTTCTCAAAATACCGATACAATGATACGTTTATATAGATATAATAAAAATACATAAAATATAGAAATTAATGATTTCTTATTAAAAAATGGACAACATAAGACGAGCATAATAACATGAATTAAACAATAAATTATAAAGATTAATGACAGTTGCATACTTTGTTGATCCTGCTCTTTTTTACTCACCCACGTTACTGCATGCTCGCCTTGCACCCCGCGCCACCTCACGCATGATTACCATCGCGTCGCGGCATTGTGTCCACCGATCGTTGCATGCCTCTGCAGCCCGCGCTTTCACTTGCTCACCACTCGAACACTAGAGCTATCTCCCACACAGATAACTATAGGATAAGAGAGAGAGAACAAAGGTTAGGGTTTTGATCGTATTTTATCTCTTTAGGGTTGTATGAGGAGGGTTGAGGTGGAAAAAAATGGGTCTAATGTGTTATATGAGACGAGCATGAAATACGGAGAGTGCGGGTTGAATTTATTTATAGACACAAATAGATAGTTTTTGCCTAACTAACAATATATATATATATAATATATCTATTATATATCTAATATTTTATTAAAAATAGATATTTAGCTGAAAATCTATGCCAAGGAGCTCGTAAGCAATGCTGCAAGCCTGCAACGCGGACAGGCGAGACGCCGAACTCACGCGCGTCAGCATAACGGGAACAGTGCGTATGCCCTATGAAACGCGCCGTTTTGTTGAGCCGTCCTAATCGCAGTGCTGTGCTACAGGTTGGAGGCTGGATCTGCAGAGCATCCGCAAGATTTGTGCCTAAACCCAAACGATTCCCTGCTGTAGGGTCTATTTTTTATGATTGTGATTTATAATTTTAGATAAAATTTTTAAATTTTAGCTGTTTATGATAAAAAATACACAGAGAGATACTCATTTGCTATTTTGATTGATTCAGATGTTGAGTTTTTACTGTGTATTAAAATTGATTTGTAGACTCTGTCTTAAAAATACTCTATTTA
Source organism: Melocanna baccifera (assembly GCA_036346265.1). Classification (NCBI taxonomy): domain Eukaryota; kingdom Viridiplantae; phylum Streptophyta; class Magnoliopsida; order Poales; family Poaceae; genus Melocanna; species Melocanna baccifera. Next base: position 7,014,293 of record CM070685.1, read on the forward strand.
AAAATTAAGTATTATAACAAAAATTAAAATTTAATTTTAAAATCTAGAAAGAACAGACCAATAGCTAAATATCTAATCTAACCTAGCCTTCTCGTATCCAGCACTGAGATCCTTCTGCTACTGACCAAAGGAACCGCGCGCGGCAACAGATGAAACATGAAAAACGAAGTTTTTTTTTGCCTTATCATTAGCTTGTGTCATGCAATCGCAACAAGATCATGGGCAAGTACGTGATGGTCATTTTGTTTATCAGGCACGAGCTTGCACTAGCCTAGTGCCACTAGTTTAATTACCTGCTAGTCTATACCTACTTGTAGGGGGCAATGGACTACAGGGATATTGCAGTCTTGCGGCTGTTGCCTTCTGTTAGAAAAGGATAGCAGTATGTTTAGCCCTTGTTTGGAATGCTACAATGTTTTCAAACCCTATCCTTTGGTCACGATGACTTATAACTTTTCGCTTATAAATTTTAAATTTTAATTATTTATAAAAAGATTACGAAAAAGAAGATAATCATATATGATTTTGGCCGATATAGCTGAAGTCGATACAGTGTTTACTACAATCAATTTGCAAAACTCGTTTTAAAAAAACATACAGTTTGAAAGCTAGTTATGATAGCAAAGTATAAAAACCAACAGTAATGAGCCCTGCCAAATCCAACCAAAATTTCTGTAATTCTATGAAATTTCTGTGTTCAGACGGGTCTTAGGGTTAACAATTTTTTCCTTCGTCTTGTTATCTATAAATTTTTATGATTAGCTAGTGGGGGCTACATGAAGGAAAATTTATTACAAGTATATTTGATTTGTTTGGAATGCATGAATATAGTATGCAAAACTGCTATCCTTAAAAGGATATTTGCGCCATAATGTACAATTTCCAGACATATCACCACAAAACCTTGACACGTAAAACACAGTGACATCGCAACCTGGCATGCCACAACTCACGATGAATTTGACCATTTATGTCGTGAACCAAACAACCCTCAAAATATCTCTCTCAAATCTTCTCTCGTAGATGTTGCCCAAAAAAGAGCAAATAGTTGGTGTAAGATTAACAAACATCTAATAAAATGTCAGAATAGTGGTTTTGTTGTTTTTAGTTCCAAGGTGGATGAACACACCTCTGTTGCGTGGGTGTAATTAATGCCTTGTTTAATTCATACGAGGATACCGGTTTGGTGGGTTGGATACTCAGTATTGTATGCACTACGTGTAGCGTCACTGTCTCACTGACATGCCACCTCTCCCAGCAGCTGCCATCCATTTGCTTAGAGTTGCCCTGTTTTAAATAATTTTTAACTTTTAAAAACCAGTTTTTAAATAGAGTGGGTTTCCCAAGATAATTTTTATAAGCTATTTATTGAGGTCACTGTAGAAACCATTTTAAATGAAGTGGTTTCTTAACATAAGTGTCTTTTACTCTTTTAATCTCTTTTGCAGTTAGCCAAAGGCCACAGTTACAAGCCATAGCACTTTTGAACAGAACCTTGGTGACCTCAAAAGGAACATGTTTGAAATTTGTTTCTTTTGGGAGACACGCTCTGCTCTGCAAAAGATTTATTTTGCCAACGAAAAGTGAAGAAATTAGGGATCCAAAATCCAAATTGCAAATTGAGTTTGGAGCTAGGCCGGTGGCTCACAGAAGCTGGCTATTTTAGAAAGAAGTGTAAGCACTGTTTATTTAAGTTTTTTATCCGGTTTAAAAGCTAAAAATACAAAGCCTAAATAAAGAGATGGCTTTTAACCGAGCTTTTGAAAAAGCTTAAGCCGCCCAATTTTTTTTTACTTTTGTTGGTTGGGATTTGCCGAATGCCACTCAACTTCGTTTAAATTATCCACAAAAAATATCATCGCATATAAACTCTAAAATCACTCACCCCTCTCATCATTTCTCTTACATTTTGCTCATTTCTCTTCCCAATCTCCCCCTACTCCCGGTGTGCCGCGGTCATTCTCCCAGCACCTGTTGTAGCCGACGTCGTACTCCTTCCCACAACCAACGTTGTCTTCCCCAGGGTGCCAGCAAGCTCTGTCCGGCCACTGCCTACGAGATCTATCTGCATGAGTCATCCTCCTTGAGCTCATCGCAACTGACGTCGTACTCCTCCCTGCGCCCAATGTTGTCTTCCCCAGGCTGCCGCCAAATCTCCATCGCTACCTACAAGATCCATCCGACCACCGTCATCCTATCGCCGATGCCATAATCCACCCTAGGCCTGACACCGTCTTCCCCAGGCTACCGCCGAATCCCCATCGCCACCTACCAGATCTATCCGGCCTCCATCATCCTCCCCACACCCGTTGCTGCACTCCTTCCCACACCCGAAATCGTCTTCCCCAGGCCACAAGTGAGCTCTATCCGTCCGCCACCGCCACCGGATCCCCATCACCGCCTACGAGATCTATCCGGTTGTCGCCGTCCTCGACCACTGCCACCGAATCCCCTCTGCGATGAACTTCGGAATTGTTCGATCATAATAAAATTCATCTCTAATATTAGAATAAGGGTATTTTAAATATTTCAACACTAAGTTATCACTCAAAAACCAAAAAAATAAAATATCAAATAGTCTGGTTTGGCTTAAAAACAAATTACTTTTAAATTCCTTAAGCCGAAAGGTTAACTTTAAGCTGTAAGCCAAAAAAGCCTAAAACTAAATAAACAGGACCTTAGTTTAGTACTATCAACTAATTTGCACAAGTGTACTTAATTTGGGCACTGGCAGAGCAGGTGCAATAGACGTGTTTTATCGACGTTGCTGACGAGGACCGTGTATTCTTCTGTCGGTGGGAGCTCCAACAGCCTCCTCCAATACGTATGAACGAAAAGGAAATAATGCCACGTTCCTATGGCTGGCTGGCTGGCAGTTCGGACCATCCCTTTCATCATGCCTTGGAATGTTGCATTGGCCACTTGCATCGGCCGTTTACTCGTTTATCGATTGGACCGGTCATACATGCATGCAGTTTACTCGTTTGCAGTTCCTTCTGCTGTTCTGCACACCAAAAGGATAGGAATAGGAGCAGTTTGCACAACAGTACTATATATCCATGCGTCAAGAAAGACCAATCAAAATGTGAACAAGCCATGCCCATGGATCCTTGCACTAACATATCTTCTGGCCACCATCCAATCCAACAGTTGCTTGATAAAAGTCTAAGAAAGAATGCCTGGATAATGAACCTGCCGAGGTAGGGTCTTATGCTGTAAATAGGACCCCTTGTAAGTAGAGAGAGGAGGCTATTTAGACACACATACTAAATACACTTGATCATTTGTGTATGTTTCTCATTGAGTCCCTGCGCATCTTTGGTGGTTTTCGAATCCAATCGGGGGTGCATATAAATGTACTGTCCAATCTTGTATCGATGACAATTAGCGCCATCTGTAGGGACATGAGCAAGAAGCCATGCCACCTAGGAAGATAAAGGCACATAAGGTCATTGGGCGGGTCCATGCCATCCTGCGCCTAGTTTGGGCACCAATCCCTCTGAACTCCATCTGAGAAGGTCCTCCGGGCCCTCCAATGTTGGGCGGACTCGAGCCACCAAGGACCAGACCTCCCCTATAAATACGTTCACTAGCCAAAGATTCCATTTCCTCATTTCTTTACCCTTACTCCACTTTCCTTTCTTACCCTTGTAACCTTTGTTTGATGCCGCCACTTCGAGCGCCTTTCTTGCCGTGAACCTCGAGCCGGCATTGCTCCACTCCCCAGACCCCCTTCGGGTTCAGTCCTCCTCCAGGCACCCCACACTTCGCCCCGTGTCACGCCGCAGCCTCCCTGCGGTCTAGACTTGCTCCGCCCCCCAACGCCCTTTGATCTGGAATCTCAAGTCGATGTCGTTCCTCTCCCCAAACCCCCTCTGGGTCTAGTCTTCCTTCTGGTGCCCCGGACCCCCTCTAGGGCCCCAAATTTCGTCCTACCCCATAGTTATTAAAGTCAGACCGGTCATTGAACCGGTCAACCTTCCGGTTCACCGGTTCATCGGTCCAACCAGTGGTTTACCGGTCCAACTAGTGGTTCAATATAACTTAACAATACAGTAAGTTTCTTATATATAATAATATCCAATTTGCTCACTTGGTCACCACAGCTAGCCCATGAGGTGGGTGTTACAGGAGGTTGTGGGTTCGGTCTTGTCTCATGCATATTTTTCCAAAAAATTTTCCGCTGAGCACACCTCCGGTCCAACCATACCGGTTTTTCTCTGGTTTTGTGCAGAACTGGCTAGTTCAATCGGGTTTTTTTCGGTTCAATCCGATTCAATTGCACAGCCGATCTAACAATAAAACCAAACCGGTCTAGGCTTTGGTTCTGGTTTTTTCGATCGAACCATTGGTCTGGCCCGGTTTTAATAACTATGTCCTACCCTTGCTTCTATCCAGACTTGCACTGCCCCTTGAACACCCTCCAGTCCAAGACCTCGATCCAACGCTGCTCTTCTCCTCGAACCCCCTCCAAGTCCAGACCACCTCTAGGTGCCCCAAACTTCGCCCCGCGTTGCGCTGCAACCTCCCTCCGGAACGCCTCTGTCGAGCACCCCGAACCACCTCAAGAACATCTCTGACCCTTCACCCCACATCGCGTCACGGCCTCCCTCCGGGTCTGGACAGCCTCGCTCCCTCGGATGGCCTCCACTTCGTGTCCCGATCCACCTCAGCTCCTAGTCGACCTCCGCCCCCGGGCTGACTCCTCTTGCCGTCCCAGACCCCCTCTAGGTCTTTCCATTTGGTGTCCTAGACCCCCTCCGATGTTCTTCACTTTGGTGCCCCGACCCCTCCAGGTCTTCTCCCTTTTGGCATCCCAGACCCCATCCCGATTTCTTCACTCCATCGTTCTAGGTCCTGTCCAGGCTCCCTCACTTTGACATCCTGAACCCCTTCTTGGCTTCTTCACATCAGCATCCCGGATCCCATCCGGACTTCTTCACTTTGACATCCCGGACCACCTTCGTGGACCCCTTCGTGGATGCCCTCCACGGACCCCCTCCGCACCAACTCCACTTAGGCTCTGCGGACCCCTCCGCGCCATCTCCACTTAGGCTTCATGGAGACAACAATGATCTTACGTCCCCGACGGACAAGTCACTCACAAGTTTTGCCCCAAACGTCAAATTTTTTTCAATGAAAGACAATGACTTTCGTGCCTCTCCGACGGACCAGCCACCCGCGAGCTTTGCCCCAAGTGCCAAGCTCTTTTCTAATGGGAGACGGTGACGTTCCCACCTCCCCGATAGATCGCCCACTCACGAGCTTCGCCCTGAGTACCAAGTTTTCTTCAATAGAAGACAGCGATGTTCTCGCCTTTTCGACGAACCTGCCACTCTGAGCTTCACTCCAAGTGCTAAGTTTCTTTCGATGGGAGACGGCGATGTTCTTGCCTCCCCGACGGACCAGTTGCTCGCGAGTTTTGTCTCAAGCGCCAAGGTTTTTCCGAGGGGATACGATAACATTCTCGCCTCCCTGACAGACCAGCTGCTCGCAAGCTTCGACCCAAGCACCAAGTCTTTTTCGATGGGATACGACGTCGTTCTCGCTTCCTCAACGGACCAGCCGCTTGCGAGTTTTGTCTCGAGCGTCAAGTTTTTTTCAATAGAAAATAGGGTAACAGAGTACCCCTAGTAAGAAACAGTGGATGAGCTTTGTTTCAATATTGGGTAAGCAACAATAGCATAAGCTTAGTAAATGATACAACCAACTGTAGTCCCTTAGCACCTTTACGAAGAACATCAAGCGGTCGCTAAACGAAGCAAAGACATCCCGACACCGTGCCACATCGATCGATCGGTGGATGAACTCCACAGACCAACCCTTGAACAAGGTCCGGAGTCCACCCCAGACGAGGCTCGGGCCACTTTAGACGAGCCAACCCAAGACGAAGTCCAGAAGCCAACTTTGGGCAAGGTTCGAAAGCAACCCCGAGCGAGGTTCGTGGGTCGACCCATGGAGTCCCTTGCATGCGGCAGGACCCATGTGGTGTAAAGGATGAAACTATCCTTAGGAGTAAGCTAGGTCTCGATGACAAACTTATAACTTGTCTCCTTCTCTCACTCTATAAATAGGACTCATTGTAAGTGAAGATGTAAATAGGACCCCTTATAATTGGAAATGTGAAGGCTATTCTATAACCCTAATATTGAATATACTTGATCATTTGTATATGCTTCTCATCGAGTCCCTCCACATCCTCGGCGGTCTTTGAATCCGACCAGGGGTACATATAAATGTATTGTCCGGTCTCGTATCGATGACAGAACTACTTGTGTCGATGCCATAGTTCTAATAATTGGCTCAATTATTGGTTTTATAGACCGTATTGGTCCCCGGTAAAATTTCATATTGGCTCTGAAATTTTTGTTTTGCATGAATTTTGTTAAATATAGAAGAATGTTTTGCCAAAATTTGTTTTAAAAACTTATGGCCGGAGTGTCTCGCGTAACGGAAAGTATGTACGTGTAATATACGAGTATTTAAGATTATCTAGGTGGTATAAACAATTTTTTAGATGTGGTATGTAGATTTTTTTTGACATACTCCTTTTTATATGTGTATATGAAGGTATTTATAAAATACACTAAAACTATGGACTCCCTTGTAATTTTTTCATATGGTTCATATTGAAGTATCTTATAATTAGTATACAAGTATATCCAAAATGATAAAATGAGTATTTTAAATTCGTTTAGGTGGTATTTTAGAAGTGGATGTAATTACAACTGGGTGTAAAAGGTATTTTTCCTATGTATATATAAACATACATTTGTGGCATTGATCTGCTCCAAATATTCTTTCCCTAGATCTTTTTCCTATTTCGATCAGAAGAAGCTTTTTGCATCTCTTGTTGTCGAAGCCTTTTCGCGCTTTTTTTTTTTTTGGTTACGATCATTCGGTGGTTGGGATCAAGGAACAGATCGGGTCGTCGCTTCTGCCTCGTCAAGTCGAATCCGCATGAATCTACACTCGATTTTTCAACCTCTTTGCGACTGTGGTTAATTAACGTGCCACGCGAACAACGATCCGTTTAAACAAAGGCGATGGAGTTAGGACCTGGAATTGGAACAGCATTATGTCAACCCACCACGCCCTGCTCATGCTGCGCGCAGTTGGTTAATCTATCCCGCTTGCATCCCGTGAACCCCTTGGGGCTTCTGAAACAAGAAAGTCTACTCGGAGATGTGAGATGAAGTCGTGAAGCCATTGCCTGGATCGGAAGGCTTCGGTGCTGTCTCAACGCTGTCCTTGATGAGCGAAATGAACTGGAAATATTCGCCGGGGACTGAATGATTTGCGGTAGCAGCATGGACGACCGATGCAGCACGCGTCTCGACGGATCGATCTGGCTACCCATTTCCTTGGTTTGCTTCTGAAAAGTGCAAGAAGAAATGCTGGAGTACGCGCGATTTTGTTTATTCCCCGGGAGCGTGTTGCTCCTCGTTCTGGGCCGCACATTCACACTTGTCGTTGAACTTTTCGTTTTAAGTATGCGTGCGTCATCGCTGCATAATGAGGTGTATAATGCATCAGAGGTTAGTCATAAATCAGTTATATATGAGCATTTGGTGTTAGCACATGCTCCACATTACCACTTTGGTCACATGTTTCTAGCATTTTAGCTCAGAGAACTGGCTTGGAATTTTACAGTAGTTTCCTGCAAAATTCACACGAAATTCGTGTGTCACAAACGGCACTATAACAGAACTTGCGACCTAATACAGAAACTACTAATTTCATTTCAGGCATTGTGTTTACTGATTTATTATTCAATCCAGTGGCCTTTTCTTCCTTTGCTGTCCTAGAAGAGCTCAATGATCGGGCTGGAATTGCAACTCGGGAAGGCGCAAGAGACATGCACGAGAGCGGCCATCTGGTTAACATTTATAGTGCTGCTCAAGAAGGCCACGGATAACACTCTGTCCCTTTGCGAACAAAATCCTGAAACAGTCGATCACCTTCTCATCCTTTGCCTTTGGGTTCAACACGTCTAGACAAAATTCATTTGCCCCTTCGGCATTCTTCACCAATTGGCAACGAGACACACTCGGCTGCTTGATTGGTGGATCTCATTGCGTAATAAGGTATCCAAGACTCAGAGAAAAAACTTCGACTCTGTTGTCATCCTCTTCCTTTGGACCATTTGGTATGAACGCAATAGTCTGGTCTTCGACAAAACAAAGAGAGTATTGAATCGCTCTTAGACAATCTAACGCAGAAACTAACTTGCTGGTGGACACACTACCGATTACCTCATGGTTAGATCTTAATTAACCCCCCCAGCCCCGCTGTGTCGCTTCATTCTTGTTTTCTGTGCTATGTTACCTCACTTTTCTTTTACTTGCCTTTCCCCATTTTCTGAGTTCCCCTAGTGGGAAATTTGTAACTCCAAACACTAGACTCGCTAGTGCATGTACTCTTTAACTCCCCTCTTAATGTAATGATATGCAAATCTTTTGCATATTCCCTAAAAAAATAAGGCCACGGCTCTCGTAATTTTGATGATTCTCCAGTCCATAGTACTCCTCTAGCTCTGCTTCACTCCATGATTTGGATCTTATTATTCTTCACAATTTATTAATGCCAGTGGAGAAGCCTGTTTCTTATGTGTTCGCTGTTTGTCATGTTACTCGCGGTATAGGCCACTTGTGTAGTACGTGTGCGCCCCCGCTGTTTCGTACTGCCCATACGGAGCCAAATGGTCTGTACCCATATGCGTCCAGGAACACGTACGCATGTTGCAAGGTACATGCACTGGGAGTAGCAAATGCGACGGGAATAAGAGCTGCAGTGAATCAAAAAATACTAGAAAAAAGGCAGCGAAAACAAACTAAAATGAGCATTTTTGCCTGCTTGTGCCAGCAAGAATTCCAGCAACTACATGAAAAACTGTCTGAATTCTTGCTCTTATCCTTCCTGAACTTGGACATATGCTGCAAAAAATTCAGACAGTGCTTGTTTGGAAATGGCCTTTCCCTTGTCTCCTCTTCTTGTAGGTGTGCTTAAAAGTGGCATTTCTTGAAGGGTACTTTTTGTTAACAAGGCATCAAATGGCAAGACTCCTGTATAAATTCTGGAAATGGACAACCACAGAACATCACCAGCCATGTCGAATCTATTTGACACATCTGACGAATTTATGCGTGCAGTGCAGCGTTCGGGAGCGCTTCTACTGATGTTTCCAGGAAGATTCGGAGATCGGATTGATCTGATATATTTTGTTCCGGTGCTAATTTCTGGGCTGTATTCAGGCTAGCAATCTGGATAGAATAGTTGAGTGCAAATACTTAATCTATATACTGTCTAGCTAGCTGGTGGAATAGTATACTATTACTTTTTTTAGGGGAATAGTCTACTGTTACTTATTAAGCAGAACGAGTATAAGATTGTGACACATATTTATGCAGCCACGAAAAGAAAGAAAAGTTTGGCTAGGTTCAGAAAAGTTCAACTGTTGACTCACGTCCCAGTACACTTCACAGTTTGGCGTGCCGGCGAATATTCAATCCGTTTGTTTTTTGTGATGAGCACGTAGGCCACGAATCACAAAATAAAGGCTCGGTTTCTTACACGCCAAGTTCACATACTTGACTGTGAGCCCTGGAAAAAGTGCAAGATAAGTAACAGAGTATAATGTACTTTGCATGTATGCTACATTTCAGATAACCTGCAGATGTTAGATATCTGAATATCTGCAGATGTACTTTGCATGTAATGTTGAGATGTTATTTCACCAGCTGCGAGGAATAGCTGTTAAACTTCTACTGCTCCCATTTCACACCAAAATGTGCTGTAGTATACAGTGTCCTCACCTGAAGTTGAGGACTTGAGGCTGAAACCTCACGCTCCGATGGAATGAACCATGGTGCACTGCCCCCCCACTCCTTGCATAAACAAAGGCATCGTCTGACTGAGGAGAGCAGAATAATCCGTGGACTGGAGACACACTGGCCAATACTTTGCTGTTTTTTCTCTCTCTATATATCCCTAACCACTTAGAGCCAGCTCTCAACAGCCAATTGGGGCGCCCAGAGGAATCGGCCAAAAGTTCAGAACATTAGCTCCCCCGCCGCACCCCCGTGTGCTAATAGAAAGAGAACATTGCGCGGCCATCCTTCTGTACAGTTGAAATTGCATTGATGCCCCTTATGCTTCCAACGGAATCAAGTCGCCTTGAGTGTACACTACTAGACTTGATGGTAGATGTGGATCTACCTTTCTTTGACAGAGAGTATATATGGAGGGCATTGACATTTATGCCAAATTCCGTAGGTTCACCACTTTGTCAGAATGGACTAACACGATAAGAGAGGACACCATTCGAATATGTACTTCTAGCTCTCAAAAAAAATTCAGCCCTCAAAAAATGTACTTCTCAAGAAGGAAATTAAGTACTCCTATACTTTCTTCTGAAAATGAAGATTTGCACAAAGAACAAAGAAAAAAAAGATGGTTCTTATGGGGATGATTTGCAAAGGTTAATACAACAGTTGGATGTAAAGATCATGATGTGCCCTCAAATGAAACCACAAAGGTCATGAACATTTCATCCTTGGATGATGAGTGTGTGAATTTTGCTTCCACTATAGGATGATTTTAGGATCAATACAACAAAGGTAGCAACAAGCCAACAACTAAACAAGGACCTTAAGCACTGCCAGTCCTGAACTATGTACCAAGATGGCTTAGATTAAGTACTTTTACCAGGATGGAAAGGACTGATATGTAAATAACAAACAATAAGAGGGATGTACGCAATTTTGCCTCCCTCTCTTTGTTTAAGGCCATGCCTTGCAGCGTGGTGGCTTAACACCTTTATAACCTTTATATAAGGGAATCCCCTAGCTCGTACTCCCACAAACCCACACATAACCCCTCCTCCCTTGCTAGTCTCCTGCTCTCCCTCCTTCCGCACATGCAGCCATATCTTCAGCTAGCTTCTCTCCGCCTCACCACCACCATGCCTCTCTCCCCAAGAATATATAACGCGAACTTTCTTGTCACCTCGGAGGCCATGGCTTCCATGGCCTATATAGCTCTCTGGGGCGCAGCATTGGCACTCGTCGTTGCCCTCCTCCACTGGACGTACAGGTGGAGCCACCCCAAATCAAACGGCGGCAGGCTTCCGCCGGGCTCCATGGGCATCCCTCTCATCGGCGAGACGATGCAGTTCTTCACACCGAACCCGACCTGCGACCTCTCCCCCTTCATCAAGGAGAGGGCGAAGAGGTAGCGTACAAGAACCATGCACACAATGGCGTGCACGATGCTAGCTATCTTGTACACTTCAGTCATGCGCCTTGTTGCGTTTGTGACATTGTTGCCGGCGTTGTCGTGGTGCAGGTACGGGAGTATCTTCAAGACGAGCATCGTGGGGCGGCCGGTGGTGGTGTCGGCGGACCCGGACCTGAACCACTACGTGTTCCAGCAGGAGGGGAAGCTGTTCGAGAGCTGGTACCCGGACACCTTCACCGAGATCTTCGGCCGAGACAACGTCGGCTCCCTGCACGGCTTCATGTACAAGTACCTCAAGACCCTCGTGCTCCGGCTCTACGGCCAGGAGAACCTCAAGGCGGTGCTCCTAGCCGAGACGGACGCCGCGTGCCGCGGCAGCCTCGCCTCGTGGACCGCGCAGCCCAGCGTCGAGCTCAAAGAAGGACTCTCCACCGTAAGATAACCGTGCTGCATGCATTTGTGGTCTTTTCGATGCATGGATGATTAATGCAGGTTCTTCTTTCAGATGATATTTGATCTTACTGCCAAGAAGCTGATCGGCTACGACCCGTCCAAGTCGTCGGAGAATCTGAGGAATAATTTTTTGGCGTTCATTCGCGGCCTGATATCCTTCCCCGTGAACATCCCCGGCACGGCCTATCATGAATGCATGGAGGTAATGCCCACGACACAGTTGCATATGAACTTCTATCTTCAGCGGTAGCAACTGTGGATTAACATTAGCACAAAGCAAAGCTTCAAATTGCACCAGTTGTAAACAGTTTGCACATGCGAAGCCACTAAAGTAATAGGCACGCACAGATGTACTTGGCCGTATAGCTGCGCACATGCATACATAAACCTCAAGGAATATACTGGTCCAATAATTTGGTGTATATTTCCATCAAAAAGTCTAATTCCTGCTTGAACAACAGTGATACTAAAACTTTTAAATTGCGTGGCTCCAGGGGAGGAAGAACGCGATGAAGGTGCTCAAGAGCATGATGAAGGAGAGGATGGCCAATCCGGAGAGGCAGTGCGAGGACTTCTTCGACCACGTGATCCAGGAACTCAGGAGGGAGAAGCCGCTTCTGACGGAGACCATCGCGCTGGACCTCATGTTCGTGCTCCTCTTCGCCAGCTTCGAGACCACTGCGCTGGCCCTCACCCTCGGCGTCAAGCTCCTCACCGAGAACCCCAAAGTCGTCGACGCGCTAAGGGTTAGTTACTGTTGTTCATTCAGTGAGACAAACCAAGTAATTCATCAGATCAGGGAAGAAAAACTGATGGAACAAATTAATCTTGTTACTTGAGCAGGAGGAGCACGAAGCGATTATCAGAAACAGGAAGGACCCGGATGCCGGCATCACGTGGGCCGAGTACAGATCGATGACGTTCACATCTCAGGTGAGCCTAACCCGGACTAGTGCGCTCCTAGCTTAGCTAGTGCATGTTGCCTTGTTAAGATACTGTTAGTAGTGTTACTACCCTCCTATCTTGGGAATAATGAGATTAAGCCAGTGGCCAATTGCAAGCTATTAGTACAAGAATCTTCGGAACCCAACGCTGCAGCCTGCAAGTGCAGAGTTTGTATTTCCTAATTGTTTAACCAATGCCAAATCTTCGATGGTGATAGATAATTTTAGTTAACTATAAGAACTTCGTTGAACAAGCCTGTTTAATTTCACCAAACAAGTAAGGAAGAAAAGAAAGAGTAAGGGAATCAAAATTTAACCACCTGAATTTACCACATTTAATTCTTTAGGCAGTGGCAAGTCGTGTTGTGTTCTTGTAGATGCCGTTGTAGCGCGGTTTCTGAATTCGGGAGCACTGAAACTGACGCCCCTGTCCTTTCTTTTATGAAGGTAATAATGGAGATTGTAAGACTCGCAAACATCGTGCCTGGAATTTTTCGGAAGGCCTTGCAAGATGTTGAGATCAAAGGTACACACAACACGAATACCATCGTGCACATGGCATCTCTTACAATAAAAGATTCTCTTTAGCAAGTTGTATCAAACTTTACCTTGTGCTTTATTTGCTAACTTTGGCACAGGCTACACAATTCCAGCAGGATGGGGTATCATGGTGTGTCCACCGGCAGTGCACTTAAACCCTGAGATATACGAAGATCCACTGGCGTTCAATCCATGGAGGTGGCAGGTTCGTCTTCTCAATCTGATCTTCAGTAACTAGTATTCTGCTTCTTTCGTGCCGAATGCATCTCTCGACGACTATACGTTTACGCGTAGGTTAGGGTTCCGTCGTGCCAAGATGATTGGCCGTTCGAACCATGGAGTTTGGTCGTTCAGTTTTTTCAAGGCCTTTTGTTTAATGTTTGTTATCTAGGAAGTAGGAAGTGTGATGGTCTGATCTGCTCAACGAACTTGCATATATTCTCCTCTCAACAAGTCTCACCATTAAAACGGAAATCACAAAGAAGAATACTTTAATCAGCCGCAAAGTTCTAATTATTAGCAGAGAGATTAGTTTAAGAATGCAAGGTTCTGATCCCAAGTACCAACTTGGCTACAAAGATCAAGAAGGAGTTCGGTTGGTGTCCATGCAGGGTTTGAAATCCCGAACCATCACAGAAACTTCCCTGCCTAGTAGATTAGTAGTTTAACAAGGAGGTCAAAATGGCAACAGATGTACATGCCTACATGGTTGTAACTTGTAACTCATGAACAAGAAGCAACCTCATCCGTTAAGTAGGAAAGATGAACACAGAAAGAATTTAATTGCAGTAAGCCACATTGATTTCTGACCATTGTTTACTTGCATGTTTGAGGTTTAGGGTTCTAACCCGACAGTATCTCAATCCGTTAGGTGAAGTTTATGTGCTATTTCACCTATTCCAAGTAAAACGAAAGAATGGAATATAGGACAAAGTACAATGCGATGCTTGAACGGCAAGCTGCCTTGCATATCTAGGACAAAAATCTTTGGATGTGGTAACAGGTTGCGCTCAGGTTCACTGCATCCAGGTAGGTGATTGAGTCTAAATTGGCATTGTCAAGTCAGATTGTGTGGTGCTCCCAGATTACGAGCGATGCGGTACTTAATGTGTAGTGCATGTATGCATTGAGGTTACAAAAGAGGAACACATAGTAGAACAATATCTTCTGTTTCTAGTAGGCTTGTTGCATTTGTCCTGCAACAGTTGGGGGGCAGCACATGCATTTTCCACATTAAAAAGGAATATTCACATTGAAATACAGGTTCTAAATTGGTCTTTATCTGAACAGGGCAAGCCTGAAATCACCGGTGGAACGAAGCATTTCATGGCCTTCGGAGGTGGGGTTCGGTTCTGCGTTGGAACTGATCTCACCAGAGTCTTGATGGCAACATTCATCCACTGTTTGGTTACAAAATACAGGTACAATTTCTCAAAATATAGCGATATCTCTGCCTATCCTATCCTGTGAAAAGACGAAATTTGAACAATTATTCCACATCCTTATTTCAGATGGAGGACAGTAAAAGGAGGAAACATAGTCCGAACCCCTGGCCTCGGCTTCCCAGATGGCTTTCATGTCCAGCTCATCCCTAAGAACTGACCCCTTTTTTTTATCTCTGGGCAGTTTGGTTCTTCCAGCTAAACACAAGATTGTCATATTTTTAGGTCTCTTAGGGACAAAAGCGAAGGATGGAAAAAGCATATACTTAGTCTAGTGTTAGGATACACATCCCTAGTTAGAAGTACAGTCATTACCGAGTACTACCTCTTATCCATGCAAAAGGGGTTCTGTGCTTTGGTTATTCGTTTTCCATGTGGTTAGTCATCTACCCATGTGTTGTGTGTAAATCAGCCCATGCATGTCTAACGAAACAAGAATATAGTAGCTATGTACATAAAAATGTTTGTGGAGCCATGCCTGAAATTTCCAATTATTCTTAGCTTGTTCAGACAGAGAGGCTAATAATTATTCCAAACAGCCTAATCTTCAAGGCAGAAGCAGCAGTAACTGTCACAATGCCGATATGTCCAATGGCAGGTTAACAGCCGCATTTAATAATCCAAACCCAGAAATTCGCTGCAGATTTAAAATTAATGTGCCGTGAAGGCGTGGACACCGGGAATCTCATTGGACTCCATAAGGTAGCAGTCCTTGCTGTTATCTGACAGAACAGTCTCGAGTTGCCATTTTATGTGTATTGCCACAAGCCAAATTGATCTGTGAACGAAATCTTTTCCAATCTTTTCCAGCTCAAATCTTTGAAACATGTTGGTGTCGTATGCACTTTTCGGGCACTGTTTTAACTTTGGTCATCCTTGTTTGCTTCATTGCATAACGAAAGGCGTAGATAGCGCAAGGCGATTTAATACCGATAGTATTCAGAGACTTGATAAAGAATGATGCGCAAGTGGAGGGTTTTATTATGTGATCAAGAGAAACTCTTTGTAGACGTGCCAGCGACAAGATCTCCCTCGCAGGAACAAAATCAAAGGATAGAGATTTTGGTATCCAGCAGCCCAGTTCAAGCGTTTGAATCACACATTTGGCATGAGCGAGTAAGCCGTCAACGGGTATCTCGAGGCATCACTGAACCTTTTCTGTTGGCAGATGCCCCCATACGTCTGAAGGTTTTTGTTTTGATCATGCAGGCGTTGGGTGAAGTCGCAAATAGGAAATAACATAGCATGATGCAGTTTGACTGATGCATAAGTTGTTCTGAAACATGCGGAACCTGTTGCGTTTCTAAATCATTCTGAGATCTCTAAGTTCTGTTTAGGTGAGGAAATTGTTTCGACCCAAATCAAAGTCATGTTCAGAACCTCACTGCTTCAGATCAAACAAAAGACAAAGTACGAGTTTACAAGTAGGACTGTCTGATTTGACAGGACGTGGCACCAGCATGCCGTCTAAAAGTATTTCTGAGTAAATGAGGCAAGCAGATTTCATCAGAATAGCGATGATTTATAATTTTTTTTTACTGTAACTGCTTTATTTTATATTGTACCTAAGTTAGCTTATTTGACATAATTAAATTTTAAAAAATAAAAATAGAAAAAACATGTTAGCCCAACACGGACAATATAAAGGAATATGAGAAAAAAAAGGCAAAAAAAACCCAAAATAATAAAAAATCAGAAAGAGATAAAATTATTGAATAGTGAGAAAAAAAAGTAGAAATTGGTTTTAAACCAAAATGAACGAGGCCTTATTTGTTTCTGTGCTGACCAAGTTCTATCCGAGTCTAAACTAATTCTCATTTGTTCCAAGTAGTATGGAAGCAAAAACCATACCAAGGATTCCCGTCATTTTTTCTAGTTCAGGATTCCCATCGTTTTTGCCAGTTCGTCGCAGAGCTGTCCTGAGCAAAAGTTCTTGGATGAAAAAAAAATGGCCAGTTTTAATCCGGCTTTCCTGCTAGACCCAATCTTAACACCTAAAGAAGCCCAGCCCAAGCTTCCGTCTCACCCTATCACCGAGCCATATGGGCTTCCTAGAACTAGTCCGCAAAGCGGCTTTTCTAGGCCGTCGTCGTTACCGGCACGTAACAGTGTAGATCGGCACACGGTGGCAGCGGCGCGGTGGGAGCCGCAGGACGAACGGGAGCAGACAGAGAGAGGTCGCTGTTACGGCGGACTCGATTGCTATGCGCGGGCCAAGCCAAACGGGCGGGGTGGGTGGGTGGGTGGTTGCTGACCGTGCGCGGCCGGTAGGCGCAGCGGCAGGCAGCTGTACGTGGGACGGGCACAAACAGCGGAGTCGTTCGCGTATGCCTCCTGTGCTGCCACTCGCGCTGGCTTCCCTCCTCGTGTGGACGTGAGCGTGCTCGCGCGTTGCCGGCGCTATGCCTGCGCTCCTCGGGCACCACACCCCGCCAGTGCTTCTGGCAATGGCACGAGAGGTTCAGCGGCAAATTCCCGGAACCGACTCCTGTCGGCTGATATTTGTAGCCGCGGTATCGTCGGCGTTTCTCAAGCCGGCCTGTGTTCTTGTTACTTTGTACATTACGACAACGTCAAAGCACAACGCCTTAGTGCATGATAATCAATGAGCGCTAAACGTTGTGGTTACAATTAAAATTCGGCAGCTATAACCAGTCCTACTTGATCCGCAATCATGCGTGGTGTCTGGAGTTTGTATGGAACAGCCAGAGCAACGAGAACTTTGGACATTTTTTACCTCCTGTGGCGTAGCAATTGCAGTTTTGGCCCTCCTTCGTGCGGAATACTGGATATGGCGCCCTGATGCGGCCCCCTATCACACCAACCTCCTGGCCTGGCTGCCGAGTGCGCTAGCAGGTCCTCGCGCCCCTCCCCATCATGCCAGGATACCGTTGGCATGAGACAGATTATCAGCCATATAGAAAAACCCTAAACCCTGGTGCGCTGCTCGACCGCGCTAGCACCCAGCTTTTTGTGCTAGTATTAGAAATTTAAGCTTATGTCGTTTTTATTTTTACTAGTAATTTCTATTAGAAATTTAATTGAGAAACGTAATATCTATCAGGATACCGTTGTACACCTCAAGCATATTTGTTATCATGATTCCATACTTTGCACCGCTGGTGTCATGAAACAGATCACTTCTCCAAGTCAGACACATGTGTATTCACCCAATGCGTGAACTCCCTAACTCTGGCGGAACTGCCCGCCCCTGCCCCTGATTCACCGTCTTCTAAGTTTGTGACAGGCTTGCTGGTGTTCTCATCGAGCTGTCTTCACACGGCCTGAAACTTCCACCTCTGGTTCTGCATGCAGAGCTTCTTAAAGGTCTTTATCAACCCCTTAAATTAAAATCTTTTGTGGAAGTTCGCCGCAAGATGCATCATGCATCAACAGTTCCTCAGGTCATTCCACATGAACAAGGGCAGTGTCCCGTTCTGTGTCGTGCTCATCGTAGATAGCAACCCAGTTTTGTGATCTGAGATGACGCACACATCCGCGCGGTCCTAAACCACCGCCTGCTTCACATTGGCCAGGAACCACAGCCAGCTCTCAATGTTCTTTCTCTCCATAATTGCGAATGCCACGGGAGTAACTAGTAATTGGCATCGACAGCAACCACGGTCAGGATGGCGCCCTTGTACTTCCCATATAGAAAGGTGTCATCCATCGTCGGCACAGGACAGCAAAATTTGAGCCCATCGATTGTCTGACAAAAGGCTCAAAGCACTTTATCAAAAATGAAGCAATTTGGCCCCTTCGTAGAATGCGGCCGCTCCACCTTGTTTATGTATGTTCCAAGATTTGATTCTGCTATTTGGTGGAGCAATCTCGGGATTAGGTCGTAGGTCTCTTCGTATGTGTCGTACATACAATCCAAGATCTTCTGTTTCGCACGCTACATCTTCTTGTAGCTAACCTCGAAGTCCACCATGTTGATAACTTCTACCTGTAGAAGCTTCGGTGAAATGGAAACATCTGCGACGACCAGGCAACTGATCAGGCTGGTAATATAGGAGAACGTCAAGTTATGGTGCATTCAAAGTGGCTCAGCAAGCTCATATGTGTGATCCTTTAGCACCATGATTCGGAAGTCTGTGACCCCACCCCTTGACCGCTGGGCACGAACCTTACCAGGATAGATTCATCTACACACTTCACGGTATAGGTGTCAGGGTTTGATATGCACATCTGATGCATCCTACTGATGGTCATAGCATATCTAGCAATGGCCTGCTAGGCAGCTTTCTTGTTAGGAAAGCGTTGTCCTTAGAGTAGAGTGTCTTCGTTGAAAGCCCAATGTGCCTTCTCTAGCTGCGGCAGAACCTACGATGCTGCCGCGTTGTTATCTAACCTACAGCTGACATAAGTGCCATCGGTAGTAACAACACCACTGACTACACCTCCCGTAGCAGCTTCTCCATCTCCCTCGTCTCCAGGACTAGATATTTCTATGTCCTTCTCCTCCTCGCTCTCCATTTCTTTCACCTGGTCAGTCAGGTACTCATGGCAGTCAATATGGGCTGCCCACCATCCCTATACATCTTCGTTGGGCTTGAAATTTTTGGCACGCCTCCTCAAGTCTCTATCACCCACTGTGTCGCCCGCATCTCCACCAGCAGCCCCATCTACATCACCACCGGAAACCAACTCAAGCACTACATCAGCAGCGCTTGCACCAGAACTAGGCATGCCAGATGACTGTGTCCACTCCACAAACTGAACATACACCATCGGCGGTCTATCATATATTACAGTAGCAAGGTTGCACATAAACTCCATGTAATTGGTCTATGACTCGTCGTTTGTCACATTCATAAGTTGCCATAAAGTCTCTCCTTCACCACCCACCACGGAGATACACAATGTTTTAATGTGTAGTATGTTCCTTGCAACGGCGAGAATGAACGAGAAACAAACGCACCTCTGAAGCTCTAAGCGGCCCAAGTCCTTTAGACCGAGCGCCCGAATCACGATCTAATCACAATTTGATAAGTCCACCCCATACAGTCCATCACATACGAGACCATTCCTATGGAATATAAACATATCTTGAATGCCCGCCATGACGTACCTACAAATTTTTTCAGAGTGTGTAACATTAAGTTACAACTTTTCTCAATATTTTTACCACTGCTAAACTAAGCATATCACACATATACCACCCTACAATTTATAAATTTCTGCTGACGGTAGTGCATTATATTCCTAAGCGGACAGCTACAATGATATTCAATTTTTAATATAACAGTAATGTACAAAAATCTGCATAAAGCACAACAATTTAACCCAAAAAATGCATGTCTAATAGTTTGTGTAAAACATTATACAAAATGTATACTAACTTTTTTTTAAATGCAAAAAAATACAATATTGTTTCCATGCAAACAAAATAACCTATGCATAAACTATAGAGTCATATAATTAGCGTGACTAATAAGCATATAACGACACTAACAACGCTGCTTCTTCGACGTCAACTAAGGTCACTGCCCAATTACAAAAGGCTAATTACCACTTCTTCATACTAACAAACTACTATTTTTTTTAATTACATGCTAATCACGTTGCTAAAAAACTTACAGCATGTCGACGAAAATTACCTCTTTCGGATGCTCCAAAGCCGATCTATAACTTTTCCAAATGCATAAACTTGAAATTCAAATTCAAAACTACTCAAAAATCGATGCTTTCATGGCCTTACTTCCACTCTCAGTTTCTTGCTCTTGGTTAGAGTAATGTAAAATGGCGTTGTTGTGTCTTCTAAAGAACAATTCTAACCTTTTTATCATGCAACCAACAAGGGAGAAGGGGCCAACCGGGTAGGAGGTGCCATCTGGAACACGCGCATGGGGGAGGGGGGCCGGGCGGCCAAGAGGTGGCGCGTGGCGACTCACGCGGGTGTGCAGGGTAGGCACAGTGGGTAGGCACGCTAGCGCGGCGGGTGGGCGCACCAGGGGCCTCACACGGTAGTCGAGCGTTCCAGGCAATCTCGCACGGCAGGCGGGTGCGCCAGACGGCCTGGTGCGGTGGGCACCCATGCCACCTTGCTCACACGTTACGGCACCGCACCAGGGGGTCACTTTGGGAATTCCGCGCATGAGGGGGTCAATTTGGGGTTTTCTCAGGCATAGTGGGCCGTTCATACCTAAATCTCGAACAACGACAAATCAAAGAGCTAGGAACCGTACCACTAGCCATGTCTCATGCAAGGCAACAGCAGCATGTAGATGGCGGCCCTAAACTGGCGGGTCTAAGAATGATGCTGCCTAACTGGTGTTTCCTTGGCCAGACTGATACTCGAATTTCTCCACAGGGGTAACCGACGGCCGAAATCCACACTCAATTCTTTGTTGCCGGCTTGCTGCAAAGGCTAGTACACATTTTTACTTTGGGCAAGAGACGTATCACGTATGAACTGATACTACTCGACTGTCTGTACTCAACTGAAAAGCTCAAGGACCAAATGAAGTGCCTATTCATATTGTCTTTCAACTTTAGTTTATAAATAATAACAGCTAGTAGAGAAGTTTATAGAGAAACAATCGCGTGCCATTTTAATCAATATAAATAAATTATTACAGTATCTACTACAATCGACTAGTAGATCATATCTTAACAGTACATTCAATTTAAAAGCTAGATTCTATAAAATAATTATTTATTACTTATAAATAGTTTTTAAAAATTAATATAAACTAAGCCGAAGTGGGGCCATATATTCCGTACGTCTTGTTGCTGCGACTACTTGCAACAGAAATGCTCGCAGTGCCACTCAATAGGGCTTGAGTTGCCTTGGATTTGGCTGTCGCTTGAGCTAGCTGCAAGTACTTTTGGGAATAACGAGGCCGCGCAGACCAACGAGGATGGCTCAGACAGGCCATCCCAAATGATGATACCCGTCTTTCATGACCGACACGATCCACATAAGTAGCAAAGCAAACTTTAATCGTATCCTCATCATCTGCCACGATCATTTTATCATGTAAATTTCCTAGGGAAGGGCCCGACTGCCACGTCGCAGTTTGGGTGTGGTCGACGTGTATGTCTCTCTTTTTCCTGAATGACGATGACTTGATTCATACGTCGCAGCCAAAAAAAAAAAAGAAATCAAGTTTAAGTGATGGTAACCGGGGCTAACCGGCAAGAACGTTTTGACAACCCAGTTTGAAACAATGCCAGTCAATTGAGATGTCGGGGCGTTCTTCTTATCGATGACTCCTGTATTTTGGTTAAAATTTTACTATAGCTGATTTTTTTACTGTAATTAATTTAACTTTTTGAATATAATTAAATTTAAAAAAATAGAAAAAAATATTAACCCATCACGGACAATACAAAGGAACATAGAAAAAAAGAAAAATACAAAAAAATCCCAAAAAATCTAAAAAATTTAGAAAAAGACGAATTACTGAATAGTGAAAAAAACTGAAGTTAGAAGCTGAAACTAAAAAAACTGAAACGAGCAGGACCTAAAGCTTCGTTTGAGAACACACACAGAGAGAGAGATCAAATTAACCCAAAAGTAACCTACATAAGCCTTTGACACAAAGGAGTAAACTCTGTCATCTAACTTTAAAGCCTTAGAGTTGCTAAGAAAAAATATTACACATTCTCGTAAAAAAAGCAAAATATCTAACTCTTAATTAGGTAAATCCTAATTTTAAAGCCTTAGATTTGATAGTTGATTTAAAGATATAAAAATCTACTTATATCTATACTAATTATGCACTTGGAGAAAAATCTAACTATAAATCAAGCAGATGCGAGCTATAATGTCTTAGGGCCTGTTTGTTTCAGCTGTAGATTCTGATAAGCAGCTAGTGAGTATCTAGCTAGTCAGAATCTGGAGAAGCTGGATAACCCTAGCTTCTGGCTACTAGTTCATTTTCTAGATTCTGTAGCTTCTGGCTACTTAGAATCTGGATGAAAATCTGACTGCTTGGGGAGCCGCAGATTCGTGAGTAGTCAAGTTGCGAAGCTAAAACAAACAAGCCCTTAAATTCAAAGAAAGAGCTAATATCAAGTACAATTCAAATTAAGAGAAATTCTTACATAAAAATAAAGAAAATTTAATAATTTGATTTCCATATGGCTTCCAAAGTAACATCCATAAATAACTAGAATTCGTTATAATAATTAAACAAAAATAGCAAATTAAAAGAAAGAGTTCACATCAAATACAATCCGAATTAACTAATTTTATATAAATAAAATAAAATAAAATTAGAGATTTGATTTCTATATGAATTTCAAAGTAAACCATAAAAACTAATTTGGAATAATAATTAAAAGAAAAACAGAAATCATTTTTATACAAATTTCAACCTAAAACTAAAAAGAAATCCACTGCAAGTACAATCCAAAAACATGCAACTTCAAAGTAAATATTAAAGGATGGTTAGATATTTGCTTTGTAAATGAATTTCAAACCTAAATGCCAAAATTATTAAAAATTTTGTAAACATGTACTAATTAGGCACTCTGAGAAAACTTCCATATTAACTAGAAATATTAAGTCATCTATCTCGCGGACCCATGTTAAATAGCTTAATTGCTTTAAAAAAATTCCATATCGAGTACAATCTAAATTAATTGAAAAATAGAATAAAAAATAAAGAAATTTAGTAATTTGATTTCCATACGACATCTAAAGTAATATCCATAAATAAGTAAAATTGGGAATAATAATTAAATAAAAATTATCAAAAAATTTTAAAAAAAGAGTCCAGGTCAAATAGAATCCAAATTAACTTAAATTTGAAGAAAAAAATTGCTGACTTCAGTTATACCATCTAAAATTGTATACGACTGTCTTTCTCTTCGTACTCTCTCTCATTCACAAACAACCAACATTTAAAAGACATAAATTAAAAATTATAAGTCATAACATTAAAAAAAAACCACCCGTAAGCGTGGAACGTACAACTTGAATCCAGCTTGGTTGACGGTTTGCAGCTTGATGCATCGAAAGAAGTGCTTCTCGCTTTAGGAAACGGAAAGCATGTTGGACCTTGAAGCCCATTAAACACGCAAGCTCAGCCAGGTGGTGGATTGGGATAACGCTGATGGCTCCCAATGTATGGCCCAGATGGGGTGCTTCAACTAGCTTTTAGGTTAAACTTATGGCTATAATTTTTAACTAAAATTATATTAAAGTGATTATTAACTATTTTTAAAAAACATTAAAAAAATAAAAAATATTATATAGTCACGGAGGCCCTGATCGTTTCGGCTTTTTTTCGGCTTCAGCTTTTAGCTTTAGCTTTTTTTTCACTATTCACTACACTATCCACTAACTCAATTCTGATGTTTTTGATCATTCTGATGTTTTTCATTAAAAGCCTAAAAGCCAAAAGCCATCGCTATTCCGATCACCCCCGGAGCAGTGCAAGCACGAATCCGGCGGTTCGGTCCGGCCACGTGACTGTCCTGGCTTGCTCCCTATCCTTTCCTTTGCTCACGCCACCCTTCGTGTCAGGGCCAAGAAAACCGATAGGCCTGCGAAACTTGTGCGCTTTTGGAGGCAAGCCCCGTTAGGTCCCCCAGCGGTACGAGCCCTTTCGTCAGATCCTACAGTTTTGCAAGCAGAAGCAGCCGAGCGCAGCACAGGCCGCAGGCTAGGCTGGCAGCCTGCTGCGCCGGTGAGGCACGCGGCGCGCTGGATCCGACGGACGCGAGCCGTCCGCGCCTCGGGATGGATAATAAATGATGCGCTGGGAAGGAAGGCGTCACGGAGGCGGGGAATTTCTGTTGCTGTGGTCTCCGCTGTCAGTGGACCGGCGAAGAAATGTCTCTTGCCCCGCCGATCTGAATCCTCCAAGGGAAGAACAGTAGTGGTGTTGGATCTTCTGTGGCGAAGAACTCAACGGCCAACAAGCAAACCGGCGGTGCCTACGGCACTGTGCAGTATCCCGGTGTGCATGACAGCATGAGCCGATGAGCGCAGTGGCGGGGCCTTGTCTAGGCCAAACAAGGCTCTGCCCTTCCCCCTTTTGAAAAAAATATTTAGGATTTAGGTATATTAGAATTATGAAAACATTGATGGTTCATAGTGTATAATGCAATAAGTTCTGTTATACAAAAGATAGCTGTCGATGCATCAGCTGGCTCAAATCGTGCTAACAGAGATACTACTTCCAACTACTTGACATCTTTTGAGTTTGTATTTGTCTTGTGTATGGAGAGAGATAATGGGGATCACTGAAGAGCTTAGTCAAGTTTTGCAAAAAGAAAGTGCAGGACATAGTAAATGCTCCGTCTTGTGTTATCCACAAAAGTTATTCTTAATCAAAAGTGATAACGGATGATGGTTGGGAAGTTTTTGTTTTGCGAGGTTGTCGAGTTCTGTGTGAACCATGGAACATGCATGAAACATACATTATGTGTAGAGGCCATTCTCGTTGTCAACTCGATCATTTTACTAAGGAGTGTTATTATCGAGTGGAGATATTTGGGCAACAATTGACACCCAACTGCAAGAATTGAATCTTAGGTTCAATAAGAAAGTGACGGGTCTTCTTATCCATTAGTGTTACATTAATACCACCACTGGATGAGCGTGTATATTTGAGTGGATGTACAGCTTAAAATATTGTACATTTGTACTCATTTTCATAATTCTAGTATCTCCTTGACTTGTTCACGTCCTGTATATGAAAAGTATGATTTAATTATATTTATTAAAGCAAAACAAATATGTTTTTTTGATACGCTTGCATCACAACATAAACGCTGAAAACGTATGAGCATAGTACTAACCGCTACTACATACATTAGCATGCGCATCCAGTGATTGTGACCAATTCAGCAATTATTGAATTTGGACTTAATGGAGTTCAAAATTTGCATAAAAAATAAAGTAAATTGCACTTTGCATCAAATAAATTGACACTTCGTGTTACTTTGTACCGGAGTTAACCTATACTTCCATTTTACACCAAGATGGACTAAATATAGTTTTGCTTCACACAGCCAAGTATGGGTTAACTCCGGCGCAAAGCGAAACAAGTGTTAACTTACCCAGTGCAAAACGTAATTTACTCTTTAAAATAAAATAACTCAAAGAAATGTCTGTATGTCCCACATTAATGTCACATAATCTAAAACTACAAGCGAGAAGATAGAGTTAACATTGTTGGATTGTAAGGGAGATCTCATTCCAAAAACTAGTTTATAAGGTAAAGGACTCCTTTGTCTTTAAGTTAGATATCCCATCCTTCCACAACTAACGTATGACTATTTTAACAATATTCTCCTTCACATATTGGTGTCTTTCAGCCATTCACCTTCTCCTTCGCCTTACACCGATTGTAGCACCCAAGATTTTAAAAAGGGGCATATTATCTCAAATGGCAAACCCTAAATTAATCCATCTCAAGTATCTCTAATATCTCTCTCTCTATCCATCTATTCCTCTCTCTCTATTCCATCTCTAATGTCTCTCTCCCGCTCCCTCCAGGGCTGGCAACACCTTGGCCACTCCTTTGTCTTATTATAATCTTATCATAGTCGTCCCGTAGTTACCTTAATCTCTTACCATATATTTTGCTAATAATATAACGATTACCTAGTCTGGAGTTACCTACATATAGGGAAGATTGCCATCCACCTAGTAATATACAGGGGGCTGTGCACTACTTAGGATATTACACCCCATTGACGGTTATACAGTCGAGGACAGTAACGTGTCTGACTATTCTCGTATAACCAGGGTATGTGGAAAGTGATCGCCCGTGACATTGCGATGACTTGTTAAATAACAATTATCTTTAATTTCATTGTTCCTGTTATCTCTATCTCCGATCCTTATAAGTGTTTTCGGTAACCTAGTTCCATTACACTTAACCTGTATCAATTACTTACTTGTTTTATTTGTCCTTTACACACCTTGTTTATGACCGTTGTTAAGTACTTGCTGACATTTCTAAATCTTACGCTTGCTCTTTCTATTCTCAGGTAAAAGGCCAGTGAAGTGGCAGCATCATACATGGGTGGAAGCACTCAAGTTTTCTATACCGTGGCTTACCACTATTTATGTTATTTTATTTGATCTTCATTTGATTAGAAGTAAGCCGATCTTATGTTTTAAATATTTATTTTTGCGTTAATAAAGTACTCTTAAAACTTTTATTCTCTTGCAATTTTTATTGTTGTTTTTATTGTTATATTCCTTACTTTGACGATAACGTTTCATAGCAGTATCTCATATTGGTATATAAAGTGATACACTAATGATCACTCAAGATTACAGTTCATCGGGCCTTCATACACTATTATCCATTAGACTAGAAATGTTAGAATCGGACTCTGATACTACTTGTTGGATCGTAAGGATATTCTCATATCTAAAAGATAGCTTGCGATGTTAAGAACATTCTCGTTTTTAAGTTAAATTTCTTATCGTTCCATAACTAATGTAAGACTATTTCAACAAATATCATATGCCTTATATGATATGCAAAACATATGACTTTTGTATTGTAGAGATGGTTTAAACATATTAAATGCACTACATCTATCACAAACGTTGAACGTGAAACCGCTTGCGCATGCATTAGCTCGTTCTTCAAATGAAACCACATCATTCAATTGCTTTACTGGTAGGGTTTGCATATAAAGAACTAGGAAACAAATACCAACCAATAAATTCGCAACTATCCATGGTCGTAAATTAAACAGAAATTTGAGAATACTGAAGTAATTAACACCGGAAACAGTCAAAACGGCTACGCGGCCGGCGGAGCAGATGATCAACACACCTACCACTTTCCCCATACCACCCTCAGTAAGACCATTTTACAGTTGTACGATGCTCCCGTAAAAACATTAGCACAAGCAACCCGGAATAAGAAAACCTATTGACACAAAAGGGGCCATCTTTTCTGCTTCCTCTAAGACAAAGCCCATCTAGTCTTCACTGTACTCTTCCTCTCCCTCCTGCTACTTTTTTCCTTCTCGGTGTATGTAAGCGTGTGCGCGATTCACTGTTTTGGTTTCACTCCCGCTCTTTCTTTTTTTTTTTTGCTGCCCCGGCGAAGTGCTGGAACCAAGAAAAGGCCATGCGGGAGGCCTAGGAGAAGTAGCCAGAGCAGATGGGGTGGGCTTCGAGGTGGCT
This sequence comes from Melocanna baccifera, assembly GCA_036346265.1. NCBI lineage: Eukaryota > Viridiplantae > Streptophyta > Magnoliopsida > Poales > Poaceae > Melocanna > Melocanna baccifera. Next base: position 7,042,027 of record CM070685.1, read on the forward strand.
GCGCGGCCTGCTCGGCGGCGGCAAGAAGGCGAAGGCGAGCTCCGCCTCCGGCGAACCGAAGCCGGCGAGGGAGAAGAAGAACTGGGGGTTCGGGAAGTCCTTCCGGGAGAAGGCCCCAGTGCGGCCACCGGCGCCTCCGGTGCAGAGGGCGGCGCCACCCCGGCGTGCGTACGCGGCGTCGGATGAGGGGGACGACGAGCAGAGCAAGCGGGCCATCGCGGTGGCTGCGGCGACGGCGGCGGTGGCCGAGGCTGCCGTTGCCGCGGCGCAGGCGGCCGCCGCCGTGGTGCGTCTGACTAGCAGCGGACGGTGCGTGCCGGCCGCCGCGAAGCGGGAGGAGTGGGCTGCTGTTCGGATCCAGGCCGCTTTCCGTGGCTACCTGGTTAGCTTCCCCCCTCGACTCTTCAGTTCCTAATCTTTTCTGCAAACTCCAAAATCAACTTTTTTTTGGCTTAAATTGCCGGAAACATCGTTTTTAAAGCAAAAAGGGTCACTTTTTTGTTGCAAAATCTCTTCTTCTTCTTTTTTTGCTTCACGGAAAGAAATTTCCGTGCTCCTGTGTACAAACTTGTTGCGTGGTTTCGCCTCTAGCCAAGAGAAGCCACGTTGTGCTTCTGCTCTGCCATTCCTGTGTTTTTACTGCCTCTCAGTCACTAGGCTTCTTTTACGGAGCAAGGCATGGCCTTCCGCCTCTTCAACTCGCTTCCCTTCTCAAGAACAAGGAAGCATTTTTTTTTTTTGCAGTTTGCACATTGTTACTGTTCTTGGAAGCAGCTAGTGTTGTAGTAGTAATGGCGGTGGTGGTTGGCATGTCAACCTCTAGTCTACAATGCAGATGCCCATGGTTGTGGGACCACTGCTGATTAACTTCTCTTGCTTGTCGTTGTGTGCGAAGGCGAGGCGGGCACTGAAGGCGCTGCGCGGGCTGGTAAAGCTTCAGGCGCTGGTCCGCGGCAACATCGTGCGCCGGCAGGCGGCCGAGACGCTCCGGTGCATGCACGCGCTCGTCCGCGTCCAGGCGCGCGCGCGCGCATGCCGCGCCATCCGCTCCCAGCAAGTCGCGGCGTTCCCGGTATGTGAAAAGATCACACACGCCGTCTTGCACGCTGCTGCTCACCATTTGCCATGTCCTTGACGCGTTCTTATGGTTCTTGGATTTGCATTGCAGGGGCCGCCGACGCCCGAGAAGTACGATCAGACGTCTGGTGACGGCGCGCCCAGGCACGGCCGGTCCGGCTCTCTAAAGGTTTTCCTTGGCCCTTTCTCTGTATGTTAAGGTTTGCGTTTGTGCATTTTCATGGCCATGACAAATGTTATGACGATTTGTGCAGGGAAGCTCATCGAAGACATCGGGTAGTGAGAGGCTGAGCAGGGAGAGGTCAGAATCTTGCGGGAGGAACTGGCTGGACAGGTGGGTGGAGGAGAGGTACATGGATGATGAGAAGAACGCCAAGATCCTCGAGGTGGACCCCGGCAAGCCAGGCCGGTATGCTTCCAAGAGGCGGAGCGGTGGCGGTGGCAGCAGCAACCACCACCAGTCGTCGTGCTCGATCAGGACGTCTGACCAGAACAGCCGGAGCTTTGCAACCATGCGGGACTCGCCGTCCAAGGATTCCACGACCGCGCTGCAGTCCGTGCCCAGTCCGTCGTCGGTGGGCATGGGCGAGGCCCTCAGTCCGTTGCGCATGCCCGTGGACATCGCCGAGCTCTGTGACAGCCCGCAGTTCTTCTCGGCGACGTCGCGGCCAGGGAGCTCGAGGCGGGGGCCGTTCACGCCGACCAAGAGCGAGTGCTCACGCAGCCTCTTTGGGGGCTACTCCGACTACCCGAACTACATGGCGAACACGGAGTCATTCCGTGCCAAGGCGCGGTCCCAGAGCGCGCCGAAGCAGAGGCCGCAGTACGAAAAGTCCAGCTCTCTCCGGAAGGCGTCGGTGCACGCCTTCGTGCCGGGGCCGTTCGCGCCGGCGGCACAGAGGTCGCCCTCCTCGCATGCCAAGTTCAGCAATAAGGCTTACCCTGGCTCTGGCAGGTTGGATCGACTTGGCATGCCCGTCAAGTACTGATCCCACCAAATCCTCCAAAGGAATCAGGAAAACTGCTACTCTTAAGTGATCAGTGTCTGTCTCAAGCAAGGATGAAGCAAATTTAGCAGCGGTTTGTGGTGCTATTGCCGTCACAGATTTTCTTTCTTGTTATTGACCAGTTAAGTGTAAGTTGCTAGTAACTGTTTAGTAATAATAGTATCTATGCATGTTTTTACTCCCTTGCAATTCCCAGTCATATGCTCCTTGTATATGCGTCCTTAATCATGCCTAAATCATCATGTGCATAAATGAATCTGGCTTTGCACTTGTCTGGTGTTGTTATAAACAGTAATGCTATGATGTCGCAACTTGCAAGCACCCAAATTATGAGAACAGAAGGCAGGAGGAACGGTCAGTTTTCTTGCATTACCAGCCCAAATTCCAGAAACAGCAATGGCATGCATAATAGCTATAATAGCCTCATCGTCGATACGGCAAATGCCCGTTATGCCCATGGCTCTGCTACTCCTATTACCTCTAGCAATCTTGTTTGGTAACCTAAGGTGTTATGGAGATGATTCGGTGCTTGACTGCATGCCATGGTAAGAAAAGATGGCTACTGCTACTGCTAGTACTGTTTGCCATTAGTACAAGGCATCTCGGCCAGCTTGTTTGCCATAGGTGGCCTGCCTTGGCCATCGGTGGACCGTTTGGTATTTTTGTCGCGGCCACGGGCCTATCTGGCGGGCTGTCACCTTGTTTAATGGCGCTAGCTGTCTCGTAGCCATTGGATCTACTCGCGCCTGTGATAGGCGGGGCAATCAGTCGCCTGGATGTTCTTTTCGGCTGACCCTTATGTTTACGGCCGTAACTTATAATTTCTACACGCACTCATTTTGATTTAAACTTCTAACTTACTTTTTACTACTTACAAATTTTATCTTTTTCTAATCTTTTAAACTTTTTTACCTTTTTTCTCGTACTCGTTTAGATTATACATGATGAGACAACACGTTTTTTCTATTTTTAAATTTTTTAAATTTAATTATACCAAATAAGCCACCATCAATTACAATATAAACTAAATCAGCGACAGTACAAATTCAATCATAAACTACCAATTTTCAGTCCAAATGAGCGCTCTCTTAGTCAAGCGCTTATACAAATAAATCAAATATTGATAAGTCGATAAGCCGTTTCAAAAAAACTTTCTAATAAGTAGCTTTAAAATCATAATTAAAAAACTGTCTCATTTGCTTATTTGAATTATTTGGAGAAAGTCATATGCTTAAGCTGAAAAAAGGACCTTTGTCTCGTACTATCCACATGTGTTGTAAAAAGAAAATCATTCCAACGTTACGGTGGTGCTCCAAGTGGTTTATAATCTAGAGCTTATTGATTATTTTATATTAAAGTTGTTGTTAACTTATTTTGTATAATTAAATATGAAAATAAAAAAGTATATGGATTTAGATAATGCAAAAGAATAAACAAAAAACAAAAAACCTAAAAAAGATAAAAAAAATATAAACTATAGAATAATAATCAGAAACTAAAATCATTTAGAGCCAAAAAAACCCTACATGAGATGAGATACCGGAAACCTCCGTGGAAAGGGGAGCTTAGTAAAGTAAGCAGCCTAAGCTATCGTCGATCGCAGGTGGGCGTGCAGATGACGCAATGACACCTCCAAAATCCTGAAGGATGAGCAGTGCTGTGCACTGTTCCTGTTCTTTAACACCACGAAAATGAATCCTCCAGTGGTATGTTTTCGAAGCCCTCGCGGGCGTTTTGGGAGGTGAGCGGCAGGGTTTCGTCTTTCGTGCTTGATGTTGAGTGATAGGAGGCGTCGGTGGGCAGCGACTGACTGGCTGTGCCGGTGAGGCGACGCTTCTGTGCTGTATTGACCCTTCCAAGACCATTTTTATTCCGTAGTGCAGCTTATTTCAGAACTCGCCGCTCCGTTGGTAATGGCCGGATGCATGGCCCCTGAGGGATGGCATGCACCACAGCACCACATTTAGATAGTGCTTAATTTGATATTAGCTTATAGCTTTTTTATTATAGCTAGCTTATTTTTTTATTGTAACTGAGTTAGCTTATTTAGTATAATTAAATTTAAAAAAATTAAATAGAAAAAATATGTTAACTTATCACGAACAATGTAAAGGAACACGGAAAAAAAAAGCAAAAAAGCCCTAAAATTCTAAAAAAGAGAAAACGATGAAATTATTAAATAGTAAAAAATAAAAACTAATTTTAAATCATTTTAAAGGGTGCTACTCTTTCATGCGTTCTTCGGTTCTTCCTCCTCTCGCCGCCCATATTACTAGTGCCGTCTCTGTCCCTCGTCTTCCGGCTCCTTTGAGAATGGACACACAAATGGAGGCCGAACAGGCAGAAAGGATCTAGCGGGGGCCTGCTGGCTGCTGCTAATCCCGTGTCAGAGGATTCGTCATTCGACAGGGTCGTCTAATCTCGTGTTTCACACAGTGTGGATTTGATTTGAGTTTTGCGGCGGTAGCTCTGGTAATAAAGAGCAGCGGTTGATGTCTATCAAACGCATGGTGTAACCGTAAACGAGAGATCGCCATTGTCGGGAAGAACTGTCCGGCTGTCTCCCAATGTGGTCGATGTAAATTCCGTACAGGTATGATGTTGATCCATCGCGCCGGCGATTAATGTGACCTAGGAGAGGGTACGAATAGAGTCCAAATTCGATGTGAACCTTTCTAAAATATTTTCATTTGGGCGAAAGCAAAACTCTTTACTCTATTAGCTATGAAATCTATGAAGATCAGAAACAATAATTTCAAGAAAAATATCCGATCAAAATCAAACAAAACATATTTAAACAATCCAAAGCGGTCTGACCTTCATAAAAGAGGCTATCTGACTGTTATAAACAGTAAAATCAGACAAAGCTACAATGATCTCGGTTAGACCGCTGCTACAGTAAATTCATGAATGAATAGTATTTTCAGCCCGATTTCAAATCTAAAAATCGGTAAAACTTTTCATCTGTGGATTCAAATGATATTGAATTTTGCAGCGATCTTTTCTAGGTTATCAAGAACCTATTCCAATAAAAGATCTTGAAAATCATGCCCAAAGTTAAAACCTTTTTCAGTTTTTGGAGGGAAGGTGTATCGAAATCGAGCCAAAATCAAGATCGATGAATACAACTTGCTCGTGGGAGAACAATGACCAAGATGGGTTTAGATGTATTTCCACATGTCCCAACAAGTAAGAATACAAAAGAAATCACATTAAAAACTCTCGTATCAAGAAATCACATTTTGAAATCAAATCAAGCAAAACCAAATTTTCTTAATAAACTTGCTATTAAAATGTCTAGATGTGTGAAGATAGATTACTAGATATTGTCTCTATCTCTTACACATCTTTAGCACAGTAAGATAAAGAAAAGTGAAGAGAAATCAAAATCAACCAAATCAAAAGTAAATTAATCAAAACATAATGAATCTAAGGAGTCGATCAAAGATTGATATATTGCTTATTTGAATAGGTATGTTTTACACCCAATCTCTCGTGATAGTAGAGCTTTAAGTCTAGAGCACACACAAGACTCCAACCCAAATAACCCTAATTTCACATAGGAGGCAGGAGTAGTTGGACACCAAAAGGCTTAGCCAATCTTCTTAAACCCTAACCCTTACATCTCATTCATGTATATAGCCTCACAACTTGAACCAAAATCTAATATATTCACCCATTGACCAAATTAGGGATAACCTATTAACCTCACCTAACACCGGATTTTACTCTCTTATGTATGCTTCTCAAAACGGACTTACAATCACTAACCCATTAATGAATCAACATTTGATCCACTTCATATTTTTAACATATACAAGACCTAAACCACTTAGAATGTTGCAGTTTCACATACCACCACTTTTTCCAGTATTGAGCAATTTACCATAAAGCCTCTTTACCACCTTCCATGAAGCAACGTCCATAATTTGTCATCTTCTACGTGGTCTCAATGACTTGTCGTTAAGCCTCTCATGCGTCCAGATCCCACCGAACGGCCCTCACTTGCAAACGACATAAATTACTTGGTGCATCACATACTTCTCCTTGCACATGACGGTACCCGACTTTCTTGATCATCTGAATCTTAACTCCTCTCTAAGCCTAGTTCTGGTCCACCTTGCCATTACCCATCATGTCTACCATCAGTAGCTCCTGTTTCAGTTTCTCATCGTCTCAGCTTGTAATCACTCCACAAATCTCAGACATCTTTGGTGTCTTCTTGATCATTCTGGACCTCAGTATTACTCTGTGCCTAGTCCCAGTCCTCGTACTCCTCACCATGAACTTGCTCTGAGGTCCTAACATGAAAAAAATTGGAGGGTTTCGTAAGAACTAAGAACACCTTAACTGATGAAAAACCAATACGAAGCATCAATGGGATTTAGCTCCAGTTTGGGATAATTTACTTTCTCCAAAAAAAAGGGCATCAGATACCAGTAGTTTATCAGTAGTTTTGTGTAGGAGGTTGAGGAGAGAGGGTTCCAAAAAAGATGTACTGTAACAGTACTAAACAATGAAACAAAAACAAAGCCTTGGAGATGTTCGTGATGCCAGTTTGTTTAAGGTACTGCAAAGTTGTTGGGTGGTCACAACAATATTTTCGTTGCATCTTCTACAGCAATCTAGCTATGCTCCTACGCATCCACATAGTCGATAGTACATGGTACCATCCTGGAAGCTGTCGCTGGCATTTGCTACGCCGTGCGGATGTTAGCTCGTCTGTGCTTGTATCCTGCAGGAGAATTCCTGTACGTCCTAATTAAGCTGGGCTTGGTGCCTGTAACAATAATCTAAGGCCGAATTTTTTTTGAGTTTAAAGTTAGTTTATACTTATATTATCTACAATAATTAGTTTTTAAATGATATTTTTTATGACGGAATTAATAAAAAATTATAGTAAAAGATATATTGAGTCCAGTTATACCAGTCAAAATTATATTTAACTATTTTTTCTGTATATTATCTCTCATTAACAGTTAGAATTTAAATATTTAAACCATAAATCATAAATTAGTCTAAAAAAACCCGTGGCTAGAGGTAAGATGCACGTAAGCGCTCTGCCTTTTGAGAGCGACAAGACAAGAGGGAGATGTGTTTGTTACCAGCAGCCGATGGGGACCATGGAAAGCCTGGCATGTATGGAAGTGCTGGCCTGTTCTTTCCAATTGCGGTGATGATTTTTTACTGTTTAGAATGTAGATTGTGGAAGAGAGATCTTTGCCATGCGATTTTGATGATCTGATATTAGTTTTTTAACGTATGCTACAATTAACTTGTAAACTCCATCTTAAAAAAATACTCCATTTAAAAATTAGTTACTGTAATAAAAGCCAAAAGCGGTTTTTAGAAACCGTAAAGAACAGGCCCATAACTCGTGGTAATGTTACGATCAAAGGCTATTATGAAAGCTCCATGGCTCCAACCATCGCCCTCAACTGACGTTTTAGGCCTTCCAATGAGGGCAAAGACTCTTTGGTGATTGGTGATACCCTATTACCTTCTCTCCCCCTTATCTGGACCAATTATGTATAACGATTTTGACCCAAGAATTTTGATACTTTTAACAATTGTAATGATGAGTGGATAATCCGGTGATCACCTTTGCTGATTATGGTGATGGTGTGATCCACCAATCGATTGCTCTGGCCGCATTTATTTGCTGCAAGCAGAGACTAGCTATATGGGCAAATCGTCCCAAGTTATGATAATCAATTGGTTCATTTATTTTTGTTCGTCTTTAGTACTACCTAAGTGGCTAAGTTACGGTTGGTTGTTGCACTTACACACTAACCGAATGACACCAGCGAACTGCCTGTTCCAGACGCAGCGTCAGAACTCGGCAGAGGAACATTACCGCCTCATGCTACACGCGCCATATTTTTTTGAGCCTATCGCCGACTCGACGTTAAGCCGCACCGTGCAACACGTAGACCCAGGAACAGCAACGTCAGCAACCAGTATTCGGGTGGGCTGTTTTTTTTTTCTGTGAATTATATTTTTTTGTTGGGACATCTCTTAACGCGGGATAACGACCATCCTTTGGTAAGCTATATAAGAGTTAATGTCGGAGAAAGAAAAGGGAGGAGGAAGATTGAGGAGATACTGCAAGTCCTTTTCATATTACTCTGCTATAATCATCCCTCTTGAGCAATAAGGACATAAGATGTGGGATTGTTATTCTCTAATAGAAGACCTAGATCTGTATAAAAATACTTATATTTTTTTGTATACTCGTAATTTGTTTCTTAAGAGAGTTTTTTTAATATATATAAATCATTTGTAAGATCGATATTAAAATATTGATAATTTTATTTTAAAATTAGTTAATGTAGAAATCAAACTAAAAAAACCCACCTTATCTCCACCAAGACGACGACTCCGCGAGCACATGGCTGCAGCCCAAGCCCAGCACCTGCCCCCATTAGCAGACCCGATCGACCAATTCGGTGTGTATGCACGCGCACGCAGCAACGGCTCGGCCGGAGGGCGATCTGGGAGACGAATCTACCCGATCGATCGATCCCGCGCGGCGGTCGGTACAAGCGTCCATGCCGGCTACGCGACACCGCCGCGCGATGCAAGCGCATTGCCGTCCTCTCGATCGTCCCCTTGCGCGTGCGCCAACCAACCCGTTGCTTCTACGCACCTTACGCTGTGTCCAGGGAGGCCCAGGCCAGCATGTGCACGCAGAGGCCTAGAAAAACCCACAAAATGCTGCGTTTGGCAATGTGATGCTTGTCCCTGGCCAGAGGCCAAGAACTGGCAGCATCTGGCTCTCTCTCCCCCCTCCGCGTCATGCACCTCCTTCCATGTGCCTGTCAGCATGCAAGTATGTGCAATTGCAGGGATGGTGCGTTTTTTCGGTTTGGTTTTGAGAACGGGCTAGCGACCTTGTGGCTGTCTGTGCTCTTAAAGTACAGCTGACACCGAGCCCCAACTATCGGTCGGTGTCAAAAAATCTCATATAAAGGCTGAGCTCAGCGGCGTCGAACGCCTTAGCGTTGAGCTTTTATTTATTTATTTATTTTTAGTTTTTTTTATATTTTTTCATATTTCTTTATATTATTTGTAACAGACTAACATATTTTTTATTTTTAATTTTTTTAAATTTGATTATGCTAAATAAATCAACTCAGTTACAATATAAAATTAGCCAACTACAGTAAAAAAGACATAAATCATTGTCATTTGGAACACCACCAAAGATTTGCTCTATGCAAAGACGCAAAGTACATGCATGGCCATTGTCTAATTACAGTTGGCATATAGCTGCCTGCTGCAGTGCTCTTGCTAGCACGTGTCAATAGAGCCGCAAGTACAATTATTGATGCAGAGGAGATCGGCCGATCCTATGCAATCCGATGGCGCCTGTGGATCGCTGGCCCGCGCGCAGCCTGAATCACCCCGGGCCAGACAGTAACAAGAGCACCGAAATCACCAAGTGGAGGGTGTACGAGCCACCAGTCCAGGACGAAAAGCCAGACACGGACCAAGAAACGCGCTGCCGCACGGTTTGGTGGTGTCTGTATTGACCTTTTTTTATTATGATTTATATTTTTAGTTAAAAATAAATAATAATAATTGAAAGAGTGATTTTTAGAAGAAGAAATTGAGTAGTATAAAAAGCAAAAGAGAGATATGTATAAGAAATGAAAGTGAAAGAAATAGGCTATATGATACGTCCATGATCTTCTGATTTATTCTGAAGACTGAAGAGAAGTAATATAAGTGAAAAAAATGATTAAAATATTAGATGTTTATATTAATTTTTTTTGACTACTTCGAAAAAAAAGCCTGTAAGTGGAGGGCCGTAGACGCGACGTGCGCGACCGCAAGGGGAGCAGCCGGGTACGCAGCTACGCACGACACATGATCCCTATGGCTGGCTGGCTACGTGACGAGTGACGAGGCGGCTTTGACTAGAGTAGGATGCGACGACACCCTTAAAGCCTATCCATCAACAGGGCTGGCGAGATGGACGGATGGGTAAGTGTGAGTACTGCTAGTACATCGGTACATGCTAAGGACCCCTATCTTATTGAACGGCTCGGCCATATGCTCTGTACGGCGTCGTATATAAATCCCAGGTTGTACTGTGCTGGAATCTTGATGGGACGGAATGACGAAGAGACAGGCGACAACGGCCGGGCGCGACAAGATAAATTGGTACCGTTCTTGTCACCTTTGGCTTATACATTATGTTTTCTTCGTAACAAACAAAGCGCGCGGTTTATTCACTGTTGTTTTAGGGTTCGCTCGTTTTAACCTGACTTCTATTTTTATTATACTTTTTTTAAAAAAATTTTAGGATTTTTTTTGTATTTCTTTGTATTGTCTGTGATGAGTTAATATATTTTTATTTTTTTAAAATTAATTACACTAAATAAGCTATCTCAGTTATAATGAAAAATAAATCAGTAACAATAAAACAAACTATAAACCATCTTCATTCTGAACGACCCCTTAAACTGTTTATCAAAAATTCTTTCCATTTCAGATTACCGGGATTTAATTTTTTATATAAATATTTATGTTAGAACTAAAAGTTATCAATTATAATTGAAAAAGGAGGACACCAACAAACTTTGATTTAGGAAGTTTTACCGTGAATCTTCTTTTTTCCCCTTGTCATTACAGAACTTCGCTTGCGCACGACTAGACAAATGGTCCCGATGAGGCGCTGCAATTGATCGATTGGAGTTGAAGGCGGTGGTTATTTAAATGCAGCACTACCAGTGAAACGTTGTAGAGATGATACTGTGTAGTGTGGGTGAATGGTTGCGCCTTCAGCTCGTATAGGCTTCAGTCCCTTATGAATTATGATTTATTTTAATAAATAAATGAGAAGATTTTTAATTGTCTATCAGCATTGTGTAGGCTTGGTATGGCTCGTATAGTCCCTTAAGTTTTTTGAAACGGCCCGTCAGCATTGTTATGACCAAAAGACACTGGACGTAGCAAAAAAAACCGCTCTTTTTTTGCACGAGGGAACAGTACAAAATATGGCAACGTCAATCTGTGATGTACTACTGGGGGTAGCGTTTCTCATGTTTCGTAATTAATAAATGGCTTTAGGTTGAGTTCACAGTATCACGTGATGGCCGTAACTGGACTGAAGAGTGCAGAGCAAGGTCCACCCATTCACACACTGTCGTCGGACCGACTTGGTAGGAGGACGAGTACACTGTCCAGCGTTTGCTACTTTAGTTCCTGTTTCAAAATACCGTGTTTTTATTGAAACAGTACTATAGTAGTTATTAATTTTTCTAAGATATTTAATTAAAAATTAATAAAAATATTATTATATCTTCATAAATAATACAAAAAACTATGTTAATAAGACAATACGTTCCAACGACTTCACCTTCCGAAGCGGAAGGCAGAGTGGTTTGTTAGTAGCATGTGATGAAAAGGAATTCCATGCAATGCAATAAGTAGTTTACTCCCCCGTTTCACATTCGTAAGTCCTCGAGAGTCCCCATTTCAATGTGTCTGTTGATCGAGGGGATCGAGAGTATTTATTATATTTTTTTTCTATTTTCTATCCATACTTCAATGTTTTAAAAATATTTAATGGTCCTAGTATATCATTTAATAGAGTTCTCTAGACTTCTTTTTAATACTTGCCCTTTGGAGATTCTTTTTCTCGGTGTGTTCTTAAAAACAACTTTTCAGGGGGGCCGATGTGCTGCAACATTCTGGACAGGAAGTACTCCGTGTCTCCATCAACTAGCCGGATCGCGATTAAAAAAAAAAAACTAGCCGGTTCGCCCGCCGTGCGGACTCCAAAATTTTGCTCTCGCACAGTGTGGGGCACCGTGCAGTCACGGAACATGACATGGCTGTGGCTAAGCGGTCAACACAGGTGTGGAAGGAGATCTGCATTAGTCAAACCCAAATCCTGCTATAGTTGACCTCAGACTTACTTGGTCAGTGGGGTTTGTACTGTGCATCCAGAGATGCAGATGCGTGTGTCTGTGTTGCTCTGCGTGCTCGTGGCGAAAATATAGCAGATCTCCTTCCACACCATTGCCGTGACGGCCCGTCCGCGGGAGGGAGGCAAGGGAAGCGGCAATTGTAATCAGTGGATACGACTATCCGAGATGTAAGCCCACGTCGGAGTGTCCTAAGTTGTATAAGGCCTCCATGAGCCTTGTTGGGCTGGGCTAGAGCTCGGGACGACATGCGCCGCATGGGCGCGAGCTGAGCTTCTGTCGACGCCTTCAACAGAAAAATGAACGCCATCACCTTGCGGTTATGTCTTACGACGTGCGAAAGTTTGATAATTGATTTCGTGAATTTTTGCTAAAATTTCTACAAGAAACAAACTAGAGTGCTGTTTTGTAAAGGAAAGCTTACAACGATTTTGACTAAAAGCTAAAGACACACCAAATCTAATTGACTCCACCGACTACGGACGATCACACACAAAAAAAAAACGCTGACCAAAATTGGATGAGCATCGTCTCAAATTCAACGATGGGTTTTTTCGGCTATGATTCATGATGATTTATGACTATAATTAATGGTTTTTAATCTTAGTATAAGCATTTGTCCAATAAATCATTTTGAAAAGGTTATTCTAATAACCCTTTTCAAAATAGTTACAGAGCAACCACCCTATATATTTATTTGAAAAAACTATAACCCGTAAACTGGAAACCAAAAATAACAGGCCTAAACCCCAAGGCCCAACATCACCCGATCTATGGTCTGATGTATATCATTCACCGTTCTAGTCGTAGATCTCACGCCCCCTCGTCCCGCGAAAGCATCGAAACGAGCACACCTATACGCAAAGCACAAACCCAAAACCCCCATGGCCTGATCCGATTGATCGAACTAGCGCACCCTTGCCACCGCCACCTGTAGGGTGAAAACGGATCGGATAGTTTCCGACCGATCCGGACGAATACGGATACGGATTGTGTCGGATCGGATTTTTTTCGGATAATTCTCGGATCGAATACGGATACGGATTTTTTTTATCGGATACGGATACGAATACGGTAAGCCTAGTATCCGTCGAATACGGATACGGATACGGATAATCCGGATAAAATGAAATCGGATATCCGGATTTTCTAGAATCTTCCCATTTTCTTATTTCCAAAATCCGAATAAAATCCAAAAGGCTATAGAAAATAGCAATTAAATCCCAAAAATTCACCAAAAATACCAGAAAAATCCTTGAGACATGAGGAACACAAATAAAATATTTTTAGCTCATGTTAAAGTTTAATTTAATCATATTAAATTATTTTAAATTCTAAAATTTTATTTTAAGCTTGATTTAATTCCAGAAAATTTATTTTTATAAACAAGGCTTTATAAACTCTAAAAAAATCAGGATGTTACAAACTATTTACGCATTTTCGTTAATTTTAGACGTATAGTTTAAAGGGTTTTCATGTTCCGATAAATATTCGTAACTGTATTCGTTTCGATTCGTATTCGATCCGTATCTGTATTCGATATTATTCGTATTTGTATTCGTATTCGATTTATCCGTATTCATATCCGTATCCGAAAAAAAATATGAAAACAAATATGGTAGAGGTATTATCCGTCCGTATCCGATCCGTTTTCACCCCTACGGCACCTGCTGATTTCTTTAAATATTCTTGGCGTATTTTGTTATCATATTTATAACATTGGCTGTAGATGCACACCAATTGCGAAAATATCTTTTTTACCATACAGTGGTCGGACGACAGCAACATAGGGGTTAACACGCGGTGAGGGGTGCCCAGTGGCCATGCAGCCAAGGGCCTTCTGCCTAGTCACCGTGCGCCCAAGTGTCTGGCGCACACCCCCAGGCGGCAGGTAATTAAACCGGCTTAATTAATTGTTTATATGTATTATTTCTTTGAATTTTAGATACAGTAAATAAGCTTTAAAAATTACAAAAATTTATATACAGTCTCCCGACACAACATGCTTGATTATGAAATTTTATTCTAATTTTATCCACACTAAATGTTGCTCAAACATTCATACGATTATGTCATTTGTAGTAGTTATTACATATAGCAAACGAGCTCCAAAAATTATAAAATTTTATGTGCAGCCACCTGACGTAGTCATCCTAATTGTCTATTTTTTTGATAATTTTATGTGCTCTGAATTTACCATATTAATTTATGTTAACTTAATTATAATTAGCGATACATGATGCTCATTTAAATCACGGTTGAAATCGTAGGCCACATAGCCACCATGCGATGGCCATCTTTTACAGTGCGTGACATCCATCCTTCGTATATTTATCATCCCCTTGTTGCTAACCCCCCTTTCTCCCTTGTTTTTTTGGATATATGTTGGCTCATCCATACCGTCCCCACTTGTCCACTCTCTCGCCCACACAAATGTCACTCTATCCATGTCGTCCCCTCTCATTCGCTTCCTCGTCTGCACAAATGTCATTCTGTCCATATCATCCCTCCTCGTCCGCTCCCTCGTTCGCACATACGTCACTCTTACCATGCTATCCCCCGTCGCCTGCAGTGCTGTGTGTTGATAACGAGTCTATAATTTTTGTTGGCAACGCACTGGGTTTCCTTTTCGCATGACCTCAAATACGGAGCTCTCGTAGTCGCTCATTGCTTATCTCAACTGTGTTTCATTTCTTGTAGGAAGCAGAATCTTAATATGTTTGTATTGTTGAAATTATGTATTAGTAATGGTGCAAACATCAATGCTGTGTCATGGGCGTGGGCCCTGGGCCCAACCAGTTCATTATTAAGAATTTAGAGATTAGTTTATATTTGTTAGAGATATAATATTAGTTTCTATTTGTTAAAGATATGATTAAGATTAGATTCTATCTATTAAAGGGGAGCTTATCTATATAAGAGGGGGTACCCCCATGCTATTGAAGTAAGGAAGAAATAACAAATTCATTCTCATCTATAGTCTTTCCCTCTCCCTATACGCCGACGTCGCCCGGCGATCCTCTCGACGGTGTTTACCCCTATGAACTAAGCATAACAATTTGGTATTAGAGCCAACACCATGGCTTCTGCTGTCGAGTTAACAGGTGGCAAGATCATTGCTGACTATGAAGAAATCATCGTTGGACTCAAGAATATAAAGAGCATGTTGAAGAAAATGATTGCTTCTTAAGCCAGAAGATGGTGTAGAAGGAGCTAGAGAAGAAGATGCCCTGGACGTAGGTGAAGACGACAAAGCTCTCGACGAAGCACTTTCTACCGTTGATCCAGTGCATAGCCCACGCGGCCTTGCAGTGCACAGTCGGGACGGTGTCGATGGCGCAGAAGAGGCGGTCCTTCTCGGCGGCGTCACGGATGTAGGTATCGAGTAGCAGCAAGTACATCTCGGAGTGGATGTTCTCGATGGCGATCTGGAAGCCGTAGAAGACCTGGGGCTCGACGACCTGGACATCGAACATGAACCAGGATGCGAGGTTCTCGAGTACGATGCCGTTGGAGGCGCAAGTGGCGCAGCGTAGGAGGTCGACCTCGGGAGGGGCGACGGCGCGGCAGAACTTGCAGACGCCATCGCTGTCGTAGAGGACATTGGGCATGTTGGATTGGTAGTGGTAGCGGGCGGAGGGAAGAGAGCCATGATAGCCTAGCCGCCTCTCCAAGCAGCGCTTCCACAGTCACGTGATGTAGTTTTGTAGCTGGTGCATTGAACTTGGAAGATGCCATGCTGACATCATTTGAAGACGTGTCGCTGCCTGTGCGGGATGAAAGAGCAGCAGTAGCAGCGACGTTGCCGTGGCACGGCCACCATTGCTCCTGCCCCTTGTGTTGACGTAGATCGCACAACAATAATTGCTTGTGCCTTCTCCTTTGTTGTTATCATTTTCTTCAACATGCTCTCATATTCTTGAGTCCAGCGATAATTTCACAGCCAACAATGATCTTACCACCTATTAACTCGGCAGCAGAAGCCATGGTGTTGGCTCTGATACCAAATTATTATGAACATTAGTTTATAGGAGTAAACACCGTCAAGAGAATGGCCGAGCGGTGTCGGCATAGAGGGAGAGGGAGAGACTATAGATGAAAATGATTTTATTAATTTTAGCTTATTTCAATAGTATGTGGTAACCCTCTCTTATATAGATGAGCTCCCCCTAACATATAGAATCTAATCTTAATCATATCTCTAATAAATAAAAACTAATATCATATATCTAACAATAAAAACTAATATCTAATTATCTAATAATGAATCGGTTGAGGCATGTGGCCACACGATAAATGAATAACCCTCTTTTCCCCCATGGCCCGTTAGTACTTATTATTTAATTTGAAGCCCAGCAATTCTATGTTTTCCTTGGTGCCTGCACTATGTGTTCCAATTTCCAACTTTCGAGTTGACTGAGACTTGAGTTTGGAGAGCTAACCTACATAACAATTGAGCATTTTTTTGTCCTGTTACAGTTTAATACAGTGAACAATTGAGGGCAGAAGTACTGAACTACTGTACGGATCAATCTTGTACTTATGTATTCTATTAGGGCTTTAGCAACATAGTGTATATGTATATTATCACTGTCTTGCTATAATTAAAGCAGATATAATATGCAAGCCTTTTACCAAGCTTTACCTTTATTCGATGGGATAAGGACCATCTACTAATTTAACCGTACAAAGAGCTCTGCCTAATTGTTGTAGGTGTGAACAACTAAACACATCAGAAGAGGTGAACGTAGATCGTGCTACAGGTCGGTGTCTACGAGAGCGAGAGTGACACAGAAATTTATATAGGTTTAAGAGTTCGAAAAGACCGCTTTATTCCTGTCGGCGACTTTTGGGCGGTGTCGAGGGTTCCTCTCAGAGAGGTACCATTTTGAATTGAGCTTTGTATTCCTTGGAAGCTTAAGTTACAAATAAGATATACAAAGAGTATTTATAGGTTCCTCAGCCTGTACAAATGAGAGAATACATCTTAAGGGATAACTACCCTATGAGTACAAAGGAAGGGTGCAATTGTACTATGCGAGCATAATTGCCATTCTCGACCTGTAAACAAGTGTTTTGTATAGAGTGAGTCCTGTTAGCAAAGGAATGAATTATTTTTCCAACACTAATTCTTTTTCTTTGTTAGATGTGACCTGTTTGATGTCATGTTGGAGATGGACCGCATACTGCGCCCAGAAGGAACTGCCATTATACGAGACCCCCCAGATGTTATCGACAAGGCATGACAGGTTGCTCAGTCGATTCGGTGGACTGCCCAGGTGCATGACACTGAGACTGAATCGGGTAGTACTGAGAAAATACTTGTGGCTACGAAAACATTTTGGAAGCTACCAATAACATCATGATAGTTTAATTCTATCCACGGTTATAACTTTTTTTCCTTTACACTCCCCTGATTTTGAGTTTTTGGGGAATGGCTGGAGGGGTTGGTACCCATCAGTTTAACGAGGAAATAGCTTAATCAAGGTGGTCATTATTTTCTCTTTGTTTTTTAGTGATGAGTTAGGTACTTAGGTGTGGTGTAATTCTTTTTTGACGTTTTGTGGCTCTTCCCTCTTCCTTGTGACAACAGGCTTCTGATTGATATTATTATAGGTTGTTTGTGTTCTGAAATGATATGGTTTCTTGTGTTGGTGTTTGCTACTGCATCCAAGCTCTTATCTCGCAAGACCAACCATTCTAGTTGCATAAGAATTACTTAAATCCTGATAAGAATTGCATACCAACTATATATGTTCCGTGCGTGTGCAGGAAGACTAGGGCCATATTGATCGCACTGGTTCATTCAGCGATGCAAAATGGTTCATTCTTGAAGTGCGATCTATTTTGAGTCTTAACACTGCAATTGGGACAGACCTTAAAATCAAGGAATAAACGCATTAACCACAAATAAAGCAGAGTGATTTACATAGTTTAAACATATACAAGGAGAATTACTAATCAACACCTCTTGGACAAAGAATGCAAAAGGGGCAAGCTTAAAGTTCTATACAACGAAACGTATGAATGCCAAACTCAAGCAATTATCTCGATGGTCAGCATGTTCTCTCCGCTGCTCTGGGAGACTGGCATGCTAATGCGCCATTGATCTCTTTCTGCTCAATTGTCACACTTCCAGCTCGACGTCGGCACGCAGGTGAGGTAGTGGCACCAGCTGCAGTGATCATTGCCATTCTCTCCCCGGAACACCATGACCAATCCAACAGCAAACCTGTGCACATTCATGGCCTCGTATTAGTTACTAGACACCCTTTTTTTGTATCAGATTATACGCTCTTCTTTGAGAATTTGAAGGTGCAGGACTACAGAATATGCTTACCCTGCAATCACCAAGATCACCGAGACAACCAGGAGAACGATCTGATACGCCTTGTACTTGGACTTGGACTTGCCACCGAAGGGCTGCTCCAACCATCCGAACTGGGGCTGAATCAGCAGCACAAACCCGAGGAGGAAGCCGGTGGCGAACCCCCCGATGTGTGCGAAGTTGTCGACGTGGGGGAGTATCCCCAGCGCCAGGTTGATGGCGGCGATGACGATCAGGTTCACCATGGCTGCAAGCTGCGGTGGATCCATTGGACGTCAGCACAATGGCAAGGTGCTCTCCATGTACCGAAGAAAAATTTTTAAAAAAAAGCCTGAGATGAGAGGAGACGCGTACTCTGTTGGTGTAGATGGACCAGTTGGTGATGAGCTCCGAGAGCATCGCGCCGAGGAGCCCGAAGAGCGCGCCGGAGGCGCCAACCGAGATGCCATTCCCGATGAAGAGCACCGAGAGGACGCTCCCGCCGAACCCCGAGACGAGGTATATCAGACCGACCTTCCCTGCAGGGCGAGAGCGAGCGAAGAACGCCGGTCAAAAACCGTGTACACGTTATACTAGTTCTAGACAGAGTCGTCGGTCAGGCGGTTGGGGCTTACAGAATCCAAACTGTTGCTCGAGGCGGACGCCGATGAAGATGAGACTGATCATGTTGGCGACGAGGTGGATGAGGCCGGCGTGCAGCCAGGTGCACGTCTCGAGCCGCCACGCCTGGTTCGCGTGCACCACCCTGTACCAGTCGAGGCCCCCGTAACTCCGCAGCCTGCAGCACGATGGTTTGCCGATTTGGGAGGTCACAAACCAGATGGAAAAGAGAATCAAAATATTGAGCCGGAAATCTTTCTGCGTATGCTGCTTACGTGGTGGTGGAGGGGCCGAGGAGGGGGTTCTCCTTGAGCGGCTGGAAGGAGAAGCGCCGGAGGTACCGGCGGCCGACGCAGCCGCCGCCGTTGCGCGGGCAGTTGTTGTAGTACATCACCACCAGGAACATGGCCACGTTCGCGAGCACCACCAGCGGCACCAGCCACGTCCGGTGGTGCCGCTCGTGCGCCGCCGCGTGGTCGTAGTAGAACGGCGACGGCGCCTCGTACTGCCCGTTATTGCTCATGTTGTACCTCCCCGGTGGCGGCTTGATCCCTGTCGTCGCCCTCGGAGGCCCGCCTGCCTCCACGTCGGCGTTCGACATGGCCAACGGCTGCGCTTCTTGGCTGATCGATCTGCTACTTCGGTGCAATGGTTCGCTGGGTTCCTGAGGAGGAGATGGGGAGGGAGATGGACGCGGAGACGACGACCAAGAGACTCGGTGTTTGAGGAGGTTTTAATATGTGGGCTTTTACGTGTTCCTTGTTTGATCTTTTCTTTTACATATTTAATTTAGTCACTTTGTATTATTTGATTATTTCTGGTTGTTGGAGGAGACCAGGAGTTGGCGGGAAGTTTTCTATGGAATCTTTGCGCGTTGGAGGAACTGAGTCGATGATGCCATTAGAAGTTGACCCGTCGGCTCACATTGATGGTATGGTGTAGCTGTATTAGAGGTTGTCAGCTGTCACCTATTTAAATTTTATCTTAAACAAAATGTGAAGTACTCTCTACCTGTGGATCAACTGACCCTCTTTTTTAGAATCTACTAGCTGGAAGCCTGCACTAGTACTACTTAACTATCCTTTATAAAGTGAGTTTAAACAGGCTTCGCATGATTTTTGGGGATAGGATGTTTAATCTTTTATATCATGAGTTTAAACACGTCTCCTGGAATTGTAGTACTAGTTTGATATAGGACGGCTCATCTTTCGTGCTTTTGAGTTTAGATAGATCTTAGAAGGCGCTAAGGGGTTTATAGAGATTCTTAGGTCACAAACTACCACTAGTGTCGGAATGTTGAATCATTGTGCTTGTAGGTCTCAGTATATTGTAGATATCATTTCAAAGGTTTCTGTCCATGCTTAATTTTGGTCTTTCTTGCTAGCTTAAGGTTAACTCTAGCTTGGTTAGCTATTGCTCTTTGCTTGGTTCCTTTCCTAGCACTACTATTTGTATCGTTAAGCTTGAAAGCTATTTTCGATGGCGAGTTTGATGTGAGGGCCGCGTTAGTTCAACATTGCCATTCCAAGGAACCATTCCACGCGTGTCTGCTATTTCCTTTTCGCTCTTTCTGAACCTTATTGCCCTTTGTTTCGTTTGATTTTTTTCTTCTTGGGTGCGGTTAAGCTTTCATAAATCGTCATTTCTGTATACGTCATTGGTGGAGAGGTTGAATCCGATGTTGATGCACGCCCCCAAAATTGGTCCACAATTCCCTTCTATTCCTTGACATTGTGCAAAACAGCCTGTAACTCCTAGTTTGCTTTGCCTCTTAGGCACCGCTCAAAACGGTTTAAAGTTAGCTTCTTTTTTTCACTATTCAGCAATTTTAACTTTTTCTGGTTTTTAAGATTTTTTAGGTTTTTTGTCTTTTCTTTTTTTCGTATTCCTTTGTATTGTTTGTGATAAGCTAATATATTTTTTCTATTTTTAATTTTTTATTTAATTATACCAAATAAACTAATTCAACTACAGTTAAAAAAGTCATAAGTAAACGTCAAACTGAGCGCTACCTTAAACGCTTCTTTTCATTTGTCCATTTTGTTTCTGCCACCCTGGCATTTCTGCCGGATGTTCTCTACCTGCATCTCGCCATTGTTGGATGCTACTACTACAGTTGGCTCTATAGGAACAGCTGCATAATGGGATCCCACTCATCGTCTTCTAGGCCAAGACAGATGCAACCATGTCCATCCTCTCTACCCAGTTTTACGTTTTTAGTACCGAACAGACAAATCGCCAGATGTAAGCAAAATTTTCCGTTCTCACGGAAAACGTGGACAGGTGCACAGACATATTCCTCTTAACTGTGTATTCCTTTACGCATAAATGTAACCAAATGCTACTGCAATTTCGATGGCTTCCGGCAACGTTAGAACGCACGATTTGCAGCTTTCGACGATGTTGACGGCTTCCTTGCTACGCGCCGACCCGAGACACACGGTAACGCGGTAAAAGAACCGGGTCGCACGAGACGGGCTGAGCAACACGAGACATAACATATTTCAGACCGAGTAGGTGTAGCACGGCCTCGAGAAAAAGGCAAAGTTGCGTCAGGCAACAATAGGCTACACTCGATCAAGCCAGGCTTGGAATTTCGGTAAGTTCTTACGAGGTTCGCAACGTCGTTGCTTTACCGCTACGTTTGTTAGAAAAAATAGGCCATCACCGCCAGCCCCTTCGTGCATCCACAACAACATCCCCGGCCTTTTTCTCTACTACTCCGTAGTTTTCGTGTGATCCATGCTCCAACGGCAGATCGTTGTTGATGCCGTAACCCATAAAAATCATGCAAAGGTCATGGGAAATGTACTCACGCTTGCAGTCTGGTGCGGCTGTGCACACCCGCTCAAACCGATCGATCGTGCTAAGCCGAAGAGAGAATAATGTATAGTACGATACACTAAAGTCAACGCAGTGAGTCGTGTTGATTTGCGTACGTGCTGTGATCATCATCCTAGCTGAATTGTCTCCGTCTGCCAACGAACCTGCGGGCAACATGTCCCGTGCGTATGGACGTATGGAGGGGTTTGGAGTGGGCTTCATCTGCTCTAATCTCTCGATAGGTAAGGAAGGAGGAAAATAAGCCTTCCCTGTGGGTTTTTTTTTTAAGAAGTCCTAGTACAATCTTTATCTTTACTATTATAAAAGAACGAGTTGGTGGTTGATGAGTTCTCCTTTATTTTTTAACCATTCAATCTGATTATGAGATAAAATCTGGACCGTCCCCACCCCCGCGCCTCCCCCTTGCTCCCCCCCTCCTCTACCCGCCCCCTCGCTCTCCCACACAGTGCCCCCCCGGCCGCCTCCCCCTCGCTCCCCCCCCGTCCTCCCTCTCCCCTTGCCTCTGCCGCCGCCCGCCGCCACCGCCTCCCCCTCGCTCCCCCCGTCCTCCCTCTCCCCCTGCCTCCGCACGGCCGCCCCCCTCCCTCTCCCCCCATCGGCCCCCGCCCTCCTCCCTCTCCCCCCACCGCCCCCTTCCCCCTCCTGGTCTCCCCCCGTCGCCCCTTCCCCGCCGCCATCTCCTCCCCTCCCGACCTCCTCCTCCTCCTCCCCGCCGCCCACGCCGTCCTCCCCCCCCTCGCCGCCCCAGCCGGATCCGCCGTCGGCCCGCCTCCCTCCTCCCGAAATCCCTCGCCACTCCCTCCTCCCCCTCGCCGCTCCCTCCTCCCCCTCGCCTCCCTCCTCATCGTCGTCCATTGCGCCGTCCGGGAAGATCGTCGTGTCGGAGCGTGGCTGGTCCAAGGTAGTCAGCATGCTATCGTCCATGCGCCCGTCCGTGCTCGCTGGCGCCGCACCCGTGTCCTCGTCGTTGGCCCGGCCGCCTTCCTCCCGGCGCAGCGTGAGGGCGACGTATTGTGCAGACCCCTCCTCCCCACCCTGTGCGCCGCCTCCTCCCCTCCCTCCCACTCCGCTCCGCTGCCTCCTCCTCCTCCCCACCCCGCGCCGCCTCCTCCCCGACCTTTCTTGGGCGGTTCCAGGGAAGGGAGGAGCTGGTCTTGTCTGGGATCCACTAGATCCGACATCGCTAGCGGCGGCGGCAGTGGTGGCGATGCCATGGAGCCCGACGCGCTGCTCGACTTCGTGCTCTTTCAGCTCTCCCCCTGCCGCTCCCGGTGAGGAAGCTGGGAACTAGGAAGAGAACAATCTCGCATTTTTGGTGGGTTCGTGCTGCTATTGTGGGCTAAAGGTGGTGCCTTTGGGTCTCTACGCAAGTGCGAACTGGTGGTGTCCGGCAATGGGCGGACGGAGAAGATCGCGTCGAGGTCAGTGAAGCCGTTCATGGCAAACTCGCGGTGTGGAGGAGCGGCGCAGCCACTGCCGCCGCCGGCCGCGATCCGCCGCACTGGAGTGGCATGTCGCGTGGCCCTTGAGAGGTTTCTTGATATGGCTTATGTTGTGTTTTTCGAGTTGATGGTGTCGAAAAGATTGAATTTTGATAGGTATTTGGTTGGCTTGTGCTTGAAGATTCGTGCGCTTCGTGAGCACACCGGAGGTACTGGAGATGGCGAATACCTTTGATGGGGAGATGTCGCAGCTGGAAGGGGCTAGGAAGATTTATGCACAGAGAGAAAGTGACAATCAGTTGTTAGATTGTTTAGCTTGTGTGCTTTATGATGTAGCACTTGTCTAAAAATGGTATACCTTATGCAGGGTGCTGGAGGTGCTATCTCGGGTGGAGCTGGTATGCACGATATTGTTTAGTGTTCTTTTCTTATCAAACGGGGTTTAGATTAGTTCTATGTCTGATCATACCTCCTGTAGTTCTCTTTATCATGGGAACTTGAGTCCGTCTTAGCTTGAGTGACTCAACGGGTTGGTGGTAAAATTCGGAGAAGTAAAAAAGGAAGATCTTTGATTATACCCTTATCGAATTGGCACTTGGATAGTTGGCTTGCATGAAGTTGAATAAACTTTTGATTAATGACAAGATACATTCAATGCCTCTATATCTATATAATTCATCGCATGAACCAATAAAGGAACATAAGAAATAATCTATTTCTAATTTAGAAAAAATGAAGAACATAGTCAATCACTGCATGTGTTAAAGGGCAACCTTGTGTTTCATGAGAATTATTTTAATGTGGCATCGTTAGTCATTACAGTTATGTATGGGAATATGCGCTGCTTCTCAATGTAATTTATGTAATCTCTTGTCGTGCTTTTTGTCAGCTGAAAATATTACAAGCTCAGCAGCAGCTGCAGACATTACAAAGTACGCTCCTCTCTCATCTCAATCGTTGTTCATTTACTTCTCCTTTGCCAAATAAACTTGATTTAAGTGAGTTAAAGATGATCACAATTAGTTTGTTGAGAGACATAAAACACATTAAGTGTAGTTTCTACTAGGTGTACACTCTTGTGTGCCTATTTATGGTTTGTACACTCTTGTGTCTATTATTAGTGTTGCCACCATGTCAACTGCTATTTACCACCTCCAACTAAAATTCGGAGTGCAGATGCCTATGCATGATAACTGTAACATGAAATTATTTTCTTTATCCTTTATGAATAATTGAATATGTATTTAGTCTCAGGGACCTTTCATGATCGTTTTTCCTTTCCCCCTTCTGAGGGGGCTTTGAGTCAAGCAAACCATGTTCGTCCTTTCATTGGTCTATGATGCTTATACAATAATTTGTTGTATTTGAGCAAATGTTATCGACTCAAATATTGGATATCCTTTTGTCAAACACCTTTGTTTATGTACATACAAAGCTCAATGTTCTTTATTGAATTAATACAGCTTGATGTAGTCATGCAATATGCAATGTGTGTGTATTTTGCTAGATGACATATTGCTTGAATGTGTAGATAAGTAGATAAAGGTGAAAAGTTTGACTGTTTGGGTCTGCTCACAATGCAAGTATCACACTTTGCGCAAATGGGGACTCACTCTTACATGGGCACCAAAACTTTTTTTTATTAACATTATGCATTTGAAGGCATGTGGTAAAACATCTTTCGACAGCGCGAGGGGGGGGAGGGAGGGAGGGGAGGAGGTGAGGACGGCGCGGCGGCGGAGGAGGGAGGGGAGGATGTTTTGTTTGATATATGATGACGTAAGAAAAGGTTGATATTTATTATTCAGTTTGAGATCATATTTGATAGTATGCATCACTTTTATTTGGTTTTTCGTTGCAACGCACGAGCACCTTACTAGTATAAGTTCTAAGTCTTGGTTATATCAGTTGGCAATATATCCCATGCATCCAAACTTGGTGTGTATTCACTGTGCAACATAACTAAAAAAATTCGAAAATTTCTAAATATACTTATAAACTTACTTTAACAATGCATAAAATTTCAAGCTCAGATTCATTGTATGTTAGAGGTAACAAAAAAAAAGAAATTTAACAACTGCTAAGAGTTCAAATATGTTGAATTTTTCTCTTTTTTGCTGCTCTTAACATAGAACGAATTTAAACTTGAAATTTTATATATAGATGAAGTAAACCATGCAATACATGTAAAAAACTTTTTAGAATTTTTCGTGTCTTTTTTAGTTGGGGTGCACCGTGAGTACAGTAGTGCACCATAAACTTGAGTGTATAGGATATGTTGCCCTATCAGTTTATGTCATCATGTGCAACTGTTGTGCACAGTAAAACCAAGTGCAATTCGCGCGGTTACCTACGCCTACCAACAAATTATGTGCCAAGGCAAGAGCGTCTCATGGCTTTTGGGCTGTGATTGATGTCTTTTAGCTATGGTGGATCAGTCAAACGATGGTGCGGATGGTGTATGTGCTAACAGGCTCAAGAAACCGTTTGGAGAAGCTGTCCATTTGTTTCAACTTATCTGAAGCAAAAAAAATCACTTTAAAGGCCCAAAAGAATAGGTGCTAAGGAATAAGGATACTGGCTACAAGGGGTGAAAGACTGCAAGGCTGTGGATTGGTGGAAACAACCCGACCATGCCCGGGCAACGCAGGGGAACGCGCTGGGATGAGCAACGTGGGGCGCGCAGCAATGGGCAGCATCACCTCCTCGTCAATTTCACTATGCAAGTCAGAATATTCGTAAGTAGCTGGCCTAGCATGGCACGAGCGTAGATTATAGACATACGAGAGCGATCTGCAGGCATGTCAGGGTACAAGAGAGACCTCAACAATAGACACCTCAAGTTGTCCTAGGTCCTACCTCTGATAGACGCACCTGCATGCGATTTCGACTAGTCACACCCACTGCTACAGACAATCCTATCACAGACGATTTCCGAACCGTCTATGTTTTTAAGAAATAATCGACTTTTACAGACGATTTTTTATTAAAAAAAAACCATCTGTGATACTCGACTATCACAGACGGTTACTAACAAAGATTGTCTATGATATACACAATGAAGACAGATTTGTGTCGACATCGAGCAAGTACACCCAATAATTAATAGTGCAAATTATTACAGACGGTTCCAACCACAAACGGTCTGTGAAACCAAATATCATAGACGGTTCGTGTTAATAACCGTATGTGACTTATCACAGATGGTAATTAACACGAACCGTTTGTGATAATGAATATCAGAGACGGTTTGTTATACGAACCGTCCATGATGTCTCGATTATCACAGACGGTTCGTATTAAGAACCGTCTGTGAAAGTTCACAGACGGTTATCAACAGGAACCGTCTGTGTTGTCTCGATTATCACAGACAGTTCGTATTAAGAATCATTTATGAAAGTTCACACACGGTTATCAACAGGAACCATCTGTGTTGTCTATATTATCACAGACGGTTCATGTTAATAACCGTCTGTGAAAATATCACAGCCGGTTAGTAAGTATGAATCGTCTGTGATAGTTTAAGCACAGACGGTTCCGTATGAACCGTCTGTGATATATCCGTCCAGTATAGCCTATTTTTTTAGTAGTGACCTCTTCTTTTCCATTTGACTAGAGAAACGAAGACATCATCGGTTGTCTTAATTGAATCTTGGTGTTCACAACTGGGCACACAGTTTTAGTTTTAATTCCACCGCAAACACAACCTTGCGAACAGTAAACACTGAACAATTATGAGGATATTTGAAAAAAGTTATCGATAACCAGTTTGTTTCTAAAATTACTAAAATTTCTCATATGAGAACATAAATTTGGAACCAAAGTCCATAGCAGAGCACTTCAAGTGTTTATATTGGGAAAAATTAAAGGAAAAAATTGAGGCCAAACCATAATCGCAAATGAAAGTTTTGGAACATATTAGTTCAGACTTGATAAGTCATTATGAAATGATGATGTGGTGAAAAGAACAGTTCAAGGATCGCTGTAGAGATCAATAGTCTCCTGTTATGAATGAAATAATATTCCATTATATAATAACTCTAGCAGATAATATGAATAAGATATGCAGTTGTCGGATTCAAAAAAATCGTTGATGGGATCTATGAAGGAACACAAAACTCAGTCCTTAAAGGACTCAGCATTTCAACAAGAAAATAAATTACAACATGTATATATGTATATAAAACTCATACCTGATAAAACTCTTACTCAAAGAAAGAGTGTCTTCTAGACGAGAAGATATCTCTTAGAAGAGAGAACATCTCTTTGAAGAGAAATGAAATTACCAGTTGATCAAAAATATACCAATGATCACGTGAAGGTTTTTAATAAGACAACAAGTGCGACATAAGAAACGGATATGATGTACTCTTTTCTTTATCCCTTTTTTCACTGTGTTTTTTGGGAAGAGTTTTTAATGAGGCATATGCATGTCATGGTATTCACTTAAGGGAGAGTGTTACGAAATCTAGAAGATTACGTTGTGGGCAAATAATGAATATATCTCTAAGAGGTTTTGACTATAAATAGACAAACCTATATATATGGAGAATAGATCTGATGATTAATAAAGACTTTGATTTTCTGGTGTTCTCTCTCAATTGTTCTTTGTCAATTCTCTGTTGATTGATTGCGTGGATTACATTGGAGGTTATTATCATTATTTCTCAACAGTTTTAAAAAGGAGCCCCATTTTTGCTCGAGAGAGACAAATGGTTATAGCAAATTTAGTATACCATGTCACACCTGAGCTAACGTACCACCTTGGAGAAACCTGCCTGTAACATGGCAAACAAACTGCCTCTAAGCCGCTCCGAAAGGCTTCAGTTTCTGTTTTTTTCTGGCTTTTTACTTATTTAAACCAGAAGTCACTTGTAAAACCTTGGCTTCTAATTTTAGCCCCCCCCCCCCCTCTTTTTTTTTCTTTTTTGGCCTTTTTTGGGGTTTTTTTTCTTATTCCTTTGATTTGTCCATGATGATGTAACTTTTTTTTTCAATTTTTCCTCATTTTTATAAAAGAAAGCTAACAATTAAAAGCTACAACCAGAAATTTAAACTAAAAGCTAGTTGAAACAGGACCTAAATAGAGTGTTAGCTGATTGTGATTGCGCCCCCTAACACTCGAAATCTACAGGCATTATACATCACAAGTCCTAAGAAACCTGGCAGGCCATTTGCGTACCGACTCCGATCGCTAACAGAAGGAACACTAGAAGGTCAGAAATGTCGGTCCGGCCTACCGTCGTAGATCTTCCAGTTCGGCTCAGATCTTGCTGGCCCAACAAACCGGCAGGCCGTAGAAAGTTGGGCTTCGAGTTATTGGGTACGCTAACATTCATGTTTCTCCTTTTTGCGGGCTATCTTCTTCTCCCTCCCTCTGTCTCTCTCTCTGCAGCATACAAAACTACAAAACATACTAGTACCAGATCGTACTAGTATAGCATTCTACTCCACTGAAGGCCACAGACGCTGCCACGCTACGTGCTTCGATCGGTGAGACTGCAGCCGTTCCACCCATGTCGACAGCTAGCGTCTCGCCGGGCCACCATGCGCTCTCCAAACTTGCCAAACGGCCGGCGTACGTATCCGATCCCTTGCCGCGCTGCGAGCACCACGCCGGTCGCCGGGGAGCCAAGCATGCGCTACTCTCGGGAGTAGTCTCGCCGAAGGCTGAACGGCCAGGCGTGGAGCCACCTTGTGCGCGCCTAGCTAGCTTGTGGTGTCGCGCGCGCTACCCAAGGCAAACAGGCATGCAGCATCCACGAGCAGTCGAGCACCCACCGCAATTCGCCGATCGATCGACGGCGTGTCACGTCCGCCACTAACCGGGCCGGCTCCTCCTCCATAGTTTATACTCCCGAGTGCAGTTAGGCCATCCGTCGTCAGACGGAATACGTTGGTTTCACGGCCGCATGGCCTGCATTTCGAATGCCGGGGCAGCCCGTGCTCCGTTGCCCTCGTCCAGCCGGTTCGCGCTGATGCTATGCATGGCCTGCAAGCCCGCGATGCACCGCCCTAGCCCCTAGGCTCTCGTCGCCCTGCACCGTGCAATGTCATATTGTCACTCACTCGATCTACTCCATAATTCTGTGTACTCTGGAGGAGGACGAAAGGGGTCGGTATCTTGGCGGCGTCAGTCCAAAACGGCATAAGTACAACGCAACGTGCACGCCCATAATTTTGGAAGGACAAGATACCGCATTGATTTTAATTCTGATCATGACATATTAATTACTAGCTCCATACACCTAGCTCAAGCTGGCTAGCTAGCTTGGACTTCACTGACTGAGTACTACCATGGTGGTGTTTTCCTCAAAAAAAAAAAACAGCTGATCGATGCTCTGAACTTCATCACGGATTGAAAGTGGAGTAGAATGCACACAACGTGCAGTCGTACGTTTGCTCTGAGACACTAGTGTGCATAGAGGATGCTGTGTGCTTTTTGCCAGGGATTGGAACCAGCTTAGCGCCTAGCTAGCTAGCTTATTGTTTTCTCCGTTCTTTCTTTAGCCCAGCACCAGCTGTGGTGACTTGTGCGCGCCAGTGGCACTGTCTTTTGAGGAAGAAAACCGTTACCCTGTCTTTTGGGAATGGCATCTCAGTCCGAAGGAGCTTTTCGCTATCCATGTTTGGTTCTTTTCGACCAGGTGATGACAAAAGAAGAGGGGGTATAAACTTTCTTCCTCTCTTCGTAGCGTTTTTAGTCCAACTCTTTCCCATGATTTGTCAAGTTTGCCAATGTTTTGGAAGTTTGCACATATAAACCCTTGCGTGACGAAACATTGGTCCCCGTCGCATTGAAGTGCCCAGTTCGCATCAGTGGACTTGCTGTGCAAACACCACAATCTGTGTACACACATTGAATGAACGGGAGGTCGATCGCGCGAGGACTTTCTCCTCGAAGCTCAGAAAAATCAACGTTCTTTGAACAGTTCCGCTATCTAGATGCCACTGTACGTACGTGTTGAGGATTTGAAGGGCCTGCAAGGTAGCATCATTTGGGTCATATCGACCATCGCACAAGGAATTTTGTTTAACAATATCACAAATACATGCAAAGTGGTCCTCATATTTGTGTAACTAGATTTGTTTCAAAGTTTTTAATGTCAAATAATATAACTTAAATATTTAAGAATATATTTATGCATCTTGTATGTTATTTAGGATTTTAAGATGTCATAAATATTGTAAATGATAATAGAAATTTAAAAGAAAATACAACTTGAGAAATGTAATTGAAGTATGAGTTTGATAGAGAAAATCATTGAGCATACTGTCATAAATATTGGAAATGACAATAGAAGTTCAAAAGAAAATATAATTTGAGGAATGTAATTGAAGTATGAACTTGATGTAAGAAAATAATTGAGCATACTAAGATATTGAGCTTCTTAAACATGTAAGCACTCTCCATCATGCATGGATCATGTAGATGTATGCCTCTATTCTTCTTCCATTAGTTACTCTTTTCAAAAAATATATGCATGCACATGTACCTCTATTTAATCTTAAAACAATACGTTGATTATATATGAGATAAATTATCTTATTAGTTTATATGATATTAAAATATATTGCTCACGTATACACCAATGCACTATAGGTAACTTATTTTGAACTTATAATCTCTCACACGCTAGCGATACTACCGAGTTGTGTGCCTTCTATCACTTTCTTGCCACTATAATTTTTCTACTTCAACTTCCAACAACATGTTTAATTCTTGATCAATCCCTCTTAATTGTTACCTATTCCAATACAATCTCTTCGCTACTACCCATTCCAACACAGTACTCCATCACATAGTTCTCTTTTACTTTCCTTCAATTATTGCTTAATGTTGATCATTGTAACATCAAACATACACACACATGCAACCATCCTTGATACCTGCCTGGGATAGTTGTCACGCTCTCTTAGGTAGCCCTAAGCCTATTCTCTACGGCCGCACCATATATGCTTCTGTACGTTCGTGCTTCTATTTGTAGAAATGTACGCACGTATATACATATGCATGATGTTATACATGCTCAACGTCCCTCTTCTCCTATGTCGACCGCTCCTCTTCTTTAACATTGGCCACCTCAACGTTATGGCTTCTTTACTAACCTCGGTGATTTTTCATCTTCGCTGATATCAACATGCCTACTTTAGTTGCTGTCTAATGATATGACGAATCTTCTCGCCATTGTCGGTGATGTCGTCCACCTCACCAGTGATGGTACGCTCCTACCTACCTGATGGCTTTATATCTCTATGCTTATCTTCAATGCAAAAGCTTTATATTATCTCTGCTAAAGCTTCCCCATTATCGAGCTTATTTGGACACTGATTTCTTCAACAATATTGACACTGACCACTTGTCGTCATAGCTCTTAGCTTCTTTGACTCTAACATTTCTCTTCAACGACTTCGGCAAGTAGCATGACATTATCCTCCTCGAACTTGTATGTATATTATATTGCATTTTTTACTATTTCAAATTTTATTTTATTTTGTTAAAATTCATATGCAAATCCAATTATGATTTTTTTTGTTTAATTTTTATTCTGATATACAGATATTTAGAGATTTTACTTTGGAATTCATATCAAAATCAAATTGCTAATTTATTTTTATTTCGAATTTAAGTTATTTTTGCTTGGAATTTATATACAAATCTAATTGTGATTTTTTGTTTATTGTTTTCCTAATTATTTTGTTTATGGATTGTACTATGAATTCGTATGGAAATCAATTTCTAATTTTATTTGTTTTTATTCTAAATTTTAGCTATTATTTTGATTGTATTTGCATAAATTATTTTTTAATCTAGATCATTATAATCTGAACCATCACAATCAATGGTGTGAATCTTTTTCCTTTTATCTGATTAACGTTAAAATTTCTGCCCATTTGGAGAGATTTTTTTCAGAATTATTGTTATGTAGGGATTTTGCTTTGGCGTTCGTATTGGAATCAAACTGCTAATTTTATTATCTAAATTTTAACTATTTTTTAATATTTGCATAATTGTTTTTATTATCAGTTGTATTTATTTGAGATTTTACTTAGAAATTCGCATGAAAATCATTTTGATAATTTATTTAATTTTTTTTCTAGATTTTAGTTATTTAAGAAATTTACTTCAAAATTGTATAAAAATTAAATTGTAGATTTTATTTTTTTTTCTATTTCAATTTTTAATTTTTATTTGGAATTTATTTATAAATCCAACTACTACTTTTAGTCTGATTTTTATTCTAATTTAATGTTATTTATAGATTTTACTTTGAAATTCATATCAAAATTAAATTGCTTATTTTATTTTATTATTTATTTTGAATTTTAGTTATTTTTTGTTGTAATTTATATACAAATCCAATTGCTATTTTTTAGTTTTTACTCTAAATTATTTTATTTAGGTGTTTTACTTAGGTGTTTGTATGTAAATTATGTTGGTAATTTTATTTCTTTTTTATTTGGAATTTCAGTTACTGTTTGGATTATACTTTATATAGGCTCTTTTCTTTTATTCTAATCATGGTGTGAATCTTTTTCTTTTGCTTAACATGGAAATTTCTATTCCTTGAGGGCGAATGTGGCAATTCCTTTACTTTTGCTTTAATAATATAATAGATTGAAAAATAACCCCACAGAATGAACGTTGAAAGTGAGTCCTGGAGACGAGGGCTACTTGTCAGTGATGCACCTTTTTTTCAATTAGCATGATCTTCATAGTGTTTTGCCCTGTCGATGGTGTTGGTAACGTCAGCGACAAAGTTTCCCTTAGTGAATAAAGTGACAAAAAAGAGAGATGGACAAATAATTGAATGGTTTTTCTTTTTAGTTTTTAGTTAGAGGATATTGAACGCATGGCAATGCTGAAAATAGACGTCCACAGCTACAACCATGAAACTCAGCAGTCAGTACTGATCATCGAACACTTTGTGCCCTGTCAGATTCTATACTTTGGAATTTTTAACATCAGAAGAAACCGAGAGACCTCAAACAGAAATTTGAGCTATTATTCATGGCTAGATATGATCCTAATAACAGGGACTACGTAGCTGCATAGCATACTATCTATTCAAACCGGAAAATGACCTTCAAACTTGACAGCGATGAGATATAGACGCACCAGAAAGAGAGAGAAGGAAAATTTGACTAGTTAAATAACGTGGACAAAGAGAGACAGAGAGAGGGATCCATGCACGGCCGGTAGGCGGTACCTCGAGTGATATATATAAAGATAGAGAGAACCATACGCCTTAGGTTCCTTTTACACATTATTGGACCTGTTTCGGAGTTTTTTTGGACGGTTTTTATCTTTTGTTATATTACATAATTTTTAAATAGAGTATTTTAAAAAAATAGGGTCTAGTAGTTAATTATAGTACACAGTAAAAACCTATTATCTGTACTAACCAAAATCGTATACGAATATCTCTTTTTCCGTAATTTCTGTCGCTAACAGCCAAAATTCAAAAGTTCCAGCCAAAAACCATAAACCGCAGCCACAAATAACAAGCCCATTATCATGTCGTGCTTCTCACTAGGAAAACTCGCAACATACCCATTATCAAACTTATGTATTTGGCTTTTTTTTTTTGCTTCAACTTATAACTTTTGACTTCGATAATAACTTTTAGCTTATTCGTGAGAGAGTACGGAGTAATAAAAATAGAGAAACTCACATACAGTTTTGTCCGATACAAATAAAGTCGCTACAGTATGTACTATAATAAATTTATAGACCCTGCTTTCAAAAGCTACTATGTTTGAAAGTTAGTTACTGTAGAATAATCAAAAATCAACTTTTATAAGCTAAAAATAAGATACCTATTAACTGTCAGGGTAACTCTCTGATCCCAGGCATATGTATATCGCATATAATCTGAAATCTTTAGGTCCTACCTGTAACACATGGATTTTTCGTCGGACTTTTCAAATTCATGTGAAATATGTTCCGAGATGCCCTAAACCCATCTGCGTCCGGGGAAGCGTAAGCTGCGTAACAGACGTGTGGCAGGCTCGATTTCACGCTGACGGAACGGGCAAAAGGTCGTCGTGCTGTCGTGAGCACAAGGACCGGGCAGAAAACGACCCCTGCGAAAAGGCCAGAAGGTCGCGTCCCGAGTTATCGCAGCTTGCGCGCAGTCGGAAACCAACCCCTTCCATTGAACCCGCCGGTCGTGACGAGGCAGACTGCTGTTGCGTCTGCATGGACGCATTAACAGTTTTCACGGCCAGACATGGCTCTCTGGAGGCTCGAACTGGGAAGGGTTGTGCTCATTTGACCGTCTAGCGTAAAGCTTAAAGTTTTTTTACACTGTTTTAGGTTTATTTTGATAATATAACTGTTGTAATCATTTTTGATGTAATTAAATATATATAATTACATCATTATGGATAGCGCAAAAGAGTAAGAAAGAAACCTAAAAACCCAAAAAGTAACGAAACTAAGAACCTAGAAGTTCAAAGCTAAAAACTTAAGCCCAGTTAAACAGGGTAGGATGGGTTCAAATGCACTTTAGCTTTTTGCTTTTTATTTTTGCTATAGTAAGTAGCTTTTAAATAATACGTCTTTTCAGAGCCTAAAAGTTAATTGTAGTAGATATTGTACTGACTTTATATATATCAACCAAAATTGCATGCGACTGTCTCTTCTTTTCGTACCCTCTCACAACCAGCTAGAAATCACAAGCAAAAAGCTATAAACCACAACACATTTGAGGGTCTATTCTCTTCAACTTGGACTTATGTCTTTTAGGTTATTCGTGAGAGAGAGTACGGAGTAATAGAAACACTCCTATAGTTTTTGATGATATAAATGAATTTGCCATAGTGTGTTCTACAATAAATTTGTAGACTCTATCACTCTATTTAAAAACTAGTCACTATAAAAAAAACTAAAAAACATGTTTTAAAAGTTTCAAAATAGAGGCCGAAAACTAACTGCAGTCTTGAGCGAAGGTACGCGCCAATGATTATTTATCTCATGATTGATTAACGAGAACATGGTAATAAATGATAATAAACTGAAAAGGGAGCTAGTGATGAAAGACGAGTGGCATGAGACGATTCATAGCAGGTCAATGAAGTAAATCGTCCATTTATTGAAGTACGCGTACTTGTTCATGGCTGTTGGTGCTTTTTTCTTTAATGAAGAACAAAGGATTAGCCGTATACTCGTATCCATGATGTAGATGGGATCTTTTAGGGGTGAAATAGTTTAATGTTATTTTGATCGGTGTAGCTAAATTTAATATAGTTAATACTATAATTTATTTATAGATTTTATTTTAAAAAATATAATTTAAAAACTAATTACTATAGCAAATATAAATAAAGCCTAAGCTAAGTCAAAAGTAGTTCCGTTCATATCAAGCTGCAAGGACAGATTTGGAACATAGAATTTTGTGAAAATTTTCTGTGACTGTAACAATTATACTGTTTTTCTGCTCAGAACGACTTCGCGGTGGTGTTCAGCTGCCGCATCTAGCTTTTTTTATTATTTACTTTTTCTTTTTTTAACTTTTTGGTTTTTTGTGTTTTCTTTTTTTGTATTTATTTGTATTATTCGTGATATGTTAACATATTTTTATTTTAAATTTTTTTAAATTTAATTATACCAAACAAGCTAACTAAAGTTATTAAACTACGGAAAAAAAATAAATCAGTTACAGTAATAAAATCATAAGTCACCGTCATTCTGAACGCTACCTACAATTTCTGACCGGCCACTACAATATTTTGTTCTTGCAGGGTTTTAGGGTCACGACACTTTATTGCCATGATTTTATATTCTAATCTAAATGTTTAAAAAAACTTGTTTTTTTAAAACCCGTGGGTAGTGACAAGCTTTCACTGTCCCTTTACTTATACTAGTGCCATTACCACAGTGTACAGCTCTTCCATATTCATTTTTCACTGGAGTAAGCGGGAACATTACAATTGTTCTTGATGACACGACGTAAAACTGGAAACGGAGAAGCTAGCACAAGAAATCCGCAAAACGGAGCGTGGTGTTTAGTGCCTAGGAACAGCCTATTTATGACGCCAAGCTGGTTGTGAGGCAGAGCAGGGGACAGTGGCAGGCGCCACACCCCCCCATCCCATCCTGTCGTACCAGGACGTCGCACGCTCTCCTACCGCTTCAAGATGCGTGCATAGCGCGTACGTCACGCGTGCCTCACCGCCGGATCCCACCGGACCACTCCCGTCACTCGGCTCACTGGAGCCCCTCCCCTCCCGCACAGCCACGCCTCGGCTACTCCCCCGGCATTTATGACGTTCGCATCCTCCTCACCCCTCATCCATGGTCCACACTCCACACCTACAAACACGTCGCGACATATCCCAAATGCACCCAAGTGACAGGTGGGTCCATCTTTTCCGCGGGACCCAGATTCATCGTCGCAACCATGACCACGTTCCGTAACAGTGGTTCTCTCTCGACGCCCATTTAATTCTACCACAGACTGGCATCCGTCGGATCCTTATCACACGGCCCCCGCGCGCTGCCCTGCCCCGCTCTGGGTTGGCCCCACTGACACGTGACCCCACGCGCAGGCGTTCGCATCGGTTTGAAGATGTCTGCTGAATACGAGCAGTAGCAGCCGGAAGACATATCTTTTAAACGAACAAAATAAATAGTGTAAAAAATAAGTAAGAAAAATAGAATATATGATATGTTTGTAACTTCTTACTAGAGATAGTAATTGTGTCTATTTACCTATGTATTTGTGGATAAATACCCTAATAAAGTCAGACATATAATGTATTATTTGCCCACGGGCATGAAAACAAGGGAACTCTCTACCCATCAGGTAAATGGGCACTAGCACAGTGAGGTCCATCTATATCTGTCTCGTCCGTTTACTCATGACCTCACAGGTGGCCCAGCCCAACAGTCAAAACTCTAGTACTCAACACTGTCATCTGAAACCCTAGTCTCTCCAAGACCCCAAGTGATTCGTAGCCTCCAAGCCCCAGCTGCCACCAACATTACATGCGAAGCCCTATATCAAGAATCCTAGTTGCCTTCGGCCTCATCCCTCACCCCCACTGGGCCGCCTGCTGCCCCTCGCCCCCAAGGCCCTTACCCAACCGCTTGTTGCCCCTCAGCCCCCCACCCCGCCGCTTGTCGCCCCTTGCCACCCACATCCGGTCGCCTACCGTCCCTCACCCCCTACCAAGCTGTCTGCCGCCCCTCGCCCTCTACCCGGTCACCTGCTGCCCCTAGGCCCCCACCCGGCCGCCTGCTCACCCTCGACCTAGCCGCTCCAACTCCTAGCCACTGTCGCTCTTCCCGCCTGGACTTCTCCTCTACACCATCCTCAACGCCCTCCTCCCGCCCGGGCGCCTAGCCTCCTCGTTAACGCCGTCCTCAACACTTGGCCGAGAACTGCGAGTCTATGACTACCTTAAAGCCTCTAAGGTTATTTGAAGTACATTAGAAAAGGATTATAACCACATTTTCATGATTTTTATGGTCTCCTCCTCAAGTGCAATTCATGATTTTTTTTATGTTTATGCACGGGCTCAGTGCATATACTGTTGATACGAATTTTTGGTTAATTTTTTGAATCTGTGGGGGGAGGAGTATGTGAAATAGAAGGGTGCTAAAGAGAAGGAATTGGCGAAAAGTAAGTGCTGAACATTCATTATCTTGTTTGTACCCCTTGCCCTTTCTAGAGAGTATTGTAGTATGATTTTTTGGCCCCATGTTACTTAGAAGTGCTAGTTGATTATATCCTATAGTATTGTTGATGTTTATTTGGAAGAAAAACTTGTGCATCGGTACCATTGGCAAAATAATCGAAGCAATGACATAATTTCATCTGTCATAAACACTTTTCATTTGTTCATTTTGTAGTACACGAGCAAGAGATTAAAGGGAAGTAGTCCTTTATATGACCAATATGGAAGAGTTCTGTTGATTGTTAAGGTGCTTCATGACTAATTTTAAGTTTGGTTACTTATCATGCACCCCAATTTCATGAGTATCTAATCAATTTTATTGGATAGGTACTAATTTATGTTGTGCTCATTCTGTGGTTTCGGAGTACTCCTGTAACTACAGTTCCCCAACATCTTCTACAACCCTTTGATATGTCAATGTCACGAAATCAATAATTTTTGCTGCTTATATATATATCTGTTATTAGTTGAAATTTCATATGATAACTCTCAATTCGTGGGTAAATAGGTATATCTGTGGATGACAGGTATAGACAAAATTTTTCGCCCATCGTCGGTCATAGATATATCCATAAATGTAATTAAAATTATGAATACAAGTATAAATGAGCACTATCTGTATCTACCATGTTCGATCGCCATCTCTATTTATTTATCTTTAGAGTCCGACAAGAACGATAAAAAAGTACAGAAGCTGTTTCTTCACGATAGACGTTGATGTAGATTTTTGACTTCTCTAGTACGAACACGAACACGTGCACGGCACAGCCCAACACCTGCCCAAACCAACCCACACAGGCACAGCACAGCATATCTCTTTTGACCCCGCCGCGGCGCCGCCGGCCACCCCCCGTCCCCGTGTCCCCTCCGCGAGGAAAAAAACAAGGGGAGAGCCGCGCGGCGAGCGAGAGAAACGGCAAAAAGGGCCAGATGAGACGGACGAAAATACGAAACAAGCGGCCAAGCCCGAAGCACGAAGCCGCAGGATGGGATGGGAGGGATCCGCCGCGCCGAACGTGTGGCCGCCCGTGCCACGGTGCCAATGCCATGCAAGCGATTGACCGCCCCGTCCGTCCACACCGCTCCACATCCTTCTCCTGCCTGGCCCTGGCCCTGGCCCTGCTCCCCCTCCTTTGACTCTCGTGCTTCCCGGCTCTACACTTGGCCAAGTACATGGTGTTTAGCTCCTGATCCGTCCCATCATCCTCTCGACCATTTTGTCTACACGGTGTTTAGGGTTTCGGGGACCAGGCTACTCTACTTAAGGAGAGAGAAAACGAGCAGAGAGAGATAGGGGTAAAAAGGAGAGGAGTTCAGGAGTAGAAAAAACTGCAAACTTTCAAGCAAGTTTTCTTGTTTTCGTTTCGGCTTGTGAGTTGTGAAGAGTTGCGACTTGTGTGACTTTGTGAGGTGTGCAGAAAGGCTTTGGCAGATCCAGGCAGCCTTTTTGGGGACTAGAAAAGAGGGAGGCTGGCTGGTTAAATAGAGCGACAACACCTAAGAAGCGCGCACCAGTGCTGCTGCGAGGCTCTTTCTTGTGCTTCTTCTCTCCCAAGGCCAAGGAAGGGAAGAGAGGGGAGGGAGGGAAGTCACGAGCTTTGGGGGTCTCCTCCACGACGGCGGGGCCGTGGCAAGCATGCAGTTCCCGTACTCTGGCGCTGGTCCCGGCGTCTTCACGTCCTCGCCGGCTCTCTCCCTCGGGCTGGTACGCGCCGCGGCGCTCCATCGTCAACGTGTTAGTGAGGTTCTTTGGTGCAGTCGAGTGATTTGGAAAGGTGTGCGCTTTTTTTTTTGGTTGATTGCAGGCGGACGCCGCAGGCCGAGACCGCAGGGGTGGGCGGATGGTTCCAGTGGTCCACGGGGGCGGCACCGGAGGAGGCAGGAAGGTGAAGGACGCGTCGGAGGCGGAGAACGAGAGCCGGTCGGGGAGCGACCACCTCGATGTCGTCTCTGGCGACGACATAGGCGGCGGCGAGGACGACGAAGAGGCCGAGCCAGGCAACCCCCGCAAGCGCAGGAAGCGCTACCACCGCCACACGCCGCAGCAGATCCAAGAACTCGAAGCGTAAGCGCGCCGCCGTCTATGGGACCTCTTAACGACTCGTCGCATTGCTTGCTCACCTGTTTGCTCATGCATGGATGGGTTCCTTGGTGCAGGTTGTTCAAGGAATGCCCCCACCCAGATGAGAAGCAGCGCGCGGAACTGAGCAAGCGGCTCTGCCTCGAGCCGCGGCAGGTCAAGTTTTGGTTCCAGAACCGGCGCACGCAGATGAAGGTAAGCAAGCGATCGAACACTCGATGACCTTTACTTGGTTCGCGCCGTTGGTGCACTTCTTGACACTTCTTAATTAACTTGCCAAGATGCAACTGGAGCGGCACGAGAACGCTCTATTGAAGCAGGAGAACGACAAGCTGCGCGCCGAGAACCTGTCCATCCGGGAGGCCATGAGGCACCCGGTGTGTGGCTGCTGCGGCAGCCCAGCGATGCTTGGGGAGCTGTCCCTGGAGGAGCAGCACCTGCGCGTTGAAAACGCGAGGCTCAAGGACGAGCTCAGTCGAGTCTGCGCCCTCGCCGCCAAGTTCCTGGGCAAGCCCATTTCTCTCATGGCTCCACCGCAGATGCATCAGCCCTATACTATGCCAGGCTCGTCACTGGAGCTTGCAGTTGGGGGAATTGGTTCGATGTCGTCGACCACAATGGCCATGTCGACAATCGCCGAGTTTGTTGGCAGTGTGTCCAGCCCAATGGGCACGGTGATCACGCCCGTGAGGGCTGCACCACTGGCGATGGTTGGCATTGACAAGTCTGTGTTCTTGGAGCTTGCAGTGAGTGCAATGGACGAGCTTGTCAAGATGGCGCAGATGGGGGAGCCGTTGTGGATTCAAAGCGTTTCCTTGCCTGGCTCGCCTGCCAAGGAGACACTGAACTATGAAGA
This sequence comes from Melocanna baccifera, assembly GCA_036346265.1. NCBI lineage: Eukaryota > Viridiplantae > Streptophyta > Magnoliopsida > Poales > Poaceae > Melocanna > Melocanna baccifera. The sequence continues at coordinate 7,082,884 of CM070685.1, forward strand.
GTACTTGAACACCTTCTCACCATGCATAGGGGCGAAGCCTGCAGGGTTTGTGTCGGAGGCCTCCAGGGAGTCCGGCATTGTCATGGTTGACAATAGTGTTGCGCTTGTGGAGACCCTCATGGATGAGGTTGTGCTCGTCTCACCATGCCCCTTCATGTTTCTGTTGCTTGTATATCAAAACTTACGTTGGTTGTTTGAATTCTTGCCACAGAGACGGTGGTCCGATATGTTCTCGTGCATGATTGCCAATGCATCAACCATTGAGGAGATCTCTACTGGGGTTGCGGGGAGCAGAAATGGTGCATTGCTGCTTGTGAGTGTTGAACAGTCTCCAGAGTCCATCATACGTATATCTTGTGGTTAAGCATAGTGTCTTAATGTTTTGTTTTCTACCATTGCAACAGATGCAGGCAGAGCTACAAGTGCTTTCACCTCTTGTGCCTGTTAGGGAGGTGACCTTCCTCAGGTTCTGCAAACAGCTGGCTGAGGGTGCGTGGGTTGTAGTGGATGTTTCCATTGATGGATTGGTGAGGGATCAAGGCCAAGCTGCAAACATGAATTGCCGGAGGCTGCCTTCTGGTTGTGTAGTGCAAGACACCCCCAATGGCTTCTGCAAGGTAGAATAACCAAGAGCCATCCACTTTATTTTCTCCTGTTCTTAAGAGACTTTTAGGTAGAGGTCTTAAACATGACAGCCTCGACCAGTTAACCTCGTAAAAATAGATGATTTTACGTTTACAGCAATGTTAGCACGTACTGATGAACCTGAAACTCTTCTGCCTTCCTGAGTCACAGGTTAGTGACTTTGCCGCTCCTAGAAAGCCACCAGCAAAACCAACCATATTAGTTCCAGAGATTTGCTGCTCTACTCATATGATGATCATATGTTCGGTTATAGGTGGATGCATCATTAGTTGCAGTTCTCCATGATCACCATGACACTCATGGAACAGAGTACTGGTAGTGTTTCAAGTGGTTTAAGTTAGTTTAATGTGTCATCTAGTGATCGCCATGCAGTATAGTATTCACAAGTCATGGGTAGGCTCATGTCTCCAATAGATAAATTGTGGCTACGAGCCCACCACCTAAAATTAATTAATGGGTTGGTCAGCGGGGAGGGGGTTAAACAAACAATTTTGGAATAATTAACTAGTTTTTGTAGATCAACACTTTTCCCCATGCATGCTCCCTTGCGTTTGATTAATCGTGAGTTCAATTCTCCAAGGGGATTAGATACTTCTACTCCTGGGATGGAGCCCCGTGTCGGAGTTGAATCACTCAACTCCTATCTCTCTTGGAAATCACTCAAATTGATCTTCCTTCTCAGCTTGTCTCTCTCACAAAGACACACATACATGCATATGAGATACGCGCACAGGAGCAATTGGAATCCAAATGGCTCATCTATTTCATTCACTAGAGCATTTATTTATACAAGACTACAAGTTGAAGTGCTAACATGCACTACACGCATGTACTAACCCACTAACACTACTAACTCTCCTGCATGTTCGGGTACAATACTCAACAAATATGCAACTAGGGCCTCACGCCTAGCACCTGGCAACGTGCATGCAGACCTTTTCTTCAGGAAGTTGGTTGATATTGTTGCCACACTTGCCAAGCACCATTGCTAGCACGTTGTGCACGTCCCCTTTGTGACTATCAGCTGCTAGTTCCATGTCCTATGCTACATGTAAATGACAAACAAATCTGCAATTAACAAGCTCAAAGATACACTTTTGACAAGATTATTTCTAACACCTTGGGTAACTTGTCCACAGTTTAATCAGTGTCTCATTGTAGAAATCTTGACGGCTTCCTCTATTGTTTATCTCAATGAAAAAAACTGCCATTGGGTTTTGCACCTGAGCTTTATATAATCTTTGATCTAAATTGCTCATCTGGTGTCTACATTAGTGGTTCTATTTCAAAATTTTAAACTTGACTATTGAGATCTAGAACTAAATCTAACCCAACATTGATACAAACATTGTGCTAGACGAGCTCTCAGTGGCTTGTTAGTCTGGATCCTTGAGAAAAGGTTAAACTGTTTTTTGCACATTAATTCATGTGCTATCAATCGCATCTAATCAGCTGTATTATATATCCATAAGTTGATAACGGGTAGTAGTAACTTATTTTAAGGGTTTCAGGAAGGAAATAATTTAGAAATATATGTATGCCATTCTCGGGGCATATTACAAGGCAAGGAATTAATAATTAAGATACCGAGATCAGAGTGATGTCAAAATTGCAGTCAGGCCATGTGCAGAAAGATAGCTGTTCCTAGATCAAACTAGAGATACTGCCATCTTAGGCAAGATATCAAGTCTTCTTCTGTTATGTCAGTCTTATGGTTTAGGTTCCTGTCTTTAATTCCTTCAGTGGTACTTCTCTTGTTGATTCGATGCAAGCAACAGCATGGACTAATGTGTCAAATTATAGTCCTATTATTCTTTTAACCTTTATAGGGTCTGTTCTTTTGGGTTGTAACTTATGACTTTTGATCATAGTACGAGCACTCATGCGAATAAACCAAAAGCTGATAAGTTGTTTCTAAAAGGCTATCCCGATAAACCGCTTCGAAATGGCGGCTTCTCCGCCGCTCTGTTTGTTTCTTCGAGAGAAATCATAAGACATAAATCATAAGGTGAAAAGAACAGGCCCATAGTCTAACTTCATTGTGTACCTTTTCATATTCCAGATCTTGGCCAAAATAGATGTAAAGACATGGTTTATTGGTACTGTTTAACCAGTAGCTACAGTTGTGTAGTAGAATTGCACTGTAGAGCTCTTTTGGTGTATGGCATCTGAAGACATTTGCATGTGGACATGCATTTATGTGCTATTGCGTGGACACTGTAGGTCACATGGGTTGAGCATACAGAATATGATGAAGCATCCGTGCACCAGCTTTACCGGCCTCTTCTCCGGTCTGGCCTTGCCCTTGGTGCAGGGCGGTGGCTTGCGACGCTACAGCGCCAGTGCGAGTGCTTGGCCATTCTCGTGTCATCTGTTGCATTGCCGGAGCGTGGTTCAGCAGGTACAGAAATATCATAATGTGCAACACCTATTTAGCATGCTTTGCGTGGGATGCGTCCCTGGAGATAAAATGACAATGTACCTCATTTGCTACAGCTGTCTTGCCGGAAGGGAAACAGAGCTTGTTGAAGTTGGCACAGAGGATGACAGAGAACTTCTGTGCAGGGGTTAGTGCATCATCTGCTCGAGAATGGAGCAAACTGGATGGGTTGGCGGGCAACATTGGGGAGGATGTGCATGTCATGGCACGGAAGAGTGTGGATGAACCTGGGGTGCCACCAGGTGTGGTGCTGAGTGCCGCCACATCTGTTTGGATGCCTGTGATGCCCGAACGGCTCTTCAACTTCCTGCGCAACGAGGGGCTCCGTTTTGAATGGGACATCCTAAGCAACGGTGGCCCTATGCAGGAGGTGACAAACATTGCCAAGGGGCATGAGGATGGCAACTCCGTATCTCTACTGAGGGCCAGTGTGAGTATTAGATACCACAGTTCATAGCTGCTTCTCTTTCTATGCTTTTTACAATCTCAACCACATGATTAACTGACTAGTAGGGGGGAAAACCATCTCAGTAATGTCCAAGCTGAACTTGTGGTCTTGGGATACAACACGTCACTTTGAGCTAGAACATATATACTTGGAACTAGTTTTGGCCTTGCCCATAAGTTACTGCAATATGGCAGAACATGTAGATATGTGTCAGGTGTAGTTGCTAAATACTTGGCATGATGAAACGTGTGTGAACGATTTTCTTATCTGAAAACATAAAGATGCCTTTGCCTGCCTTTAGTACTACCTCTATTTCAAAATCAAAATAGATGCCTTTTTAGGATGTATGTAGTCGAACTTTAAAAACATTGACCACGACTGTACACATTATTTAGGGGGTGTTCTTTGCAGCTTCTAGAAGCGACTTTTGACTTTTGCTACAGTAACTAACTTTTAAATGGAGTATTTTTTTAAGATAGGGTCTACAAGTTAATCGTAGTACACGTTAAAAAACTAATATCTGTATCATCAAAAATCGCAAGCGAGTATCTCTCTTTCCGCAATCTCTGTAAATAAAAAAAAGCCATCACCGCAACTAAAAACCATCACCATGACATAAAGAACAGGCCCTTAGACTTGTTACATGGAAATCATATTAGTATATTTATCACTGAAAGTACTTGATGTCATTAGTTTTTATAGTTTTTACTAACATAAGTAGAAAATAGTAATTATAAAAAGTGTGCATTGGAGACATGTATGAAAGAACAAGAGAAGGTAGGTAGTGAACTAGGATGCATTCTGAATCCTTTCCAAAAAAACAGAGTTGCATTCTGAGATGGTGACATTAAAGGAGTGCACAATGATTCCATAAAAAAGAAGAAAAGCACAAGGGGAAAAATTGTGTAAACTTCCCATCAAATATTTTGTTGAAGTCAGGATGGTCAAAAGGTGTTAATAAGGCATGGCCATCTAAAGCAAAGAAGGACTAGATTGGCTAGCAGAACCATGCTTTACACAAGATCTGCAAAAAAGTCACTAGGTAGGGCCAAAGCAGAGAAGTACAGATCTGCTTAAAAAGATATTAGCAGTAGCTGGCAACTTTGACACAGTGCCAAAAAAAATTTGGCATCCAAACAAACACACCCCAAAGAGAACAAAGGTCTAAAATCGGTGTAAGCTTTCCCCTAGTCCCGGTCAACATTGATAGTGCCATTGTGGGTCTCCCTTGATCATAGACAGCATCACTGGTAGATAATCTCGTTTTTTTTTCCGACTCCAGGATATTCTTCAGTGTGTTATATCTTCCCGTCTCTTATATTTTTCTTAACCCTAACGCCTTATTTTTACGAGGTACAGCCAACGAACACCAACCAGAACAGCATGATGATCCTACAGGAGACTTGCACCGACTCATCTAGCTCAATGGTCGTGTACGCCCCAGTGGACATCGCAGCAATGCAGCTTGTTATGGGTGGAGGGGACTCGACGTATCTCGCACTCTTGCCATCCGGTTTTGCCATTCTGCCTGGCGGGCATAGCATCGGTGGCGCCGGGCACAAGACAGGCGGCTCGTTGCTTACTGTTGCATTCCAGATACTTGTCAACAGTCAGCCCACCGCAAAGCTCACCGTGGAGTCGGTAGAGACCGTGAACAACCTTATCTCTTGCACCATCAACAAGATCAAGACGGCTCTGCACTGTGACGTCTGAACTTGGAAACGGAAGACTTTTGGCCTAGGGGGAGCAGTTGGCGATAGAGTCCGAGTCAAGAACGAACCGCGAAATAGAAGCGACCTTTGCTAGGTGGTCAGGACCGGATGGGGCAGGTCCTTGGCACAGAGCAATGGTGGTGGTTCGGGTATTGACTCGGCCTTCCCCCGGCGGTGTTCTCTCCCGTGACCGGTGGATGTAGAAGTAAATCTGCATGCTGGACACACACTGTAGCAGGCCAATGTTTTGCTTTGTTCTTCTAGGGAGTCGGGAGTCATCTATGTTTTTTGTTGGCTTTCTCATGGTGTTGGTATCTGGTAGTTTCTAGTTTTTGTTACAGCGAGATGTGATGTGCTCTGCAGGAGCTCCGAATTGTCGTGTCGATCTGTCAGGTTTTGATAGAGGTCGACGTCTGATAGTCTCGAGCTATCAGTCGATGTCTGGAAAAAAAACAACATTGTCATGGTGAAATGCTCAGATCAATCTAAGGTTAGTTTTGCATGGAACAGAAGCAGAGAAGCAAGGGACAAGAACGTCGTATGGAAAAAGCGAAGCAGCCGGTTAATTCTGGTGCTAAGTTAAGATCGATCCATTTTGTGACAACGGCATAAGATCGATACAGCTTTCTACTGCTCAGTACAAATGACCTATGCCAACTTGAGATGCCAGATGTATAGCACAGGACGAACGTACAGGCGTCATCATCGAAAAGACCAATTATTGCATTGGACTGTTCAACGTGTCGTCGACTTCGGAGCACACGAACCAACGTTTAATTTGCTTCTATTGTCAAGGCACACGGACTCCTGCCAACTAGACTTGCGCGTAAGTTTGGACCACAAACAAGGTCATCCTATTGTATTATGTGCATGATTTTGTGCCGGGAATTCTGCACAATTTTTTTATTTTAAAAAGCAATTATGGACCAGTCTAGTAGAGGTTGACGAGGTTATGTAATCCATCATGGTATGCACAATTCACTTAGATCACTTGCAGTTCCTTTCATATCGCAGCTAGGATAGCGCAACAGTGCAACTACGAGCCCAGAAAAACACCCAAAGGGTTCCAAGATATAACACTACACACACGACGGATGTTTGGGACAACAGCACTCAGGCTGTGAGGACCGTTTTCTCAGTACAGCCAGATCTACCGTGCTACATAACCATAATAGTTTTCTTCAGGGAAGCACTATCTTACAGACTGAGATACGATGACAAAAGTTGTAATCAGCAAGCCATGCATGACGACACTTTTTAACTGAAATGACTGGGTTACCGTGTCAGAGCAGCTGCACAAAAAACCATTGCCATCTGCAACGAGTTCATGATCTATGCTATCAAGACGTCGCCTAGGCATCCTAGCTAGGGCTGTAAAAAAAGCTCGAGGCTCGCGAACTACTCAAGTACGGCTCGCTCTAGACTCGATTCGAGCTTGGCTCGAGCTCCAAACGAGCCGAATTCGAGCTTCATCTTAAATTCGCGAGTTTTAACAAGCCGAGCTCGGATATTCGCGAGCCTTCAATTTATTTACCCCCTCCCGGCTCCTCTCTCAAAATACTCCACCCGCGGCCCAAAACCCCCGTCCCCCGGCCCGCCCGCGCGCCCGCGCCCCCACCCCGCGCCCAAATCCCTAACCCTAGCCCGGCCCGCCGCGCCCTCCCCGCGCGCGCGCCAAATCCCGCGCGCAAGCGCTTCACCTCGCGCCTAGCCCCGCCGCCCCGCGCCCTCGCGCCGCCTCCTCCTCCCCGCCGCCCCACCCCGCCCCTCCCGCCGCCCCTCCTCGCCCCTTCCCCTCCTCCTCTCTCACCCCGCGCCGCCTCCTCTCCCGTCCCTTCCTCTCCCACGCGCCGCCCGCCCTCCTCCTCTCCTGTCCCTCCCCCCCTCTCCGCCGCGCCCGCCCTCCCGCCGCGTGGCGCCTCCTCCTCCCCGTCCCCTTCCTCTCCCCGCGCCTCTCTCGCCCCCGCGTCGCCTCCTTGACCGCGCCTCCCGCGCCTCCTTGACTTGGATCCGGCCGGCCACGGCTCCCCGCGCCTCGCCGCAGTACTCCCAGTCCGTCGCCCACTCCCCTCTTCTCCCGCCTTGTCGAGCCTACACGAGCCTCGCGAGCTTGTCCGAGCCGAGCTCGAGCCCAGCTTGAAACTCGACGGCAATTTCAAGCTCGCTCGAGCTCGGCTCGAGTTTCTACCGAGCCCGAGCCGAGCCAGGGTAAGCTCGCTCGAGCTCGGCTCGTTTACAACCCTAATCCTAGCGCTTCAAGGTGGACGCCAGGGACTGGCGTTTAGTTTTTCAAAGTTAGACAGCCTGAGGAGGCGATGGCGGCGGCGGCCTGAGGGGGAGATGGCAGCAGTTGACCGGATCTAGACGGATCTGATGGCAGAAAGCCCCGATCCGACGCGGAGAGGCCGGATCCGACGTCGTCCGGGTGGAGGCGGCGGCGGCGTCGTCGTCCGGGTGGAGGGCGGCGGTGCAGGACCAGATCCGGTGGCGGGGAGCCTCGATCCGGTGCGGGGAGGCCGGATCTGGGCTGAGGCGGCGGCCGAGCCAGGGTGGAGGGTCCGGGGTGGAGGAGGCGGTGACCGATCCGGAGAGGAGGCGTCGGAGGGGAGGCGGCAGCGCTCAGAGAGGAGGCGGCGTCCTGGGCGACGCGTTGGGAGGAGGAGGCAGCCGACGCAGTGTCAGGGACTCGGGGGGAGTGAGCATGGGTGGGATAAGAATCAAGAGAGAAGGGAGCAGGGAGTGGATGTAGCAAGGGAGCAGCACTAGGAGGGAGCACGGGGGTGAAGGTGGTGGCTGCAGGGAGCGGCGGGGGTGGGGGGATATGGTTGCCTCCCCTGGCTTATCCCTTATGAGTGGTTGGCATGGGCTAGGCTGGGTCGAAGGCGGCCCAGAAGTCTCTCCTCCTTTTTTCTCTTTGGGTATTACAATGCTATTATGCCAAAACCGAAGGCCATAATCACAGTTTAAGCATCATCTAATCATCGCCTAGACGCCCGCCTAGGCGCCTAGGCGTCCTGGTACCTCTGAAGCGCCTCGACTCGTCTTGTCGCCGTGACAACATAGTTCATGATGCTTTTGCTGTTTCTCTCACCAGAGCAAACTTTAGCCAGAAGGCCAGAAAGCTGAAGGAATGACCCAACATCATCACAGATTCTCATGTGCGCAAATCCTGTTTCCTGTGCAAATAAACAGGACATTTTTATTCAACAGAAGAGAAGTTCAAACAAACGACTGCATAAGTTACAAGGCTGTAAATTTGCCTTCAACAATTCCAGCTTCAGATATTCAGCCATGTCATAGTTCTTGACAACGCGGAAGAGAGTAGCGATTATGTCAGTAGGCGAGTAGCCCAAATCATAAAGTTGCTTCAGAGCAGAGCAGAGCAGGCCTCATCAAACCTTCCATGGAACACATTTTTCACCATATTCTTGGCATGCAAAGGATGTGGTTGATCACACACCTAGAACCAGTACAGAATGGAATAAGTTGTGGCTCAACCTTGAACACATTTTCTTGATTAACAAAACGGAACCCGCTAACTGTAGCTTGCAAATTGTTCAAAGCTTGTCTCATGTCACCATCAGCAGTAAAGATGATAGCTTCAAGCCCCTCTGGCACACAGGGAACCTTGGTTGAACAAGAATAGATAGATTAGATATAATTAAACTAGGAACCCAAAACTATGAACAGAACAACCAATATGAATGGTAGAATCTTACCCCAGTTTCATGGTTTAATAACATCCAAGCATTTACAACAAAACAAATCAACTATCCCTGGTGATCTACATGGTCAAATGAACTTTAACAAAAATTGCTGGGAGTTGCTTGGTTGCAGCCTTGCAGGTAAGCAAGTGTCTGGAGGGTAAGTATTAAACTTATCCTTTGTCCAAAATATTAAGTTTATCGATCTAACAGCCCAATCTGGTGAAGAGCTATTTTAGGATGACCAACGAGATTATGCAACTCAATCATATGATCGTGCTTACTTGGTACTTGGTATGGCAATATCCACACACTACAACTAGTCACAGTACACTCTTAATTAAATGTTTTTTAAAAACAAAAAAATGGGCATAGCTTGCATGTTTTGATACATCTGATGTCACGGCAGGTATATTTCAGAAAAAAAAAGATCTTTTTCATTATTGCAAGGGAAGCGTGTTAGTGTCAAAGTTACGATGTCTATGATCTGGCAAGAGGCTTACACTTAGCATAAAATATTTCTTCAAGCTAATTAGTTTGAAATAAAATTAAGGGTCTGGAGCATTTACAGCTCAAATATCATATCAGCAGCAAAACTTCTAAACCATTAATAGCAAAAACGAAAGTCACCAGCAGGATGAATACCCATTCAGTGCAAATACACATTACTTCATTGTGATATTGGAATTAAAACCTTTAAATTAAAGTTATTCAATATCAGTCCTAAAATTAGCGATCTAACTAGTGAAATGACTTCTTCACACAACCAAACTAAATGATTTTATTAAGAATTTACAATACAGTATAACTCTTGTACTTCCCCACTTCTCTGCTCCTACAAAGAAACTAGTCTTGTTTTTTCACTCTAAAACAGTTAGGTGCCAGCTCATATATAAGCTTTAGTAATACACGTAGATTGACCATATATTGGAAGCTTTTCACATGTGAATGGAGGATAATATTAGAACTAAAAGTCTGAAAAACTAGAAGTAAACATTAAGGCATGAAACATATCTTTAAGGTTACAGAAAAGAATAAAACATAGGCAGGATAAAATCATGTATCAGAAATGGACTCTCTTAAACCTTAGCAAGTGATCTGTGTTAGAGATATATCCTATATCGATGTATAATTACCCTGTTGTATAAGGGATTCTCTGCATATATGGCATACATGTACGTATTGTATTAGGTGTCCTCATACCTGTATATGTATATATACTGGCCCTTTGGCCTCATGATGAATACAAGTGCTATTCACAACATAGTATCAGAGCCAAACCTAGGGTTTCGTTATACCTAGGGCTCGTTGCTGTCGCTGGCTCGTGTTTGTCTCCAGTTGCCGGCTTCTTTTTCCCGCCACCATATCTGTTAGCTATCACCGCTCGGTCGTCAAACCGGGGTCGAATCCAAGCCGTGGCTGCCGGATCCTCTTCTCCTCGGCGTCGCGTCGGCCTCTTCATCGGATCTTCCGCCGTCGCCTCCCAGATCTACCGGGTGGGGCGCCAGCGATCTGCAGCCGTCGCCATCGATCCGGGCTCGGGTGGGCCAACCCGCAGCCGAGCCGACTCATCAGGACGCCGCCACTCTCCGGAGATCATCTGCCGCCACCCTCTAGATCCGAAGCCGAGCTGCCGCTGCACCACCCGACTCTCCGGATCCATCGCCGGTACACGCGTGCCCGCGCACGACGTCAAGCCGCAGAAGGAGCCGCATCAACTCCTCCGCCGCCGTCGCCTCCGCCACTCGCCGCCTGCTGCAGGGCGGCGAGCCTCGCCGGTCCACGTCACCCACCGCATGCACCATCCGTCGCGCCAGGAAGCCCCGTGCCGCCGCCTGCACCCGCAGTGCGCCTTTCGGGACTGCTCTTTTGGGTGGCTACCTCTGAGTGTTTCCTCCGCCGGGTGGCCGATCGAGAGTGCTTTTCTTCGTTGTCCGTACACGCAATCTTAGATATTCCTTTGACCTCTGGTTAGTTCTTCTTTAACTGCTTGGTCCTTTGGATATATATATATATATATATATATATATATATATATATATATATATATATATATATATATATATATATAAGAAAAGAAAAAGAGAGAGAAATGTCTTCTTTTACAGGCTCAGTTTCTGTTCTTCGTTGTTCGGTGATCTTCGATGGTCTCAACTACCGGGATTGGTTTCAGCATATGCGTCTTCACATGCGGGGTCACCGTCTTTGGGAGTACCTTACCGGCGACTTGCCTTGTCCGCTTTGCCCTACTCCACCTGTTGCACCTGCCCTCCCGAAGGATGCTTCCGAAGACACTTGAAAAAGGCAACTGAGGTTTTTGATGCTGCCATGAAGACTTTCCAGTCTCAGTTTGCTGCTCACAAGACATGGATTGATGAAGATGCTCGTGCTTCTGCTATTCTGGTTAACAATATGGAGGTGCATCTCACCAGTGATATTGTTGATCTGGCTTCCGCCTAGGCGATGTGGGCACATCTGCGCACCCGCTACGAGCTATCTGGGGATTCTTTGTACCTTGCTGTTGTGCGTCAGGAGCAGTCACTGCAGCAGGGAGATGCTATTGTGGACGAGTTCTACGCTCAGCTGCCTGCGATATGGAGTCAGATTGACTCTTTGGGGCCAGATGTTTGTCGCTTTGCCGCCGCTTTGCCGCCGTCGCAATCTCACTGAGCTTCACGTATCTACGACTTCTTGATAGGGCTTTGATCCGAGTTTGAGCAGACTCGTGCTCAGTTACTGGCTCGTCACTCACGAGTGACTCTGTTGGAGGCCCTTACAGCTGTTCGTACTGAGGAGATTCGCTTTCGTGGTGCGGGTCTTCTGTCATCATCGTCGTTACCTTCGGTTTTGGCGGCTTCTTCCGCTTCTACTCCTGCTGCGCCTGTTACTTCTTCACCGGCTATATCTTCATCGGTGACAGCTGCTGTTGGTAGGAGACCCCATTGCACTTATTGCAACAAGGATGGACATGTGGAGACCCCAAAACTAACCATACAGCTCATATCTGTCGGCCAACTCACTGATCATGATTGTCGTGTTATTCTCGATTCTGATTCTTGTTGTGTTCAGGATCGCCGCACGGGGACTCTGGTTGGTACTGGCCCTCGCCGCCGTGATTCACAACGGCTCTGGGAGCTTGACTGGCTTTGACTTCCTTCCGCTGCCCCTGCCAGTCTAGTCGCCTCCACCACTGCCTCCGCATCTGCTGCAGCCTCCACCACCTCTTTTGCTCAGTGGCATCATCGTTTGGGACATCTTTGTGGGTCACGTATGTCTTCATTACTTTGTCGTGGTCTTTTAGGGCCTGTGTCTGGTGATGCCTCTCTCCATTGTCAGGGTTGTAACCTTGGCAAATAGCTTCAACTCCCATATCCTTTTAGCGAGTCAGTATCTCAGCGTCCTTTTGATCTTATACATTCTGATGTATGGGGACCAGCTTCTTTTGTCTCAAAAGGAGGTTATCGATATTATATCATTTTTATTGATGATTTTTCTCGATATATGTGGATATATTTTATGTCATCTTGTAGTGATGTTTTATCCATTTATAAGACTTTTGCCACCATGGTCCGTACTCAGTTTGACTCTTTCATTCGCGTTTTTCATGCTGACTCTGCTGGGGAGTATTTGTCAGGCGCTCTTCGTGCCTTTCTTGCTGAGCAGAGCACTCTCTCTCAATTTTCCTGTCCTGGTGCTCATGCTCAAAATGGGGTGGCCGAACGCAAGCATCGCCATCTTCTTGAGACAGCTCGTGCTCTTATGCTTGCTTCTAATGTTCCACCACACTTCTGGGCTGAGGCTCTTTCCACTGCCACTTTTTTTATCGACATTCAACCCTCCTCTGCTCTTCAAGGTGGGATTCCAGTCGAGCGCCTGTGTGGCACGACTCCTGATTATTCAAGTCTTCACCTTTTTGGGTGTGCATGCTATGTTCTTCTTGCACCTCGTGAGCGTACCAAGCTGACTGCTCAGTCTGTCAAGTGTGTTTTTCTGGGCTACAGTGCTGAGCACAAGGGATAACGCTGTTGGGACCCTATTGGCAGACGGATACGGATTTCTCGGGACGTTACTTTTGATGAGACTCGTCCTTTCTATCCACAACCTTCTTCTTCCTCCACTCCAGCATCAATTCTCTAGCCACTTCTTTTCTGACTTTTCCTTCCACTCCCATAGTTGCCACTCCATCATCACAACCTTTGGTCTCTCCGGTGCCTCCTTCCCAGTCGGCACCTACTTCTCCACCAGCATCTTCTCGTCCTGATTTTGTTTCTTCTTATCCTCTCTACTATACCCGTCATCCACGGGTTCAGGATTCTTCTGATGTGCCCTCTTCTACTGATGGGCCATCCTCTTCGGCCTTTCCTCGCTATGCTCTTCACGATCGCCAGTCTATTCGACCTCCTGCGCATTTTGGTTTTGCTACCACTGCTCTTGCCGAACCGACTTCTTATCGTGATGCTGTTATTCATCAGGAGTGGCAGCATGCGATGGCCGAGCAGATTGCTGCCCTTGAGCGTACTGGCACGTGGGATCTCGTTCCTCTTCCTGCACGTGTTACTCCTATCACATGCAAGTGGGTCTATAAGGTTAAGACCCACTCTGATGGTTCTCTTGAGCGCTACAGGATCGTCTTGTGGTGCGTGGTTTTCAGCAGGAGCATGATCGAGACTATGATGAGACCTTTACTCCTGTTGCTCATATGACCACTGTTCGCACTCTACTTGCTGTAGCCTCTGTTCGCCAGTGGTCCATCTCTCAGTTGGATGTCAAGAATGTCTTTCTCAATGGCGAGTTGCGTGAGAAGGTCTACATGCGGTCGCCCCCTGGGTATTCTGTTCCTGAGGGCATGGTTTGTCGTCTTCGCCGCTCTCTCTATGGTCTCAAACAAGCTCCTTGAGCTTGGTTTGATCGTTTCTCTTCTGTTGTCACTGCAGCTGGTTTCTCTCCAAGTGCTTATGATCCAACTCTTTTTATTCACACTTCGCCTCGTGGTCGGACGCTTATCTTTTTATATGTTGATGATATGATCATTACTGGCGATGATTCTCCGTACATCACTTTTATTAAGAAGTGTCTTCATGAGCAGTTTCTTATGTCTGATCTGGGTCCACTTCGCTATTTTCTTGGGATTGAAGTTATCTCTACCCCTGAGGGTTTCTATTTATCCCAAGAAAAGTATATTCAGGATCTTCTTGAGCGTGCCTCTCTGACTGATCAGCGCACAACTGAGACTCTTATAGAGCTTAATGTTCATCTTTGTCTTACTTATGGTGAGTCTCTTCCTGATCCTACTCGCTATCGCCATCTTGTTGGGAGCCTTGTCTATCTTGGTGTTACTCGTCCTGACATTTCGTATCCTGTGCATATCTTGAGTCAGTTTGTTTCTGCTCCCACATAGGTCCACTACAGTCATCTCTTTCGTGTTCTACGATACCTTCGTGGAACTATCTCTCGTCGTCTCTTTTTCCCTCGCTCCAGCTCTTTACAGCTCTAGGTATATTCTGATACCACTTGGTCTAGTGATCCCTCTGATCGTCGGTCTCTTTCTGCTTACTGTGTTTTTCTGATACCCGAGGTGGTCAAGAAGATCCACAAATGCGAGACCGTGTGGTGGCCAATGCCGTTCGTCCACCCCCACCTAGGAGAGGAGAAGGGGGCGGCTTCCATGGTCCGGGGAGGGGCCATGGACATGAAGGCCGTGGTGGAGGAGCACCTCGTGACGACGACGACATTCCTCACTACGACGATGGTTACCACCACCGTAACCACTACGGCGATGGTCGACTAAATGAGGAGAGGTTTGGTAAGCTCAAATTTACTATGCCAACATTTTCAGGTACCTATGATCCTGAGGATTACCTCACTTGGGAGCTCAAGGTGGACAAAGTGTTTCGCCTACACAATTACTCCGAAGAGAAGAAAATCCATATGGCGGGACTTGAATTCACTGATTATGCACTCATATGGTGGGAACAAGTTCAAAATCAAAGGAGAGAGTACGACGAGCCTCCCATCACTACATGGGAAGAGATGAAGTATCACATGAGAGCAAGGTTTGTTCCCAAACATTAGAAACGCGATTTATTTGATAAATTACAGCAAATGAAGTAAGGAACTCTTACGGTGGAGGAGTACTATAAGGAGATGAAAATGGCCATGATTCGAGCTAATGTATATGAGCAAGAAGAGCAAACAATGGCGCGATTTCTTGCTGGTTTGCACCATTCTATCAAGCGCATCACCGAATTTCAGCCTTACAACAATATGGTGGAGTTGGTACATCAAGCAACTAAGGCTGAGAGACAAATGCAACTCGACATGAGAGCAACAAGAACTTCATCCTACATGCCCCGTTCAACACCTACAGGAGGTAAACCCACATCCCATTTCAATTCTTTTAAAGCTAATCAATCTAGTGGAAGTTTTGCTTCTAGTACACGTGTTGCACCAAGCGGGAAGAATGCTACAACACCAACTGATAAGAAGAGTTCAGCACCTTCGCCTTCATCTTCAGTAGGCTCTACAGGAAGGAGTAGTGGCATCCAATGCTTTAAATGTCTTGGACGAGGTTATATGCAAAAGGATTGTCCAAATAACAAGGTTATATTGCTATTGGAAAATGGTGAATATGACTCTACTAACGAGGAGAAGGTGAGACTTTTGCTGATTTTGGAAGATTTGGTGACATACATAAGGAAGGACTAGGGGAGAAGGTGAATGAAGATGGTGTTTGTGACCCCGAGGCTGGTCCTATACTTGTGTGTACACCGATAGTGTTGAGTGTGCAAGCAAAATCAAATCATGAACAACGCTGCAATCTTTTCCAAATACGGGCTCAGGTGAGTAGGATGGTAAGTGCTGCAAAGTTATTATTGATGGTGGAAGTTGCCACAATTTTGCTAGCAAACAGTTTTTTTCTAAACTTGGATTGAAATATAAGAAACATCCGCATCCATATCAAATTCAATGGTTAAACAATAATGGTTCAATGAATGTTGGAAATACAGTTGATGTTAGATTTCAGATTGGTTCTTATCGTGATACTGTAGAATGTGATGTTGTGTCTATGGAAGTATGTCATTTGTTATTAGGTAGACCATGGCAATATGATCGTTCTGTAATTAATGATGGAAGAACTAATCAATACAAATTCATGTGAAATAATAAAGAAATAGTGCTACGACCATTAACTCCTTCTCAAATTATATATGATAACATGCAAAAGGTTGAAGTGAAAGTTGAGAATGAGAAGGGGAAGGAGCAAAAGAGTGTGGTTCCACAGAAAGTGAGCGAGAGCCACAAGCTAAAATTGAGTGGAAAAAGAAAGAATGAGGGAGAGAAAAAGTTAGTCATGATAGCCACTAAATTTGATTTGAAAGAGATGAGAGATGAGCCTGCAGTGGAACATTTGGTGTTATTATATAAAGATGTTTTGCTTTCTACTAATAACTTAACCTTTCTTCCTAGTGTGGTCTCTCAAGTGTTACAGCCTTATGAAGACGTCTTTCCGGAGGAGGTACCCGCTGGTTTACCACCCATACGAGGAATCGAACATCAAATTGACTTGGTACCGGGAGCTCCACTTCCCAACCGGCCGCCGTACCGCACCAATCTAGAAGAGACAAAAGAAATTCAGCGACAAGTGCAAGCACTCATGGAAAAAGGGTATGTATGCGAAAGTCTTAGTCCTTGTGCCGTTCCTGTCATTCTTGTTCCTAAGAAAGATGGTACATGGAGAATGTGTGTAGACTGTAGAGCTATCAACAATATTATCATTCGTTATCGTCATCATATTCCTAGGTTAGATGATATGCTTGATGAATTGAGTAGCTCTACTATCTTTTCTAAGATTGATTTGCGTAGTGAATATCATCAAATTAGAATGAAACATGGTGATGAGTGGAAGACAGCTTTTAAAACAAAATTTGGATTGTATGAATGGTTAGTGATGCCTTTTGGTTTATCTAATGCTCCTAGTACATCATGCGATTGACGAACCATGTTTTGAGACACTTTATTGGAAAATTTGTGGTAGTTTATTTTGATGATATTTTGATATACAACCGCTCATTGAAAGAACATGTTGTACACATTAGACAAGTACTAGAAGTGCTAAGGACTGAACAATTGTATGCTAATCTTGAGAAGTGTATATTTTGCACAAACAAAGTGGTGTTTTTATGCTATGTTGTTTCAGCTCATAGAATTGAAGTCGATGAATCTAAAATTAAAGCTATTCAAAATTGGGCTATCTCTGTCAATGTTAGTTAAATTCGTAGCTTTCATGGACTTGCTAGTTTTTATCGACGTTTTGTGAAAGATCTTAGCACCATTGCTGCCCCATTAAATGAATTAACTAAAAAGGGAGTTGCTTTTGAATAGGAAAAATCACAAGAAAAGGCTTTTGCTGAATTAAAGAAAAATATTTGACTGAAGCACCATTGCTTGTTTTACCTGATTTCACTAAAACTTTTGAGATTGCATGTGATGGTAGTGGAATAGGTATTGGTGGTGTTTTGATGCAAGAAAGAAAACCTGTTGCATATTTCAGTGAGAAACTTCATGGTGCACAATTGAATTACTCAGTTTATGACAAAGAATTATATGCTCTTGTGCGCGTTTTAGAGACTTGGCAACATTATCTTTGGCCTAAATAATTTGTTATTTAATCTGATCATGAAGCTTTGAAATATTTGAAAGGTCAAGCAAATCTTAATCGTAGACATGCTAAGTGGGTTGAATTTATTGAAACTTTTCCATACATTATTAAATACAAGAAAGGCAAAGAGAATGTGGTAGCTGATGCATTGTCTAGAAAGAATGTGCTTTTAACTCAGTTGGAAGTAAAGGTGCTTGGATTAGAGAGTTTGAAAAAATTATATGCTTCCGATCATGAATTTTTAGTACCATATTCTAATTGCAAAGATGGGAAAGGGTGGGAAAAGTTTCATGTTCATGATGGTTTTCTCTTTCGTATGAACAAGCTATGCATTTCAGAATCTTCTGTGCGTTTGCTACTATTGCAGGAATCTCATGCAGGAGGACTAATGGGACATTTTGGAAAAGAGAAGACGTACATGATGTTGGCCGATCACTTCTATTGGACTAAGATGAGGCGAGACGTCGAGCGGTTTGTTCAAAGATGCATCACATGCCATAAAGCGAAGTCAAAACTCAATCCACATGGTTTGTAAACTCCACTTCAAATTCCTAGTGCACCTTGGGAAGATATTAGTATGGATTTTGTGTTAGGATTGCCTAGAACTAATAGGGGGAGGGACTCTGTTTTTGTTGTTGTGGATAGATTTTCAAAGATGGCACACTTTATTTCTTGTCATAAGAGCGACGATGCGTCGCATGTAGCTGACTTGTTTTTCAGGGAGATTATGAGATTACATGGAATGCCAAGAACTATTGTGTCAGATCGTGACGTCAAGTTTATGAGTTACTTTTGGAAGACTTTGTGGGCTAAGCTTGGGACGAAGCTGCTCTTTTCAACAATTTGTCATCCACAAACCGATGGACAAACAGAGGTGGTGAACCGTACACTCTCAATGCTGCTGCAAACAATGATTAAAAAGAACTTAAAGGAGTGGGAAGATTGTCTACCGCATGTCGAATTTGCATATAATAGGGCGGTGCATTCTACAACTCAACTGTGTCCATTTGAGGTGGTGTATGGTTTTAAACCAATCACGTCACTTGATTTAATGCCACTTCCATTACAAGAACGTACTAATATGGATGCTTCGAAGCGGGCGAATTTTGTGAAAATGCTCCATGAAAAGACTAAAGAGGTAATTGAACAGAAGGTACGTGCTTATGCTTCTAAAGCTAACAAGTCTAGAAAGCAATTGTTATTTGAACCAAGTGACCTAGTGTGGGTACACCTTCGCAAAGAACGCTTTCCGGAGAAGCGTAAATCCAAGGTGATGCCTCGTGGTGATGTCCCTTTTAAAGTACTTGCTAAGATCAATGATAATGCCTACAAGATTGAACTTCCAGGAGATGATTATGGAGTCAGTACTACTTTTAATGTTGCTGATTTGTCAGTATTCTTTGGTCAAGACGATACAGAGTCGAGGACAACTCCTTTTCAAGAGGGGGAGGATGATGAGGACCGGCAGCAGGCCCAGCTTGCCCAAGGCCCAAGTGCGGACGCCGCCGCCGCCAGATATATATGTTGCACGGATGGATAGAACGGAGGATGACTATATATTTTCCTTGGAGAAAAGTGTTACTCGCTGGAGTCTTGCTGTTGGTGATAGCAAGATCCTTACTCTCATCGAGAGGATGACACTCTGGGAATGGGGCAAATTTTCTTGTTTATTTCTCACACAAATGCCACACCAACCTGAGGGGTTGGGGATACAAATTTATAGGCCGCTAACCAGCCAAGCATATGCCAAGATGCTAGTCCTAGATGCTAGTCTAAAGCTGTCCTAAAGCTAGTCTAAGATGCTGTCCTTAAAGGAGATGCTGTCCTTAAAGGAGTCAAGATGCTGTCCTTAAAGGAGATGCTGTCCTAAAGAGAGAAGAAACAACAACACAACAACAACACAATGACTTATCCATCACTCTCCCCTAAGTCTTGTGCGTCGCCTTGTGGAAAAGTTGAACCACCCGACCCTAGAGCGAGCTCGAGGAATTTGACCCTCCCAAGAGGCTTGGTGAGCAGGTCCGCAAGTCGATCCGTGGTGTTGATGTAGCTCGCCTTGATGTCGCCTTCATCCAACGACCCTCGGATGAAGTGGTACTTCACCCGGATGTGCTTGCTCCGCTCGTGGAAAACGGGTTCTTTGCGAGCCGAGCGGACTTGTTGCCCACCCCGAGCGCCACCGCCGGTGTCTTTGCCGAGAGATCACCGCGCCGAGCGAGCCGTAGCGCTCGAGTCGGCGGTGGACGCCGCTATGTACTCGGCCTCACACCGACAGGCCACCACCGCCGCTGATCGATCGCCACCTAACGAGGCACTTGCCGAGGAAGAAGAGAATCCCGCTTGTGCTCTTGCCGGTGTCGATGTCGCTGCGTGGTCGCCGCCGCTGCATTCGGCGAAGTGTGCCGCGCGGACACCTCGGGTAGTGCAAGCCGTAGTCGGAGGTGCCCGCAACGTAGCGGAGGATCCTCTTCACGACCCCGATGCTCGCCGTTGGTCGCCGATGAACCGACCGACGAGCCGGCGCGAACGCCAAATCGGGCGCGTGTGGGCGAGGTAGCGAAGGTCGCCCACAATGCGCCGCAGATCGCGTCGCGTCCACCTCCTCCGCCGTGCTCTCACGACTCGGCTTCACCTCTCATCCATAGGAGTGTGGGTGGGTTGCGATCGGTGAGCCCGCCACTGACGGCGGTGCGCTTGGCGAGGCGGTCCGACGAAGGGAGATATCGGAGCTGTCCCGGTGGACCTCGATCCCGTGTAGAAGGAGAGGAGCCCCAAGTCGCTCATCCGAAGACGGTCTTCATTTCGCCTTGAACGCCTCGACCTCGGCCTCCTTGGAGCCGGTGATCACCAGTCGTCGCCGACGACGCCACCGCCAGGACGTTGCCGCTTTGCCCCGCCAGACCGCAGCCGTGTGCGCTCTGCTGGAACCCCATTTGCTTGAGAGGAGTCCAGCCTTAGCGCCTGTGCTCGTGGTGCTCGCCGCAAGCCGTAGAGGGCCTTGCGTGGCGGAGAACCTTGCCCTCCTTGCCGGGATGACGAATCCCGCGGTGACGGACGTGGCCTCCTCCTTCAAGTCGCCGTTGAGGAAGGCGGACTTAACGCCCATGTGATGGACGCGCCAATCCTCCCGGGCCGCAAGTGCGAGGAGTAGACGAACGGACTCCATGCGCGCGACGGGTGCGAAGGCATCATCGGTCGACTTCTCCTGCCGCGCGAAGCCTCGTGCCACCAAGCGAGCCTTGTGCTTGACGATGGCGCCGCTTCATCCCGCTTCGCCTTGAACACCCACTTAAGGGTGATCGCGCGGTGGCCGGCAGAAGATCCGCCAGCCTCCCACGCTCGTTCCGCTGCGGCGTCCATCTCCTCTCGCATCGCGCACGCCATGCCGCGTCTTTCTCCGCCTCGGCGACGGAACGAGGCTCGCCGTCGTCCCGCGCGAGGTGCGCTCGCCGCGGTCGTCGCGCGCGCTTCAGGGACCGGCCGCCGCCGAGGAGGTCGCCCACGGTACGGTAGCGCAGAGGCTCGCCGTCGTGGTAGGCGTCGACGCGTCCTCGCCGTGAGACAATGAGTAGCGAACTCCACCATGCGCCGCCGCCGTGGACCGGCCGTTGGGGTCGATCCGGTGGTGTGGCCGCCGGTGCGGGAGTGGGGCGAGCCGTGCCGAAGGTGGTGGAGCACTCGCCGAGCCGGTGGCGAGCAAGGTGTCGAGGTGGGCGAGCTTGGTGAAGACGAGCCGCTAGCTCCCGGCTCTCGGCGTGGGCGTGATCGACAACAAAGTCCCTAAGAGTTGAAGTCGAACCGCCGCCCACCGCCTTGTCCCACGCCCACCTCGCCCGCCGTCGAACACAACGCCACGCGAGATGCGGACGCTACCAGGTGACAGGTCGAGGATGCGGTGAGGCCTTCAACCTCCGCGTGGCCGGCGAACACTCCGAGTGCTCCGCCGCCGAGCTTACCGATGTGGCCAAGCTCCTTGGCGAACGCGAGGAGCCAAGACCCGCAAGTGGGAGACCGCCGGCTTGCGCTCGTGCCAAGCCTCGTCACGGCGTCCCGCCCGAGCGCCTTGGTAGGCGAGCGGTTGAGGATGTAGACGGCCGCCACCACCGCCTCTCCCGTAAGATAGCCGCATCCCCGCTGAGGAGAGCCCGAGCCATCCCCACAACCGCCTGTTGCGCTGCCGACGACGCCGCTCGCTGCGGGCAGTGCGGGCGGAGTAGTGGCGCCAATGCCCTCATCGCCGCAAGACGACGCGACCACCGCCGTGAATTCGCGCCGTTGTCTGTGGCGCAAAGACGTGCGCTTGCGCCGCGACTCGCCTCCACAGCAGCTGCGGCGCTCGATGGCGCCCGCAGCCTCTCCTTGCCGCCGAGGACCATCACCCACATGTAGCGGAGAGGTCGCCGACGAGCAGCAGGAAGTAGCGCCGTCCTCCGGTGTGGCGGTGTCACCGGCCACACAAGTCCCCGTGCACGAGCTCGAGCCTCTCCTTGGCTCTAAACTCGCCCGCCGAGGAAAGGGAGTCGCCTGCGCCGTCAACACGCAGACGCCGCAGAACGCTCCACATGGTCAAGGCACGGCAAGCCTCGCACCATTTCCGTAGCACCGAGCCGCCTGGGGCCTCGGTGAAGGTGCCCAAGCGGTCGTGCCATCGCCACGCCGCCGTCCGACGAGCGGCGAGACAGAGGGGTTGTGCCACCGCACGTGAAGAATGTAAAGTCGATTTGCGCCTCGTTACCTTGGCAAGAAGGCGGCGCGAAGATCCCAAATCCGCAGCACCGTGCTCTATCTCGACACGCGAGCCGTTCTCATCCAGCCGTCCCAAGCCGATGATGGAGTTCCGCAGATCGGGATGTAGTAGACGCCGCGAGCACCTGTGCTCACGGACACGGTGGTGAAGATGACGGAGCCGACGCCTTGATTTCCACGAGGCGCCCCAAACTTGACGGAGCCTCGACGCTAGAGTCAAACTCGACGAAGAGCTCCGCCGACCGGTCATGTGATGGGTGGCGCCAGTGTCGAGGCACCACCCGCCGATCTTGTCGCGCCGGAGCCGTAGCCGAGGAGGGCATGTGCTTTGGCTCGTCAAGGTGGAGGAGAGCCACCGCAGGCCGGTGCGGCGGAGATAGTTCGGTGCTCGCATGAGCAATGAACGAGCCGGCGCTCCTCCGCCACGCGACATGGGCTCGCCACGCCGTGGTCGCCGACAATCCGGGCTCAATGACCAAGCTTGCCGCAGCTTGTGGCAAGAGTCGTCTCGTGCGCCTTTGCTTGCCGCCAGCCGCCACCACTGGCGCCCACGGTCATCACCTCGGCGCGCCCTCGCGCCCTGCTCGGCGTCTTTGCGTGGCTTGCCGCGCTTGCCACGCTTGTGGTCGCTGTCGTGGAAGAAGGCTCTTTCTTCTCGTCACCTTGGTCGCGCCCACCGCTCCCGAGTGAGGAGGAGCTTCCGCCAATGGTGACAGTCCCGAGAGACGCGTGGCTCATCGTTGTCAACGACCTTGAGGCGACCAGCGCCTCCTCGATCGTCATCGCGGAGAGGTCCAGCAGAGACTCGATCGAGCGAGCCATCCGCTTGTACTTCTGGGACGCAGCGGAAGAGCTTCTCCACGCCTCTCTCTCGCCGTAAGTGTCGTCGCCGAACCGCACTAACTCAGCAATGAGTGTTGAGACGGAGAGCAAAATCATCAACGTCCTCACCGCTTGAAGGCCGTGTTCTCCCACTCTTGCGTAGTGCCCGCAATGTAGACTTGCGCGCGCGGTCGCCGCCGTGCGTCTTTGCAGCGATGGCGTCCCAAGCTTCTTTGGCACCGCTTGTTGGTAAGCGAGAATCGCATCTCGGGCGGGATCGCAGCGGCGATGAGCATCCAGCGCCGCCGATCCCGGTCGTAGTCGACGCCGCCAGATCGGATCGCATCCCACATATGCCGCACCGAGCTTTACCTCATCACCGCGCCCACTCGACGTAGTTGGTCTTGGTGAGGTAGGCCACCGCCGCCGGGCCGACGCCCCCGACGACGGCACGGTACTCGTGGTGACCTAGGTACCGAACCGGGAGAGAGCGCGTCGCTGTGAAGGCCGCGCTCTCGTCAACCCGCACGCCACCGCCGCGCGCGCTCCTCCAGAGCGCCACCGCGCATTCGCGTCGCTGCGCCGCCGCGCGCTCGTGGCGGCGCGGCCGCCATCGCGCCACTCGCCGCGCGCGCCTCCTCTTGCCGCTCAAGATCTCGCTTGGCGCGCCATCGCAGAGATGGAGCCGTTCTTTGCCGCCAGCAGCCTTGACCTCGACTCTGCCGCCGCGCGCGCGCACCGCCGCCGCCGCCGCTTCCACCTCCGCTCGCTGCTGCCCGCCTCCGCCGCCGCCTTTGACGCCCTTTCGCGCCGCCGGCGTCTCTGCCGCCGCTGCTGCCATACTGCTGCTGCTGCGCGAAGCTTCGGCCGTCACGACGCCGCGTGCTCGAGCGGCCGAAGCGCTAAGATCGCCTGCGGACATGGCGCGCTACTAGGGGCTGTTGCGTGGAGGAGGTCTGCTTCGACGAAGTTCTTGCCCGCCTCCGGAGAGGAGTGAGCGGGACAATGAGCCGCTGCTTCTTTGCCGGTGTAGTCTTCTTCCGCGAGGCCGAGAAGGAGATGAGCAGGAGATGCTCAAAGCACTGAGGATAGTATGGCTCGATACCACTTGTTACTCATTGAGTCTTCTTTGTTGGTGATAGCAAGATCCTTACTCTCATCGAGAGGATGACACTCTGGGAATGGGGCAAATTTTCTTGTTTATTTCTCACACAAATGCCACACCAACCTGAGGGGTTGGGGATACAAATTTATAGGCCGCTAACCAGCCAAGCATATGCCAAGATGCTAGTCCTAGATGCTAGTCTAAAGCTGTCCTTAAAGGAGATGCTGTCCTTAAAGGAGATGATGTCCTTAAAGGAGTCAAGATGTTGTCCTAAAGAGAGAAGAAACAACAACACAACAACAACACAATGACTTATCCATCAAAAAGTTCACGTAACGTGAAGATGGTTGGATGAACTTTGTACACAGAGATTGATATTTTGTTAGCTACTCAAATTCAATAGAAAGTTTGTGAATTCTTGCAATTTGAGATCGTTCAACCTTTCTGCTGGGAATTGGGAGCGCGATAGGGCTTCGCCTGGTGGTTGTGAAGTTCGGCGCGTGTGTTCTTGCGAATTAAAGAGCGTTCGTTCTTGCATTAGCAACGGAGGATCGCTACGATTCGAGAGGCTACACGTGAGTATCCAATTCTACGTCGAGAAGATCGGGCGACCCTGTATCAAAGCATGTAATTCCCAGCTGAACTAAAGACATCCAGTGATAAGGAGCAGTAGGGCGAAATCAGCCAGGAAATCCAGTGGAAGCTTTCATGCAGCTACCATTCTACCAATACCATGAAGCTCATATGCTACCAAACAAGTCCCCACTAAAGAACTCCCGTAATCAACCAGATCTCGAGCTCGTGCACTGGAATATTGGATCTCGGCCACTCCACAGAGGAATCAAGGAGGGAGGAAGCGTGAGGAGATCAAGAGGGCGGCGGGTTTGAGGGAGATGGAACTTACGGTGAGGAGGTTGTTCATGGCGGCGGCGAGGTGGTTGACTAGTCATAATGATGATGGAGCTCAAGCCACCGGGGCATGGGGGTAAGCCGCTATCCTCCACTCACCGTCGCCGGGATCGCGGGTTGGCGGATGCTCCTCACCAATCGCCGAAGAACTCTAGGGTTTCTTTGCTGGGGACGGGAAAGAATCGCGCAAGATCGGCTCAAGCCGTGCCGATGCGGCCGCCGATATCGGCAGAGATAATGGGCCGGCTAGTTTCATGGGCTTCGTTTCCAACAGTATTGGGCCAGAACGTATCGACAGCTATCGGAACGTATCGAATACGTGTGACGATTATCTATATTTTTTCATACGTAAATTACGCCGGTACTTGCCGATACTGTATCGCATATGCGTACAGCAACTCCGGGCCGTATCGGTGCTTCCTAGCCAAGGATCTCCTGATCTGAGAGCCTTGAGAACCTGACAATAGCACAACGGCTTTGAATGGGTTCAATGATTTTAGATGAGGTATTGCACGCAAGGGCAAATCTCATGGTGTTGGAATATATCTCCATTGTTCTTCTCAGTGCTTGTTGTGCCCCTGATGTCATGCTGAATATAGCAAGTGTGAGGTCCAGACAGACACAAAAAGTTACCTATACTAAAAAGATTATGACAAACAAAACCTCTGAACTTCAATTTTTAAGCCTACAAAAGAATTTAGCATTACTCCTACAGATGGAGTTGCCACAGGGTTTCTTCATTTTCGATATTGTCTGACACAATCCTATACCTATAGCTCCTAAGGGGGCGTTCGTTTTAACGATGGCTTCTGTTTTTTGCTGAAATTTCACTGTAGCTGACTTTTTTTAATGTTGCTAATTTGGTTTTTGGGTATAATTAAATTTAAAAAAATATAAAAATAAAAAATATATTAGCCCATCATGGACAATACAAAGGAACACGAGAAAAAAAAGAAAAATGCAAAAAAACCCAAAAAATCTAAAATAATTCAGAAAAAAAATGAATTACTGAAGAGTGATAAAAAAGCTGAAGCTGGAAAAAAACTGAAACGAGCGGTTAGTGGGTTCTCTTCTCTTTTTTCTCAAATTTCTGTGCAACCAGGATAGAATGGGCATTTCTAAACTCATGATCTGGTACCGTACTAGTAGTAGCCTTGCTTGAGTGTGCAAAAACAATCAATGGTGAACTAAAAACAAAGTTTCTAAGATATTATTCTCTAGTTTCACAAACTACCCCCCATCTACATCAATCCAGCTAAGGGATGGCGTTACCTGTCAGCCTCATCCAATATGACGATCTTGTGCCGCCCCGGCTGCAGCGTGACCTTCTTCTGCGTGAACATCTTGATCTTGCTCCGCACCACAGCCAACCCTCTGCAAAAGCACGAATCAACCATCACACAACCAATCCACACGGCTCCGATTCGCCAGTACAAAATCACGTCACGGTTGCAGCAACCTGTCGTCCAAGGCGTTGAACTCGAGCACGGCCTCCCGGTAGCTGGGCCCAGCAGCTCGTGCGCCAGCGCCAGGATGCTCGTCGTCTTCCCAGTCCCCGGAGGCCCCTGCGCAAAAGGGTAGAGGAGATGGCATGAGTTGTGCTGTTCTGTGGGAGCGCGCGCGCAAGGTGTTCGAGGAAATGTCTCCTACGGAGAGGATGAGGTTGGGCATGTTGCCGTCGCGGGTGATGACCTCGAGGCGACGGCGTCGAAGTTTCCGACGATGTCCGCGACGCGGGTGGGGCGGTACTTCTCCACACACGGGATGTCGTAGGCGTCGGCGGGGGCGGCGGCGGAGGTGGAGGCCATGGCGCTGGGTGTGGGTTGCGCGGAGTGAGGGAAAACCGCGCGGTTGTGGAGGGAAAAGGGGGAAATTGCCAAGCCAGCGGCGCGAGGGTTCTCTTTGGGATCTGGGCCGCTCTGAGAGGTCCGTATCCTCTGCCTTCGGGGCAAACGGCAAAGATAACCGTTGCTTTCATCCCCGCCGTCACGCCGGACATCATCAAACATATGGTGCACGCTCACATGACTCACTTACGGACCGAGTGTCCATCTACTCACAGTCCAAGCACTCATGGAGTGAAATGAAGTTACAGAGAATCTTGACAATATAAGTGAAATAAAGCTATATAGAGTCTTAAAAATATAAGTAAAATGAAGACACAGAGAGCCTTGACAATATAAGTGAAAACCAACACGAGTGAAATGAAGCTACAGAGAGTCTTGACAATATAAGTGAAATGAAGCTAGAGAGAGCCTTGATAATGTAACTCGTGGCCATCTGAAATACCCTCAAAATGAATAACAATTAATTAAGAAAGCATCAATATTAGGAAATAATGCATAAACAACAACAATGGATGTGACCCCTACCATCAGTAGTTGTGTATAACTACCAATAAATTCATAATCCTGAACGTATTTGCTGCAATTCCCCAACCTTTCCTCAGCAAATGATTGAGGTGGTGCTTCTTGTCTCCCCTTTTCATCCTATTAGCTGACTACTATAAGAATTTTTCTTTACAACTAAATATTAGAGAAACATTTTAAGTTGTTCTGGCTTGCTGTACATGCTTACCTCAGGATTTTTTTTGGATTCTTGCTTCTTTGTCTTGTGCAACTTTTCAATCCAGTTCCTCTTTCTCTTTGATCCACTATTCCGCTTTTCTTTTTTCTTGAGTCCAGTAGCATGAAAATTCAGATGACTTTTTGCCAAGCTTCAGATCACATTCGCCAAGTGTCACAGAAGTTTCAAATTTGTCAATTTTTCACAAAAAAACAGATTTTGGCATAAACAATGGTCTCGCCTGCCACACTCCGTCCGTGGCCACGCTCGGCCCATGGCCACCGGCCGCTGCTGTACCTACCCCTGTTGCATCAAATGCTCGCCACCATCTGCAGCCTTGCCTTTCCGCGGATTACCTCATGCCGCTCGCCGTTGCGCTCCTCACCCACAACCACCGTAACTCCCGCACACCGGTTGTTGGCCCTTGTGCTCGCTTAGCGCCTCTCCCTCACACTAGTCGTCGCCACTCATGCCTGCTCGCCATTGATCCTGCATGTGGTCCACTCGCCATTCTGATCCTGCAATGTTGGTCGTCGTCGCACAAATCCGAAGCACGAGGGGAGGGAGAGGGAGAATTCGGAAAATGATATGCAGTACAGACACGTCATACGTACGCAAAAGGGCTGTGGACGCGTGCGAAAAACAAACACGGGATCGGACGATTCGGGTACATCTTGTAGGGGCACGGAATTGATTATTGTACGTTGGTTTAATTTTGCACGGTATACTGTGCATTATTTTTTCTCAGGAAAGAAATAGGAAAAAGAAAAAGGCAAAAGACTCTCCGGTCTCCAAACCATCCAATTCCATTCCCCTGGAAGAAGAGACTTGTTCCTCTCGATCTCGCAGGGGTTCCCTCGATGGCGACGCCTCGCTCTCCGAGCACCCGCGGCGACGCGCTCCTTGACTCGGCGCCGCTGCTCGGCGTGGCCAGCGGCGGGGGCCGACCTCGAGGGAACGCGCTTCGCCGGCCGTCGCTCCGCGGCGCGGCGCGGCTGCTGCGCCGCAGCGGGCGGCGTGCGATGCGGGAGCCGTCGGTGCTGGTACGGGAGGCGGCGGCGGAGCACCTCGAGGAGCGGCAGGCGGACTGGGCCTACTCCCGCCCCGTCGTGGCGCTCGACCTCTTCTGGAACCTCGCCTTCATCACCGTCGCTGCGGTCGTGCTCGTGCTCAGCCGCAACGAGAACTCTCCCTTGCCGCTCCGGACCTGGGTCGCCGGCTACGCTTTACAGTGCGTCGTCCACATTGTCTGCGTCGCCATCGAGTACCGGATGCGCCACGGCCAGCGCGGCTGGGGCCCAGCACCCGCGGACGAGGAGAGGGGCGGTGATGGCTCGTCCTCGTCTAGCGATGAGGATGTCAGGGAGCACGATCGTCGTGGTCGCCGCACCGGTTGCGTCAGGTAATTTTGAAGGATCTGACAAGTAGGAGAGATTTCCAAGCTAGCTACAGTCCGTGTCTAATAATTTCTCTTTCGCGTGTTAGTGTTGTCTCAAGCTACCTAGTAAGTGGAGCAACTCAGGTTTACGGATTACGTTAGTGTAGTTTCTAGCGGAAGGTTCCTTATGGTTGCCCGTAGTCATGGTGTTAATGAAGGTGTTAAAATTGGGGCATTGTATTTGTATGGCTGTCCACCATGCCATGAAGAAAGACAGGTGAGTACAGAAGTTGGGTCAGTGTTACCCAGTCCTGCAATGATAGGTCGTATAAATGGGTTGCTGTTCCACGATGTTCTATAATGTTTTATTTTGCTGTTGTTTGTGGATTGGGGTGAATAGAGCAAACTCGCTGATCTATAGAAGGCCAGAGCGGATTCTTCATACAAAGTGATGACTAAATACTGTTACGAAGTTCACTCCACTCTGTTATGTCCAGATTTTTTTTGCCTAGTCTTCTCTTCTAGGTGGGCTTCTATTGCCAAAGGGGTTTAAGTAATCTAGTGTTTCTTCTTTGGATGATGTCTGCTATGATTATAAAACCTTCCTAAATTCAATTAGGGTTGAACAAATGAATCTGTAAATTAGTCTTCCTCTTAATAAATTAGAAAAGAAAAGGCATACCTCAGCATTGTTGTTGTCTTGTTGTATACCTATGTTATTTTGCAATGTGTCAAAAAAATTTGAGGCCTGCTCTATGCGGTAAAGGCTTGTGTTGGGTTCAATCTTCATTAGAATTTAGAAGGAGCTGCATAATATGTTTAGGTTTCTATTTTGGAGCAAATGGAGATGTAGAATCTATGAAATTTGGTGTTTAGTGAAGAGATACATTGTACCATCTACTGATATCTGTTCTGATAGGTCAAGTAAAATACGATAGTGGCCCCAAGTGCTTGATATTTTAGGCCACAATATTGCAGTCATGTTGAATTGATTGTTCTCTTCTATTTATTGCCTGTAATGTCAACCAATGATCATCTTTGTGTTTGCTTTGCTTTACTTCTTTAACCCAGGCCAACAAAATCATACAAATTTCTCTAGTTATGAGTACATTCACGAAAACATGCTTCTTGTGCTGGTGGATATCAATATAACTTCTTCTGAATGTCAAATGTGCAGCAAGTTGGTACAATGCCTTTATTTAGGAGACACATAGTATAATATGGACATTGTGTTGTAATGCTTGGCATATGTACCAGTTGCAGTTACAGGAGTCACTCTACAGTAATGTTGCCTATTTTCCGTCCACATAAATGATAAATGGACACGGGGATCGTCCCTTGTTCTAAAAAAAAGGCATTATACCGCAGTTGGTCACCTCTGCATCTCTGTTAGGCCTTGTTTGGGAGCCCAAATCCCTTGCCCATCCCCGTGGATGGGCCGGGATTTTAGTTCAAACTCCCGGCCCATCCACGGAGGGATTTTGGGCTCCCAAACAAGGCCTTATCGTTCTAGCCAGTTGGATGACTTTGCTATTTCCTCATTCATGCAATACATTTCCTCATTCATGCAATACACTTGTATTTTATTCTTTATCCTATTATCTGAATTGTATGTCTCATGGCTTATAGATGCGCAGCCTGGTTTCTTTAGTTTTGTTGAGCATTATAGCAACTGTTACTGTCATACCAGCTGTTAATTCATTTCGTGTGTATTTAAATATTTATATTATGTGATCTCTTCTAAGAACATTAATGTTTCAGCACGCAATATCTCTGGCATGTCTTGTACCTGATAATATTATTATGGTTTACTCCGGCAGTATCGCAAAGCATCTGGAGTCTGCTAATACAATATTCTCTTTCATATGGTGGATAATTGGATTTTACTGGATATCTGCTGGAGGTGAAGAGGTTATCCATGATGCACCTCAACTTTACTGGTATACATCTTGTAAATTAACAGTCGATTTATCGTATTGTCCTCATTTATTTGTTTGCTATTGTAAACATGTTTCCATATGGTTTGCTTTGCAGGCTTTGCATAGTCTTTCTGGCATTTGATGTGTTCTTTGTTGTATTCTGTGTTGCTCTGGCATGCATAATTGGTATTGCTGTTTGTTGTTGCCTCCCTTGCATTATAGCAATTCTGTATGCTGTCTCTGATCAGGTATGGCTTTTCAAGTATGTGTAATATAACAATATTTATATTAACATTGATATGACATTCTTGCAATAGATAACCTTTTGTATAATCGGATTGAATTCAGGAAGGAGCATCTGATGATGACATTAGCCAAATTCCAAGATACAAATTTCGGAGGACGGATGAGCCTGATAAGCAAGCTGTTGATGCCACGGGGCCTTCTGGTGGAATAATGACAGAGTGTGGCACCAACCAACCTATCGAGAGAGTGCTTGCAGCTGAAGATGTAGTAAGTTCTCATGCTTTGATATTTTGGATACGAATAATGTTGGACTTAACAATGCATGAGGCGCTACAATGCAGAACCTTCATCACATTGTTCATTCATCATGACTGCTATCATGTCTAGTGAATGAAATGCCATGAAATAATTATGTGCTTGCTTTTAGTCAGCTCATATGTCTTGATCAAATACTTCTGGCTTTGGAGCCATGTACTCCAACATTTAAGATCCCTTTTCCTCATCATTTTCGCTTGATCAATTCAGGAGTGTTGCATTTGCCTTTCTGCATATGATGATGGTGCGGAGTTGCGTGAACTCCCTTGTGGGCACCATTTTCACTGTGCCTGCATTGATAAGTGGCTGCACATCAACGCAACATGCCCCCTGTGCAAGTTCAATATTCGGAAAAGCAGCAGTAGCAGTGGAAGTGAAGAAGTATGAGTGTCCTCCACTTGAGAATGCCGATCCATTTCGACTTCACATTTGCGTCTCTGCTAATGTAACTCCAGGACATGACCAGTGTAAATTTTTGTATCCTAAATGTGCCAATAGTGTCAATTATTAAAGTGACTCAAATTGCTGTTCATATTACATAAATAGTCGCTTGGAATATATGCTTGTTACTTCGTGAGTTTATATTTGAGTGATTCAAACTTTTCCCAGCTTCTGTGTCAGATGACAGCGTCATAATTTCCTACTTGAATGGTTTTTGCCTGACAAAGCATTCCGGCCGGTGGTCATTTTCTACAGCAAGATCACAGAGCTGATGAAAGAAGCCATGGATAGCTCGGGGCTGTTGAATTGTTGCGGTGAAAATGCACTGTCCTGCGAATGACCTCGTGCGGTAATTCTCGGTCATTCTGTAGAGTGCCTCATACTTCAAGTCTGTATACTTCACAACTGAAGCATTTTACTGAGCTGGGAGTCATGCAATGGGAACTGCTACATTTTCACTTCTAGTGAAGATTCTACCTTCGTATCTTTCCAGAGAAAGGCAGTGGTTTGCTCGGTCGGTTGTTAAATAAAAGGTAAAATATTCGAAATTCGAGCTGGAATGTAGCCGTTCTGGAATCTCGCATCGAACGAGGACCACGATGGTCTATATTGGTCTGCCATCCATCAGCTTTGAATACCCAAAATGGCCATGGAAAATTCAAATCACCCACTTGTGAACACTGCATAGTCTAATTTGAAACGCATAAATTTCACAGAAATTTGGTGAGAATCTCATAGGAATTTTGAACGAAATAATACAAATCCACAAGATTCCTGTATTCCAAACAACCCATCAATTTGGTCAACCAGCTATTCCGTTTCAAAAGAGTTGATCAACTAGAGCGCCGCCAAAAAAAAGATTTCGAAAGGAGAAAGACGACCGTACCCGGTACGCGTCTAGTGTCCACTCCTTTCGAAAGACGGCCGTACCCGGTACGCGTCTAGTACTCTAGTGTCCACTGTCCGGTGTGCTATCGTTTACTGCGTTGCGGGCCCTACGCGGCTGCTGTTTCTCGTTCCTGTTCCTTTGTTTTTTTTGTTCACGCGTGCGGCCTTGTTTCACCACACCAAAACCCTCCAATTTTCCCATTAATTTTCCGATCCATCTGTCTTCCTCAGCTGCTTTGTCTGTGCACTCCGCACTCGCAGTCGCAGCCCCGCAGGACGCAGCTATTCCTCATTTCCTCTCCTTCTCCGCCTCCCCCAAACCCTCGAGAAGCTCCGCGCGCGAGCAGGAACTGCGGCGGCGATGGACCCGGCGTCGCTCCTGGAAGCGTATCGCCGCGACCGGCGCCGCCTTCTGGGTTTTCTCCTCTCCGCCGCCGGCGGTGGCGGCCGCGCAGTCGACCTCTCCCGCGTCGACCTCGACGCCGTCAGCGCCGACTACGCCCTCGAGTGCGTCGCCTCCGGTAAGGCAACCCCCCCAATGCACGCGCGAGCCGTATGTGCGTGTTTGAGGTGGGGCGTTTGGAATTGAACAAATCTGATGGTTGGTCGCTCGTGTGTTTGAATTAAACCAGGCGCGCAGTTTGATGCATCAGAGGCCACCAGGAGGTACTTCGACGAGAGGAGGTACCCGATCATGGTATGGGTGAACTGATCACTCGAAATTTCCTCTCCATTTCAGATCGAACTGATTTCGTTACTTGTTTATTGGATAATTGCTCCTGAGCACGAATGTTTTTTTTGGGGGGGGGGGGGGGACGGGAGCTAAAACTGACTCTAGTAGTTTTTTTTTCTAGTTATGCATTTAAAATGCGTGTAATCACTACAATAGGAACATGACTCAACCATAGTTTGCCCCTGCTAAGCCTATGTTGTAATGAACTCTGCTGAGAGTTTTACCTGATTTTAGCAGTACAATGTAATAAGCATTTCTCTTCTAATTTTAATCTGTCAGATTTTCCCCCCAACCTACTCTGTACATAAATCTTCTTGATCTCGTAGTTGCTGATTTCCCTCCATGCTTTTGGAGGTTTCTAAATGTCTACCGCAAGAATAAAGGCCTTGGATTCAGTTGAGTTTTCCATTTCTCCTTCCTGATTATACATACAAAATTTAATAAAATGAGTACTGTCTTCTGGCATTGACAAACAATCACTAGGCACTCTATATATTGTTACCCGCAATTTTTGTGGAAAGTTATGATAATCCTCCGTATATTTATTTGCAGATAATTAATTACTCTCATTTGCCATAGTGTTTGATGTTTTGCTTGAAGTGGACCTATTACACCTTGATCTGCAATTCACAAATTCTGGAAGTTAAATAGTAGTTTACCCATGAAATACTGCTTGGAATTTTTCTGTAACTGTTATGAATTTTTCATTCAACAGACGAGGTCGCCATCAAGGAACTCATATTTTCTTCTTTCGAGGCCAGAACTCTCTGGTTCCCCTCCAAATAAAGCAGCACCTGACATTGGGCCCCAAGCACCTGCAGAAGAGAACTCAAGTACAATAAGGCAACCTAGTGATTCTTTTAGAGTAGCCATTAACATTTCGGGAACATCCTATGGTACCAAGGATGTTAGTTTGGAAGATATTTCTCCTCAGCAAGTAAAGAAAATGGATATCCTTTCTCTAGGTCTACCTAGATTAAGCACAGGTAGAAAATTGTACATGGTTCATTTGTGCTGTGCTCTGTTTTTTTTACTTTGGATATAACTCCCCTGAATTTTCAATAGATATATGATATCCCGTAAGTTATTTTCAATTTTTCTAATTTTTTTTTGAGTTTTCTTGAACTGATTGTATGCATTTTATTCACCCTTTAAAGAATTGTCTGATGATGATATAAGAGAAACAGCGTATGAGGTCCTTCTGGCTTCTTTATTTGTCAGGTAATTTTCACATAAACGTGTCTGCATGATTGTTTGCATACATGCATGGTGTATATTCATATTTACATTATACATTTATTATTCTAATCTCTTCCTTAATGCTATGTATCCAACAGTGGAAAAATACAGTTCTCTGAAGAGAAGAGAGAAAAGAAGCCTAAATTCTTGAAGGGTCTAAGGTGTAAGACAGAAGGATCAAATTCATCACCTCAGCTGGAAAATTACTGTGCCCACCTTCTTGATTTGATCCGAGTACAAATGGAGGCAAGGTCTCCTTCACCAATTTTTGTGCTGTTTAGTCTTTTTGTTAGTTAAATTAAAAAACATTTGGTATCTGCTATCTACTTGTTTGAAATCCATGGCAATGGTACCAAGATTCTTCATGTTCACATGAAGTTCTATCCAATGATCAGAGGACACTTTCCGTTTTCTTTTTTAGTCATTTTAAAATATCATTTTCTTCTTGTTCCTCTAGACTCTAGGTTTTTGCATGGTGATCCAAGGACAAAAGGTTCTGGCTAAGATCAGAAGTCCATTTTCATTGATCATTTTGAACTTCATTTGATTTCTGTTTCTCTTGATTATGTGGCAAGGGAATAGTGTGGAGAGAACTCATTATAAACAAAATTCTTTCAGATCTCAGAATCTATGGATACATTGACTAAGAGAGCTTTAAGACTTATTAGTTTGAAGATGGTGCAAGGACATCTTGATGTGCCTTGCATATCATTACAGCTCTTAAGTTCTGTTGGCAAATTTGATTTCCCAACAGAAAGATTGCGTGTACAGTGGCAGAGAAGACAGGTAAGCACCTTTAATTGTTCCTGTCTACAGTATGGGCGTCTGTTTTAACCATTGTCCATGATTCTTCTATCCAGGCAAATGTTCTAGAAGAATTACTTCTCTTCTCATCATCTAGTGAGTACGATATGAGTGAAACATTGCGGATAGTTCTCTCTAAGCTAAAAAATACAGAGGCAAGAAATAGTATTCATATGTCATATCATTTTGTATTAAGTAATGTTACTAGTGCCTCAGAAATTACATCAATTGTTTTTGGGCTTTGTTCCAATATTGAGTTCTTTCTATATTTGCATTGTCAATTATTCCAGGACTGGGTTGTGAGTGTTCGTGATGGGCGTATTGAGGTCTTGACTATCATTGAAAGATACAACGCAAAACTATCTGCAGCGCCAAAGAAGTTTGGCCTTATAGGGGAGACCTACCATTGGACTCAGAGCTATCATTTTAATTTTAGGCTATATGAGAAGTTACTTTCCAGTGTGTTTGATATTCTCGAAGATGGACAACTTGTAGAGGTTTGCTTTTCTTCTCTCTCTAGATGTCAGTATCTCCTTGGTCTGTTTAGACAAGAAATACCCTGCTTTTCTTGCATAGCTGAATTGTTCTTGGACAGCAATGTGGTATTAAGTCAATGGTTGCATCTTGAGTTCCTGACAGTGTTATTTGGTTTTACTACCAGGAGGCTGATGAAATATTGGAAACAGTAAAGCTGACCTGGCCTATATTGGGCATTACCCAGAAGTTGCATGACATCTTATATGCCTGGGTGCTTTTCCAGAAGGTCTGTTTATTGCTATATTTTATCCTTTTTCAAAATGAGTGCATTGTGAATGCAAAGCTTCTCCATACTGCTTCTTATGGTTGTTTTCCTTCCATCCAGTTTGCTCAAACTGGGGAAATTGTTCTACTAAAACACACAGGCCTTCAAATACAGAAACTTCAATTACATAATGATGTTAAAGAAATAGAGCTGTATATAAACAGCTTTATTTGTTCTGTGGAAGACTGTGGCAGCAACATGGCTCTAAATTTGGTTGACAGTGCCTTTCTTAAAATAAATGTGTGGTGCCGCAGACAACTCGAGAATTATCATGCATACTTTAGTCAGGTTGGTCACCTCCCTTGTTTGGATCACAAAATTTTCAGCTGATGATTTTTTTTGTTTTTGCCGTCCATCAAGCCATCAACTTTTTGCTGGGTGTGTCTTCCTGTTCTAGCATGCTGATTGAGAAAAGCTATTAACAAATGTTATTATCTCGTACTCTCTGCCAGTAATGCAACTAAACATGCTTACATGATGCTGATCGGTGATTACTCCTCACCGATGTGGTTGTCCATTTCCTAATCAACCAAACCAACTGTTAAAATTTATTACATTCAATTAGTTATTGTTGGATAATACATGAAAGATGGGTTGATACTTCTAGCCTAGGCCATTTCTATCTCATTTTAGATGTACTCTTCGACTCAGGCCGGTGTTAAAGTTAACCTGGGCGTCTTGTGATCTGACAAATATTTATATCCATGTCTACATTACAAGTTTATTATGGACTAAGCAGGTAGATGCAAGTATAATCCCTTGAATTATAGCCATAGTCTGTCAAGTTTCTTGCTACTGCAGAGGCAGAAGTGCATAACTCACAAGACAGTTGCTGATGTAGGTAGGTCATCCTTTATTAGTTGTCTCATGACCTTACAAAGTTATATGTGAATATAAGCATATAACTAGTGCTACTGTCTGGATAACTATGAAACCATAAAAGGGTAATGTAGTGTAAACTGGGAAAGAAGGAGCTCAGTGATTCTCATTGATTGCATGAGTATCAGGAGGTTAAATCAATTTTCACAATGATTTTTGTTGCAAATTTTCCAAAAAGAAGGTACAATGTTGCCACAAAGTTTTGTCATGATAGTTTCTTCATCTTGACTTTCTGTAACAGGCTAACTACTCAATCTTTGAGAGCATGCTGAACTTGGTATTACTTTTAGCGACAAATCTCACTGATGAAGAAGAAGTCATGGTTAGATTTTTATATTTGTGCTATAGTACTTTTATACTAACATGCATCATTTGTCAAAACATTAAAAGAATTTTGATATTAACTCCTTTACTTCAAAAAGGATATAGCCCTCATTTCCTGTATGGAAGCAATATAATGGTGATTAACCCATTCTGTTTACATAAAAATAATCTTGTGTTTGATAGAAAAGTGGAGAGAATCTTGGAATATTAATGTTAGCATATGTCATGATATAACTAGCTTTCAAACTATCAAAGTCATGTAGCCTGTAAGACCCGACGTATAATCATGATAATTGAGATTGAAGCTCCATGTTGCCCCTGGAGTTGAGAAATTCTCAGAAAGGAAAATTGTTTACAACAACTCAAATTTTGTACTTTAATATTTGTTGAGCTTGGAAATACTCAAAAAATATAGGTACTAGATCACTCAGTTGCTTTGGATTGTCTACTTCTAATCATGACCGAAACATGAGAGGTTAAGAAACCAAAAAATATATTTCACCTGGATCAGTTTGTTCATTTACTTTTACTGTAGTTGTTAATGTAATCAACATTTAGTAAGGATGTAATATAGTCTATAATGATATAAGTCATCACCCTGAATTGATGTTTCTGGTAGTGAAAGCCAACAATATTTTTTTTGTCAATGTTAAAATACACAGGTGTTCCTTTTAAGTCAGCTTGATCCTTCTGCCATGTTCTGTGTAAAGTCTTTTGGAAATGTTTTGGGCTTGATCAGTTTGTTCTTTTGTGTTGGATGTTGACCTTCTCTTGTTCTCCCCTTCAAATTTGCCTTTTGAGATTCAGAGTGCTATGCCCTAATCTGTTCTGGATTGATTTCAGATTATTGGGACCCCGGTGGGCGGTACACTAGAAGCCACGTTGATCCATATACTCGTTGTCAGATCCGTTCAAGCTGCATATAAGCATGTGAGTTAAATGATCTAGTGTTCCACTTTTAAATGGTACATTTGATGGTGTAGTGAATTCATAATATTTCATTATGCTTCATTAGGCCCTAATTTCATCAGATGGCCAATCAAAAGCAGAATTTAAGCATCCATTGGTTTTACTTGCAAACGAGCTAAAGCTAGTGGTGGAGAAAGAGTGCACTGCATTCAGCCCAATACTTCACAAACATTATCCTGATGCTGGAAGAGTGGCTCTAACTCTCTTGCACCTACTGTACGGCCAACAATTGGTTAGTCTAACGTCCTTTTCCAGCCATGATATGTTTATTCTGGGCATTTCTAATGATGTTTACTACTACTATCGGTGTCAAGGAGCTGTTCTTGGAAAGGACAGACCATTCGGAAAACTTGAAAGAGATACTGGCAGCATCGAACACTTTTGAGTTCTGTATAGCTCAGAAGCTCTACTCAATGTATGGGGAAGCTGTTGGGTCTTCATTGTCCAACTTTTTAAAACCATACATGGTAAGGCATGAAAATGTTCTTATGCTCATAGTAATCTTTGAAAATATTCTTTATTTCTTAAACAGACATAGCAGTGCCCCCAATATGATTTCTTTGAAAATGAAATATCTTGTATGGTCTGTTCTGTGGATTTGATGTTGCTCTGAGCATTATGTAGATGGTGGTACCAAAGTAACACCAGAATTCTTGAAGCCAGTCGTTTGATGATCTGCAAACCTATAAGTGATTTTTCATTGCACCTTTTATGGTCACATATAGTCACCGTTGGCTGTTGCCAAGGGCTATCCTGACTTCTTAGATGTCTTTCTGTTTCTTTAGGCACAAAAAATCATCTTGCTGCAATGTCTTCCCTGCTAGCTTACTTGTAAATTTATTTATTTTGGGGTGGGGTGTGTGTGTGTGAAAGATAGTGATATGAGCTTGGGGTGGGCAAAACCATGAAGGTTGGCCCACCCTGGACCGGACCATGAAACCGTCCAAATATCTTGCAACGTGGGAATTTTTTACAACATGTAATCAGTTTCTGTTCACTTCTAGGGCAAATATCAAAGTATAACACTGAGCAATCCTGTTAGATATTATTTGTCTCTCTTTTTTGGTTTGCAATAAACTGTATTGGTGTGTCATTTGGCATTTCCATGCACACTAAATGACTTTTTTGAAATTCAAAACAGATAGATCGTTTTTCTTCACCTCTCATTCTTCAATGGCTGCATGCTCAACATGAGAATGTCTTGGAGTGGACAAAACGTACTATTGAGATAGAGGTTTGTTACTCTATGCAAAGTTCACTGCTAGTGTTTTTTTAACTGCATAGCTAATTGTGCTTGTACTTCCTGAACATCATGCTGTATTGTTTCTGTACATTCATGCTCATATAAAAGATGAGTAAAATTTTCTGTGGATTTTGGTATAAATTGGCGCAATTGTAAATTTGTATCTGGTAGTGTTGTTTGGTGCAAACTAGGTTGATTTTTTTACTACAACATTCTTCATATGGTAACTTCGATGTGTCATAATACATTTTTGTGATGTCGGATTGGTACATGCGGTCAGGTTGAAGCTTGCCTTGGGGGGGGGGGGTGGGGGGTGCTGCATTCATAATAATTACATCAATTACGATAGATTTCAATGAACTTTGGTGGGATAGCTTAATAATGATTTTAATGAAACTGTTCATCAAAACTGAACCGGTGTTGCATATGTAACAAAACACATATATTTGTTATTAGCACAATTCTATAACTACTGCTTCCCGCTACAATAAGATGGCCACATGACATCATTTAGTTGGTGGTTTCAAACTTTACTTTGTTGGATACCTCCTTATCAGCGTACTCTTATTTTATACTTTTGTCATGTATCATAAATACAATATTTTTTCTTTTTGCCTTTCATTTGTATTTATGGTTCTCCCTGTTAAGGATATAAAGATATTTGCGTCTTTTCCTAATTTTTAGGGTTTAGTTGTGTCCCTTGAGTCTTGTACTATATATTGCCTATTGGGCTGTGCAATATATGTGCGATTCATATATTCATCCATAGATCTAACACTCCCAAGTGTCCAACACAAACTGTTCATGAGGGCTGTTGTTTCTTCTGTGGTCCATAGGATTGGGAACCTCTATCAGCTCACGAGAAACAAGCAACATCTGTGATTGAAGTATTCCGGATTGTGGAGGAGGTCAGTTTTTCTTTAAATTAGAAAGAAGTGTCTGCATAATGGGCTCCTTTGCCACCGTTTGTTACATTGTCTAAAGAAAAAGAAAAAAATAGAACCACTCACTTTTGGATGTTGATATGGTCAAACTTCATTAGTAAACATGGTTATTACTTGTGGTGCTATTTCATCTTAAATGCAATCTGAGCATCTGAAACTTCAGTATGAGGGCAGAACCCTCCAATTACATCTTCCAGTCGTTGCCTGAATGTTCAGGTGTTTCCACGTTTGTTCTCACTGCTCTTCTCCTATTGTTGTACATCCTGTTAGTTGTTGAGTATGCATTGTTAAGTCAGTTAATATCTACATATTTGATCATCACTCTTATCTTTGTTAGGGGGCTTATTTGATCATTTTATGTGCAGACCATTGATCAGTTTTTTAACTTAAGCCTGCCTTTGGATATCGTCCACCTGCGAAGTCTACTTATCGGAATCACTAGCAGCCTTCAAGTCTATTTGCTTCACATGGAAAATCAACAAGGTACGCCGTAAGATTTGGTAAACGCCAATGCATTATCTTGGTGGAAATAATATGTGCCAGTGCACGGCTCAGAAGTAATTGCCGCCCACCAGTCCACCACCATCCACTTCACTAGATGACAGAATAGATGATGTCAGCAGCTCATAAAAAGTGATTTCAAGATTTAAAAGTCTGCATCTTTTAAAGCGACTATCCGTTTCATGGTCCGTTTG
Organism: Melocanna baccifera; assembly: GCA_036346265.1. Classification (NCBI taxonomy): domain Eukaryota; kingdom Viridiplantae; phylum Streptophyta; class Magnoliopsida; order Poales; family Poaceae; genus Melocanna; species Melocanna baccifera. Next base: position 7,124,458 of record CM070685.1, read on the forward strand.
AACGGTCGTGTTTCTTATAACAAGATATTCAAAACAGGACCAATGATGCATACACTGCGTCTTCGTTTTAGCTAGCAACCTATTCCGATTGTTGTAGTGGTTTTTTGTTCCATAAGGTCATCTGTTTTGTTCCACTTGTGTCCTTATATTGTTGCATAAAACAAAACAAGATCAACAAAAATAAGTCCGATATATGCATTTCTTTGTGTGTGGAACATCACCTATGAGGGTTATAAGTTTGCCACATGAGGTACCGTTTCCAGTACATATTTAAACTACTACTTGGATTATTAGCCATATAACAGCCTTTTGTGGCTTCAACTAGATTACATAACTGTCCCAACCCTGAATTAAGAGTTCTAAAAAAACCCAGAATTAAGTTCACTACTCCCCAAACATCTCGATGTATCCTACTACCCATGCATGATGCATCATATGATGCACCAGCTATGTAGTGGCACTATAATGCAGCTGGGCGCAGCATCAGGCTAAGGCTTCCCAAAGGTTCGTTCCAGTGTGTATCATTGGCTGGTATACTGGTTTTACACTAGTAACAGTTAAGATGCCAGTGTCCATCGCTTCAACTGGAAATCCAAGGCCAGTAAATCTTTAGGACTAATGAACCTTAAATACAATTTAAATACAAAGCGACCAACTCCACTCCCGTGGCCCGTGGGTCTGCTTTGTGAATGGTGAAGAGTGCTGGCAGAAGGTAATTGTTAGAATTGAAGTATGAACAAAGCTAACTGCTGAGCATCCATTGTGAAATCCATTCTTAATTACTTTCTTGATGTCTATGCTCAACTTACATATTATATCTTTTTACTGATTTTGTTTATTTTTTTATTAAATTGTTAATGGCAAATGATGTGCACACTTCTAAGAATTTTCGCACTACATAAAAGCCACCATTGTTTGACACCAATAATAGCTCACTCCTTTGGGTGTCTCTTACACATGAATTTGTCCCAACCAGCATACGCTGACATTTATGCCAAGTGGTGACACGTGTTTTATCTGCACTAAATGGCCAATAGCCATCATATTCTTCATTTTAACAATGTGTTAGCTGTTGTAAACTCTTCCCATAAGTACTTACCAAGCACATCTGGAATAAACTTATGTTCTGCTTTTTGTTCCTAAATTTTCTTTAAAGCATATCCTGGTGCAAATAATTCCTCTTTTTTTTTTGTTGACAAATTAACTTGTAGCATTTGTTATCTGACCTTCACGTGCTTTATGCACTCTCCTTTTGTAGGTTAAAATCAGGTATAGGTATAGCTGTCGACATTAAATTTATCATCATTTCTTGATAGGTTATTCAGGTTGGAAACCTCCACATAGGCATTGAGGCTACCCACCACTGCCTATACAATGCTAATTTTGCACAGTTGGAATCATTGGGATATCCTTTCAGACTATATATATATATATATATATATATATATATATATATATATATATATATATATATATATATATATATATATATATATATATATATATATATATATATATATATATATATATATATATATATATATATATATATATATATATATATATATATATATAAAGCCTCTTTTCTACACCCTGGTGTAATTACACCTATATCGTATCTCACAACGTAGGAAGTATCTTATGTAACTGAGAGTATGTACATATAGTATACAAGTATTTAAGATCATCTAGGTGGTATATATATAGGAAGCCTCTTTTCTACACCCAGGTGTAATTACACCCTATATCGTATCTCACAACGTAGGAAGTATCTCATGTAACGGAGATTATGTATGTATAGTATACGAGTATTTAAGATCATCTAGATGGTATGAACAATTTTTCAGAGGTGGTATGTACATTTTTTTAGACATACTCCTTTTTATGTGCGTATATAAAGGAATTTAGAAAATACGCTAAAAATTATGGACTCCCTTACAATTTTTTCATATGGTTCACATTGGAGTATCTTATATTTAGTATATGAGTATACCTAAAGTGATAAATGAGTATTTTAAGTTTGTTTAGGTGGTATATTAGAGGTGGGTGTAATTACACCTGGGTGTAAAAAATATTTTTTCATATATATATATATATATATATAGTTGTATATTTACCCTGTTGTATAAGGGGTTTCATGTATATATATACTATAGCTGTACGTGTATATATATTGACCCATTGGTCTTATGATGAATACAAGCGCTATTCATAACATGGTATCAAAACCTATACCTAGGGTTTTGTGTCAAGCCGCCGCCGCCACTGGTTCGTATCTCCAGCCGCCATTGCCCCTGGCTTTGCCACCACTGCGCCTAGCTTTGCTACCATCGCTGCGGCTCTTCGCAGTACCGATGGTCTGCGCCGTCTTGGCCTTCTTCGGCTGCTGCTTGCCCAATCGTCGGCCTCTACTTCAGCGATTCTCTCCATCAGCGCACCAAACCGATCGCTCACTCTGTTGAGTGTGTTTCTCTGGGCTATAGTGTTGAGCACAACGGATATTATTGTTAGGATCCTGTTGGCCGATGGATGCGGATTTCTCGGGATGTTACTTTTGATGAGTTTTGTCCTTTCTATCCTCGCCCTTCTCCTTCCTCCACTTCAGTATCTCTTGTCGAGCCATATTCTTTCTTGGCTTTTCCTTCCACCCCAATAGTCACCACTCCACCAGAGCCTTTGGTCTCTCCGATGCTCCTTCCCAGTCAGCACCTTCTTCACCATCAGCACCCTCTCCTGAGGTTACTCCTGATCTTGTTCCTTATCCTCTCTACTATACTCGTCGTCCGCGAGTTGAGAATTCTTCTGATGTGCCCTCTCCTTTTAATGGGTCATTCTCTTCAGCCTCTCCTCGCTATGCTCTTCACGATCGCCAGTCTATTCGGCCTCCTGAGCGTTTGGGTTTTGCTGCCACTTTTCTTGTCGAACCGACTTCTTATCGTGATGCAATTGTTCATCTGGAGTGGCAGCATGCGATGGTAAAGGAGATTGCTGCTCTTGAGCACACTGGCACGTGGGATCTTGTTCCTCTTCCTGTACGTTACTTCTATCACGTGCAAGTGGGTCTATAAGGTTAAGATCTGCTTTGATGGTTCTCTTAAACGCTACAAGGTTCGTCTTGTAGCGTGTGGTTTTCAGCTAGAGTATGGTCGTGACTACGATGAGACCTTTGTTCCTGTCGCTCACATGACCGCTGTTCGCACTCTTCTTACTGTGGCCTCTAGTCGACAGTGGTCTATCTCTCAGTTGGACGTCAAGAATGCCTTTCTCAATGGTGAGTTCCGTGAGGTCTACATGCAGCCGTCCCCTGGGTATTCTGTTCCTGAGGGTATGGTTTGTCGCCTTCGTTGATCTCTCTATGGCCTCAAGCAAGCTCCTTGTGCCTGGTTTGATCGTTTCTCTTCTGTTGTTATTGCTGCTGGTTTCTCTACTTGTACTCATGATGCTACTCTTTTTATTCACACTTCGCCTTATGGTCGGACTCTTCTCCTTTTGTATGTTGATGTCATGATCATTACTGGAGATGATTCGTAGTACATCACTTTTGTCAAGAAGCGTCTTCATGAGCAGTTTCTTATGTCTGATTTGGGTCCTCTTCGCTACTTTCTTAGGATAGGTTATTTTTACTCCTGAGGATTTCTATCTGTCCTAAGAAAAGTATATACAAGATCTTTTTGATCGTGCCTCTCTTACTGATCAGCGCACAGCTGAGACTCCCATGGAACTTAATGTTCATTTTCGTCCCACTGATGGTGAGTCTCTTACTGATCCTATCACTATTGTCACCTTGTTGGAAGCCTTGTTTATCTTGGTGTCACTCGTTCTGACATTTCATAGCCTGTGCATATCTTGAGTCAGTTTATTTCTGCTCCCACTCAGCTCCACTGTAGTTATCTTCTTTGTGTTCTACGATACCTTCGTGGAACTATCTGTTGTCGCCTTTTTTCCCTCGCTCCAGCTCTTTACAGCTCCAGGCATATTCTGATGCCACTTGGGCTAGCGATCCTTCTGATCGTCAGTCTCTCTCTGCTTATTGCGTTTTCTTGGTGGTTCTCTCATCGCTTGGAAGACTAAAAAGCAGACAACAGTTTCTCGTTCGAGTACTGAGGCTGAGTTGCGAATTATGGCTTTGTTAACTGCAGAGGTTACTTGGCTATGATGGTTACTTGAGGATTTTGGTGTTTCTATTTCTACACCAACTCTTTTGTCTTACAGTATTGGTGCTATTAGCATTACTAAAGATCCAATGAAGCATGAGCTTACAAAACATATTGGTGTTGATGCTTCTTACATGCGGATATACCAACTCTTTAGTATGTACCTTCAGAGTTGCAGTTGGCAGACTTTTTCACTAAAGCACAGATCAAAGCCCAGCACGATTTTGATCTCTTCAATCTTTATGTTGTTGATCCACGATAAGTTTGAGATGGGGTGTTAGATATATATTGTATAGTTGTGTATTTACCCTATTGTATGATAGGTTTTCTGTATATATGCCATATATATATATATATATATATATATATATATATATATATATTGGCCTATTGGCGTTATGATGAATACAAGCGCTATTCATAACACAGACATCATATAACTATTTAGCGTAGACCTTTTTGCTATATTACATCCTTTTCCCCCCATATGTATTCTTATTATCTTATACCATGAATATCTTTTAGAAAACCATGAAATAAACCATATTACTTGTTTTCTTTTGACTTTGAAGATTAACTGTTCCTTCTTCATGTGTTCTCTCTGTTGCAGTTTCTAGACCTACCCTGCTTCCTAATGCTCCAGTCTTGACACGTTACACAGAATCAATGAATCCATTTGCAAAAAGGAAACTTATTGAGCCTACAGTTCCTGAAGAAAAGGTGGCTAATAAATTGAGCAATTTGACAGTGCATAAATTATGTGTGAAACTCAACACCCTTCAGGTTAGTCTTGTTGATTGACGAAAAATTTCCCCTTTCCTTTCTGAATTGAGTTGATAAAAAATTGTTTTATGAGTTTCATGGCTGGGTTTTTTTATTTAAAACTTTGAGCAATACATCTGTGCCTTGCATATCATAGATGCTTGATTTTTATGTAGTTAAATTTGTAAAACAAACTACTGCTCTAAATCAGTAATCAAATTATCAATATTGTCATGGACTCATGGTCATAGAATAAAAATATTATTTTAGTAGACTTTGAATCACCAAAATACATGTGAAAAGTCAGGCTGGTAGTTATGGAAAGCCTTCCACAGAAGTCTGTTGTGCTCAGCTTATGCTATTCTACAATTAGCAAATGCTAGTGTATCTGTACTATTAGTAACATAAGTAGATAACACTCATATGGAGATCCATCATGCTCCGACATCCGGTCCATTGTATATTTGATTGTACATACAATAAATACATGATAGGAGGATTTCTTTTAGTTAAATATTGCGGCTGAATAAATTAATTGTCTACCTTGTTTATACAAAACCTTGCAAATATATCCAGAGAATCATTGAAGAGTTGGTAATTATAAGCAAGTCACCGATATGGATTGCATCTTAATGTATGAAAAAGTTTGGTTAAATCATGTATTTCAAATAGAGGTGGTTGTTTCAATCAAGGTTATTAAATTGTAAAGTTGAGTTGAGTCGCCATGGTACCAACTTGCCGACTAGTTGATCTACTACCTGTTGTTATTCTCCTACTATTATGTCTGGATGTAGAACAGAGCAGGAAAATATAGCAAAGGAAGGTTCAGACTTCGACGAGGACATCAACTAGGGGGTGAAGGAACCCGTCACAGCTTGTCGCTGCTGTCGGTAGCCTCATCGCATCTTATCTTCACCGTCGCTGCCCCATTGCTGTCGCCGTCGCATCACAGCTCCATCGCCGTGTGCAGCTTGCGCCTCTGTGCTTCTTCTGGAGCTCGTGCATTGCGGCCGCCGTTGGCTATATAGTGAGAGGAGGAACCCTAGGAAGCACCAACACCGCGTCTTCCCTTCCTCTGTCTGCTCTCTGCTTGGATTATATAGTGAGAGGCTAAGAGTTGAGTTGGGCCAGCTAGGCTGGGCCAGGCCCATATCCACTCTTCCATAACTTTCCTTTATTTAGCAAATCACCAGCGCCGCCTCAGCTCTTTGCTTCACGCACGCCGCCGCTGTGTTGCCAACGCCAGCCCCACTTTTTCCTCCCCTTCCCCTGCTATATCCCTCCGGTCACCTGACTAGGCCTCCAAGTCGAGTCGATTGCTCCGGTCGACAGCCAAGAACCGACCAGATGACTAATTGTGGATTCGGCGACAACTAAATAACATTGGTTTCAATACCTTCAGTATGAGCCTTCACCAACCCTTGTATGGTTTCTTGATCCACTGCTACTTGGGATAAAGTGTATAAAAATGCAAAACTTCTCGCTTCACTCTATCTTGCCCTTGTTACTGCCATTATTTTTTATGGGAACTAAATGGTAAAAGTGTCTAGGGGAGAAGAGAATTGAATAACAAGATATGTTAATTTAGCGTGTTTAGCTTTTGGATATCTAGTTTCTATCTTATTCATATTATTTGTGGGCATTTTTAATCTTCTAAGTGGTCTAGATAAAAAAATCTTGCTTCCATTGTTCTTGTCAGAGCTTGTACCATTTTTAGTCTCAGTTATCTTACGATCCTTTTGTTCCCCAAATGCTGCAGTACATTAGGGATCAACTTGATACCATAGAAGAGGGCATCAAACAATCCTGGATCTCGGTCCAGTCAGGTAATCCTAAAACCAACTCAAGCTTAAAGACTGTTTAACGGGCTGCTTTGGAGGGACTCCATATGCAGGATTAGGCCCATTGGTATTGAGAAACTCAAGCCCATTTTATGTCATGGACTTTTTAGACATTGTTGTAGACTGTGGGCAAGAGTTGCAAGTTCTTGTTTACATGTGGAGTTTGCCAAGCTTAGTGTTATGGATGATAAATTATACATAACCAGTCTTTGTTCCTACACTTTTTTTGTTGCAGCTGTGGGGTTGTTAGACTACTTATCTTGTATGGCTAGTGAAAGAGTTCATCCGGAAAAAAATTCATTGAATGATGAATCAGTTGATGAGTTGTTTACAATATTCGATGACGTGCGAAGGACTGCAGTGAATACAACTGACACAATCTTGAACTTCATCGGTGAGCTACAGCTTCTAATTAGTTTGTGCTCTTTGTAATTTGCACTTGTTATTTGTAGAAATGAAATTCAAGGAAGCGTACTTAAGAACACACTGTAGTCAATCATTTATAGACTTAAGATTTTCTTTGGATGGGTAAAGCTGTTAGAAACATTGTAACATTATGTTTATGTTTAATTTTCAAAATCCAGAGAAGTTTACTGCTAGATTTGCCATCAAATCACGGCAAATCCATTAGTAACCTTCTGGGTGCATTTGATTGCATAAATAATCAGTAGAAAAAATATTAACACTAATATAAAATCCCTATGACGTATAGTGTATTATGAATATTGTGTATATATTCATGAGACCTAAAGAGCAATATATATAGAGAGTATAAGGGGATATACAAAGAAATATATCATATACAGATAAGGAAACTGAGATATATAAGAAAAATAATACAATCTTATTCTATCCTTTACACCCCCTTAAACTCATGGTGGATTGTACACACTAAGTTTTGAGAGAAAATACAAATACAAATGTTGCGCTCTCGTTTGTGGTTTCGTGAAGAAGTCAGCAAGCTGTAACTCTGAAGATACAAACTGTAGAGCAAGTACTCCCTCCTGTACCTGTGAGCGAGTATATGAAGCATCCACATCAATGTGCTTGATGAGCTCATGCTTCATTGGACCACGGGCAATGCTAATAGCGTCTGTGCTGTTAGTAATAAGGGTCGTAGGTTCCCTCACAGGTACTCCAAAATCTGCACACAGCCACCTCAATCAAGTAATCTCTGCTATCACTGCTATTAAAGCTTTCAACTCAGCCTTTGCACTTGAATGGGAAACTGCAGTATGCTTCTTTGTCTTCCAGCCAATCAAGGATGAGTCGAAAAATACAGTCAGTAGAAAGAGAATGATGATAAAAAAATATCACTAGTCTAGGTCGCATCAGAATACACCTAAAGCTATAGTGAGGTGGAGTTAGGGAAAAACAAACGATGAGAAATGGTTCCACGCAAGTAGCGAAGAACACAAAGAAGGTGGTTGTAGTGAAGATGAGTAGGACGAGCTATGAATTGATGAGCAATATCAGGACGAGTGCTCACAAGATAGACCAAACTCCCAATAAGATGGTGATATTAAGTAGGATCCTCAAGAAGATCACCATCGGTAGCACAAAGTTGAAGGTAGAGCTTCATATGAGTCTCAACAGTGTGATTATCAGTCTAGGATGCCCTGATACGCGATACGGGTACGACAATACAGATACGACGATACGATATTTTTTAAAAACAAGGATACGTCGATACGGTATATATATAATACATAGTTGAAAATAAAAAATTGTAAACAGGCTATGAAAGGGAGAAACTGATATTACCTTGATGAATTGAATGCTACAGACTAGTTTTCTTCTTTAGCCTCTTCAACTTCACTTCGGAGCTGCTAAAGGATAGCTATTGTCACCTTTGGTCACATTCTGATCCCGGCATTGGATTTTTTAAGCAAGTGTGCTTTAACTCTATAGTAGCTTCCACAGTATTCCTAAGCACAATACTTGCATCTGAATCACACATTTCCTCCACCTGGTAATCTCTCCAGAATATCAACATGCTTCCACAACGGCTTGTTTATATCAATTGGATCCATCTCCTAAAATAGGAAGAGGTATAGTTTCAAAATAGCAAATAATAATCACCATGGTAGTATATAGTAAACAAGTAAACACCACAGAATAATTAATTTTTAGAAACTTTATGGCGTATTTATTGAGTTGCATGCACCAACCAGTTCACCCAAAAGCTTAAGCTGATGAGGAAAGGTGGGCAATTCATTTATACTTTAACAGTATTGTCAAGGGACAACAAAAATATATTGCATATTGCCAATTCCCTCTCTCAAATGGTCCTCGCGATCTGCTGAAACCGGCGGCGGCGACCTAAGCAGCTCAAGTCGATCCTCTCAGGCCCGCTCCAGATCTCGCATCTCTCCCATGACCGCTCCCCCTCCTCGGATCTAACCATTCCCCCTCGCTGCGACCGGAGGAGAGATCTGCGCGCGTGGCCATGGCGGGCGCCGTGGGGGCTTCGTCACGTGGGCCTTTGAGGACATGCCCAAGGAGTGCTCCGCCAACCGCGGTCGGGAGCGCGGCGAGAGCGATGGCGAGGAGAAGCGGCGGGAGGGAGCGGCGGGAGGCGGCGAGAGTGGCGAGGGGAGTAGCGGCGGGGGAAGCGGAGGGGGGAGCGGTGGGAGAAGTACCTCCAGGCGGTGGATCTTCGGCAGGTGGACCTCCAAGCGGCGGATTTCCGACAGGTGGACCTCCAGGCGACAGATCCCACACGAGCCGCACCTCCTCGACCTCGCCGGATCCCGCACGAGCCGCACCTCCTTGACCTCACCGATCTCCAGGCGGCGGCGGGGGGAGGATCCAGGCGACGGGGGCTAGATCTCCAGGCTTCGGGGATCCGGCTTGGAGGGGCTTGGAGGGCTTCAGGTGACAGGATAAGGGGCGCGAGAGGTGGGCCGGCTTGGGCCTATTGGGTGCTGCAGCCTGCAGGCTCAGACGTATCGCCGAAGTATCGCCAACGTATCGAGGTATTTTTAATTTTTTTTGAACTGAAATTTACCGATACTCCGCCGACACCGTATCGCCGCGTATCGATACGTATCGCCGTATTGGATACGTATCGGACACGGGTACGGCAGTTCAACGAAGTATCGGTGCTTCCTAGTTATCAGTCAAATCAGACCGATCAAGAAAATCCTGGACATACTTCTGCTGGGAGAGGTAGTAACCCTCAAGCATGGAAGAAACCTCAATCCCAAGGAAGTATGTAAGAAAACCAAGATCAGTCATCAGGAACTGTTCCCTAAGATGCTTCTTCACGTATGTGTTGAATGAGGAGTCGTCACCGGTGATGAGCATATCATCCACATAGAGAAGCAGCGTTCTACCTCGAGGTGAGACATGGGCAAATAGAGCAGGATCATGGGCACTGACAGTAAAATCGATAGCGGTAATCACTGAGATAAAACGTGCAAACCAGGCACGAGGGATCTATTTGAGGCTATAAAGAGCACGACGAAGACAACAGATATGGCCATCTGGAACAGAATACTGAGGTGGTGGTTAAACCTCATGTAGGATACCATTAAGAAATGCATTTTTAACATCTAGTTGAGAGATAAACCATCAGCGAACAGAAACAACCGCAACAAGACTACGAACAGTGGTCATATGGGCAACAGGGGCAAACGTCTCATCGTAATCATGATCGTACTCCTGTTGAAAGCCACGCGCCACAAGATGAGCCTTGTAGCGCTCAATAGTATCGTCAGATCTGGCCTTAATCTTATACACCCACTTACACTTGATAGGACGAGCATGCATAGGTGTCGCTATAATGTCCCAAATCTTTGTACGTTGAAGAGCATTAAGCTCCTCTGCCATAGGGAGCTGGCACTCAGAATGAGAAGCAGTCTCACGATAAGAACTAGGCTCAATGATAGAGAGCATGAGCTGTCGAAGTAAGCTCAAGACGATCAGGAGGCCGAAGGGATATCCGGTCCCAAATGGCGTAACGAGGAGCATCATCAGAGGAATCAAACGTCGGTGTCGATAAGATACCAGGAGATGAGTCTGGTGAAGGACGAGGGCGTCTGGAGTAGTGCACCCTAGAGAAATGAGACGGTAGTGTTGCAGGAGCAAGAGGCGGTGCTGCAGGACGCAAAACAGGAGGTGGAGGTACAGAAGGAACCACTGGAGACAAACTAGAGGACGGCTGTGAAAGGGGAGAAATGGGTGAAGAGTCAGGGAGAGAACTAGAAAATAATCTCGATGGTGGAAGCAGGACGAGCCGAATCTCGATAGAGGAAAGGTCGAGATTCATCGAAGACAACGTCTTGTGAGATCCTGATCCATCGAGCAGAAGGATCATAGTAGCGATAACCCTTATGCTCAAAACTGTACCCAAGAAACACGCACTCAACTGAGTGGGCTGAAAGTTTGGTGCGCTCACGAGGCTGCAGCAGGACAAAACAGGTGCAACCAAAAACACGAATATAACTGTACTGGGGGCTCTAGAGTAGAGATACTCTATAGGACTGACATCCTTAAGAGCAGTGGAAGGTTGTATATTGATGAGATATGCAGCCATAGAAATAGCCTCAGCCTAGAATTGTGGTGGAACGTAAAAGGCAAGGAGAACAATGTGACCAGTCTCAATCAGATGACGATGCTTGCGCTGAGCAACCCCATTCTGGGCATAGGCACCAGGACAAGATTGGTAAAGAGCGCCTTGCATAGAAAGAAATTGTCTAAAAGTGCCAGAACAATACTCGCCAGCAGAATCACAGCGAAAAGCACGGATAGATGACTCAAACTGAGTACGATCCATCATAGCAAAGCTACGATAGATCGCAAGAAACCGATCACGATTAGACATAGGGAAAAGCTAAGTAAAACGGGAATAATCATCAATGAAAATTATATAGAATTTATTCTCGCTTTTGGAGATACTAGGTGTAGGTCCCCATACATCGGAGTAAACTAAATCAAAAGGACGAGAAGACAAGAACTCACTGGAATGATAAGGAAGTTGTAGTTGCTTATCCAGCTTATAATCCTGACAAAACATGGACGTTTTAGCGGTAACATGTTCAAGAACACCTTGACGAACTAATGAAAAAAGACGGGACCCACATAGTGACCTAAACGGTGATGCCACTGCGCGAAAGCTTCAATGGTGGTGGCAGTAGTGGCGATGGAAGTAGACGTGGTAGGAGCAACTGAAGTGGACAGAAGGTGCTGGCGGTTGAGAATGTAGAGACCCTAACGATCCCTACGGCGTCAGCCAGTCTCAAGTACCATCCCTATTTGTTGATCTTGGACGAAACAGGTGTGAGAGTCAAAACCAACCCTACAACCAAGATTAGTGAGTTGTCCCACTGAAATGAGCTGCATGGTAAGCTAGGGAACATGGGATACAGCTGGAACAGAAAAGTCAGGAGACAAAAGAGTGCCCTGATAGCTAACAGACAAGGAAGTACTGCCAGCTGTCTGAACAGAGATAGAAAAAACAGGGAATCCTACTGAAGTAAGATGTGGAGTCTGGTGTCATGTGGAAAGAGGCACCGGAATCCAGAACCCAAGAGGCACCTGGAGGAGACATCTGAGCTAGACTGGCAGAACCCACTGAGCGGTGAGAGTTGCTGAAGTAGAGCCTGGCAAAGTTGCTGAACAGAGTCACCCTGCTGAGCAGAAGTTGATGAACTGGTTTGTCCTCCTGTGAAGGAAGGGCCTCCCTTCCCCCCTTTGGTCATCCACTCCCATGCACCTTGTTCCGCTTTTTTCCGTACCGCATAACTCTGGTAGTCGTGCCCGAAGTTCTTGTAGTAGTTGCACTGAACTCCAGTTGGTGTGAAAACAAGAGAGGAGACAGGCGCCTGGGGAGAGGCCGTAGTCGAAGCAGAAAACATTGTCGTAGTCGAAGAAGGGGCAACAAGCACAGTCGGAACAGACTGTGCTACTAACCCCAGATGAAGCTCCTCAGCTTGAAGCGTTGAAAGGGCCTTGGTGACCATCGGGCGTGGAGAGCGGCTCAGAATTGAGCCCTAATAGGCTCAAACTATGGGTGAAGACGGCAAACGATATCATAAAGGCGAATATTGAGTTTCATGCACTAGCCAGTTCACCTAAAAGCTTAAAGCTGATGAGGAAAGGTAGACAATTTACTTATACTTCAACACTCCCTCTCACGTGTAGGTTCCCTCAGGCCTAAGACGTGGAATAGAAGTGGGCTGCAATTATTTTTTTCAACTGCGCCAACTGGGTCTTGAACTCAAGACCTCTTGGCTCTAATACCATATTGAGTTTCATACACTAGCCAATTCACCCAAAAGAATTGGTTGGTGCATGCAACTCAATAGTGAAGGTGATCATGATCTGCCTTCTGCACTTGATGACACCCCTGGCAGAGTGGAGAGGCTAGCTCGTCCAGCTAGCGCCAAAAACTGGCCAGGGCTTGGAAGAAGTCGTCGACGGAAAAGTCCACCTGGCGAAGCGTCTCCAACTCACACAAAAGTGAAAAGAACTAAGCATCACTGTTGTGCTGCACTTTATGACACTCCTGGCAAAGTGAAGAAGCTAGCTCGTCCAGCTAGCGCCAAAAACTGGTCAGGGCTCGGAAGAAGTCGTCGACGGAAAAGTCCACCTAGCGAAGCGTCTCCAACTCACACTGAAGTGAAAAGAACTGAGCATCACTGCTCTGCTAGTATCGCTCTCGCAAGTACTCCCAAATCTGTTGAGTATACTGCAGACCAACGATGTCTGGCTTGATGGAGTTATCGACGATGATCACTAGGATGGCACGAACATGGGCCTCAGCAGCATACCAGCGCTTGAAAGCGTCGATGGCATGCCTCCTTGGCAGCCTCATCTTCTGTAGGAGGTGCAGAAGGAGACGGCCAGGGAGGAGGCTAGACCGGCGGTGGCAGAGAAGCTCGTGCACCGGTGATATGTCTCCAGAGGCGAAGACCATCGAGCGTGATCTCCATGAGAGAATACCACAACTTGTAGTTTGTCCTATGTAGATTCGTTCTTGAGAAGGGGATTGCAACGGATGGAACTGAAGCCATCAGTAGGCGGTGCTGGCCGGCGCGGGGACCAAAACAACGAAGTCTAACAGGCAGTGTTGGATGGCGCGGCGGTTAGATCAACGTTTTTTTCTTTTTTTTTTCTTCTCTTTTTTTGGAACTAATACAAAAGAAAACTCTTAAGATCTGATCTGATCCAAAAGTCTCGTCGAGACGTTCGGCTTAGGACTCGGGTGGGCGACAACGGGCGCCGGCGACGGTGAGGACGACGGCTGGCGGTCGAGGGTGACCCCGATGCGGCGGCTGAGGCGGATTCAGGTAGGCAAATTGAGGCAACGGCTTCAGCGGGCGCGGTGGTCCCCAGAGGCATATCCGGGTGGGCAACCTGAGGCGGATGGCGGCTTCCGATCTGGAGCAGTGTTGTTCTGGGCGAGACGGCGGCGGCTTGGGTGGCGGCAATGGCAGCGGAAGGAGCAAGGTTAGAACCTTGACTCTGATACCATGTTATGAATATTGTGTATATATTCATAAAGCCCAAAGGACAATATATATAGAGAGTACAAGAAGGTTATACAGAGGAATATGTTATATACAGATAAAGAAATTGAGACAGGCCTGGGCGAGACGGCGGCGGCATGGGTGGCGGCGATGGCAGCGGAAGGAGCAAGGTTAGAACCTTGACTCTGATACCATGTTATGAATATTGTGTATATATTCATAAAGCCCAAAGGGCAATATATATATAGAGTACAAGGAGGATATACAGAGGAATATGTCATATACAGATAAAGAAATCGAGACATATAAAGAAACAAATAATACAATCCTATTCTATCATTAACATAGGGTATACTTTGATTACATCAACTGAGCTATTTTTTCTTAAGCTGCTCCAGTTAGATCAAGATGTGCTTTGATAGGGTACACGAACTTTGTTAGATTACGGTTATGTACTATTGTTATAATTTTGTTAACGAACTATACCAAAAACTGATTTTCATTTGGAATGTAGAAGGAATGATTCTGTTTTTTTTGGCACTATCCTGATTTTTTTGGAAGAAACATTATCCTGAGAGAGATCATATGAGTTGCTGAAATAATACTTTGCAGGAACAAGGGCTGTATTCTGGGATATGCGGGACTCACTTCTTTTCTCCTTGTACCGTGGTAGCGTTGAAGGTGGACGCATGGAGATTTTTATCCCTACAATTGATCAAGTAGGGAAATTAAACTTGAGATCCCTAGTTACCTACATTTTGTTCAGTCAGTAAACAGGTCCTTGCTTTTAGCTTTATTAACTGATGAGCTGGACATTTGCTGCAGGTTCTTGATCAGGTTTGTGATCTAATTGTTGATGTGTTAAGAGACCAAATTGTGCTGAGAGTTTTTCAAGCATGCATGGTATATATCTCTCTGTCTATGCTGTCATAAATGTAATTTTTAGATAGCTTATTTATCTAAAGTAAAAGTTATTCAAACTTGAAATGTTGATTTTAATTAGGAAGGGTTCATTTGGGTCCTACTGGATGGAGGTCCATCCCGTGCATTTTTGGAGACAGATGTGGACTTGATGCAACATGATCTGGTAATGCTCAAGGTAAGAATAAGACTAAAAGAATATGCATTGTACTTATCATGAGTGAAGAAAGAAGCAAAAATCTTGCAAAACATCTCGCATGTCATTTCAACAAGTTAACTTCTTGGTGAAACTTAACACATGATTACAACATTTCTTTGTCTTGACTGTTGAAAATTTTCTCCTAGGATCTCTTTATAGCAGAAGGCCAAGGTTTACCATTGGATGTGGTTGAAAAGGAGGCTAAACTGGCACAGCAGATTTTAGACCTTTATGTGCTAAAGGTATGGTATTCCTTTTTCTTTAGTTTTATCAAAGAAAATGCTACACAGTGACTAAATTAAATTTACCCCTTACTGGTTCTCAGGCTGATACAATCATTGAAATGCTGATAAATGCAAGTGATCAAATGTCTCACCATCTTGAACTTGCAACTGCTCAAAGAAGATATGTACATGATGCCCATACTCTTCTTCGAGTTTTGTGCCATAAGAAGGATAAAAGCGCCTCTACATTTTTGAAAATTCAATACCATCTTCCAAGGTCTTCAGGTGAGACAAAATTCTTGATGTGTCATGTTTTTGATGTTTCTCAGCAATAGTAAAACAGAGGGTATTATTTTTTTTTAATAATTTGTTCCCTGGTCTTCTGCTTCATTTCATTAACATCAAAGCACGTGCACTGACGGACTAACCTATATTGCTCTATCTTACATAGTTACAGTGAACATGTGTTTCTAGTCACATATGAACTTTGCCTCCAATGTTATGCATTTCTTCAGAATTATTTTTATTTCAGTTCCCTCAGGTTTGGAATGAAATGACTGTAAATTCTCCATTGATGCAGATTATGATGATGTTCCTGTGAAGGACGTGTCATCTAAAGTACCTATATTTTCAGATATGCTGAAAAGAAGTACTTCATTCAATTGGTCAGAAACTGGGCAGCAGAGCTTTAGGATTATCAAGAAGAAACTGCAAGAAGTTACTTGGCAGTAAGATGTGTCTTGGTGAGAAAATTCTGCTTGGTTTGCACGTGTCCTTTCCATATGCACACATGTAAGCAATAAAAAATTGGAAAAAGTCCAAATTACTACCCCCAAGCATGGTTATCAAGTCGTCGACTAGTCGACGACTAGTCGACAAGTCAGTGAGCCAGGACCGACTTGCGCCAGCGACTCGACTTGCGGCAGCAAGTCGGGCGCCTGGTCGACTAGTCGTCGACTTGCCCGTCGACTAGTCAACCAGGCGACGGCAAGGCGCCCGACTTGGGGAAGCGATGAAGATCAAGCGTATATTACAGAGTGGCGGCGCGGGCGATGGCTTCGAGTGAAAGCGGCGAGAGGAAGCGCGGATCTAGACCCGATCCGCTGCGCTCGCCGCCGCCGCGGATCGGTAACCTCGCCACGGCCTCCTCCGCCTCCTCCCTCCTCCTCCCAAAGCGCCTCCTCCCGGCCCTCCGCCCGGGCCCCTTCTCCCGGCCCCTCCTCCCCGACCCTCCGCCCGGTCCTATCCTCCCTTGCCCTCCGCCCCGACCCTCCTCCCCCGGCCGCCTCGCCCGACCCCATCCTCCCAGCCTCTCCGCCTGACCCCTCCTCCCCGGCAGGCGTGTCCGCCGTGGCGTCGATCTGCGGTTTCGGGGTGGTCGCGTACCACCATCTCCATCGACCGATCCCTGGTTCTGCTTCAACCCGTGGACTGCCCCTACCGGCGGTCAGTGGCGCCCTTCGCCCGCTCCCGGCCTCCTCGGCGCTCTACCTTAGGCTTGTACCGCTTTCACACCGTCCCAGCCTTCCACCTCGCAGACCTGGGATCAGCAAGGTCTCATTATTGCGCTGAACCAACTGGATGTCCAAGGACATGGTGGCTGGGTCATGGACAGCGGCGCCACTTCCCACATGATGATAGACGACGGTACACTCCTCTCTTCCCACCCTCCACCTCATTCGGTCGTTACTGTTGGCGACGGTTCCCGTCTACCTGTCATTTCTCGTGGTCACACTTTTCTTCACACACCAACCACCCGTTTTCTCCTTCCCAACACTCTCGTTGTCCCTAACCTAGTCCACATCTTCTTTCTGTTCGACAATTCACTCGTGATAACCATTGCTCTATTGAGTTTGACGCCTTTGATTTTTCTATCAAGGATCCCCGGACATAGCGTATGATACTTCGCTGCGATAGTGCAGGTGACCTCTACACCATACCTCCAGTCGCCACCTCAGCTCCACCCAGCACCCACATCGCCTTTTCCTCTCAGTTATGGCATCAGCGTCTTGGTCATCCTGGCATCGCCAGCCTTGACACCCTACATAAAAACTCATCTCATGTAATAAAGTAGATCGCTCTCTTTGCCAGTCCTGTCAACTTGGTAAACATACGCGTCTCCCTTTTGTTACATCTTCTTCGTGCTCCTCTGCGCCATTTGAGCGAGTTCATTGTGATGTGTGGACATCTCCAGTTCCTAGCATATATGGTTTTCTTTATTATCTAGTATTACTTGATGATTTCTCTTATTATTGTTGGACTTTTCCTCTTAAAAAGAAATCAGAAGTTTCCCATCTTTTAGCAGATTTTACTGTCTATACTAGCACACAATTCGGCCTTCCTTTAAAATCCATACAGGCCGACAATGGCACTGAATTTGTACCCTCAACAATGCGGTTCGCACGCTCCTGTTCCACGCCACTATGCCCATACACCTCTCTTGCTCATACACCTCTCTTGCTCATACACCTATTCCACGCCACTATGCCCAACAACCACACCAACACATCCTTCCTTGCTTCCAGCGGTATTACCCTACGCCTCTCTTGCCCATACACCTCCCCGCAGAATGGCAAAGCCGAGCGCATCATTCGTACCCTCAACAATGCGGTTCGCACGCTCCTGTTCCACGCCACTATGCCTCCCAAGTACTGGGCCGAGGCGCTAGCAACTGCCACCTATCTCATTAACCGTTGCCCATCCTCCTCTGTCGGTGGTGACATTCCCTATACCCTTCTTTACCGCTCCTCACCACAGTACAGTCATCTCCGGGTTTTCGGTTGTCTTTGTTTTCCGAACCTTTCTGCCACTTTTGCTCATAAACTTGCTCCACGTTCCACCGCTTGTGTCTTCCTCGGTTACCCTTCTCACCATAAGGGGTACCGCTGTCTCGATCTCGCCACCAAACGTGTCATCATCTCCCGCCATGTTGTCTTTGATGAGAGCATATTCCCATTTGCCAGTAGTAACCGATCTTCACCCCTCCCTCTTGCTCCGACTTCGATTTCCTCGGCGTCGACCACGCCATGCCGGTGCCTGCGCGCTGCTTTGCAATGGCACCTGCAGTACCCGGATGATCGCTCCACCATCGCATGGTGTCGGCGATCATCTCGCCGTCCATGGCGCCATCCGTCGCTCCGCGCCACGATCGCGTGCATCATCGGTTTACTCCCGACGCCACGTGCGGCTCCTCCGACCAGTGTACCAAAGCCGCAGTTACGCGCCCGGCTCGGCTACCCGACTCGTCGGCACCTCCCTCGGACCATCCGATGGTAACACGGGCTCGGTATGCCGCCGATCCCTCTGTGGAGTTCTTCTCCTTAGCGGTCGACCACTCTCCCGCCTCGCCTGTACCAGCGAACTATCGTAGCGCCCTCACCGATCCCACCTGGCATGCCGCGATGGCTGAGGAGTACAAGGCCCTCATGGACAACGACACCTGGCGCCTCGTCCCACACCCGCACGGTGCTAACGTCGTCTCCGGGAAGTGGATCTTCAAGCACAAGTTTTACTCTGATGGCAGTCTGGCCCGCTATAAAGCGCGCTGGGTTGTTCGTGGGTTCTTTCAGCAGCACAGTGTAGACTACGACGAGACATTCAGTCCGGTGGTCAAACCGGCCACCATACGGACTGTCCTCTCCATCGCTGCATCCCGCTCCTGGTCGATTCATCAGCTTGATGTCAAGAATGCCTTTCTCCATAGCACTCTTAATGAGACGGTCTATTGCCAACAGCCCTCCGGATTCGTGGACCCTGCTCGTTCCACCCATGTGTGTCTTCTCCAGAAGTCCCTCTATGGTTTGAAGCAGACTCCCCGAGCATGGTACCAACGGTTCGCCTCCTACATTCGTGGCATCGGTTTTGTCGCCTCCTCCGACATGTCCCTGTTTGTCCTCCGTCAGGGGACAGACATGGCCTACCTACTACTCTACGTCGACGACATCGCCCTCACGGCTTCCACCCAAGGTCTTCTCTAACATCTCACAGGCTTGCTTCACTCGGAGTTTGCCATGAAGGACCTTGGTGACCTGCACTTCTTCCTCGGCATCTCCGTCGCACGCTCCTCCAACGGCCTCTTCTGTCTCGGCGACGGTATCTTTGTTGATCTCTGCGACGCTACCGGCATGGTGAGTGTCACCCTCGGCCACACTAGTGGACACTCACGCCAAGCTATCCGCCACGACGAGCTCCGTGGTTGATCCGTCCGAGTATCGCGACCTTGCGGGGCTCTGCGATGCGACACTCACACGTCCTGACTTGGCGTACCCGTCCAGCAAGTATGCCTTTTCATGCATGATCCGCGGGAGCCCCATCTCGCGTTGATCGGCTACCCCGACTCGCGACGCTCCACCTCCGGCTACTGCATTTATCTCGGAGATAATCTTGTCTCTTGGTCCTCCAAGCGTCAGACAACCGTGTCTCGATCAAGTCGCGAAGCCAAATCATCGTGTCTTTATTGCCTATCTTTGTAGCCGAGTGTTGCGCTCGACAACTTCTCCAAGAACTTCACGCCCCAATTGCTTCAGCGACCGTTGTCTACTGCGACAATGTCAGCGCCATCTACATGTCAACTAATCCAGTCCAGCATCGGCGTACGAAGCATATCGAGATTGACATTCACTTCGTCCGCGAGAAGGTTGCATTTGGTGAGGTTCGTGTTTTGCACGTATCATCTTCCCATCAGTTCACGGACATCATGACAAAAGATCTCTCGACACAGCTGTTTCAGGATTTTCGATCCAGTCTTTGCGTCCGGACTGCCGCTACGACTGCGGACGGGTATTAGAATAATTAGATATTTCATATATACGCTTACCATGTATGCGCCTTCCATGTATATGCTCTCTTTGTATGCCTACTCTAGGTCAATATATATACAAGTCACCCTAGCCCTTTAGCTGTGTGGTGTTTGCCCCAATCTCTCTACCTTTCTACAGTACTATCAAAAAGGAACTGTGGGCTTACTTTTCCAACCAAGCATGGACTTCAGATTTTAGCCGAACCTTTATAATACTAACTGTGAGTTAGAGCATTGAATTTCTTAGATTCCTTCATGTGAATTCACTCTGGACAACAATGTCTCAATTACACCTAACATTTGCTCCTGCACATATCTGATGAATATTGTAGGCTTCTAGTTTACTTTTGTAGATGAAGCGTCCCTATGATTATATGATTGACATCACCCGTCCTAATGATTATATTCACATTCTCATGTTTTTTTATTTTATTTTAGACTTGGATTATTATTTGAGTTTTTTCAATGTTGGGTGCACTTGTAAAACACTGAACACTGTATATTCAGGATGATTATCAGAAGGTTGGTGTTGAGAAGAACGAGTGCGGTGTTTATTCCAATGCTTCTCAAGGCTCATAACCTTTGCAAATTGCCCAGCCCCGATTGAAACGATGCAAATTAGTATGCTTACACAGCTGCAAATGAAGGTAGTATATGCTACAAGACACCTTTTCTATGCATGAGGGCCTTCCATGCTTGCATGATGACCCACCATGCTTTAAACAGCTATTACCTAACTTGATGTCGGTTGACATTAAGCAACAGATGAGGAAGAAGCACACAAGCTTTAATTGGCGAGTTGATGAAGAGTAGGAGGAACTGGACTTATACCTGAGATCATCATCCTCCTAAAGAGCTCAACATTTGCCCAAAAGTACATCTGATGTGCCAAAGTAAAAAGAAGAGGAAGAAAATCAGTTTTCTATGTTGCAGGGTCTTCGTACATGTTATGTCTTGGTGGTTCCCAGTGCAGTCTAGCAGCCAGCTGAGGGCATAATAGTGCCAGGAGCTTCCCCCAGCGAGATTGGATCTTTGCTGCAGATCAATAGATGCAGAGATCTTTGGTATCGCAGATAGTATACATTCAGGAATAATATCGTGCTTTAACACACACTAGTTTCTCTGAAAGAATCGACCAGGCAAACCGTCCGGCTTAGGGGCCTTAAGTGGACCAATCTGAAAAGGAGCATTGCTGGTTTCCTCTTCAGAGAGCTGCTTGCAAATACTTGCATTCAAAGAGGCCGCCACCTTCTGTTCTGCCTCCTGCGGCACTTGGCGGGGAGCGAAAGCAGGATCGCTATTCGCTCGTGTAAAGATGCCGGGACAAAAGGCCAAAACCTCCTGCTTCGAATGCCTCGCCGTTGACGCCCTACAGCTCTTTAATATTTTCCTCGCAGGGCAGTACGCTCTGCCATGGAAATACCAGGTGTTCGACATGTTTCTGTCGCCCGTGTGTAAGGTTTAATGGAACAGTGTATGTTTCTAGTCTTCTGGTCTTTTTGACTTGTATCTGAAATCTGAATTGCCTTCTTCTATGTGCCTCTTTGACTTGCTACAGTAAAGAGGGCGCTTATATTGGTTTTTGCCGGTAGTTTTTTTTTTTTGTGTTGTGGTTTATATATTTTGCTAAAAATAAATAGTAGTGATTGAAAGAAATAATTTTTAGAATGAGAAGGCAAGCAGTGGTAAGGAAAAAATGTGTGTGCGTGATCGAAGTTAGAGGAGTAGTTTGGGTGATACCTGTGACTCTCTTGCTTATCCCTAGAGTAAAATGGTAGTAAGATAAGTGAAGAAGTTAAAAGCTGAATGTTTGTATTGTCTTTTGACTTTTTTAAGCAAAAGAGAAGTTGATGTCAATAGAGAAGCAGATGTCAATACGAATAAGACCCTAAATTAGCACAATTTTCAACATTAATCAAACAGTCGCGACGAAGGGAAATATAAACGCGTGATTGCTGAGCCCCCAGCGACTTCGTTTACGCTAGAGCTTGCAGACCAAAATAGGAGCAATGTCGAGCGTGCATTAGTATAATTTCTCTCAAGATCAGTACCGGAGTCTGGCACTCGTATAGGAGATCCTCCCATTTCATTGACCGTTGATGTTCGATGATTTGCCACTTAAGAGGTTTGGTCTGAAGAATTTGGCATTCAAAAAGTTGCAATTGATCTTTAGCCACTCAATTCGTTGTGCTACCTACAAAATGCCATTTTCAACCCTTTTTCTCGTTTTATTGTTTTACAGTACCCCTCCTTGGGCTATAGACCGAACGATTGATTTGGCCCTCCTGCTGCACCGCCAGGTTTCCGGGTGTCCTTCCTACGGAGTGGTAGCACAATACTTTTCCTACTAACTCGCCATTGATCGTGATTCTGTTTTGTGCTCGTACGTAGCCAAGCAGATGGTTCAGTGTAGCTCAGAGGGGTAAAATGGTCACTTCATGTCGGGAAAAAGTGCTAAAAACAAGAAAATGAGGGGAAAACATGGAAATGATATTTTATAAGAAGTTGCAGTGTCACACGGTCAGATGCAACTTTTATCGCTCATGTATGCAATAGTTTTTAGCTATGTATGCAACAAATTTTTTTGACAAAAATCTCAATGTTACATTAGTTATTGCTTATTGTTACACATGTAAAATCAGAATATTACAACAAAAATACAACACCAAGAAACAAATCATACAACAAAATGATTAGATCTCGAGGCGAACCAATCCGAATCTCCACAAAGCAAGAAGGCACAGTAATCAACCACTCATCGAGATATTCGATCGGACAGCACGACCACCTCTGGCCTCTGCTCTTTGCTTACCGTCGCCCGCTTTTTCGCCCCCGCCGTCGGCTTCTTCTTCTTCTTGAGAGTCTCGAGGGCCGCAAAGACGTTGCCGCTGCCGATCCTCACCTCTACGCCGACACCCCTCCTGCTTCCTCTCCCCTCCATCTCTCCCTCTACTCCCCCCTCTCCCTCTCTTGCAACAACAACGGAAAAGAGAGAGAAATCTAGTCTTGCTACAAGAACCACCTCACACCGTTCTTAGGACTCCTCGATCTGCACCAAGAACACGAGATAGAGGCGCCCGTGGCTCGAATTGGAGAGGACGAGAGTAAGAGAGAAGAGGAGAGAGGCAGCTTGGTACTCTTATCTGCGCCTCGCTGGGAGCAGAGAAGCAGAGGGAGGCAGTGGCGAAGCCAATCCATCTTAGGCCCCGCTCATTTTGGCTTTTTTTTGGCTTCAGCTTCTAGCTTCTGCTTTTTTTTCACTATTCACTACACTATCCACTAACTCAGCTACGGTGTTTTTGGCCCATTACTGTGTTTTTTCAGCCAAAAGCCAAAAGCCATCGCTATTCCGATCACCCCCTTAGAAGCCTGGGCAGATGGCCCACTCCGCTCTCATGCCCGGCAATGTTGATGACACGTGGCTCCCGCCTACAGCAAGGATGCTCGCTGGTGAGCCCGGGCAGCTGCTCGAGGTCACCAGGCCTTGGCTTCACCAGTGGAGGGAGGAATGAGTGCTTGAGGAATGAGGGTAGCAGAGAAGCAGAGGAGGAATGAGTGGGTCGGGAAACGTCCGATATTTTGTTGGCTTGAATGTCTGACGCATATTGTTTTTCTATTTTATAGGTGGTAGGGAAAATTGAATATATAGGATCAAGTTGAGAATGCTTTGATAAAATAGGATCAAGTTTATTGTTCTTGTAAATATAGGATCGAGTTGAGCAACTTCTTGCTAATATAGTATTTTTCCCATTTAATTTCATTTTCATTTTCCAGCCCATTTTTCTCGAGGAAAAAGTCTAAATTACTACCCAAGTATAGCCTAAGTCCAGATAATCCCCTAAAGAATAAAAAGGTTTACTTAACCCCTGTGTTTGCTAAACCAGATCAAAATGCACCTTTTACCCATCTTCAAAAGTGGTTTTGCTGAGGTGGCTGGTTTTATTAACTAGAATTGTGTTCCCTAGCCATTGCGTATGATAATGTTCTCACATATTTTTAGTTTGTGTCGTGCAGTATGCTCATCGCGCTTATGTACAGCGATGGTGCAATAAAAAAGGAGATGTAATATGTGAAATCTGTCATGAGGTGAATTTATGTTTAAACAATTTATCACATTTTTCCCCTAGTCATAATGCTAAATTATTGTTGAAAATTATTTTACTGTAGCCATATGAACATGGGTACACCGCTCCCCCCAGACTCCATCCCGATGAAACTACCATCGATATAAGGCAGGACATCGAGCTTTTGTTTTATTCAATACATGAATGATTACTGTCTTCGATTTCTTAAGTTGTTTTGTTTGTATCATCGAGCGTATGTGAGAACATTATCATGCACAATGCCTAGGGAACACAATTCTAGTTAATAAAACTAGCCACCTCAGTAAAACTACTTTTGAAGATAGGTAAAAGGTGCATTTTGATCTGGTTTAGCAAACACAGAGGGTTAAGTAAACCTTTTTATTCTTTAGGGGGTTATCTGGACTTAGGTTATACTTAGGGTAGTAATTTAGACTTTTCCTTTTCTCAACATGAAATGACTCTTTTGCCCCTCATCTATTGCCCCAAATCAGCCCATTCCCTGGCGCCGCCGCCGCCGCCCCCTGGCGCTACACCACCGCCGGCCGCTCCCTAGCGCGCCCTCGCGCCAGCTGCGAGCTGCGCCGCTCCTCTCTCTCGCCGCGAAGCGCCGCGCCATGGCGCCGCCAAGCCCCTCGCCTTCCTCCTCCTCCTCCTCGGTGCCCTTGCCGCGCGCGTCGCCTTGTCGGGCGGCGACCACCTCCTCTTCACCTCCTCCCGCCGACCCCAAGGTCTCGGCCTTAGGGAGGAAGGCCGGACGCAGCCGAAGCGATCGAGGCGCTGCGCGGCGTCGTCTGCTCGGCGGCCGCGCGCGTCGGCGCGGAGGAGCCGGCGTGAGGACCTCCATGTCCTCGGGAGGCCGTCGCGGAGGTGGAGGAGGAGGAGTCCTCGTCGGCCGAAGCTCCACCCGCGGCCGTCGGGCGCGCGCTCGCGGCGCGCCGGGAGGTGTTCGCGACAACAATGAGGCGATCGGCGGCGGCGACGCTCGCGTCGCCGAGGCCACGCGCCCGGCGGTGGGGTCGGCGGAGGAGGAGGGTGAAGAGGAGGTGGTTGCCGCGACAAGGCGGGCGCGGCGGCGAGGGCACCGAGGAGGAGGAGGAAGGCGAGGGCTTAGCGGCGGCCATGGCGCGGCTGCGAGCGCGAGAGAGGAGCGGCGCGCGCGCTCGCGGGCAGTGAGGAGGCGGCGGCGCGGCTGCTGCTGCCGCGAGGCGCGCCGAGGAGCGGCCGGCGGTGTAGCGCCAGGGAGCGGCGGCGGCGCCAGGGAATGGGCTGATTTAGGGCAACAGATGAGGGGCAAAAGAGTCATTTCATGTTGAGAAAAATGGGCTGAAAAATGAAAATGAAATTAAATAGAAAAAATACCATATTAGCAAGAAGTTGCTCAACTCGGTCCTATATTTACAAGACCAATAAACTTGATCCTATTTTACCAAAGCGCTCTCAACTTGATCCTGTATATTCAATTTTCCCTAAACCTTTCGAGTGTCAAATCAAGGAATTTCCCGACGTTTCCAGAGCTACAGCCTACAGCAAACGATGGGTTAGCTTGGCTTGGCTATACAGGTCCTAATTTACATTAACATGATAACTAAGGCTACAGTAAGAATGTAAGCTAAGCCAGGCTGCCATAGTAACATCTGCAAATCGATGCCATCGTCAAATCTCATTCTACAAAGATAACAGAAAAAAGGTTCAATTATCTAACAATACAGGCGAGTGTGGGACGTCTCAATCCTTGCGGTCACGAGACCGACGAGTACTTGCGGTCACGCGAGTCCCCGCCCGGCCTCGCCGCTGCCGCCGCCCGCACTGACAGCGCGAGCACGTCCAGATCCGACAGCTCCGTCCTCCTAGCCTTCCCCTCCCGCCGCCCCGCATGCCTCTCGTCGTCGTCCTCCTCCTCGTCCTCGCCCTCCTCCTCGGCCCCGTCTTCGTCGTCGTCGTCGCCATCCTCGCGCGACCTCTTGCTCCCGATCGCGACGCCAAACAGCATCGGCTTCCCGCCGCCGCCGGGTCCCTCGTCCCCCTCCTCCTCCCCACCGTGGTCGTACCGCGACACGAGGCGGCGCACGCCGTCGCATAGGCGGCGCGCGCGCGCGAGCTCCCGCGCCAGCCTCGCGTTCTCGCGCCGCAGCCGCGCGTTCTCCTCCTCCAGCTCGGCCACCGCTCCGCTCACCCCCGCCGCCGAGGCCCCGCGCGGCGGCGACGACGACACCGCGGGCTCGCCGCCGGAGCTCGTCGGCGGGGACGAGATCGGTATCGCCGTCGGTATGCTCCCCGCAGGCGCCGGCGCCCCGGAGCCTGACCCCTTCCGCCTCTGTATCCCGCCGAGCAGATGCTTCTCCCCCCTCCTGAAGCAGTCGTTGGCGAACTCCCACCTATCCGCCACCACCTTCTTAAATCCCTACACGAAGAAACGCAAAAAAACTTGGGTTTTAATTTCGATCTACCGGAGGAGAAGCAGAGAGAAGGGGGGACAGATACGCACGTAGGTGTTGAGCTGGCGGACGAAGGAGGAGAAGTTGCTGTGCTTGAAGTGCTTGGGAAGGAGGTCGCGGGCGAACTCGGCGGGGCGCCACACCACGAAGGCCGTGCCGGAGCCGTTCCACGAGATGGTGTCGTCGGTGCTCGGGTCCTCCACCATCGCGTACGTCTTCGTCAGGAACGGTGGCGTCCCCGCCGCCGGCGACGCCATTGAGCAGCTGGTCGGGAGTGAGAGTAGGGAGAGATGGGAGAGGATGCGGAGAGCGCAATTGTTTCCACAGGAAGGGAAGGACGCGTCTAGAAGGGGGGATTTGGGGAGGGGGATAGGCGAGAAGCATCCAGCGGATTCTAGAAGGTTCCCGGCCTTTCTAAGCGGACACGTGGTGCGGTTTCTAGAAAATGCACGGTTCGTTGCATTGAGGCCTGATGGGCTTGAAGGAGACGAGATGAGCTTGGACCAGCCCAATTAAGTTCACTTGTTCTTTTTTCCTGATATTCTTCTCTAAATATTTTCTGAGATTTGCTAGATGGTTTCTACTTCTTTCGTAATGAGACGGTCACTCTTCTGAGGTTTCCATGGACAATGCAGCAGCTAACATGCGAAACTCCAGTTATTATTACTTTATTATACGAACTCAAAGCCATTAGTAACATACAGTACAACTCAAATATTTATTATTACTCTATTGTTTAACGTTCAACCTGATCATCATCACTGTTGCGCAGGAGGTAGGACAGCCCACGGCCAGGCTACTCCAAGTTGGTGTGGCGGGCCCGCATCTGGGCCGGGCTCTGTGCCATTACGCGCGCGAGCTCCAGCACATCTCGAACAGCACAAACACGGCCCTCTCGTACAGGCTCCCCATCGGCAGCTTCGTCCGGCGGCTGCGAGCTCCCCTGCGCCGCCATACCATCCTCGTCGTCGGTCATGGTCTGCGCGGGGAGGTGTGCCACAACGTCGGCCTGGCACCGCAGGAAGTCCCCATCTGACCGGACGGTGAGCATCACGACGCGTGCGCTGGCCCCACGCGCCACGCCGCACATGGCGTCGACGGTGGAGCAGGGCGGAACAAAGTAGGGTATCACTGAGTACAAAAAAATTTTAGTTGAGATCAGCACTTTCAGTCCGTATATAATTTTTCTAATCTAAACTCAGTGCATCTAATTTTTTTTCTTAAAACCTAAGAGAGCACTAATAACTTAAATTCTCATTAGCTAGCAGCAGTTCACAAGAAGCCTCCACTTCCCTCAGCCTATGAGCCAACTACATCAAGTCGAGCCTTCCTTTGAGCCAGCCTAAGAGGGAGGATGCAATAGGCCATGGTATCCATTTGATCAGTTCTAAGCGTGTCACCTCACAACAGCTCTCGACGTGTATTCATCTCGCATGGTCGTTTAGGAGATATGCACCATGTCTGTCGCATAGCCACACCCAGTCAAGCGGCTATTGTCGCCGAAAAATGGAAGAAATCGCGCCATCGGCCGCCCTCGTCTGCGATCTCGCCACATCACTGCCTGATCCCTGTTGCCTCGCGTCCTCATCGATAAGAAAAAGCTTAAGTCCACCTGATAAGTATGTACTTTACTCTGCTATGATATACTTGTTTGTTATGTGAAGAAACAAGAATTGGCAAAAATTACCAAAGATATCGTGATTCGTTACTTTATGAACTCGAAAGAATGTAAATATTGAAAGGTAATGTATTAACTTATATTTGATTATTCTATTGTTTTTACTTAAAAATTTTAAGTAATTTTGTTCTCTTTCAACATGTTATTGAGATCGGATGATGTATTTTACCAATGTCGATTAACTTTTATATGTGATTTCACTTTTAGTTTCTTCAATTTGCTGCAACTAATCAATGTTATTAATGGATTTCTTCATTTGGTAAGTATTTCGATCACTACTTCTTTATCATCATACACTGCTATCGGTTATGTTGAAATATTGATGTGAAAAATTACCAATCCGGTAAATATGATGAAGTTGTCAACCTGACATTTTCGTCTAGTTCTACCCCTACGGTGGAGAACGCACCCCGCCCTCCGGTGGCGACAAGGAGGTTGCCGGGCGAGGCGGGCAGCACAGTGATGTCACGACCTGTTGCCGTCGACGGTGGTATCGCCAAGATGTGAGTGCCAAACTCGTGTAGAGGATAGTTCCTGGTGACCATTAGTGAAGAAATCACGGTGATGTGAGATCAATTTGCGAAATCAACCAAGATAGAATGGAATTGGGGATAGGCAGCAAGAACAAATGGAGGAAGAACAGAGAAGAACCAATGGGGAAGTTTGGATTCATTTCATTTGATCGATGCCCATCTTGGATGCACTCCCTCTCATACACACACGGACTGACATGAGAGGCCACAGTTCATGGACCATGCCTACAACCTAACTCCTACCTCCATGACCCCACTTGTCATTCACATGCATTACACTACCGTCCCCAGGAAAACTTGCTTGTCCCAAGCAAAAGCATACAGTCTCGATGGCATATTTCCTTGACATCTTGAAGGTGAAGCACGGGCAGCTCCACTGAAATCTGGACAAACTGAAGAAACTTTAACTTTTCACAAATACCTAACGTTGCATTCCTAAGAGCAATCCTCATAATTCCTGGATCCCATTGCACATATACCTCTGAGGCTAACCCCTCGATTGTCCAAGCAGAAAACTGAGGCATGTGTCTATTATCAAACATCAAACACCAACGAACATATTCTACAACCTGATCGGTCTTCATTTCTTGTGGCCTTCGCATGAATAATGATAAGATGGGTGGTGGCCCTGGTGTCTATGGTGACACCATGCGTAACAACCCTTGGAGAAAAATGGTGGACTCGTGAGACTCAAGGTATTTCCCAACGAAATGCATATTTGTTGTGCAGCCTAAGTATCCCTTCCAGAGTTCAAGTTGTTGGGCAGAAACACAGTAAACATCGCTCCCTGACTTGCACCTCCACAGTAAATAAACCAAGTGCTGCTTCAGATTTGTTTTTTTTTCCTCAAAAACCGCCAGGAGTGTTTCATTCAATTAAGGGGAAAGAATGAAATACAGAGTTTAGATTGCCCAAAAAAGGCAACGAAAATAAGGAGGGGAGATTACATCTGGAAACCCGAAGACGACTGAGACGAACTACTGGAGCTCCCGCATTTGCCCAATTGAGTCATTCCTGCTTAATCGAGGCAATCAGATCAGCTATTTGGAAGGGCTTGCCTCTGAACCACATATCATTACGCTCTTTCCAAATCATCCAAGGAATAAGCAAGAACAAGCTATCCAATCCTTTTCTGAATCCCTTCGGTACTGATCTACAGGCTGCAATCCAGCAATCACTCAGGCTGTCGTTAGTGCTGCTGAAGAAGCTGGACGGGAAGCAAAGAAGCCAATGGAAAATTGCAAACCAAACCAACTTAGTGGAGACACACTGCAGTAGCAGATGGTCAACTATTTCTGCTTGCTAGTCACAAAGTAAGCAAGCTTCCGGTGCCTGGATATTATGCTTGCGTAGACAGGAGAAGGTCCAGCATCTTCGGTGTAATGCGAGCTAGAGGAAAAACTTTACTTTCGGTGGCGCCCAGCTCTTCCACAGTTGCTTCGCGTAGGGGAAGACAATCGCGTCATTGAAAAGTGCCAAATAGGAAGAGCTGGCTGAGTAGACTCCGTTTGTTGTCCGACGCCAAGTGAAGACATCGGCCTGATCTGGCTGCAGCTGAATGCCATCTAACATGTCACTTAGCCGAAGGATGTATAGGATGGAAGGGAAACATAATGGGGGAGATAAATCCCCGATCCAGGTGTAATTGAGCAATGATTCAGTGACCAAACTTTTTGTGGCATCGGGAGACCCTGTGTAACATCCTGATTTTTAGAGTTTATTTGAAGTTTTTAAAAGAAAAATCATTATTTGAATTTTTCTGGATTTAATACAAGCTTTAAATAAATTTTTAGTAAGTAAAATGATTTAATATGAATAAATTAAACATTAACATTTGCTAAAAATATTTTATTTGGATTTCTTGTATCTCAAGGATTTTTTAAGAATTTTCTATGTATTTTTTAGTTTTTTTTACTATTTTCTAGAGCTCATTCGATTTTATTTTAATTTCTAAAAATAGAAAATGCTCAAAAATCCTAAACAGTAAATGGGTCGACCTATTACTGTTCATTTTGGCCTAATAAACCTCAGCCGCCCGATTCCCCACTTGTCGCGCGTCAGCCATTTGGTTGTGCTGCGCACTGGCCGTTGGATCTCTTCGGTGACACGTGTCAAACATTCAAGCCAACAAGCACTGTTCATCGGTGTGTTCTGCTACCACCATCCGATCTTTGCCAGGACACGTGTTGGCCATCCACAATGCTGAGCATTGTTCATCGTGTTCGTTGCGGACTCTCGCCGCCACCGTCCGCGTTCGTCCCACCTCGACGTCCGTGGCCTTCCCGGACTCTCTACCGTCTCCAAGCTGGTGTCCTTGGCGTCCGGGTATATGAAAGCCACACTGCCACCCTTGTTCTTCGCACTCGTTGCCGCCTTCACTGTCGTGCCATCACTCTACCCTTCAATGCGACGTGCGCCACTGCCATCGACCTCGTCTCCAGCCACCGATGTTCGCTCGCTCGAGCGTCGTCGCCTTCCCAGCCGTCGTTTGTCGCCGTTTGTCAAAGCTGTCTTCACCACCGTTAGTCCAGCCGCCGTCCAGTCATTGGCCGGTTCCGCTACCTCACCCCACCCCGTCGTCTCGCTGGTCGAAACCACTCGCCCGCTGCCTCGATTCACATGTCAATCCCCTCAATTCGTTCGGTTCATGAACCGCCGCATCACGTCGCACCCACACCGACCACGCCTCCTTAGATTCCCATGGACTAAGTTTATCATGCATTGAGTCACTATAGCTGGGCCCTACCTATCAGCGCTACTGTTCCATAGACCCTATGACCCAACCTAACCAAGTCTGCCGCCACGCAAGCATCCACATCAGCCCTATCAGCACCTAAGCCGTCTAATGTGCCACGTCACCATGACACGTCAGTATGCCATGTATCAGTGCCACATCAGACTTATTTGCCACCTATCGACCACATATCCGCCATATCAGCCCTAATCCGCTACGTCAGCAACCACATCGCATAGTTCATTGTTCCATGAGCCAAGTACACCGTAGACTTACTATTTCATGCAATGAGTCCACAACATAGTAGAATTTTTAATTTTTCAGTAATTTCTTTAGAGTAAAATTTTCAAGAACTCATTCTCCTCTGTCCTAACTCCGATTGACCATATCCTTTTTTTTCTAAATTCATCTAAAATCGAGATTTATCTTTTGATTCTACTTTTGAAGTTTTTAGAGTTTATTTGAATTTATTTTGTGCCTCATTTGTTTTCTGTCTCGCTAGATTGCGTCTTCGAAGGAGTGGCAGCATCACCAGAAAATCAAGAATTCATAAATGAGCAAGGCCAAGACAAGTTGTTGTCTTTTGATTATGTTGAATCTAGTTTTTAATTTATTTATTTATTATTTTATTTTAAATTATCCTACATTGCTATTTTATTACAAACCCTTGTACTGGTAGCTATTGTCCTAATTGATCAATCCTCTTTTGATAATTTTGAATGCTGTGTTACCATTGTCACCATAAGATAGAAAATTATTTAGTGATGCAATACTAGTGGTCACATGGGTTGCATGATCAATTTGCTTAGCCATACTTATAGTTACATTGGGCTCATCATTACGTGCGATCAATTAGTTAATTTGACTTAATGAGATATTGAATCATGGTTATAGTCATAGGTATAAAATTTGAGTAACATGATATTGGTGTTGGTTATACAAAATTGGTTTCTACTCGAGCGAGTGATCGTGCAGTAAATATAGGAATACGCGTAGGCTACGGAAGCAGAAAACAAAACTTTTCTACTGCGCACCCAAGAACATCATGCTAAGGAAGGATCATGGATCGTTACCACTTAGACGCCAGCGCAGCGGAAGAAGAATTGAAACCGATCCAATCACGCGCGTCGAGGTAGTAGTGGAAGTAGCCGATCGTCCCGAACAGATCGTCTCCTCCACGCACGCCGATCAACATTGCAACGAGCAGCGCCTCCACCGGTATCCACACGTCCGGGGCTGGAACGACGATCGCGAGTGTACTAGCACTCGTGAGCAGCTAGGGTTTGGTTCGGGAGGTGGCGGCTAGGGTTTTTGCTAGATGTTAACAGGGACGATTCCCCTCTGCCCCTCGCCTCCATATATATAGACCTCCTCACGTGGGCCTCGTGGACCTAAGCCCAATAGGAGTCTATTCGGATCTCTATCCGAATTGAGCCCATATCCGAATCATATTCGAATTAGTGTTCCAACCCGTTAAGCGTGCGACCCTGTAGGTTCACATATACTTGGTCGTGACCCGGAAACGCCTTTCTGGTCACCATGTTAATAGCGGCCTCTAGTAAGACATATTAACCCCAAAGTATATGTAAAGATCATATCATTGAACTGTAATGTTCTCTCATGTACGAATCCCTTTACCTCACGATATAGATTGAGCTCAAGGCGAGACCTGTGTCATCCTCTTAATAGCTCAATCACTCTCTCGATTCCGTGATGGATTATAAACTCGTGATTGACTCCTCAATCACCTTGGCATGGCCATGCACTTTCATAATCCATTACATCGAGGGGCCCAGAGATATCTCTCCCATAAGGAGGGGCAAATTCTATCTTGATCATTCACATCCCACTACATGTTTCATGGCAAACCCGAAAACTACTTTTATGACTACCCAGTTACAGAGTAGTGTTTAGTAGTCCCAAAATAAGCTACTACTTATGTTGGGAACCATGATGATCTCAAGTCTAAGGATTCTACATAAACACTACTTGAGACCAACTGATGACACATGGAATCTCTGCAGTGTCTCATGGCAGGTCTATCCAACATATGTTCACTAACACATATCCATATTATTGATTTGGTATCACCATACCATGATCCATGAGACATGATCATCAATCAATACATATGCTGATCTTTGTCTTCGAATCATATTTGTTCCTCATATGATATACGATCAGGGATCATTTAGAAATAGCAACATCTTAGTATTTAAGAGTCTCATGAATAAGTCACATACTCATTGATCAATAATGATGATGTCTATTCCAAGGAACAAAGTAATGTATCATAAATATAGTATGTGATATATACAACATCTCCATGTTGCCTCTAGGGTATACCAGTGACAGTAAAGAGAGAAGTGTGGGTTCACTTTGAGAGATATGGATATCTCACCTGGGTAATGTTTAAGGACTTAACTTTTTGCATTATTGATCTAAATTTTACCGTGTAAACTACACGTTTAATATGGGATAAACCTGACTGATTAATTTGTAATATTTCAATTTCAATCTCGCCATTGTGATAAACATGTTTGTTGATTTCTATGAGGCGCAGGGGGGTGTGATACGAAACCACAGCTGACGGGATTGAGTTGAGGTTAAGCATTGTAAATGTCTTATTGTGATTTTCTGATATGTAGAGAAAATCACATCGTATAAGTACAATTGTGCAACCTTCAGGCTAGTAAGTTGTAAGGTTGGTCATAAGGTCGTACTCTAATAATTATTAATATTTGAGTCTTTTCCTTTATTATTTATGCATATGGTCGATATTTTATTTATCTTTACACTATTTGCACTAGCATGATTCTGGATTAGTGCGGTATATACAGAGAGTCTGGAATTGCAAATTTGAGTCTTGACACCTTGACCTTCTCCCAGAAAGATGGTACTATCGTCTTGATGCTTTCTTCATGGAGCCGAGCATCCGTCCAGAACCTCATTGAAGTGCAATTTCCCAGATAGATCATTGAGGATGCACTGAAGAAGTCTTAAAGGTCGTTGTCAAGGGGATCCCATAGACCATGGAATAGCCTCCTCGGTTGGGCCCTTGATAACCACTTGATGAGGGCATCCCTAACACTTATACATCTCCTCCTATTGGTGGTCATGCACTTACTGAGATGGACACCATAAGTGAAGCTACAAGTAATACAAGTGCAGAAGTACATGTTTGTCCATTGACTAGAGCCAGAGCTAAACTTCTAAATCAACAGGTGCTTTTGTTTCTTAATGACTCTATTATTATTGATGAGAATTGGGTACTACCTCATGCAAGTGTTTTGTGCATTCTCAGGTTTGAACATTGTGAAGCATTTGGAACCGCGAGGGTGGAGAATGAGGCCGGAGCCAAAGGGTGGGAGGAGAAGCTCACATGGGTCAAGCAAGAAGAGAAAAGCCCAGGAATTCAAGCCCAATTCGTGCCTCTTACAAGGTCAATTGGATTCAAACACGGATTCAACTCAGAATTCAATTCGGATTCGGTTCGGACAGCCTGACAGGTAGTTACTAAAAAGGTCATAACTTTCACAAACGGAGTCCGATTCAGGCGTTCTTGGACTTGTTGGAAAGATAATTTCAAGGGCTACGCAATGGATCTGGCCCCAGCATCAAATTCGACACGGATCAAAAGTTATGACCAAAACAATATGACGGCTGTAAAATCTAGTTTCCTTTTTTAAGAGTTCGTATCTAAAACCATATAGGGTTGAGTTGTAGTAGGTTTGGAGGACTCTATGCACGTCCCAAGAGGCTATATAAGCCCTGTATTGGCACCCTTAGAGGGGGACCAAGTTTTATGCACCAGATTGAAACATAGCTATTGCTTGTTCTTTCCACACCAGAGTTCATGCGAGGACTTTGAGAGAGAACTAGACGATCCATTGTTTGTTCTGAAGATCAAGGTCAAGCCGTCGTTCCATTGGGAATTGGGGACTTGGCGTTCGTCGCTTGTGGTCACGCGACGAACAATTATCCGGTGTGTTTTGGGCGTATTCCGAAGAGTTGAGGGTTCGTGCATGGGCACGAGTGTTCAGCTAGCGACATCGTCTACTTCACATCAACTATCCACGGTTCCTCACTGAGAAGATCGGGACCCATCCCCGTATCATATGGTATCTGATTCTAGGTTTACTCGGTGAGAACTTCTTTACCCGTAGTTAGATTCGTTTTTCTGTCCTATCTTCCATTAAACCGAAAATTGCAATACCAAAAACCGTAGTTTAATCTGTTTAGTTCTTGTGCGTTTTGTTAAGTTTTGGTCCATTAGAGTTTTGTTTTCATGCTGATCCGTGTGTTTCCTTCGCGTAGCTTGATCTTTGTGTCCACATAAACCCTACAAAATTGTTGATTGAATTCCTCAATTAGCAACAAAAAAAAAGTAAATTGCATTTACTTTTGAATCCTAAATTCCTTGTCATCCACATTGCTCTCGAGAGATCCATCCAAATTATCTTTGGGGAGAGTTTGAGATAGTATTCACTTCCTTCAAAACCGAAAGTTTGCTGCGGTTTGGCTTGAAAGAAACAAATCACTACTTGTGCCAAACCCTAGTCGATGAAAAGAAAGAATTGCTACTGCTTGAGCTTCACTTATATCTTTTCATCAATTGAGACTAGCTTTTGATATTGCTGTTAGGGCTGTTCTTGAGTATTATTTACACTTGCTGAATTCTTGAATTTGTGCAAAGGGAAGAAAACAGTAGTTTGGCCAAAAAAAGAGAAAACAAAACAAAAGAAGAAAGCCTGAAAGTTTCCTGCGATTTGATCAAGAAACAGTGAAAATAGAAAGTGTTGGCCAAAACTCTGTAAAAAAAACCCTAGTTCATATTTTCAGCTTGTACACTTATTCTCATAGAGCAATCTTGTGCCCTTACATTCATAACTATTGCAATTGGCTAGCATCTCTCCTTGTACTTAGTGCAAAACGAGCTAGTTATTCATCTCAATTTCAGATTGCCTCTTTCTAGCTCATTTCCTTTGTTTACATTAAGTCCCATTTATCGTTGCGTGTGCGTTCATACTTTTCGCTTTAACCAATTGGATCAGCACATAGGCAAATACTCTAGCTTGGATCATTACTTAGCTTTACAATACCTTGAATATCAGATTGCATATGTTCTCCACATATCTGTCCAAACTCCACCTACACCTGTTTGTGTACTCCCTTGCTCTTGGTTACGTTCATACATTACCGGGTTGAGGTCGTTCGCTATCACAGGTGTCGATTCGCTGTCCTTGATTCACTTTGGAGCAGTAGCTTGCCTTATTTTCGGGATGATTAGTTGTAGACATAGAGAGAGCTTTTGTTTTACTAACCTGGATATAACTACGTTTCTTGGTTGTGAGTTGTTTCCATGTCGTCACGAGGAGGATCCACCTAATCCGGACGCCTGGTTACATGGATCGAGTACACTCGGTTGCGCGAGATGCTCCAAAACAACTTCATGATGGTGACAATGGCGTGCGCGATGAGCTTGGGGAAGTTCGGTGGGTGAACAACCTTGGAGAGGAAGTCACACAATTGCGTGCGAGCATGAACAATAACTTTACGAGCTGCGTGCCATGTTCACACACCACAATCTACGGGGATGCACCGCGATGCCACAAGTGTGCACGGTCCTCCGACCATTTTGCACAATGAGACCGAGGAGGAACGTGCTATTCGTGCGGATGAGGAGCGACGTCAACACCAGCGCGTCGCATGCGCGCACCGCCATACATCGGGATGGCGGCGCAAAGACGCCTCAAGCACGTGGGCGGCCCGAGGCAATGGCGGTCGGGTGGAGTTATACCACGGGGTGCCCACGGCGGAGGTGTGCCTTGTGCCGATGCGGACGAGCGCCCGAATGATGATTTTCCCATCGACGACTACGATGAACGACGACGCCATCACCGCAACAACGTGCGCCGTCCTCGCCACGATGACGCCGAGGATCTTGTTGCTAAGCCCAAATTTACTCTTCCCATATTTTCAGTGGTACAGATGTGGAACAATACCTCATTTGAGAGCTGAAAGTTGATAAGTTGTTTCGGATGAACAACTACTCCAATGAGAAAAAGTCGTTGCTTGCATCCAATGGCTTGATGATTACGCCACACATTGGTGGGAGCGGTTCATCCGTAGCGCATGGAGCGCCATGAGTTGCCAATTATAACACGGGAGCAAATGAAGCGGATTTGCGGCACGCTTTGTACCGCGCCACTACAAGCGCTCACTCTTTGAGAAGTTGTGAAGTGCGACAAGGTATGAAATCAATTGATGAATATCATAAGGAAATGGAGACTATCATGATACATGCGGATGTTCACGAATGAAGAATGCACCATGGCAAGATTTCTAGCCGCATGAATCATGCTATCAAGCGCATTGTCAATCACCATCCATATAATGATATGATTGAGTTGCGCACCAAGCACGCGGCCGGCGACAAGTGATTGAAGACGCCGGTTATTGCCGGTCACGTTCACACCATCGGGACAAACATATAACAACAACCAACCAAACAAGAGCACTTCGCCGCAAGCAATTCGGCAATGCGCAGCCCGCAAGTAAGAATCGAGAGTACACCATCACCGTGCGTCGACCTATGGCGCCGCGGCTAGTGTGACCTCGTCTATGGGGTCGACAGACGCTCATGTGACATTATTTGCCACAAGTGCAAGGGCGTTGGCCATTTTCGAGGGATCGCCCAAATGTCGAACTATGCTTGTCACGAGAGGATGGCGGTTATGTTTCAACTAGTGATGATGAGTTGCCCGATGCACAGCGCCTTGCACACCGATGACATAGAACAATGTGAGTGTGATCCCGAGTTCCCTACCACCGAGCAAGACTCCATTGTTTGCACGCCCAAGGTGCTTAGTGTCATGCCATCACCATCACTCGAACAGCGGTGCAATTTGTTTCGCACTTGGGCCAAGCTTGATATAGGTAAGGTATGCAAAGTGATCATTGATGGCGGCGCTTGTCACAATCTGCTAGCAAGGATATGTGTCACAAGTTGGGTTTGAAGTATTTGCCACATCCGCGTCCTTATCATGTGCAATGGCTGAGCGACAAGGAGGAAGTGAAGGTGAACTATATGGTGCGTGTGACATTTGCTATTGGGAAGTACACCGATACTGTGGACTGCGATGTTGTGCCTATGACGGTGTGTCACTTGCTCTTGGGACGGCCATGGCAATATGACCGTTCCGCTCTTCATGATGGGCGTACAAATCGCTACACATTTCGATGGAACAATATGAATATCATCTTGAAGCCGCTTACACCGCAACAGATTGTCAATTCCTCCATGCCGAAAATTGAGATGCATGTTGAGAGTGCACAAGCGCGAGAGAACCATCTGAGTGGTAACAAGAAACAAGAGGGAGCAAAGAATTTAGTGATGTTAGCCACCAAATAAGAGATGAGGGATTTCTGCGCGGATCCATTTTGGTGCACGTTGTGCTGCTGTACAAAGATGCATTGCTTTCGACTAATGACTTAACTTCTCTTCCTAGTGGTGTTGTTTACATTTCTGATTTCAATGACGTCTTTCGGAAGAAGTACCAAACAGGCTCCCACCACTTCGGGGGATAGAACATAAGATCGACTTGATTCCAGGAGCGTCGTTGCCAAACCGACCACCGTACCGCACCAATCCCGAGGAAACAAAGGAAATTCAGAAACAAGTACAAGAGCTTCTCTCCAAAGGGTATGTGCGCGAAAGCTTAAGCCCTTGTGCTGTTCCTGTTATTTTAGTTCCTAAGAAAGATGGTTCATGGCGTATGTGCGTAGATTGTCGAGCGATTAATAATATCACAATTCGATATCGTCATCCTATACCTCGCTTAGATGATATGCTAGACGAATTGAGTGGTGTTGTTATTTTCTCTAAGATAGATTTGCGCAGTGGTTACCATCAAATCAGAATGCATGAAGGGGATGAGTGGAAAACAGCCTTTAAAACGAAATTTGGGTTGTACGAGTGGTTAGTCATGCCTTTTGGTTTAACTAATGCATCTAGTACATTCATGCGCTTAATGAATCATGTTTTAAGGCATTTCATTGGTAAATTTGTGGTTGTGTATTTTGATGATATTCTGATTTACAGTCGCACTGAATCTGAACACATAGACCATCTTAGACAAGTTCTACAAGTTTTGCGTGAGAATAAGTTATTTGGTAACTTAGAAGTGTACTTTTGCAAAGATCGTGTCATCTTTTTGGGCTATGTTGTTTCGCATGAGGAGTTGAAGTAGATGAGTCTAAAATTGAAGCTATTAAAAATTGGCCTACTCCTATGAGCGTCTACCAAATTAGGAGTTTTCATGGTCTTCTGGTTTTTATCGGCGTTTAGTGAAGGATTTTAGCACCATCGCTGCCCCTTTGAATGAACTTACTAAAAGGGTGTTGAATTTGTGTGGGGGTAGCGCAAGAAAATGCTTTTTCGAACTTAAGAGACGCTTGATGAAGCACCGTTGCTTGTTTTACTGATTTCACTAAAAATTTTGAAATTGAGTGTGATGCTAGTGGATTGGATATTGGTGGTGTTTTAATGCAAGAGGGTAGACCGGTCGCTTATTTTAGTGAGAAACTGAATGGTGCTCAATTGAATTATCCGGTCTATGACAAAGAGCTTTATGCGTTAGTGCGCACGTTAGAAACTTGGCAACAGTATTTATGGCCTAAAGAGTTTATTATTCATTCGGATCACGAGGCTTTGAAGTATTTAAAAGGCCAAGCAAACCTGAACCGTAGACAAGCCAAATGGGTCGAATTCATTGAGTCGTTTCCTTACATTGTGAAATATAAGAAGGGAAAGGAAAATGTGGGAGCTGATGCTCTTTCTAGGAAAAGTGTGCTTTTAACTCACTTAGGAGTGCACGTCCCTGGTTTAGCGAGTTTGCGTGAGTTATATGCTTATGACCATGAATTTTCTGTCCCTTATGCACATTGCAAAGAGGGAAAAGGCTGGGATAAATTTCACATTCATGATGGGTTTTGTTTCGCACTAACAAATTATGTGTTCCGAATCCTCCGTGCGTTTGCTATTCTGCAGGAATCACATGCGGTGGATTGATGGGACATTTTGGCCGTGAGAAGACGTTGTCTATGCTGAGCGATCACTTTTATTGGCCTAAGATGAGGCGAGATGTGGAGAGGTATGTGCAACGATGCATTACTTGCCACAAAGCAAAATCGACGATGCATCCACACGATTTGTATACCCCTTTACCTGTTCCCAATGCCCCATGGGAGGATATTAGTATGGATTTTGTTTTAGGACCGCCTAGAACTAAGAGGGCGCGATTCTGCTTTTGTCGTTGTGGATCGTTTTTGAAGATGGCACACTTTATTCCGTGCCACAAGAGCGACAATGCGTCGCATATTGTCGACTTGTTTTTCGGGGAGATTGTGAGGCTACATGGCGTGCGCGTACTATTGTATCGGATCGCGACGTGAAGTTCATGAGCTATACGGAAGACACTTTGGGGTAAACGGGGACGAAGTTGTTATTCAAAGACAACTTGTCATCCCCAAACCGATGGTCAAGCAGAGGTGGTGAACCGCACACTTCGATGCTACTCGGACCATGATCAAGAAGAATCTGCGAGTGGGAGGATTGTTTGCCGCACGTGGAATTCGCTTATAATCGGTCGTGCATTCCACTACGCAGATGTGTCCATTTGAGGTAGTTTATGGTTTCAAGCCCTTTACACCGCTTGATTTGTTGCCACTTCGATCAACAATATACTCATATGGGCGTCCAAGCGAGCTGAATATGTGAAGAAGTTGCATCTCAAGACAAAAGAAGTGATAGAGCGCAAGGTCAAGTATTATCTTGATAAGGCGAACAAGAAAAGGAAGCGGATGGTTTTTCAACCAGTGATTTGGTTTGGGTACATTACCGTAAGGATCGTTTTCCGCACCGTCGCAAGTCTAAGTTACTACCGCGTGGTGATGGGCCTTTCAAGGTACTTGCGAAAATCAATGACAATGCCTACAAGATAGAGCTTCCGGCGATGACTATGGCGTGAGCTCTACGTTCAATGTCGCCGATTTATCACCTTTCTTTGGTGGTGACGATCCAGCGTCGAGGACGACGCCTTTTGAAGAGGGGAGGATGATGAGGCATCCCTAACACTTATACATCTCCTCCTATTGGTGGTCATGCACTTACTGAGATGGACACCATAAGTGAAGCTACAAGTAATACAAGTGCAGAAGTACATGTTGGTCCATTGACTAGAGCCAGAGCTAAACTTCTAAATCAACAGGTGCTTTTGTTTCTTAATGACTATATTATTATTGATGAGAATTGGGTACTACCTCATGCAAGTGTTTTGTGCATTCTCAGGTTTGAACATTGTGAAGCATTTGGAACCGCGAGGGTGGAGAATGAGGCCGGAGCCAAAGGGTGGGAGGAGAAGCTCACATGGGTCAAGCAAGAAGAGAAAAGCCCAGGAATTCAAGCCCAATTCGTGCCTCTTACAAGGTCAATTGGATTCAAACACGGATTCAACTCAGAATTCAATTCGGATTCGGTTCGGACAGCCTGACAGGCAGTTACTAAAAAGGTCATAACTTTCACAAACGGAGTCCGATTCAGGCGTTCTTGGACTTGTTGGAAAGATAATTTCAAGGGCTACGCAATGGATCTGGCCCCAGCATCAAATTCGACACGGATCAAAAGTTATGACCAAAACAATATGACGGCTGTAAAATCTAGTTTCCTTTTTTAAGAGTTCGTATCTAAAACCATATAGGGTTGAGTTGTAGTAGGTTTGGAGGACTCTATGCACGTCCCAAGAGGCTATATAAGCCCTGTATTGGCACCCTTAGAGGGGGACCAAGTTTTATGCACCAGATTGAAACATAGCTATTGCTTGTTCTTTCCACACCAGAGTTCATGCGAGGACTTTGAGAGAGAACTAGACGATCCATTGTTTGTTCTGAAGATCAAGGTCAAGCCGTCGTTCCATTGGGAATTGGGGACTTGGCGTTCGTCGCTTGTGGTCACGCGACGAACAATTATCCGGTGTGTTTTGGGCGTATTCCGAAGAGTTGAGGGTTCGTGCATGGGCACGAGTGTTCAGCTAGCGACATCGTCTACTTCACATCAACTATCCACGGTTCCTCACTGAGAAGATCAGGACCCATCCCCGTATCACCACTCCTAGAAGAGTCGCAAAGCCATCACTGTCAACTTCAGATTCGGAACACCTAGCCCCCCAAATTGGTATGGCCGACAGACCATGTCCCAATTAACCAGGCACTTACCGATCACCAAAGGGTGCCCTCCTACCCAAAGGAAGGTCCTTCGCTTCTTGTTGATGGCTTTAATAGCCCAAGTTGGAAGGATGGTCACTAGCAACAGGAAAGTAACAATTGACGAGAGAGCCGATTTGACGATCACCAAACGACCTGCTTTGGAAAGCAGATTGGCCTTCCAAGAAGGCAAGCGAGCCAAGAGCTTGTCAAGGAGAGGGTCAAGGTCTCGCCTCATTAACCTTTTGAAGGAGAGAGTGATACCCAGATAAGTGATGGGAAGCTTAGCTGATGAGTAGCCAATGGAGTCCTTAGCAAGCTGAAAATTGGACGGCTACAGTGAACTGGGACAACAACAACTTTTCCCAGTTTATCCACAAGCCCGACACACAACCGAAGAGATCCAGTAGCTGTAGCATCACCTCCAACTCCTGAGCTTCCAGGGTAAGAAATAGCATTACATCATTAACATAGAGGGAACATGGGGATCCAAGCTTGGGACTACGGGCGAGGTATCCTTGCTAGACTCCGGAGTCCAATAGCTTATGGAGCATGTCCATGGCAATGACGAAAAGAAGAGGTGACAAGGGGTCCCTTGTCGCATGCCCCAACGATGCTAGAGTTTGTGCCCAGCTATCCCATTGAGGAGGATCTAGCTTGACACTGAAGACAAAAGAATGGAAATCCAATCACACCATCGGTTATCAAAACCTCGGTGCTACCGAACCTTGAGCAAGAACGTCCAAGCTAGGCTGTCAAAAGCTTTTGTGATGTCAAGTTTGAGGAGGACTTTCCACTCATTTGTTGTGCGGAGCACACAGACCGCATCTTGCACATAACGGAAATTGTCATGGATCATGCGGCCTTTGATGAATGCACTTTGACTAACGTCTACTAAACTGTCCATATGCGGTTGAAGACACAATGCAAGCACCTTGGTGATGATCTTGGTGAAGCTA
Source organism: Melocanna baccifera (assembly GCA_036346265.1). Classification (NCBI taxonomy): domain Eukaryota; kingdom Viridiplantae; phylum Streptophyta; class Magnoliopsida; order Poales; family Poaceae; genus Melocanna; species Melocanna baccifera. The sequence goes on from CM070685.1 coordinate 7,168,518, forward strand.
TGGAGAAGGCTGATGGGCCTGAAGTCTTTGGGGTGATGCGCGCCTGTCTTCTTGGGCAAAAGGATGATCAGGGAGGAGTTTAGCCATTGAAAACCTCGACAATCCGTATTGAAGAAAGAATGGATGGCCAACATGAGGTCAGACTTGGTGAGAGACCAAGACGATTTGGAAAAAAGCACCGGTGAAGCCATTTGGTCTAGGGGCCTTCTCATCAGGCATGATTTGAATTGCATCCCAAACCTCTTTTTTCATGATCGGGTTGGAAAGGTTTGTCAAATTTATTTGCTCCAAGCTGATAACATTCAGGTTGATGGCCCGGGATGGAGGAACTTTAGTTCCCATGATTGCATTGAAAATAGAGTGGAGCATGGCCGCCATGGGGTCATGATCCTAATAGGAATGTCCTTCCAAAGTAAGGGATGCAATCCAGTTTTTGCTGCTATGGCACTTCGCATGAATATGGAAGAATTTGGTATTGGCGTCCCCCTCCTTTAACTAGATAAGACGCGCGCTACAATAACATAGAGCGCTGCAAGGAGCAGAGAGAGAGAGAGGTAGCAGATTTTCATACATTTATGAAAGACGCCTTTTGCTGTGGACAAAGAGCGAAATTCCTGCACTTTATCTAGCTGGCCAATGATTTCTGAGGCCATGAGGATTTGGAGTCTTATGTTTCCGAACATGTTTTGACTCCAACACTGGAACTCTTTCGCGGTGTCCTTGAGAAGGCTGTCAAGATGGAGGAGGGGCTTGTCCAGCCACACCGAACTCACACACCCTTTTCTTCACAACCTCCTGGAAATCCTAATGGTTAACCCAGTGCTTTTCAAAGATGAAACGACCTCCAGAGCAGAAAGGAATGCTTGTGTTCAGTAGCAATGGTGCATTATCCGAGCTCCCAGAGTGCACTGTCGAAAGAGCAGTGTGGGAAGATGTCTTCCCAGTCTGGCGAGACCAAGACTCTATTAATGCGAGTCATTTTCGGGTTTTCCCACTCGTTACTCCAAGTGAAGTGATGTCTGTGTAAATGGAGGTCTCTAAGCACAAGATCATTCATGAAACATTGAAAGTGATCGTTGCTCTTGTTGTTGGCATGCAGGATGAAGTTGAAGTCACCCGCCACACACCACGGACCACTGCAGCTCGCACAGATGGAACGGAGTTCCTGAAGGAAGGTAGCTTTGTCAACCGCATCTTGAGGCCCATAGACCGTGGTAAGCCACCAGGGCGAGTGTGAGAGTTCTCCAGCTAGGGAGATCTACAATGTAACCAAGTGATCACCGATGGCCACATCTGAGGTTGAAACCTCGGGTGAACAACACACGATTATAATTCCTCCCTGAGTGGCCGACGCGGGTAAGTAAGCAAACGACTTAAAGTTAGTTCTCAACATAGAAAGAATTACAGATTCGTTGACAACCGAGAGTTTGGACTCCTGGATACAAACAACTGAAATCTTGTGCTCGTCCACTAACACCCGGACGGCCTTGAGTTAAAGCCACGCACATTCCATACCAGGATATTGCAAGAAGGGGCATCCATGGCACAGAGAGGAACGACTAAAGGTGAAGTTCGCTGGACTGTTAAACCTCTTGAATGCCTCCTCCACTGTCAGCCGGATTCACTCTGGCCCAGAACAAAGGTATGAATACCCTCAAGAGCAGACACAAACACAAGATGAGCACACGTATGATTTTTGGTGCTTCACTGATGTACCACTTTTCTGATTACTTCTTTCTCCTTTTATAGCAATTACAAGTGAAAACTGATCACTAAATACTTGAAGAAACTAACTACTAATTGCATGAGCAACTGACCTCTAATTGCAAGAAGAAACTAACCCACTACATAAATGAAATTAGTGAGCAATAACACAAGTTTATAGAATATGCTAACATCCACGACGCGCTTGCCTCTACCACCCGCGAGGGGGATAGCTGGAGGGGAAGGTTGACGAACGACCTCGGCGAATGAGTGTCTGGGCGGCGAGGAAGCCGGTGAAATGTCTCGCCAACGCAGCTCCCTGGACCCTGGTGGTGGGACGAGGGGAGATTTCGTTGGGCCGGACGACAACGGAGCGCGCGCAGAGGAAGGTTCTTGGACGGAGGCATGGCTAGGAGGGGTGGGCGGGGCTAGGAGGAGCGATGGGTGGTTGCCGGGACTGGAGTGGTCACCGGCGTGCAGAGGCGAGAGAGAGCTGTTATCCTTAGTGGAAAGCTTTTTTAACTCAAAGTGGGGAGGTATTCGGACCGCCTGCTTTTTTTTCGAAAACGCAGGAGAGCTGCGTTTCATTGCATTAGATGGATGAAAAAAAGGAGGGGTGCCCAACAGGATCCTCACTCATACGGGGACCAAATATGAGTGAGGCTTTTACACAGACTCAAGAATCATACACAAAGCGAACAAGCACGACTCGACCTAGCCCTTTCTGACCTAGGTTGCAAACGCAAGTCCTAACCCTTGCAGCTTCTTCGCCTGACCATGCACCAAAGGTCGTGCTCGTCCGTCACCACTCAAAATTGTGTTAACCGAAGGAGAAGCCCCCTCAAACACACATGCATTCCTATGTTTCCATATAATCCAGGCGCCGAGCATAATTAGAGTGTTCACTCCTTTTTTGTGCTCCTTTTTAACTCTTCTTATCATCTTGTGCCACCAATCAGCAAAGCTCCGTTCGTTTTGTCGTGGGACTGAATCTGCTAGGTCCAACGGATTGAACAATCTGAACCAAACTTGTCTTGCCACAACACACGTTGATAAAAGATGTTGTATCGTCTCGTCTTCTTGATCACATAGTGGACATTTATCCGGATGAGAGAGGCCCCTCTTAGCTAGCCTATCCGCTGTCCAACATCTGTTTCGGATTGCCAACCACAAGAATATTTTGCATTTGGCCGGGGCCCAAGTCTTCCATAACCGACGCCATGGCTCAAAGGTCACAGCGCCATAAAAATAAGCTTTATAGGCAGATTTAGAAGAATAACAACCGCTTGCATCTAGCCTCCAAGTTTGACGATCCTCTTGGTCAGTCAACGCAAAATCCATGAGGCAGTCCCAAACCCCTAGGAATTCTCTAATACCGGCCCAAGACAGGCCTCCTTGAATGTCCCTGGTCCATTCCACATAGTTGAGAGCTTCAGCCACAGTCCGGCTCTTGCGGATTCTTGGAGAGACACATGCAAAAATTGAAGGCGCAAGGTTTTCAATCGAACAACCGTGCAGCCAACGATCAGTCTAGAAAAATGTGTTGTTACCATTCCCTACCTCCGTAGTAACTACAATGGCAAAAAGAGCTTTCGAGTTAGGATGCGAGGGGAGCTCAAGGTCAGTCCAAGGCCGATCAGCTCTGGTCTTTTTGAACCACTGCCATCTGAGTTGTAAAGCCCAGGCCATCACCTCCAAGTTGGGGATGCCTAAGCCTCCAAGATCCAACGTCTCATAACCTTGTCTCAAGCTACTAGACAACAACCTCCATTAGCCTTTTCCTTTCCTTGCCAGAGGAAACCTCTTCTGAATTTGTCCACCGTCTTGAGGAACCACTTCGGAGCGCTGATGGCAATTAACAAATAAACCGGCATGGCGGAGATAACAAACCGGACTAGCGTGGCACGTCCCGCCCTGTTCATTAGAGCTGCCTTCCAGCACGGAAGCTTATCAGCGATTTTCTCAATCCACGGTATAAGATCCCTCTTCCAAAACTTCTTATTTGATAATGGCAGGCCACTTCGGACCGCCTGCTTCAGATTTGTATGATTGTGTTTTGCAGAATTGGACGCTAGCACCTCCTTAGAGTTCAAGAAAAAAACTCTAGAAATTTCGTGACACATCAGGCCGTGCAGGGCCCACGAGCGCGCGCTTCGTTCATCGTACACGGGTCACACGCGCCCCATTTCATGTCTCCGGCCCGCACAATTCGCCCAAATGAGCTGTCTCGCATCGCGTCGCGTGGTCCCGGCCGGCCGTGGAGAGGAGGCCCATGGGCAGAAACTAGAAGCTGGAGACAGACGCGCAGGCCAGATCCCAGGGGGCGTGCAGGACCGGACCAAAATTGGCAGATCCAATGTTTTTCAGCCATGAGTGGCCGTGTGGATCCGGTACCGCGGCTGTCTCCCTTTGCCGCTACAGCACAAGACCAACTCGTCCACCTGTTTAATTATGCCACGCTCTCGCGTCTCTCCCAGGATCTAAACAGAGTGTAGTTTTTTTTTTTGTGTAGAGAAGATAGCAGTGTTGAACTGCACGTCACGGGAATCTGTGAAGATAAAGAGATGGCGCCTTGCTAAAGATGGAACATTGCAATGAACCTGGAGGGGTCGTGGTCTCCTCTTTCGATGCCATAACGTGCAGCAAAAGAAAAGCTTGCACTAGGCTTGATGAAGCAAGCAATGCATTTGGCTAATGCGGTAGTACAAGTAGCTACGACGACGACGATAATAATAACAATGCACAACCCTAGCTGCTCTGCACATGGGGGCTTTGTGAACCTGTGAATCGCGATCATTAGTAAAGCAATGAGGTAATGGAGTACGTAGGGACAGTTTGGCTGCAAAAGCGTTGAGGGAATACGATAACAGATCGATCGCGATCCTGCTAAATGTGTAGTTGATAACAAACAGCTCCAATTATGCATGAGACTAACACAATCATTCGGCCGTGGTCAGAAGGGACAGGCTTGCGCAAAAGCGCCAGCAGGGCTGAGTGCTCATACCCGCCGAATGTCTAGTACTGTTCTCTTGTCTGCGATTGTTAGTAGTAATTTCTGAATTTGACAGTCTCATGCCTTCGAGGAAAAGTCGTCACTTTCTAGCTCTGACAAGTTGCTGGATTTTACTGCAGCAGGCAAAAGATGACCAGAGCAGCATGCAACAGAACACAAGCCAGCAACAGTAATTGGTCAAACTCTTGTTGTTCTCAGGATCCAAGCATTAGGTGAGGGAACGTTTGTTCTTTGCTAGTCAAGGATGTTGGCTTTAAGCTAGCTAGCCTCTGTTGACCAGCCCTTATTGGTCAGTTCCAAGCTCCAAACTTCCAATAATAGGAAAAAACTTGTGTGCAACAGCAGAAATGCTTGCTAAACCTGCGACTAATTTGACGCAAGACACCTCTAGATTCTAGAAGCGCTGCTCGACCATTCTAAACACGTGAAGCTTGGTTGAATTTGGCTTGGTCAAGATGCTTGTTCTTGGTCTAAGCTGCACATCTTGATTCCAATATGCTATTGTTTTGTGCTCCAAATTTGCCACTGTGTCAGAACTTATTTGGTGAACTCCCCCATGTGAAACCATGGTACTTTCTCAAACAATGAACTTAGCAAATACTAAGCACATGCTATTCTTTTCTTTGGGTAGTAAAGCAGTGATGTCACTTATTACCTTTCCTCCTTTCCCCCCTCCTTCCTAGGATACAAATGTAACACCTCGACCTATAATAGCCCACGTGTATGTGCACATGAGGGTATAGATTAGTCATATATTGCTAGCTTAATATGAGAAGCACTAATATATAAACCCATAGGAACCATTGGTAATAACCTCCGATTAACCATTTTGCGCGAAGCGAGAACGAAAGCGCAAGCAGGTTATTACATGCGCGTGGCTTATCCATAATGGGATTAGGTCTAAGCCGACTTGGATCCTAGGGCGTTACAAATGGTATCAGAGCCGACTCTCACGGTTACACGAGCGCGTACGGGTCAGGGGCGTAGACATATGACGCATGGCACGTGTGGGTCCGGTGTGGACACACGGTATGGTATATGTACCAGTACTAGACACACGGACGTGTGTCAAGAGAGGGAGATCCTGGTCATTTACCCCAGTGTGGGTATATTGGACCGACGAGGATGTCAGGTTCTTTAGGGGGTGTATGTAACACCTCGGCCTATGATGGCCCCATGTATGTGTGCACATGAGGATATGTATTGGTTCCATATTGTTAGCTTAACATGAGAATCACTAATATATAAATCCATAAGAACCATTGGTAATAATCTCTAGTTAACTGTTTTGCGCGAAGCGAGGACGAAAGCACAAGCAAGTTGTTACGTGTGTGTGGTTTATCCATAATAGGGTTAAGCCTAAGCCGGTTTGGATTCTAGAGCGTTACAACAAAGAAAATAGTGTCTTAAGGGTCCATGAGAATTTATGAAGCATTCAGCATTTTGTGAGGAGACGAGTTTCTTTTCACGATTAAGGTCACAAGATGTTGGCAATATAAATTTATACCCTACTACATGGTCAACTCAGATACCTAATCCGTACCGCAAGAAGCTTCGCCCCTGCACCCCTAACCCACGATATTTCTAGCCCCATAAAAACAGAGTTTCCTTTTCTTTAAATATACGAGCCATATACAACAATCTTGTACCAGCATATCTCCCACTGCTACTACAGCACAAGACAGTTCCATATGACACACCCTTTGAGGATTCCATGGACGATGCATCAGCAGCAGCTAACATTTCACTGCATCTGACGAGCGCGAGCAACTTCAGATCTAGAGCACACTACGCCCCGCTCGTTTCAGCTTTTTTTCAGTTTCAGTTTCTAACTTTAGTTTTTTTTCACTATTCAGTAATTCGTTTTTTCTGATTTTTTTAGATATTTTGAGGTTTTTTGTATTTTCTTTTTTTTCCCGTATTCCTTTGCATTGTCCGTGATGGACTAACATGTTTTTTTTCTATTTTTCTATTTTTTAAATTTAATTATGCCCAATAAGGCAACTCAGCTACAGTAAAAAAAGCCAGCTATAGTGAAATTTTAATCAGAAGTCATCGCTATTTCGAACGCCTCCACGTGTGAAAATATATATAAAGAAATTAGAGGATAGGATGCTACTAACATAAGGGTCTTTATTTAGGACGTACTGCACAACACCGTGTAGTACACCTCGAACTTGTCATAAGGAGTGACGATTTGACTGGTTGCTTGTCACCGGAAACGAAGTCGACGGTTTGGTCATGGCGAACGTAAACGGAATCTGGTGGTACTACTGAAAAACACTAGAGAAATATGACAGTATTTACAGATTGCCATCCAGCAAAATGAGCTGTTGAGTGCGATGCAAATCGCTCCAATTATGCCCGAAACCATCGCAATAATTCGAGCGTGGCCAGAATGTTCAGGTTCCGGCAGAGTAGTACTCTGCAAGTCTGCGCAGCTCAATAATTCAAGCGTGGAAAGTTCTCTTATACTGTTCACGGTGTTACTAACCTGTTCGGCTTGCAAAACTACTTTTCGGCTTTTCCAACATGTTCTGACTTGCCAAACTGTGATGAACTGAAACAAACAGGGCCTATGTATGTGGCAGGTAAAAATGTAACAAATGGCCTAAGGAGCAGGACCCAGAAGGAAAGCAGCAATAACCTAGCTCGCAGCAATGCAGCATGCATACTTTGAAGCAGAACTTTCAAGCAATGAGGCAATTTGACTGTTTCTTTATTAGTCAGATTTAAGCTAACTTCTGTTGACTACTATAGTATTATAACGATGTCCTCATACAATGGTGGCAAGAACCAGTGTAAAATAACAGAAATGCTTAGTAAAATACTGACCATTATGTGACAGAAGATGCATTTAGAAGTAGTATTGTCGTGGTCAGTGTGTCATGCTCTATCTAAACAATTGCTTAACGTAATCCTAATATGAAAAATACGAAGCTGCATTTACACACCTTGCTATCGAGCAGAAGTCTAAAGTGAAATGAATTGTTCTACTGATCACTTAGGCCCTGATCGTTTCGACTTTTTTCGGCTTTAGCTTCTAGCTTCAGTTTTTTTCACTATTCACTACACTATCCACTAACTCAGCTACAGTAAAATTTCAACCAGCTACAGTGAAATTTCAGCCAAAAGTCAGAAGCCATCGCTAAAACGATCACCACCTTAGGCAGTTCATGTAACTTTGTTGTAGTGTCAGAAGTTTTACAATCAGTGCACTAGCCATCATGTGAAATACTGAGCAGTCAGCCAAGCAGAGGTTACAGGAAGCAGTGACCTAGATTTCTCATCATCCTACCAGGAAATGAAGCAGAAAAACTGAAAATAGATAGCTGCAACTTGCATTGGACTTCATAGGTCAATCATACTGACTGACCTAATGTTTGACACACCGGATCACCTATTCTTCGTCAAGTACTCAAATTTTTAGAGGCAACCATCAATCGCCTTACCTCGATCCAAGTGAAGCATCTGAGTATACAAATGCATGTTAAATGTTTTATTGAGTTGAATCTGAAGTAGTCATGACGAATAGCATCAGGGCCACATGTACCAGAACCCTTTCCAGCCTTAAAATAGCAGCAGAACTCTGCAACTCGCCCTCCAGAGAAACAATGTGATGTGCCAACGGATAAGGAAGTGTCAGTTCCAAGTTCCAACCAAAAGATTAAATTTCATATCCGAATAGAAGCCCAAAGTGACAAACTAGAAGGATAACACCTTACATAGCATATTCACAAAGAAAAAAAAGAACATATCAAAAGAAATTAAGCATTTTTGGGAACAGACAAGACACAAAAAAGATCAGATGCACATTCATCATAGAATGCTAATTAGACCTCAACAAATTCAGGACCAGTAGATCTACGAGATGTACAACTAACATGGGAAATCAATCAAAAGATCAACCATCTTAGGTCCCATTAGAGGAACAATAATAACCTTTTGAGCAGCTCCACAATGTCCACAGCTAACAGCTTTTGATCCCAACCAGAAGCAGTAGTTACCCACATCTGAAATTGGACAAAATCCAGATCAAGAAACAACAGATGTGAAGAACTGGACACTTGAGTTTTGAATAAATGAACGAATTTTGTATATTTGAATCGAACATATGTATCTGACAGTTCGATCGAGCTCCCATACATTCAATGAGAGGAAAATTTACACTCAACTAAGACTAACATTTCTGTGGCATATCAAGGAGCAATTGAAATGGGAAAGAGAACAAATCTGATCTACACTGAAAGATTTCTACAAAAGGTACAAGCTGCCGGGCCTGCCACGAACAACCGCTGATGTAGAGATCTCAAAGGACCACCTGGTTGGTTATGTACAACACTGGTCCATGTACAATTCAGCAGAGCACCAAGCATGTGATGTCTTGTACCAAGAAACCACACAATGGACCAGTATAGCTGGGTGCAAGGGGTGTTTTTCTTGAGGCCATGTGAGGTGCCAATACTGCCGTTTACTTTCACCAAATGCTCAAACTATTCATTGATGCACTGGTAAGCCATAATTCTGGAACGACATAATCCTGCCGTCCCATCCTGCGGTAACAATCACTTGACCCCAGGAGTTTGATGTGCTTTGGAAACAGTTCCTCAGGAGCTTGTACTGTGACTCGTCCAACATTGCACCAACTGAGCAAGACGGCAGCATTTCCTCTGGCCAAGTTGCTGAGCTTTGGCAAGAGGGCTCAATGAATAACTCCTGGTTCACATTGAAAATACCAGGAGCAGCGGATCTTGAAACAAAATTGTTAATGGAAGAATCCTCTCCACAGCGGCTTGAATTGTACTTGACAGCCTTACTCATGCACCTGAAAATATCTCCTTCTGGTGGTAAGATTTGAGAGGCCAAAGAAACGGGGCTTCTTGGTTTTGTGCCATTCCATGGTATTGCGATGGCTGCATTGTTGGATTGGAAGCGCTCTGAGGAATATGTGGTTTTTGCTTGTCTCCATGCAGATTCATCCTGGTTTTCATGCTTCCAAACATAAATGTTGGAGTCTTCACTAGCAGAAACTATATGCTGCCCATCTGGAGTGAATGTTGCCGACAATTGGCAAGAACCACTTCGGAGTCCTGATGGGTTAGAAATATGAGTTGAGTCCATCAAAGGTAATGATTGAATAGAGCAATAGGAATAAAGCTTAAGTGTTTGAGTTGTACCACTGTAATTCTGAATCACATTGTAACCATCCAATATTCTGATCTTTGAGTCAGCAGATGTTACCATTAGTTTACTTGGGTTGCTTGGACAGAACTGCCAGGGAAATGTTACAAAACAAAAGTCAGAAGCATTCATGATGAAAAAGGATGAATGAGGTTATAGATCGCAACAACAGTCATCCTTTTCTTGAAGATGTTTACCTGAAAACCTGTGATCCTTTTAAGAGAGGATTTCTTCTTGCCATTGAGCGCAATCTGAGTTTCCAACCGCAGCAGGTTGTCTGTTTCAATGCAAAATATTTGTAGTTGGCATACATGGAAATATTACGAAAGTAAAAATGAAGAACTATTGCAAACCAAAAACATTTAAAAGCTGGTAGACATTTTACAAATTTACTTTACCTGATGCATCATAAAAATGGCAATTTCCTGTAATGGTTCCAGCCACTGCTCCCTGCAAGAAGCCAAAGGGACATCAATCTTGTTAGAGATAGAAACAAATCTCACAAACTATTGAGGAAGCAAATTAGTCAAAATGACTACAGTGGGAACTAATAATCATACATTTCCATCAGGTCGGTAACAGACTGCCGTTACTATGTCTCTAACATCCGCCCAGTCCACAACACTGCATCTACGAATGTTCCATACACGGATTTTGCCATCAATGGATCCACTGATGAAGCCATTCTCATCAGCTGGATTAAATTGGACACAAGTCACTGCAGAACAAGGAAAGCCAACTATGAGCTTAAATTGATAGGTAAAGGCGAAAACTTTGAAGCAGCAAAAAAAGTTTATAGGCCTACCAAAGTTGCTATGCGGAAAAACTCTGTTGCAGTTTGCAGATCCAATTTCCCACAAGCGAACAGTTTTGTCTGTTGATGCCGACAGTAGATGCTGCAACATGTTAAGCTAAAATTTAATCATCATAAACAAAAAGATATAAGAAAACAAAGAACAGTACAATCAGATTGACAAAAAAGACAGTTATTTAACTGACCTTGTTGTTGGACCACGACAGATCCAGTACATCACCAGAGTGCCCACGGAACTCATGCAATGGTTCCTCTGAGATCTGGAAAACCATTGTTGGAATGACAATGCAAGCAGACTCAGCAGATTTGTTCATGCCCTTGATTTTGCATTTCCCCTCGTCGTCAACATTCACAGGACCCAACCCATACTTGCGTTGCGCTTGGAGGTAGACACAAGAGGGATCATCCAGAGGGATTTTGCAGTCCTCAGACTGCATGACACCCCAAACCCTGACAACTCCATCCTCGCCGCTGCTTGCAAGAAACTGCCCATCAGGACTGAACTTCATAATCAGGATGGCACCATCATGTGCCTTGATCACTTGGCCTTGGTAGACTGCAGACAATTCCTTCGATCGCTTCTGGTATGAGTGGACCTTAATTCTTTCATACCTTCCACCCCGAATTTGCTCACTATCAGAGGAGCTTGTGCTAGTTTCATCCCCTCCATGATCCACAACACAAGCCCCCACACCCAACCTCCGAAGCCATCCATTTCTCCTCCTCTCAGCTGTCTTCGGAGCACCAGAAGCCTTACCACTTCGACTCATAAGCCTCTGAATAAACGACAATGAACTGAAACTCCTGCCCACCTTGCTAACATCATCCTTACTGGATCCACTCACCGAATTGTCATCCGATGTGCCATCCTCATAGCTCGTCGTCTCCTCCGTCGACCAACTCGACATGGAGCAGTCATTCTCATCCGACTGCGACGATAATCTCCCATTCTCCGGCACAATCCTCTCCTCTTCCTCCTCCTCAAAATAGCCCATGGTACCAGCAGAATCCGCCTGTGGGGGGCTTGGGTTGCATTCCAGGCCCATGCTTCTCAAGAACCGCTCCCTTCTCACCCGGACACTGTCGAGGCCACCTGACCACGGCAACGCCAGGCCCGGGCTGGACGCCGGCGACGCTGGCAGCTCCTCACGCGTGTCAAAGAACGCTTCTTCCTCCACCTCCATCCTAGTACAGCTTCTCGCTACTACTAATTGGCACACCTCCATGGATCGTCGGGGCAGGCTCGGCGCTGAAAGAAGAGATAAGAAGAAACAATGGGCAAACACATCTCAGAGGCGCAGAGCCCTGTCCGGACACGCGCTTATATAACAGTAATAAGTAAAGCGGCAGGAGGGGGCGCTGAATTGCCTCGGCGGCAACTGGGGACGAGAAAGAAACCGCGGACGAGGGGTTAGCACGGGAGAGGAAAAATTACTGGCGCGATTAATTAAACTAAACAGATTAGCACCAAATCCGAACTATTCAATTCTCCGTATCGAACTGTTCACACGTATAGCACTGTAACCACTTTCTTTTCAAATTTGACCTCCAAACGTTGTTTTTACAAATCTAGTCTCCTCCATAAATTCGACAATCGTGCTACAGTAACCCGATAGATCCTGCCAAGTCACCACAGCTTGGCAGCACTCGTAGCGCAGGCCGAAGACTCGTACACTAATTAATTACTATTAATTAATCATGATTATCACTAATTAATCAATATATTCCATGATTAGCACTAATTAAGTATGATTAACACTGATTAAAACCACTGCAGTGGCTAGAATGTCCTGCCAAGCTTAAGAAGAGCTACATTTGTAAAAACGGATGTCCAAAAGCCAAATTTAGAAGAAAAGAATGGCTAAAGTGACATATGTGTGAACATCTCCTTATATCTCTCAAATCCCCCTTGCATGGCCCAATCGCACCATGCAATGCATCTAGCCCAGACTTGGCTAAATGAGTCGGGCCAACTGTGTCGATCCGAGGCACGGTGATATTGGCCTGGCCCAGGCACTGCATAGTATAAACAATAAGATGCTCGTGCCAGCTTAGCTCGATTGTCTGTGTCATGCTTCAACGGGCACCTTGACACGTGGACCAACCTGGCATTGCACGTACAGTACAGTGCCGAGGGTACGACCTAGTCCAGCACAATATGACACGCCATTTACCCCCTAACCTTCTTAGGAGGCCAGATTTCCTTAAAAGAGTACAGTAACTAATTCTCCTGTGGTAGTGCCATAATATTGCTTTCGATTGATAGTAAAATTACTTGTCTTAGGGTTATTGCACTCTTCTGAGCACAGATGAGTGACTTGACAGTACAATTACTTGTGATTGGTAGTAAACTTACTTATAACAGTAAAAAAACTTGTAACTAGTAGTAAAATTATTTGTGACTGGCAGTGAAATTACTTGCAACTGATAGTAAAATTATTTGTGATTGATAATAAATTAACTTGCGATTGATAGTAAAATTACATATGGCTAGCAGTAAACTTACTTGCGAGTAGCTCCCTTGGCCCTTGTCCAATTGTCCTCTTTCCCCCTGACCCATGCTCCCTAGCCTTGCAGCCTTACCACTGTCACACTGTCTCACACAACAGCGACACTGATAGTGCTGTTGTTGGGCGCTGGGCCTATTGCCCCTGCCACCTCCTCCCTCATGGCACAACTCGTGCTGTCCTCCTCTCCTCCCTCCTTGGTCACCGCCGCCTCCTTCCTCCCTATCGACCATCGCTTCCTTCGTCCCCACCCACATTGGTTATCGTCTCCTCTCTCTGGTCCTCCCTCTCGCTAACCTCCCTCCCCGTGACCACCATTTTCAGCCTTCTCTTCTCGCAATGCAGCGGCGGCTATGAATGAGCAATGCCAGACCAGACCACCATGCCGAACGGACCATCGATGGTTCATTAGGCTAAGCACGCTAAGACCAACCTAGCACGATCTGATCTCTTTTTGTAGCATGTCTAGATCAGAGGGTATGTATATGGACCGATACAGCATGATATAGTAACTTATTCAAACCAGCTGTGTCGGACCTAATGGAGTCATACCATATTTGAAGTCATGCTAAGCCTAATCGAGTCGTGTCGAACGACCAGATCTGGCCTTAGCAATCCAACCAACCACGCGCCCATTATTAAAGCAGACAGCCAGGCCAAGAAACATTGCAAAAAAAAAAAGAATTTTTTTCAAGAAACGCCGAATTCACAAACACATATCTCGAAAGGATTTGACTATTGGTAAATAAAAAAGGGAAATTCTTTTCTTGGCAGGCAGGGGAAGGTCACCTGGGCGATGAAAAATTCGCGCGCGCGCCCGGGAATTGGATGCTGCCGTCGGGAGCCCCCGGCGAGTTCGTGGTTCGTCGTCGCCCGGCGCAAGAACAGCCGCGGCAGCATGGCGCAAATGGGGAGTATTATTAAAGGATTGGAATCGACGAGTAGGCGGAAAAAATAAAGAGAAAGGTGCACGAATTGGAGATGAGACAGTGGGAGCGATTTATTAGGACGTGGAGACCGAGCGCTGGGTCCCCGTCCCATCGCTAGATTTGGAAGCAGCAAAAAAATAATAATTATAAGAAAAATGTTGTGTAATTAGAGTGTCCATTTTTTTAATCGCATTAAAATTGTAGCTTTAGTTGTGATTTTGCAAATTTGCTTCTCTGCTGATTTACTATTTTTCAGTCGTCTCTCTCTCGACGTTTCTGCCACTGGTCCAGTGCTCATGATTGCCGTCCTACTGCTTCTTTTTCTCCTTTTTCTTTTAGATTTTTGCCTTTTCCTTTTTTCTTTGTTTGCTTGTCTTCCAATGGGTGTACTGTATTCTGTATAGTGTCTGCACGAGCACTGAATCTTCTACTCCTAGGCTTATACATCCTTAGGTACCCATCAGCTCCACTGAAATGGGGGGCGTCGCTGCTGCATCCCACCGATTTGCTGGTGTAATGCGATCTTTTTCTTGCTTTGCTCCTGGTGGAATTGATGCGAGGTAGATGCATCAGCTGTCAGAAGTTACTTCTATTACCGCTGGAATTGTACTAGTAGTAAATCTGTAAACGGTAACAACAGTACTTGTTTGGCATGCGGAGATAATTGGCAATCAACATGCACGCATGACTGGAAATTGGAATCTCTTTTGAGGAAATTGGACCTTCGCCTCTGTCAACATGGGGTAAAAATTCGGTGCTTGGGTGTAAAGTTTTGGTTGATTGCAACGACAATTACTACTTGCCCAAGACTGGTTCATAAAAGCAGGCAAGAGTTTGATGCTCCTAACATGCTACTACCTTCCACTATCTTGGTCCCATTGAGACTACAGTGTATTACCTAGTCCAAAAAAAAAACGCGCAAACACGTTAGCTGTTTTCTCTTGCTCTGGGTCAAGCAGTCAGCTGGGGCTACCTGCTTGTTCCCCTGTTCCTCGTTTGAAAGTTGGGTGTTTCACTGCATGCCTCATGTCAGTATGTAGCACTGCCGTGTCATCTGAGCCGAGAATAATGACAAAGAAATGCTCAAAGAGCGAGTTATCCTGCAGTACGAATGTATGATCCACTAAACTCGATTGACGAGTATATGGATATGCACGAGTAGATATGTAGACGTATCCATATCTAACATCCCCATTGCTCCAAAGTTGATTTGTGGTTGGGCAAAGACGGAAACTGGCATGGCGGCAACAACCAATAGACGCGTGGTGTGTATGCTTAGGAACATCGATCTTTAGACGAAAGCAAGTGCTTTTTTTAGGAGCTTACTAGTAATTATTGGAGCATTTGAGCAAAGTTTCATCATATGTAACATGAAGCTAAAGAAAAATGTCAAAGCAAGGTAGTAGTAGTATTTTGCTAGCTTTCAACAATAAAAGGACAGTTTCCTGTCTGTCTCGATAAACAAGCAAGGATATACTTCGAGATCCAGTTATGGACTTCGTCCTTTCAAAATTTAGTACTCCAATTAACTTCATATTAACTTTCCTTTTCTACTACCCTACTAGTACTATAGTACACTTTGACACCAAAATTTAGTACTCCAATTAACTTACGTAGATTGAAAGGGGTACTACTACTAGATTAAAACCTCAATGGTAATTGATCCCATTCAATCATAGGGGACAGTGGTTCGCTGTCATCTACTAATGATTAGATAGTTTTTTCTTTACTGATAGTGTTAGCTACTTAGCTGGGACAAGCCTATATAGAAGGATTAATTCTTTTATGTTCCCCTAGATGAAGCAACATGTTGTCTATGTAGTATTCCTCTTTTAATAACATCTTCATTAGAGACAAGTACTTTAACTCCCTAAACCTCACTCTTGTCCAAACTATTTTTACATTTCCTTTGGTTGGCAATTTGTTTACTGGATCGGGGTACTTATCTTCTACTGTAGACCAACAGAACAAATTAAGCAACTTAAGAATATATCAACGAGGCAATGAGATACATTGTTAAAATCTGTGCAAGCGTAAGTACGATTTTATTCAAATCTTATCACAATTGCAGTTTCCTTTGAAATACAAATTTGGTGCGACGTCATTAATTAGAACAGTGTTAATTGTCCGGGTTGCCGGTAATGCATCCTACTCAACTCCATGGCCCCTGAAAAAGCTAGATGGGAAATGTACTGACAGTTAGCTGCTAATTATTGCATATATAGGTCCTGTTATTCGAACATGACACTAGACCTAAATAATCCAAAGTTTTCTGCACAACCTAATATTCTTGTTCGATTCTGGCATCCATTAGCTGATATTTATCTTCTTGGAATCTTATATATTCCTATCCGCTTTTGCATTGTGAGTGATGTGAATACCCCAATTCCTTGCTTTGATGCCAGCGCGCTCCAATGGTGTAGCAACAGGTATTATCAGTTCATTCACAAAAAAAAGGTATTATCAGTTACAGTTAACTAATAGTAGTGCTATTCATGGACAGTCACAATTAACCATGTTGCTGCTTTGTCCTTTTGCCCACTGTCCCCCAGTGGATCAACAAATCTAGGAATACATATCAAGTCAATCTCTCAACAGCAGAAATTAGATAATTCCGAATGAACCACTACTTTGCTTCAGGGGTATACAGTTACAAGAGGATTGGGTATTTGGGTTGGATTGCACCTGATAGCGCCGGCCGAGCGATTACTGTCACTGAAAAAGAAGTGGCAAAAAAACTAGTAAGATACTAGCAATAACAAGCTCAAAACAAGATGGGGATCAATGCAATATATCACATCAGGCCTGCAAGCATGAACTATTGCTTTGCTGCATGGCCGCCTAAGATAGGCTTAGCTGTTGCTGGTACATTAACCTAAGTACGACACAAAGGTCGCATTCATGGAAGGATCCCTGGATTCCATAGGCCACAGAAAGCATGTCTTCCATCCCAGGATTCCATAGGCCACAGAAAGCATGTGACTGAGTTTAGTTACTATGCTGAAAGGTGTGTAGCTAAAGCTGGCCAAAATAACACCACAAGAAAGTAGCTAAAAAGTATCACCAGATAGGTTGTAACGTCCCTGAGTCCAAACTAGTTTAACCTAATCTTATTATAGATAAACTATGCACACGTAGCAATCTGCTTGTACTTTCGTCCTTATTTCGCGCAAAATGGTTAACTGGAGGTTATTACCAATGGTACATATGGATTTATATGTTGGTGCTTCTCATGTTAAACTAGTAAGGTAGAACTAATCCACATTCTCATGTGCATACGCACATGAGCCATCATGTGTCTAATTTCACATGTGTTGAGATGTCGCACACATCTCCCCTCAAAGAACCCGACGTTTTCGTCGGTCCAACATACTCACACTGGGGCAAATAACCAGGATCTCTCCCTCTTAGCACATGTCCGTGCGTCCAGTGCTGGTACATATACCATGCCGTGTATCTACTCCAGGCCCATACGCGCCATATATCATACGCCCACACCCCTGACCCGTACACATCCGTGTAACCGCAAAGGTCAGCTCTGATACCGTTTGTAACATTTTAGGGTTCAAACTGGCTTAGACCTAACCCTATTATGGATAAGCCACGCACACGTAATAACCTGTTTACGTTTTCATCCTCGCTTCGCGTAAAACGGTTAACTGAAGATTATTACCAATGGTGCCTATGGTTTTATATGTCTGTACTTGTCATGCTAAACTAGTAAAATAGGACTAATCCACATTCTCATGTATACACACATGGGCTATTATTGGCCTAATTTCATATGGACCAAGGTGTCACATAAGCAGAAACCTACCACTCCGGTGGTTGATGCATTGATGGATAAACAAACCTCTCTCTTTGTAGAGAGCAATTGAGCAAGTTCTGGTAAAAAGGAAAAGAAAGAAATACGATGAGATGGATGGATCTACCAGTGTTCATCGGACTTGCGAGATTTGTCATGTGGGGACTTTTTCTTAAGTGATGGATGAGTAGTACACACAATCATTGTTCTCACATGTCAATTTGCACGGCACATAAACATAGTCAGGGCTAGCTCATGGCCGACAGGCCACAACAATGGTGCAAAGTGAAATAAATTTCCTCAGGGATGCATATGCCTTTTTCACGGCCGTCGCCGGTACCACACGCACATTGACGATCGGTTGTGCGAGATCGATCGATGCGCCTAGCTTTAAAGGTTAAGTTGTACGTACCGATCGAACGCAATTGTTGCGTGAAGGGACAAAGGATCATCATAGGATGCCCCCGCTGTAAAGAGCTAGTACGTACCGTGAGAAAAAGCCAGCAAAGGCATGCATGCACTGATCAATTTAGGGTTGGAATTGTTCGTACCTGTTCGGCTTTCACTTGGGTTTCGAAACTCTGTGATGCATACTGTACTAGTAGTATTTTGCTAGCTATATCTCCACTATTTTTTAAAAAAAATGATAGTAGTAGTAGTTTATCTGCTCCTCCCTCCTCTCTAAAATTAGAGCACCACCAAATAGGCCAACGCTACCGCCCCCTATTCTCGTAATTTGTTTGCGACTTTATGGGTAAACCCACCAAAACCCAACATCCTCGTGTACTGTCCCCTTCCTACCGGCAGAGCCACACATCAACGCTGCTCTCTACACTACTATAAAAAAAAATTTATATTAGACGTCTCATTACAGACGATTCACACAAACCGTCAGTGTTAAATGCAATCATAGATAGTTTATGGTGAGAACCCTCTGTGATACTGATATTTCGAATATCATAGAACCGTCTATGTGATACTTCACATTCGTTATCATATATGGTTTATATTACAAATCGTCTGTGAAGTATCACATAGACGGTTCTTATCAAGAACCGTCTGTGATATTCGAAATATCACAGACGGTTCTTGGTAAGAACCGTCTGTAATAGTATCACAAATATTCAAAATAACTTCATTATCACATATGGTTTGTATTACAAACCATTTGTGATATGTTTTTCGCCTCGTACATCTATAAGATTTTATAATTTTCTACTGAATTCGAGCAGGATTCTGTTCCGACACACCTTCAGTAAAACGTGCATAACTTTTGCATGCGGTGTTCGTTTTCGACGTTCTTGCACTCGTTGGAAAACTAACAACGAGCCCGATCCAAAACAGTTGACCTAGTTACGCCAGTCACTCTCTAAGACCCTCAAAATTGATCGTCTTTAGCCTCAAATTTGTATCGCAAGTTTTTGATTTCTATTTTTATCAAAATTTCGATCTTCCCTTCGAAATTTGGGATTTGTCTCAATCATCTGTATTGTATTTATCACAGGTGGCTCACAAACTATCTGTGATAACATTCGATTATCACTGACCTATAAATTCAGATGGTTCAGAAAATCATCTATGATGATATTTTTGAACCGTTTGTGATGATGATTTCTGTAATATTGCTGTGTGTTTCTAATCTTTATGCATGTCATCAAACTGCTAGTTTAAGGTTAGAACATCTAGAGTAGAGGGGAATCATGACTTACTATCGCCGATGAACGCCATGAGCGAAAAGCGAAGACCCGTGCCTGCGTGATGCAGGCGTGAGGAAGAGTTGGTGCAGAGGGCTGTCGCCGGCGAGGTCCTACGGTGGTGGCAACGGCGACGGCCTTCCCGTTGCTAGCAGCGCGCAATAGATCGGACGTCTTTAGTATTGTACGGGGCTTTTGGCTCTCACGGAAAACGTACGTCACGTCGTGAGAGGCCGGAACCCCTTCTTTATATTGCGCTGTTGCAACGGGGGACTGTAACCAAAATATGGAAAGCTCCCCCGATCAGGGTGCTGAAATCTCTCTTTCTCGTTTTGGCCGATTGGCCTGAGATTACATACCTAACAATTGCTACCACCAAATCACGCCACCACCATCATGTCTATCGCGCTACGCTCCTCTCACCACCACCCAGTTAGCCAGCGGCTACCACTCCTCGTGCACCGTCTCTCCTCCTTCCTGCACTACTCCTAAGAACTCAAGCCCGCCTCCCACAGATCCATCTCCCATCGTGAGGAGTTGGGCCAGAGGCTGTGCGAGGCATTTGATGCCCGGGCAATGGAGATGACGGTGGCTACGAAGCTGGCGAGGTAGCAGTGGTCCTCTCAAGGCTGTTGTTGATCTGCACGTCGTGGCTAACGCAAATCCTGGCAGCCAAGATCCTCTGTTTGATGCCAGCAAGCTTTCATGCCGACAAGCTCCTTCTCTAGTGCTACGCGCGTACCACTGTGATTGTTGCTCCTATTGACGCTTCATCCCTAAATTCAGCGTGGTACTCATCTGGCCTTTGGGAACCAGAGCGTTCAGGAAGTTGAGGTTAGTCCTTGTATACTTTGTAAAGATAATATGCATAATTGCTTATCTTCTTCAGACTGTAATCTAGCAACGAAGCAAATGTCTGTTTAAGTTAATCCATGATCACAAGTGTTATGTTTCCTTCGTTCAACTTAAGCATGCTGCATGAAATGTTTATCCATGCATATACGTAAACGTTTTCACGTTGCGTGCATTCATGTGGATGGCGGCGGAGGCTACGGCCATGGCCAGAGCACCATGGGTGTCGATCTGAACGAATGTATGTGCACTCGTGGGGATGAGTCGTATCATTGTGAACTCAATGATTTCTTTCATCCGGCCATCTTGATCACTAGTGGTGGATCCAGGATTTTACCAAAGGAAATACCGCATAAAAATTTTTATATGCAATTCGGTAAATAATTGTAAATTTTGCAACGTAATTCGGTATACAAGCACTAAATAATATGATAAGTCTTAAATTCCAGGATTAAGTAGGAAACTTCCACAAATTATAATATAAATAGCACAATTTTGTAGCTTTTCATTGAGTGCAGATTCAAATACACAAAACATAACCTAGGTCTACAACAGAGAACCTCATACAAAGTTAAAATAAAAACAGAAATAGAGAGGTAAATGTTCGACCAACTTGTTTTGCAAGGTTGCAGGCTTTGTCTGGAGAGTTCAAAATCTCGTAATAGAACACTGAGAAGTTAAATGCAAGCCCAAGCCTTATGGGATGCGTAGGAGCCAGTTCCGCTAGAGCAGTATCCTACATAATGAATTGTAGGATAGACATCTTTCAGAAAACATTGTAAAGTTTAGTACATAGTCAAAGAAAAGCAATAGTCATAAGATAGGATGAAATAATATATTTGCTACCCAAATAAACTTGAAGCAGAATTTACAGTACAGGACATAGTTTATCCCAGCAATGCAATGAACCAACCTGAGCTGCCTTATAAGCCACCATTGTGCTCTCTGCAGCCTCCTTCCTCTCGGCACCTGTCTTGAATTCAGATCAGATAGCAAGCAATAAACTGCAACACAAAATATGAGAAAAGGTATAAATATGATTGTACAATTCAGATCAACAACTTTGTCATTTAGCTCATTCGTGTATGTTGTGAACAATCATAAGATTTTACAAACATGTCTCAACAATTACGCTAAATCTTACAAATCTGATGCTATCTGTAATATGCAGTCCCTCTCAAAGGCTAAAACTAATTTACTAGAATCCAAGTTCAGATTCACATTAGATTGCAAACAAACAGGCTAATATCATGTCACAATCTGCTTGGATAATCTTATTTTGAATAAGGCAATCATCTAAAATTATGATAGTTATGATAGTATACAACAAGCAAACATAAATATCAAATACTATCATGTACTAAACATGTGATACCAAAAGGGGAAAAACACCACACATTATAGATACATCATACATAGTATCAAAACATTGCAACGGGCAATCAGATCTAATCATTACAAAAGTTAACCCCACGGGGCAATAATCATCAGATCTACGCGCAACACTCGCTTAGGATCTCAAATCTCGCAAATCGAAACCAAACCAAATCGAGGCAAACAGATCTGCGGCGTGGTGATGCTACGAAGAGGACACGAACGGCGGCGCCGGCGCCAGCGAGGTCGCGACGTCCCCCAGCATCTTGCTCGCCTCCCCGATCTGCACCTGCAGCACGGCTCTACGGCTACGGCTCCCTCCTCTCGCAATAGAAGCACGGCGCTAGAACGTCGGCGGCTGCTCCCGCGGCGGCCCCTGATCACATTGCCCGCCGGCCGCTAGCGATGGTGGGCAGAGCAAATGGAGGCGGAGGCGGCGCCTAGGGTTAGGGTTTGGGATCTGAGGCGGGAGGGGTGGGCATTGAAGCTGGGTATTTGTAATTGTAAGCTGGTGCTTCCCTCGGTTGCTCGCTCGCTTCGTTTCCTTCGTCACGACATCCTCGCCTCGCTCCACATGGATCAAACGACTACTAGCTAGTACATGCCAACTTCACATGTATGCATGACGGCTGGGCCCCAGGGTATGCCGTGGCCTACCCAGCATACCCTGTGGATCCGCCCCTGTTGATCACGTTTGTTTAGGAATTAACCGCAATGCTAACTTGCTAAGGAGGATGGTGTACAGGTAGGTCGTAGCGGACACGCTCGACGGCACCGGTGTAGGACTGACTAAGGTTTGTGGAGCTACAATCTTAGCTGTGTCGCCACCACTGTTGCTGGGGCTCACGATCTCCCCATCGACATTGCCTGTCTGCTCGGGCCACCAACCGCTTGACGAAATGTCCGCCCAAGCTGTTGTGTGCTGAGTGAGGAGGAAACTCCTATCAATGCACATGGGGCTAGCAAAATCAGTTTATTAGAAGGTATGGTTATCTTCCACGTTCTTGTTATTATTAGAATATATCTCAACAGACCATATTACTGCTGTTATTGTTACTACAAGGTATCTCAATAGAAAATCTCATTCGTTCTCTCAACATGAAATATGTTCTGTTCCATATTGTTGTTGATTAGTTGCTATATAGCTGAAAGGGATTTACTGGATCAACATTTTGTACCATTGATCCTTGAAGCCAAAGGTGACTGTAATAGATAAGTGTAGGCATGTATTTCACTTCCTCAATTGTGTTTGTTCTTTACAGACTCTCCCTTTGTATGTTTGATTTAATGTGTTTGTTCTATACAGACTCTCTTTGCATGGCACTGCTTAGTAGGTTTCATATTCGTTCTTATACAATCACTTGTTATGGTTGTTTTCAACTAATAATCAAATGAAAAAAAAGTCAAGGGAAAGAAAAGAAAGGAAATATCCGTGGTTTATTACTCGTAAAAGGTGACAACGGCAAGGCTGAGGATGCAGCGTAGGCTTAGCATAGCGGTAGAGGTGAGACACATGCCGCAATGGAGTTTGATAGGGTACGTTGTGGTGGAGCCGAGGGAATGATCCAAGCCGAGCATGGCAATGAAGGCGCAATACGGGCTTCAATGCAACTCACTCAATACTAGCGACAGAGTCAAGGGTGTGGCGCAAGTCTAGCATCGCAGTGGAGGCACGAAGAAGGTCAAGGTGGAGCTCGA
This sequence comes from Melocanna baccifera, assembly GCA_036346265.1. Lineage (NCBI taxonomy): Eukaryota > Viridiplantae > Streptophyta > Magnoliopsida > Poales > Poaceae > Melocanna > Melocanna baccifera. The sequence goes on from CM070685.1 coordinate 7,192,089, forward strand.
TCGGCTATCCTGATGAAGTTGACGGTGTGGTGTAAATCAAGCCGATGATGATAGCTTGACATGTTAACATGAGGGCATTCATTGAGGATAGCTTGACATGTTAACATGAGGGCATTCATTGAGGATAGCTTGACATGTTAGTATGATGGGCATTCATTGAGGATCTTGTCGTTGCATGTGGCAATGATGGCTAGGATAATGGTTGCAGTGAGACCAAGCATGATGGTGGCGACACGATGTGGGTCTGACCAAAGCTCAGCCGGTTGCTTCCACGGAGTCGACGCTATGGTATAAGCAAAGCTTGACAACAGTAGCTCGACATGCTAGCAGGCAACATTATTTATTTATTTATAATAATGCACAGGCACTTGGCTAGTATATTATTCGTTGCACCTTACAATTATGTGGCGTAGCTGTCTGGACCTGTATGTACGTGTGGCGCCGAACTGAACCCCAATAACTACGAAATGGGGATGATCCATGGTTGATAGTCGACAAAATGCCGTACGTCGCGCAAATTTAATGTGGTTGCTGATGGTCATTTCCACGGCAATCGTCGCTAGCTAACTGTAAGATGTTTCCTTGGCAAACGAGAACGACGGGCTAGTACCTGGTAAGTACTAGTCTTTGCCGTGTCGCCGACCAAATTCCAAGTCAAGCGCAAATTTGCCGTGTCGCCGACCAAATTCCAAGTACATGGTAACTCCTTTTTCTTTATTACTTTTCTTCATACAAGATACACTTTACAATAATTAGAACCTCTATTTTATAGATTAAGTAGAAAATGTTCACTAATAGACTAAACTTACAGACCCAGATCCAGATTTTCCAACAAGATTAACTTCCTCCCTACTCATCAGCTCATCGATAGAGGGCTGCATCTCAACCAATTTTGTCTGCTACCCCATGGTACGGTTGGTGGCAACACGCTGTCAATCCCTCCATTTTATGAGTTTCTAGCCCTACCACTAAAGGCACTAAACTAAATATTTCGGCGGATATAATTAGACGTGAAAAGTGGATACAAATTATCTATAATATTCGGTTACTGTATTTGATAGGATACAAATATGATATAGATTTTTTCATCCGATTAACAATTTTTATCCTATTCGTATTTGAATTCGTATAAAAATATGAATACGAATATAGTATAAACTTTACCATCCGAAATATTATTTTATCCGGACTATCCGTATACTTATCTGTATTTGTATTCGACGAAGCAATATACATATTTTATTACAATACGATTAATTAGTTGGACAAATTTTTTTAATTGAACATGAATTCGTATTTCTTTAGGTAAAGTAAATGAATTAGAATATTAAGTATGATTGTATGTGAATAAAATATCATTAATGTCTTTATACTACATAAGTTATGGAGATATCTGGATTTAACTGAATTGAGTAGATATTCGATTCAAATCTATATCCGATATTTATCCGATCTATATTCATATTTGAGAAAAAAATATAGATATAAATATAATTTAAGCACTATCTAATATATATATTCAATCTATTTTCACGCTGAATGTAATGACCGATGGGTGGTAAAAGGGCACTAGATCGACGTAATTACCCCCGGCCAATGATCGTACTGGGCGCAGGCGCGCAGCAAAGGACCATGCCATTTGCCAGCGTATGCGTCTTTCGTGCCGTGCCACACGACGGGGAGCCCGAGCACACGGTCGCGCCACCGACGGCGCGGATCTGGCTCGGCCAGGCTCCTACCACGTGTGTCAGACGGTCGGAGAACGTGCACGTTTCCCCAGAGCTTCGGCGGCCGGGAGGCCGCCACGTCCAAGACGACAAGCGGACGACGCAACGCCGCCTTGTATAGGGGAATGACCTGTTTGGCCCCTCCGGCCGACAGGTGATGCGGAGATTGTCAACGGTTTTGTGGGTAAAAAGGATAAAAATGGCATGAAGGAGTAGTTTGGGTAAACAGTTTTGTACTACTGCACTGTGGGTGGGCAGGCGGCTGCCACGTGGTAGGTTGCAGCTCGAGACTGGACTACTAGTGACGTTGTATGTACACTGTCTTGATTCCTGAGCCAAAAGCCTGGGACCATTTGGCACAAAGCACGCAAAGGGCCGGCTGGGCGGCATACTGCCATGGATAGTGATGTTAAGCAAACCTAGCATACTGATGCTAAGTAAACCTAGTAATAGCGGTGGAGATAGAAATCTTTCCATATGATATATACTTTACACGTATAATTTCATAATATTTTTGCGGTTTCACAGTGATTAAACAATGATCAACAACTACCGTGTTATCGTGCGGCGTCTTGGCCTTGGTATTCCAGTTGTATAGTCAGAACAACACAAGCATCCACACCGGCTTGCCAAGCATCGTCTCGTAGCACATAATGAACTAGGCTTCTAGGTCTAACAAGGTGTTCACCACTACGCCCTCACCTATGCACATGGATGCCACGGTCTTGTCGCGTAGCGTCTTGTACCATAGCATGTTGAAGAAGTTGGGGTCATGGCTTTGGTCACCTTTATAGGCACCGGCGTTCCTGGCAACTGAGCGGCTGCTGTTCGTCACCCATGGCTCATGGCTATCTGCTTATGAAGCCCGTGCACGACGGCGTTGACATCGCAGAGTGAGAAGAAACATGATGGCCCATAAAAAGAACAATTGCGAGATGCTGAGGCTCCTAGCGACGTCGGTCGCCCACAGGTTGCACCAATCAAAGATGATGTAGCCTAGGCGCAGCTCCAGCACGCACATGTAGGTGTCGAACAAGGCCAACGAGCTCGTGCATGGTGTTAAAGAAGAGGAGGAACTGGGTGTTGTGGGCGATCTTGTCGGTGTTTTGGCAGTCCAGGAGTTGACCGGTGAGAGCCTTAACTTACTGTGGTTGTGTGTCGGTGCCTACCTCACACGCACTGCCAGCCGCTCGCCAATTCCCGCATTGTGTCGCGCCGCTCGCTGTTCCCACGTTGGCACCGCAGCTCCCGCGGCTCTTATGCTACCCGCTACTGCTGCTCCTCTCTATGCTGCACTGGTCATCGAGTAGTCGACCTAGCCGCAAACTAGTGTCCACCGGGGAGGAGAGGAGAGGATTAGGGTTCAAAAATTGGGGGAGGAATTGGAATACTGGATAATGGAGATTGAGGTGGGTTGGATCGGCTGTTGAGTGGTCAGGTGGTTGTGGGCTGGTGTGGAGCATGAGCAGGCCGTTTATCATGGACTGAGCTTGAAAGAAGTGCACACTAAATAAGTACTACAAATATTATCTAAATGATACATTGATCACTTAAAAAAATTTCAATTTTTAGGTGTCCCCAGACATTCCGAGCACCCTTTCTGCCTCCGGCCCCGCCGAGTAGCCCTTTTGTTTTACTCGGACAGTACTCTATGTAGAGTACTTCCTTCCAGCGCAGTGGATGATGCACGCTATAGTGCGGTGGCGCACTCTGTTTCACCAGACTATGAGCATAATGGACATGCACCCCTAACTATTTTCAACTTTAACATCTTATGTATGCAATTATCCAGATGGAATATATTCTCTCACATAGGCTCCGTTCTTTTTAGGTTTTTAGTAGATTTTAACTTTTAACTTCTATCAATTGATATTATTTATTAGATATATCATTCGTAGCTAAAAAAACATCCGGTACAACCAAAGGAACGGGGCCATAGTGACATTGAAAGAAGGGCCGCACTAAAGGCATGTGTTATCTGGCCGATGGCTGTTTCTTCTTCTTCCTTTTGACGAATGACAAAGCTCTTGTCTTGAAAAATGTCGACATGCACACAGTGCATTATGATTTAAAATTTTTAGCTAGAAATCAGCGCTATTTCTTACTCTGCTACAGTTGACTTGGTAATTTAACACTAGCTTGACTTAGTAATTTAGTACTAACATCCTTAGAACGCGAAAGCAACGCATAAATAAACTGGTTGCTAAATATGGTCATGATAAGCTAGGTGGAAACTGGCCACCACAGGTCCACAGCAACCCATGCATAAATAAACAACCCCGTCCATATTAAGCAAGCTTAATGTGGAAAGATGTGGTGCTTTGCGTCGTTAGCAACTCCAGACCCCGATACAGTTGATGCGCAAAATATAAACAAAGCTAACTCTCATCCTCAGGTTAATAAATCGAAACTTCTCTTTTAAAAAAAAGAAGAGATGCATGCATGTATATCTCCAGATCAGGAACCACCAAGACCACAAATCGCACCTCGTAATGCTGGATTAATTAACATTCTTAGATTGAGTCCTAGGAACTGCATCGCCGATTCCGATGCTGCGTGCGATGCGCACCTCGTTATCGCAAGCACGCTGCCTCCTGCAGTGCACTGTGCAAAGTAGCCAGCTGACTTGCGCGAACTCGCTAGTGCACAAGTTGCCTAAAATTAAAACGCATGCTTCCCGATCGATCGTCAAAGGGCGAAATAAAATACAAGGCGAAAGGCTTCCCGCACTCATTCTTTAGAGGGGCATCGATGGTCATGATCAGTACGTATCAACTTCTCCATTCGCACTGAAAAAATGACGTGTTACTGTCTGATACATCTCTTTATGCATAGCAGTCTATAGATCAGATCAGATTTATAAGATGCAACATAGATATGTACGATATTAAAAATAAAGTAGATAAATTATATAGGGAGAATTGAAATAACGATGTCGGAACAATCACGGCGAGCAGTGGCGGATCCAGAAATTTTATAATGGGTATTCAAAATTATAAAAATATTGTTCAATAAAAAACATAAATGTTTAAAATAGCGAAAATTAAAGTACAGTTATTCTCAAATAATATAAAAATTAAAAATAATTAAAAATTAATGTTGTAATGCTTCATGCCTTGAAAGCGAGGTATAATATCATGAAGACAATTCTCCTTGCCAGATTTTTGTGTTTCATAAGCAAAAGTTCAAAAGTACTTTATCATAAACATACTTTATTGAACGGTTTTTAACTAACCAACTTAAACAGTATTACCTAAACTGCTAAACACAACATGAATCGAACAGGTAGACATCAAAGGGGATCAAATTATCGAAGTGACCAACACATCAAACTATAAGAAAGATTTGACAACACTTACATAGTTACTACATAATTGATACACCAGACATCACAATATAAGCAACTACTGCGCAAAAACTTTAGAATTATTATAGATGCCTCACTTCTTTAAGTAAAATACAATTTACATCTTTATTTAAACATATAATTTTGCTTTAGATCAGAGATCGCCAGAAGAGGAGAAAGAGATGGAGGGATTACTGGATTAGGGATATGGGGCCATGCAGCCATGGGGGTTGCTGGGTCAGGGAGGATGAACCTGTGTGGTTTTGCCGCGTCAGCGAGCGACGATGGTAAAATGACTTGTGACTTGCAAGATGGCCAAAAAGGAGAGACTGAGTGAGATTTGTAGTTTCTACCATATGTCGTGTAAATCATGACAGTGGGCCTAGACCAGTGTCTGGCACTAATTTAGGCCTAGGAGAAGGAAATAGGCCGAAAGGATCTGATACTAATTTAGGCTGACTGGGTATAAATAGGACAAATTTGATCTAACTATTAGTATACATATGTATTATACCTTGTGTATAGTGGATATTTTACTAAAACTTTTGGGTATTCAGCTAAATACCCATGACTTACACTAGAACTGCCACTAACGGCGAGAGAGATTTGGTGAAGCTGACCAAAAAATTTGTTAAGCACATCCTCAAAAGATTATAAAGGATTGTCGCTCTCTCACAACCCTTTTAGATCTCTTGGATTCTTGCTCTATACAAGAATCTAGTGCTAAATATTAAAGCTGGAAAAATTTGGTTTCTAATCCTCTCGTATGCCTCCTGCTTTGGATGAGTTAGTTTGTGGTTTAGGTTTCTATGATTACCCTCTTATGGTTTTATATAGTGCCACACTAGTTCTGTTCTAAAATAAAATAAAAATCTCACTCCAAAATAAAGTTGAAATCTTAGTTCAATTAGGATTCATCCAGTAATCTCTATTGCACACTTCTCTAAGTCCTACTAAATTAGGCTATAGGTCACCAATCTCAACGAAACTGCTTCAGTAAAGCATTTGCAGTGTTGAACTCTTGATTTTGTCTTTAAAAAGATCTTCATTTTATTACTTGTCCTGTTCTAGACGCCGGTGCAAAGAATTAACAGAAGTATAGTTCATGGCGACACGGAGGAAGCAAGGAGGAAATCTTCGACATGACACGGCAATTAGTAGTGTTTGAGACTAAATGAGAGATCGCATGTTGCAACAGGGATTTCACTGATCTCCGTCGATCAACTCGAGCCACGTCGGCATTGCCAGTGGTTAGCCTGAACAGGAAACCGACAAACCGAATGCCGCCAACGTCTAGACACTGGTTGCATGCGCAGTTTCCTCCCGAACAATTTATCGGTGCAGAAGTCGCCTCGACGGTTCTTTCTCAAGGAAAGCGAGCGGGACACGGACGTGCTTCGGCTGCACTTAAGAAACCAGCAAAGCTACAACACGAAGCTACTTGGCACCCGGCATGGGCATAAACAACTCATCGGCGGCGACTAAATTAACCACGGCGAGCAAGGAGACAAGGTCACAGAGAGCAAGGAGATCGATCGATCGACCTAAAGACACATGCATGGGCAACTACGCTTGCATAAAGTCACATACGGCTAGAGAGGTCTACGACCTAGCACATACTAGTCGTGTCGTTTTGCTGTGCAAAAATTGTCTCCATACCCACTACGTGGCGGGGCGTACGTACGTACTTGCCGCGCACATGCATGCTTCGCATACATATCGCGTCGTTTCTCCCAGAGGCCAGCCACTCGATCGTCTCGATAAGTTTGTGGCGTCCTTTCGCGTGCATGAAAGCAGGTGCATGGCACTGTTCTGCGCCGGGCAATCTCACCAAATTAAGACCCGGTCGAGCCGTGTGCGAGACGTGGGTGTTGTCCGGCCGGCGGCGGGTACGCTGTCAGATGCCAGCTAGCATTATATACCCTCCTGTCCAAGTGTCGAGGGATTAAGTTGGTTCCAGCTGTGCATGCGTTCACCAGGCGTAGTTTCAGTTGGTCAGGGGATCATCAGATGTGTACCGCGAGCGTGGCAAGTTCAGTAGCGTCCACGTCCATGCATTTGGCATGTGGAGGTTAAGAATTAGTAATTCGTCAAGCTCGTCGTATCTCCTTATAGAGATAGGCTAGAGCACTAGCTAGCAATGTGGGGAGACTTTACCGACGATGCAACTGGACCCGCCTGCTTGTCTTTGGGCGGGCCAGCCGTACAGAAAACGCCGTTCGACAATGCAAACAGAGCGAAGGTCGGCCATCACTTTGACGGCCCCCAAAAAGGAAACGTCCCCCATCAATCTCCAGGCTAGGCCAGTCATATGGAGCCCTGATCCGTCCATCGGTCGAGGCCATGTGTCCATCCAAAGTCCAACCCTACATATATGGAGCTTTCCATAGTTTGGCCCCTTCCATAATTCGGTAGGAAACAAATTGCCGTTACACGCCAACAGTACAAACACTGTGCATGTCCCATGTTGTTAGTGGTGGACCTAGGAATTTTAAGATGGGTGTTCAAATATACAGAAATATCGTTTAATAGAAAATATAAAAGTGCACAATAGTAACAGTTTTATTGGATTAAATGCCCAGGTTTCATTCTAGTGATGTTTTAAAGTAATCTAAGCACTCCTTAAGAAGCCTGATGGAATCTACACAACCATGTGTTGTAAGGGTGGTTCTCTGACATTAATTCAAATTAAAACAAAATTCCAAAGTAGCTAATGCCAATGTATATTTAATGTCTCAGTATACGTATCTTTGGCGTACTTTAATTAAGGATTATTGACCGAATAACAAGCTACATAATTTTCTTATTAAAACATCCTCTACATCCACACTTCATTTAGTCCAACTCGCTGGTTTCAAATTCTGTTGTCACTCTTGCATGTACTGTTTACTTGTAATGGTGAACCTCATGTAACTATGTGGAAACATAGCCACAGATTTGTTTTCTAACTGAAAATGATAAGCCTCACCTTTGATAGCACATGTTATCATTAATTTCATATAATAGTTTAGTAAAAGTAATTATGTCGTTCTCCACTCCACACCATGAAGCCACACAATTAATGTTTTATGTCAAATACCTTAGTTCAAGGACTACACAATACTTTGCATCGGGAAAAAGAATATAGACTTTGCCTCAGAAAAAAAAGAATAAGGACTTACGCTGTGGTTTCATCAGTATCATCTGTTGATGTAGACAGTCTTGGGCTGGCATCTGCCATTGCAGACTACTCCCGATTCTCAATGTGACCCCCCCCAGAGAGGAAATTAGGTCAGATTGTTGATTCTTTTGGTGGTGAAAAAGCTATAGATCTAATTGCTTGTCCCTGTAACGATGGATAAAACGTGTCAAAGAGACATAATGTTTAAACAATGATTAAAAATTGATGAAACTTACAGATGACGGTTCACCAAATTGATACCAAAAATCCATTTTGAAGTGGAGTATATGCAATGAATTAATTAGATGAACCGGTCCAAATAGCAAGATTGGGTAAACAACAATAAACAATCTGTGGGCAATCACAAGCAAATAACAACCAAGTGCTATAGAAATCTAGGAGAACATAGTGTAGGACCAAAGATAGCAACAGATGAGGGGTGAATAGTGCCTCAAAATTTTTCTCCAAATATTTACCAATCCTTTACTCCAATAGTTACAAAGCTACAAAGATTATGATAGAAAGCCAACACAAGAACTAGAGAAGCAAGAAACTAAATTCTCGGAAAAAAAATCAGAAAAAATTAGAACTACCGCTACAATACCCATGGTACTACCGCTTGTGTAGCACCCTGAAATTTGGAAGGGCCCACAAAAAATGGCAAAACCCGAATATTCCTAACCTGGATTGAGGGGCTATTTAGGAGCCATCTCCTTTTCCTGTACACACATCCCCTTCCTCTCTCATAGGTAAACAAAAAAACCGATCTATTTCTCTCTCTCTCTTGTCAGGGCCAGCGTGGGACCTTGCCGGTGACGGTGGCACCGGTGATAGGTGAAGGCGGCAGCGCGGGGCGCCGGGTGGCGCACAGGAGGCGTGGGACAAGTGGTACGCGGGCAGCACGGCCATGAGGCGGCGTAGGCCAACGACTCGGCTAGGAGGTAGCCCAAGCTAGAGGCGACACAGCCGATAGGCGGCGCTCCGGCGACAGTTGCGTAGCTGAGGCAGGCAGTGCATGGCGGTGGCACGGGCTAGCGTGGCGGGCTGGTACAGACAGCAGCGGCAGCCGACAAAGACGGCCCAGTCGTGCAGCCAAGGGCAGCCAGCAAGAGGCGCGATCGCACCGCGGCATGGTGCGCACGGTAGTGTGGCTTGGGTGGCGTTGTGCGTACAGTGGTGGTGGCCGGAGTGGCCAGCGGCTGACTTTCATAGCCACACGATGCGATTGGACGATTGCGCAGTCGAATTGTGTTTCGCACCATGTTTTGAGAATTCATGTACCGGGCTGTGGTTCACATGACCGAACAATGAGTCGCGCGGCCGAATAGAGATGCGCACGATGAAGACTTAGCGAACGTAATTTTTTCGGCCGAATGCGCTTCCATTCGTCCTGCCACAAAGTTGTCTTGCCCTGATCTGATTCGTCTCTGTTCCACCTTGTAGGTTCGCACGCAGCCTCGGAGGGAGCATTCGGGCAGTTGCACACCTTTGATCTTTCGAGTAGCGAGTACCTTGCGGTCGTTAACCTCTTCGTTCCGTATACCACAGATCTAATGATTATTTGTCACCATTACCATCAAGTATAGTTATCATATTTTAATGCTTGCCTGGTTTAGATTGTTAATGTAGTATTTATACCATGATGTTCTAGGTTATTCAGTTTAAATGATTTTAGGTTTATTGGGATGTTCAAATAACATGCTCTATAATTCATGCCTTTAATTTAATGATGTAGAATTAATGCTTAAATCATTAATAGGGGTAGCATATGAACATGTATAATTTAGGTTTAACCCACTAACACTCTTTTAACATTAGGACTGTTATGCCTTATTTTTCCGATATCTTGAGCCCCTGCTTGTATGATATTGTATGCGAGTAATAATGGATTTATACATAATACATGTTAATCTAACTAATAATCACTCATCACGTAATAAAATTTGGATGGTTGACAACTCTTGTGTGAGCTATGTTATGATACTCCTTTTAGAATAATTCTTAGGTCTCTACCACCTTATTATCATCCCTTACTGTTCTCATATCAGAAATCCTTCCATTTATCATAGCCTTATTGTAGCCTTCACTTAGTTCCCATAAATTCATACATTTTAATCTTATAATATAACAATTACCTGATCTGGGGTTACCTACATATAGGGGAGATTGCTACCCACCTAGTAACGTAACCGGGGGGCATACATTTTCGTTACTGGGGATATTACATCTCGTTTGCGGTTATACAGTCGAGGACAATGACATGCCTGACTATTCCCGTATAATCAGGTATATGGAAAGTAATCGTCGGTGTTTTTGCCATAACTTGCTAAATAACAATTACCTCTAATTCCGCATTTCCCGTTATCTCTATCTCTGATCTGTGTCACTATTTTCGGTATTCTAGTTCCATTGCACTTAACCTATGACAATTACTTGCTTACATTACTTGTCCTTAAACACCTTGTTTATGACTGTTGTTGAGTACTTGCTGAAATTTTCAAATCTTACGTTTGCTCTTTCCATTCTCAGGTAAAAGACCAGTAGAATGATAGCAATATGTATGGGTGGAAGTACTTGAGTTTTCAGCACCGTAGCTTACCACTATTTTGTTAGCTTATTTATTCTTCTTTGGTTGAAACTGGACCGGTCCCATGTTCCAAATATTTTTTTTTCAACTTCCACTGGTTCTCTAATAAAGTATAATTAAAGTTTTAATTTTCTAGCGACTTCTATTGTTGCTTTCACTAGTATTTCTTTACTTTGGCGACGACATTCCATAGTAGTATCTCATTTTGGTATGTGAGATGATACTACTTACTACAGTAGCTATGGTACTACTACTAAAGTAACTGCGGTGCTACCACTATATAGTAAAATCAAGATAAATATTAATTTCAGCATGATTTCAAAGCCAAGAATTCATGTAACTTTTGATTAATAGATCTAAATGATATAAAACTTAACATGCATCTTCTCTATGATGTCAAAAATCTATTCTAATCAACGGTCGTGAGAATCATTGCCAAAATTTTGACATTTTTGCATTTGAAGAAAGGTTGCACCAAAACCAAGCAAAATCTTAAAATGGTAAATACAACTTGCTTGTGAGTAGATGATGACCCATATAGGTTTAGATATTTTTTTCACATATCACAGCAAATTAGAACACTGAAGAAATCAAGCTAAAAACCTGCAGATCACAAAATCGCTTTGATGAGGTCAAAATCAAGCAAGAACCGGGTTTTTTTATGAACTTACTACCAAAGTATCTAGATGAAGAGAGATTTATTCTCAGAGATTATCTCCATCTCTTACATATCCTTGGCGGCAAATGAATCACAACAAGAGGGATCCATGGAGATGCACAAAGTTTGATATATTACTTGAGCAGATATGTTTTACAGCCACTCCACCTTAGAGAACAGAAAGCACATAACGCACTTAACTCTCAAACCCTAACCCTAAACATAAGAGTATAAAAGAGATAGATTGGATAATTAACACAAATATCTATCATAATCCCTTTATATAAGTGGGCTAACTAGCTACACCTATCCACTTAGTAGATACTATCCACTTAGCACAATGGAAAAAAACCCAATAACCCTACATATATGGGTTTTACTTACACATGTTCACTTATGTACGTTTTTCAAAGCACATACATCCGAATCCACTAAGTCCTTTAGCCTTGATCCATCTTTATCAAATCAGTTTCTTCTTTGACCTAAATCTCTCTCTCAAGCGCCACGATTTTGATCTAAGGTAGATTCCGTTATTTTGGCCAAACTACTAAAATACCCTTTCTTGACTGGGTCATCCCCTTCCAATGCAAATAATCACCATACTTTTCATGTATAGGTTTACCATTAGTTTACCATACTTAGGCAAGTCTCTCTCACTCTGATTCCACCGGACCACACCTCATTTGGACCTACCAAGACATAAGGTGCAAATCCACTGTTCGAAATCGCCTTTAACATTTTCTACCTTTCTTATGCTATGCTTGAGTTTACCAACTTACTCGACATCCTTGATTGTTCTGGGCCTCAGCTACTAAATGAACGTAGCCCCGATCCTCGCTATCGATCATAGTGACTCCAAGCGTCTCTGCACATTTAAAGACAAAAAAATCATTTCTAGGCACAAGGTTTTCATAACTTGATCAACATTAGCCAAAACATGCATCATACAAGCTTAATGCAATGGTCCAGATCACCTCAACTCAATCCATAACTCAAGAAGAGGGACTTCGAATCACCTCGAACCAGGAGAGCGGTCTTATCTTGCAGTGAAGCTACGGGTTACGAGACTACCGTCGTCGATCCTTTTGCTACCGTCGCCACTGCTGCCGCCCCGAGCCCCCACTGCTTATGGCCTACATGAGGAGGCCACCGAGCATGCTGTCGGTTGCAACCTAGGTCTCCTGCCGCCCGGAACTGAACGCTAGGTAGCTGTCGGCCAGCTGTGAGCTAGTAGCTGGTGGTGGTCTCCTGATCTCATCTCCTGCTGGTTGCGCTGCCCGCCGTCCTACGATCCTGGTAAGCAGGGACTGGATCTAGGAGTAACGAAGGCCTAGTGCTAGGGTTAGCCGCCGCGGATGGATTTGGGGATTGGGGCCAACAAGCCAAGCTGATCGGCGCACAACGGCACAAATGGGCCAGGCCCAGGCCACGAGACCTGCCGGCTACTTCTGGTTTGGGCTAATGAGTACGAATATAGTTACTTTGGCCCGATTATATATATATATATATATATATATATATATATATCTTTACTATTATAAAAGAAGCAATTGGTGGTTGGTCCGTCGTCACTCCTTTCTTCTCAGCCATTCGATCTGATTACGAGATTAAATCCGAACCGTCTCTCCTCACCTCCTCCCTATTCCTGCGCGCCTCCTCCCCACCCCACGCGCCCCTCTCCTCCCCCCTCCCCTCCGTGCTGCGTGCCTCACCACTCCTCCTCCCTCCCACCCGCGCGCCGCCGCCTCCGGCCTTCCTCCCACCCCACGCGCCTCCTCCTCCCCACCCTCCGCTCCGCCGCCGCCTCCTCCCCACCCGCCGCCGCCGCGCTGCCTCCATCTCCCCACCCCGCGCCGCCGATCCTCCTCCCACACCCTCCGCACCGCCGCCGCCTCCGCCCCGACACCGCGCGCCGCCGCCTCCCCCACCCGCGTTGCCGCCGCCTCCTCCCAACTCCCCAACCCCTCGCGCCGCCTCCCCTCTCTGTCCCCGCACCCGCCTCCTACTCCCCACCCCTCTCCCTCCTTCGCCGCGCATCCTCCCTCCTCCGCCTCACCCCTCCGCCCCGCGCCGCCACTCCTCCGCCCCACCTCCTCGGCAGCCCGTGCTCCCGCCTCACCCCCTCGCCCGCCTCGCGCGCCGCCACTCCACCGCCACCCCGCGCGCCGCATTCTCCACCGGCGTGAATCGCGCGCCACCATCGACTCCTCCTCCCACCCCATGCGCCTCCTCCTCCCCTCCCACCCCGCGCCGCCGCCGCCTCCTCCCCTCCCCACCCCGCGCCACCGCCGCCTCCTCCTCCTCCCACCACGCGCGCGCCTCCTCCTCCCCTCCTCCCCAACTCGTGCGTTGCGTGTTAGGGTTTTGGGAGGTGGTGGGCATGGTGAACAAGGATACCGACGTGTCGCTCACTCGATAACGGCACCGGAAGATCGCGCTCGTGCGGTGGTGAGTTGCGATTTTTCCATGTTTCAGCCAGATCCAAAGGTTGATGTGATGAGGCATCTTGTGACAATTTTCTAGGATTGTAGGATCACCGACCAGCCAGATGTTCGTGAGACGGATTACATCCAATATGTGATGTGGATAGGAGCTGAGATGTGTTCATATTTTACTGTTTGGATGTGATTTGATATTCTTGTGTTTATTTTGGCTTGTGTTTATGAAGGGATGGAGTGTATGTCAAGGTTCATGTGAACCTAATGGGGTTTCAAGTTAAGAAGCAGGGTTTTGCTCGATCTATCCGGTAAGGGACCTGATTTCCTTTGGTATTGATGTGGCGTTACTCTCTCTACTTATTTTACTTAGAAATCTTTTGGTTAGATAACTTTTCTCATTTGAATGGAGTACTGGTCTGGTTTAAAGTGTTACCGGTATAATTCGTAGCCGTAACAGAGCTGTCTTTGTTTTCATAGAGCAAGTAATTGGAAAGTTTTCATAGACTGTGCTTTGGCTGTCTTTGTTTTCTTGTCCACTTCCCCACAAAGTTTTTGCTCTGTTTTAGGATTATGGGCTCGTTCATAGTTTTGTATGTGGATAGTACTTGAATGCTATTCTTACAATAAGTTCTCCTCATATGAATTATTTCATTTGAATGGAATGCTAATCTTGTTTGTAATATTTTCTGATCAGAGACATAGTGAATGCAAATTAAGCAGTCTTTTGAGGAAAATGTGAGAGGTATTGCATATACAGGAGTTTTAGCCTGTCCCCACTTGTCTTTGTATTTTTGCCCACCTCTTGGGTTCCTTCGTAGACTTTCTTCCTCTATGTCTTAGTTTCAGTGGTGTATTTGCACCTTTTTTTAAAACATGTTCATTAGGTGAGAATCTCTACTTAAGGTTCAGTGGTTGCACTACGTAGTAAATGATGTATGCTGTTGGTACTGGCATCATTCTTCTTGCAGATCTTCCCTGTTTTCTTCCTCTGTGTTGTTCTTTCTGAAATATGAAGTGTACTGCAATGTGAACTACTGATCATATCATACAAGCTGGAACTGAATTACTCAATACTTGCTTTGCTGACTGTCCGTTACATTTCAAGGTTTTCAAACCTGTGAAGTAAATGTTCTATATATTTTCTTCTGTTTGGGGAGAACTTATGCTTCCACCGGTTATTATTTACTGATCATACCTACTTTTATGTAACTATAATTCTATTAACGATCATTTCCTTTTTAATTTGACAATGAGAGAAACCATTAACGATCATTTCCTTTTAAATTTGAAGATGCAAGGGCAACTCCCTCCTGCAGTTCAAACAAGCGCATATACTCATGTGCCTTATTCTGGTGGAGTGAGAGAACACCAAGTTCATTTTAATCCTCAAGTAAACCAGGGGCAACTCCCCCCTGCGGTTCAAAGAAACACATCTACTTATGTGCCTTTTTCTGGTGGAGTGAGAGAACATCAATTTCCTTTTATTCCTCAAGTAATACAAGGGCAATTTCCTCCCACAGTTCAAACAAATACATCTACTCATGTGCCATTTTCTGGTGGAGTGAGAGAACATCAAGTTCATTTTACTCAAGTAAACCAAGTATGAAATTTTATGAACATTCATTTTTGATAATTCCTTTTAAAGGAAAAGAGTAGAAGTCTACGAGTTAGTATATTTGAGAATTGAGATTTTATTACATTGAGCTTCCAATTTTATTATCAAGCATTATGGAATTGAGATAATGTTTTTTTGGAATTTATGGAATCGAGATATATAATTACCCTTCTCTAGAATCTTTCTTTAGTGCCTTCAGTTTTATCCACTAACTTGTATCCTTAACTGTTCTTTTTTGTAAGTATGTTTGCCTCTTAACTGATCTTGTGAGATAATTTTTTTGGCCCAGTTTTCAGCTATTCCGGCACTGGTGGACAATAGCATGACCAGCAAAGAATGGTTTTGGATGTTTTGCAAGAACCAGATATACTGTAAGTTTAGTTTCTCTGCTGGAAGTTGTAAGCAAAGGATGAAGATCCTAATAGAACTCTTTGTGCTGTCAATGTTCATATGCCAGAATGTCTTATATTTATTATTCAGTTTGAGATCATATTTGATAGTATGCATCACTTTTATTTGGTTTTCGTTGCAACGTACGGGCACCTTACTAGTATATATATATGAATGATATCTTGTATATACTAGGTTTTTTGTCAAAAAATTTAAGTCTTCAGCTAAACACCTATGAACTATTGTAAATCCACCCCTGCATATGGTACTACCGACGTACATACTAACATCTATCCAGGAACAGATCAATTGAGGTAACATGGTACGTATATAACTTGCTTATTACCCTGTCACGATTATTTTGTCAGTGAATTACTTCGCTTTCAATTCATGCGTCAAATATGTAGGACGTCCGGAATTCAAGTCTAACCACCAGCAATATATTGTTTGCCTTCTTCAGCCTGATGCTGTTGGAGTTTAATCGGATGGCGATTTCATTCGAGCTGTTTGTTGACAACGTAGAGGGTTGGATCAGTCCGCTAGCTTCTATCGATCTCTTCTGCGTTGGTTCGATTTCATTCGAGCTGTTTGTTGACAATTCGACATGCATGTACCAGGTGCGCTCATATGGATTCATGCATGGGCGTACGTAGGCGCGCGGGTACCTACGTACGTCGATCGGTTTGGTTCATCGATCATCGCCAAGTGGGCGAGCCCGTCCTTGTCATCCTGCTTTTGCCGGTACAGATCTTGGCTTAGCCCTTTGCATGCAATGCAACCGGCTCGTGTGTGCCCCAACATTTGTTGAGCATTTGTCTTGACCTGCTCGTTGCATGCAAGGTCGCTGGTGACGTGTATCCATCTTGTGCGCCCGATCAATAGTTTTCGAGATCACGTTTTGTTGGTCCTTTCTGCAACGATAAGGAAAAGATGCCGAGTGCGGAGATGCTCGACAGCTCGGAGATGGGCCGAAAGTGTGTGTGTTTCCAAACGTCGTTTTTTTTTTTTTGTCCTGACAAACCATGGGTCAACAATGAATTCCTTCCAGTAGATCGAAGGGCGTGTCAGTCCATCTAAAAGGAATTGGGCCGTCAGGTAGCGCTGATTCGACAAGGAAAGTTGGATTTTTGAGGACTGCGAAACAACGGTACTATGATATTCTGTTTGCAAATTTTCAACAGAGAGAAAAAAATGAGTCGTGATTTTGATGGACTTCTAAGTTGGGACTATGTCATATTTTCCGTTGGGCCTTATTTTTTTAGATGGGGTTGGGCCTAGTTTATTTGCCGTTTCCGTGAGTCCTTTTATCACAGATCTAACTGGGGTTGGAGAAAGCTAATTTGAGCTTCTGGTGATGGTTTGATGCTTCGTTAACGCCCCAATGGTGCTTTCTAAATCCTTTTATTACAGTTGTCGGTTGTCACCCTCTTCTCACTAGCGGTGTTTTCAGAAGAATTCATCTTTTCCGTGCGTATGCATTTTGAAAAATCTAGAGAAGTAGGATTAGATTGTTTTGTACAAATTGTTCTCTCTTGTACCCTTGCCTTCATTTTTTTAAACTTAGAATTTATAGCTTCATTTGAATAAATAAACAGGATAATTTCTCCGTTACCTTTTCAAAATAGTTTATAGTTTTTCCATCGTTTTTTCAAAGTGATTTATCGGGTCAATCTTTTCGAAATAACTTATTAGAATTCGATTCGTTCGCACAAGCTTTGCGCCGTGACAAAAAAAAATCATCAACCGTAGTTATAAATTATCAGTCGTAATCGAAAAGAACGGACTACTGGTAGACATGCTTCTCTTAATAGAAACTTGACATTCACACTTTCTTACCGAGAAACTTAACATTCACACTTTCTTACCGAGAACTAGCTGTCTGTATCTGTCAATCCAACCCAACGTGTATTCAACTTCGAGCACGGGAACGAAGCTTCTTGCCTCTCTCCTAAACAGATACTACCAGTGGCAGTCTGCGTATGACAAAGGCTCCATTTTAAACAGTTCTTGACTTCTCATTTCTGCCTTTCAAAAGACATAAATCATTTTGAATATTTTGGTTTTATTACACGTATTTTTTTCTCAATTCTCCTTTGATTATCTATAGAGATATAATAATTTTTTTATTTTCTCTTATTTCTTTAATTAAATATTTTAGTCAAAAAATAATAGTTACTACAGTGTCATTTTAGCCAAAAGACATCAACTATAGCCGAATTAAATATTTTGAGATGGATCCATCATTCCATCATTATTATGATCTTGTTCTTTTATGCTGCGGTTGATGATTTTTGTTAATGCTTTTGAGATATCAGTGGATGGCGGAGATACTGACACAGATAACATATACGATTTTACGTTCGACAAACTGTTTAAAAAATCTATTCCAAAAATTCGTCCCAGTTATTTTAATTTACGAACCGTTCCGTGTACTTAACCCATCCGCGCGAGACAACCAACGCGCCGCCATCCCTGCTTTTTGTAAACAAAACCGCGACGCGCCCCGCCTACCTGCACGATCCGGCGATCGGTCTCAACACGAAAATTCGCGGGTCACCAAACGAGGGGTGCAACAAGACGCGGACAAGCTTAGTGGAGAGCGGCGGGGCAGAGCCGTCACGGGGCCCAGGGCGCATTAGCACCTGGAGGGGGGCGTCATATTCCAGCGCCAAGTCCGACCAACGAAAACGACCTCCACATTAGGCTTGACCGCTTCACCTGTCCCCGCGCGCCCCCATATCCATCCATCATGGAGGAACGGACATGACCAGTACGCCGAGTCGTACGTACCCCGTCGTTGCGCCCGTCCGCTGGTCTCCTCGCGGTCGCGCCCGCTGGCCAACGCCAACCGGTACGTGCACGGCACGTGTGTCGCACGGTTTAAGCGCGGTCGCCGATCGGGTGATTCGGGCGTGGAACTGGACGGTGGTGAAGGCGGCCCCGCGCTGAGATTTTGGAGGCGGTGCGAGTGGGCAGGCCGTGCCGGTCATTTTACTTCCGTCTCCTTTGGCTGCGGCGCCTTCACAGGTCAATTCGCTCATCATGATCTCTATTTCTCTGGCCACAAACTGTACGGGCGGGCGGTCGATCAATCTGCATTTGCTCGGGTGCGTGATGCTATCTGTTGCCGTCTGTCAGATCGTGCATGACTAGCACGTCTGCGTGTTGCCTGATGGAGTATTGCTAGTAGCACCTTCCCACCGTGATTGTGGTGTTGCATATGTGAATGGGCAGCATAAGACAGTAATGGTGTTGCATAACGCGGAAGTGGAGATGGTGAGGAAATGAAGTCACGAATGTGACGGTTGAAGACACGGTGTGGTGCGGTGTTGAAATTTGGAGCATGCTGTCGGGCGTTAACTTGCCCAATCTTTTGAACCAACCAATGGTGGGCCTTAATTAAACGTAGGAATAGGCTTTCCCCTGATGGCGAATCCATTGAGACTTGAATGGTCAACGTAAAATTCTCCACCATTACCCATTTGTTGATATTTTTTTTTTGCTTTGGTGATCGCTTTTTTTTATTAGATGCCTGAAGAGAGTTTAACATAGATGTATTCGATCTGAAAGGAAGTTTTTTTTTGTTTCGTATTGGTGATCCTCTTTTATTAGATGCCTGAAGAGAGTTTCAGAAAGACGTATTCGATCTGAAAGATGGAAAACTTTTTTTTCGAAGTACCAAATAACCTCCCAACATCCCTAGCGGCCGCGCGCAGAGACAACTCGACACTGTTTTAGCTACAGAAGTTACTAAAAATTAGCTGCTTAATTGGTCACCGGGACTGCACCACTAGTTCTGACGACCTGGTGTCGCCGCCCTGTGCCGGTCACATAACTATGATTCATGCTTCATACTTCCCTTACCTTTTGGCTCTTCCAAACATCAATTATACGCCTTTCCTGGCAAGTACCTCAAAGCTGATACGTAGACTTGTTAGTTTGTAAGCACGGTTAATTCTGCGCACCAAGCACATACGAGTCATGAAAATCAACTTTCCACGAAGAACATTCCTCTTGTCGAAAGGCCGATCCTACCTTATTTCCTCATTTCCATCTCTTTCTTTTTGCAGCAGAGCAATCTGCCTAATCGAAAAAAATCCACACAGGGCAAGGGTCTTTTTCCGGACATTCTCCTTGAGATGACGTGCCTGATCGGACATTCTCCTAGTTGCTTCCCTTTGCATGCTCGACCAACCAAGCTTATTAATGCCCACAACACAGATGTTTTACATATTAATTTGCAGAGGTTGTACGTACTCGTGATCATACTTTTTTTTTTGTTACTACCATATATAGTACATGCACTTTGCAACACCTGCCGACTAACAACGGTTTTCTAAAATCCATGCGTACCATGTGCATCAATGTGTACGTACTCTACGCACTACATATGTCATCCTCATTTCTTAATTTAAAAGAAAAGGCACCATACATGCTTCAGCCTTCATGCATGCCTAGGATGGCTGCTACTTTCATTTTCTTCGGAACTCGTCTGAGAGCTCTTCTGAAACAATGGCGACCATATATGCGTCTAACCTGCTTGACCTGCAGCTCGACCATCACGCTTGACCAACCGCCAATTTTATAGTAGCTAGCCGGGAAGAGAACAAACACACCATTGTCCTGATTCCAGTTAGCTCATTGTCCAACTTGTTCCAGAAACCCAATATTCCTCCTATCATCACAACTCGCGCAACGTCCCAAACAGTTAAGAGACGACATCAAAAGCCAAAGCAAGAAAGACAAGACAAAAGGACAAGGTGAACGGACATGCAAATGGCAATATTAACACTTGTAAAGAGGGGTTACGCGATGCAAAGTGACATGTTATAAATTTGGGAGCTGAAAGCTGCAGTTGGCCTGCCAGGCCTTGAACCGAAAGGCGCGCGGGATCAAGGAATTCCATATTCCATTTCCGCGGATCAGAGATGTTGGATTCTTGCGACACTGTCAGGGACTCTGGTATGGAGGCGTGCGGTCCACGACTAATTGCCGCGTGGAGTTGACATCAGATGGGACCCGCTTTTGTTTCTTTACCCTGGTCTATTCTATCATGTACTCGGGTAAATTCCATCTTTGTGATCGTGAGGGTTCCAAAAGCTGTTTTTTTTATATTTTTCTACTGTTGAGTTTACTCTAAGAGAAGTCATATATATTATAAATAAACTAAAAGAGTATAGAAGAATTTTTGAATTTATCTATTCTCTTACTTCCTCTCTTTATTTAACTGGTTACAAGCGTTCTCAATATATAGGCTAATAATCTCTTACTAACATACGTATTTAGACTTCGAGTAGGACTCGACTTCAACTTGAGTAACACACGAAGACAGACTCTACTGTATCTCGTACTCTAAGTCAAGATTATTTCTAATAATCTCCCCCCTAATATTGACTGGACATACTCTAGTTTTAGTCTCAACTCTACTTACTGGAGTTTGGACAGCGACACATCTTCTTAACGTCCCTGACTCAACTAATCATTAGAGTAGTGTTGATTCATCATCACCGAGTACTTCAGCAAGAAACGCTTTCTCCGTTTTGGCTTGTGGCATTCTGAAGCAAAGTACCCATGATAGTTACAATTATAACACTTCACTTTTATGTTATCAAAGTTTCAATTCTAACGGCCTCGGCCACCACCGTTGAAAGTGTTCTTACTTCCACGCTTCGATGATCGGATCTCCCACTCAGCGCGGGTCAACAAAACCTGTCCGTCGTCATTATTACTGTTGTTGTGGATGCGTCCTCATACGTCTTAAGACGACCAATGATCTCCTCCATGGTCATTGTCTTCATGTCTCCAAATTGATGTATGATCGAAGCAATTGGGTGAAACTGTGAGGGAGCAGCACGAAGGAATTTTTTCACCACATACAACTCTTCCATTTTCTCGCTGAGGGCTCGAATCTTGTTGATGATGACTGTCAACCAGATGGCGAAGTCATTGATCGACTCTATTTCCATCATACGTCTTTGAGGGTTTGTACTTTTACTTCCTTCACACGATTGGCGTCAAGATGCATCATCTTCAACACCTCCTACGCAGCTTTGATCGTCTCCTTTTCGGTCAATAGAAAGAGCGTCTCCTCTAGGATGGTATGATAGATAGCCGTCAATACCATATGATCCTTGCGCACGTCAATATTGCCATTCTCGATCACTTCTCATACTCCTTGAACCTTTATATACACCTTCATCTTGATTGCCTATGCTGTATAATTACTCATCGTGAGCATCAGATAATGTAGTGAGACAGCAGAACTCTTCTTTGCCATCATACTAGATGATACCTCGTTATCAGTGACACCACTTTCTGAAGAACATGATATAATCTTAGACACAGATCAAAAACTCAGGCTATCTTGAAGTGACTCTTGGATCGAGGAAACAGAGAAAAAATTGCCCTGGTTTTTCTTTTTCTTTGGTGACTTTTCTTGCTATCTTGGATCCGCTCTCTGTTTGGACTAGCTCTACGTCCACTTGGGTAGAAGATGTGTGGCTTTTATTGGCACTACTGCTGCTGATCTCGGAGATGGGCATGATTTGGCTTCAGAGGCGAAATTGGAAATACTTCATCTCGAATTCAGACATCGAGGTCATCCAGCTTCGGGTTGCATGTCGCACGACTTGCTGCCTTTGAAGATATAGAGGCCGCTCGGTTAGGCTTAAATTTGGTGGCTTATGGCTGAAATTGCACTGTAGTTAGCTAAAATTATACTGTAACTGACGGTGGCTTATTTGGCATAATTAATTAACAAAATCTAAACATAAAAATATTAGCACATCACGTATAATGCAAATAAATATAGAAAAAAGAACCGATAAAAAAGCTCAAAAAATACCAAAAAACTAAAAAACAAAATATATAAATAATAAAAAATAATCTAGAAATCAGAAGTCAAACGCGCTGCACTCTTATCTTGTCTCGAGTCCCGGTCTAACACGGACGCATGCATCGCTTGTCCTGGATGCTAGAAGCACTCTTTCCTACATTCAAAAAAAGTTGTTGTCTTGTCACAAGAAAACATGCACTTCTTTATTGCCTTAGCTACCGAGAGAAAAGCCTTGATGCGTGCTGCTCCCTGATGGTGCCGAACAAGAAACCGGCGGGCAGATGCTCGCGTGGAGGCCTCGGGACGATGCGCTCAGGAGCGCTGGCGCCGAAACAGAATTCGTTGATACGTTTTTTTCCCGACGATTCGGTTCTCGTCTAGCTCTCATACTAATTATTAAACTTATCTTAGAAAGAATATATATATTATAAATAAATTGAGAGAATACGAAATAATTTCTCTATTTTCTTACTTGCTCCCCCTATTTAACTGGTTACAAGCATTTTTAATATATAAGTTAATACTCTTCTACTAATATACGTATTTGGACTTTGAGTAGGATACGACTTCAACTAAGTAATACATGAAAACGGACTCTACTACATCTCAAACTTTAACTCAATATTATTTCTAATATTTACAGTACTTATCTTTTAAACGGAGTGTCTTTTTAAGACAGAATCTACTAGCCATTGTAGCATACACTGCAACGACTTTATTTATATCATCTAAAATCTCACATGAATATCTCTTTATAAATTTTTCTATAAACTATTATTATTTATAAGTCAAAGCAAAAACTTTTATATAAATGGACCCTGAGCTGGTTAGGCCGCACCCTTAACGGCATAGCTAGCGGAAAAGTCAGTGATCAAAACTAACACGAAATTATCGTCTCAGTGGCTCAAGTGCTGACACCATTATAACATTAACAATTTTTTATTAAGATAGTGGAAACAACTAGCTAGTGCAATCACCTTAAGCTTACAACTAATAGGTTACAAGTTCAAATGCTGAAAAATACTAGTAGAAAATCCATACAAATAACTCAATCTAAAATTAGTGAAAAATCAAACTCTAGTCATCAGCCAAAATATATAAACACAATGAGTAGGACTAAATGAGCGACGTTAATCGGAGCACAGAGATACTAGAAACCATCAATTCAATCTGTATAATGAATGGAAGGTTGTGGTCGATTAGCCAGTGCCGGCCGGTGCCGACGTAGAAACTTACCATGCATGCATATTCACGGCCGGAGGGTTACTGCTGACGTGAAGGTCGCCCTAGTGTCGGAGGACGAAAAGTTGTTGGTGCCCAGAGTCGCGTGAGAACTCCTGTCTCGCTCTTTTGTTTGAATCGGTCAATCAGTCAGGGTGGATGTTGATTTATAATTTTTTTAATGTTTTGATATATTTTTACTGTAACTAAATTAATTTATTTGATATAATTAAATTTTAAAAAATAAAAGTAAAAAAATATGTTAGTCCATTACGAATAATGCAAATAAATATGAAAAAAAAGAAAAAGTAGAAAAGCCTAAGAAAATAAAAAAAGAAAAAAATGAAATAAATAAATAGTGAAAAAATAGAAACAGAAGTCAAAAACTAAATTGAGGGGTGCATAATCCTATAGGACTAACCCAAGATCCTAATGCCCTGGCCCTGTTTGCCCTCGTGTCCCATAAGAAGGCAGCGCTGTACTGTTTGCAGAAGGCCGAGAACTAGGAGCGAGATAAAAATGCATGTTTGTCTGAAGCAGCATGCAACACATGCATGGTGTACTGCTCGTCGTATGATCGCGATGTGTCCGATATGCTCATTTGGCAAATTAATCGAGTGCTGGAGTTCGATATGCATAATGGAATTCCATCTCCCTTTTGGCAAAGTTCTTGATGCATGATACTAGTATATGAAGCAATCAATCTTATGATATTGCACATGCCAACTCCTGAAGGGCTTAAAAAATCGTTAACCTGTATGTTGAGTTGATTGTACAAAGTGGAAACTTGTTGTCCATTATGATGAAGCAACACATGATCCTATATGTGAATAACTGTTAAATAGAGCGATTTTCCGTTTAAAATTGCAAAGGTGGATTACAATTAATACATGCAATGCAGCACCATGCCGCGAGCATGGATCTCCTCAAGAAAAAGATCAGTGACAGCTACCAAGTCGGTTCAGTGAGATCCGAAAGAATCAGATAATCCAATTAAAGCATCAGATAATCCAACTGTGAACAAGATTGTTGGTGTACCTCGCGATAAGCCGCTGCATTATGGGAAACAATTAGGGCAGACAGCACCAGCCCAGGCTAGATATACATGTTATTCATGGTTCAGATGGCTGTACAAGTCATCATACAAATACAGCCTGGAGGGAGAAGGACACGCGATTGGACTGGCTAATTTACACATTGTCCCACCCTTTGCAAACATTTGTTCCGCTCCATTGAAACCTGGCTCAAATCGATCCACACTTGCCAATTATTGGACATGCCAAGCAGAATTCTTCTACACTGTTCTTTCCAGCATGGTACTCCTACCAGCTACTCCTGCACTGTATAACAAGTCCATGGTAAGTTTATACTTACGTGGTAATTCTGTAAAAATGGTGTCTGTGCCTGGAAAGTAACTCATGTGGCCTATGTGCATGCAGTGGATGTAACGGAGCAGCGTGTAGACGTGAGGCAGCCTAGTCAGTACTAGCCCACTAACTGCGGGGCCGCAGTGCAGTCGATGGGACGCAAGAAAGACGCCCAAGTAGAAAAGCATTCTGCTGGGAGGAATAGGGAGAGGACAGGTTCATTAATCTGCAAAGTGGAAGCCACTAGCTTCCTAGCTCAACTTCCTAGCTCCTTGTTACTCTCATGATCATAAATTTGGACCAAGTACTGGTGGTCACACGCAAAGCAACAAAGATTTGGCACTGATGTATGTGTTCGCCTGCAATAGAAAGGAAAAGAAAGCAGCTGCAGGGGTGTACGTGTGGCAGAAACGGGACTGGTTAACCTGGACTCTGGCTTACATAGTGGGAGAGCGAGTAATCAGCACAATTGTCATCATCTCGAAACATGCATGGGCCACACAGAGCAATTTTCAACAGATTTAGTAATGATTGCTTGGCCTAACTAATTCCATGCTTAGGCCAGAGCCAGACGAGGGGAAAAACCACATGAAAAATGGCAAAAATGATAGTAGCAGGGGGAGTGGGTCAATTCCAGGCTAGCTCCCTGAACGGGTCCTAATTAAAGGCAACGAGTAATCGGCTGCAACTTTATTCTTATTCTCTTCAGACTTTTTTACCACCTTTAAGACTAAACATGCACAAGTAGGCATTAAGGTCTCGAGGGAAGTTGATGGCTCGAAAAAGTCCTTTTTCTTCGTCTTCCTCCTTTGAAGAAAAGTAGCAGAAAATAAACTAATGACGCTTGTACATGTTCAGGACCGCCACGTTTACACTGTTCGATTGTTCGTTCCACATAGTGAACCCTATCAGAAAGAAAAGGAAGTTTCGCATCTTTCACAAAAAAATATTGTACTAACAACTGTTTCTCGCCAAAAAAAAAGTGCTGCAGAAATAACTGAACACTTTAATTATTCTGTTTTATGGGAGTCTGAAGTTACTAAATTGTCGGACTGATCTAGGTGCCACTCACTATAGCTTCAACTTCTAATTTCTTAATTTTGTTTTTTTCTGATTTTTTTAGCTTTTTTATATTTTCTTTTCCTCTTTATTCTTTTTGTATTGTCTATGATGGTATAATCTTTATTTATTTATTTTTATTTTTTAAAATTTAATTACGCTGAAAAAGTTACCAGCAGCTACAATACAAAATAAGTCAGAAACTTAGGCTTAAAAGCCCATATCAGCTCCAAGTAAACATCTATGGCTCACGACATTCTTTTCCCACACGCCGACGATGTCGACGTCATATCGCTCGGGAAATCCGATTTGGCTACGCCAGCAAATGTAAAACTCCAAGAAGCACATGGGTGAGACGACTTACAGCTTATGGCTCATGACTTTTCCCTCACAAATAAGGTCTTGCACCAACGAACTTCTTCTGCTTCTACCTTCTAACTTTTATCTTCTTAATTTTGTCTTTTTGATTTTTTATTTCTTTGCATTATCCGTGATGATATATCTTTTTTTATTTTTAAATTTAATTACGCTGAAAAAACTAACAACAGTTACACTGTATTTTCAGCCGTTACAGTGCAAACAAAAAACCAAAAAGTCTGAGCTTATAGCTTATAAGCTCCAATGAGTCTTACGTAAACTAGATGGTTTCTCTGTCATCTTTTCGAAACGACTTATCAGTCAATCTTTTCAAAGCAGTCAATCTTTTCAAAGTGGCTATCGGTATTCAATTCGTTCACATAAATATTTGTTTTAAGAATAAAAATTATCAACCATAGATATAAGCTATCAACCCAAAAAAATAGGCATAATAACCCGTGGATTTGCCTTTGCAAAAGCGAATGAAAAGGTGGGAAGGAGACAGAAGAGAGCAACCTCGTCTCCTTTTTCCTCGTTTCTCTTCCTCTGTAGAATAATTAATGAAGTAAACGTGTCAGTAAGTCCTTCCCCACTTTTCACTTTTCCGGCCACTGGTCCAACGAGCCCTTTTCGAACCGCGCCGGAAGAGAAGAAACGGAAGCTCCTGCCGGCTGCCGCCACCGCAAACAAACTCGCGACAGGCCCAACAGTGCACGCATGACGAGTGGGTCACGCGATAATTTGCTCACCGGCGAGTGGCACCATCGTACGAGAGTACTCGTCAGTCATCGTGCGTGCGTTCCACAATCCACACTGCACCCTCCCTTGCCATCGGCAGAGCCCGCGCGCGCGTGCGGCAGCCAGCACCAGCCGTTTAAGTAGCCAAGAGGCGCGCGCGGCGCGGAGCGGCACGTCCAAAAACTCGCGCCGGGCGCACCAGCGAGAGGTGCCGGGTGGGACCGGTCGGCAGCTGGCGCGCGGGCGCGGCGTGCCTTCCCTTGTCGGAACGGAGGGGCCCGGCCGACGGGTCGAGTACCGCGCAGGCGCGCGCTGATTGCCATTATTTCCGCGCGGCCAGCGCAGCCTGTGGCGCGGTGGGGCAGGGGCTCCACTACTGGCAGCAGAAGCATTGGCACTCTGCCTGAGCCGTGATAAGTTGAGCGGGCCGATGTGAGGCGTGAGCTTCCTTCAAGTATGTACAACTCTGGGGACGACTGGTCGAGCTGGCTGTCTACTCGTGCCAATATGCCATGATGACCAGCCGGCCACAGGTGGAGTGAACTATATAGTGTGTACGTCGTTGAATTCAATCAGTTGATTAAATAGAACTGTACAAGATTGGAGTATAGCCTATGTTTGGACCCACAAACCCGAGTCGTTTTGGTGAACTGCGTGCTAACGAGAGGGGGGCGACGTACGTGTAACACGTATCAGGGAAACTAACGATCGAGCAGATGCATGGCAAAATGATAGATGACAAAAGGACGGTGCATGGTGCATGTGATGTAAATACGGGAGGTTACTCTTTGCATTTACGGGAGTCCTTGCAACAGAAAAAAAAAAAGAGTTGCGGCAACGAATTTTGGAGAAATCTCGAAAGGAGTTGTATTGTTACCTTTAGGCCGTTTGGAACGGCCCTCGCTCCTCGGCCTGATTTTATTGCCCTCTTTATTTAAACTTTCAAATTGAAGCGACATCAACTTCTCTCAACTACTGATCGGTTCCGCTACCCAAACATCCTTATATAAAGTGCCTACAAATCTCACTCAAACACTCCAAACCGAAGCACCGCCTGTTAGCTGCTAGTTCCCCCAAACCGATCGAAGCGCCGCCTCCCCCAACAACGCTGACTACTTCTCTGAGCTCCACCTCCAGTTGTGATGCCATGGTTCACTATACAATGCACTCTTGTCGTAAGAGTATCTTATGTAGTGTCACCGTCGTGACACAACAGTGACGCTGCCGTCGCCTCTCTATCATTGGTGATATATCTCCCATCCGATCTCCTCCCCTCTCTTAATGCTTAGATATGAAATTACAAAAATATAATCTTGATGCTCATGTATGTGAAAATTAATTGTTGATGCCTTAGTTCTTGTGATGATTGAAATTCATGTTTTATTGCAGAACGAAGTCACCTCTTACACACCAAAGCAACAAAACAATAGCACTAACAACGACCTATAAACAACAAGCCACTAAAGACATAGCGTCAAAGTTTATTGCACGATGATCTTATTCTCATATATTGGCCTGTTTGGGTTCATCTTCATTATCTGATTACGCTATTTTATAATGTAATTCAAGAATGTTGATAAACTAAAGAAGGTCAATTTATGACAACGCAAAAAGGCAATTACAGATGATTCTTAACTAGAACTGTATATGATAATATAATATCATAGACGGTTTATAGTAAGAATCATATATGATAACTGTTATCATAGACGGTTCTTCCTAAAACCGTCTGTAATAAGGGTTACCACAGACGGTTCAAAACCGTCTATAATATCCTTAGGATATTACTGACCCCATAAGTATAAACGGTTCATGAAATCGTCAACGGTGATATTTTTGAACCATCTATGATGAGTTTTTTCTGTAGTTGTGAATGGTCCACTTGGTCTAGCTTACACTCACTCGGTCTAGTTTTACCATTAACTCCACTAAATACAGTAAATTGATGCAAAAACTCCATTTGTGCTGTTATCATGCAACTAGAAGGGTGGCTCGCATATTTGTGCAGCTAGATTTATTTCAATGTTTTTTGTATCAATAATATAACTTAGACGTTTGAGAATATATTTATATATCTTATAGGCTATTTAGGATTTTAATACATTATATACATTGAAAATGATAATAAAAGCTTGAAGAAAAAACAACTTGATGAATGTAATTGAAGTATAAACTTGATGAACTGAAGTTTTTAAAAATGTAAATACTCTTCATTATGCATGGATCATATAGCTGCATGTCCCTATTCTTTCTTTATTAGTTACTCGTTTCCAAAATATATGCTTGCATATGTACCTATATTTAATCTCAAAGCAATACGTTGATTATATGTGCGACATTCTTATTCATTTATACGGTATTAGAGTATATTACTCACGTATACATATGCACCATGGGCGATCTACCTTAAATATATAATCCCTTATACGCCGGCTGCCCCATTGAACCATGTCTTCTATCTTTTCTCGCCATAATAACTTTTTTTGCTTCAACCTTCAACAACACGTCTAATTCTTGATGGATCCCTCTTAGTTGTTACCAATTACAATACAATGTCTTAGCTGCTACCCATTCTAATACAATACTCCCCCCACATAGTTATCTTCTACTTTTCTCAATTATTGTTTAACGCTGACCGTTGCAATATCAAACATGCATACACATGCAACTGTCATTGAAACCTGCTGGGGACACCTACCACGCTCTCTTGAGTAGCCCTAAACCTATTCTTTTATAGCTGTATTATCTCTACTTTAAACTCTTTGCTCCTCTATTTCTGTACACTTGTACTTCTATTTGTACTGATGTAGCACCTCACATACCAACATGAGATGTACTATAGAACATCATCGCCAAAGTAAAGAATAAATAATAAAAGCACCAATAGAAATCACAAGAAAATTAAAACTTAATAAGTACCTTATTAGGGAACCAGCGAGAGCTAAAATAAATGTTTGAAACATGAGACCGGTCCACTCCTAACTAATGAAGAACAGATAAAATAACAAAATAGTGGCAAGCCACGGTGCTGAAAACTCGAGTACTTCCACCCATGCATAATGCCATCACCCCACTGGCATTTTACATGAGAATGACAAGAGCAAGAATGGGATTTGGGAATCTCAGCAAGTTTTCAACAACGGTCGCAATATGGTGAGTAAGAATAAATAATGCAACATGGTGAGCAAGAATAAATAATGCAAGCAAATAATTGACATATGTTAATTACAATGAAACTAGATTATTGGAACCACTGATACCGATCAAAGATAGAGGTAACAGGAACCGTGGAAATAAGGATAATTATTATTTAGCAAGTTATAGTAATGCACTAGCGATCACTTCCTACATATCCAGTTATATGAGAATAGTTAAGTATGTCACTATTCTCGACTGTATAACCGCTGATGGGGTGTAATATCCTGAGTAGCGAAAGCGTACGACCCCCCGTACATTACTAGGTGGGTGGTAATCTCCCCTATATGCGGGTAACCCTAGCCAGACAATTATTATATTATCAACAGGTCATATGGTTAAGAGATTAATATAATTAAGGGTAGGCCAAGATAATGTTATGATAAATAAAAGGGTTTGCTAAGGTGGAGATCAGAAAGGCACAATTCCCGACATGAGGCGATGTAAGATGATGATAAGGAGGTAAAGGTAATTGTTACATTGTAGGCATATTATCTGGTATGAATTTAAGAGAACCAAGAAAAGGCTAAGATAAAATTATGATAAGTGGAAGGATTTAGTAAGGTTGGCGATGGAGAATAATAATTTTCAATATAAGGGCGATGTGAAATGATAACATGGTAATAACGGTCTAAGAATTATTCTAAAAGAGATATTACAATATAGCTCATACAAGGGTTGACAACCAACTAAGTTTTATTATGTGATAAGTGATTATTAGTCAACTTAACAATTATTAATATATATAAATCAGTCAGAACTCACATAAAAAACCATATCAGCAATACATCATGATATTAGAAAGATAAACATAAAAGATTGGTATTAAAATATTGCTAGTAGTTTAAACCTAAGTTTACAACATGATCATCCGCTTCCCCCCATTAACGATTTAAGCATAAATTCTAAAACACTAATTAAATGTATGAATTTTAGAATATTATTAACTGAGTATTCTAATAAACCGAAAAACATATGGAACAAGATAATTTAAGACATCATTGTATAAAAACAATATTGGAAGTATAGAACCGTACAAGCATTAGCAATATTATAACAACCAGGTAAGATTTAGTGATATGATAATAGCCAGGTGAGATTTAGTGATATAATAATAACCAGATGAGATTTAGTGATATGATAATAACCAGGTGAGATTTAATGGTATTCTAACAACCAGACGAACATGAGTGATATGATGATTGTACATAATGGCAAAGGTAACAAGTAATCTGAAAATACATGGTATGTGAAACAAAAAAGATTACGACCGCGAGGTACTTGCCTTGAGCACGTTCGGCGGACACACTGCACAGGGAATCGAATGTGCGCAACTACCCAAATGTCCCCTCTACAGCTGCGTGAGAACCTACAAGATGCAACGGTGACAGATTAGATCAAAGCTGAGATAAATCTTGTGTAAAGAATAGATGGAATGCCATTAGCTGGAAGAATTCGCTCGCTAACTCTTTGCTGTGCGAACCTCCATTCGGCTGAGCGACTCGCTATTCGGTTATGCGAACTACGACTCGAAACACGATTTCTCAAGCCGTACAAAATGTCGTTCAGCCATGCGAATTGTCATTCGGTCGTGCCGATTAACGTTTGCTGCATGACCCAATGAAAAACCCGTGTGAACACGTGCTTCGGCCGTGCCCTTGGCCAACCAAACCATAGCGACGTACCAGCCACCACCATTGCCGGCCACCGTCTCCGCCACTGCTGGACACCGCTGTCCTGGCCTGCGCTGCCACGCCTGGCCTGCACACTACTGCGCCGCACCGCCGCCCGACTGTCGCTGCGTGCCGCGCACTGCCGTCCGCCTCCAATGCCGCGCTGTAGTTGCCGGCCACGCCTAGCCACGCCATCGCCCATGCTGGCCGTGCCTAGTTGCAGTGCCTACCGCCGCTATGCTGGGCCTACGTGTCGCCCGACGTCGCCGTTCTCGATCCGCTAATGCCAGCCTCCATCGCACCACGGCCTGCACGCCATCCGCTATTGGCGCTGACTATGCCGCCACCGTTGGCCCTTAAATCGGGATAGAAACACGTGACAGAGAGATAGAGAGAGAACAGATGGGAGAGAGAGATACACGAGATATAATAGAGATAGGAGAGGGAGATTAGGGATATTTGAGATGGGTTAGTTAGTGATTTTTTCAGGTGAACCTTATGCCTCTTTTTAAAAAATCTGGGATGCTACAACAGATGCATGTATGTATATTCATATGCATGATGTTATACGTGCTCGATGTCCTTCCTCTGTGTCGATCGCTCCTCTTCTTCAACATTGGACACTTCAACGCTATGGCTTCATCACTAACTACAGTGATCTCACATCTTCACTGATGTTGTCATGTCTGCCTTAGTCACTGTCTAATGATATAAAGAATCTTCTCACCATTGTAGGTGATGTTGTATCCTTTACCAGCGATGGTACACTCCTAGCTACTTGATGGCCCTATATGTTATAGCTCATCTTTAATACGAAACTTTATCTCTTCTCTATCAATGCTTACACATTATCGAACGTGCATACACGAGCAACTATCGATGATCCCTATTGGGGACACTCATCAAGCTTTCTCGGGTGGTCCTAAGTCTATTATTTATGGCTGCGCAATCTGTACTTCAAACTCTTTGCTCCTCTGCTTCTATTTGCCTATGCTTCTATATGCCTATGCTCCTCTTCAACATTGGCTATCTCAACGCTATAGCTTTCTCACTAATCACGGTGATCTCGTATCTTCACTAATGTCGGTATGTCTATTTTAGTCACTGTCTAACGATGTGAAGAATCTTCTTGCCATCGCAGGTGACGTTGTACCCCTTACGAACGATGATATGCTCCTAGCTACTTGATGGCCCTATATTATTATAGCTCATCTTTAATGCAAAGCTTCATTTTCTCTCTACCAAAACTTTAATATTATCGAGCTTAGCTGGACACTAACTTCTTCAATAATGCTGACACTCACTACTCATCATCATGGCTCTTGGCTCCTTTGATTCTGGTCTTTCTCTTCAATGACTTCAGTGAGTAGCACGACATTGTCCTTGTTGAACGGCTAAGGTGGGCAACACGACATTGTCCTCATCTCCCTTTCCATCTAACTCTTCAATAATGTTGATACTCACCACTTGTTGTCGTAACCCTTGGCTCCTGTGACTTTGGTCTTTCTCTTCAATGACTTCGACAAGTAGCATGACATTGTCCTTGTCGAATAGCTAAGGTGGAGAACACAATATTGTCCTCATCTCCCTTGCCATCTAACTCTTCAATAATGTTGATACTCACCACTTGTTGTTGTAACCCTTGGCTCCTGTGACTTTGGTCTTTCTCTTCAATGACTTCGACAAGTAGCATGACATTGTCCTTGTCGAATAGCTAAGGTGGAGAACACAATATTGTCCTCATCTCCCCTACCATCGCCTTGACTCTTCGCTTCCTAGTGGGTCAATATCTTCTCATTAGACAAATCAACATCATTGCACTCTTTCATGACCTCTTCCAATATCATTCGTGTTATCCTTATTATACCTTTTGATTTGTACTAAAAATTTCAGTTGCTTTTATTGGAGTTTGTATACAAATCAATTGTTAATTTTATTTAATTTATATTTAATTTTAATTATTTTGGGATTTTACTTTGCAATTGTATAGAAATCAAATTGCAAAATCTATTTTGTTCTTAGTGTAAATTTTAATTATTTTTTGTTGGAATTTGTATACAAATCGAATTACTGTTTTTTGTTTAATTTTTTTAGAATTATTGTTATTTAGAGATTTCACTTTGGAATTTGTATCAAAATCAAATTGCTAATTTTATTATATTTTTATTCCCAATTTCACTTATTTTTTTGGAATTCATGTAGAAATCTAAATGCTAATATTTGTTTAATTTTTATTCAAAATTATATTTATTTTGATATTTTACTTAGGAATTCGTATGGAAACTAAATTGATACTTTTTATTTAATTTATTCTTAATTTTAGTTATTTAAATATTTTTCTTTGTAATTGTATGGAAATCAAATTGTAAATTTTCTTTTATTTTCTATTTTGAATTTCAATTTTATTGGTTGGAATTCATATGTAAATCTAATTGTTGGTTTCTTGTTTAATTTTTTCTGAATTATGTTTATATAATTCTACTAAGAAATTTGTATGAAAATTAAATTAGTAATTTTATTTATTTATTTTATTCTGAATTTGAATTATTTTTTGAATTGTTCTTGAGATGGACTCTTTCTTTTTATTTAGATCATTATTTTCTAGACCCACCACGATCAATAGTGTGTATCTTTCTTTTTTTTTCTGATTAATGTGAGAATTTCTACCTCTTGAGAGTGAATGTGGTAACTCCTTTTGCGTTTGCATTAATAATGTAATAGATACGTAGGAGAACTTTGTATCTTATATTAATAAGGGGGAATAGTACAACTCTGGTTGCTTTCTTTTCTTCTAGAATACGCAGGAGTGCTATGCATCCTCTATTAATAAGAGGGAGTAGTACAAATCTGGTTGTTTTTTTTCTAGAATACGCAGGAGAGCTGTGCATCTTCTGTTACTACAAGGGAACAATACAACTCTGGTTGTGTTTTTGTGACTTTTTCTTGTTATGAGGGATATTCTTCGTCTTGACAATCAAAATCTTTTGAGGGATATCCATGGACTACGTTTGAAAGGGCAATTTCGAATTTTATGCAAAGACATCTCAAATCTTTGTGTTTTCTAGTATAATTCAAAGATATCATGCGGTTTTCCCGCATGTGCATGCGGCTGCATGCCCTATCATGGACGTTCATTGTGCTCTGAGATTTGTGCGTTTCCTCTCTTCTCTTTCCCTCTCCCCTCTCTTGGCTCCAGCTCCGACCCGCTTGCCATCGCAGCGCTATCGTCGGAAACCTTGCCAAAAATCTCGCCAAAAATCTTGAACGGCCGGCCAAGGAAGACACGGCTACGTTGTGGTGCGGCGGTGGTGCAGCTTCGCCGAAGGTAGAGCCCGAGAGAGAGGGGAAGGAGAGGTAAGGGTGCACAAATCTTGAAGCATATTAGATGATAAAGATAATACATGTGTGTGCATATACAGGCGGTTTTGATTTTCCCCTTAATAATATCTTGACTTCAGTGGGTGCAGTGTTTCGGTGTCAAAAAAGAATTAAACGAGTAACCCTGCACACTGAAAACAAAGAAAGCAGGTGCCATGTCGAATAAAAAGGAAAAGGCAAACGCAAAAGGTTGCACTTGCACCACCATACAGTGACGCCCAGGGGAACTAAAGAAGGCCGGGTTGCCCGCACGTGCTGCGCCGTCCAACGCACGCGAGGCTCCTACAAACCGCCATCCTCAGGGCTTCCTCCCCCGGTGGCTTCCTCACCTTTTCTGTCGAATCCCGGCCGGTTGACTACTCGCAGCCTCCGGTCTGATGTTTGTCATGAGCAAGAACGCAACTCCTTTATCTTTCTTCCCCTCGCACTCACAGCCTACTTGGCCTTAACATCAACAGCGGAATTTAACTTGACAACAATTACAGGCCAAACAGAGTGCTCCAAGTTTTTGCCCCTCTTGACTCTTCCTTCCCTCACTGAGTTTCTGGCAGCTGGAGTAGCTGAGAGGCATATCGAAATATTAAAAAAAAAGAATCCACCACTAGCTTAGCTATTTCAGCAAAACGTATGTGGGAAGAGAGAGGATCACAGAGATAGGAGGCATAATTCCACTCACTGGCAACCACAGGACATTCTCTCTCTCCCCTTCGCTCAAGAAATCCAGCAGAAGCTGATCTTCGTCTTCCCTCCCTCTCTTCCGGCCGACTCTCTATCCTCATATTCAGATATCCGGAGAAAGAATTGTTGGAGGTAACGAAGCAATTGGAGTCCTTGCATGGATGCAGCCCACTGGCACCAGGTAAATCTCTTTGCAAAGATCAATTCTGCAGCACATGCGCACTTGTCAGAATTTGGCTCCTCTTCTTCTTGATCTTGTTGCTGTTCATCTTCCTTTCCATGCCTTGTTCTTGGTGCATGCTTTCTTTGATGAGAACATGATCCCTCAATTGTTTCCTCTTGGGCCTTGTTCTTCTTTATATATTGTCCTTCGTGTAGATCTATGCATCTGCATCATCATCAACACCACTGTCCTCCTCTCCATTGGCTTTGTGGCTTTAATCCTCTATTGCGCTCCCCTTTTAATCCAAGAAAGCAGCACACACACCATCACCTTTCTTTTCCTTCCTTCCTTATCCCCTTTCCTCCCTATCATCCTTTTTATCCCCTCACCTCACCTTCTTTTCTCATAGCTTTTATCCTTCTTTTCCTCTCTCTCCTCGCCACCCGTTTGCACCAAAAGAGTAGCCATGTCTCGGAGATGTGTAGCAGCACAACCCTACGAGAGCACAGACAAAGTTGTGTTTTGTGCGGTGGTGTGTTTCTCTTTCATCTTTTCCTTCTTTCTTTCCCTTATCACCTTTTCCTTCCCTTCCTCCTTTTCCCCTCCCTCTAATCTCCCTTTGTATCCTTTTGCTTGGTTCTTAGTAGCACCATAAAGATTCGAACACCCCTACCCCAGCTCTCCCATCCCTGCATGCATGCCCACATGCTATTTTTGTTCACTTGTTCTTGCTTCTTGCTCTAGTTGTTAGCTCGGTGTGTGTTGATCGTCTGTGCTGATTAATGAAGTGCTGCACCATGTGTGTGTTTTCAGGGGCTAGGGCTTGTGAAGCCCATGGAGGAGATGCTGATGGCAGCAGGCGCTAGCCAAGGCTCGAATCCGAATCCTCCGGCGCCGGCGCCGTCGTCAGCACCTGGGGGCGCCCTGAGGGGTGGCACGCAGGCCGTGGCAGGTGCGGGTGCGGGGGCGGGTAGCACGGAGCGGCGAACGCGGCCGCTGAAGGAGAAGGCGATCAACTGCCCGCGGTGCAACTCCACCAACACCAAGTTCTGCTACTACAACAACTACAGCCTCCAGCAGCCGCGCTACTTCTGCAAGACGTGCCGCCGATACTGGACGGATGGTGGCTCACTCCGCAACGTCCCGGTCGGCGGAGGCTCCCGCAAGAACAAGCGTTCGTCGTCGTCGTCCGCGTCTGCCTCCACGACCACCTCCGTCACGAGCTCGTCCATGGCCAGCAAGGAGGGCCCCGTGGGGGCGGCGTCCCAGAACCCGAAGCTGTCGCACGAGGGCTCGCAGGACCTGAACCTGGCGTTCCCGCAGCACGGCGTGCTGCATACGCCCGCGGAGTTCGTGGCGTTCCCGAGCCTGGAGAGCAGCAGCGTGTGCAACCCGGGCGGCGCAATGGCGAGCAACGGCCGGGCCGGAGGCGCGGGGCCGGCGGTGGGCGCGCTCTCCGCGATGGAGCTGCTTCGGAGCACCGGCTGCTATATGCCGCTGCAGGTGCCGATGCAGATGCCCGGAGAGTACGCCGCGGCGGGGTTCGCGCTCGGGGAGTTCCGCGCGCCGCCACCGCATCCGCCGTCGCAGAGCGTGCTCGGCTTCTCGCTCGACGCGCACGGCTCGGTGGGCGGGGCTTCCGCGGCGGGGTACGGCTCCAGCGCGGGGTTGCAAGGGGTGCCGGAGAGCGCGGGCAGATTGTTGTTTCCATTCGAGGACTTGAAGCCGACGGTTAGTTCTAGAGGCGGTGGCGGCTCCGGCGCCGGTGTGGACGGCAACCATCAGTTTGAGCAAGTCAAGGAGCAAGGCAGTGGTCCCACCGGTGGGCAGCACGACACGCCAGGGTTCTGGAACGGCATGATGGGCGGTGGCACTTCTTGGTAATCTGGCGGCCGCGGTGCACGGTGGCGCCCGGCCCATGCATGGCTCATGCAAGCTAAGCCTCCGTGCATGCGCGCGCGGGCAACTGGAGATAGGCAGTAGTCAAAGGGTTTAATAAGAGGGTGGCATTGGTGGTGATCACTCTTATATGGTGTTTGATGATTTCTTTCTGGTGTCGGTACGTTCTTGGTGTTCTTCTTCCTGCTGTTGTCGTCGTTCATTGGTTTCATGTGTGTTTGTTGATCGACTTAGGGCTCTAACACATCAGAGTACACAATTTTAAGGATCGTGATACATAGCTTTCTTCCTGCTGTTGTCGTCGTTCATCGGTTTCGTCATGTGTGTTTGGTGATCGACTTAGGGCTCTAACACACCAGAGTACACAATTTTAAGGATCGTGATACATAGCTTGATCTCCGCGTCCCTCTCATTTCTGATCTCTCCATTCTGCACTGGGGTTCTTAATCGCTTGATCATGATACATAGCTGCTTCAGTTGCAACACTAGATCGAGCCTGTGAAAGCTTCTTTTTAGGCTGGCTTCGAGTTACCACGGTCCGTACGTAGTACATGGTGCGTGTGGTGTGGTTTCTTTTGTTTTGCAGGGCCAACGTAGGAGACTTGTAGCAATGGAGAGAGGAAGCCCCCCACCCACATGTGTGCCACACTGAGGTACTACAGTGTGTTTGGTAACAACAATATAATGCATGCTGTTTCAGGCTTGAAGCTTTAGGTGTGGATGTAGATCTTTAGGAGGATTTGCATGTTGTAACTTTGTACTTTATCCAAATAGTATTAGTACAATCTTTTTTCTATTCTTTTCCTTTGTTATTGTGGTTGATTTATGGCATAGACTCAATAGTTTATCAGAGCAGTTTTCTGAGAGCATGTAATATGTCTATTTTATTGTTATTTACAGCTAAACTAATGTTATATATCTTGCTCCTTGTTTATCAACTTTTATAAGCTTGTCTTTCTATCTGTCATCTCTGTCTGCGCTCCTTTTTCTTGTAGCAGGCTAGCTCTGAGATGTCATGCCTCACCGTCGTCCCCCAGCCAAGAATCTTCCAGCCATGAAAAGCACTAGCGAGGAAGAGAGAGGAGAAGAGCTAAGAGAAGGCATGGGAAAAATGGAATAAGTATGTATGACAAACACCCCACTCCCTAATGAAACTTTCTCTCTCTTCACATGGTATTATTATGTCATATGTTTGGCCATCTGTAAGTGCTTGAGCAGAACATTTGTGCCACCTTTATTATTTTTTGTAAACCAAAAGGTACACTGCTATCCCCTCTCCTCATCATGCGTCTTGCATCTCTGATCTCTGTTGCTAACTTTTTACCCATATGTTTTTGTTTGTTGTTAGGCATTCACTTGCCCTGTTCACCTGCCCACACCAAAAAGTTGTCACTGATGATTCTTCCACCCATCCTGTACCAGTTCCTTCTACATGCATGGCCTCTAGTGTATATGTTCGTTAATGTACTGCAGTGGCACACATGCTCTTCACCATGCTAGTACCAGACTTATCTTCCAGAGGAGTTTTAGAGGGGGGCATATAACACATTCTCCTAGGGATGGGGGTATGCGAGGAATATTGCTTCACATTCTCCTAGGGATGGGGGTACCCACTGCCTTCTAATGTGCTCCAGGAGGATACATCATATGCTACGTTTGGGTCTCTGCAACCAGAGGTCATATAATTAGTGGGTGTTCTTATTAGTTTTTGTTATAGTTTATAGCTTTTAACTGAAAATAAATAGTAATAACTGAAAGAAGTGGTTTTTAGAAGGAGATGACGAGTGATGGAAAAGTGAAGAAGAGATGTGTGGGAGTGAGAGGAGTGAAGTGTGTGATGCACCTGTGACCTTCCTGTCTTATCCTCAGAACAAGACGGTAGCGAAAAGAGTGAAGAAGCTGCTTTGAGAAGCCGGATGATTGTATTGGCCTTTGGTTTTTCTTAGAAGAAACTAGAAATAGAAACAAATACTAACAGGGGCTTAGTATTGTTATTGTCTTGAATATAGTAGTATCAATCTAGCGATATGTGCGGAGAGGATTATATATGCATGCTATTGTTCCCATGATTCACATCATTACGTAACAAACTTCACGGAAAGTTCTGTCATATTTCTAAACTAATGGAGTTAGATCAGTATACATGTTTATTGATCTTAACTGTAGGCCATTAAATACTGGTTTTGTCAACTACGTTTCTCATGTTTC
This sequence comes from Melocanna baccifera, assembly GCA_036346265.1. NCBI lineage: Eukaryota > Viridiplantae > Streptophyta > Magnoliopsida > Poales > Poaceae > Melocanna > Melocanna baccifera. Next base: position 7,232,781 of record CM070685.1, read on the forward strand.
TTGATTGATGATTTGTAACTATCTCATCTCTCCATCCACCTTGTTTTCTTCTCTACTTTTGTGCCATGGCCTCTACTTTGTCTGCATGTTGTCCTTGCCTTACCCTCATGCCATTTTAAGGATTGTTAGTGCCGCTCCAAGGGGATAGGTCATTGTTAGTTGCATGGAGCCTAGCTAGTAGCTGCATTCCATAAATAGTGGATGTCCATGGCTTGGCCTTTCAAGTTGCTTTATCGCAACCACTACCTAAACTTGCAGCTCTTTGCACTTGTTCATTTATGCGAGAGGTGAAGCTGCTAGCTAGCAGAGCATATGCAAATGCACTACTATGCTTTTCTTGATTTCAATCTCAGTTCTCTTTTTGGATGATCGATTTTTCACAATGCATACTACTTTCATGCATCCACTTAGGTCTACGTCTGCTTGTCAGCACTTTCTGGTAGTGGAAGAATGCAAGTTCTCCAAATGGATCTTACAGAGTAAATAAGGAAAGATTATGATCTAGACTATTAAGGGGAAATAGAACGTCTTTATTGCTCAGAATGTGTTACAACGGCTGCTCAATGATTATGAAAAACAATACGAGTGAATGAATTACGGATCACATGAGAGATATCCTGTATTGCTGCTCGACTTGGTCCTAAATAGCACCGAAGGGGTGGTAGTTGTATCCGATGAAGAGGCGCCTTGTCGCTTCTAGGAATTGGTACACATGGAGACACTACTACAGAAACCATTATCACAGATGGTTGCTGCCAGCTATTCACCCTTCGGCTAATAGCAAGGTGGTTCCTTTGGTGGTTGTTGTCAGTGAGACATGAGAAGAGCCAGGTGGTTATGTAAGAAACACAACAACGCATGTTTCCTCCATCTACTGCATGTGACAGTATAAAATAGGCCCATCTAACAGTCGGGTGAGTGGGTCCATATGAAAGTTCTTGAACCCTCCGACTGGTATGAAATTAGCGTCTAGTGTGAAGTAGGCATATACTCCTTCGACTGGGGGATACTTGGAGGCTATTGACTGGACTTTGTTCCGATAGCTAATATAGATAGAAAGCTATTTATTATAGATTATCTAGTCCTCGTCAGCTAGCCCTTCAACTTCAAGTGAAAATGTCTTAATTGAGAATACTGGTTGGAGAAATCATTTCTGACCACATCATCTCTCAACCGGATTATGACATGGTCAAAGAAGTTTTTTTCAATTGGAGTTGTAAAATAAATACAATTAGTTCTGATGAAAATGGAAAAGGAGAGGCAAACAGTCACAAATTGTGCTCTTCTTCATCCCATCAGTTGCAATGGTAGGAAAGTATTTTGATAGGGTCAAATCAGAGATGTCCGAGAAGAACACTGAAGCCCAGTGAGCAAGGGCTTGATCCTAGATTGGAGTTTGATCAAGTGGAAGGAAGAAGTGGGGCAACACTACCCGTTGGGCAAAGAAGGCGAGATAGGCAGTCTTCCAGGTCTACACCGAGTGTGGTTTTAGACTGCCATCTCATCCATTCTTGGTGGCAGTCCTCGAACACTTTAAGGTGGAGTTGGTGAATTTGACACCCAATTGCATCATGATGTAGAGCGTCTTCACTGACCAGGTGGCATGTGCTGAAGGACTTCATCACACGCCGCATCTGCCCTCTCAAGGCGCGAGCACATCCAATGTGGATATACTAAGAGGTCAATGACCTAACTAGGGACTACAAGGATGGTAAGTTTTCCTCAATAGAACCAATCAAAATATCTTTTTTTGGAGTAAATTTTAACATTTTCCTCTTATGTAGCTTTGTCCTCGATCGACATTATGGAACGGGTCAAAAATATCTGTGAGAAGGAGACATCAAACAAGGAGGGGGCACCTCAAATCATCTTTCATGTCCAACAGTGAAAGGAATGCCCAACTGAAGGCAAACATCTCCACTTGAAACAAATTTCTATGATCAATCTTTAAATTCTCGATTAGTAATTAGTTGTTATTCCCTTTGTAGCTGTTTGGTGTGCAGGTGCCTTTGAAGGATAGCGATATTGACTTGGGATTTGCATAGAAAGACTTAGAAGGGGAAGAGGATTGCATCCCTCTGAGCAAGAGACGTTGTCTAATTATGACGATGAAAAAGGAGGTGGTCGAAGGATCGACCACTCCCTTGCCACCAACTTCCTTGATTACTCTCTCTCTCGCGTCGTAGCTATAGGGGAGAACAAAAACAGGTAGAAGGTACTAGAACCTAAGAGAAAGGTTCCACCCTCGAAGGTATCCTTCTAATCTGACACCACAATTCTCTCAGTTTCTCCTTCACCTGCTCTTGTGAAAGAAATAGAGAAAGGTAACTGGGAGAATTTCCTTTGTTTTTGTAAAGGCCACACACACGTTGAAGGAAATAATTGAAGTAAGTAGTCTGAGTCTCCGGGTAGTCAAAGAAGTTACTTCCTACCATCCTTAATGTCGGACCCTAGAGCAACAACTCCCGGATCCTCTGTGTAAATCGCACTAGTCCAAAATCAGCTAATGCGCACTGTGGACAACAAAGATAAATATCAATCATAATGATATTTATTCATTAACTAAATATGGGCATGATTACCAAAGTTTTACATCCACGGCCTATACGCCAAATTTAAATATAAGCAGTGGAAGAAAAACACTGAAGCGAAAGAAGCCCACAGGCAAATGACAGTAAGACACGGCCTATTTGTCTTGGTCCTCACCATAGTCGAAGTCGTCTTCCTTTAAAATGTGAAAGTAAGAGTGAGTACAAACTTGTACTCTGTAAGTCGTATGAAAAAATGCAATATAATATTAAAGGCAATAAAGGAAGGTATATATAGTTAGTTTAAGCGTAAAATAACATTTAAGAAAATACAGTAAATAGATTAATTGCTAAATTTAATATCATAAGTAAAGACAAAATTTGTAACTCACATTAATATCGTTAGTGCAGGTCTATCCCCCACACTAACCTAACCACGGGCATCCCACCTGGATCATCTTTTCCGAAAGATCTCATATGGATTCCATCCATCCATATGGTTTTTAATCCTCTATGGATTTCATCCATTCATAATCCATTCATAAGCCTTTCAGAAACTATTTTAAAAACCAAAGTCTAATCCATGAAAAACTTTACTCAATTTGTCTATGACCATGGGCACAGCTATCCAGGATAGTTTATACACTCTGTAGATGTTGTACAACTTTACTCACAAGACATGATCATCTCATATTGCCACATGATTAGCACGCTTCCTTTGGTGTGTGACTGAGAGATCATGATAAGGTTTTTACAAAGCAAAATCTTCAACCTGATCAAGCTAACACTAAGATTTCACCCCCAGTATGAAATCCACCAGACTGAGGCCCCCTCTTGAGCCGAGTGAGATTTCACATGGCCTACACCATGCTCACTTTCAACCTACAGTAAGACTCAGGTTGGGACCTGCAAATTAGTCAGACAGAACTGTCTTATACCAACCTTATGGTAGTATGATAAGGGCTTTATAGTAGTAGCTCGTTGACCGATCTTTAACTGACTTAAGCTCAAATCACATATCCCTTGTGCCTGACAATCAATATTTTATCACCGAACAATAATACATGTCAGCACCCACCACCTATCCATTAGCCTAAGTCTAAACTAGGTTTTATATTTTATTTTAAAATAAATCATAGCCTTTCTTGACTCACTGAAGTCAAGAGTACATTTAAAAAACTTATCATTTTATGTGAGAAAGTTATCCTAAAACAAAATTATGTCTAAGCAAGTCTAAGCATTTGATACAAAATTCTTGAGTTCATACTGATGTACTATCCAGAGTTTTATTTTTGGGTGACAAGGTATTCAAGAATCAAAATCAAAGGAGGTAATAATAAATAGGTATTAATTAAATTTAAAACTAAAATTGAAATGCATTGAATAAAAATATACATGCAGAATAATTTCAAACAATATAATTTTATTTTGCAATTTTGAATCAATATGATCAAGAAGTGTGACTTGCCTTGCTCTGCAATTGGATGTGAATTGTCGATGTAAAACACTCCAGAGTCATCGCAATCTACATGTAAAAGTACATAAGTAAACTCAAATAAAATCTAAATAAATTTAAATAAACTCCAAATAGTAAAAAAAAGGCAAAAATAGGTAGAGGGAAATTTTTGATGAATTTAGAAATTTGAATGGGTCCAATCGGAGTTAGAATGAAGGAGAACGAGCTTCGAGAAGTTTGAATTCTAAAGAAATTGAAAAATCAGAATTTTTGGAATTATTTTTTTACTAAAAAAGGATTTATGACATCAGCAAGGAAGTTAGGGAATTATTTTTCTGAAGAAATTTCATAATTATGACGCCAGCAAGGGATTTTCTTTTCGACCGGATTAAATTTCTAAAGGAAATTTTGAATTATAATATCATACTGACGTCAGCCCTACACGTGGTAGATGACATGGTTATTTTGCTAACGTGGCTGCCACGTGTCTAACACATGATGTTGATGTGGCAAGTGACGTGGCAACACATGGCAACTGACGTGGCTCGGGAGCTATCAGGAGCTGACGTGGTTGCTACGTGGGTCGAGTGCGGACATGGTTTGCCATGTGGGTGAGGGAAGGGAAGGGTTTAGCGGAGGCCGTCAGATGGGGATCTGACAGTGGCGATGCATGGGAAAATTTTGGAGCAGTCCAAATGATAAGAGGACTTTGGACTGTCCGATCAGCAATGCATCGTTTGATCAGTCAAAAGAATGTTTAGACCAACTTGAATGATAAGAGGCTTTCGACGGTCTGATCAACAATGAACCATTCGATCGGCCAGAAACTTTTGGACCAGTCTGAACGTCCAAAGGGAGTTTGGACCGTCCGATTGGTAAGAGGGTCATTCGGACCGTTTGATCAGTCATGGGGGATGGTGGCATGCGCTTGCATGGCGTGCTGTGTGGCGGCTGGGTGCTAAGGTGGTGGACGGATGGCGGCCAAGTGGTGTCCACATCGGCTGTGCCATCTGACATGGCTTCGCCAGTCGGTGTCACTCGGAGTCCAATGGCTCACTAGAGATGTGGTCCATGGCGATGGCCGACGTCACGAGGAAAATGATGAAGAGGGCTCGGGGAATATTTTGGCTTGCTTGGCGCTTACTGAGAAGGGCCAGAAGATGGTCGGCGGTGAGGAGAAGGCGGCGGCAGAGCTCAGGCAGTAGTGTCAACGGCATCCCAATGGTGAGAAGGCTCGATCAAGGAGCGAGAGAGGTTAGTGGTGTCATGGTGATCCCAAGGGTGTCATTGGCGGTGGACGAAGGTGGCCGAGGTGCCCGGGATTCCTCGCTGAAGAAGCTTCAACAGTCGAGACGGAGAGAGAGCAGTGCGGGGGTGATTTGAAGCCCGAGAGAGGGAACCGAGGTGAAGAGGGGTAGTGCGAGGAGAAGGGGTGCACGGGGGGTCTTTATATAGGGCCAGGGTGGGGCAAAGCCTGGCGGATTTCTTGCCAGAGATTATGTGGGCGACGATAATTACGGAGAGAGAAAGGGGAATGTAGCCGGGAAAGGAAGGGGAATAGGGATTTCAGGTGCGGCGATTGAGAAGGCAGGTACGATCGGCGCACAAGGGAAGGGCGGTGGTAGATGCGGCCAGAAGGGCGGCCAAGCGTTTGGCCGGAGTTAGTGGTGGGGAAGAGGGAAGAGAAGAGGAAGGAGGAAGAAAGGGGGAAGGGGATGACTAGATTGCCGACACATGGCGCGAGGGGGGCATCCGGCGGTCGGGAGTGGGAGAGGGGAGAGGGGTGAGCAGGGTGCAAACGACGACCATTGATCTGAGTGGTGACGTGGGCAGAATCTGGCCATCCATGTGTCACCCATAAAGGGAGGCGGGATAATTCAAATTTTATTTTTCGGTTTTGGTTTTCTAAAAACCTGAGAAACCAAATAAAAGCTCAGAAAAATAACAAAAAATCCATAAATTCTAGAAAAATTCATAGAAATTTCTAGAACCATTTTGGATTCAGAAAAATTATTTCTAACTTATGTTGGTATATAATTTCTAAACTAAAATACTTTTTAATTTTATTATTAACATTCTAGAAAGACACAAAAATCCAAATAAAGCCAAATAAGTTAAAATAATAAATTTAGATTTAGATTCTTATAGAAATTCGAAATATATTTTATTTAATAATAGTTTTATGTTTTTAAGTTTTAAAACAAAGGCCTTTTAAAAGCCAAAAAGTAGGCAATTAATTTTTTCTACTATTTTCTTTTTTTATAAAAACAACAGGGCTATTACACTCTAGGAGAATTGGTAGAGGAAAATCTTCTGCCAATTGAAGGAGTTCAACTAGCCTAAGTTGAACAGAGTGTGATCACCCAAATCATTGAAGCCAAAAGTTGCTCGGAGGCTGAAGGATTTGAATTGATGAAGTCGATCGACAAGAAGAAGAAGAGAACTTCAAGTGCTTTGGGCGTTAGGTCCACCAAGTTCAAACTAAAAATAAATAAACCTAGGTATGTAGAAATGTTCTACAAAGGGATGTTTACTAACTTTTTCTTTCTTAATTTGGTCTCTAATTATGTAGCTTTTTTTACTTTGCAGTTCTGCTTCATACTTGGGGTGAAACCTCCTGAGTATTCCTACTGTTGTAGTGCCTGAGCAGGCTTTGGGGGAGATGGTGGCTTTCCTCAAGCGGACTCTAGCACCCAAGCACCCAAATTCACAAGAAGTGGTGGAGTCCGAGGAGAAGGCGGTGTAAGAAGTTGCCACCCAAGTGATTGGCAAGGTCCTAGTCCAACCTAAGACCTTGGTTGAGAAGTCACCTGAGGTGGCCATTGTGGTGGTCGTGGAGAGCTCTGGTTAGAGTTCCAAACCAACCAAGGATGTGGAGGTTGCCCCACCACATCAGCTTGTCTTCGCTCCCCTCCCTTCCAATGTCGAAAGAGAAGAGGAGGAGCATACCTTTTTCTAGAATTCTTTGGTGTTATGGATATTGGGACTTCTTCATGGAGGAGCAGTGACTGAACTCCACACCTCAAAGACATCCCAATCCGTGGCAACATATTCGATGATGAAAGTCTCAAGAAAATCTTGTGAGATGTGAGACCTTGGAACAACGACTCTAGGATCTTTTGTGTAAATCGCACTAGTCCAGGATCAAGCTAGTACACACAGTGAATACAAAGATTTATATCATACACAATGACATTTATTCATAAACTAAATATGGGCCCGATGGCTAAATTTTACATCAATGGTTCGTAAACCAAAATTAAATATAAAAAGTGGAAGAAGAAAAATAAAGCAGTAGTCCATCTAGTTTGCCCACATGTGAATAACTGTAATACGTGGTCTACTCGTCATTATCCTCATCTAAGTTGATGCAGTCCTTATCTGAAAATAGTAAATGAAGCAACATGAATACATAAAGTATTGTACAAGTTACACAAGAAGGTTTAACAGAGTTCATCTATGCATAAGGGTTGACAATGGAAGGCATAATAGATTTGTTTGAGCAAAAAGTAGAATTTAAGTAAATACTTAATAGATTCAAAAGCTGAATTTGATACAATAGATAGAAATAGTAATTTTAATAAAATAATATCATTAGTGCAGACTCCGACCAAATACTAACATATCTACAGGCATCCCACCCTGACCATTTTTCTTCAAAAAAATCTCATATGGATTCCATCTATCAATAAGCCTTCTCATAAATCAATCTGAATACCAAAGTCTAATAAGTGAAAAACTTTACTTAGTTTGCCTATGATCATGAGCACGACTATCCAAGATAGTTCTACACACTCTGCAGAGGTTGTACAACTTTACCCACAAGATATGATTAATTCGTTATGTTGGCCACTACACGCTTTCGTAAGCATGCGACTAAGTAATGATAATAAGGCCTTTACAATACAAAGATTTCAACCTAATTATTAAGGTTTCACTATAACATGAACCCACATGTTGGGGCCCCCTCTTGAGCCGTGTGAGACTTCTCATGGCTTACGCCACGCTTACATTCAACCTATAGTGAGATCAAAGTTAGGACCTCACAAATTAATCAGCCAAAACTGTCTCGTACTAGCATTATGGTAGTATATTAGAGCTTTATAGTAGTAGCTCACAGGCTGGTCCTTAATTTAACTTAGGCTCAACCCTTTGTACCTGATAATCAATATTCTGTCACTGAACAAAAATGCATGCTAGCATCATTATACGTTTTATGTTTATTTCAAAATATTCATATACCTTTTTGACTCACCAAAGTCAAGAATACGTTTTAGAAACCATCATTTTATGTGAAACAGATATTCCATCCAAAATTATTCTAAGTATGGCTAAGCTTTACTATAAAATGTCTAGTTGATACTAATGTATGTAATGGCCTAGCTTTTTTGTTTCAAAATTTTTAGTGAAAAAATTATTTAATTTAAAATAAAATCAAGTGTTATTTGGTTGCCTATTTTTTAAAGATTTTATTTGCCAGAAGTTTGTAAAAATGGCTTTTCAACCAAAAAGTAATTTAATTAAAAACATAAAAATATTATCAAATAGTAAGATAATTTCAATTTCTGTAAAAATCCCATTTCAAATTAATTATTTTAAAGCATTTGTCTTTTAGCTGAATTTATCAATGTTTCTTTGAAATTTAAAAAAAACTCAATTTCAAAGCTAAAACATATTTTTGTAAAAATTTAAAGACCAATTTTAAGTTGAAAATATTTTTTCTCAGTCCAAAATATATTCAGGAAATTCTGTGATTTTTTTTGAATTTCTCGGACTTTATTTGCTATTTCTTAAGAGTTTTAAAGCTCCCTAGCTTTTCTAAAAACTAAAAATTAAATTGAAAACTCAACGTCCTATCTGCCCGACACGCATCTGGCCCTAATTTAATCCATCATCGCTGATCTAATCTCGGCCATCCACTTTCGCTTAACCCCCCTCCCCTCGATCCAACGATTGCGATTGAATCCCTTGGCGCATGGCAGCCATTAGTTAGCCGCCTCTCTCCCCTTCTCCTCTTTCTCGCCGACAAACGGGACCCACCCACATCTTCTTGTTCCTCCAGTCGCCGCCATTGCCACCCCATCGAGCTCATTAAAGCGATCGTTTCCTTCCGTTAGCCCGGGAATTTAATGCCATTAGTGGCCCTAAATCACCCACTAAATATCCCACCGCTTTTTCACTCTTTAAACCCTGGTAATCCCTTCTTTAAGCACCACGACTGTCGGGCCTTTCTTCTTCCTCCCGGCGCCACCACCTCTGCCGCAATCGCCGCCACCGAGTCTGCTCGAGTCACCCCCCTTCCATTTCTTCCTCACCAGCCAAAAAAGAAATTAATCCCCATGATCAATCCACTTTAAATTCATGCTTTAATATCCTTTTAAGACCTCGGCCTTGCCTTATGAGCCCACTCTCGAAATCCCACCGCTGTTACTCCGGCAAGAAATTACTGCCACCCATCATCTCCTCGGCACTATAAAACCCCCTATACCCCTCCCCAAAGACCCACACCACCACTCTCCACCCTCAATCCCTACCCTCGGTGCTTGGGCAGCCCTGCACCGTGCGCCACTCTCCCCTGCACCGTCGATCACCTCCGGCGAGGTATGTTACTATATTTCTATGTCAATGTTGTTGGTGCTCGTATTTACATCACCCATCCAAAAGAATTTGATGTGGTTTGGCTTCATTACTTTCACATGCACTTACTTCCTCCAATTGTTGGCCATTCAAGTAGGGTAATATGAATTTCCTATTCTCTCAAAATTTGTTGATTTGTTGCATTTTGGAATTGTAATCATCCATATTATCTGCCTATATTATCCGTTTATGAGCCGAATCCGTTATATACCGTTCCGACGGTACCGTATTCGAAACTCCAAATATTCCGAATTTGTATTCGTATCCGGTCTTATCATATTCGACTCCAAATCCGTGAAAAAAAATGTGGGTTAGGATGCGGTTTAAGTAATATCCGTCCGAATCTGACCCGATTATACCCCTAATAATTAAAGCATTTAGGCTAGTCGTGGTGCCATCAACTCAACCATAGGTTTAGGTTGTAGTAGTAATATTTAGGTTATGCTCATTTTGGCTTATATAAGCCGACTTATGTTTCTAGTTTCTAACTTCTCAATTTGTTTTTTCTGGTTTTTTAGTTTTTAGGGGTTTTTTTTGCCTTTTTTGTATTCCTTTGCATCGTCTATAGTAGTCTAACTTACTTTTTCTATTTTTAATTTTTTAAAATTTAATTATATTTAAAAAAATCACTAATAACTACAGTAAAAAAGTCATAAACATAAAAAAAACTCACCTGTACGTCCCCTAATTTACTTGGAGTAACCTGGAAAAGAATGTTTCTGACAGGTCAAATAGTCAAATTAATTGCAGGAGCTAGTACAATTACGATTTGATGTGCCGATAGATGATCGGGCTCATTAATACTTGCCGGCGAGCAACAATAAGGGCATCTCCAATGGTCTTAACTAGCAACTAGCTAGGAGACTTCCACATCATTCATATAGTACACACTAAAAGCTAGCATTTCAAAGAACTATCTATAAGGATAGCTATTTGATGTTTACATGCACACACAGCCATTTACAGAGACTGCCTCGTTTTACGTTATAGACTAGAGATAAAATAGTAGCTAGCTGTTTGTGTTTTGCATACTCTCTTTCCTCCACATAGGATATATACTGATGTGTATATGCAAATAGCTAGCTGACCAATGATCTAAGGAACTAGCAGCGAAAGTGCACGCAATTCAGAGTAGAAATGCTTCGATCTGTTGGCTGATAGTCCGAATCTCTGCTGGTTTGTGCATTGATCGCGATAGCTGACGAATTTGATGTGGACAGCTGGTGTACTTAGATACCGGGAATTGGCAAGTGGTACAGTACTGTGTATACGTGCTGAATCGGTACGTTTCGGTTATTATATCTGGTGTATTGACCTCGAACTCTCGGACTTCTATTTTATTTTAGTTTTTTTTTCTAATTCTAAGTAGGTAAATTTGCTAAAAGGTTTTCGATTTTCCAAATAAATTTATGCATAGGTTCTTAATTTTTACAGAAAGATCTCTACCACATCAGCGATTTTACGAGAGGCCCTCCACTTTCCCACCCCGGGGGATTCCGCAACTACAGCCATACCATGTAGGCAAATTTGCGAAAAGACTCTCCGCTTTTCTAAATTTGCGTATAGGTTTTTGATTTTTACAGAAAGACTCTTGCTACATCAACGATTTCACGAGAAGGCCCTCACTTTCCCAAAATTACATAAGACCTCCACTTTTCCAAAATTACTAAGGCCCTCTACTTTTTTGAAATTACGTAAGGATCCTTATTTTTTCAAAGAAGCCCTCCTTTTATAAGATAAAACCCTGCTATTTTCCAAGAATTACGCACGGGTTCTTGATTTTTTTAAAAAACCCTTCGCTTTTTCCATAAATATGTACAGATTCTCGATTTTTTTCCCCAGAAAAACCCCTTTACAAATTGCCGATTCTTTTGCTTCGGTTCATGTGGTAGCTAGCATGGCTTGACATCTCGCTTCCGCTGCTAGCCTTATAGACGATTTAGAAGAAAATATAAACAAGCAACAGAACAGAAAAAAATTCCGTGTTGGTACAGAAAAAATTCCTTGTTCGAAACATGCCTTAATCAATTTAAGGCACCATAAGACTATGGAGCAGCCCGATGAAAAAGAACAAAAAAACAGTTAATTTTTTTTTAAATTTTCCTCCTTTTCTAACCTTTTGAAGCTATCCCGTATTCCTATATATTGCCATGATCATCTTGCTTACGTGTGCCAATATAATGTGTCATGCATTGCAAGATTCGTACATACGAACTCTCGCCTACGAAAAGCTAGCTAGGGGACAACGCCGCAAAAAAAAAATCCTTTTGGTCAAAAAGCACTCACACGCTGGGCCAACATTTTCAACTCGCATCTATCCTGCGTATCTATATATGCATTATGCTCATATCGCCGCAATCCCTGGGAGGACCTAATAATCCCAACAGCCGTCCCGTTCACCTTGGTCGGCAGTTACCAAGGACACGCGTGTATGGTAGTGGTGGCACGATCGACGTGGCATACTGAAACTGTCTCGTGGATACTGCACTTGTCGACGAAGTACGCATGCATCACGGTAAAATTTTTCGCATGGAAGTTTCCGATTTACGCTCCATGGTAGACTCGACTTGATTATTGATTTTCAGATTGAGCCGACACTATATTAACAGCGGTCAATCCAAGTTGTCTCGGTGCTTGCCTGCTATAGCTAGCTCAATGTCAAGCAGTCACTGATTTCGCCTGTTACCCCAAGCCTACCAAAATTCTCTGGCCATTAAAGGTTCGACCAAGGTCTTTATGAGCCAACGACATCTTTGTTAAGAAGGACAAATATTGCCGAAAGGTCGCTTGGTGAATGGTTCAGCAGATACACCAGAATGGAATAAAAAACAGAAGCTGCATGCCGAAACAGTAGCCCAGGCTCCGAATCAGCTGGTAGTACAGCTGTTGCGTATTGGTAATGCGTGTCACTGTCCTCGAGTCCTTGCGGCGCCACTTTTCTTCATCTGGAAGCTAAGCAGGTCCGGATGAATCATACTGATAGTTACAGGAGTGGATATGCATCGCATTTGTGGCAAACATTTGCACCGAAATGAAGGGTATATGTTGCGTTGTTTGGCCCAACTTTTCTAAGAACGAGTCAAACTGGTTGTGGGAAGGCATCTAAATTGCATTCCTGTTTGTGCCTGCGGAATACGACTTCCACCAGTTATTTACTTTGCAGTCACTTGCGGTAACTGGCCGAGTAAGCTTTCTTTGTTGTGTGCGTTAAGCCAGTAATGACACTGCAGGTTTGGTCAGAATATTAGTTACGCTAGCCGTCGGCCATGGCTGTTGGACCAGAAAATGATACATCCGAATCCCTTGTATAAATCGTACTACTTCAGAATCAGCTAGTGGCTAGTGCATTTAGTGTTAATAAAAATACATATCAACCATAATAATCAATATTATTAAATAAATGAATATGGGCTTTATGGCCAAGATTTACATCCATAGCCCATAGACCAAATATAAGTAACAGTAGAAGATAAAAACGACCTGGAGAACCCCATCCATTCTACAAACAGGCAAACGACTGTAGGACGCGACCTATTCGTCTAGGTCGAAATTGAAGTATTCTTCCTCTGAGCAATAGTATTTAAGCAAGGGTGAGCACAAAAATATACGCGCAAGTCACACAAGAAAATACATTATTAATATGAGGGTAACAAATGAAGGCATATAGGGTTGTTTGAGCGTAAAGCCAAAGCAAATATAATAAATAGATGTGAAATTATAGAATTTAATATAATAAGTAAAAATAGTAATTTAAACAAAAAATAATATCGTTAGTGTAGATCCAACCTAACATTAACTTAACCACGGGTATCCCATCCAGATCATCTTTTCCCAAAAGATCTCACCACCTTTCATTTAAACTAGATTTTGAAAAACAAGTCTAATCCATTAAAAACCTTACTCGGCATGCCCTTGACAATGGACACGACTATCCTAAATAGTTTATATACTCTGTAGATATGGTACAACTTTACTCACAAAATATGACTGACTCATAATGATGACCACTACACATTTTGGAAGGCATGCGACTGAGAAAATCATAACAAGACATTTACAATATAAAGCTGTCAACTTAGTCACGCCCTTGCTAAGGTTTCATCTTCAATAAAGAATCCACTAAATCGAAGCCCTCTTTTGAGCCGTGTGAGACTTCTCCTGGTCTACGTCACGCCTACATTTAACCTATAGCGAGATTTAGATTGAGACTCATAAATTATCAGTCAGGTCTGTCTCATACCAAACTTGTGGTAGTACGATGTGGCTTTATAGCAGTAGTTCATAGACCGATTCTTAATTGACTTAGACAGATTTTCCACATAACTATTTGCCACTGAGTATGCACCACCTAAACTATATTTTAATATTATATTTAAAAACATTTTATATGCCTTTTTGACTCACTAAAGTCAATAATATATTTTAATAATTATAATTTTATGTGAAAAATATTATCCCCAATCTATGACTATTTAATTCTAAGCATGTCTAAACTTTGGTACAAAATTTTCTAGCTAATAGTAATGTATTACCTACAATTTTGTTCTTGGGTGACAAGGTATTTAGATGATCATAACAAGTAGGTATAACTATGCATTTAAAACTGGATTTAAAACATATTGAGTAAACATATGCATGCAGAATAATTCGAAACAACATAATTTTATTTACAAACTAAGATTAACATGGTCAAGGTGTGTAACTTATCTTGCTCAGTGTACTATTGATGAGAGTCATCGTCGAAGTTGCACTCTTCCAAAACGTCGTAGTCTACGTGTGAAAAGTGACCAAAACAAGATAACCTCAAATTAAATTCAAGTAAAATTATAAAATAGACACTGGGAGATAGATTATGAATTTAGAAACTTGAATCATTGGATTCGAAGTTTGAACGAAGGAGAATGAACGATCCGAAAATCTTTCAGAATGGAAATTGTTAGAAATTAAGAAACGATATAATATTCTAGGGAATCTTATTTTCGGACTGAATTTTTATTTGTTTGTGCGCATGATGTGTGGGGCCCACTCGTTATTGACTTGAAAGCAAACAAATGCAAGAGGAAGAATAGAGAGCAATTGGAAGACAGCAGCATGCACATCATTCAGGTGGCGGCTCTAACGTGGTGCGTGATGGTGAAGGAAAGCCAAGGAGGCCGGTTGAGGGGTAAAATGGGTCCACGGCTCGCTGTAGAACGGTTGGCTAGCAGTGGCTCCGGTCGGTGGTGCCCACAACAGCGGTGACGACGACAAGAAAGGCGGTGATATGGGTTGACAAGGAAAACGATGGAACATGGGCAAACAAGGTGAGTATGGACACAACTTCAGCCCAAGGAACGCAATGATGTGCTCGGTTCGGCTAGAGGATGGACGTATTGGGCTAGCCACAGCGATGTCCATAGAAACCATAAGGTACTCCGGTGCAGGACTTTCTCGGTGATGCATTGGACTAGTGGAGGTATAGAATACGTAGAGTAGATGATGGTGATTGTGCAGTAGCAAAGATTTGGGTTTTGGCTCACCGGAGGCGACAAATCAACGACGGAGGATGTAGTAGATTGGTTTCGGGAAAACTCGATTCCTATCGAACGGTGGCATGGAAATCAAATTAACTTCATATAAGCGTGCAAGATACTGAGAAATACAAAGTGATGCGAAAGAAATACAAAGAAAAGCATCGGAGTACTTGGCACATGACTTGGAGAGACGAGCTATTTCGAGAACGAAGGGCTTTCGGTGGCAGTGGTGTTCTGAGTTTGAGATATGACAGGGGTTGAGAAGGGTTAAGAGGAGTCAAGGGGTCATATACAAAGGCTTGGAAGAGTTGGAAACTAACTCAAATTTGTAAGATTCAATTTTGAGTCAGTTTAGAAAAGTACAAGATAAAAGGCAAATAGAGAAATGAATCGTGAAGGAATCAGAAGGAATGGATTCCTTACGTGATTTGCAATATCTTCTGTTTTGGCCCGACATCGAGATAATGCTGAGTTGAAGAGTTGGCTTGAGGGAGAAGCTCCATGCACATGGCTCTGCTGTTCTGTCGCTTTGCTCGGTTACAGCTGAGAAGATGAATAGTAACCGATGGTAGAAAGCGAAAGGAAGAAAAAAAAAGGAAAAATGGAGGAAAAAAGATAGATCAAGGAAAATGGGTTGGTCCTAAAAAATAGAACTGACATTTTTATGAAGATTCAGATTTTTGTAAACTTGAATTTGAATTTTTTTAAATGCAAATTCAAATTTGAAATTTCGGATTGAAATTGAAATTTTGATATTTTCTTTCAGGATTACACATAAAATCCAAACACTTTTAATAATTAATTTTTAAACACAATGAATTTTAGGATTTCACAACGGCACAGCTCGCTGTCGTCACTGGAGCAAAATTGACAGACCAACCAACCCGAAGGACAGAACTACCAGACATATCAAGTCTTTCTTCACACAACTTTGACAAAATCATGTTAGAATGTCAACTCATACATTTCGATGTTGTCATGCATCAAAATAATTAATAAAGGGTGCTTCCATTCTTCAAAGAAGGCTTCAGGGATCCAAAAAACACTTAACAGATTGACGGAGATCAGCTGCCAAACCCTCAGTTGACAGTTGCTCTGAAGTCTGCAATTTTCCTTTAGCGTAGCAAAGCATACAAGCATTTTCCATATTTATTTTAGAAGAACAGGGCATCTCATGTAGAATGTTGCACCTCTGGGTCAGAACTCTTAGCTATGATTTTGCCACATATACTCATTATTGCCTGTGGATATGCACAGGCAGCTCCGTGTTCCTAGCTCACATTGTGGTGATTAAAAAACATATATAAACTCGTCACAAAGAGCAAAACTGTACATGTATCAACTGACAAATATTTGCAAGAGAACATATAGCAGCATTAAGAGTATACAGAACTTGTGTTCCTTAGATGCAGAACAGCATCATTTCCAGACATTTTAGCATTTCTCTGTACAATGATCACATGTAATCTACTAACAGCTCTCAAACACTACACACTGGTTCTCTGATGAACCAATTCAGAACTAGGTGTAACACATCCTACCATTCAAATGAAACATGATATTGATTGGTGTCTACCGTGGGATGCTGCCGCTTAGTTGCCAGCATTGATTCCAAAAATCCGGACCTTGTGCATGTTCGGTAGTTTGGCAACAACCAGCACACTGACTGCAAGGGTGTTGAGAAAGAGCATGGGATGTTGATAGTCCGTGGTGTGCGAAGCTATCAAGTACCTGCAGAGGAACAGAGCCAACACTATATTTAGTGCTTATGATCACTCAGACATATAAAAGACAATAGATAGGAGGGAGAAGAAAGAAATGGCCAGCCATCAAGTGGTTGGGAATATAAGAGAAAAAAGTGAGTATATGTCCATGTAATATTAAAGGCTTCACAGATTTAATTGACAGGTTATGTCAGCTAAGGAAAACCAGATAATTGAACTACAGAAAAGTCCTATGGTATCCATTTTTGAAGTAAACACCCAAGTCCCAAGTTAAACTGATTTGTAGAGCAAAATAGTCAGTCCCCAAAAGTATTAATGACTAGAACCATGTTAAACAAAGCATTATGTTTTTTAGCCTAACATAAGGACCATATTGGGATTGGTTTTTCTCTTTTACATATCATGGATATAACAGGACAATTATGTATTAAGTTTCCTCATCAGTATCATAGTAAACATATAATAATGCCACATGAAAAAGCATATATGTTTCTTTAAGAACAAGTACAACCTAGCATGCCTGTTCAAAACAGGTGAGAAGCATATGGAACAACCTGATGTAGTACATTAATATTTATGCAGAAGTTGAACTTAAAATGGTAAGTTTGCCAACAGAAAATACGGAAGCCACATGGAAACATCATTCTGTATTTAATTGTCTTAAAACAATAATCTGTCAAACGCAAAAATCATCAGACGCAAGGCATCACCAAAACCCAATCGAACCTCAATGAAGGCTCTCATGTGAGAGAAACGAAGAAATATTGTGCACGTTATCTCAGATTAAATTATTATGAACTACAGCTAGAAACAGATTCCCTTAATACATGGCAAGAATGTGAGGTTCTATCTTCAAGTCCATGAGATATGCATTCTGCATATTTCAAGCCAACTAACTACTAGTTTGGAGAAATTACTTTGCCAAAAAAAATCTTCTTCTCAATATAGCAGGTATTAATTTGTCCATCATAATTCATAAAAAGGAGATTGATCCAGCCGGTCCACTCACATAAGAAAAATCTAATAGAAGCAATTTAATCAAACAGAGTAACCATGGGCCTTAACTGTCTTCTCAGATGGCATGTAAATCCCAACTTGGAATTGGATCTAAGAAACAAGGCATTTACAAAAATGGTGGCAAGGTTTCCACAGAAACAGCAAAGAGAAACAACATATCTGATACTGATAGGTTGTTGGGATGATAACTGTATTTGGCTGCAATAAACAAGTCTTCGTACAGTGTTTCCGCCAATGGTTGGTGTTTCCGGGTGGGGCCAATGGTTGGTGTTTCCGGGTGGGTTCTTTAGCACTTATGGTTCTGGCTTATATTACAGTAACTAGCTTTTAAACAATGTGTTTTTTGAAAACGGGATCTATAGATATAGAGCCTGTTCTTTGCGGCTTCTAAAAGCCGCTTTTGACTTTTGCTACAGTAACTAGCTTTTAAACGGAGTATTTTTTTAAGATGGAGTCTACAAGTTAATTGTAGTACACGTTAAAAAACTAATATCTGTATCATCAAAAATCACAAGTGAGTATCTCTCTTTCCGCAATCTCTGTCGCAAACAGCCAAAAAACCATCAGCCGCAGCCAAAAGCCATCAGCCGCAGCCAAAAAGAACAGGCCCATATTGTAGTACAAACTGTACCGAGTTTAGTTATACTAACCAAAATTGCATGCGATTATTTTCCTTTACATACTGCCTCTCGCAAACAGTCCAGAATTTAAAATTTTCAGCCATAAACTACAGCCCAAAAGAACCCACCCTCTGTCTAAGATCTAAGCAACCGGTGCAATCAGTTGTAGCGACTTTTGATTATTTTCCATGTAAGAACTGACCACAAGCGCAACACTTAAAACCAAGTACTTAACCAGTTTGTCACCAAGTTTAGTCACCAGTGAAACATGTGCATAATCCATTATCAAAGTCAATAGTATGGAATTTCTGCGAAAAACATTATGGGCAAAGGTAAGGCCATAATATAAACATGCAAGCACTGAAGTACATGGGATGCACAATATAAACAGGCTTTCTCATATGTCAGACCATTGTCCCAAATGAATCATATGCGATCCATGCTGTCAAGTATCTCCAAACATGCAAGAACATTTGTTGACGAAATATAGTTTCTTGATTGATTAAGTGTCGCTTGCCCCAAATTATCAGACATTCATACCTCACAGAAATAGAGCAATAACCAATCTTTACATATGTTTAATACTGTGACTATGCTAGTTAAACTAGATATTAACTAGTGAATTGCATAATTAATGAAACTACCTAGTATTTACCAACTAGACAGAATCAATCATTGCGCAAATATCCTTCCATGTAATAGTTCCTTGCAAAAGCTGATGTCATTAAGAGTATAAAGCAAAAATGAAACAAAAAATAATTGCAACAGATTAACACTCACAGGACCACAGGGACCACAGTCAGAAATTTCCTGTTGCGAGTAAGCTGCTTGCCATTGTCCATTTGCTCCCACCAAGTCAATGTATTATACATCCCCTGGTCATCAGCAAATGGAGTACCCTTCTTCCAGTGGAAAAAGTGGTATGTAATCTGAAAAAAAAGATTCAATTAGGCAAGCAGTGGCGATAGAAAAACAAAGTCTGGCTGAAGTCTGTATCAAAAGAAATGCCACACTATAATCTTTTGAGAAAATTAGTAACACCTTTCTACTTCCAGAATTGAGGGTTGGGGAAAAATAAAAGAACCACAATATTGACTGCCTTTATAAACCGAGAATTTTCATGGAGACAGTCATGATTATTTTATCATTTTGAGAAGCAAAACACAGACTAATGCAAGTTGTTTATGTGATTGTTATGTAAGAACACCCATCGAACCAGAGTACACTTCAGGGGAAGGTTAATCTCAGCACCAATGCATGTCCTGGTTAATACTACTCAGTGCCTCTTTTTGAGTTTTGACAGTGCTCCTGCTCCACAGTGAACAGGGAAATGCTACAGATATACATACTCGCTTAGGGTGCACCAGAGACAATACATTAAGCTTGGAAATGTGACAAATGGTCGTTACCGATACCACACTATTATCTGGGAATACATGAATAGTGTAGAACAAAGAGAAAGTCTATAACAAAGGTAACACTACAAAACTATCAGAATTCTGAACTACACATCTTTGGAAAATTGGAAATGTATCTCAGCAGAAAGAATAGTAAGACTCGTTTTGATACAGTATGTACACAGTTACGCACCACCACTATGACTGTACTCAGACCTGGAATACCCTCTCCTCCAATGTGCTCTGGTATTTACCTACATTTCACCCAGCAGGGGCATACCTCTGTTTGACTATTTCAACCGTTTGTGGATAGAAAAGACAGGCTACTACTGATACTTATCATGTTTGCTACCCATAACATGCATAACCAAAAGTTTTGCGCTAACAACATAATGGTGTTGAGCAGAAACCTGAATGTTTAGAGATTCAGGGATCCTAAATCGCCACGCTACATGGAGTGAAATGCAGGCTAGCATATAGGTTTGAATTCCATTAAGCTCAAGCTATAACAGTACTAGCCGGAACGTGAATCACAAGTGTTGCGGGATTGCCTGGGAAGAAGATTGAGCCAATAGTAGTACCAGCTTTTAGTTGGCGGAATTGGCGAACGCTAGTACCAATTTTCCGCTAGTGAAGGCAATACGTAGGCAGACGGCAACAGCCAGAATGCCAGATGCAGCAATCCATCCTACTAATTCATAACCTCGTGAAACGAATAATCGAGCTAATCTAACTCGAACCCCCGGGCTTCAGATCCACAGGAGCACCCAAGCCAAGCAGCCAATGCGCAATCCTAATCGCAATTCCATAAGAACCGAAGGGGGGAGACGGTACCGCGAAGTGGGCGAGGTTGACGAGCGTCCAGGCCATGCCGGGCGTGCAGCCGAAGACGGAGAGGACGAGGAGCCAGGAGAAGAAGAGGATGAGGATGCAGGTCGTCCACACCCCCGGGTACATGAACCACTCTGTGTTCTTGTTCAGATCCGCCGGGGGCACCGCCTGCACGTATAGCTTCGCCATCGATCGTATCCACCGAACCCCTCCCTCTCTCCCTCACGGGCTCGGCGTCGCGGAAGAACTGCGCGCTAGCTGCGGGGTGTTGCCTGTAGTATGCTGCTGCGGTCCGAGGGGATGGAATGGATATATAGGAAGAGAGGGGGGTTTGCCGGGTTGGTGAGCGCGGAGGAGCAACCGAGGAGAAGAACAAGAGGAAGGTTCAAAGACACGAGGAGGGCAGGGAGGGGGAGGGCGACCGACGAGGACGAGGCGAGAGGAGCGGAGCCGCGGCGACGAGGACGAGGCGAGGTAAACGCGACCGCGACCGCGATCGCGATCCGATCAGATGTGACGGACGGGAGGGCCGCCCGTGGGCGTCCTGGGCAGCACTTGGGCCGGCCGGTGTGGGGGCCTGGCCTGTTGGGGCTCGTTGGATTCGTTTTCTTTGCGAGAATGTTCTCGTTGGTTTTGTGAATTGTGACGACTTCTGTTCTAAGGCGGTCTAGATTCTCACTCGGTTTTATGATTTGGTAAATTCAGTACAGTTTTGACTGGGCAGACTAGAGTGCCGTTTTGATCGGTTCTTGTGATGTGATGTGATGGAATGGACTAGTAACTTTGATTTGTTGGTCCTACCATGCCCAGTAGAAGAATAAGATGGCTGGCTCGCGTTTTCTACTTCCCCAAAACTGAGGCTACCCCACATGATGAACTAAAGAACCCTGGCGGTTGCATTCCCTATGCCATTAATCATTGATAGCCACGAGTTTTTGTCGTTGGTTGTTCTCCAATTTGTCCAGATAATCTTTTTAATTTCCTGTACCTAAGCATGGAAGGTGCAGAAGCATGCAGCTAACACAATTGGGCAGATTGAGAGCAAACAGAGTAGCGGACATAGCAAATCTCCAATCAACAAGTTCTCACAAATTGCATCTAGGAGTTCAATGTAGCAGTCAACACTACTCTTCGAACCACTACTATTGAGTCAAGAAAATCCAACTAGAAAGTGTTTTATTTATTACATATACCGTGATACCTGCAGTCCTGAACAGCGGAACATACACTCTCATTGATCAAACGCCAGCCCTGGACTCAGCTAGCCGAGACCAGCAAAACAAAGCTCGCAGACTTCGATAGCCGTCAGCCAAGAGTATGTATCAGTCAACCAATCTGTGCATGGGATGTAGTAGACGGAACCGAGTCACGCGAGTGGTAGTGTGAATTGCGAAACCGCCAGGCACCGCACAACCGGCGGGCAGCGGCGCCCACCAACCGGGCACCCGACTACCCAAGCACATGACACGACGCTAACCGTACCCCGGAGCTTACCGGCTACCGCACGGCGCACGCGCGAAGTAGCCCCCGTCACGTTTTACCTCTAGCCTTTCGGTGCTGTTTATTTTAACTTATTTTTTTATTATTTAGTACTGTAATGATTGGTGATTTATTTGACGTAATTAAATTAAGAATAAAATAAATAGATTAACCCATCATAAATAATACAAAGGAATACAAAAAAAGACAAAAAAACTAAGAAGACAAAAAAAATAAAATTAAGAAACTAGAAGTTAGAAACCAAAAACTGAAACCCAAATGAACGGGCCCGAATCGTCTGCTGATCGAGGTGCTGGTCTCGACATCTGAGAGCCGCGAGCGTGCCAGTCCAGCCCGTGCGCCCGCTACTCGGCTCTTATCCTGTCCCCACAGAGACAACAAACTGGTATTCTAGCTCCAGAAACCACTTTGAGTATGTCGGTTTCTTAATTTTAGTTTTTTTCTTTTTTTTTTGTTCATTTGTATTATCTGTGATATAATAACGGTTTATTCAATTTTTTCTTATTTTTCAAAAATATTTCTTTTAATTGTATAACTTAAAAAACTAACAACCATTACCGTATACTTTTAATCAAAAGCCACCTGTCACGGCTTAAAAGCGAAATCGTGCGGCCCAGGCCTAGGTTCACGCAACACACGATAGTGCTGAAAGCCCCGCTGTGGCTGCCATGGTCCAGCGCTGGGAAGATCTCGCATACGTACGAGAGGAGAGGGCACCTGTGCGGCTATGCTCGACCATCTACGCCTACACGCCGCGCCAAAGCTGAGTGGAACTGTCGCGGGGATGGGAGCCCGCATGGTTGGACTCCTGTCCCTTTTGCCACGTTACGACGCGACGCGAGTCCAAATCTGGATGATGGATGGATGAAGTTTTCTTTAGTCATGCCAGGATACAGGAAGTCAGGAACGAACAAACATGATTAGTACCAAGAGCACGAACATAGTTAAGACATACTAAATCATCCTGGTAGCCAGAGAAGGACGTCGAAGCTGTTCGTCAAGCCTGCTCCTGTCGCCGACGCTGATCTCTAGCCTACTTCCGCCGCCAACTTCCCTCTCCAAACTGCTCCCGCTGTCGACGCCCCTCTCCACTACAACTACAGTGCCAACCCTCTCCGCCAACACAGTAGGGAGGCCGAATGCGCAGGGGGAGGAGCGGTGGGAGAGGAGACGGCAGGGAGAAGAGGGGAGGGGAGGCGACGGTGGCGAGAGTGGAGTTGGGTGAGGGGAGAGGTTATGACTTACACAGAGTTATGAGAGGAGGTGGTTGTATATGTATTAAATGCATGTAGAGTATGGTTTGCGAGACGTTTTGCGTTTTGCGTGGCGTCGCCATGGCGTCCTGGAGCTAAGAGGCACCGTGGTCATCAACTACACCATGACAACCATGTCACCATCAACTACACCATGACAACCATGTCACCGATGCACAAGATCGCAATAATACAACACTGCATACAGAAACACCAGTATCAAGAACACAGTGTCAACCTAAGATTTCTACTAAATTAGGCTAAGAGAGAATGGGATGCACAACATTACTGATCCTCCCAAAGCTAAAGGACGTACGTGGCCAGTAGTCATCAGGACAGTTCATAATTTCTGCTCAGCAACTCATGGCTGAATCATCTTCTTGATACCGGCATTTTCTATCAGCAATCAGACGGTCAACACTAGGTTCCAATGTGGAAGCATGGCCGCCAAATGCCTTTTCAGTCTAGTCGCCTAACCTATCTACTCGGGACATTTGCAGTCATCGCAGTCTCTCAGCAACGCCAACAGGAATTGGTAGCGGAGATCTCTGATAATCTGCAAAGGATGGAGGCCCATTGTTCGTGACCTTAGTCATCTGGTCAGTAGACCGAACAAGACTATTTTGCTGCAGTAACTGAACAAGTGACAAAAATATGTCCATCCTTGTGACGTCCCTGCTTGCCTGAAAATAATATCACCGGCATACACTTCAAAACAACTAGTAAAGCTAGACACGCGATATGTTAAAGATGGTTTCATTCACTACCTCAACAAGAAACCGTGCCCATATCTTACTATCACGGAGCTCCATCAGTCCTTTCAAGATTGTTAGACCAAATAGACGTATGTTGTCAGCTATCTCTAGAAAGAACCCCCGCTCCTCGCAGAGCATCTGTAAATTAAGAGGGCAAAATGCTAGTATTGTTATTCTGCATGGTGACAAGAGGCAGTAGGTCGCACTTGTAAAAATCCAGTTTACCTCAATAAGCATCTGGCCAGGCGGTGCAAGATCCTCGATGATTATTGGGCAAACCATAGTTTGCCCAGCAACCTCGTAGGCCCACGTGGCACCTCCATCTTTGCCAGTACTTGGCTTATCTTTCAAGACAAGGCCACTCTCTTTGCCGATCATCTTAACAACAATGAGAAGTCAGCATGTGTAGAGCTACAGGAATTTTTTCTAAGATAACACTTCAGCTATACAAGGTTAATATGCATACATCCAAGAGAGCATACCTTTGGTTCATCAGATTGCTTTATTTTCTCTGCATACTTGGTTACACTTTGTAGAAAAAGCATGTGCTTGATTGTTCGGTCCAGCAAAGCATCAATGCTACACTGTTATATCAAAGATGATAGAAACTGAGGGGTCAGTTTCGATGAAGGGAAACGTAATGAACTGAAATAGTGTGCGTCATTGATTATTACCTTTGCACCATTGGGGACAATCTCACGTAATTCTTTGACACGATCTTGTATCTGTTGTCGGTCTTTTGGTCTAGGCCGGGTGCTCTCACCTGGTTTAGCTCTTTTCTTGGCAATCTTCATTCCCTCGGGATTGTTCGGCTGATTGTTCTTGGAATTTCCTGTGTTAAAACTGCAACTGTCATCAACAGATATATTTGCTAGTGACACTGAAGTTGCCTTTGAAGATCCATTTTGCGCATTTTCGGATGTATAGCTACTGGAAGGAAAGACCAATGGCGGAACTTGTGCATTGTTTGCTGTCAGGCAGTCTTGAAAATCAAGGCTCGGTAACTGATAATCTGAAACACAGCCAGCTAAAGCACTAGCTTTAGCCGCACTTGGGCTACATGCTGCAGCTACATGCACATCACCACTGACATTATCATTGGCACCAAGGAACTGTTCGACTGCAGATATGGAAGGCAATCCCCTTGCTCCAATTGATAATGGATGGTTGCTTGCCAGTTCTGTAACAGACTCTGAGGCTGTGCCACCTAAATTTGGGAGGTTTCCTGCTAGTAGCACATTGTCATCCCACCAATCTCGCACAAGAGTGTTAGCGCTCAGATCAAACATCATACTCTCTAGCAAATCACTATTTTCATTGATTCCGTTCATGTTACAGTCTGTTGTTCCCGCGGTAGCTTCCTCAAATGGTCTATAAGACAATTCAGGGTCTGCACAATAAGTCTCGCTTGTTAAGTCATTGGTATCCTTCACCTGCAATAAGTCACTTTGAACGATAAGAGATTCTTCATGAAAGAGAACAGTTGGACCTTCTCCAGGATCAGGCACCAGAGATTGTTCATACACGAGGGCATGGTGTGGTGTGAAGCAATTATCTTGGATTTCAGAAACACTAGGGGCACTACTCAATGATATAGATTTACACAGCAATTTCTCACTCTCAGTTTGGAGGCAATCTTTGCTTTTTCCAGATACTGTAGTACAAGATGATGAGAAGCCAATGCCAGAATTCGGAGAGTTGCTGCAGGTGTAAAGATATGGGGAATACTCTGGCATGTTCTGATCAGATGACACCTCTGTTCTCTGAAGATTGTTCAGCCTTTTGTATGCTGAAATTACTCTAGCAAAACTAGAGTCAGGCTCTTTACTAGATTTGACTTGCAATGGAGTTCTCGCACCAATATTTTGGTAAAGGAAGTTGCTGAACTTATCAAATCCTTTAAACTCATTTATGGACTTGGAGTTTACTGGCATGGCCACCGTATAAGGATTAAGACTAGTGTCGCCACTTCCGTAGGAGGTCAGATCATTTAAAGATCTTTGAGGGTTGCTTGAAAAACAGATTGAACTCCTTAGAGATTCTGTTCTCTCTGTATTCTCCTCAAATTTCTCACTTTTCAATGGGGTGACCTTGTTATGCACAAGAATGCCATTCATAGATCTCATAGAACTGAGTATAGATTGCTCAGTGCATGCAAGAGTATCTGTTTGGGTATACACTGTTGAAGGATCATTTGAAGTGCTTGTCATCTGATCAAACATATTATTAACTTGATTGAAAAACACCGAGTTCTTAAAAACCTGGCGAAATGTGAAAATTAGAGTCAGCTTCCAAGATTGTACTCATATAGGTATGCCCTGATAAACTATCAGACAAAACTAGCCTATCGGCCCGCTCAGTTGTACGGTTTGGTGTAGTATAGTATACTTTTACGCAATTCCATATTGCAAAATTTATATTTTGCATTCTAAATTTGAATTTGGGATATTTGATTTCATATTTTAATTAGCAAATTTTATTTTGAGATCTCTATTTGGGATACTTGAATTTGGGATATGTGTTAAAGAGAGGATTGGGAGGTGGGACCATCGAGCAAATTTACACTCTCCACCTTTGAATTAAACATAGTGCCACCTATTTCTTTTTTTTTCACATTAATATATCTCTAAACCAATTATCAAATCTAAGCCTTTAAAATATGATCCACCAAATTAAGGGTTTGATGTTTTTTAGATCTTTTTAAATTAATATATCTCTAAGACAACTATCAAATCTAAGCCTTTAAAATTAGTCATTAGGGTCCACCAATTTAAGGGTCAGATGCTTTTTTTTGTAAGAATTTCTAATATATTTCTCTTTTTTCTTAGTAGCTGTTAAAGACCTGTCATCGACTTTTAATATATAATAGATAGCTAAGTTATCCACCACAAAACTCAATGTCTTCACTTTTAATAATATATTCAGTAGCAGATTCTCAAGAAAGCTTTTTTTTGTTCTGTATGCTCTCCCTTGAAAATATGGAATATGTTCATATATTTTGTTAAGAAGCGAGATCAAACATGAAATTGAGTTTGGACTTGGCGGTGTCATATTATCCATAGATGCTTGACACAAGGCCATGTAACAGTGTTATTATTGACAATTGACTTAAGGGCATAAAGATTGTATTTTCTAATATTTTAGGTACTAACCTTTTGCATGGAACCAAATTGCACCACACCCTGCAACTGGAGAGGTACAACAGCAATAGTCTGCAGATAAAGTGCCACTTTCATTGACCAATTTGGCATCCACAAAGATAAACAAATACTTCAAGCTGGTCCCATGAGTGAAATGGTCATGCTAATGTAGTTTTCTCAGGAAAGAATACAAGAAAACACTAACCTTTATCCCATTGAGGGACTGATGTTGCAACCAAGTATAGCCCTGAAAAAAGGAAGCATTCCGCTGTTATAATCAAGAAGGGAAAACTACCTTCATACTACTGAAAAAAAATCACAGCCGGGGTGGAAACAACTTTTCTAAAAAAAAGTAACACAAGTATAATTAAAGAAACAAAGAAAGAGAGAACAGCATAAGTGAGAGAACAGCATAAGTGCAATTGTGACAACTCAATAGGTTCTTCAGTTATCTGTATTTGTCAATCACCATATGTCCCAGCCAAGGATAGAAATATCGAAACCGGTGCAAAACCAGGCAGGTGGGCGATAATGGTAACCGACTGGTTACCATAAAACCCGA
Organism: Melocanna baccifera; assembly: GCA_036346265.1. NCBI lineage: Eukaryota > Viridiplantae > Streptophyta > Magnoliopsida > Poales > Poaceae > Melocanna > Melocanna baccifera. Next base: position 7,260,714 of record CM070685.1, read on the forward strand.
AAAAACCTGAATGAAACTCACTTATCAAATTTGAATTTGAGCAGTTTGAAAACTGGTAACTATTCCGGTTACCAAAAAACCAGAAAAACAACTTAAAAACCGTTAAAAATCGGAAAATGCTAGAGAAAATCTAGCACAAAATGTTGAGACTATTATATTTATACATATTTAGTTGATACAATAGATAATCTAGAACAAAAATGCCTAAACCAACCCAGGAACTGCAATTGTAACTACCGGGATTTCGACCAATTATTCCCTCCCGATACCCATCGGGATTTCCGGTAACCGGTGGCCAGTAACCGCTGGGATTTCTATCCCTGGTCCCAGCCTATGAAGCTAGAGCCTAAATGGTCTGTTTGACATTCTTAATTTTATTTATTTATTGTGCGAGAAGAAGAGAACAACACATTTATACCTGAAATAAGTCTTTGTTATCTGCATGGCTTAACTGATCCAATCCAAGGCAGGTATCATCAAAAATCCATTGACACTTTCCGCTTACCATAGCTTCCCCTATGATGCTGAAACGGGAGAAGGTAGGTGTTATTAATTACTAAGGGGAAAAAAAGAAGCATGTACCAAATTTATTGACTCCACAACCAATGGTGACATATACACACAGTTTATAGAGAAAAATGATTGTAAAATCAAACTAACTAAATAAGAGGCGTTCGTGTTTAGCTTGGGCATAAAGATATCTTGCTCCAAAAATTAGATTCTCACCGCTCCTTTGTTTAACAAATCGAATATCATCACTCTCCAGGACGAGTTAGGATTTAGTTAACTAGATGTTTTATTCAAACACTGTTAAGAAAACACTTAAATAGGAATCATGACAAACGGTAAGCAACTGATTAGATTTTCTCTATGAAGCCAACAAATCCTACGAAGCGTTCAAGACTACCGCCAGGAAAGCACATATCCTATTGAGACTGAAGGTAACTCTGAACGCCCTTGTATCATCAGTATATCAAGATAAAATGACCAAAGATAACTAAGTTGATCTTCATCTTGCCATACCCTTCCCCAACAATATGGACTTGATTATGCATCTCCTCACCCACTTTTCTAGCCTCATCTTCACAGTAGTACTCCCCTAATGTCAGCAACCTGGCATTAAACATAGCACCTGTCATGTCAGTATTCTCATACAGATAGGAGCAAGTCCCTAGAATGAAAAGTTGCACACAACCAATGGAAGTAACAAAACAAAACAAAATAGGAATCAAAAAGCAAAAGTTGGACAACGAGTGACTGGTGCATCGCATTCAAAAGTAAAAGAGACACCCAAAAAGAGGAGACACACCTTCCTGTCAATTTGATGGAATCACAGTGTTTTGTTCAAAAAATATAAGAAAAGGAGGAATCTTTTTACAGCCCACATCCTATCATTCAAAGAAAGAAATAGAGGGAGATAAGATAACTCAGCCACCCTTCCCAAATCCAAGGAAATAATTAGCAATGGACACTTAGTTTTCTTTTCTGTTAACTTTTCTTATGGAAATGACATGAAAAAGTAGAGATTTTGATGAAAAAAGAACACACTACACTACAGTAGCAGCTAAAAGAACACACTACTCCTTGTTCGACATAAGAAATGAACAGGCCGGAACTTTAGAGAACCGTGGCAATAGTACCATCTTCCGTTCATGTGGTAGTATGTAAAAGTACCACTCACCAAACAAACAAAGTAATATAAATAGCACTACGAACTTCTGGTCTGAAACCGGCCCATGGATTTCGAATTTTCGATTATTTTGCCTTGCTGGTTAATGCTTATAGTGTGACTCCCCATCTCACATTTCTTGGAGGAAAAAAAAGTGGCACTGCAATGTGAAGTAGGCAAAGAAAGAATAAGAACAAGAAAGCATTCCAAATTTCCAACCAACTGGAGGCTAACTAGCCAGCGGCCAGCCGAACGAGGCAATTACAGTCTACGAACGTCTACTTGCACCACGAGCCACCTATGAAGCATGAAGACCAAATCGGTCAGTAATCACACGACTCACCGGGGATCCAGAGGGTGGGAGCGCCAGACGGCCGCGTACGACCAGCCTCCGCCGCGGCAGAGTGCTCCTAGCGCCGCCTCCATCGATCGCGGGAGATTGAGGGCGAGGAACGACGAAAACGGGGAGCAGAAGTTTAGCGAAGGACGTTCAAACGTTGGGGAGTGGCGTGATAAATAATGAGGTGTGTGGAGAGAGAGATCCAGTCCGGCGACGGCATTGAAAAGCGGGGTGGTTTTTGGTTTTACCCTGCCGAGGAGAGATCATTTTTACTTAGAACGGTGGTAAAGCAAAGAGCGGTTTCTCTTCTTCCGCTCTCTCTCTTCTTCCACGCGTTAAGGTCCGTTTGAATGGCTGTATTGGCATAATAGAACTTGTTTTTCAACGGAATTGATACGGTTCGGACATCGGATGCCGGCCCACTTCTCGGCCTATGGGATTCCATTACAGTAGGAGCACTATATCCATATAGTCATAGCCTTATCTATAGTAAGTTGGTGGTTGGTACGACCTCCCTCCTCTCTTCTCAACCATCCGATTTGATTTAGATCATTCGTCTCTCTCCTCTTCTCTCTCTCAGGACACAACCGCCCACCTCCTCCATTTTTCTCATCTCCTCGCGTATTCTGGCCACCTTTCTCTCTCTGTCGCTTGCTCTCTAATGTTTTGATGTGTGAAGTTGGCCAGACAGTAAGTTTTGTCTTATTATTTTTATGACTTCGTTGCAACGCACGGATCTCTAACTAGTAATAGTAAAGATTTCTCTAATCTTACAAACTCCCAAACACATCTTTCTCATAACTCTATCATTGCCCCCTTTCTTCCCATTTCCTCTCCTCGTCGGCTATCGTTCGACAGAGCAACACGCCGACTAGGCTTGCCTCTTCTTATCGAAGCACACCATTACCAAGAGCCCACCACACCTATTGAATTTAGACGCCCCACCGGCTCCATGAACCCTAGGTCACCACAAGATGTATTCAAGCAGCCAGCGGCAGCGCCCCCTGGCACCTGCTAGCCTCCTAACCATGGCAAGGTTAAGGCTTGGGGAGGAGGAACTCGACAGGTTGACAACTTTTGTTGGACTTGGTGATCTTATATATCTTACTGAAACTCTTATTCTCTACCCTACGTTGCTACGTGCTCACGAGCAATTTAAAAATGTTGCGACGGTTATTTTTAAATGTTGCGACTGTTATTTTTACCTTCCCATCGCCCGCCACTGCCGCACTCGAGGCCTCGCCGCTACCTACCATGGGAGGTAGTTGTTGTTATGTTGCAATATTTTAATTTCATGTGTGCAACAATCAGTAACAACTAGTGCAACATTAAAATTTTTATCAAACACTTTAGTTACATACAGTGATTAAAATTGTTGTACACATGGTTTTCAAATATTGCATCGGAGCGTCCGATAGGAAAACTCCCATCAGACGTATGGGCGCTAGCACAACCCTTTTTTATAGTATCTAACTTTTAAATAGAGTGTCTTTTTAATATGAGATCTATCAGCTGATTGTAGTACATATTGTAGTGATTTCATTTATATTGACCAAAATCGCACGTAGATGTCACTATTTACAAGTTTCTTCACAAGTTATTACTATTTATAAATCAAAACCAAAAGCCAAAGTCAACAGCTAATCTGAACGGGTCCGTAATATTTTGTTTTGCAAATTTAACTATGTCACGTGAAATTGTTGCTACATTTTAGACGGGTCCTAAAACGTTCTTATGAAGATTTGATAGAAACTTTATGAAACAAATATCGTTTTCCATAATTTTTTGTGGAATTCCCACACTTTAAGCTGGCATTAAAAGATTGACCTTGACAACAACTTCATTTTATTCCACTAGGATTAAGGTCATGTTAATCCACCAACCTCAATGGTCTTTTTATTCTATGAGAGTAAAAACAGACTAACCAAACCTGTGTTTTTCTAACTAAAGCGACAACCTTTTCCTGAAAAGAACAGACCACTAATTCACACCTGCGTTTTTCTTCAACCTCTACTTTTTTTCCCAAAAGAATTATTTGATTTGGACGGTCAACCATGTCTTTTACAGCTTTATTATCAAGGCCTGACGGTGTGTCTCTCCTTCCTAGTATTTTAAAGTCAAGGTCTATTTATTTAACTCCAATTTATGCGCAAGGACATTGCCATGTCCCTTGTCCGAGTATGGAAGCTGTCACTTGCATAGTTCTGTTGTTTGTGTCAACTGTGAACTGAACATTTGAATGACTTCGGGCCACGAGATTTTCCCATTTTTCTTGCCATCTCGCTGGTACATTGCACCTGCTCAACTCTAGTTATCAAATAAACAAAACACATTGTCCAAAAGAACCAAATTAAGCAGGATGAGTATGAATGGTTTGGCAGGGAAAATGGGAAAGGGGACACATCTCTGCACAAGTCCAACCCCTGTACATCGATGTGCATGCATCATGCATGTGCTACCCATCTTTCCCACATGACCCTTCGGTTTGTGCGATCGAATTGAGCAGCTTTGTTTTGTGGGGATTAACCTAAACTGCGCACCATCCCCGGCCATCTCTCTCTTCTTTCCCAAAAAAGTTCAAGGAATCATCTGTTCACATAGGGGCTAGGGCATGTAGAACTGTAGACGTATGAGCGCAGGACAGGGGTGGCGGCACAGACCCACTACTCCCCAAACTACCCCATCATGGTCTCATGGATATGTAGTGCAAATTAAACCCCACACAATTGTGGGAATCTTGACTAAGATGATCGCCATCTGCGCAAACCATAATGCATGCATGGAGATTCCCAAACATTCCATTGGCCAATGGCCTGCTGGGTTGTCCCTGGCTCGCCCACTGACCCGATAAAAGAGTAGTATGTGCCTACATTTGTGTGGCTTTACAGATGGCTTTCTGCTTGGTTTAGCTATGGCTAAGAGGAGAGGATCATCGTAATGTTCTTGCTAACCCAAAAATATATACGTGGTTACCTATGATGCAGAGCGTAGGACCGATGCCGGTAATCAGAGTGGTAAATGATTTCTGAATTTTTTTTCTCTAAAGGTATTCAAAATCTTCACTTGGTAAAATCTTGTGTGTATGAGACGTAACACTTAGTAGTATTCTCCAAAGCTTGTGTACATCACACTTGGTAGTATTCTCCAAAGCTTGTGTTGCATGCATGAGACGTCATTAGTGATGATTGCCAAGGAGCGGTGTCCACTACTGGAGGCTATGGGTGTGTTTGGTCTGTGACCAAATCAATCCTACTAAAATTTGGCTGCTAAAATTTCGGATGTCTACAATTTAGCCAATGATATGACCATACAGCCACGGATTTGCCAAAATTTTGGCAATCATCTAAACAAGGACCAAATTATTGAGGCTAGTCAAATATTGATCGAGTTGATTTGAGCATAAACCAAACACACCCTATATCTGCTAATCTACTGCGGTGCTACTGAATAGATCAAAGGACTGCCACCATTTTCGGCACGAAGCTGGCTCCTACGCCTATAATTTTGTCTCCTGATGAAGCTTTCCAACTTCCAAGTATTCCCGGGCAAGCTTGGTCAATGTCTCAATGACAGCCAAAGGTGTCGCCTTTTCGCTTGAGCTTTCATTCATTCCCGTTGTATTTTGTGGCGTTAATATGGTCAGGTGATCAGGTCTGGGTGCTTTGAGGAGTTCGATCAGACTTCGCTTATAAAGTAAAAGTAATTAGATTGATAAGTTCTATCAGAACTCATTATTCGACTAGTATACGATTTAAAACTGGTTAGGATTTCAGATTGGTTGTGATAGATCTGCATTAGACATAGACGTGGCTATTCGAGACACTTCCAACTATAACTCTTTATAGTCTTCTACTAGGATTTTGCTTCGTCTCCGCGTAGGGCTCTGTTCCAATTAGAACTCAATTCCTTCATCGTTCGAGACTATTATTTTTAAGGCTATTTTTATACTCCCTGTAAGCCTTTCGGTAGAGACTCATGCATTGCTAATGCACATGTAATACACGAAGAGCGTTTTATAACTTCTTCTCCATACAGTGATTTCGCCGATTACGTATTTGTGATTTTTTTTTCTCAAAGAATTTTTCCCATAAAATTTTGGTCTCGTATTTGCTTATTATTCTTCATTTTTCGTATCTTGGCTAGTCAATTCCGCAACACATCCCCTCCCTGTGAAACGAATTGATCACAACGCATCCCCTCTATCAACCCACTCCCGGGGAATTACAGAAGTACATGACTGAAACAGCCTTAAAATAACTGCAAGCGGCATGGTTATGTCTTTTCCCTTGTGTGTGTGTGTGTATCAATCCACTTTTCTTCTATGTTCGAACAAGTAGGACCATCTCGCCTAAAATTTGAAGACACTCGCTTTCAAGTGCTGAGAGGAGTCTTTAATTATATTCAGAAGTCTGGACTCTGAAGCATCCACTTCATCATATGTGCCACGCGTACAAGGATGTGAAACAAGCTATTTTGCAGCTGTAGTTCAGGATATTTTTACACTGCATTTTCAGGGCAGAGCTTTTGGCCACTTAAGCTCGCACTCGCAGTGCTTTGCCTGTATAACTGCCGCGTAGAAACTTTGCGTGGCTACTTTTCTGGCACTTAGCAATGGATTTGCTCGGTCCACTCAGATATTATATACATCCATTAAATCATTCCTGCTCCGATCAATTACACATTTTTGGATAAACAATCGTTAGTTGATAGTCGATAAACGCATTAGCATGCTAGTGCCTACTTGATCCGATCTCTACCAGCAGATCTATTATATATTAAAAGTAGATTACATATCTTTTAGAGTTGCTGAGAAAAAATAAAAATATGTTAGAAATTCTCACAAAAAATAAAGCATCTAGCCTTTAATTTGGAATATCCTAATTTTAAAGGCGAAATTAGGTTTAAATTTAATAACTGACTTAGATATATAAGGATCTATATATATCTATACTAATTATACACATAGGCAAACATTTAGGTATCAATCTGGCAGACCCGAGTTATAATGGCTCAGATTAAAAGAAAGAATTTATGTCAAGTACAATCCAAATTAAGAGAAATGTGGAACAAAAAATAAAGAAAAATTAGCAATTTAATTTTTATACAACCTCTAAAGTAACACACATAAATAACTAAAATTAGCAATAATAATTAAACAAGAATTAGCATATTAAAAGAAAGAGTCCATATATAGTACAATCCAAACTAAGATAAATATGGAATTAAATATTAAGAAAAATTAGCAATTTAATTTCTATATGACTTCCAAAGTAACATCCATAAATAACTAAATTCACAATAATAATAATAATAACAACAACAACTAGCAAATTAAAAGAAAGAGTCTATGTCAAGTACAATCCAAATTAAGAGCAATTTGGAATTAAAAATGATGAAAATTTTGTAATCCGATTTCCATACGACGTTCAAAGTAATATTTGTAGAAAAGAGATTTCCTACACACACACACACACACACACACACACACACACACATATATATATATATATATATATATATATATATATATATATATATATATATATATATATATATATATATAGGAAAAATATTTTTACACCGGTGTAATTACACCCACCTCTAATATACCACCTAAACGAACTTGAAATACTTCTTTATCACTTTAGCTATACTCATATATTAAATATAAGATACTCCAATGTGAACCACATGAAAAAATTGCAAGGGAGTTCATAATTTTTAGCGTATTTTATAAATACCTTCATATACGTACATAAAAATGAGTATGTCTAAAAAATATACATACCACCTCTGAAAAATTATTCATACCACCTAGATGAACTTAAATACTCGTATACTATACATACATATTCTCCGTTACGCGAGATACTCCCTACACACACACATTAGGAGTCTGTCCTAATGTTTGCCTTAAAAAAAGTGCAGATATATACACCGAAGCTCATCCGAGCAAATGGATGGTGCATTTGTTAGAGGTGGGGTTACAAATTGAGTTATTTGGACTAGACTAGCAAGTACAAGTTAATATGCGCATACATCGGAAGTACGTATAGTGACATCAGATCAGGCTTGTCGTAGCTGCTTTGAAGGCGATCCATTTGAAGTGGTGCTACTGATGGCAATCGGCGAGACAGCGACGGTAGCTGTCGTCGCTCGCTCACCGGCAAGATCGCCGGCTCCATGCAGACGATGCAGGCACACAAGCGCGCGGTAGTGCTTGTCCCTATGCCGTGGTCACGTCGTAGCGCGGTGCACGTACGTACGTTCAAACATGTCGGCTCTCGAATATCGCATCGACAAGCTAGCTAGCTAGGTTGACAGAATGAAGATAAGGGGAGGAACTGAAAGGGATCGAGTTGATTCCGATCGGTGGATGCTAGCATTTGGAAGGAGGTTAATCTGGGACCATGCATACATATCAAATTGGCAATTTGGCACATCTTTGCTCTTAGACTGTTTCTGTGGGTAGGGATGAACCAACCCGGCCGTCATGGTTAGGAGAGGGATGGATCGGATGTGGTGTCATGCATGGTGAACAACTGAGCACGCCCATCCAGATACAACGATGCGTACGTCACGCGATCCACGCGTGCGTTTGCGCTTCTTGTGATTCGAGAGCAAACGAACAACGGGAACAAGCTATGCATGCAGCGGTGCGCATGCACGCGCGCAGCATGGCTCGACCGATGTCTCTCCGAGGAGCAGCCGTACCTGTGAACAGTTTATAGTAGTACATGGCCAACGATCTTACAGGCTGTTTGGCTGAGAAATAAGGCTGCTTACTGCGATCGCCCGCCGTACGTACCTATGGATCCTTCTAGTTGTTTTGGCATAGATCGACTTCTCGGTCCATCACGGCGCTGCTCGATGCTCAATCGCTCATGCTGTGCTGTGCTGTGCTGTGCGCGCCAGCAGCCGGTGTTTCTCCCGTGGGGCTGTGGAGAGAGGACCATCGAAAGGGAAAAGGGCAAGCGATAAACACCAAGATTTTTTGGGCCGGAATTGGACCACCCGACGCCATAGCCGGGGGATGGATCGAGACGTCGAGCAGTGTCTTAGATTACTGGGCACTCAATCGGCATGTGAACCTTTTCCGAAAAGGAGAACAAAAAAAGGGTATATGCTGAATCTAAAAACGAAGAGCGACCAGAGATCAGAAAGAACAAGAGAGATATTTACTCACACGGCGAAAAAAAGCCCATCTACAACAACGCCGCGCGGGCCAGATGCCCCAGTGGCACACGATACCTGCCTGGTTCCAGCCCAGCTCCACGCATTGCCGCCCAACGCGCGGCCCATCTCTTCCCACGAATCCCGACTTTTTAAAACGGCTTTTCTAGTCCGCATTTATTGTCTTGCTTTAAGAATAAGATAGAAGATAGTGGTTGCATTATGCATCCTGCTCTTTTCGCTTCCGCACGCGTACGTATCTCTATCACTTTTTCCATCACTCGTCCTCTCATTCTAAAAACCACTTCTTTCAGCTATTGCTATTTATTTTAATCAAAAATTATAAGGTATAACCAAAAACTATTAATAAAAATTAATACGAACGCTCCCTTACGTGGTTACTGGCTTACTGCTGTACGACCAATGGCTTTGCACGATGATATATACTCCAAAATCAACTTGTGGCAGGTAGAGGAACACACGTTGTAAGATTTTAATTCTACCATGTCAGACACTTCGCAGCAGTAAGCAGTACTAATTAGAAAATAAAAGTCTCTTTGAATGCAGTAACTAACAACATTATTCGTTGCATTTGCGCCTCATTCTTAAATACGGTACCATTACTGCTGTTTGCAGAACTGATGATCGGTGGACGGCGAGCACACCACTGGCCGGAGAGCAAATGTCAGATTCAATCCCCGTGAAGCTGACGAGTTCTCCTCTTTGAATGAAGCACAATCCTCCTGCGTTTTTGAGAGGGGAAAAAAAAGCTAACTAGTTAATTAGCTTCTTCGCCCTCCTTTCATCGTCCCTGCCGCTTTCCGCAGGACGGCAACTCGGCTCTGCCGCTTTTTACCTGATAGGCGGCTTGTCGTTTCGAAGTTGAAGCCGATCAGTGCTAGCTGCAGCCCTAACATGTTCACGTCACATTACACTACGATAAGTGCTCTCACTGCACACCCCCAACCATCGCTTACTTTACACGCTCCCTCAGGGTGGTGGAGATTTGGTTTGCTGACATTCTTTCGCGAAGTTGTCAAGATCGTCGAGTTGGGTGAATGGTGATGACCTAACTATTCTAGTATACTACCATTTGAGAAAACAGTGACTTGTCGTGGCAAACGCACAACCAAGAAGAGACCGACGAAGCCTTGTGCCTAGCACACTAGCTCCAGTCTCCGGCCGGCCGGATGGTTCGTACGTGCGTACAGGCAATGGCGACTTCTTCATGGATATTTAATCCAGGCTGCCCAACGTCTCAGGTTCTCTGACGACTTTCAAAGAAGGCAGCAGGTGAAGTACTCTTCACCGGCAGCTACAAGCCAAGAACGGACGCTGAAATTGAATAGCTGAATGACCAGAGAAGAGAAGTAGTCCACGGTAGTCCGGTCTCCGTATGTTTCTGGAACAACATACACGTGAAGAACTAGAGGAATCGATCTTCCTCCACGTTCTGGAAGCAGGGTGTGCATGCAATGAGTGCTGTTCTCTGAATTCATTGAGCTGGGACGGTACGGCACAGGACAGAACGACATCAGCTGCTTGAAGTTGAAGGCCGTGAGCTATGTCACCGTCAACTCAATATGAACGCTGATTAGGAGGCCAACAATGAGGTGCATGAAATGCACGGGACACGAACATGATGCGACCACATTTCGGACTCAGGCGCAGAGGCGGAGGGAGGGAGGACTGGCAGCTCCCTATGATCTAATTTTTACCACTATATCTCTTGGCGATGCATAAAATTTTATTTATATTAACTGCTATTTGGTCCTCTCATAGAATGTAATTTCACTGCATGGTTTGTTCGGCTCCCTTCGTCTTTAATTCCTGGCTGAGCAGATGACCCTAGTACTCTCCGCACGTGCGCGCATACGTTGGCATCGACAGTGGGGTCAAACGAAAACTAGTTTCCGGAGTCCGTTTCATTGTTAGGTCGCGGTACATTGCACAAAGGCACAGCGATCATTCCCACTGATCCTCAGTGCACGTAGGCAGAGCCATTGTGCTCGTGTGTTATGAATAGTTGGAGTCGGGGAAGAAAAGGTCGGTGAGAATGGCAAGACTTAAAAGGAGCGTTCGTTTTAGCGATGATTTTTGATTTTTTTAGTTGAAATTTTACTGTAACTGATTTGACTTTTTGAATATAATTAAATTTAAAAAAATGTAAAAATAGAAAAAATATGTTAGCCCATCACGGATAATACAAAAGAACATGGGAAAAACAGAAAAATATAAAAAAGTTCAAAAAATCTAAAAAAATTAAAAAAATGAATTACTGAATAGTAAAAAAAACTAAAACTAAAAAAAACTGAAACGAACGAGCCGAGTCTGAAAGTTCCATGGATCATGGCAAACTTTGTTATCATTTCCCATCGTAATCAGCCCGATATTTGAGACCGCAGACGCTAATTGACTATGCCATTGGGAGCAAAATGGTACGTATGCACTGCTGACGAGTACTGATGAGACGGAACTTGGCGGTGCCGCAGTACAAAATGTTCAGACAAGTTGTCGTTTACTTCTAACGTTTCCTATTAGTCTCTTGATGTTTTTCCAAGGGTACTATAAACATTACCTAAATATTTTTTTTCTACACTATCATTCAAATTTATGGTCGTTCCAATGGCCGTAAATTATCTTCTCTCAAAAAAAATCCTATTGGTTCTCCAATCTAATAGCTATAAATTTGAATGATTATTTTAAAAAAAATCTAGATAATGCCTATATTTTTCTAAAGGTGCGAGAGCAACCAATAGTCCAATATTAACATGTGGTTGGAAATAATGATCCCATCGCTTTTAACATTGTTATGTACGTCGTGGACATGGACATGATCGTTAGGTTTTCATCACTTCATCCAGTACTAGCTAGCCAATGCATCAATTAAATCGTTAGTTTAATGTATGTTGCCATTAATTTCTACACGTGTAGTGTAAAACAAATGTTTCAGTAAATTAAATTCTTCCATATATGCTAGCTCTTCCACAACAAAACTATTTGACCATACACAGGTCCTCAAAATCTGAACTTACCAACATCAGCAATTCAGCATAGTAAGCAAAGAGGAGTTCAGGGAGCGCAATCCACTGTGAAAATGTAACCTCTCACACCACTAGAATATAAAACTTGCTTAGAGTCCCGTTCTTTATAATTGTCTTTCTCGTACTGTGTAAACGAACTTCAAGTCAACATTGTGCACTCAACAGGAAGCGTCACAGCCTAGGTTTGGGCCACCTCCGATGTCGATCTGCAGTAAGAGTTTTGAAAAGTAGTTTTCCGAGGTAGGTTTTATTTTAACCTAGAGCGATTTACCTGCTTCTTTCTAGGCCATGGTTTACCTGTATCATGCAAACCTCCAACATTTACGTGCTTTCAAAGATCATCCTATATGTTTTACGAAAGATGTATGACATGTGTGGGTAATGAATTACTTGCATGGTATGCAATCTTAATGTCCACAGAATACAAAAGGCTCCGTCCTATAAGAGAAATGAGCTTAGCGCAACACGATATGGGATATAAACCCAATCCTAAAAGGGGAAAACCCATCCCTGAACAATCAAAGGAATAGAAGAAATATGTTTAGGCCAAGAGATACCGCTTCGATGATAGATTATGGTTCGCGTTCCTGTAAAGAGAATCTTTCTATACCGGATGAAAATGCAAAAACCCTACTGTGGAGGGCGGAGATGGCTTTCGATCTAAATCTAAGGCACGTAGCGTAAGATCGGTCTCATTTTGCTGCTTCTTTACCTTCAATAATTAATGCAGTTTGTGTATGCTTGTGAAAAGAAGCATTACGCGTTCACTGGTTAATATAAGATATTTTGTTGTTGATGTTGAGTAGCTTGTCCTTTGATTATGGACTTAAAAGTGAAGGACCCTTGTGTCTAAGGGTCCGAACGCTACAACCACTAGTACTTTATCGGCATATAGTTTGTCCGAAAAACTAGAGAACAGTATGTCGTTATTCTATCTTCCGATAATACATCTTCTGATTGTTTGATTTTATGTCCATTGCATGAATCCTAAAGCTTGTGTCTCTCCATCCATGAGTCTATGACTTGTCCGGTCAATCCCCAATTCCACATTGCACTGTTGTCTCTCTCTCTCTCCAAGCTCGTCGCCTTTAGATCCACTCACTGCTTCTGTTAGTAAGCGTTGACTAGTGGAGACCGGAGATACATATGTTTCACTTTCGGTGAGGGGAAATGACCATCACCTTGTAGGATGTTGCATACCTTACCGGCTTGTCATTACGAGGTTGTCTCATGTTCCACCTTCCAAATCAACAGACTGGAAGGCACGTCTCCTGCACCGATTTGGTCATCTCATTTCGAACAAGATTCATGCACAGACAATGCCCAGCAGATCGCCTGTAGAGGTTGTGAGGTCCCACATAGTTGCTTACTTGCTCTTCATGTTTGGTGGGTCCTGTTTTATATGATTTAAGGAGATTGGGTGTACTCTAGCTATATCTACATCGCTGAGTCCCTGGTCAACACCAAGCCTGATAAGGTCCCGCTGTACAGCTAGGGCTCGGCTGTGCTGTGCGTGACCTACATGGGTTTGTACAACTACTCGCAGTGTCCCACTGGTGAGCAAAACCTCGCCATTTGCTACATCTTGTTGCAGTTGTGATCGTGAGAGTACTTCCTTGTTGGTCATATGTACTTTCAAGTGCAGGTGCACCTGTATCATTTAGCGGCGTGATTCTACGGTGATGACAATGGCGATGACCCGATGGACGGACCCACCATGAGTACTCATTGGATTGCTAGCGAGCTGGGATAGTCCATAAAGAGACCACGCTGTGTACTCGAATTTTTACAACGCGTTCGAGACCTTGTACGAGGATAGCGTCATGTAGATAGTGTGGACCATAGTGTTCATATCTGAGACAATACCTTTAGGATTGTTAGAGCAATGTGAGCAGGACATGGACTACTGGCTTACGATTTGTCACCTCGTCTTCTCCCATACTGGCTTACGCCTCCAACAAGTCATGAGACAGTTTAGGCTTCTCCAGCAGGTGTCTGGATAATATGACTTTGGCAATGCCTTGCCCCCTCCCGGCAGCGCTGCGCCTGCTCCTACTGTTGCGTTCGCCTGCTCCTGTCGAGCTCCCTAGGTGCAGCAGAGGACAGGCATCACCGCAATGCCTTTCGATCTCGGAGAATGTGTTATTTTATAAAAAAAAAGTGTTCTAAGGTCAAATTTAAAAAATAGCTACAGTTACGAAATTCATGAACAGTTCAACAAAACGAGGTCTGCGAGCTGGCAGGTCGAGTAGTGGGGCCGAGGCGCGCGTATGCGACCCATAATGGGGCATGCGAAATGGTCAGTTAATCCTGTACGTAGAGTGCAAATTACGTAGGACCACCTTCTTAATTAAATCCAAGTGAATGGAATCGATCTGTATATGCATGCCACTGCCGGCCTGCCTGATTGAATACGAGTACCCATGTAGCAACAGCGAACATCATATTTGCATGCATTGGAGAATTGGAGAACCTTCGCTACCTTGTCCTGTCATCATGCACGCATTATGTTTGGTATTTTCGGACCGGTCTTATCTTCCCCGACCTGGACAAATCAAAATCGTGCAATATTTAGCGTGCGCATCATCTACGTACATATGTCAATGTTCACGTGTTGCATGCCAAACCTACTTACACATTTACGTTTCAAATCCAAAAGAAAAAATTACATACCAACTCAACAAACTTGCCGTGCTCATTTACTACACATGTATATCCTCTGTTACATCAGATATTCTCTACTCTAAAAAATATAACACATGGAGTTGCTAAGATTATCGTACCTCACAAAATAGAAAATATCTCAAATAACAGAAGTATATACCTGCAGCAATGAGTATATAAGATCGTCTAAATAGTATGCGTGCTTTTTTTAAGGTGAATGGACAATTTTTTGAACATATTTCTTTTTATGTATATATATAGGCACACACATAATATATATGTATACTCCCACCAATGATATACCACTTGAACACATAGAATAAGCGTGCGATCCTGACCGACCCAGTCAGCCAATCACCTCACCATCCTACCCCACGGACGATTACTAGTATTTATTAATTATGGTAAACTTACTATCATATGCACATCAAATTATCATCTGTAATTCATGAAGTTACTTATAGTTCTTACACGCGATAGACCCGCGCCCTCCTTTAGAAGCAATACCACATGTCGTTTTTTCTGGCATTTAGTGGGGTTGTTAGGTATGAAAAAGTTACTATCTTCTGAACATAAAGTTATCATCTATAATTTATCAAGTTACTTACATTTGGCAAAGTTACTATCTCATATGCAAAAAGTTACCATCTATAATTTGCAAACTTACTTACAGTGCTCACGTAATAACTTTCGGCATCAGAACATAACTTTCACATTGCAATGCTATGAAAAGTTATGATCTCCTGAACATAAAGTTATCATCGATAATTCATCAAGTTACTTATATTTAAAAAATTACTATCTCATTCAAAAAAGTTATCATCTATAATTTATAAAATTACACATCAACCGAGTTACACACGAACCGCACCAGGAAGCCAGGTAGAGACCTGCGTGTAGCGTACGCGCACGCGCTCATTAGCGCAATCATGTGTGTGTGTGTGTGCGCGCGCGCGTGTGTATAGTGGTGTTATTTTACTCCTAAACGTAAATAGCTTATTCTACATGCCATCTAGACAAGTGCGTCCAACCCACTCCACGTGAACCCACTTCGTATAGGGACCAAGCCAATTGGTGATACATAGCCAACAACCAACAAATATATAGGTTCTTTACTAGTACTAGAATGTTTTTTTCCTTGTTTTAGCTATAACTTTTGACTGGCTACTCCGATTTACGAATGGTTTTTACCGGTAGCGTACTGATAACGAGAGGAACAAAATGTTATAAGTATCACCAATAAAAATAAATGCATCTGTGCTATAATAAAAATTGATGGAGGATGCAGTAACGCGCGAAAAGGTTACAATAAAAATACTAGGCATATCCCAACATAGTAAAACCTCTATGTGTGTTTATTGGATAATTGTAATGAAATTACCAGACCTCTTTGTGTGCTTATTGCACTTTTGTTACA
Organism: Melocanna baccifera; assembly: GCA_036346265.1. Taxonomy (NCBI): domain Eukaryota; kingdom Viridiplantae; phylum Streptophyta; class Magnoliopsida; order Poales; family Poaceae; genus Melocanna; species Melocanna baccifera. The sequence continues at coordinate 7,277,021 of CM070685.1, forward strand.
TATTTAATATAACTTTTTAATATTTACTGCATCACTAAAATAGATATTCTACAACCTCTACATATATTTACTGCACCATTACAAAAGACTTTTATGATCTTATTATGCATTTACAAAACATGTACGGTAGATTTACTGTAACCTCCTTCTGCATTTACATGACCGTTACAAGATATTTACCATGAGTTCATTCTACCTTTAATAAACATGTACAATAAATTTGCTACTACCTCTTTGTACTTTTATTGCAATACTACAAGAGATGTATTACATCTTCTTTTCTTTTGGAAATTACTACGATCTTATTTGTTTGTTGCACCTTTACAAAACAGACAGTATCATGCTTAAATCTTAATATTACTACACTCGTTATGTCTTTACTATGTCTTTATCGGAGATTTATTGCCACACTGAGTAAAGAGGGGCGGGTAAGGAGAGAAACGTGGATTGATTGCAAACTTTTAACGATAATATCTCCTACACCATTTATCTTATTTATAATCCGTTTGAATCATTTTACTAAAAAAAATGTCTAACAAAAAGCGATGCATAATGAATATATGTTAACTCTGTAAAAAACGGATTACTACAACGAAAGTTCAGATTTACTGTCCCTAAACTAGTCATCTGAACACAAAAAATGTGGGTGGAGAGCGATGTAAGGGTTGGCAGAGGTGGAAGGTGATGGATTTTCTTTGACCAGCCTTTGACTGGTGGAGTGTAAAATAACTTGTGAAATTTAAGCATTGCGAAATTTACCTTATCTTACATATATGTTGCTCTTTTGGGAGGAAAATTGGTCACCAAAAAACTATTTAAGTAGTTTATGTGGAGTCAAGGGGACGTGCGTATCCTCCTTTTGTTGGGCTCTACAAGTGCTGCTACCACGCATCAGATCGATCATAGCTAAGCAGCAGTAGCACACATGCATATCGTGTTGCTTTGTTGGTATAGTTAAACCCATGCAATTCCTCTTGACTGTTACGATGCATAATTTGATAATTCAGCTGGGGATCACATTCTGAAAGCCTGAAAAATGCAATAGATTTGGTCCGGGCTCTGGTCATTGTTCAATCCCTGAATGGCCAAAGAGCGAACGAGATCCACAAAGGCAAATGGATAGAAGATTAGGTCTATTTTCTTAGTTAGGGGTATAAGAGGTTAGGTCTTCGGCACGATTAGGACGCGCGCAAGATGGTATTTTTAGTGGCTGATTGCTACAGCTGGTAGCTGTGACCAACATTCAACAATCATCGTCCCAGCAAAAATAACATGTCCAGCCCTGACGCCTGACATAAGCAGCATCCTCGCCGGTTAAGCGCGGGTAAATTAAGTAGCCAGTTGAATAAACTCAAACCTAAATTGCTACTAGCTAGTTCTTGTAATCCTATTTGGAAACGCAGGAAACAGAAGGCAAAGAACACCTAAGCCTTTAATTAACGTTTGAATGAAGTTGTATCGTACGTACGTCTTTGTGTATTGCAAACTGCAAATATTTTGTATCAATAAATTGGACAGATTTGTATTTGTATTTTCATTTTACTATGGTTTCTCCAAATGATATGCCAGGACGGCACGCCATTAATATTTGAATGAAGCAGCCCGCCTTTACGCGCGCTCTAAAGTCTAAACCAATCCGACGATCTCAATTGATCCTCTGGTCCAAAGTTATAATGTGAAACATATGATCCTCAGCCTTCACTAATCTAAAGCGACGTCGTGTGTCATGAGCTGAGAGCAATAAAACATACGTATATAATACAATCCTGCTTAAAATGTGAGCCCAACAGAATAAAAAGGAAAGAAAACTTGTGGCGTCGATCGTGCGATGATCTTATCAAAATGCAAGCAGATTACGCTAGTTAATTATGTTCGGTGAGCGCAAAAGCTTTTCTACCCACCTACAAAAAGAAGACCCACTAATCGTTTAGCTAAGTATGGTTAGCGTCTCACCCAAATTAATCCTCATATCTTATGACCCAACCTACAGGCACATTACAAGCACCCATGGCAAACCGACCTGACACGTGTCATTACTTCACGACAGGAACGGCGCCTACATGGAGCCACACAAGTGACCATCATTTGACAAGTCACGCGCCACGCTGTATTTTCCGTGTTTTTACGTAGATTTAGTCCGTACATTTAAAACGCATATATATCATGGAAACTTTAGCCCACTACAGCGCCTCAAAGTTTGACAACTCGATATAGCTCCTTTGATTGCGCCAAGTTTGGTAGGCGCACAAGCCAGAGAAGGAAGAAAAACAATATACTTTAGGTCTCTCGAATCACCTGTCATGCGGCGTACGCGACTTGGCTTTCTAGTTAAAGGAAGTACGTGACAGTAATTAAGGTGTAAATGTGACAAGTTAAGTGGCTGGCAAATGTGATTATTGGAATGGAGCCTGACTGACTATATTAAGTACTAGCTACATAGGCGTGGCGGCACACCACGTCAGTCAATGTGTATACCAAAGCAAAAGAGTCGACAATTCGCAGCAAAAGGAAAGTGTATGGATTTTTTCAAAAAAAAAAATCGAGGGTCTTTTCGTAATAGGAGAGCAGAAAAAAACCCAGAGGTTTTTTTGAAAAAAACCTAGAGGTTTTTTGAAAGAACCGAGGGCTTGTATGTAATTTTGAAAACCACGGGTCATTATCAATGGGAAAATGTGTAAGGTTTTTTTTGCAAAAATTCAGGAACCTTTTTGTAAGAATAAGAGGCCTATACATAATTACAAAAAACTATGGAGGGCTTTTCGCAGGGCTAGACACGTGGATTGGGTGAGGGGGGCCGTGAATCCCCCCAACTTTGATATAAGTAAGTATGGTATTCAACATATTCCCACGGAGAAAGTGTACAGGCAGGCCAACATAGAAATGGATAATAAGCGTACCAATTAGAGAAAGTAATCTGTACTTCACCTCTAGATATTTGAATTGGTTTATCATATTGAAATATAGCCTAAAATATTTTTTTAATGGAATATATAAGGCAATTGCTCATAAACGATGTGTTGTTGTTTATCCAAGGCTAGAAAGTGTAAAAAGTTGACAACAGAGCATATCTAGGTTGTCCACATGGAACACAATATAAAGATATTTCAAAAAATATTTGGCCGACAAAAGGATAACCAACAAAGCAAAGCAGATTTTGTAAATTTAGTTCTACACTCACCTTCGTCCTCTGTGTGAGAATGCTTCTGAGGCAGATAGGTACTTGAGTTCTGCAATAATCCATCATTATATTCAAGATTGCCTTCATGATACTCCAAGTGTCTCGCAGAAGCATTTACTAATCTAAATGCAGTTGAGCTGTTTTCATCTAAATGAGAGTTTTCATGTGAGTTAACCACATCAGCAACCAGCGTAGATGACTGTAATGGTGCCTCATATAATGATTTACCAGAAGTCTCAGGGAGGGATGATTGATTTCCTGATGGTGGTTCATCCTGTGGAGACCAATTATCATCATATGTTTGCTTGTTGTTATAAGCTGAGTTACTGTGATCCTTAACCACAATAGAATCTTCCACAGAAGGTAAACCCCTGGTCAAGCTCTGTTGGCGGAACTGAGCTCACAGATTGTTTCCAATTGTGGTTTACGGTGCTTGGCAAAGATGGGTACTGTCCAGCATATCCTTTGTCCGCTGTAACCACAGGCTTGCTAGAAGGCTTTCCCTGAGGCATGCCCATTTTCACAATATTGGCCATTGACAACTGACCTGGCATCCCAGACCAACCGTGCTGAAACCCAGATGATGGTTGCAATGGTACTGATGGTCCATCGGCAACTATATTTTTGTTTACAGAGGAATTACGGCAGACAAAAGGAAACATGAATATCATAATGGGAGTAAAAAAAAGTAATCTGGAATCGTCAGATAACAGAATTTGTATGCTTTTAATGTCATGCATCATCTAAACATCCAAAGACCATATTGACTTGTTGATTCGGAGTTAACACAATATTACAAATGGTATTATCTTAGATAACAGAATGTAAGCGAGAAGTTCCACTCAACCAGAAGAACTTGAGTTTCAGCCTTCGAAGGAAAGAATTGTTTGTAAGAACTCATGCAGTTTCCGTTAGTGTTCTTAACAACATAACAGGGCATCAACAGTAACACAAATGTGCATCACAAATTTCGACGCAACAAATCAAGCAAAAACAAAAGGATTGCCTATGGGCAAAATGTCTTCTTTATGGATATTCATGCTAATAAATTATAAGGGTAGGAAGAAGATTGGCTACCAATCCATAAGCAACACAAGTGGGTATCGGTTTTGAGATAAGTAAACATCACAGGAATATAGGGTACATCTAAGGAAAAGGTGTCACCTGACCTCTTTTTTCTTACCGCGCTTGCTCTTTAATTCTTGGAAAGTATCTGAAAAAAACAATGGTATATGAGATATCAATGTCCATACAACTGGTGGACCAATTAACATAACAAATCTATCCTAGGGTCACTGCCAAATATAGTTCATATAAATTAATGATCAAAATAACCATATGGCACGATCAAAAAGATCAAAAAATAACATGTAGAAACTGAGAAGAGCACTGGTATGATAATATGAAATAAAATCCAGATAGGACATTTACATTGCAACCAAAAACTCACATTTGCCTCCTAACACATAGGATATATATGTGTACAAGCAAATAAGGTACTCAGTATGCAGCAACAGTACTGCATATAAACTCTGAACAACCGACAAAGCAATCATAAAACCCAAAACTACACCTTTCTGGCCATGTTAGGTAAGTTGAAGATGTATTTTACGATTTTCACAAGTTACAGAGCTGAGCTATTAAGGTGACAGTTCCTACTCCTTGCCCATTCACTAATTGTCATAGACTTAGCAACAACACTTTACAAAGAGGCTAATAGTGTCCAGAAAAGTTACACAAAGGAATATCTTATCTACCAAATTGTAAAGATAAAACTAAGCAAACGCCACAAAGGAGCCAAAAATGGAATACCAGCTAAAACAAAGAGATATAAAAGCTCAACCTTTTTCTTTAACGGCACTGAACTTCACATATTAAAGAGAAAGCATGCAGTCTCAAGAAATAAAAAGCTCTCCTTACAGAGCCAAGACTAAATCACTGAAAGCTCATTAACCCATTCAAAAAAAATCAAATATAGGTAAAATAAATTAGCATGCCTAAGCTAAAGTTCTGACACTCCTAGCAGAAAAAACTAAGAACGGACCTGATTTGATTATGTCCTCTGTTATAACCAAGAATCGTGATGACAAAAAGAAGAATAAATGACAAACCAAGAACAAGCCACAAGAACGCCATGATAGTCTTTTTGTATTTATACATATCAAGAAATAGGCCAACGAAATAACCAAGAATTCCACTTGTCTGATTTCCATAAGTTCGACACATCCTAAATGAAACCCACGTTTATATAGAACAACCCACAATCACACCTTCGTCTAAATACAGCAATACCTAACAGATCCCAGATAAACACATGCAACAAAACAAGCGGATCAGAAGTGTTTCCACTTTTCAAAACAACAAGACAAGCCAGAGGCTCCACCTCCTATCCCAATCTAAAGGCTCCACTTTGTTCCAACCTGGTAGCTAAATTTACCACAATCATCCTTTCCGAACCCAGTAGCCAAATTAGCCCTTTCGCAACCTGGTTGCTAAATCGGTCCAAAAAACAAATATCAAGCCAACAAAATACTAAACAAGAGCATCGGATTCCCACTAATCCGACTGTCAGAGTGAGAGCGGGGGCAGGACTGCCTGCGGAAAGCCTTGAGTAGAGAGGGGGATGGCAGATCGGAGGGGATGGCGAAGAGGGCGGAGACGATGGCGGAGAGCGGTGGCTATGGACTGCTAGGGGCTGACCGGGATGGCTGCTGACGCTGCTTGGGCCTAGGATGCTTGGCGTTGGGAGGCGGCTCCTGGGCAACGGCGTGCTGCGGATCGGAGGAAGAGGGCGGCGACAGAGGTTGGTCGTAGAGGAGGTCGTCGATGTGGAGTGGGAGGGGAAAACAAAGCAAAACCGCAGCTCGCTAACCGGGGGCCAAGAGCGCTGACGCAACCCCGTCACACGGCGCGCACACCGCGGAGTTGTTTCTCGCACGAAAGAGCCGCGGCTCGCTAACCACAGAAGAGAGTCGCGGCTTACTACCCAGCGCATACACGCGGCAGGCCGAGCGGAGGCGAGCACGCATACACGCGTCAGGCACACGGGGAGGTAAGGCGACGTGGACACGCTCTCCTTCCGGGAACTCCCCCCGAATTGATATGCGTAAGATATTGAGGTGTTTGCATTTGAAAGACCACATGAGAAGATACATAGTTTTGTTGTGACAAAATATAGTCATTTTAGAGGAAAGGAAATTTGGAACTTGCAAGTTTGTAGATTTATTTGGACAAATTACAGAAATAAATGATTTTGAAAATTTTGAGTTATGTGATGATTTGATTTGACCTAAATCAATGTATATGTATTGTATAATGCATATTACAGCTAACATAGGTCAAGTTATGAAGAATTTGTGTCTAAAAAATATTTCTTTGTTTTTAGATATGCAGGAACGCTTGAAGTTAACCATGGTTAACAACGAGAATCGAGACAATGCTCGTGCAGGAGCCGAGGCTTAGAAGGATCAGTGATACCATGTAAGATGGCTAAGCTCAAGAATGTCACGAGAAATGCAGAAAATGTTAAAGAAAAGTTCAAACGATGGGTTGCACCATATGACTTTGTCGGTCCAAGTGAGGTGTGGTCTGATAGAACCAGAATAGGAAAGACTTGCCAACACGTCGTAAATTAGTGATGCACCTACATGTGGCAAGCATGATGATTTCTTATAATGGAAGATGCAGACTAGGTTAAGAAAGGGCATTTTGATAAGTTGATCAAAATACTAGAAACTATTATGGATCAAAACTGCGGCGCTTGACTGACACTTAAAAAAGCGGTTTAGGTCAAGGAGAAAATGAGAAGATTAAGATGGGTCAAAGCTATGGCCTTAGCGGATTCGGACTTATGCACTTTAAAAAGCGTGCATAAGAGTAGTATATGAGTTAAAACCATGTGGGGGTTATTAGGTTTTCTCCATTATGATAAGTAGATAATATCCACTAAGAGATATATAGGGCATGCTAGCTAATCTGTTTAACGGGTTGGGATGGAGACTTATTATTAACCATTCCACCATTGAGACCAAGGGTTCCAGTGTTAGAGTTTGAGAGAAGTTGAGTGTTGTGGTATGTCGTCTTGTCCTTTAAGTGGAGTGGTTATAAAACCTTTGTCTTCAAATAGTAATACATCAATCTTTGTTTATCTTTATGGATCCATCTTGTGTTGATTGATTTGTTCTTGACTTAGTTAGTTTTTAATCTTCCCTTCTTGATCTTGCTATGCCAAAAATGTGTAAAAGATGAAGATAACCTTTAGAAATTAATCTTTATCCATCTAGACATTTGGTTGGTAAGTTCATACAATCCTTCCAACTGTGAAAGCTCCCAAATCACAATTAAACAACCTCAAAAAACTATTATGAACTCGCCTATTTATCTCTCTTTCTTTCTTCTCCCTCGCTGCTCTCTTGCTCGGTAGGAAAGAAATCGAGCGTGACTTCGGATGAAAGGGCAGACCATGAGGCCTCCCATTTTATGGGTGTGCGAAGGCATTCACGATGATATTCTCACATAGGTGAATGAGGGTGTGGAGGGTAGCAGAATCCCTAGGCGAATATAGCAGGAATCATATATTACGTCGTGTCATGTCACTGTGTCATCGTGGTCGACCATACGAGATTCTCCTTCGAGCCAAGCCAACTGAGCATGTCCTGTGCTCTCCTGCGCTCACCAACCCACCTGCCGAGTTGCAAGCACTTGGCAGGCACCTATCAAGCTTGCCTAGCTTGGCAAGTAGGTACCAAGTAGCCACAGCTTGGTAGGCCATGGGGCCCCACTTCCTGCTGCACACGCTCACTACCACGCCAGCTAGCCCTACGATGCCCCGCCCATTCCTGTCGAGCTCCCTAGGCACAGTAGGTGACAGGTGTCTCCTGACGCGCCTTCCGAACTCAAAGACGGGGCTATATTGCAAAAACAGGTGTCTGATGGCCAAATTTGAAAAAAAAAGTTGCTACAATGCCAAAAAGCATGAACAATTCTATTTGTTGGTTGATCCAACATGTCAGTGTGTTGTTGGTCTGAAGAATCCGATGTGTCATTTGCTCATGAGTTGCTCCCAATTGCAAGCACATACAAATAAAACCTATTAATAAGTACCGAAGAAGCAATGGTGCTATTCTTTTGGTCTTTTAGGGTGGCTTTTAGCTTCAGCTTCTCTGGAAGCCAAAACAAATGGGGTGACTTCTCCAAGCAGCCTCTTGAAGCCACTTCGCCAAACATCTTCTTGACCTCGCTGACGCATGTGTCATCTGCGTCAGTGTCTCCGCCATCTGTCACTATCTCAAAAAGCGTAGCGAAAAGCTATCAGACATAGCCCAAAAAAACTAGGCGAATATACACACTGCATGTCAGTGACACAGTCAGAACGAAAACCCTGTGGGGTTAACTCCACTAAAATCTTTGAAAGTTTATGTACCTTAATGCAAATATTAATAAAAATATTATTGATTTGCAAAAATCTGAGTTCAGTTGACCCCACAAATTTGTATGTGGCTCCACTACAACTGCATGTTACACTAAAAAAATTATTTAAGCGATCTCTTCAATGAATGCATTATATAGCGTGCCTCCAGATTGAGATTTGCATATTGTACGTCTTCTAGAAAATAACAATAAATAGGAATAAATCTACTTTACCCTCTTCAACTCTTATGAAAGTCTAAGTTTCAACCCCAAACTACAAAACCAGATATTTTACAACCCTCAACTCTTAATACTTGCTATTTTACCCCTAGACCAAAACCACCCTGGTTTCGTTGATGAAGCATCTACGAGGACAAATTTTACTAACATAGCGTCTAAATAACATCCACCACATCATATGTCAGCCCACATGTTAATCTCCAATGATCCTTCTTCTGCCCTCTTCTTCTCCTCCCTTATCTCTCTCTCTCCCCCTCCCTCTTGTATCCACCAATCCAAACAGTCATCAGGCCCTTATCACCAGCAACCACCAATCATCGTAGATCAAAGAGGTGGCTGGAGCATAGGGAGGATGCCAAGAACAATGACTGGAGCTAGGAAAGGAGGCTGAGAGCAACAACTAGAGTCAAGCGAAGATGAGAGGAAGAGGGATCTGGACCGGTCTCGCCCTTCCTCTTCTCTTCATCTTCTGGCAAGAGGATCTGGACAGAGGCATGTCAATGATGATGTCCATGGGCCTCCAATCCCCGACCACAGCCCCCATGAAGCCATCAAGGATGATGTGGGCCACTACCAGCAGTAGAGGCAGAAGTGGCAAAAAGGCAGGTGGTGGTGGTGGGTCACGACCAACAACAAAGCTCTTCATGGCGCTGGCTAGTGAGAAAGGAGGAGGAGGCCGAGGTCTATGTTGGTGACTTGGCTTCTACCGGATCCATGCCTGTCTTCCCAAATCCACACTGTTGCCTCGCCCAGTCATGCACCACCTCTGGTTGGGAGCTACGCCACCGCCTCCTCTGGTGACAAGCAGATCTGGTCGACGATGGTGATGATGGAGTTCGTTGTGGCTGAGGATGACGCCGATGGTGGAACTCACAGTCGGCAATGGAGCAATAAATCTAGCTGGCGATGGTGGTGGCAGAGCTCATAGTGACCGAGGATGACACTGATGATGGAGCTATACTTGGGGTGCCTCTCTCTTTCTATGGCCTATCAGTGAGGAAGGAAAAGGAAGCCATGGATGACACGAGCGCTTGACTCCAACTGGATACACGCCACCTCCTCCCCTAGCGGGGAGCTATGCCACTGCCTTCCCTAGGTGTGAACTGGCCAAGCTGCACCACCTCATCCATCAGGACTTGGGGGATGGTCACCAGGAGTTGTGCCATCTTTATGACATTCATCGGTAGTAGTGGGTGAATCTGGGGGAGGAAGCCGAATGGGAGAGGTGGCCACGGCAGTTGGGAGAGAGCGAAGAGAGGAAGAAGATGAAGAAGAAGGAACAAGGTGGTCTGTGATAATGACACATGGGCCCCACCATTTTTAAAAATATATTTATTCATTCTGCTAACTAGACTGCTTACGTGTGAAAACCCTAAACTGAAAATTAGTTTATGTGTCAAAACTGCTTTAACGTTGGTGCCACGTCAGCTAAAATCGCCTTTAATTGGCCTAAGAGGGGTAATATGTCCAGTATTGTGACATGAGAGTTGTAAAACATCTAATTTTATACTTTAAGGTTGAAACTTAGACTTTCACAAGAGTTCAGGGGGTAAATGGACTTATTCCTGAGAAATTTAATAAAAGGGGGCAAACAAGGAAGTAAAAAGCATGGATTTTTCATGCATGCATGGTGTTGGGTTTTCTTTTCAGAGTCGATTGTGCTTCAGTTTCACTCGGTGGTGAGGTTGCGTGTCTCTGATGCTCTCTAGTTTCACTCTCAGGTCAATTTCGGATGGTGAACAATGTGTACGACAAGCAAAGCAGAGAATACAACTGAGGTTCAAAGAATTCAAAAACAACTCTATTTCTTATTTCATTGCCTACTAAACATAGAAATAAATAAGCACTAAATAGACTGCTAACAAAGTAATTGGATCTCAATTTCATTTCCTTGAATTAGGCCACGATGAAGCACTTCGCTCCATCTCCTAGTGGACCTAGTCTCCAGCACATGCGCCTAGTCCATATGACTCGGTGCAGCTCCTGCTACTTGTGACTTATTACAGAGACAATAAAAATAGCTAAGTCTAGATTACTACTTATATTCTCCCTCCTAATCTAGAATCCATGACTCCAGCTTCTTGATGCCGAGTAGCTCACACATCTCACCAAACTTCATCCTCGTAAGTTCTTTGGTCAAGATATATGCATGTTACTCCTCTGAACTCACATGATTCACAAAGATCAACCCATTTTTGACACATTCACAAATGAAATAAAAACAAGTGTCTATGCGCTTGCTCCCCCCATGAAAAATTGAGTTTTTCATTGGTGAAATTGCAAACTTGTTATCAACAAGCATGTGACCAGTTCAAGCAGATGATGAACCAACTCTTCTAGTAGATTCTGTAGCCAAATCCCTTGACATGCCACCATTGTTGCCATTATGAATTCTGCTTCGCAAGAAGAAAGAGCAATAGTATTTTGCTTTTCTGACCCCTATGCAACCAATTTTCCATTCAAATAGAATGTCATTCCACTGGTGCTCTTCCTATCATCCAAATCATTGACCAAATTGCTATCTGAATAGCCTACCACCTTCTCCTCATCTCCCATCTTGGTATATACAAGGCCAAAATGTATTGTGCCTTGCACATAACAAAGAATATGCTTCACTACTTGCATGTGCAGAACTGTGGGCTTCTCCATGTACCTGCTCACAATGCCAACTAATTATGAGAGATCAAGGTGAGTATGGGTTAGATACCTCAAGCTCCCAATGATGCATCTATACTCATAGCATTCATGGTAAACTCTAGAATCATCCCTCCCAATCTACAGCTTCGGCTCCATGGGGTATTTAGTGGGGTTTTAGTCAGCCATCTCTACCTTCTAGAGGATTTCCTTGGCATAAAAAGCCTACTTGATAGCAATAAACCCTTATCCTTTCTTTACCTCAATTCCAAGGTATTAAGTAAGAAGTCCCAAATTACTCATATCGAACTCTTTCTTCATGTGGTCCTTAAATCGAGCAATCTCAACATTGCTTGTCCCAGTCACAATCAAGTCATCAATGTAAACTCCGACAATCAAGTTGCCTAAATTTTTACACCTTGCATAGACAACCTGCTCTTGATTGCATCAACTGAAGCCCAGGTTCTTCAAGCATCTGTCTAAGTGAGAGTTCTAGGCCTTTGGTGCTTGGCGAAGACCATAGAGGTCCTTGGACAATCTGTACACAAGATACTCTTGATTTTCTTTCACGAACCCCTTAGGTTGAGCAACATATACCTGTTTTTGGAGATCCCCATTGAGGAAGGCTGATTTGACATCAAGGTGATGGACTTCCCAACCACACTGAGCCGCAAGTGCAAGGGCATACACATGGTTTCAAGTCATGCTATCGGGGTAAAGACCTCTTCAAAATAATTCCTTGTTGTTGGACATAGCCCTTTGACACAATTCTTGCTTTGTGCTTGATGATATTGCCTTCACTATCTTTCTTTAACTTGAAGATCCACTTGGGACCGATTGCTTTGTGGCCAGATGGTAACTTGGTCAGCTCCCAAGTCTTGTTTTTCTCTATAGCCTCTGTTTCTTGTTCCATAACTCTTCTCCATTTGTGTTTATGGACAGCTTCAAGGTGTGACGTTAGCTCCTCAACAGCAAGAAGATACAAATCTTGATCCCCACAATTTCTTCAATTTGAGCATAGATCTCTCTCAAAGACCTATAAGCTCTTGGTTGGTCATCACTTGATGCAGAGGAGACTGGTGTGGCTACAGATGAAAGTGATGTTGGTGTTGCGGGACCCAATGATAAGGTGGGTGAAGCACTCAGGTTTTGCTCCAGCACGGGTAACGCCTGGCTCAACGTTGGCATGGGCGATGCCTGGCGCTTGGGCGTTCAGTGCGTCCTGGATGTCGTGGTTTGACAACTCCACAATTGTGAATGATCCTTCATGGGTTGCTTATGTGGCCTGCACTCCCCAGGGCCACTGCTTATCTTCATAAAAAAAATGATGTCCCTACTAACAATAATCTTACCATGATAGGGATCATGAAGACAATGTGCTTTGCTGCCGGGTTCAACACTGAGGTACACCAGCTTCTTGTTGTGGTCATCTAGTTTCTTCAAGTGTGTGCTTGGCACCTTTGCATATGCCACACATCCAGACACCCACAAGTATTCTAAGCGTGGTTTCCTCCCATACCAAGCCTCAAATGGTGTGATCCCATTCAATTTGTGAATGATTACCTTGCAATCCACTAAAGCAATTCGTGCTGATGACGTGTTGAGGAACTATCGCTGGCAAGTCCAGTCAGATCAATTTCTCTTATGCAAAAGAGATAGATCAAATACAGAATAGTGCAAACAATAAATTAAACATAGAAAGATAAGAGAGGAACTTCTTTCTTTATTGCTTTATCTCTTTACATATACTTTATAATGATTGGGATCCTTATTTATAGACTAAGTGGAAGGTGCCCACTAACGAGCCAGGCTTACAGGTTCAGACCCAGATTTTCCAACACAGATGATGCACAATGGTACGAGCACTCCAGAGTTACTTCCACCGACACTCGATCTTAACAGTTACTGTAACCAATCAATCTAGCATGCACTATAACTGAATTAGTCTTTACCTAGGAAAAATATATCGATTTGCAAATTTTATCGGAGGTAGTGATAAAAATGTAACAATTGATTATCAGATTTTTTGGATTATTTTTGGATGAAAATTTTGAATTAAAAATTAAAACTTTTTATTATTTATTTTTTGAATTTTTAGATGAAAATTAGATGAATCAAATATTTTTTGATTAGTTTAAAATTTTACCGGAGTCCGGTGGTAACTCGATAACTGCCAGTTACCGACGATAGATTTTCTCCTGTTTTTACACCGATAAATTGTTCAGGTGCAACTAAGTTATAAGCCGTTCAAAAGCTAAGGAGACGTTTATATTGGTTTTTTACTTATAGCTTTTGTATTTGTCTTATAAATAGTAACAGCTTCTAGATAGACACTCGTGTGCAATTTTGGTCGATATAAATAAAGTTATTATAGTGTATACTATGATCGACTAGTATACTCTACCTTAAAAAATACTCTATTTAAAAGTTAGATACTATAGAAAAATTATTTACTATAAAAAATAACTTATAGAAACCAAAACGAACCAGCACACTAAGGGGGTGATCGGAATAGCGATGGCTTTTGGCTTTTGGCTGAAAAAACACTGTAGCTGGTTGAAAAAACAATGTAGCTGAGTTAGTGGATAGTGTAGTGAATAGTGAAAAAAAGCTGAAACTAGAAGCTGAAGCTGAAAAAAGCTGAAACGATCACCCCTTACAGTACAAGCACATCCATCTATAATGCACTGTTTGCAGTTTTTCTTGCAAGCTAGCTGGAGTGCTAGAAAAGCTTCCCCACTCGTTTGTCATTACATCTTGATTGAAAAACATCTTGATTGAAAAAGGCGCTGGCGCTAGCGGGGCATCATGCATAAGCAAGACTTGCCCAGCGCTGTCGGTGTAAAAACGCACCCAGCACTGTCGGTGTAAAAATGCAGTGTTTCCCTTCACTTCGAGCCTGTTTTGATAGGGCTATAAGGGGGATTGGATCCAAATCCAAAGGACTAAATCTCAAAAAACATCTATCCTATCCGAGCAAACCCTTGATTTTTTTTATTATACCTTCGTGGCTTCATGTACATTTGATCAAGATACGTTGACAAGAACAGATACTAAATCGATCAGATGGACCCTGCTCCCAATAAGAAACGAGAAACACACCTTCCTTGAGCAAAATGGAAATTAATGAAAATGGTACAGCACTGCATATCGTCGTTTTGTTGTAACAATCCCCTGCATTTTCTTTTTCTTTCTATAATACTCCATCCTCTTTTTACAAAGCTTACGTACATGGAGGCTCTTGTGCGCAAGGTCGGTCTGCTTCGATCTGACAAGCGTGGCCTAACATCTGGCCCCAATTCCCATCCAGAAATATTTCTTCTGCCTTCTCCTGACTATATATGCAAGTGACAAGTCCCGACTCATGCTACATTCCAAGGCAGGGAGCAAGAGCACCAGCCGACCTACCTCTCTCGCATTCGCCTCTTGGAAGCCTATCTCCTCACTTCTCCCTCCCTCCTGCCCAGCCTCTTATTAAACTTGCACATCATCAGGTGCCAGTGTGCCACGTAGCAACACGCAGAGGTCAACTACCTACACGCCGGTCACGTCCACCCTTACAGCAGGGTCCAATTCTTCCCTAGTTGCAGCTTCTTCAGACCGGTCCTACAGGAAGACATGGAGATGGCCGCGGCGAAGGACGCGCAGAATGGCGGCTCCCCGGAATGGCGGGTGACGGTGCCGGAGGGCGCGTCGGTGACGGTGGAGCACGAGGCCGGCCGGGCCGCGAGGGCGTGGGCGTGGCTGGTTTCTTGCGTGGTCATGCTCGGGAACAAGCTGTCTGGCTTCGCCAAGCGGGTCTGGAGGATCGGCGCCGACGACCCCAGGAGGGCGGTGCACGGCCTCAAGGTGGGCGTCGCGCTCGCGCTGGTCTCCGTGCTCTACTACACCAGGCCCCTGTACGACGGCGTTGGCGGCAATGCAATGTGGGCCGTCATGACGGTCGTCGTGGTCTTCGAGTACACCGTTGGTGAGTTAGAGTTACACGTTACATCCAACAGAAGCATGCCGTTGTAGTCAACGGCTCAACGTACAATTGATACCACGTGCATTCGAGGCCTTGATTGGGTGTATAATGCGGTGTGTGCATGCGCGTTCAGGTGGCTGCGTGTACAAGGGATTCAACCGAGCCGCCGCGACGGCCAGCGCCGGGGCGATCGCGCTCGGCGTGCACTGGATTGCGAGCAGGTCCGGCGACAAGTTCGAGCCGTTCATCCGCAGTGGCTCCGTTTTTCTGCTCGGTACGTATCGAAGCGTGCGTAAACACATCGTGTTACGTATTCGCGTACGTGCTTCGGTGCTTGCCGAGATTAAGTCGATCGCTAGTAGAAAGCATGCGCTAACACGGCGAAACTTGCCCTGCATACGTTTGCAGCTGCCGCGGCGACGTTTTCGCGGTTCATACCGACGGTGAAGGCGCGGTTCGACTACGGCGTGACCATCTTCATCCTGACGTACAGCCTGGTGGCGGTGTCGGGCTACCGCGTGGACGCGCTGCTGGCGATGGCGCAGCAGCGGATATCCACCATCGCCATCGGCGTCTTCATCTGCCTCGCCGTCTGCGTGCTCATCTGCCCCGTGTGGGCTGGGCAGGAGCTGCACCGCCTCACCACGCGCAACATGGACAAGCTCGCGGGAGCCGTGGAGGCCTGCGTCGAGGGCTACTTCGCCGAGGCGGACAAGCGGCGGCAGCCGCCGTCCGCCAAGGCGGAGGGGTACAAGTGCGTGCTCAACTCCAAGGCGTCCGAGGACTCGCAGGCTAACCTGGCGCGGTGGGAGCCCGCGCACGGCAAGTTCGGCTTCCGCCACCCGTACGGCCAGTACAAAAGCGTCGGCGCCGCCATGCGGCAATGCGCCTACTGCGTGGAGGCCCTGAGCGGCTGCATCCGCTCCTCCGAGATCCAGGCGCCCGAGCACGTCAAGCGGCACCTGGCCGACGTGTGCAAGAGGGTGGCGACGCAATGCGCGAGGGTGCTCAGGGAGGCCTCGAGCTCCATCAGCGCAATGACGGCTTCGCGGATCCTGCACTTCACCGTGGCGGAGATGAACACCGCCGTGCAGGAGCTCCAGAGCGACCTGAGGACTCTCCCGTCCAAGCTGGCCGAGGAGTCGGCGTCGGTGATGGACGCGGTGCAGCTCTTCACGCTGACCTCGCTGCTGATAGATGTGTCAACGAGGATCGAGGGCGTCGTGGACGCCGTCGACAGGCTCGCGAGCCTCGCGGCGTTCAAACCGGCGGATGACGTGAAGCCTGAAGCTTCAGAAACCGAAACTAAAGCGCAACAACCCGTGAGCGATCCGGACTCGGACGAATCGGAAGGGGATCGGACAGTGAAGGCCATTGAACAGGTTTAAGCGGGTCCAGATCAGATTTAATCCCACTAGTAACCAGCCCATTAAACCGCGCCAGACGAGTCAACCCGGGCAGATTAAACTGGTTCTCTCACTGTTGGCGTTCGCCTGTCTTGCGGCTTGTCCTTTCGACCGGTGACCGAGTGGCCGATCGAGTCAAGAGTGGGAAATAAAAAGCTGAAGCCTTGGGCCCTTGGCCTTGATGATTTACCAAGGAAAAGTTCACATGCACAGCACCAGGGAGAATAAGAGATGAGAGCCGTCTTATCACTATCATATAAGTCACCAATACGGCCCCTGTGGCTTTCATGATGTACATTCTATGCTAATGTTTTTAACATTCAACAAGCAGTTATTTGATACTACAGAGGAAAAGTTCCGGGTCTGTACTTACAGATACAAAAGAAGCAAGTGAGCAGATGTCACGGATGCATCTTTCCAACCAAAGGCTACGGGCCTATTCATGTTGAATTCTATTTTTGGTTTCTATTTAGATAAGTAAGAAGCCAATATGAACATCTAGTTTTCTAAAATGGCTTCCCACTCCTTTCGCTCCTATCTCGCTCTAGGGATAAGATAGGATCATAGACGCACCATGCACCTCACTTCTCTCGGTTCTGTCTCGCATATGCATCTTTCCTTCACTTTTCTTACCGCTCGTCCTCTCTTTCTAAAAGTCATTTCTCTCGACTACTACTATTTATTTTTAACCAAAAACTATCCACCGCAGTTAATATGAACAAGACCTACAGCAAATCGAAGCACCAGAAGTTCAGAACGGCGAATACATTTTGTGCGTCTTACCTCATGACTGGGGTCTGCTAGCTATTGCTCCCGGGATTTTAAAAGCAAGGTTGCTACTTCTTGCCTGTAGTGAAAAGGAGTTGTGTTCTTATCAGTCTCCTTTTGACGAGTGTTGTAAACATGCATTAAGTAGTTCAGAAAAAGCAATCAAAGGCACTTCAGCTAGCTGGTAAGAGTCAGCAAAAAACGAATGTATTGGCCCTTTTCAGCCATTTCCCTAGTGGGGGACAAAGTTTCTGCATTGAGTAGCGTTGGAGGGATAGGAAGATGACAATGTATACACGAAAAAACAGAGACCAGAAAAGTTTGGTGAGACAGGTAATGGAATTACATGTTTAGCTAGTGTTCTAAGCTGTGCAGCATGTAGTATATTACTATATTCAAAGCGTAGGTAAAGTGATATTCGTAATTGAAAATTGAAAGTGATCTTCGTAATTGAAAATTGCAAGCAAGAGAATATGCTGCAAGATCTCGGGATCCAAAACTTCACCACTACTGGCTCCTGCCCTCTGAATACAACACGCAGATCAATAAATGTTGCAAATCTCGCATATATGCTAGAGGGCATATCAGGTGAAAATGGTTAAATGTTGTAAATTCCATAAAAAATCGGGTACAGAGGTTCTAAAAATTCTCAGAAAATTACTAGATATTGGGGAGATCATGATATACATACATATAAAAAAATCAAGATCAAACTCATTTGCATTTGAGAGGTAATAAGACAAATATTCTGTCGACACTGCCGAGATAGGCAAACGGCATCACCATGACACGTGATGCAGCCCGTCATTATGATTTGGGCCGATACAAACGGCTGAGTTTATTTGATGAGAGTCCACTTCATAAAGAGGGCCTGGCCTAAACGTTCGAAGAAAGCCGGGAAAGGCCCATTAGGTGGTTTACTCCTTTTCAAAATACCATTTCGCATTTTCACAGGCCTCTCACCAACTTTCCCACTCCCTCGCCGGAGCTGGCACCTCTCCGGCGATCCGCGCCTCGCTGCCGCTCGGGTCCCTCTGGCCACCACCAGCCGACCACTACCCCCTCGGATCCTCCTCCTCCGTCTCTGCGTCTACGTGCCGAGCTGTGCCTTGCGCGGGAGGGCATAAACCCTAGCTAGGCCGCCGGATGGAGGCCGCAGCCTCCAGCCTCTCGTCGCTGCTCACCACCCTCCGCGTGGAGGGCCCCTGGACGCCGCCGTCAACCTGGGAGTCCATAACCCCCGAGAGCGGCGCCGCCCTTACCGCAGACCCCGGAGGGCGCCCCCGTCGTGATCCAATCTACGAGCTCGCCTCGGTTCCTGTGAGCGAAATCTACCTCTGAGCCCTGTTAGATTCGGTGTTATTTTGGGGCAGTCCCAGTGTAGCGGTGAAATTACTAGTTCAGTGAACTGTTGCGTTGGAATTCTCTGACGTGTTTGTGTCTACTGGGCATTTTATGATTAGGAGAAAGTTTGGACGCATTGTTGTGCGAAAGCAAGTTGCGCTGGTTGGATTGATCGTGCTCAGAATAAGTGGGAATTAGGGAATGTAGCAGAGGTCACTGGGAATAGTATTAATTGTTTGAGGGTGGTAGTGTAGTGGGGAAATTTTGAATTATTTGTGTTGGGTTCCTTCAATTGTAGATGTGTATGGTTCGTGGCATTCTTCAAAGGAAGTTTTGCTTTGATACTGTATCGCTTGAAGAAAGCTAGGTGGAAATTGCTGGAGATATGATTTTTAGTGATGACAAATTGCATCCTGCATAGATTTTTTTAGAAAACAACCATATCTGCGTTTGTATTGTTTGGAAAAAAAAGGCTGGGAGTAGTGAAATTCTATCTCGTATTGTACTGCTGATGAGTGCGAGGATCATCTTTCTTCTGCAGGATGCTGCCTTGGTTCGTTTGGCTTTGCATGCACTGCATGGTGTCGAATCATCCTTAGATGAGATTGAGGAGCTTTCTGTGCTGTTCTCCTCAAGTCCGGCAGATAGGACTTCTCATCGTGTTGCAAATGTGTGGTCACGTTCATCCAGTACTACCTCTGTAGGGCATATTCTGAAATCTATATACTCTACTGGTCTTGCAGTTTTTTTCCTGTGCAAGTTTGTGCAATTTCATCTTTTCCAAAGTCAAGAAATGAATTGTGGAAGTAGAGAAGGACGTGAACATGAACTGTCTGATGATAAAGACACGGAGCATCCTTCTCCTTACAGCTTAGTGAACCAAGCATTTGCTGCAGCAGTTGAAACGGTTCTAGAAGGCTATTTCTGTTCCTTGAATACTTTACCAGCATCAATTAAGCTGAGGCGTTCAGTGGGACAGCCTGATATACCTTCCATGATCCCAGATGGAGCTTCTTCTAGTTCTGAAGTCACTCTTCTGGAAGTTTATCTCCACACCGAGGAGTTAAGAAGGCACATTAAGTCCCTTGGAAATATTTGTTTTCCTAAGTTTGCAGGCCTTGCATTGTGCCAGGAGGGTTTGACTACTGATGCTAACTTGGAGATTGAGAACTTCCCATGGGGCACCGATTTGCTTTCGTATTTGTATGTCCATCTTCGTGTAAGCAATCATCTTATGATTTAAATGTTAATATTTAGTTGTCATCTGATTTATTCAACTTCTAAAGGAATCTCTTAAATGTGCGCTAATTTATGGTTTATGTTTTTGCTAATGTCTTATATTTTCAATAACAAGATCTTAGATTTATGCATGTTAATTATCCTGAACATTTCAAACTCATTGCGAGTATCTTTGATTCTGGCTGTATTCTTCCTGTACACTAGTGCGAAGGGGCCTCTAGCGTAATGGTTAGAGCGCTCTAGTAGCACCCTCAGGTCCTGGGTTCGACTCCCAGTTGGAGCGAATTTTCAGGCCGAGGAAAAAAACCCCCTCACCTACTACCACACCAAAGCACAGGTGTTAGGCCCGGCCCAGGTTGTTGGTCGCTCTCACGCGGGCTACGGTGCCGCTGTGTAAGGGTGGAGCAAGGGTTCGGGGGTTTTCTCGATCTGCGTGAGAGGATCATCTTCTTAAGCAAAATGCCTGGGGGCTGTCTTACCCCCCGCAGGTCGAGTTTTTTTTCCTGTACACTAGCTGAATAAAAACATATATTCTAGTGTGCTAGATGTCTTCCTTTCTAAATATGTGATTGGCTCTTCTGGTAGGGCTGAATAACTTGAGTTTTTAGGGCATATTTGTTTTAATGATTCAGAAGGGGAATTTTGGGAGGGAATCTATCAAGTTAAACGTTGTCAAATGAAATTTCTCTTAAAGTTATCTGCCATGGTTTCTTTGTCTTATGTATTTGCTTTGGATAATATTGATCTGAAGTGCCCCCAAGCTTTCATTATTCAAGAATAGTTGGCAAAGGTACTGGTAGCTATTTCTTTCATTCATGATAAGCAATGCAAGATTTTGGATGGTTTGTTTGATATCTCCTCTCATCTTTGCTTCATTTAATGAAAGTATGATACTTCGTTTGCTAATGCTACATTTATCTGGCTGTTGATATTGTCTGTTCTCATACTGGCATAATACATTTAATTTCTTTGGTGTAGCACTCTGAGCCTTTGGCTATATTTAGTTCTGCTTTCTACATAGTTGAGCATCTGATTTCTATTATTTCTTCCTACTAGTTGGTTAGTTGATCTCCACCAAATTAAGGGTATCTTGTTCAATATTTATTTGGAACATGGCAGTTGAACTGTGCATTTTTGCTGATTTCCAGCTACAAAAGGATCGTGCTAGTTTTTCTTTACCTGATAGTACGAACATTGTTGTGCTTCTGTGCTGTGAGGTTTTTTTTAATTTGGATATATCCTGCTGTTCATGTTCTACATATAGCTTACCATGTGAAATGTTGAATGGTTTTCTTCATTTTGTTGCACTTCAATTGTAGGATGCTGATCCAGTTCACTATGGACTTCTGAAATATCTTTTCATTCGTTCCTGTGAACCATACTGTACCTTCATTAAGTCATGGATTTACCAAGCTTGTGTCGACGACCCTTATGAGGAATTTCTCATAAAACAAACTGGGAATAAGCAAACTCAAGGAGGTCCTTCTGACCCACTAGATGATTTCACCGTATTGTCCTTCAAGGTAAAACATTACTTTGTGCTTCAAGGATAAACTTTTGTCTATAAATTTTCCTCCTCTATTTACATAATTTATTCTTAACATTAGAAATCCAAGTATATGGCCCATCCTTCATATAAATCCAAGCATATGAAATTGCTCATTAGAGCTTCTGACTTCTAACTTCTTACTTTCGTCTTTTTCTGGCGATATGGCTTTTTTGGGCTTTTTTGCCTTTTCTTTTTTTCCCTCATTCCTTTTCATTGTCCGTGGTGATATAACTTTTTTCTTTTTCTTAATTTAATTACGTTGAAAAGCTACCAGCAGCTACAATGCATTTTCAGCTGCTACAATGCAAAATAAGCTATAAGCCAGGGCTTTTAAGCCAAAATGAGCACCACCTTAATCTTACTCCTTTTGAAGTATATCTAAATTCTTTTTATCATGTACTGCTGTCAACAGGGAAGAAATCATGTATCTGCTCCATGTTTTCTTAAAGATATATGTCATCCTCTTCTACGTACTGGGCAGCAGCTTCAAGTGCTTATGAAGCTTCTAAAATCGTGCAATCTTTCTGCTACTGGAGGAGATGCTTATGCCTCTCGTAATATCATTCGTCTGGAGGAAATTCTCCCGTGGTTTGATACATCCATCAAGTCTTCAGTGAATTCATTTACTTTCTCAAAAAGTAGGGTTGAAGCAGTAATATGTCAAAGAGACGCTATGTACAAGTCAATGCTAGAGAAGCTCCATCACTTTTTCTCAAATGTTGAGGTCAAGTTACATTGGCTGAATTACAGTCTTTTTAGTTCCAGCATTTACTACTTATCTGGGTTAACAAAAGCATAATTATTTGCTTCATCAACAATCTTTCCGATTTTATGTTGGGTCTTGCTGTCAGTATTATAGCTTGAGTTTCCCTCCTCAAATCAACATTCTATTGTACATCATCTTATTTATGTTTGCAAGTATGCTTCATGCTGTGTGACAGAAGGTTATATTTCAGGTAATCCCTTTTGATCCTGCATCAAACTCCCTACATATAAGTAAGAGCCCTCTAGATACAGCAGTTTCAGATGCGGAGCTGTTCTATGGCAACACGGATGCTCTGCCAGCTTGCAATATGTATCTCCTGGATCTACCCTTTTTGTGATATTAAAGTTGCAACTTTCATTCATTTCTTCTGTATTTCATTGTACATACTACATACTATATGTTTACTTATGCAGACAATGGACATATAAGTCTATAGTCTATACCATACCTTTTTATAACCTGATTTGTCCTTCGTTATATTAGGACTGCAGATGAAAAAGATAATGATGCTTCTTCAATATCACGAAAATCTTCAGATAAACTGGATCCATTGGAATATTCGGAATGCTCCTCTTCTTGTAGTTCTGTGGATGACATTGAAGTTGAGAGTGGTACTGCTTGTGCTAATTTATCTAGTTCCATGTTCTCGTCATACTATGCAAGTACAGGTGAAGCAAAATGCTCCTTGGCAACCAAAAATCTGCTTTCATATCAAACCAGTTCATTTTGCGGTGGGATAAATCCTGAAAGCCCTATTGGTGCGCATCACAAAGATGGCGACTTGAGCTGCAGACATGTTCTTATGCACTCACAGAATATAGAACACAATGTAATGTCTGATGCTCTAGAACTGGATTATCAGTATAGTAAATTTTGGCCATTTGACAAATTTCTGAATAACCCATTTAGTAGTTTCTACGAAAAAAAGTGTTTGGTTGAGGACTGTTTATGTACGGACGATAAAAATGCAGTAGAGCAAGTATCACATGATAATGCAGTTTATCCATTACACTCTGAATCAGGGTCTTGTAGACTATTAAATAGTAAAAATCATGATAAGTCTAGCAAGATAAATCAGCCATGGAATACTAGTGCTCCTTACAACCTCAGCATCAACCCCATACTGAAGAATGCAGCTTGTCATCATATGGAGAGTGACTTACAAGGAAAAAGGAAGAACCGAGCACTTACCAGCTTTAATTTCGAATCAGTCACAAATCCATGTGAAGTATATTGTGCAAGGAGCACTTCCTGCCTTGTTGAGTCTGAAGTCAGAACTAAAACAGCTGTACAGTCCAGTGCTCAGACTTGGAAACAGTCTGATTGTTCTAGCAAGCTTCTTCAAGCTAAGACAAAAAGTCAGGCATATCTTGCTTCCTCAGGAGAAATGGCAGCGAGAGATAATCTTCAGGGAAATGTTTGTGGTGGAGCATTCTGGGAAAAATCGTTAGAATATAATGCTAAATCAATAGAAAAGGTAGCTGGAGATGGCACTTCAGCATCTGATCTACCACTTGATATAGTTATAGACAAGTGCATTATACAAGAAGTTTTGTTTCAGTATCCTTGTAGTTTTTCTATAATTGTGTATAGGTACATTGCTGTTGGTATTTTCTTCAGATTGATCATTATGCTTCTTTCTCATTCTACTATTACTTTTGGCATCAGGATAAGAAAATAATTAGAACTATATCTTTCCTGGGTTTAGTAGTTTGATATCCCTACTATTTATATTCCTTCTGCAGTGGTTTTTAAGGAAGCCCTGAACTTATTTTTTAGTACTGTTCTTCAGGCAAATGTAAGTGTGCATGGTTGTGAATTTTTGATATTGCATGAGGCTATAAAGGCATAATGATGCAGAATATCAGGGACTTTATTTCATGAATGCTAATGTGCGATTTTCTGTCTTTTAAATTTTAATTGCTCTTTGTTGTCTAATTTAGTCCATTTGCCATGTATTAGGTAACCAGTATATCTACTTATTGCTTTATCTCTAGTCTTGTTCATCAACTGCGCCTATGAGGGAGAACTTTACATAACTACATATGAAGCTTGTGATAAATGGTAGTGCAGCAATTAGTTATCTTGTTGGAAACAATACGGTCTATTGGTTATGATTCTAAACCTTGAATCACTAAAATTGCAGCCAACTGTTTTTTTCTCATTTTACCCCCTTCCTTAACCGTTAAAGATATAAATATGTTAGCAGCTTCACAATGAAGTTGCTTGAGGAGGGTTTTGATCTTTGTGGGCATTTACTAGCGCTGCGGCGATATCATTTTATGGAACTAGCTGACTGGGCAGATTCTTTTATTGTTTTGATTTATCATAAGGTAATGTTCTCTGCCCATACTGTTTTAGCCCATAGGTCATGTACTCATGTTTATCTGCACAAAATCCTTGTAACTTTGAATTTCCCCCATGCAGAAATGGTCCTTTGTTAAGTCTGAGCAGAAAAGAGCAGAGATCCAAGGGCTTCTTGACTTGGCTTTGCAGAGGTCTTCATGTGATACTGACCCTTACAAGGAAAGATTGTTTACATACATGAAAGAACAACGAGGTGTTTCTCTTGCAGCCTCTGCATGTGGTAATGATTTGATCTCAAATTGCCCCTGGCTACAATTTTTTAGGCTTGATAGCTGAGGTCTGCTTCTCAAATTATTAACTGCCCGAAATTTGACTGCCAGGTCTTGACATTCTGGATGACATCTTGTTGGGTTATAAAGTTGATTGGCCAGTGAATATCGTCATTACAGAGGAGGCACTTCAAATATATGCTGAAATATTCTGTTATCTTGTTCAAGTCAGGTTTGCAGTCTTTTCACTTACTGAAGTATGGCGGTTTCTAAAGGTACCTTTTTTCATTGATGTTTTACTTAAATCATTTAATTCATTCAGATGTACATACCATGAGAACTTCTGTTATTATCTCTTCCAAACTGAAGCAGTTTAAGTAGTGCCCACTTCCCGATGTCCACAGACAAAAGTACTATAGAGTGATCTTGAACTAAATTTTCTTAAAGAGTAGCTACAACAAATGATTTTTTTTGTTCTAGTTCTGTTAATATATGTAGCAAAGTGTGGACTTGCATGAGATCCCTTAGTTTGGTGATGTGAGACTTATTTGCTATGTATGTGACTATCTCGTTCTAATTTATTACAGGAGTTGACACAGTTAATCAGTCGCTCCAGCCACAGTAGACCTGATGTATTGAAGGAATTGAATTCTGTGATGAAAGTGAGGTACTCACATACAAATTCTTTCTAAAACCTTGTGACTTCAACCTAATATTCCTCTATTTGGCACTATCACTGAAGTATTGAGAATGCAATGCCTGTTTTATTTAAAGTCCAAAACTGTTTGATGCATTGTCAAATCTTATTGCTTCTAGAACTGTCTTGAAAATGCAGCATGTATAGGCATGTTCGTGTCATAATAAAAGTAATTATTGAGTTCATATTCAATTATTCATTCAGTGGCATCTGGTATTAGATCAACTACGGAGGATAATCACTGTACGGAGGATGGCTGGGACCAAGGATCGAAAAACCGGTACCGGGCCAAATCCCGGCCGCCGGGCGGTACCGGGAACCAGCCGGTTACCGGAAAACCCGGTTAAATTTTGGCAAATGAAAATTTTGGAGGGAGCGGGAGGGGACTGGTAACCGGTCAGAAACTGGAAAAACCGATGGAAAACCAAAAAATTTGGTGTTTTTCTTCAGAACTAGAAGAAACACATTCCTTTACTTTACTCAATTCATCTTCTAATATCTTTATGGTGGAAAGGGCATCAGAAAGCCTGCTAGCTTGCAAGGCAACATGCTCATTTGCTTTGTGTAGCACTGTAGCTCATTCTTCAAATTTCGGCCGGTTTTTTTAATCCCGGACCCAGCCGGGTTTTCCGGTTACTGGCCGGTAACCGCCGGGAAACCGAACCCTGGCCGGGACAGCACGGCTGAAGGGAATTAGGGTTTCTAGAGGAGAGGAATAGGCATAGACTGGGATGATAGAGTAACTGGGAGAGAGTAGATTGATTCTTCTTGCTTGCCTGAAATCACATTACATGACATCCTTATATAATGGATGCTGGACACCTGGACCTTCTTATCTCTAATACATACTTTCGTAATACGAATCAACTTCTATTCTACTTCTTTCCTAATTCTCCACTGAACAGCTTCTACGTACCCCTTTAGTATTTCCTAGCGACTCATCCTGAACATGGACAACTACTCAACTACGGACTCTCCTGCTAGTTGTATGGGAATCAACCTCCTGCCTCTGGACATTGTGCATGTCAGGCTGGCCCATGGCCATGACATCACCATAGTCAAAATAGTATTTTGGTGAGTCTTGCAAAGTAATTTCTTCAATCTGGTTTAAATATAATATTATAATATCTATAAGTGTCATATTTTATCAAACAAAGTTGTGAAATATAGCTTTTATGTACAGCTCACTCACCTCAAGTCTTATTTTTAAAACCACCTGTTTCTACCACATAACATTTCCCAAAAGTAGAATTAGCAATACGCAGTTCAAATTACATCTTGTACTGACTGTTGAAAAAACATTGCTGGATGATTTGAACCTTTGAATGTTCCAAGAAATAGTGTTCTTTTGGATGGTTTAACTATTGATTTGCAATTGCATAAACCAACTTTCCTGTTATCTGGTAGCATCTCCAATTTGTTTTTTGATTTTTTTTTTATATATGCAGTTTTGTCTGAAATGAGATTTATTGTTGACACAGAAAGTTAACAAGGCATACTGTATTTGTCCGGTTGTCCCCATGGCCTCATTTATAGTTTCTTCTACTATGCATATGAATAGCCTTTTTCCCCTATTATTCATTGTTGTCGTTCTGTAAAATATCTCTGCAATATGTGTTGTTGTTTTATTAGTATGGCCCTAACTATCCTTTCTGTTTTTTTAGACAGCAAGTTTATCACTTCCTATCAACACTACAGCAGTATCACCATTGCCATTTGTCCGATATATCATGGCGTCGTTTACAACATTCTCTTAAACATCAGGTATAACATTTCAGTCGATATAATAAAGTTTTTTCATCTAGGAGAAAATATGCTTTATTAGACTTCCTGTTATTACCTTTCTGTTTCTTAACACATTTCCTCTTTAGAGATCACAATTTTACTCGAATTGAATGTTTTTGAGTGAGTACTGATCTTCTATTATTGCTTAGGTGAAAGATATGTTGGATCTTGAGCATGTGCATCTGCGTTATGTTACCGATGCACTTTGCATGTAAGACCTTTTCCCACAGAAAGAAATTGTTTTTTAGGGATCGTATCTGTAATAGTGTAATTTAGTGCCATGAGCATAATACAGATAATTTATTTGATTATTAAGATTTTGTCCTGTTACATGTTCACACTTGGCCTCTCAATTGAATATCTACTTCTTTCAAGTAGGATAGACACTTAAGACAGCAAGGGAAACACTGGTACTTATAACATTGTGCTTTTACTTATCAAGAATAGCTTTCTGTTTTTGTGTACTGTTCTACTTACTTAGTGTTTATGTTTTATGTAATATCAATTGTTATTCTAATTGATTGTTGATTATATTGTGGGATTTTTACTTGTATAATATATTATATTTGCTTCTAACTGATCATGGTGTGTTTTTCAGATGTTTCTTATCCAATGAGACAAAACCAGTCGCTACCATAATCAAAAGCATGCTACAACAAGCTTTGGAGTTACGGTCATGTTTTAAGAGTCTCGATGACCTTTCGGAATCAACAGTGGATCAACTTAATCTGCATTCTCTCATAGACTTCTCTCAGGTATTCTCTCAATGTCACATGCACAAAGTTGTTCAGTTTTTTTTTAAATATTGCATTCTGTCTTGGTTCATCCTTTCAATTCCAGCATGCAAATAAAAGATGAGTCATGTTCCATTTATTTACCTACTACCTAGTATACTAATATGTGTTGTACGCTGGTTCTGGAAGCAAGTTATCTATAATTGCTGTGAATGTGTATCTACAAATTATGTTCAAGTCATTAGTTTCCCTGTTCTTCTCCAAGCCACTACCCTTCAAATGCTGATCTTGAACCAGTGAGTTTGATCCTAGTTGTCAACACCAGAATCCCTCTCAAAGTTCCTTTGGTAATATATTGGACCTTTTTTTGAGCCCAAATTGTTAATTGGGCATGAACCCAACACTTGTTTGGATCATGTGAATTAGAAATAAGTTTTCAGAATACAGGTTTTATTAGGTTTTTTAGGAAAACGGGTTTTAAGTTGTTGTTCTGTTCAGATGAGTTTATAGATTACTTTGTTTGGATCGCATAGACTAAAATAAGTTTTAAGTAATACAGTGTTTGGTTGAGACATGTGACTACATGCATTTTTATCATTAGGAAATACTAGCACGAGTTATACACAAAAACGTTTGGTTGAGATGATAAATGTACGTATATTATGGACTTATGTACTACGACACATCTATGTTTTTAATATAAAATCTAGCTGGACATGGCCACACTCAAAATACGATAAAAAGTACAAAAGAAACACTGGAAATATGATTCTGATCCAATATGAAGATCGAATAGTGTGAAGAATGAATGATAATCATATGTCGTATTTACCCAAATAAAATTCAAAGCTAGTAAGATAGTTATACATCATCATGCATGAACTTGTCATCACTCGTATATGTATTTGACATCATGCTTGCTGCTCACCACTCACACGTCACGTATATATGGACCTCTTGTTTGTTGATCACCAATGTCACGAACGCAATTTCTATGCGACAGCAAGGCCGTAATTTTCGCATGTGAGCGGCCGAAAAATAAGTCGTTGAGCCGTTGATATACGGAAAACTCGTTTTCTGATAGACAAGCAGTAGTTTTTCATGAAACTCATATTCTGAGTTTTAGCAAAAACCAGATTTTGTGATGTTGGTTTTATCCTCTCCTACCAAATGTGGTTTTAGGTAGTTAGACTAAGGGAACGTTCTGTCTTACTGCATGAACACTTGGTAACAGATTGGCTGGTTTGTAACGTTTGTTCTGTCAATAGTTGCTGATATATGCTAAATCTCTGTTGTTTATGCACTGGTACTTGTTGCAATACTGCTGAGGCTTTCCATTTCTTCCAAATCTCACCTAGCTTTTTATCACCCGATAGTAGGCTTCATAAACACGTTTTTTTGTCACTGTCTGCTTTTCAACACAGGTGGATGCAATTAGAACGAAGTTTGAGGCTAACATCAAAGATTTGTATATTTTGCATTCGAAGTCTTCAAAATATGGGGAGCTTGGTCTTTCCCGCTTCTGGGGGTATCTGAACTACAATGAGTATCACTCTTCGACAATCAACAAAGATATGGGCTGCTTCTATTTTTGATAGCACATTGTAACAACAAAGTTCAAGTTTTTCCTTTAAATCTTCTGGGACTAGCTCACCTTTTGCAGCTATTGGTGATGGCATCATGTGCCATCGGTGCACCCCTCTTCTGCTTCTGGAATCTGTTAACCTTTTGCAGCCCTCGGTGACAGAAGTTAGTGCGTGTGATTGTGGTGTAGTTGTGAGGTCTCTTGCTTGCGTCAGCAGCACAAGAACCCGGTGCGGAGGCTTCTTTTTCTGGAGGAACACATAGCTAAGATCAAATTATTCTCCCCGTATATGCAGCATTTTCTTATATTCCTTTCAGCGTACTAAAGAGGCCCCAGCATGGATACTTGAAGCTGGATTTATGGGCTGGGAAATTACAAGATTGGAAATGCATTTCAAATTTGCAATTGAACTGATAATCACTCGTTGGAAATGGCGGTACTGTGGATTTATGCGAACAGGGAATGTATGTAGTTCAAAAGGTAGTTTTGTATAGTGCTTGTGAAATGACGTAGATAAATCGAAGTTTTGATTGGTTACCCGCTGGCCTCTTTTCTTGTGTGACTTCATTGTGTGTAAGACGTAGAATCATTACCGTTTTGTAATTATGCTTTTCGATTCCATCTGTCATAGGTTGCTGCATCAGTAAAAGCTCAATATTATTCATTATTTTGGAAATCTAGAGCCCCGTCCGCAGAGTTCGGCTGCAAGGAAGGAAAAAAAACAGCATAGCATGGCCTTGCAAGGAAGGGAAAAAAACAGCATAGCATACTTTAGCAAGCACTCGTTAGCTCTGCTATGGATGCAATCAAGCACACTTTACGCGCCTCAAACGTTTGATTCTTTAAATCCGTAAATTTCTTCCCTGAGGCAAGCTGGGAGGGTAGAATGATGCTTGGCAATTGACATTACAATCAACTAGCAGAGTACAGAACTAACTGCAATCAAATGTTGCAACATACCAAATTTTGTCCAAAAGGGAACACTCAGGCGGTGCTCAGCGTTGCGATGAAAAGCCGCTGTCAGCGTTCAAAACACTGTTCATGTGATGGAATGCATTGTTCACTATTTTATCTTTTTCTATTTTTTTTGTTTTTTCGTATTTTTGTGTTTTTTTCCGTATTCCTTTGCATTGTTCGTTCTAGATTAACATGTTGTTTTTATTTTTATATTTTTTTAAAATTTAATTATACACAATAAATCAACTCAGTTACAGTAAAATTTTAATCAAAAGTTAAAAGACATCGCTATTCCGAACGTTACCTAAATCAATAGCAAGCAAGACTCACTTGACCCGGTCGGATTTCAGCCCCATCCTCTTGTAACAATCCTTCCCTGCAAACAGCAACAGAAGGCACATATTTCTTCGTCCACTATTAAGTCATCACTAATCTCCTGCACACGTACAAAATTGCATTACAAAACCTTTACACATCTGATCAAAGCAACAGGACTAAACTGATCCGTCCAAATCAAGAAGCAAGAGCAACGCAAGCACTTGAATGGATCGATCCAAAAGGGATTTTAACAGGGGAACCGGGGGGCACCGGGGAGCGGGTTGTACTAGCCGAGGACCTTAAGGTGCTTGTCGTTGCGTGGGGAGCAATTGTCAGTAGCCATCACCCGATAGAACGGCCGGTTCCGGCAGCCGAACCGCGCGAGCCGGATCTGCACTACATGCTTTCTTGCTTCCTTCCTTCCTCACTGCCACGCCTTTCTGTGCGTGTGCATCTGCTGTGTTCCTATGGCCACCTCAGCTCGGTGAATGAACTCATCCCTGCTGGTGTTGGGCCAGCCCATCTTTGAAGAGGGTGTTTGAGGCGGACCAAAGGTGGGCTGAAGCCCAGCAGGTGGCTCCACCCAGAGAGAAGTGATGTTGCTGGGGAGGCCCCCCTCATCGGCCGCTGATAAAGGCGAATCAATGATTGATAGAGGAGGGCCTCCCCCCTACACATGTTTTCCCTCTCAGAGAGCAGAGAAAGCGCGTCCCAAAATTGTTTATGCAAGTCAAGGTCGTTGATTATTATCAAAAGCCAAGTGAACTTGCGGGGCTGTGTAGCTCTGCCTACTCCGATGCCTGAACAAAATTTTAAGTGTCTCTGTAGAGTGTAGGCAGCTAGCTAGCTGCAGTTGACACATGCAAACAATGATGGAACTACCGCCGGGGCAAGCACCCCACCACGCGCGCGCGCACACACAAGCCGCCATCGCCAATTGCCATGACTACGAGCGAGTTGCGCACAGACGCAGTGGGCTGATTCCGAGACACGCCAAGGCAGGCCGCCCAAGGCCCAAGCAGCCAAGCCAATTAGACGCCAGCACAACCCTAATTCGAAATCGATTCTCTGTTTCTGATTTCCCCATTCCTCCTCTTCGGTTCTTCCTCCCGTCGGGCTACAGCATGTGGGGGCTACGGTCTACGGGGGCTATGGCGTGGCGAGCAGGTGCTGCAGCGCGCGTGGCAAGGCGTGGGACACCACTGCACT
The DNA here is from genome assembly GCA_036346265.1 of Melocanna baccifera. NCBI lineage: Eukaryota > Viridiplantae > Streptophyta > Magnoliopsida > Poales > Poaceae > Melocanna > Melocanna baccifera. The sequence continues at coordinate 7,309,382 of CM070685.1, forward strand.
GTGGCCGGCAGGCACATTGAGGCTAAGGCAGGCAGGCAGTCAGACAGCCACGGAGCCTCAGCCACCGTCCACCGAGTTCTGAGGCAGGCAGGTCGCAGACTAGCAGCCTCACAGGTGAACCACTAAGCGTCTGAGCCTTGAGCATTGTTTTGAATTTTGATTTCCTAGAGTACAATTTTAGTAAGTTTTGATTTCTTGTGCCAGCCATCGATTTGCACACAGCACACGCATCAGAAGTCCTTGTTGATACTTTAGATGAGCTCTTAATATTGTATTCTATGTTTGTTTAGCTGTATCAAGTAGATCTATGCTTGTCTAGCTGTATCAGTTAGATCTTGACAATTTGAACATATTTGACATCATTAGTTATATTGACTATTGAATTACATTGTATCTCGGTATTTTTTTTTATACTATAAGTCCGCTCCAGATCTTTCTAATTCCTAGTTCCGCCACTGCATGCAAAGATATCCTCCCTCCGTCCACCATGGAGGTCGTCGTGGTGAGCTCCGCCGAGGGTGTCGTGCGAATCCTCCTGGGTAAGCTTGCAGATGTCGACAGGTAAGTTCTTTTTTGCTGCTAATGATGGCTTTTGGTCCTAGTGCGAGTGTTTGTATGAACGAATCAATGCCGACAAGCCGCTTCGAGAAGGCTATCCTGATAAGTCGTTTTAAAAAAGCGACAGAGAAATTATCTCATTTATTTGTTAAAAAAACATAAGTCATAAACTGAAAAGAATTAGGCCATCCTCGTGCACGAGTAACTCATGCTCAATGTTATCAAACCCGGACCGGACAGCCACCCGACCGAGGTCCTAGGTCACTGATCCGGTGGTCGGACCGGTGGGTCATCGGTCGGATAGCATAAGTGGCCCGGTGATCAGACCGCATAAGCTAGGAAGTTAATGCTAGCAAAAAAAATGCTAAGAGGTTAATAGCACAACAGAATAGAGATAACACATTAATGTTATCCTAAATCCTAAAAATTCCTAGAGCAATCCCCCTCTTCCAAACAGGCCATAGAATATTTTAAGTACCAGTAATTGTGTTGACCACAGTTAGAAATATGCAGGTGTTACTGCACTGTATATTGCAAACCACATAACATGAATCATTTGAGACCATGGCGTAAACAGATAAAAGGTAAGGGATTAGAATTCTCCTTAGTTTCACATAGTAGCAAAAAGGTAAGTTAAATCTAGTTGTCTAATTTGTTCTCACACCATTGCAGGAAGATACTGCAGAAAGGAGAAAACCAGATGATGTAAAGAAAAATACCTACAATCAGGAGAGATCTCATAAAATTGCATCCTTGTTGGTGTAGCTCGAACAAATGGTTTAAGTGTGCTGTCAACATAAAAGGCTCAGTTACTAATTAAGAATAGTTACATAATATCAATACTGGGGAACATATAGGTAAAACTGAATGAATTCATGGAGCAGTTAATAATTGATACACAACATTAGGTTAAGGATATGTGCCAGGTTGATTCCTTTGAAATGAAATTTTGGTGCAATATTATACCTACTTACCTAGGCTGAAGAAGACTGGACTCAGAAATATAATGTTATACATTTTGAATCCTCCACATGGAAGAAGAGGTATCATGCACGCCCTGAAAACCAGCTCCTCCGTAAATGGTGCCTGATCAAAAGGTCATCCGCAAATAACATCACTACAATAGAAAAGGAAATCATTGTGTTGTCAGTAGTAACAATAATCCTAATCCATACATTGGCGGAGGGAGAGGCGGCTAGTAGGGGCCATGACCCCTTCGTGATCTACAAATCTACATTATACTCCTACCCCCAACCACAAAATCGAATTTCTGGTGCCACCTGCATTCTAAAGGCTACAGCTTGCAGACAAGAACTGTTAGATGATAATTTTAGCCCTACAATCAGATGTTCAGGTCAACAATTCCTCATTCGTTGGTACACTAATCTCATAGGTTTCACAACATCTAATAAGCAATGCAAAACAATGGCATCAAAGGGAATGAAAACAAACCGCTACGTAGTTCCGCCACACCATCACGTCATCTACGAAGGCTTGGATCCACCGAGCAAACTTCTGGGTGCAGCTAATCCCCATCTCACCATCATCTCTGCCGCAGGAGCCAGAGTCTTGCGACGAACGACCCAGCGCACACTAGGGACGTACAGAGAAGCGTGGAGCAGATTGGCGGTGCTCACTGGCGGCGCGTATTGGGGATTTGGGGGGCACCGGCATTGGGCTATTGGCGGCGGCGCGTACTGGGGATTTGGGGCGCATGGGTGGCTGATCACAGCTCACTCACTCAAAAAACTCTCCATATTTCAAAAGAGAAATTTGCCCATCGGTTTCCTCTTGAGTATTTCTTTAATTCGACGGTACTTATATTTTTCACCCTCATCAACATAGACCCCGATCACCCCTATAATCCGGTACAGTGTTTTTTTAGCAAAAATTAAAAACTATCGCTATTTCGATCACCTCCATAATCCGGTCGGGTTGGTAAAAACGCGGCCGGGTCAGCCGGATCGGTAAAAACTCGGCCGAATTGATTGGATTTTTCCGAGTCAACTGTATGCGGTCTTGTGAGTGTGATCGGCCCGGCGTAGCTCTGGGTCTGGATTTTTTCGATCCAACCTTGGACCAGTCCGAGTGTCATAACCATGCTCGTGCTGCGAGGCGTCGCGATGAGGTCCAGTTCCTCAAGGACAAGCTAGAGAGCATGACGACCCTCCTGCACGACCTCGCGCCGCGCGCCAGCGGGACAGCAAGCAGGTGACACCCTACATGAAGCAGGTCAGGGAGATCACCTACGACGCGGAGGGCTGCGTCTACACGTGCGTCACCGGGGGCTCCCCCTCCCCTTCGCGGTTGTACTTCCTCAGCAAGGGACTCCATCAAGAGGTGTAATCGGGTCAGATTTAAATGAATATTGTTTATACCGTATTCTAACCTATTTTTTTTTCTGAATTCGAAATCGGATACAGTAAAACCGAATACAAATACGAATTCGAATTATTCGGAGTTTTGAATATAGTATCATCGGGACGGATACATAACGGTTTTAGATCGGAAATGAATAATATAGACGGATAGTATATGCATACATAAAGGAATATATATTGAACCATACCATCATCACTTCAAACCTTCAACTAGTAATAAATTCATCTAGATTACTTAAGTATATTAGCCAATACAACAAAAATTCAACATAAGTGATAAATTCATACATAAATTTGAAGACTGATAAATTCATACATTAGTTCGGAAACTAATAAATTTATACTTTAGTTCAAAAACTAATAAATTCATACGCAAGTTCAACATAAGCAGGGAGCATTAGTGACGACTGATTAGAGTAGCTGGACTCTAGAATTATGTTACGACTTTGATAAAATCTAGACCGGTTGATGCCAATAATAGTTGATGGTTTGGGCCAGTTGAAGTACTAACTTGCTTATTCAGATATTCGGTCGAATAGTATCCGATTTACCATTTACCGATACTATTCGGTCGGATTTTAGCTCTACTATTTTCGTTACCATATCCGGCAACAATTATCCGGTACAGATTGGATTCGGTACCAGATGCTAAATTATCTTCTCATATTTGGTACCAATTAGATTCGATATCTGATCGGTCAGGATTAATTCATACCGTTTGCACCTCTAACTCCACCTGCTACGGACACTGAAAGCCCACCATGACATGGCCAAGGAGATCCGAAGCCTCAAAACCCGTGCTCTAGAGGCCAGCGACCGGCGGAGCAGGTATGATATCCAGTGTGTTGCACCATCAGCTTCTATTGCTGCTCCTCCAACGGAAGGCAGCATCGATTACCGCCCACTCCCTCTGTGCACTGACGATTCGCAGCTCGTCGGCATCGATGGACCGAAGAAAGAGCTTGTCGACAAGCTACCGAGCGACGCCTCTGGTCTAAAGGTGATATCCATTGTTGGGTTCGGTGGCATGGGGAGGACTACGCTCGCGATGGCGGTGTACCGTTGCGCAGGACTAGCAGCTCGTGGGAAGTTCGAGTCTCGGGCTTTTTGTCACCGTGTACCAGAGGTTCGGCGAGGTGGGTCAACTCATCGGAAGGATGCGGCAGCGCTTGGAACAGAGAAGGTTCGTCACCCTGTTGGCCTTTCGGTTGTAATATAGAGCATCTGTTCGCGGTACACATACCTATTAGCCATATATATTTTTTTACGGCGGATTTCTTGCTACATTGAAATTTCCTTGGGTGTTCCCGTGACCAGTGACCACACGAACCCAACAAGCACATCTACCACTGTCCCTTTTTTTTTTTTGAGAGGACTGTCCTCAAATAGTCCGTAGTAATAGTTAGACCTGAAGGGAAAAAACCCGGCCTGTCCATGGGCCACAACCCAGCCCGATAGCGTTGGTGGTCCGGCCTTGGGCATCAATCTACGTGAACAAAATAGTAAAAGCCGTCCCGGCGGAAATGTTGAACCACGGTCCAATAGCCTGAACGGACCTCGCTTGGAAACGATTTCGGCACGAAACAAGTTGGGCTTTTCTTTGTCCCACCTGGGCCAGAAAATGCTTAAGTCTAGGAGCATGCTCAACGTACTGTTAAGTCTACTCGATTCTCTGTTCATTTATTTATTGATTAACTTAAGAGCTGCAAACGAAGCGGATAATTTTTATCTGACCGACCGATCGAAGGGTCATGGAGTAAATACGAAAGAGGTAAATGGATATCCGATACTATCCATATTCAACTCCGACTTTAAGAAAAAAATATAGAATATGATATATGATGAGTGATATCCGTCTATATATATATATCTGTATATCAAGTGATATAAGAAAGTTATTGTGACTTCACCTAGGAATAAGATAACATATAGATAGATTGACACATCTAAACAGACGGAAAATACTGAGTGCTCTTTTATCGACATCTCTACGATTAGTCTCTTCGTGTTCGCTTTGATTGTATCCTACTGTTCAATATCCTATCTAAAAAAGCGGATAATTTTCGTTCGACCGACCATCTAAAAGCTTATAGAACGAATACATAATGGAGAAATGGATATCTGGTATTATCTATATTCGACTTCGACCCTGAGAAAAAAAAATACGGAATAGGATACAAGATGAGTGATACCCATCTGTATCCGCTCCGATTGCACTCCTAGATTAACTCCATAAATCCCTTACAATTGAGAGGCTAAATTCATCAAAGCATATATTTATATTCGACAATAGAGATGTCTTCATCATGCATGTACGTAACTCTAATACCTAGAACTAAATATAGTCGTCTAAAAAAACTAAGTATTGTCGATGGCTCTAAGGGAACACAACAATGGAAACTCGAATTTCTCCTAAATTATTAACTTAACATAGTAAAATTGATGTTAATGGGAATTTTCTGAAGGCTTGTTTCTTAGCCGCTTCCAAATCTAATTCTACACTTTACTAAAAACAATGTATGTTCATAGGTATTTGATCATTTTTGATGATGTCTGGAGCATATTAGCATGGGAGCAGCTAAGAGGAGCATTTCCTGATGCTAGTGTAGGCAGCAGGATAATAATAACTACTCGAAACCAAAGTCTGGCTGACAACTGCAGTTCTCAGCCATCTGAGGATCATGTCCAAGTCATAGACCCATTGAAACCGCCAGAAGCTATGATTCTCTTCTTCAGAACCATTTTTGGCACCGAGGTATGCCCCGATAAACACAAAGATCTTAACGAAGCATCCGAAGACATCTTGGACAAGTGCAGCGGTCTACCGTTGGCCGTTATAAGCATAGGCGGCCTCTTGGCCAGCAGGCAAGACAAGACACCAGGTGAATGGAAGAGGGTTGATCACAGGCTAGGCTCCGAGCTGCAGATGAACCCCAATCTAGGTGGTATGAGGCGTTTGCTAAATTTGAGTTACGATGATTTGCCAGACGATTTGAAGGCGTGCTGCTTGTACCTAGCCGCATACCCCGAGGATTATAAGGACAGGGCCCAGACCTTCAGGGAGAGTAGTTGTAAGGTGTATAATGCTAAAAGTGAGACTTAAGAGATCATAATCAATCAACTATGTTAGTCTCATAATATCATTTGTCATTCATTTCATCTAAATAAGACTAGACAATATCATAACTAATAAGCATATTAGTCTTACAATTATATTTGTCATTATCACCTAAACTAACTTAATAGAATTTGAACTTACAACATTGTGGTTCCTCTTCAAAGATATTAAAAACTTTCTAATATTATGACACATCTATCACGTCTTCATCAAACAACTGTCAGTAATACCATAACACGCGGTGTGACATCACAGAGACAACAGGTCACCACTACTACACATGTTCATGTCGAGATCTGAAACCTTAGGAGTGAGTAGTGACAGATATACAACCCGCTCAGTTGGACTTATTTTTGGTGGCTTATGACTGAATTTACACTGTAACTGGTTTATTTTGTACTATAACTGATGATGACTTATTTCATATAATTAAATTAAAATAATCTAAAAATAGAAAAAAAACATGTTATTCCAATATGTATAATGCAAATGAGTACAAGAAAAAAAGAACCGACAAAAAAGCTAAAAAAGCCTAAAAAATAGAAAAGATAAAATTTAGAAATAATAAAAAATAAATCATAAACTCAAACCGAAATGAACGGAGCCATAAAAGCTCAGGTTTGCGTGGCTCTCCAACCGTGGACTATTCGGATCGTCATACTGTCTTGTTGGCTGATACCATGCCAAGTATGAAACTTAAATTTCCAGCTTGATTTCGGTATCTTTGAGCTAACGACATCGTGGCACACGACTGGTCCTTCATCTATCGTATCAACTATCAAACGAGAACTATATAGCACCGTACACATGTCAAGGTCAATACATATATAGGAGTATAAGACTAGGTCATGCCTGATGAGTGGTGAGTTCATTTTAAAGCGCCCGAAAATCATACATCTGTCTGGAATCCCTTTCAGATGGAAAACAAAAAACATAAACTGATAGAAGCACAAACACCAAACTGCATTTCTATCACCTTATTAAACTCACCAATAGCGTGCAGAAATAGACATCTCAAAACTAATATCGTGGTCTAACAGATTACACGAGCTAGGTGTGTCATTTAGACTAGCCTTTTTTTCTCGAACACGCAGGAGAGTTGCGTATCTTTATATTAAGAAGAGGTTGAAAGAAACCTTACAATCCAAACGTTACAGCCCCAAACACACCCAACACATCTAGCATCCAAGCATGCTAGCAACAACTCTAGCCTATGTTACAGAAAGCAAGTTCGACCTCAACCAAGAAAGGATCTAGACCAAGCCCTGTGGCGGAGCAATTAGGTATGAAATACCCTTTGCTCCGGCTAGGCCCCAAATCCTCATCTCCTCACTGACAAGAGACAAGAGAGACCTAATGTCCGGTGCAATCCCGTCAAAGATGCAGCGATTGCGGAGATTTCAAAGAGACCATGCCCCCAAAATGATGATGGAATTAAGGCCTTGTCGGACCTGACCATCAACTGCATTGTGTGATTTGGACCACCATTCCTCAAAGGAGGGCTCACCCGGTTGAGGGGAGAGGTTCTGTAATCTCACCTCTTGGAGCAAGTGAAACCAAAATTGACGGGCAAACACACAAGAGATCAAGAGATGGTTAATGGTTTCTTCTTCTTGGTTACAAAACAAGCAGCGGGGAGGGTGTTGCAGTCCTCAGCGTGCCAGACAATCCGCAGTCCAACACTTATCATGTGCAGCCAGCCACATAAAGAACCGACATTTATTTGGGGCCCAAGATTTCCAAATTCGCTCCCAGGGGCTAAACTCGATGCCTCCCTGAAAGAAGCTTTCATAAGCTGATTTTGCTGAATATTTTCCATTGGCAGTGAAGCGCCAAATGTGTTGATCTTCTAATTCAGGCTGCAGCACCACCTGTGACAGGAGATCCCAGAGATCTAAAAACTCAGCAATGGCTCCAACCGTCATCGCTCCTATAAGATCCACAATCCAGTTATGGCCCGTGAGAGCCTCCCTCACCGTGCGCTTATTGGCATGTCTCTTGGGAACCAAAGCAAAAAGACGGGGTGTCAAATCAGCGATCCTTTTTCCATGAATCCACCTAAAAAACAAGGTGAAAACACCGACGAGCTGCTCCGGGGACGCGGCGGAGAAGATGGCTTGACGGAGGGGCACAGAAGTCGAAGCCGTGCTGCCGCCTGGACGATAATTGCCGCCACATGCCCAATGATGGTCGCCGTCTAGTCAATGGAGGCGGCGGAGAGTGCAAGACGGAGGAGCTCCAGAGCTTCGGTGTCAACCATCCCTGAAGCGCAGCCCCGACGTCTAGAGAAGTGACGCCGGCGAGGTCGACGACGCCGAAAATGATCCGCCGGCCCAAGCAAAGAAACCGGATCCGCCGTCGGAGTCGAAGACGAGGAGGCCTCCGTGGACGGTGAAAGACGCCGCCATACCGAGACACGACCCCGCGACGAGGGTGCGCCAGGGCAGTCCGAAGAGCGGTGACCAAGGCCCTTGCAGCGGAAGCAGCGGACGCGGCAACGACAATCCGCCGCGCGGTGAGAAACAGAGAAGCAGTTAAAGCACTTCCCACGGAGTCGGCCGGGCACCGGTGCCGAGATTCGCGAGCGGCGGCGATGCTCGCCGGTCGGTGGCGACCCACCACCCTCGCCATCCTTCTTGGCCGGTTCTTCGGCGACGACCACTTTCTCCGGAGGCTGCGGCTCAGGCACCGCCAGAGCCTCGCCGGCCGACCTGGGGGAGGAGAGGAGCACGTCGCGGAAGGAAGGGTACAAGTCGGGTCTGGGAGCAGCAGGGGAGGCGGGGTCCGCAGGGGAGGCGGGAGGCGAATCCTCACGCCAGCGCTCCAGCTTCGAGCGGCCGATCGTGGGGGAGGTCAGCGCCTGGGGAAAGTGGCGAACGGCCGGCGTTTGGGGAGGCGCGACCGTGGAGTTGGCCGCCGAGTCCAGGGTGGACTTCGGCGGGAGGCTGTGGGGACGCAGACAGTTCCGAGCGTAGCACATCTTTTCTAAAGCTCAAAATTTTCAATTCTCATGAAGACTAGCCTAATTTGTAATGACCATCGCACACGGCGTGCTAGGGATTGGATGTCCATTTCAGATGAACAAACAGGTGACGAGACAAAGGATGCACCACACATGCAAATCTGTGTGAAAATGCATTTTTTCCCCTAATTCATCCAGCTATATATTAGCAAGTTGTTAATATAAGCTATTGCACGGCATGGCTTTGCTGATGTGCGATTGACAACCACTACACTCCAAAAGGGCATCCCAGGTAGTGGCTTGATAATGTGTCATTGGATCAGATTTGCGACGCAGTATATATTCAGACAACACCTGGTCACAGACGCAGAGGTATTTATCTTCAGTAAACTGCAGAAATGGCCTTTCTGAATCTGTCGGTAATTTGGAATCAGCATCATGATTAAATGCGCAGGAATATTTGTCTTGATATTTCTTTTGTACTACGTAGTTTGTTCTTCCAAAGGAGGTTGATAATTGAGTTTTGGGAGAGTCCTTCATGACTAAAATTAATTTACAGGCAAGCAAAATGGGAGTATACAAAGATCTGATTTTGATGCAGATATACTATGGCATATATACAACAAAGATTTACCCTACAACAACCTTTTTCCTAGCCCTTGAGCAACACAGATCTTAAAAATTTGTTCATGAGCAGTGCAATATTATTTACAGAAGGATTAGACCATACACGAGATCTTTCCCCTACCCTTGGGCCGGATAATTAACACAACCTTTTTTCCCATTGAAGCTATAAACATGTTAAAGTTAAGATCCTTGAAATCACATGAATTTGGCATATGGATTATTTTTAACAGCATAAGGATAGTTATAGAAACACTGCAAACAAATCTTAGGTGAAATGCAAGAAAAAGTTGCTATGAAACTATTTAAGAAACATATAACCAAAACCATATTCAAAATAAGTTATAGCTCTTTTTAAAGAAATCTGTGGCACCAAGAAATGTGCACAAATGATATGAGAAATTACGACAAGTTCCAACAGTTTTGCTACCTTTTCTGTAGGATTCTTATGATCAATAGCCTTTTAGCATTCTTTCAAAACCACGAAATGATTATTGTTTCTTCCTGAAGAAAGATATGTTACTTAAAATGAAAATATATAGCTCTTATACTAGAATGTGTCCTCACAGCCTTAAGAAGCAAGAAAAGTTGGCCAATTTCGGATACTCATCTCAGTCTCTCACCAACATACAAATGTATGGAGCAACAGTTTTTTGAGTAAATAGAGTAATATGAAAACTACTAGTGTTCTGGTAGAAATCGTAGACCACCTCCTTAGCTAGCTTAAGTCATGATAGATCTTCTATAAACCTCTGCAACCGTTGGATTTATACTGTATAGAAGAAAAATAGGCCAAGTGGATCGATAATCATCAGAAAGATAAGCCTCACCTAGGCTCTAGTTTTTTTTTCACTTCAGAAATTCTTGTTTGAAGAATGATTTGCTTCAGAGAATAAGAGGACTTACCGCTCTGCGTCCAAACCATGTTCAATCGATAGGAGCTTTCTGAATGAAGAATACATGAGTGATATTGGTTCGGCTCACATCTCATCCAAGTTCCAACAATCAACTCAAGAAGGACATGAGCCGAAACAATACCACACCATGTCGTCTTCTTCTTCCTCCTCCTTCCCGTCCTAGCTAGTTGCTTTGCGGCTGCCTGCCTGGCCTTATTTGTGTATATCTGAAACCCATTTTCTTTGCCAATGCCTAAGCACCCATAGCATAGCTCTTTAATAGGGGAGCTGGTGGTTCCATGGTTAAGCCACGTATTAGCATCGGAGCACCCGTTTCCTTTCTACTGTTGGCATAAAAAAATCCAACTAGCTCCTAGATATGCTAGCTAAACCTAACCGACCAGGGACCATCGGAAAGGTTGCTTTACTAATTTGTGATCCCAACTCTACAGTTTTCTTCTGTTCTTCAACCCATTTTTATTCCTTTGTGCTACATTAGGGTAGTCCTGCTATGGACGTAGGTGTGTGCCTTTACAGCTCTAATTAGTAAATCCGCGTTTTGGCACTAATTTAAAAGGACTAAGCTAGGTGAGTTTTTTTTAGGGTAAACAACACCTACTGCATAGGTGAGCATATTTTGTAGAAATATATATGTAAAAGCGTGATATGGGACCCTTTTTTTGGGGGGGTTGTTATATGTTACTCCTGTGTATCAATAGGTCTGTTTGATATAGCTATGGTTTCTATTTTTTGACTGAAATTTTTGAATTTTAGCTGTTTGCGACAAAAATTACAGACAGGTAGATAATCGCTTGTGATTTTGGATTATACAAATGTTGAGTTTTTAACGTATACTACAATTAACTTGTAGACTCCATCTTGAAAAAATACTTTATTTAAAAGTTAGGTACTATAACAAAAGTTAAAAGTTACTTTTAGAAACCGAAAAGAACATGCCCAATATACAAAAGTCCAGTTTTTAATATCGCCCAAGACGCCAATTCAATGCTGTTCCTTATATGTTTCTGAAGAGAATTTTTAGAAACAAGTTGCCCCATTTCATCATCTTTTATGCCTTCTTTTAGATAATTGGTGAGGGCAATTATTTGTGATTCGGTAAGCGGTATGGTACTTCAAAAGATATCCAGCAACCAATTTTGTACTAAACAACTTATGCTGCGCTGGTTGATTTCATATTCAGTTTTCAATCCTCAACACCAACCCCAGTCGCTATTTCATGTTTCATATGTTAAGAGAAGTTCCTTTCTTTCTCACAGTACTGAACTTGTCAAGCTCTCGTCTAATGTGTTTTCAGATTCATATCCCTGTGTACTGCATAGTGTATACATCGATCACCAATGGTCATGTTCAGAATTCAGATGGCAAAATGCCAATGCCCACAACTCCACATGGTGTCCTTGGACAGTTTGCAGGTTAATATCTGTACGCAAACTAAGCACCCTACCAGGTGGCTGTACACACGACATGAGCATAATAAAAAGAACTGCATTGCTAGCTGATTGGACGTACAAGTGCAACGCGACAATGTGTGCACGAGATCAGCAAGAATCCCGGGACAAAATTTTCGTAGTTAGTACCATGATTAAACCTGTGAGGACGCACGGCTACGGTGACGCCAGATTTGCTCCCATCCTTTGGCTAATCATCTGCTCGCCCTTTCTCGATCGCCAATAACCTGAACCCAGATTAAAAGAAAACAGCAGCGCGAGATGCGCTTCAGTCACCGAATCTTTCCAAACACCGAAGCCTATCAGCCTGGTAGATCCATGCGTACTCTCCTTCACGTGCAAACAAAGCTGTATGCGTAGGCGAAATTACTCGCTAATTATGGGACTGGTAAGTAGATCCATGGCGGTTGCAATGCTTGGCCAATGGCCAAGCGGAAGGTCGTCCTCCTCTGATGAAATCGTTGCCACTTCGGTGAAGATGAAGATCGAAGGAATTGTTTTAGTACGTCCTTGCCATTCGCAAGAATGGATTAAAAACTGATCACGAGTAGTCCTCATGGTGCTTAGATATTTGGATTCTAGATTAGCATTACATTATTAGTACTTTACACCCTAAAAAGTCTCCCTATTGACCTTGTGTTTAGGCCGGCAGGCACGCTTTAAAATTCATTTGATTAGCTTCTAGGCTTTAAGATTCTTGTGGTTTGGTATTGTTAAGAAAGGATGAGACGTAGAAACCATCGACTATTACTACTAGAGCTACACCACAAGTACAAAATCACCAGGGTTCTAGACAAAAATTCAGAAGCCAGACTACAGCTAATTACCAGATTTAAGCGAGGGCAATGAGTCAATGGGTGAGTTTGTTCTGTTGCCTATGTTCGCAAAACTGGTAGCGTTGACTGAATTTAGTTTTCTGTCAAAATTTTGTTAAGATTCAGTTACCACTTGGTAAAATTCTCGATTTGCAGATCACGAGCGAACTAGCAGAACACTAGGTAGTGCAACGATGGCCCAAAAAGGCCCAAGCGACCAGGTGGAGTTCGAGGCGGAGCCCACTTTTCACTCCCCCTCGACCCTACTTTCGTTCCTGCCGCAATCACGCGAAGCCTACCACCTCCACACCAAAACCCTAAACCCCAACCCGTCCGCAGACGCCCCTCGCCGCCATGGCCGACGCCGCTGACCAGTTCCCCTACGGCGATCGCCGGCCGGAAGGCGCCCCCGTCGGAGTCCGGCGCACCTACTCGCCGTACCAGCCGGAGGGCCTCAGCCTCCCCTCGCTCCGCGCGCTCTACGACCTGCCAACCTCGCCGGAGTTCCTGTTCCAGGAGGAGGAACGCTGCCGGAGCCGCACCTGGAGCGAGAATCTTACGTTCTACACCGGCTGCGGCTACCTCGTCGGCGCGGTGGCGGGAACAACCGCGGGGATCAGGCGCGCGGTGGCGGAGGCGGAGCGCGGCGAGTCGGCCAAGCTGCGCGCCAGCCGCGTGCTCAACCAATGTGGCTCCGGGGGGCGTGGGTACGGCAACCGGCTGGGGGTGATCGCGCTGCTCTTCTCGGGGATCGAGAGTGGCGTTGGTGGGCTCCGCGACGCTGACGACTGGACCAACACCATCGCCGCCGGGCTCGGGACCGGCGCGCTCTACCGCGCGGCTTCCGGACCGCGGTCGGCGATCGTCGCTGGCGCCGTAGGGGGGCTAATGGCCGGTGCCGCCGTCACAGGGAGGGAAGCGCTCAAGAGATACGTGCCTAATCTGGCCTTCTAAATCGGAATACTTCACAATAGTAAGTTTCGATCTATTGGGTTGAGGTTAGCAATAGTATTTAGGTGAAGTTCTTGTAAAAGTTACTAGTATATGTATGGGTTTTATCTAAATTTCTGAGATTTATTGCTGATGAAATGGTTAGATTACTAGAATGCAATCTATGGAATTAGCTCATCGCAAAAATGTTGGTTGACATAACTGTGAAGTTGCGACCTTTGGTGTTATGGCAACTAAGAATATATGCAATGTATGTTTTTTTTTTCACTGGATTGGATACCCTTTACTGTTCCTTGTTTGGTAGATGAGCTGTCCGAACATGAACTGCTTGTATAAATGTTGCAAATCCAGTTTTACTCTTGCTACGGAGCTAGCCGCATCAAGCCCAATGGTCAATGCAAGACAAACTGCAATAACGCAAAATTTGTGCAATAATGCAAAATTTGATACTAGAAAATTAGTGACCAATCTCGATGTTTTTAGGGAAGCATGAATATGGAGTCTGCATTGTTGGTTTCTGTTAGATTCAGCATTTTGATAATTTTGCAGCAATAGACATGTTCATAGAGCATGTAGTGTCTGAATTTCAGCAAGAACTTTAACTGCTCAAGGGTATGGTACGGGTTCTACAAAGCGTGGAGTTAAGTGATACCTACCGGTCGTTGTAAATGTCATGGCTTGATTGGATCTCCTGGCAGAAGTGATATTGTTAATCATCCTTACGCCCTCATTCTCCCAAACCCCCCACCCCCAACTCATCTCATTCAAAGATAAAGGGATAATTGATAATATGGCCCGAAGTTGAGAGGCCATTGTCAATATGCCCTCTATTACACGGTAATGGATAAAACATGGTTGTCAAGGCGTCGCCTAGGCGTCCAGTCGGCCCGGAGCGGACGCCGTGGAGGCTCGCCTCGCCTTGGCTAGCTAGGCGGGCGCCCAGGGAGACACGGCGTCCACGGCGGAGACAAGCGGCGCGCGCGTCGGTGGCGGTGCATGGCGTGTGGTCGCGTGAGCAACTGAGCATAAGAGAGGTCTCCGCCGCCGCCGCCGCTGGATCCGCCGTTGCCGCTGCCGGATCTGCCGTCGCCGCCACCGGATCCACCGTCTCCTCCGCCGGATCCGCCGTCGCCGCCGCCGGATCCGCGGTCTCCTCCGCCGGATTCGCCGTCTCTTCCGCCGGATCCGCGGTCTCCTCCGCCGGATCCGCGGTCTCCTCTGCGTCGCCGGTCGGTTCTCCGTTGCCTCCTCCAGTCTGCCGGCTGCTGCTTGGAGGCAGTGGAGAGCGGCGGCGGGAAGAGGGAGCGGCCGCCAGCGAGCGGCCTTGGCCTCGCCGGTGCCGGAGGGAGACGAGATAGGCGAAGGGAGAGGGAGAGGAGGAGATAGGGGGCGACCGGGCGAATTGGCGAATCAGAAATGAGTCGAGCAGCCGAGTGGGGGGGGTTAATAAGAGTGATTTTGGCTTTTTGCGAGTGAGCCCTCTCAAGTTTTGAAATTACAATATGGTCCTTCTTATATGCATTTCTTCTGTATAGGCTCTTTTCTATATGCATTTCTTAGCTCGCCTAGCAACGCCTAGAGGACGACTAGGCGCCCGCCTGGACGACTAGGCGTCCAGGCGCTCCTTAGGCGCCGTGGTCGCCGAGGTCGCCGTGACAACCATGGGATAAAATGTCTCAAAGTTGAGAGGTCAATTGATGATTTGCCTTTTTTTCATTTTAAGTCAATTTATGATTTGTTTTCTTCATGAAACATCCCAAATGCCCCTCCCCTTCCCTTCCTCTCCTCTCCTCCCCAAGGCTCCTGGAGGCGCCAATGAAGTTGGTGGCTTTGATGGTGGCGGTTGAGCCCGGCGGTGACGGCGCTATGTTGAGGGGCAGCGCGGTTGTAGGTGGTCGGATTTGGAGAAGAAATAACCAGTCAATCGGATTTGAAGAAAGAGGAAGAAGATGAGGAGGAGGAGAAGCTGGGGGTATTTTGGTCATTTTGCATAAGGTTAACAGGAAAAGCAATAAAAATTCAAAAATAGCAAATTATCAATTGGCCTCTCAACTTTAGGGCATTTCATCTATTATCATATAGTGGAGGGCATTTTGACAATAGTCTCTTAACTTTGGGGTATATGATTAAGATAGCGTTCAGAATAGCGATAGTTTTTGGCTGAAATTTTACTGTAGATGAGTTGGCTTATTGGGCATAATTAAATTTAAAAAAAATATAAAAATAAAAGCGGCATGCTAACCTATCACGGATAATGCAAAGGAATACGGAAAAAAAAATAAAACACAAAAATACCAAAAAACACTATAAGACAAAAGTGCTACATTACTTTAGAAGCTAAATGCTCGCCGCTGCCACTTGAAAAAAGCCGTCGTGAGCGGCCCCTAATTATCCCAAGAAAATCGTAAGCACAGGTCACTGCTTGGTAGATATTGGGTGGGTTTTTTAGGCTTATGATTTAGCTTTCTATAGTAATTAGTTTTCAAACGGTATGTCTTTTTAAGGCAGTTGATTATATTAGACACTGTCCCGACTTCATCTATATTGACCACAATCGCACTCAAGTATCTCTCTCCGTACTCTCTCGCGAATAACTATAATTCAAAATTTTAAACGAAAAGCTACAAACAATTAGATTTCAAAATTTTAAGCAAAAAACCACAGCCCAAAAGAACACATCTATCGTAAGGACTGGTCACTGCTTGGTAGATTTTCTTGTATGATTCATAAGATCTCTGAATTTTCGCCTGTGGGCTAGCTACTGTTTTGTGTTAGGTTTTATATGTTCTGGATCATGCCATGCTGAAATACCATCATGCAGGATAACATTTGATGTCAACTTGTTACTGCCTCCCAGAATTTTCTTATAAAAACCGGCACCCCTTTCAATCCACTTAAGAACAAACATTAACATTAAAAAAATCTGTGTAAACCATAAGCATTTCTTATGATGATGAGTGAATACTCTGAAATTTTAGCTTCTCCGAGGGTTAAAAAAGACTAGCCTTTGTACTGCTGCCCTTTTGTTCATCTGGTGATACTTATGTCATTAGAGCTTAAAACAGTGCACTGCCTTGTTTTACAAAGAATGGAGATTTACTATGCTCTCTGCATTTGTTCTGTGCCGGACGCTAGTTCAAAGAGTCCATAATGGTCTGCAAACGATCTATTAAAGTATGAAGTGAATTAGGACGAGACTTCAAACTGCATAGTTCTTCATATTTCAAGCAATTGGTTTCTAGTTGCTATAGCTTTTGGCTGTGCTACATTGTTTCTGAAAACTGCCAGATTAGTACACACTCTTATGTCGTTTAGCGAATGACCTGGGATTGAGAAGCCATGTCTGCTTTATATTGGTCTTTCCTTTGAAGGAAGTATGCAGCTTTCATTAGTGCACCAGTGCAAGGCTCAGGGCAGGTCAACAGGACGCAATCAGGAGAAATGCACCCGTCAAGCTGCAGCACTGCAGCACTTAGTCACTGGGTTAGAAAGAAGACTTCGCGCTGGCTCCAACAGCATGATAATGGTGGCAATTGTTCCGAGCCCGGTGATCGAAGGCAATGGCACAGTTGCAGAAGAGAGGGTAAACAAAGACGAGAACGCACCAGATAAGGCCCTACAAACATGCCACGATACATTCAGGCGGAACGGAGATGACACGCCCAAACAACTCTTACGGTCGCAGAAGCCTTCGTAGCACGCTTGCTAGCTCGGCAGTTTGATGTACGCATCGTATGGCGCGGCGCGGCGCACGTCGTGGAAGTTGGTTTGCGCAACGGGCCGCACGGGCTCACCCAGATCTGCTTCCGCCGTTCCGCGCCCGCGACCGTGCATGGCACCATCCAACAAAGCCAAAACCGACGGCGTCGGCCGCGTGCGGTCGGGCGATGCAGCGCGTGGGATCGTGATCATCATCACGCGCCGGCGCGATGCGACCGCGTGCCGGCTTCCTTCCTCCTCGTCAGCAACCCGGCCCGTCCATCAGCGCGTGCGTGCTCTGGGGATTTTGGCGTTCTGTCGTAGAACCACACAGGTTACCAACGCACGTCGTCACGTCGCAACTGGATAGTACCAGTGAAGGACAAGCCTACAGAAGTCGAAGCTTTTAGAGGGTGATCGGAATAGCGATGGTTTTTGGTTTTTAGCTGAAAAAACACTGTAGCTGGCTGAAAAAACACTGTAACTGAGTTAGTGGATAGTGTAGTGAATAGCGAAAAAAAAAGCTGAAACTAGAAGCTGAAGTCGAAAAAAGCCGAAACAACAGGGCCTTAGGCGATGGATCTGTTAATGGATTTGCGTCTCGTTTCTTTTTTATCAGCGCAACTAGTTTCAGGAGATTCATGTGGCGGTGGGGCATTACCGTGCTCTACTCTACTAGTCAGTGTGCAGAATTTGCACTAATATGCTCGAGTCCACTTAGCATCGTGTAGTCTGTGCGAGCAAGAGATTAGTGAACAGGCTTGGCAGTGTTCAGCTCGGTTGGCCAATCTTTTTAGCATCTCCCTGCCAAGATTTGGTGGTTCAGCTGCAGTCGTTCCATATGCTTAACACAGCTTTCAGGGCACTGATTGTTGCGAGTCTGATACAAGAGAGTAATATTCAGTACCATGTACGGAATCTTCAACTCTTCATCGTCGCAGCTTCTCCATGATTAGTTGGTGAGAAGCCAATGGTGGGTGTCAAATTTTACGAGTCTCAAATTTTATAAGGTAATCTTGCTTCAACTTACAATAAAGGCATCTGTAGTGTATAAGGTCTCAATGAGTTTTAAGGTGGATCCCACCTAATTCTTAAGATCCCTTCTGTTATGTTTAAGACCACTACTGGGCTCTAAGAAAGGGTCCCACTTAGGAGAGAGAAGGACAGAATACACAAGAAAAATTGTATTTTAATGCTTATGGTCAGTTCTTTAACTTGAGAGCTGGTCTTAAGCCTTTTTTGCCTATGATCTTTTTAAGGTCAACCCTGTAATGTATAAGGTTGACCTTAAGGTGGCTTAAGACCCCCTTTTTCATATATTATGGATGCCCTAACTAGTTTCAGTTTACCAAAGTTTTACAGGTCAAATAACTGAAGAATCCAAACAGAAGACTCGAAAACACCATGGGAGAAAACAACAAATCTGTCAATGTTGAACTGCAGAACTAAGGCTGTCTTTCCATTCTATCATGATGACAGCCGATGGAAGTTCGGTCAGATATTTAAATGGTACCATTTAACACACTACACTTCTCAGCATATTGAACATTTTATGTTGCATAATGCTAGTTTGAGCTAGTGTAAAATTTGATGTCTGATACAGGAGCAACAACGAGGTGAAATGCTGCTGCAGTTTTCTATGCACAAGCGAGATTTAACATGACAGCGTGTGGTTTCCGAGCATACGGAAACTTCTTTGATCAACACTGGGACTTCTATAATCAAGATATGATTAATTGTTAAACAAATTCTCCTAGCTAATATGATTACTCAACCATATTATGACTGTAACGCCCAGAGATTTTGTTAAGGGGCCACCGAAGTAACCCTAATTAGCCCTAATTTGGGTTAAGGGCACAATAAAACAGGTAATCCTTTTCCTCAAACCAGCCGCAGCCGCCAATTCCTTTTCCGTTCAGGTCTCTCTTGTCTCTCTCTCTCTCCCTCCCCCCCCTCCCACAGGAGGCGACGCGGGCCATGGCAGCGGTAGCAGGCCGACGGCAAGCGGCGGCCAGCGTGGAGGCGCAGTGCACGGCCGAGCTCGATGCGGGCTGAGCAGGCGCACGGCAAATTCTTGCGAACACGATTTCTTTTGGCCGAACGATCTCTTTCCATCCATCCTTAGTTTTATCTTAATTCTCAGCTGATTCACTTCCGTTCCACCATATAGGTTCGCATGCAGCGGTTGAGGGAGCGTCCAGGCGGTTGCGCATTCCAGATCCTTCGTGCAGCGGTTCCATCACGCGTGCTCAAGGCAAATACCTCGCGGCTGTAACTTCTCCGTTTCGCATATCACCTATCTATAATTAATTGTTGCCTCTGTCTTGAGTATAACTATCACATTGTATTACTTACCAGTCATATCCTGCTAATATAGTATTTATGTTATGAAGATCTAGGTTAACTGGTGTTATGTTTTTAGGCTTATTAAATGCTCTGTTATAATGTTCTAAAATTCATGCTGTAATTGGTGATTTAAAATTGATGTTTCAATTATTAATGAGGGGTAACATATGAACATGCTATAATCTAGGTTTAACCGTTAGTACTTTGTTAGCATTAATGTTGTTATGTTTAGTTCTTATTAACATGATTTGATACTTGCATGAAGTTGTATGTGAGCTATGTTGAAATTATATATATATAAAATACTTATTTATATATATACGAGAGGCCACCTGATAACATACGAGAGGCTATACGCTTTCGTTGTTCAGAATATTACATCTCGTCGGCGGTTATACAGTGGAGGACAACAAAGTGCCTGACTATTCTCGTATAACCGAGATGTGGAAGGTAATCGTCAGTGCCATTGTCATAACTTGCTAAATGACAATCACCTCAATTTCACATTTCCGTTATCTCCTTCCCTGCTCTTTTACAGTGTCTCAGGTAACCTAATCTAATTGTAATTATCCTGTGTTAATTACTTACTTGTATTACTTGTCTGTTACACTCTTCTTGTTGCGACCGTTATTAGGTACTTGCTAAGATTCTAAATTTCACGCTTGCTCTTTCCATTCTTAGGTAAAAGACTAATAGAGTGATAGCATTATGCATGTGTGAGGGTACTCGAGTTCTCAACACCCATGTTTTAAACATTCATTTGAACTTCTGTTAATCCTTAAATAAAGTACTCTTAAAGTTTAATTTCTTATAAATTTTTATTGTTACTTTTATCATTACTTTTTTACTTTGACGATGATGTTCTATAGTAGTAGCTCATATTAGTATGTGAGGCACTTAGATGGCAACAGACAGTGAGACAGATACCTTTGGGAATGTCAGTGTTGAAAACCCAGAATTCTTCCGGTTCTTGGAGTTTAGCTTCTTGTCACCTTTTCAGTGCCCTTCAATGTCAAAACTCAGAAAGCTCGTGGGATATGATGGCCTTGCTACTGTTCCCACAACTTTATCTTATAATGGCCAGTTCACAAAGCATGCATGATATTGATGCTGAAGAGGCAGCAGAAGTCTTTGATGGCTTTTGTTTCGCCCACCGTACTTCTCCCCCCTGCGACCCAGCGTACCAGGCTCATCATGGTAATAATTTGTACTTGAGCTGAAAATTTGTCAATTTCACACTTTTGGGGAGTTCATCTTTGACAAAATATCACGTTCAAATACTTCAAAAGTTGATTGAGTGTATTCCTAAGTAGTAATCTACCTTTTTCAGTCCATCCTTTTTTTTCTACACTCTGGAGCAATACGTCAATTTTATCTACTCTTTTGACCAGCAAATTAGTGGTCCATGTGACAAGCTTGCCCCCTTTTTTGGAGCACCTTTCTCTCTACAGTCTACGCGCACTGCACACGCGCGCTTGCTCAGACTCAAACCCAAGGTACATGTTTTGACTGTTTCGTTCTTTAATCATGCTGCTGCTACTTGTTATTTGCTGGTTCTCTCCTTTCTTTCTGTACTAACGATATTTCAAAGAAACGCTTGACACCGAGACGTTTTGTGAAGCCTCGTATGGTCAAAATGTGCTCATCATTTCTGCACCTGTACCTTTGGCATGTTTTGTTCTAGGAGTGATCATGACATTTTCAGTTGGAGAAGCATGCTCTGTATGTAGCTCGTTGAGGAGGCACCAGCAAGCAGAGGTGGTGTTGTAGCCTCCCAAAACCGCCACCTAGATTCTTTGGACGCTCTCAAGGAGGAGCTGGCTCTGGTTCTCAGCGAAAGGGAGAAATGAGGAGCAATTTTTTGGAAAAAAAAAAAAGAATCTCCTTTGTTCAGGATATTCTTGCAGCTGCAGGAGCTGTCAAAGTCAGTAGTTGGAAGTAGGAACAACATTATGGGCCGCAGAACTCTACTACTACTTGTGACTTGTGAGAGGGAGGCCTCCTGCATTTTTCCTTTTTGACTTGCAAGGAATAACGAGGTACCTCTCCTCTAGTGCGTGTAGACTTGGCTCAAAACATGATCCACAAAAAACTTGATTCTACCAATTTGCTGATCCCTACTCCGGAAAGCTATCTTTGACATGATCAAACAAAAGGAGGCTAAGGAAAAGATGGTTGAGGCGAGAATATCGCCTTTTTTCCTGTTCTTTGGTGCTGAAGCCTGAAAGCAACAGTACGAGTGTGATACCTTGAAAGGAGCTAGATAACTTTGCCACTTGTACACATACCGGATGGGATGGAAGTAGCCTGTTAAATTCTAAGATCACTGCATTGCATCAAGCCCTACACTAACAACTTGCCCTTAGTTAACTTCCTAGCATGATGCCGAGGATATCCACAAGGAAGCAGGTAGATCACCAAACAAGTGACTGATTGATGTACAAAAATTGGGACAGTGATCTAAGATCCACAGATGGACATGGAGAGTTCCAAGTTAACACCCGGGGCGACGGAACAGCCTGAGTGCCCGGAGCAGTCACTGACGCTCCTCCTCGACGACGACGAGAGGATGCAGCTGCTTTCGCTGGGCGAGGAGGCCACGGCGGGCGTGCATTTGGGGTCCAGACCAAGGGACAGTGACAGCGAGCATTGCTCCGGTGGCTCGTCCGGTTCGTCCCTTGCTGCACTGCTGAAGACGAAGCACCCATTGCCATTGTTCTCCTTGGGGCCTTGCTGCTTCACCACAAGACCAAGATGCTGTGCTTCTGGTTTGATTATCTGCCCAAAACCAACGATAGTGTCAGAGTAAATCCCTGCATTGATGACCACTATGCCCTAAAGAAGAAAAATGTACTCCTGCAGTAACTACCAAATTTATTTCCTTGACATGCAACTATACCATCAGACTTGACCCTGTTAGAAATCGTTTTCGCTAGCTTTAGTAAAACCACAAGGATCGGCAGGATCTGCGCAACCGGGTACAGCATCTACGCTATTTTTGTGTTTCAGAAACCAAATGGCATGCGCAGTTTTCAGAATTCAGTCAGAGCAAACCACCAGAGAAGCTTTAATGAGTAAATTCTATCCGCACCATCATCATCACGAGAACTACAGGGTACAACAAGGCTTTGGAAGTGAACACACTGCAAATTAAACGCCACAGCTACAAATCACTACTGCAAGGTGGAGTAAATGCCTGAAAAATTATGATGATCTCAAGAACTATTTTTGGCAGTCTCCTCATACCAGTGCACTGCTACCTTGTCCTTTCGAAAAATGCTGGTATTCATGAGGCTATCTGGGGTTTGCACATGTAGTCAGATACGGGGAAGCAGGGGCGGAGGGGAGAGGGGGGGCTTGCATGCTTTCTCAAATTTGTACTGTAGCCCCATATATTTTAAGGAATTTCGTTGTTGTTAGTGACATTTGGCTCCTCTCATCAAATGCAATTACATTATACAGCTTATTCCTCCCTCTCCTCTTATTTCTAAATCCTGGCTCTGCCCTGTGGGGAAGACACATGTACCAGCAATCCTATAAATGTAGTATCATTTTACAAAACATGCGCCAAAGATACGACAGCACATGTAGGAGGATATGGGTTGTGCATTGGTCAATCAAGCGTAAGATCAGGACATTTCAGTTGTGCATTGGTCAACCGCATAGAGCATACATAATGCTCATAATGGGCAGTTATGGTCAAGACTCAAGACATGGCAACATGCAACCCGATAAAAAAAATGTCCAAACTATTAGATTGGCTGGTTGACCGATACCAAGGGATAAGAAGTGGACCCTACCGATAAATATTAAAAGACCGGGAAAATTCTACCACCAAAGATAATAAGACAATTGACAAATGCAGAATGGGTACGTAGGAGCTCAGCTAAATGAATAAATCAATTTATATGTGGTTGGATAGAGCAGATAGCAAGGTGTTTTTATGCTTTCCTTAATAGTGATTTGCATAATTTTTAAAACATGATGATTAGTGGATAGATATTACTTATCTCTTTATTTACTTTGATATTAGTGTTATTCTTACTAGAGAGTGAAGCATAAAAGCAAGATATGTGAAGAGGAAGACCAGGGTGTGAAACCGGTTAAGACAAGAGAAGATATCTCTTCTTTTGATCAACTTTTCCCAGTGTTTCTTTAAACTTTTCTTTTTTAGCTGATGTACCTTAAAGGGGTCAGATTCTTGCACCAAACATCCCACGGTTTGGAGGTTGGAAGCAGCAGCAGCATCCCTCTGCCATCCGAGGCCCCCCTCCTTTATTCTCCTCTCCAAGGCCATGGCTTGCATGTAATCATCAATGCAGTACTGGCTGCCAGTAATCCTCATCTCAGTGATTCCTTGACTTCCTTGCATGCCTTTGTATGTGGCTTCAGTCCCCATCCTGGTCCTGTTCTTCCAAAGGCACCCCAAAAAAAGAGCAAATGGACACCAAAGTAAAAGGTGCTTTAGTGTCAAGATTAGGCCCCAAAAAGCTTGTCTTTAACTTGAACACGATTCAAAGTCAGAAAAGTTGCAGCACAAACCTTTTCAGAGGGGGGCACAGGAATTCCTTGGGGCCTTGCTCATCAGCAGCACATGAGTGCTTCCTTTGCAGTTGTGGTTGCATCTCTGATGGTACCATGAAAGAAAGGGGTTTGGCTTTCCATTAGCAACATCTAAAGTGTGCACAAAAAATTTTCTCATCCATTTAGCCTTTTCTTCCTAGCTTTTTGAACAGAAGATACTCATGAGAAGGGATGAGTGGTTAGTTGCCAAGTGCGGTAAGTATGTGGCAAAGGGAGCTTTAAGAGCCCCACACAATGAATACTGAATACCTCACACAGACAACAAGGCAGTGTGATCTTTGATTACAAAATATAATTTGGAACGTTCATTCTAGCATTCTACTGTGGTGGACGTCAGCTTTGCAACTAAGTTACAAAAAGCGTTGGTAAAATAATAACTACAGGGTATTAATTAACATCTTCCGAATATTTTTTTTAAACTATTATCTAAATTTATGATCATTGGATTAGAGATCCAACGGTCATGAATTCTCCCTCCTCCCCATCTAAAAAAAACCCTTCAAAAGAAAGTGCATTAGATCTCTAATTCAACGGTTATAAATTTAAATAATTATTTAGAAGAAAATCTATACACACCCACAACTATAATAATGCGGCCTCATCTTATTGCCAGGAAACAAGGACGCAAAACCTATGACTTTGGAGGGTGATGAAGTAAAGAAAATGATGCACGAAAACTAACGAGAGGGGAGGGCTCGTCTCATCTGTCACCTTTCATTCCCGTGCCAAGCCTCGTGCCTCTGTACATCTGTTCAAAACAGCAAGTGGACAAAATCAAGGTCTTGTATTTGCATGCTCGTCCAACGGAAGAAAAACAATGGATAGCCTGCAAGGTGCAAATGACTGAAGAAAAAAAACCTGGAGATGGCTCTTGACATGAGATATGGTAAGCCCCTTCACACCCATGAGCTGAAGAATGAGCTTAGGGGTAGCCTCTACAATTAACACCACCAAGGAAGCAATTAGGCTATTGAGAAGATTAAAAGAAGAAGAACCCATCAGGCTAGCTACAATCCTAAAACACAACTAACAAAAGAACAGAAAGACCAGAAACAATTCATGGCACTGTAAGAACGTTGTCCTCAAGCTAACAACACCAAGCATACTACCAAGGCAACAAACAGCTGAGGGCATCACAAAGACAACCGGAAGAAGAAGAAGAAGAAGAAGAAGAAGAAGAGCAAGCACCAATGGGAAAAACACTAACGACAAATGCGCATATATAATTTCAAGGAGAAACCACCACAACACAAACACGATGCATGGGAAGCTAGCTTGGAGCAAGAAGGAAGAAGAACGCACTGTCTTGGCCACCGAGGCATTCTATGGCCTGCACAAAGCTGCGGTGGAGCTCGGCGGTCCATCTCAACCTGGGCACCTTGGATCTGATGTACTGCCTCACAGCTCCGTTCCTGCCGCCGCCGCCCATCTCTGAAGCCAAGGAGCTCGCCAAGCCCAACTCGTAGCGAGGAGGAGATCGAGGCAGCGCAAAGAAAGAACCAAAGCTACACTTTTTCTTCAGCTTCCTCCTCCCTCTCTGACTAATGTATGCCTACAGCTACACCGGCACCAAGGCTCTCTCTCACTAAAGATGCAACACTTGTTGCGAGAAGCTTCACTCAAGACTGTATCCTCTCTCTCTCTCTCTCCCTCTCCCCTCGAAAGACGAGGGTTGTAGGTTTATAACTTGCTCGGCCTTGGCGCCTCTCTCGCTCTACTTGTTGGTTTCTTGGCTGTATTGTGCGTCCCTCCCTCTTGTATGGCTGGATGGCAGTCTGATAGTACATAACATAGGTTGTCTAAATATCGTTGGGCCTGTCCAGGATTAGCGAAGCACTGGTCGAGTGACCCTAGGCTCACGAGATACGGCCATCATTAGCAGAATTTAATGAGTTCAGAAATCCCAGAGAGATGCTACATTAAAAGGTCTGTCTATTGCATAAACAACTGGTGTTTTCATTTACTCCTAGTCACTTTTTTATTCACTGCATGAGCATCTTTTAGAGGTTCTTTTTTTAGAGAGGAATTTTTTTGATAAGGTAATTAATACTATGTAACTTTAGATAACTGAGAAATAAAAAAATTTCAATCAACTATACAGTACCGATATTAAAATCCTGCCATACTTTGTATAGAGGAAAAGACCTAAGACTAGTGGTCCTCCATTACACATCCGAGTCTAATCTATCTCGCAGGTCAACAGCTATGGCGCGTGTTACAACATGGATCTCTCTCTCGCACTCACCCTCCACCGTGCCTATGCAAAATGACACAAATAGGAGACATGCGGAGAGAGCTATTGTCTTCGTGTAGATGATGACTTTCTTTGCATTGTCCATAAAAACTAATTTGCATTGTCCATAAAACTAACAGCCAGTTCAACAGGGAGAGAGAGAAAAAAAGGAGATGGTTTAAACAGGACAGCAGTGTGCTGAAGTGCGTGGAAGTGAACAAATGAAAGGGGACAAACCGGATGCACTGGTCCAACCCCCTCAGATCCAACCCATAGCACCCCCTATTTCACCGCCAGAACAGATAAACGGTTTTGCTATTACACAGTTAATTGAAATTTTTTATCTTTCAATCACTTAAAGTTGTACTCTCAGTCACTTAAAATCACACTTCAAAAAACAGATATCATTGAAGGATGCTCATCCAACACATAAAAAAGTAGCTGAGAATAAAAAGAAAAAATAGTTGCTTACGCAATAATCTATCTCGAAGATAAATTAACAGGGACACCCCCAGACCACAACACATGACTCGGAATTGCACGCCATTATGAAACGCCACAGCTCCGGCCAAAGCCTTTTGACTCCACCACTGGAGACAGCGACATGGACACTTGATCAGATCAACAGAGAGAGATGTGATACCAACAGTGCAAGTGTGTGGATGCATGTATGTATGTGGGGTTGAACATATCTGTACTGTGCTACTAGCGTACGAGTACGCTCCCGGTGGGCGCAAGAAAACGGCCACCACAGAATCTCTGGGCACAGGATTCTTTTCTTTTGCCGAATCATGTCAAGCCACGGCACAGGCGTTTTTACAGCGGCACCATCTTACCGCTCAATTGCTCACCCGGCGTCCACCACGCCTCCTTTTTTCGAATTGAGCACACTAATATTCTCCAAACCATTTTTCTTCGATTTTAACATTCCAAGTACGTTTTTCCATGTCTAACCTCCTCCTCTAGTACGAGTAGAGGCTATTTTAAAAAAATAAATGTTCACATGTTAAAATTAAAAAAAAGTGACTAAGGGACTTTTTTTTTGACTAACTTCCCCCTTTTTTTTCCTTGTTTGGCCACGCATGCAGATTGCAGAGGCCACCAAGCACGATCGCCCAGCTCGATCGTAGCCGGCCTAGGCCCGTACGCACACGACGCAACGGGTTGATGTGGATGTGGATCGTAGCTCGATCGTAAAGTGCTGTGTGCACATCCACATCATGCGTGTTCAGAATAGTAGATTTATAATTTTTTATTATAGTTGACATATTCTTTATTATAGTTGAATTAGCTTATTTAATATAATTAAATTTTAAAAAATAAAAAAAAATATTAGTCCATCACAGACAATACAAAAGAATACGAGAAAAAAAGAAAAAGAAAAAACTCAAAAAATAAAATAAAATAAAATTAATGAATAGTGAAAAAAGTAGAACTTAGAAACTAAATTGAGCAGAACATCCACAACTACAACATCTGAAGATCTTTTTTTCCGACGAACGTCTGAACTAAAGAGTGGACTCGTCTCTGCTGACTGGTACTAGTACACACATCACATGGACGCATCACTTCGGCTCCAAATACAAATAAATATGATGACAGTATACTGTATAGTGTATACTTATCAATGTCCTGGTAGTATGTCATGGTCAATTGATGTATTAGATAGTCCTTTATTATTTTTTTGTAGGTATATCCTAACTCCAGATTATTGCCATGGTTAGAGTCAGATGTACAAAATGGGTTTATTCTTTCGTCTAATTTGTATCCACTGTGCCCATAGCTTAGGCTGGTGCCGTGTTTCCACTATATACAAATGAGTAATGTTCATAAAATAAAATTAATGGCTCTTAAGAAGAGTAAGAAACTTGGATGGTGTATGTAATAAAGGACTAAGATGTGCAATGAAAAATATGCAAATTAGTGATATCAAGCCAAAGAAGGACATAAGCGTCTCACCTTCATCAAAGTAAGTTGAACCGCCCACCTCCTCCACAATAAGCAACATCTAAGCCATAGACGTGGAAGAAAAAAGAAAAACAATGTCTATCACGAAAGATCCACAATGCTATCGCTAAGGATCATCTAATAAATCAAATATTGGGTGATGTGAGTAAGAGTATTCAAACTCATTCTAGGGTAGCTTTATTTATGAACATTACTTATTTGTGTCTACTTTTGAACCCAAAATTATAGATGATGCTTTAGAAGATCAAAAATGGGTGAATACAATGCATGAGAACTTAACAACTTCGCCCGAAATAATGTTTGGACTTTGGTAGAAAGATCCAAGGAGCATAATGTAATGGCACAAAACGGGTTTTTTTGAAACAAACAAGACAAAAATAGAATTATGGTAAAAAAAATAAGATAGGGTTAGTTGCTCAAGGTTACACTCAAGTAAAGGGTTTAGACTATGATAAAATATTTGCACCCGTAGCTAGACTTGAGTCAATTCGAATTTTACTTGTCTTTGCTTGAAGTTTTAATATTAAACTATATCAAATAGATGTAAAAGTCCATTTTTAAATGGCAAAATCACGGAACTTATATATGTTGAACAATCTTCTGGGTTTGAAGATCCTAAAAATCCAAATCGTATATATAAACTCTCAGAGATGTTATACGGTTTAAAACAAATTCCTAGAGTATGTGACGAGCGTCTTCAAGATTTTCTACTCTCTAAAGGATTCAAAATTAGGAAGTTTAATACAACATTGCTTACTAAAATCATTGATGATGATTTCTTCGTATATCAAATATATATTAATGATATTATATTTAGTTCTACTAATCAAGATTTTTGTAAGAAATTTGGTGATATGATGTCTAGAGTGTTTGAGATGTCCATGATTGGAGAGTTGAATTATTTCCTTGGATTTCAAATCAAGTAACACAAAGATGGAACTTTCATAAGTCAAACAAAGTACACGAAAGATTTACTCAAGAAATTTGGTATGAAGAATGCAAAACCGATCAAGACTCACATGGCAATGAACGGGCATCTTGATTTTAATGAAAGAGGTAAATCTATAGATTTAAAATTTTATAAATTCATAATAGATAGTTTACTTTATCTTACCACATCTAGAACCGGTATCATGTTTAGTGTTTGCATGTGTGCACGGTTTCAAGTATCTTCAAAAGAGTGTCATTTGCCGGTCGTAAAGAAAATTCTAAGATATTTAAAATATTCCCCTAACATAGATTTATGATATCCTGATGGTGCAAAATTTGATTTAATAGGATATTTGAATTCTGATTATGCGGGTTACAAAGTGGGTAGAAAAATCACCTCGGGTAGTTGTCAATTGCTGGAAGGTTCTTAGTGTCATGGTTTTTCAAAAAACAAAATTCTGTAGTATTTTCCACCGCCGTAGCCGAATATATTTCCACTGGTAGCTGTTGTGCTCAATTGTTATAGATTAGGTAAACTTTGATAGATTATGAAATAAAATTTGACAAAATATCTCTTTTGTGTGATAATGATAGTGCGATGAAAATAGTAAATAACTTGATCCAACACTTAAGAACTAAAGACATAGATATACGCCACCATTTCTTGAGAGATGATGTGAACAAGGGAGATATTGTAATTAGCCACATCAGGACCGAAGACCAATTAGCGGATATTTTCACCAAACTATTAGATGAAAATCATTTTTGCAATTTGAGGAATGAATTAAATATCATAGACTACTCAAATATTGCTTGAGCCTTTGCCTCATGTTTTCATGTCCATTTGGTGTTGCTTGAGATATTTTTGAAGGTTACTTTCAAATCTTTTGATAAAATCTTCTATATTTATAAAAGCTATGTTCATAGGCTTCTCCCAGTCTTAATAATGCATAATGATACTGAATGATTCTCTTTTGAATACAAAACTAGGGATCATTTGTATATTTTCTCCGATCTTATTCTATCCTGAAAAGTTCCAGAAAAATCAGAACTACATTTTGTGTTGTGTGGTACTACCGACATTATAGATATGATACTTTCAATTTCTAAAACTACAAGAATGTTAACTATGAAACTACCGATTTCAGTTGGTTTGTGTATTAACTTCAGGGCCTAAGCCTTCTTATCGTTTTCTCTCTTTCTCTCTCCAGTCCCTTCACTCATAACCAAACACCCCCTCTCTCTCTCCCCCCTCAAGAAACCACCCAAATCCACTTCTTGATCTCCAAATCCTGTGGAGATTTTTTTGCTCCATGGTGACCTCATGCATCCAAAGGCTTCAACTCTTTTAGTCCACATGGTAAATGGGATCAAAACTCTCATTTTATCTTGATTCTAAGAACCCTAGGTCAATATTAGGTTTTGATCTGCAATGCGAATGATTTAGAATTGTTTTCTTGGGCAAATGACTATATTTGGTGGTTTGTGATGTCTAATAATCTATTTCAGGGATTCAATCCAAGAAAAACACAATTAAATTTATACATTGTCTGTCCTAGAAAATATTAGGAAAAACACAACTACCGCTCGACAAACGCGGTACTACCGCACTTTAAATGTTGATACTTTCAATTTTCCTAATAAAAACAGTAGTATCATTTCATTCATTTCAAACCAAATTTTCTTGATCCATACCTTATTCTTGATATCATTTCTTCCTATTTGAAGATACCAAGGACTAGAAATGTTTCACGAAAAGTGTATGCCAGGAACGACAACATCTCTGGATAAGCTTCATCTCAACAAGGGTCTCACGTAGTTCTGGCTTCTCCCTCAGTCCGAATGCCACCTCCTGCAGCAAGAAAAACAGTAGCCTCTAACCGTGAAACTGAGACTGAGCAGCAAGAAAGTCCAACTAATGAGTCTTCAGACGAAGAGATACCTGAGCCAGGGGAACAGCAAATTTATCTCAGAACCATCTCCAGTGATGATTACGCTATTCTGAGACACATAAGTCAGTTTGTGCTTCCCAGAAATAGCCAAAATCCCATATTCCATATAAAATTCTAGGAGTAAGTGTATGAGTAAATATATGACCCTTCCAAATAATTTGCTGATCACAAATATGTGGATTGAGACCACCTGGCTCAAATTGAGAAGTCTGATGGCACCTTTCGTCTATTTCAGCAAGCAGGGATCCATTACCTTGTAGCAATGAAATCTGATTACACTGAGTAAATCATAAGATAATTCTATGTTACACTGTATATTTAAATAAATTATGAGCACATATCTTGGATGACTGGACATCAGTACTGGACTCTAATAGGCGTGATTTTGAGCAAACCCTTCATACTGAGTATAGTGCTTTTGAGAAGGTATATGATAGACCCGCTCTTCAGTTTGCCACATGCACAGAGTACTATGATCAGAATGTCAGATATATGCCAAGCAAGCTCCCATGCCTTTTTCGTATTCCAAGCCTTGTGAACAGGATCATCAACTGCACTATTCTTGTCAAGAGTGAAAATTATGATGCTATTCGTGGCCATACGTGCAACTTAATCAATTACGTAATGATTGGTCAAAATTTTGATATGATTGATCTTATCATTAGAGAGATAGCCTCCTCAAAAATAACAGAGTCAAAAGGATCAACTATGCCCCTTACATTATGGCTATGATCATCAGGAAGATTAGGTACTAAGATTGTCTAGGCTCAGTTCATAAGCCATACAAGCCCAGAGAAGATCCTCTTATTCCTACTCCTCTTCGTCCTAGAGCTCAACCAGAAGAGACTGCAGCAGACCATCAAGGAGAAGAAGAGGCACTCTTTCTCAGGTCTATTCCATAGTCCTCCGAATTGAAGGACATGTCATTTCTCTGGCTGCCACAATTTTCACCATCAGGGACCGAGTGTCCTCCCTTGAGCAGGCAGTCTCTCGCTCTCCCTCTCCTATTTGTTTTGGATGTTGTCGCCATCATGACTTGTCTCCTCAAGGGTCACAAGGCTAACCTTTTTGGTACTCTGGTGCTAAAGGAGAAGAAGAAAAGAACAATGAAGGAAAGAATGATGGAAGGCTAAAGGTGGAGATGTCAAGTTTATCCTTTAAATATTATGTAATATTGTTATGGTGTAATGAACCATGTGATGTTTATATTAGTGTAATGCTTTATGTTGTGATTATGTTAAACTTAAAGTTGTGGTTATTCTACAAGTGCAACTTGTGCTCTTTTATTATATAATTCGTATTATTGTAATTGTGTATTCCCTTAAAATTCAACAAACAAATAAAACTCCACCAAATTTTCTCGTTAAGTCTTAACATGTGCTTACAATGCATCTTTTCATCATTATGCACATATTTAGAGGGAGTTCTCCTTAATTGACTTTAAAAAGCAATTGATTCTTTAAACTCATCTAAGTTCATTGCAAGAATTAAATATTTCCTAAAGTCACAAAAATAATATACAACCCGTTCTCAAACTAGTGGTATATTCAAAACTAAATTCTTCTCAAATAATATTTGTGTTGTCATCAATTACCAAAAAGGGAGAGATTGAAAGCATCTAGACCCCTAAAAAATAATTTTGGTAATTAATGACAATATTTGAATATGAGACTAATGTGTTTGCTAAGTATCAAATAGATTCAGTCCCTAATGATGAATGTGACAAATTGAAAATATATGCTAAAGGTCAACATAAGGATGAAGATGATTCAAGATAAAGATACGAGTAATCTAAAATCACTTTTTCTTTTTATCGGTCTTGAGAGAAAGATTGGAAGACCGGATTATAGATTAATTGCCATACTATTAAGAGGGATCATATAAAGTAAGTTAAAAGCATGTTCTTGTGCTATTTAGATCAATTTAGGATCACACATGCAATTATAATTAAATATCAGAAAAAACAGAAGTATTGAAGTGTGTTTAGCGGTACTATCAGTATCCAGAAGTACCATAGTGTGCACAACGGTACTACCAGAACTTAAAAGCACTAGCACTTTGAGTGGTACGTTTTTTTCAAAGAGCACACACATGAAACACTTAACCTCTTTGATATCGATAGTACCATAAAATGAATGGCGAAACTATCGTAAAGCGATACGACTGCATTCTAAAACGGAACTACCGGACCTCGAATGTACCGAAAATCTGGACCGTATGTTTTTTTTCTGGAGAGATCCAACTTTTGGTCTCAAAGCAAAAGGTAGTACTGTGTCATAAATCAGAACTACCGAAAATCAAAACTACCGCGATTTCAATGGTGGTAGTACCGCGCCAACTTCAAATGACTAGTTTTGATGCTTTGACATAATCGTTACTATTGCTACAGTATAATGCGGTAGTTCTACAAATTGCACAGCGGTACTACCAATTTTTCTGATTTTTCATGGTTGTTTTATGCAATAGCTATATTTGGTTGGTGAGAGTATAAATACTCCCCCACCAGCTTAAGAACAGAAGAAGAGACTCTATTGAATATCCACACCTAAATTTCACATTATGCATTCATTTGAGGTAGTTCAGCCACATGTAGTGTATTTTATCTCTAGATTGATCATTGGTACTTGATCACCGTCAAGTGAAGCTGTGATGTGTTACTCTTAGTGCCTACCGGCGACTAGACGGTTTGGTAGAAGATTACGAAGTGACCTCTTCAAAAAGATTGTGAAGAGGCCTAGCACCAACTGGTGAGTGGTTTGGTGTCCACCATCTTTGAAGTAGAGTAAGGACAACCACTAATGAATTGAAGAGTTGGGGCTTAATTAGTAGAGCCGATCCAAATTGTTTAGTCTTTCCTCAACGTGGATTAGGAGAAATCAACAAGTTTCTAAACACCATGGTAAAAACATCGTGTATCAATTGGTTACTTCTTTATCTCTTTTTTTTTGCTCTTGTATTTCTAGCATATTGTGATAATTTTGATTGCTTAATTTTCTTGTGCTACAGATATTTATAGAGACTAGTGTTTGTGGTGCATTAGGTATACTAGAATTGTGTAGGTTTAATTTGTACTAAAATCTTGCCTAGCTACAAGTTATGGTAATTAGTTTTAGAAGGTAAGAATTTTTATAACATCATATTCACTCCCCTTCTAGTCGGTTATTCTTGATCTTACAAGTGCAAAGGAGAAGTGGTTTGTGCCTTGATCAAAATCGCAGCATGAAGAGGCGCAAAGGAGAAGTGGTTTAGGTCAAGAAGAACTGAAATTGATAAGTGGATCCGTTATTAAAGAGTTAGAAAGTTGAGTCTTGTAAACGCTTTGAAAAGCATGTGAGAGTGTGTAAAACCTGTGTTGGTGAGGTTGACGGTTTCCCCGGTAGGCTTAATGGGTTGGACCGATTACGATTGTTGCAGGTTATTAAGAGGAGAGGAAATAAGATGGGAGGTCCAAGGATTCTATGTTTTAGGTTTTTTGTTTTACCACCTTGTCTCATTCTATGTTTGTGTGTGTGAGAGAGAACTTTAGAGAGGAAAGAGTGGTGCTATGGCTGCACCTTGTAATCATCCATAAGTATGTAAACCTCATCATCCATTAAAATATATTAAAGTTTTATTTTAATCATATTTTTGTTTATATTCTTTATTTTGTTGTTCTTGAGCTAAATTTATGATTTCAGGTTTGTGAGGTTCTAGCCTGATCTCTTGCTTCAGTGGCCTTAGTAGATTATGTGAAAATAGATCTGGAAGACCTTGTATCTTAGATCATCACGAGCAAGAAGTAATTTAAGTTTTATGATTTTTTGATGTTCTTGTGAACTAGATTTGATTTTTTTTATTTGGTGAATTTGAGCCCAAGAACTTTATAATTCTTAATTGGTTTATGTTTTTATTATTTTGAATAAATCTTTTGCAAAACTTGAAAGTATATGGATAAGAGTTGTGTAAGTTCTTGAGATTTGAGTTTTTGACTTGAGATATTTTCAGGTCTGGGAACCTGGGAAGATCGGTCATAGGTCAACGATTAGACCAACCCCTCAATGGTGGTCTAACCGGCCTTATGCAATAAAGTGTTGATTTTAACTCTTATTTGTAGCTTTATTTTGCTTAGTCTAGTTGGTGTGATATGAACTTAGTGACTATCATATTTATTTGAATGAAGAATTTAACTATCTTAGAAGAAAAAAATTCTGGAAATCGTTCAATCCTCTGATTGCCAGCGTGGACCCACTGTCAGACAGTTTACCAAGCAAAACCTAGGATCAGAGTTCGATCCTTGGGAGCAGTAAATCGCTAGCTACTCAAAACAAAATGCATAGATTAGACCAGGCTACAAGGTGCAGTTGGAAAATGCCATGGGGAGGGCTCCCACGTCTCAAGGGAGGCGCACACCCAGAAGATTTGCTTCCGGTGTAGTTGGTCATACACATATTGAATCAATCGGCAGGTGCCACTGTGCCAGCAACTAGTAACTCACCGTCGAACAATGAGAATAAAATCTGACGCACCGAGTAAAAAAATGTAAACCGGTAGAGTAGATGGGCCGCAGCAGGTGCGCAGAAATGAGTCAATACATTTTGTCAAGCAGGAATCGCGAGAAAACTTTGGGACCGCTCAGCTCAGCTTTTTTCAGCGGTCAGCGTTCGGCTTCTGTTTTTTTACTATTTATTTTTTGTTTTTTGTTTTTTTTGTGTTTTGTTTTTTTCTGTATTCCTTTGCATTGTCTGTGATGGGCTATCATATTTTTTCTATTTTTAAATTTTTTTAAATTTAATTATATCAAATAAGCCAACTTAGATATAATAAAAAATCAGCTAGCTACAGTAAAAAATCATAAGACATCGCTATTCTGAACGCTATCATATTTTGCGGTTTTGGAGTATTCCTTGCGCATTGCATTCAGGGAACGAGGAACTTTTCGCCCCATGTAACAGCGTAATTAGATGCAAACAAGAGCTATTATTTTCTACTGTCGCTTGCGCGTTGCGTTCAGTCAGAACGTGAAGAAGATTTTTCTCGAGTGACCACGGGAAAACGTAGCCCATATGTTGCTTTGTGCATGGTGACTACTGGTAAAAAGGGCACCACCAGGCTACATAACAATGACACTTTCTATCTTTCTCAAAAGAAAGTTGCAGAAAAGAAAGGATCAAAACAACTAGAGACGACCACAAGATTCGCAAGTTCTGAGCAGCAAGATTTGGCTAGCGCTGCAAAAATTCCTCC
Source organism: Melocanna baccifera (assembly GCA_036346265.1). Lineage (NCBI taxonomy): Eukaryota > Viridiplantae > Streptophyta > Magnoliopsida > Poales > Poaceae > Melocanna > Melocanna baccifera. The sequence continues at coordinate 7,346,091 of CM070685.1, forward strand.
TACGATCAGCTTCCATGCACAGAAAGGGCGTGGCAGACAGGCCTAAAAATTTTCAATGAGGCAGCAGAAATGCAGAATACCTCTCGAGGAGCGCAGCAGTATGAACCCAAAGAGGAAAGCAGCTGAGGCACTGACAGGAAGCCTAGGAGCCTACTAACTTTTGCTTACCTGCCCTGATGAGTCCTTCCTTTCCTTTGGTTTGCCTAATGGTAGAAGCATAAGGGTGTATTCTTTTATACGATTATGATTTTTGATTTCAAATTTTAAATTACATCTGTTCGAGAGAGAGTATGGAGAGATACTCGTGTACGATTTTAGCTGATATAGATAAAATCAAAATAGTGTCTACTACAGTCAATTTGTAGATCTCATCCTGAAAAATCACTTCGTTTGAAAATTAGTTACCGTAGAAAACTTAGACATAAGCCACAAAAGAACCTACCCAAAGTTGCCATAAAACTTGTGTAAAGAGCATGGCAAAAGTTGGCTGCCGCTGTGCCGCAGCTCTGAGCTGCCCATGGATATGTGGGAAAAGGGAACAATGGAGCAAGGCTTGAACTCGCGACATGGTTGCATCCTTCTGAGTTTGCTACAATGGTACTGGAATTAGAGCTTTCGATGTTGGCCGGTGTAACAGAATTCAGAAAGTATATGTACATGTTACGAAGATCAGGTGTTAGCTTATGGATTTTTGCACGGTAGAACTGCCTGCAATCAGAGGTGGAACGGGATGCAAATGGGAGAAATATTGTATTTGCAGTCTAGAAAGTACCCCTACCCCTATTTCACTCCTGGATTTCGTACGTTTACAACGGTATCTGAATATTTCGCTTATTAATTAGGCCCAAATCTTGCAGAGATATGATTTGAATAACGCCCACCTGGACACACATCGAGTAGTCCAGCGAAAGAACTACTGTGTACATACAGAAAAGTATGTATTCATTGGGCAGAAAGTAAAAGAGGATAAATCAAACGTCTCTCTCTCTCTCTCTCTCTGGGCGCGCTCGCAGCTGCGAGGCAGGCTGCAGCCACATCGCCTGCCAAAACTCTGACGAACGTATCTCCACCCCCCTGTACGATCGAATCCGCCATTGCTGCCGCGCATGACTCGTAATGCATGCGATGCGATCGATGCTCCCGAGCCTAACATGCATGGCATCGTGCTGTGCGCCCTCCTTAACCCTATCTGCTGCAGCCTATGCATGGCTACACAGAAACATAACTTCGCGTACGTACGTAGTAGCACGTACTAGTATGCATTATTAGGCGATGTAGAGTCCTGCACACGGTTGCACTGCCAGCACGTACGCCGGCCGGGCCTAAGACCAGCAGAACTTCTCCTGCATGCAGCATAGGCATATCAAGTATACGCCGCGTATCGCCTCTTTTCAGATAGGATACGCAGCTCATACGCGTACGCGGCTTAGATGCCTTTACTGCCTGTGCAACAGACGCGCGATGGAATAAAAGTGCAGCTGCAGCTGCAGCTTCCTTGTCTTGTTCGAGCAGTAGTACTGGTACTGCTCGCGCTGCACGAAGCAAGCAGCGGCAACTCGGTAGAGTTCAGTGATCCTCTTCTCTCGCCTCTAGCTACCTTCTCGGGTTCCTGCACCGGTATTGGCAGATCGATGACTGTGGGTGGCCATACGGGTACATGCCTGATGCCTGCTTCTGCCCGTGTCCAAGGGGGAAAATTTGCAGCGCGTAGCAGGCTTCCATTTGTAGCTAGGAAGCCTGCTACTGCATCTGCTCATTTAGATTTTTTTGTTTATGATTTATTTTTCACTGTTTGACACTATAACTGTTTTATTTTATATTGTAGTTGCTGATAACTTTTTTTAGCGTAATTAAATCTAAAAAATAAAATAGAAAAAATAGATTAACCCATGAAAAACAATGTATAGAAATATGAAGAAAAAAGAAAATACAAAATTAACAAACTAAAAACTAGAAACCAAAAGCTAAATGGAGTAAAGCCTCATGAATTGCTCCTATGCATTCCACATCACTGGGTAAACGTGGTAAAAGTTTTAACTCACGTTATCCAATATTCCAATCACTCTGTAGACTATACTGATTAACAGTGGCAGAGCTATAAAAATTTTAACGGGTGCATACTTTATGCACAAGTCTTATATAATGAAAAGACAATAGAGGATGATCAAACGGTATACTGTGCGAGATCTTGTATAATGGATTACAACAGAGAAAAACTGAAAGGGACATGTCATGCCCTGTGATCCTCCGATAGGATCTAACTGGTGAATCCAAACGTTGCAGCGACTTTAAAAACTGTCAAATGCCTTCAACCTTATCCATTTGCTTAAGGCCATGCTTATTTCAGTTTTTTTAGCTTCTGCTTCTTTTGTACTATTTCAATAATTTTGTTTTTTCTGAAATTTTTTAGATTTTTTTGGACTTTTTTGTATTTTTCTTTTTTCTCATATTCCTTTGCATTGTTCGTGATCGACTAACATGTTTTTCTATTTTCAATTTTTTTAAAAATTTAATTATATCGAATAAGCTAACTCAGCTACAGTAAAAAAAATAAACCAGCTACAATGAATTTCAGCCAGAAGCCATTGCTATTCTGAACGCCCTTATCCCAATACCTCTCCTCTACTATACTATCTCCGGTCTCCTCCACACGGAGCCAGCAAAAGCAATTGCAACAAGTGGGCAGTGTGAGCGAGCTCGGCGGCGAGCTGCGGGCAAAAGAGCACACAGGGAAGCGGAGATGTGCTTGCAGCTAAGGCGGGAGTTGGCTACGGTGTCATGGGCAAACTTGACGGCGAGCTACGGGCAAGCATGGGCGAAGCTACATTCATTGACCCGAGTGCACCGGCAACAGGGTAAAATCAAAAGTTAAGTTATTAGCAACTCATTTTCACCTCTTGTGCACCACCCTATCCCAAATACGTGCACCACCCTGGCTCAAATATGTGCTGCGTGCATCACCAAGTAGCAGTCCAAGTCCAACGTGCAATAGATGACCCAGTAAAGCAGCAATAACTTCACCCCTGTATATTGAAGTGTGCACTCGGGTCCTTCGTGCTCTAGCTTCGCCCCTGCGGGCAAGTAGGCATGCCGACAAGGTGGACAACATGCTCGGAACTGATGCACGAGTAGGCTAGTGTGTGGTGAGCCATGGCCCACAGCAGCCAGCTAAGGATGTGGTGTAAGCGTGTTTTGAGCTGTGGCTGAGTTTAAAGCCCGAAACTTGTTTAAAACTTGTGAATATATCTGGATTTTTGCCTTGTGAAACTTGTAATACGTTTAAACTTGTTTGAATTTGGTTAATTTTTTTCTAAAACTTGCTGAACATTTTTAACTTCTATTATCTTCTAGGGTACTTCGCTGAAACTCCCAAAACTTTTTTTTAAAAAAAGGACATATTTCCTGGTCCTTGCTAGTTCTCAAGTTTTTTGGGTGTGCCAGTGCATACCGGCACACCACCTGCCTCCGCCCACGCTGATTAATCACGTCATATACATGAGCCTATGTGAAAGAATTGTCTTGGGCACTTGTAATCCTGTATAGCGTATCGGAATTTTAGCACAGCGATTTCAAACAGCACTTGTAATCTCTGTGCACTCAACGTCACAAGTTGTACCCTTACTATTTGGCAGTACAATAGCATCGACCGATCAAACAGTAAGAAACCTAATCCTGTTCATGGGAATTAAAACTCGACGTGCACTGTATCGAACCGTGCTCGTGAAGCCAAGGGCGCAGAAGCCGCCGGATTTTATCCATGGAGAGGGGCAACCGGCCGAGGAATGACACGATAACGTACAGTTGGGGACGCAAACTTGGAGGCGTCACATCGCCATGCGTATCTCTAAAGATCTCTAGGGTCTCGGAGACACAGCAAATAGAGATGCAACTGCCTTTTTACCCGGCTTTCGGCATGTTTTTTTAATTTTTCAAAATAACTTTTAGTTTTTACTACAGTGCTTAACTTTTAAACGAAATATTTTTTTAAGATGAAGTCTGCAAGTTAATTATAGTACACGTTAAAAGCACAATATCTGTATCATCTAAAGTCGCAAGCGAGTATCTCTTTTTCCGTAATCTCTGTCGTAAATAGCTAAAATTCAAAAATTTCAGCCAAAAACCAAAAGCCGCAGCTAAAAAGAACATGCCCTTTGTTACGTTGCGGCTTCCTCGTTCCAAGAGACCTGGTGCTAAATGGATAGACTTTTTTAGTTCTTTGTCGCGTATATCCTGATGCACTCTCAGAGGGGGAGAGAGGGAGGGGAGAATGGCAAGCAGATGTAGACGGTATCACGGTATGTGGAGGAATAGTAAAAAAATGGATGAGGGTTGCTGCAAAAGGAAATATGGTGTGTAGGACTGAAGATGACAACATAGGGAAGGTGAATGTTGCTTTTTGAACTTTTCCCCTAATATTTAATAATCCTTCACTTTATAGCTATAAAGCTAAGTTGGATCGATCAAGAATTAGGCATGCTATTGAAGGTTGAAGTAAAAAAATTGTAGTGGTGAGAATTGATAGAAGATATATGGTTCGATAGAATAGCCAGCGTGTGAGGGATAATAAGTTAAGATAGGTCACTCATGGTACATTGGTGTATGCACGAGCAATAACTCTAATACCATATGAACTAATGTAACGCCCTAAGGTCCAAAACGGTTTAGGCCTAACCCAATTATGGATAAATCATGCACACGTAACAATCTGCTTGTGCTTTCGTCCTCGCTTCGCGTAAAATAGTTAACCGAAAATTATTACCAATGGTGCCTATGGGTTTATTTGTTAGTGCTTCTCATGTTAAACTAGCAATGTGGGACTAATCCACATCCTCATGTGCGCACATATGTGCCATTATGGGCCGAGTTGTTACATACACACCCCTTAAAAAACCCGACGTTCTTGTCGGTCCAACATACCCACACTGGGGTAAATGATCAGGATCCCCCTCTTGGCACACGTCCGTGCGTCCAGTGCTGGTACATATATCATGCCGTGTGTCCACTCCGGGCCCACACGCGCTATACGTCATATGTCCACACCCCTAATCCGTACGCACCTGTGTAACCGCGAGGGTCAGCTCTAATACCATTTGTAATGCTCTAGGATCCAAACCGGTTTAGACCTAACCTCATTATGGATAAGTCACGCACACGTAACAATCTGCTTGCGCTTTCGTCCTCACTTTGTGCAAAAAGGTTAATCGGTAACGTGTGTGTGGCTTATCCATAATGGGGTTAGGCCTAAACTAGTTTGGATTCTAGGGCGTTACAAGTAATGTATATTTTCATTTCTAAATTTATGATGTCTTAAAATTATAAATAGCCTAAAAGATACGTAAGCATATTCTTAAACATATAAGTTATATCATTATATATTAAAATTTTTTAGACAAATGTAGCCATGTAAATGCGTGGACCACCCTGCTAGTTTTTTCTTAAAGTGAAAAGCAATGAAATAATCTTCAGGTATATATAATTGACATCTCCATCTTCATGTGATTTCAATTTTCACTAGGAAATATCATCCACGATATACCACACTTACTACTTTACTAGATGCAGTAGCTAGATCGATCGTAAGAATGATAAAATTGTCACAATGCAAAGGAGAGGGAGGATGGCGGCGGTAAGGATGTGCATTATTTGCAAAAAAAAAAAAGTTGATGGTGTCTAAGGAACACTTGAGCATTTTTTTTATGATTGTGAGCACTCATATTTGTAACCATTAGATTAAAGATTCAACGACCTCTTTTTTTAGAAAGAAATTTTTTTGATGAGAAATTCACATAGATCCATGCACATACAAAAATAAAATATCTAAACAGTTGTAATCATAAAAAATAATCGAGTGCTATTTAGCGCTTCATAAAAAAGTTTGCACTGGGAGACGATGTGCCAAGCAGGCCAGATCAACCACCCGATGTGTTTGATTTGACCGCTGCACAGTGGCATACACGAACTCTTCTAGCCTGCCATAAATAGCTACCACTATTTTGCCAGAGAATAAACTTCCATACCGTTCCTCATTCTCTGAACGCACATGCGCACATCATTGAGCGATGTTAAATCGTAAACAGTTTCTCTGGCGGACAGGACGGTAGCAACGTTAACTGAAAACAGTTGATTTGTGAATTTTCCCAATCAAAAACAGCCATTGAGCAACCGACGAGCACGCATGACTCGAACATTTTACGTCTGCACGTAGCTGTAGTAAATCGTCTCAGCTGTAGTAAAATCATTTCCGGGGCCAGTGGACAATGCCAAACGTGTTTATTTTTCGTGCAATCATGGCTTGCTCTGGCCAGCCCTGCAGTACATGTGCACAGCACACGATTGGACTGCATGATGATACATTGGACGGCCCCTGTGCACCACTTACAAATTGCAATTGACCAGGTGCCCCACGCCCATTTGTCGTGTCGAGCGGGCGGAAAATGCAGTGGAGGAGGATCTTCCTCCTTATCTGTTGTCGAATTAATATGATTAAATTGATATAATAATAGATGGGGAGGGATCTCATATGAGGCTCTCTTCCATAGAATTTGCTTTCAGCGAGTGGATACTCATTCACCTTAATTTACTCCATTTCATTTTTTTTACTTGGTGAGTGAAATAAATTTGTTTTAAAAGAGCAAGCTACCTAGCAATAGCATGCTTGTATATGGAACTGAAAACCAATAAATAGCCTGGTTGCTACCTCTTGGTCCACCTTAAGATTTCAAACAAAGAAAGGGAAACACCTCGTGTTAATTACACACATATGTTTTTATCCTAAGCAAAGGCAATTAAAATATCACTACTGGCTGGGTTGTCTGTTTGTGAGTTGATTGAGGGGGCGCTCGTTTTAGCGATAGCTTTTGGCTAAAATTTCACTGTAGTTGGCTTTTTTTACTGTAGCTGATTTGACTTTTTATGTATAATTAATTTTAAAAAATGTAAAAATAGAAAAAAAACATGTTAACGCATTAGAGACAATACAAAGGAACATGAATAAAAAAGAAAATACAAAAAAGCCTAAAATATATAAAAAAATTCATAAAAAGACGAAATACTGAATAGTGAGAAAAAACAGAAACTAGAAGTTGAAACCGAAAAAAAGCCGAAATGAGCGGGGCTATCTTCGGTGGGCTGGCGGAAGAACCACGCCAGATTTTATTAAGATCAAGGGAGTTTGCACATTGATAGAAAGGCTACAAACCAAGTAAAAGAGAAAATGACTGAAATATTCTCAAGTCATATATGTTTAATCCTTTAGATCAACATCTAATCGTATAGCATATCAATCTTTATACAAATCCAATGGCCATAAAAATTGACTTAGACTTAAGAAATTTTCGTGACTTAGAAATTGCATATTTGGAGAAAAAATCCATCTCAGACGTATAGGTTTTGTTCAGATTACCCTGTAATTTTCCCCGTCCCCTCAACCTAGAGCTGGGACTTGGGCGCACGGTACGGACCGGCATGCTTCGGGCCGTACCGCCCTGCCTCGCCTCCGGCGAGGCCCACGCACCAGAAAACGCCGGTGTTTTTCTAGTTGCCCAACAGTTTCCCTTCTGATCCGATCAGGTTTTGTTCAGATTACCCTGTAATTTTCCCCGTCCCCTTAACCTCAAGTTTCCTGTACATGTAAAGGTGACCTCAAGTTTCCAATGTTGCAGGCTGTTTGATGAGATTTTGTACATGCCCTAGTATAAACATCACAAGGGATAGTTAACACACATGCAAGTGCAAGTTCAAAAGCTCGTGCATGCTATTCAGGAGGGAAGGAACACGCATGCATGCATGCATGCAACAACTACTAGTGTGCTACGTGCTACGTGCTCAAAAACCTAACTATCACATGCAAGTTAATTATAATCTCGATTTAAGCGGCATGCTTATTAAGCGTACATGCATGCGTGCGTTCAAGCCAACGAGCGTTGCGCCTCACAAGTTGCAATACGGACACAAGATGCAACAACCGAGAGGTTTGTGCTAGTCATCTAGACAAATCTTGCAGTTCAGACTCCCTGTCTCTACCTACAAGAGACATTAAACTGGAGGTCTCTATCCACGCAAGATTTTCTCCAGCAGGCACACCGCACACGCGGACGGCACGTGAGGAGACGGCTGGAGAAGCAATCGGCTAGCAGTGGCGAGCGAGCAAGAAAGCCGGTCGAGAACCAGGAGCAGCCGAAGGATCCGAGCTCAAAGAACAATCCAGCATGCATGCAGGCCACTCCCCGTGCCGCGCCTGCACCGCTGCCGTGCCGTACCAGTCCGAGCACGACAGTACGACACGCTACGCTGGTGCCACGCCATGCCGTCTAATGCATCGGTTTTTCAAGCCTGGTCTGGCTTTCTGTTCGTAGCGTACTGTGAGAGCCAAGCTCACCACGTGGCAACTCGTGCCTTGCTTGGACCATGCCAGGCCGGCCAAGCCTCGCTACACGCCCTGATGCACTCTGCGGCACGGCGCAGCGTCGATGGGAACCAAAAAAAAAAAAACTTCTCTAGACGAGACGAGGCAGGAGATAATACTCCAGTAAATTAAGGAAGCCAATTAGGGCGCACCATGTACCATCATTACACTAGCACACCGACGGGGCACATCGTGCGGAGGGCCGCGGCCAATCGATGGGCCTGTCCGGGTAAGGGGGCCCACCGCGCGGGTGGCTAATCAGGTGCCGTACATGTGCTGGTCGGGCATCACGGGTGCGAAAGTTTTTTTTTTTGCCGGCGAGAAGCATGGATGAGCGCATCATTTACCACCCGGCAAAAACAAGAGGATACGCAGAGAGAGCCTGGAGCTGTAAGGAGCACGCCGTTTGGAACATTGATTTCACATGAATTTTTCGTAAATTCCACACAAAACAACTCATTTTCTGCAAGAATTGGAAGAAATTCTCGTGTGTCAAACGGGGTTTTACAATTAGATCAGGCTTTACCATTTTTTAGGGAGAACTTGATTAGATCGTGTTTTTCTAGATCAAGTTTCGATTACGTATCATGATTTTGAGGAGTGGCGAACGCAGTACTAATGCCTGCAACAATCAAGTTCATATCTTTTGCGACTCCAAAAGGCTGAAGGGACCCTCTAGGGGACTCCGGCTGCCAAGTGCGTACGACCAGCTGCCCTAGCTACAGCGGTGTTGGATCCACTCCCTTATTTTTGAGTTGCACCGCGTGCAATAGGCAATCGACCTATAGGATCCATAAATTTTCCATACTAGTATTTGTTTGGACTTGGCCAAAATGAACTGTTTGCTGTCGACCAAGCCAACATCTATTAATAAGTAGTATCATGCACTGGAGTGGCTTACAACTGCCCCATGGGTGGGGTTCTTTTTTGCCGTAGCTTATAGTTTTTAGCTTATGTCTTTTCAATTCTAGTTATTCGCGAGAGAGATAGTTGCATACGATTTTAGTCGGTATAACTAAAGTCAATATAGTGTATACTATAATTAATTTATAAATTTTACTTAATAATTATTTAAAAACTAGTTACTGTAATAAAATATAAAACCCAAAAACAGCATGCCCATTCGAACCCAGCCGGAACACCAAACAATTCAAACCCGAGAGTCACTGCAATGCTGGCTAAACTTAGCCCTGTTCGGCCTAGATTGATCTATGCTCACTCTATCTAGCCTCATCGGATTTTCTATAACTAGAACCTCATGATGTAGGGGCCCTGGAAGTGGTTCATCAGATCGAACGAGTTCTTGTCCCAGAAATCGGTCATAGACGCATAATCTTCTAGGGGTTGAGGAATTTATAGTGTCTTCTCTACGGACGGACGACGTTAACTGTCAATGATTTAGTCGTTAATCTTATAAAATAAGTAAGGAAAGACCATGACGTAGACTATACAGTGGAAAACATAATACCATTATTGCTTAGAATGTGTTACAAGGGGTGCTCAGTGATCATGAAAAATAACGAGTGCAAATGAACTACGGATTAGATGAGATGTGACTTGTACTACCGCTTGACTTGGCCTTTAATAACGCCGAAGGGGTGATAGCTGTATTCGATGAAGAGGCACCTCGTCACTTCCAGGAATTAGTGCACATGAAGACGATTGCTGCCAATATTCATCCTTCAGATATAGCCGCAAGGTGGTTCTTGTCAGTGGGACGTGAGAAGAGCCGGACGGTTATCACAACAGTGCATGTTTCCCCATCTTCTACACGTGACAGGTCCATCTATGAGTCGAGGGTGGGTACACATGTTAATTCTTGAACCCTCCGATTGGTACGTGACTAACACTTCATGTAAAGTAGTCATATACTTCTCCGACCAGGAGGTATACTTGGAGGGTACTGACTAAACTTTGTTCCAACGGCTAATATAGATGGTAAGCTATCTATTATAGATTATGTAATCATCGTCAATCAGGCAACGCGCGAAAGGCGGTGAATCGGTGTCACGTCGAAAACCTCGGCAACTATTGGTATTTTCGCGACTGTCAAATAATTGGTACGATGACAAACGCTGATGAGAACAAAAGTCTATTAGAAACCTAAGCAGTCAAACTGCTCAATACTCAGTAGCTAGCATACGCTAGCTGCCTGAGTTCATAAAACAGAATTAAGATCGACAACGACCGTGAGGTTAACGTGCAACCCCTCTGGAGTCTCGATGATCCATAGACAGAAAGCTCGATGTAAATCTCGTCTGTCAAACTCCAACCCGTACGGCATCCATTTTTCGTCAATTCAGCCGGGGATTGGCTGATAGCTTCGTTTCCCTTGGCGTTATGCTCGTCGCTAGTCGTGCTGCCAACGAGTCTAGGGTTACGAACTTGAAGAAGAGTGGCTCATAGCAAGCATAGGCTAATTTTATGGACACATCTAACATTGACACGCCCTAAATCAGGCACTGTTAACTCTAGTTCTCTAGAACTAGTTAGTACTGCCAGGACCCAGAAAACATTGAAAGAGGTGAAATATTCACCTAAAAAACAAGGTGAAAACATCAAATATGGCCTGCACGCCAAAAGAACATCCCGTGGAAGGAAAAGAACGCAAGAAATGAAAGAAAACCACCGTTCATCGTTTCTCACCCAACTGGGCCGTGGCCTTAGGCCGACAATCCTAGCACGAAACCCACCGACCCCACTCGGTCCTGGGCTGCCCAAAGTTGAACCGGATGTCCGCGAGCAAAGCAAATTAAGGCCGAACAGCCAGAACCATGCAGCCGCGGGTAGTTGGGGCAGCCCGTCGGGCGTCGGTCCCGTCCCCCGGCTTGCGCCGCGCGGCAGCGTGACGGCAGAGCACTCGGCCCATGCAGCGTGACGGCTCCTTGCGGCCACAAAAATACCACGGCTCCTCCCGAAATCCCGATCACTCGCCTCGCGCTGATCCCACGGACGACGGCCCAACGCATTAAATGGGTACACGGCTACGGTTTTTCGCCGACAGCGGTCCAGGAGGTGTCCGTACGCCCGTGGTTGAAGCTTCTTTTCTTTCTTTCTTTTTCATCTTTCTTATATTTTAGTTACAACTTTTTTCCGTACGGTGTAATAGCTTAGTAGGTATTTTCCACCTCGTGTCATTTTTCCATTTCTATTAATATTTTTAAATTATTTTTAACTGATTGCATTGATTAAATATTCTTTATTTTTTCCACTAAGAATTTTTAATTGTTTCATCAAATAATATTCTTTATTTTTTCCACTAAGAATTTTTAATTGTTTCATCAAATAATATTCTTTATTTTTTCCACTAAGAGTCCATGAGCATGTTTGATTTATTCTACTAATTTTTTTATTTTTTTAAACATTGTTGATAAGTTATTAAAATATCATTAACGAACTATTAGAAGATTGAAACCAAATGTGTGGAATATTAGCCCGATCCTCCTTAAAACTTAATACGAAGGACACCATCAATAAACTATTGGAACATTAGAACCAAAATTGTGGAATGTTGTAGTTATGCGCCCGCACCAAACAGTGGATAATGATGCGATGGAAAAACCGTAATGTGATATCTGGAGCCTAAAACTCATAGTAGAGAGAATAGCAATGTATGCATAGAACTTGGATATTACTTAAGCTCTTTCTTATTAAAATGTTCTCTTCATTCTCTATGGTGCCCTAGGAGCCATATTTATAAACAAATACCCCTTTGAGGTCTCTAATAACAGCGAGGGCAAGCATACCCTTTTCTTGGTATAGCCATTACGGATCTACCATGTAATTACATGTATAATGGGCTTTTGCTCTAGTAGACCAATTGGATCTAGGTGGGGGCCATTCCCAACATTACATTTTACCTACACAAACATCCAATACCCACCCGATTTATTCTCCTCACCGAAAAAATGTAGTAAACTACTGTAATGTTCATTCCAAGTGGTTGGAACATTATATTTACTCGTAAGGAACATTTGATACCTACTGTTTTATTTCCCCATAAATTTCCACTTCCCCACACACAAAAAATGGAACTAGGTCGATGAAATGGCTAGAACATTGAAAACAAGTTTATGAAACGCTACGGTTAACTTGCTCGCATGGAACAATAGGTACCCCATCCACCTGCTTCATTTCCCTATCTTTCCACTTTCCCGTAAAAAATGAATGGTATGAAAAAGGATGGCGCTTGCTTATATAGAGCATGCAAGCATCAAATCGAATAAAAATGGACAGCAAATCAAGAATTAAATATAGGTCTAAAATGGAAAGCAACGAAAAGAGAAAATAAAATGAAGAGGAGTAGGATGGCGACTGTGCCAATTTATTCACGTATCCATAAGTAAATACCCTAATGAAGCTGTGTATATGATGTTTTTTTTGCCCATAGTCATAAAAATGGGAGACTCTCTGTCCATTGGGTAAACGAGCATGGGTATAGGTGAGCTCCACCCATACCTGTCTCGCCTGTTTACCCGCAATATACACTGACAGGTGGGCTAACAGTCAACACTACCTCTAAAGCCCTCTCCTTTTAAGTTGATTTGCTCCTTTTATTATTTTGGTCCATTAGTTAACATATTTTTAATTGAGTAGGTCTCTCCTTTCATGAGTTGATATACTAGATAACAATTGAGAGTGAATTTGTATTTCATTAGTTAACAGTTGATATGTGAATGTGAATATATAATGCATTGCTCACGGGTACATGAGCATGCTCGCATGCGATAGGTACCCGCAGGCAATGGGCATTGGTAAGATTCTTTGTTTGTTGTCCTTTGCGGGTTTACTTTTATGAGTAAATCGGGGTCACAGATATAAATATAAGTAAGCACTATCTGTATCTGTCACGTCTGATTGGCACCTCTAAAGAGGAGGGAGAAATTGTGCTAGGATTCCTATATAGAGCGTGTGTTTGATTTGCAGTCCCATGCAAAACTGCCTCGTCCGCGCAAAATGGGCTTCGCCAATGATGGTCCGTACGGCGACAGCCCACCAGGAAGTGGGGTGTCTGTGCTCGACGCCTAGCAAACCCCGCAGCGCTGTGTCGGCACGATCTCCGCGCCGTCACTAGCGCCACCGGTGCAGGCCCGCACGCTCGGTGGGCCGGCCCTCGACTCGTGCCTCTGCACGGCGGTGGCAGCCCGCATGCCTCCGGTCTCCGCGCCACTCTCTTCGTTCTCTCGCCGAAGAAGATTAAAATAAGCCCCCGAAAAAAAGAAGCCCAAGAAGCATCCGTCGCTGCCTCGTGGGCAAAATACCCTGGGCTTAACTGCCAGATGCCACCAGGAAAACGTGGATGGTCCATTCCCTGACGGGCATGTTCCCTCCAGGGTACTTCCAGTTCGACCTAACCACAAAATGCCAACAAGACACGGCAATAAATATTAAAGGGTTTATGTCTGCAATTGCTAAGGACGATATAGTCATGCTGCACACTCCCCTTCTCTTTTAAGGCGATGTCACCCTACATAAAAGCCCAACCACCGTATATCTGTTCTTCATTGAGGTGTCAAATTCCAAGTCAACGGATTGATGGTGACAAAGTAGATGAGCTTATTAGAAACCATCAAAACTAGCACCAGTCCCTCTCCAACAGATCATAAGTTTGCAATGGGCCTGAATTTTAAATCGCGTTGTATAATTTTAATCGATTTTGATACCAACATGTCACTTCATACGATAAAAAATGTCACTCGAATGTCGACTGGATTACAATTCACAAAACGATCTTACGTATGTATTCAGCTTTACATATTTTTTATTTAATAATGTCCTCTCATTTCAATACATCATACTATCTAGCTTGGATCTCATTGTTTAGCAAACGGTTTCCTTCTGTAGAAACCATGCTTTGTTTAACCCAGCATAAGATTGGCAGGGATAAGCAGATAACCCATCCGAAGAGAAGGGTCCCCCCCCCCCAAGCCAACGCAAGCTATCAACTCAGCTATTCCACAGTACTAATGAACAATCAGGAAAAATAGAAGCCAAATACCGGACAGTATTTTTTTTTCCCCTAGCGCCATGCACGATACATCCCACCAACAACAATAACTGGGCATATCTTCAAGCATACATCACCGATATCTTTTGCCTACGCCACCTGCCCCACCCACCTCGCCTCTCCTAGCGCTGCTTTGCTAGCACCAGCGATATAGCTGCTACCCAATCAGAGCACCTCGCCTCTCCCGTTCCATCACGCCGCCCCTCCCGTCTCTCTCTCTCTCGAGTTTTTCCCTTGGCCCCGACGCCGCAGTCCGGGCTCGTTTCCCTTCCGCTTTTGCAAGCGCGGCCGCACGAATGATTTGTGATCTTGACATGGCGTTGCGGGTGGAGCATGGGTACCCCCATCAAGCAGCCGGTATGTGTCCATGTCCCCTCCCTGCTTTGGCAACCTTTACCTTTCATCCCCCCCTCACCCTTCACGTTTTCCTTTTCTCGCCTCTGCTTCGTGCTGTCCAATCAGATCCTGCAGTTGCTTGAGGTCTGATGCGTGGCTGCGCATGCGTTTGGGTGGGTGGTCGGGGTCGTCCGACTGTTTGACTACAATTGCACGCGTGCGCGTTGGCTGCCCTGTGTTTGGCGGGCTTCTGCGGACGCTGTTCGATCGTGACCATGCGGGATGGGCTTGCATTTAGTTGCCTACAGCGATTTAGTTCCGGGCCCTGGAGGAACAGTTCGGCGATTTAGGTCGGGCCGTCGACGAACAGTTCGTCGGATGTTTGTACTTAAGTCCCTGAGTTTACGCAATTTACCTTGGAATGGAGAACTGTGCCACGTTCAATCCAGCGAACCAGCCTGCTACCAAACGTGAAACATCGCAATAACCACCAGGCTACCACAATACATGAACACAAGCGTAAGCTACTGTAGAGTCAGACGCATATAATAACTTGGAGGACCTAATGTTAAACAAATTGATGGCCCGAAGAAAGGTGTTCTACCTTTTTTTCTATAAATAGCTAGCTTGAAAGACCTGTAGTTCACATTCACACATACTAGAAAAAAAAT
Source organism: Melocanna baccifera (assembly GCA_036346265.1). Taxonomy (NCBI): domain Eukaryota; kingdom Viridiplantae; phylum Streptophyta; class Magnoliopsida; order Poales; family Poaceae; genus Melocanna; species Melocanna baccifera. Next base: position 7,361,509 of record CM070685.1, read on the forward strand.
ATCCACGTCCATGCATCGTGTTTTCGCCCCTCTTGCCACTGTGCAGAGATGAACGAGCGCGTGCACGCATGCATGACACACCGTAACACCCTCCCCCGAATTTTTTTTTGCTTTTTAGCATTAAATTTTAAAAAAATTTACTAATAGACTCCTGAGAAAAAAGATTTTCAAAAATAGACCCCCCGACACAGCGTTAAAACACATAGCGCCGTGGGTATATAGCACAGCGCCAAAGCACATGACGCTGAGTACATATTTTAAATACAGTCACACTGTGGCTCCTACGTGGCATAGCACGACGCCAAAACTCATAGCGCCGTGCTATGTACCCACGGCGCCATGTGTTTTGGCGCTGTATCGGGGGTCTATTTTTTGAAATCTTTTTCCCAAGGATCTATTTGTAAAAAATTTTCAAATTCTAGGCTAAAAAGCAAAAATTGTACCCCCACTATCTCCTGAAAAAAAACACACACGCCCCGACCGAGCATCATCTTAGCACACAAAATCTAAGACGTTCGATTTTGGTGCTGTGCGATTTGACTACGGGGTGATCGTTTTAGCGATGACTTTTAGTTTTTTTTTTCACTGTAGCTAATTTTTTTACTGTAGCTAAGTTAGTGGATAGTGTAGTGAATAGTGAAAAAAGCAGAAGTTAGAAACTGAAGTCGAAAAAAAGCTAACTTAAGTGAGGTCTATGTCTGGGCACTTAGAAGGGGGGAAAAGGGAAAAAAGAAAAGAGAAGGGGATAGCACAGCTGATTAGCCACATCCAGGTTGAGCACGTCGTAAATTGCACCCTTGTAGTTTGGTATCGAATCAAACGCTAACCAACTTGGCCGACAGCACTAGGATTTTTTCCGACAAAAATAAGACTATTTGGCACTTGAAGCATGAAACAGAAACATGCCCGCCGTATTAAGCCAAGAGCCAGTGGAGTACCAGCGGCCGCCATGGCTGTGGCGGCATGGGGCGGAGGGGACGAGGCGGGCCCACAGCATTACGGATTTATGTCGAGGGAGTAGTACAACATGCCCCGCCCTCGTGCCGGTGGGCCCTCGCGAGGCTCAGCGGGGCACGTATCGTGCTACGAGAGGCCGACCCTGGTTAGAGGCAGGCCGCGCGCCGTGCCGACTGACACGTGGAGGACGACGGCCTGGCCCACCCGCAGGCGGGTTCACGGGTCCTTGGACGGGGCCTGGGATACGGGCCCACGAGTCGGAGGCAGAAGGCGATACTGGGCTGGCTGGCTGCCCCTGGGCGCATGTCAGCCACCACACCATGGACTGCGTGGGGGTACGTACGTACGTACGTCTCTACCTGTCGTGTCAGCAAATACTTTCATGTGTTTTTACGCGGTGATAGCTTTTGGTTGTTGTTAATGACTTTTATCCACGTTCGCCGTTTGGAAAAACCCCAAAGTCACCCTTAAAAGCAAAAAGAACGGGGCTTATCTCTTGTTTTACCGAGTTTGACCTTTTCTGCTTGTAATCGTGGGTGCGATATGCCCTTACAATTGGTACTTACTACTAGTACTAGCAGAAGTATTTGTACTCCTAATGCACTTCGCTGGTTCAGTTAATTGGTTTTTCTTCGTACTCGTTCAGTAGAAGGGGCTAATGTCTAGTGGATTATAGGGTTGTTCGTATTGACTACGGTTGATAATGTTTAGTTATAGTTAATGATTTTTTGATTGAAAATGAATAATAGCCGTCGAAAGAAATAGCTTTAAGGCATCGCTCGTTTCGGCTTTTTTTCGGTTTCAGCTTTTAGCTTCTACTTTTTTTCACTATTCAGTATTTCGTCTTTTTTTGAATTTTTTTAGATATTTTAGGCTTTTGTATTTTCTTTTTTTTTCTCGTGTTCCTTTGTATTATCCCTAATAGGTTAACATATTTTTTCTATCTTTACATTTTTTAAATTAATTATGTCCAAAAAACTAAATCAGTTACAGTAAAAAAACCAGATACAGTGAAAATTCAGACAAAAACCAGAAATCATCGCTAAAACGAGCGCCCCCTAAAAAGAAGGACGCATAACAGTGATAAAATAATGGAGAGATGCGTACCAGGAGTGGGGTACTGGGGTGTATGATTCAGCTATAATTCTTTTCTTATTCCTGTGGTGAGACAGGAAAGAAGTAGAGAAGTTGTTTTAAAAAATTATATATTTATATTAGTTTTTTAACAAAATTTAGAAGCAAAAGCCGACTCGAACTGAACCATAATTGCACTCGCTGGTTTTCTTCACTCCTATTAAAATGCAGTAGCTTGCCTGTCCCCCTCGTTCCATGAAAGCATCCTACAAGCAGGAAATGTCTCCTCCGAGTATTTTTCTGGCACGTCTCAGTCTTTCCGCATCGTGTAGGCCGTCCTTTAGGACTGAACGATTCTGCACTCAGCGTACCCTTTGTCCTTGGAGCACCAAGACCTCTGTAGTATGCACCAAAACCTGTAGGCTGTACTCATCGGATAAAAGCTTGTTCTAAACACTGATGATTTCTTTTGCTACGCAACATCGCTACTATTAGCCTCATAGCCTACACTGAATGCAAGCTAGCATGGAAACCCTGCAACTGCAATCGAGCACGAGAGCGAGAGGGCGTCTCGGTCTCGGCCTATAGATAGCTCCAGCTGCCTGAGTAGAGCCAAGGAGGCTTTGGAGAAGGCCGGTGGCTTTCGAGTCTCCAGGCCCGAGGCAACCCACTGGCCGCGAGGCGCGGAAGGGCCCTCACCACCCACCCACACTGTCCGATGGGCCCCACCACTCAGGCCTCGGGCCACGGGCCGGCGGAGCAACGCCTGGCCACGGTCCCTGATGGCCCTCCAGGTGGGCCCCGCGGCCGTTTAATGGCCTGTACACCGGAGATAACTCGCGGCGTGGATCACAAGGGAGTGTTTCACTGCGTCGTTGGGCCGCCCGATCCGTGGGGTCCGAGTGTCATCTTGGGGCGTGCCGCGTGTGGGCGACGAAGCGGGTGCGAGAGAACCATTTGGTGATGCCCCACGCACTGGCGCGTGAGCCCCATAGGCGGAAACCAATCCGAGCCACCGATCCGGTAGCGTAGCTGTAGTCTGTACCCCTCGGGTGCAATGCGATCGCGAACGCTGCGTCAGTGTTGCCGCATCGAGCGGCGCCCATTGTCCCATAATACCCTTTGCTCTTTACGGGACTGAGCGGCTTAACCAAAACGGGATGGCAGTGATAGTGACGCACCCACGACGTACGTGCCCGCTTGACCCGTTACGCAGTTTGCGCCTCTTCCGTGGTCTCGTACGCTCGCAGATGGAACGCCCTGCTCATTTTAATCTAAAATTATTTTTTTTATTTTTAACTTCTATTTTTTCACTATATAATAATTTTATTTTTTTCTGATTTTTTAAAGAAAATTTAAGGTTTTTTGTCTTTTCTTTTTTCTCGTATTCTTTTACATTATCCTTTTTATGGGTAACATGTTTTTTCTATTTTTAAATTTTTTTAAAATTTAATTATACCAAATAAGTCAACTCAAATACAATAAAAAAATAAGCCAGTTACAGTAAAAAAAATTATAAACCATCACTATTCCGAACGCTCTCTTTGTTCGCTCAGCCAGTTATAAATTATTAGTGTAGTCCGCTCCATGGGGCAAGTTTTGAGTTTCTAGCTTTAACTTTTTAATTCTGTTTTTTTAGTTTTTTAGGTTTTTTATTTTTCTTGTTGTTTCTTTATTTTTTGCATTGTCTATGATGATGTAGTTTTTTCCTTTTATTTAATTTTTTAAATTTAATTACTTTGAAAAAGCTCATGGTAGTTACAATATCAAAATAAATCCGCTACAATGCTACACAGTGCAAAAACCCGCAGCTTAGTTGAGCACGACCTTAACCGAAGTTTAAAATGTACTGGCATGTGTGTGAGATGTCACCAGAGAATCTGGCCTCCGAGAACCTTACATTAATCTAACACGTTGTTACCCGAGCAACCAACCGATAGTTGCATCTTGCACTCTGATTTTGAAGGCATGGACTATTCCAGAGATCTTAGGATCATTTGTATTGTCTTTTGTTGATAGCTATTAGCTATAGCTGATAAATAGTAGTGGTTGATAAATATTAGTAGCGGATAGAAGCGGTTGATAGAAATTAGGTCGTTCATATTAGCTTATGCTTTTTATTTTTTGTTGAGTATATTATGTAATAAAGGTGGTGCAACGAAAAACATTATAAAATTCGAATCATAATGCGATAAACAGAATTGTGATATAATAAAATATAAATTATATTATATATATATATATATACAAGATTGTGGTTGATAAATAATAGTAATCGGTAGAAATATTTTATAGTAGTTGTTTTCGTATTGTCTTTGACGCTTTAAATAAAGCTGAAAGTCAAAGCCATTACAAACTGATCCTCGGCCAGCTTACGCTTTGTTACTAACGTGTTTCTACCGACATACACTGACAATGAGCGTGGTGGTGCAATAAAGGGTAGAAAAACGGAGTGCTCGTCCGTCAGGTCGTGTGTTGCGCACGAGGCACAAAGCGAAAGCCCATCCAATCACCAGCCGAAACGTCCCTGGGTCCCTGGGAGCAACAGAGCGAGGGGGCGCAACTATCCACCCCTGACACCGGGTCCCCCGGCCATTTCGCTCGCTAATGGTCGCTTTTAGCCCCACTAATCCCACCCGGGGCGTTGCGCCCGAGGCGCTCCCGGCCAATCACGGTCCAGATCCCGTGCCGGCCCAACGCTGTCATTACGCTCCCACGTACTCCCCGCCCGTACGCACTAACCCGCCTCTAAACGGGTCCGCCGCAACGCGACCCGGCCCGCGACCTGACACGGGCGCCCATGCCCTCGCTCCGGCTCTTTCCCCAGTGTGCCTGCCCGCTGCTAAATTAACCACTAGCGGTCGTCGTCTTCCCCCCTCCTCAAAAAGGGTAAGGCGAGGGGGTGGTGGTGGAGGCGGAGAAAGGCAGCAGCAGTAGTGAGCGCTAGCGGGGAGTTGGAGGAGGCCTAGGGTTTTCGGAGACAGCCTCCTCCCGCGCCGCCTTTCGCCGACCGTGCCTGGTATCGCTCCCGCTCCCCAGATCTGCAGCTTTCTCCGGCTCGTTTCGCTGGTTTCGTGTGGGCGTGTGGCGTTCGGTGCTTGTGTGAGTTTGAGGAGGTTTTGGTGGATTTGGGCGGATCTAGCTTTGCAGTGAGCTGATCCGATGGTGGGGTGGGGGCGATTTGCTCTGTTCGTGTTATCGCCTCCGTGTTTTTAGGCTAAGCTCTAGTGCGGGATGCGAGGTGTGAAGTTGGGTGTGTGAGATAGAAGCCCTTTTCTTTTCGGTTTGAAGTGCATACATTTTGCCTAAATGCTTGTCTGGACACGTTTGTTTGGTTTTATTCCCTTTTGCTACTTATGCTGGTATGCTTTTTAGTTTGTATGATGATTTCGCACTATGCTATGGTGTAAAATCGTTTGTACTCTGTTTATTTGTGTTTGTACTGCTGTAGCTTGGTATCAGATAGTGTGGGGTTAATAGTGTTTTAGATTGCTGTTTTTGTTGTTATCTCTGGCTAATAAACGAAGATAATCGTGTAGTTCGGTTCAATGCATCATGAAGCGAGCAGTGTGAAATTGCAGTCCCATAAGATCGCTACTGTTCACATATACATTGGGAAAATCTGTTGTTTGTGGTGCGCCGATAAGTTGCTGGTAGTTTGGTCGGCTTGATCATGGTGTTGATTGTTGCATTTAAATATTTGATGTGCCCCAACCGATTGTGTTGTAACACCTATTGCTAGAAATATAGTGACATTGGTCATAGGAACTTTAAAAGGCCATTACTAAGTCTTGTAGTAGTAGGATTTTGCTTATTGCATGCTGTTGTTGTAGCTGTTCATTTTCAAGTGCTGCATATTTCTCATCCATAACATGTACTGGTGGTTTCATTATGTGTACATTTCTTTTTGTATCTTCTGAGCTTCAATATGATCTCCCATCTTCATTTGTGCCATTCTCACGGTGCTACAGTACATGCATAGGATATAGAGCCTGCTGGAATTAGTTCTGATATTGTATTCTGGTGTGCGTTGCATGTTCCCTGGTTGTATGTAACACATACATTATCTGTTTTAAATAAAAGTATACTTCTTTCTGTTATTCTAGAAAAGGTGATTGGTTGATTTTGTTTATTGCTTGTTTGTCTATGTGTTTTTGGCTATCACTTGAAGATGAATAAACTAATTTTTTAGGTAACTAGGGAAAAATGAGGCAGCCATACTTTAGATGATACACTTACATTTTTGTAACCTTTTGCTTGCTAACTTGTTTATTGCTTTCTTGTATGGTGCTTGCTACTTTACTGTTTGCTCCTTTTTACATGTCCGAATACTGTTTCTTTACTATGTTATGGTAACTTGGTCTCATTCTCGTTCTAATTGGTACAGATTTGATCATGGTATAGTTCTCATGTTTTTATGCTCTGTTGACCCTACATAGAGATAATATGCCCTGTTGATGCTGTCCATATGCAATTTGTTAATAGTTTATCTTCTATTTCTGTTATATTAAATCACATCATTTTCTTTATCCTGTGTGAGCATTGCTTTGCCCTCAATAGGCGGCAGTTCTGTCATTTTTTTATTTTTCGCTAGAAGTCCTTAGGCAGTTTACTTTTGCATACAGTAGTAACATATTTTTGTGTGTCATATTGTGCATCATCCGGCTCCCTTTTGTGTCATTACTTTATATGACTTGAGTTAATTATACCGTGGCTTTGTTCGATAAGCTGTGCTCCTTGGTGATTAAGTATAAACGACAGATAAATCACTGCCTGAACAAATTGCAGATGTTGCATTCCATGTTAAGGTTGTGCAATTTGCTAGGTGCATTGCCATTTTAGTGTTAAAATGAGAAATGGACCCATTTTGTTTTGACTGTTAAGTAAGCTTGTTCATGGTATTCTATCATTCTGCTTGAAGTTATACTTTGATAACCTGTAGTCTTGATAAATTAGATATTTATAATATTACATTTTTGTGTATTCCTGTCTTGACAGCGTCCACCATGGTGAGGAAGAAAAGAACTGGCCCTGGCACCTCTGGAGAGAGTTCTGGAGAGGCTTCAGGAGCTTCTGGGCAGGGTTCCTCACAGCGAGCTGAGAGAGCTCCTCAACAACATGGGGGAGGACGTGGTTGGGTACCTCACCAGGGTGGCCGTGGTGGCGGTCAACACCAGGGCCGTGGTGGACACTATCAAGGTCGTGGAGGACCACATCATCCAGGTGGTGGGCCACATGAGTATCAACCATATGAGTATCAGGGGCGCGGTGGTCCACGCCCCAGAGGAGGTGGAATGCCGCAGCCATACTATGGCGGGCATAGGGGAGGTAGTGGTGGACGCAATGTTCCTCCAGGTCCATCAAGAACAGTTCCCGAGCTGCACCAAGCCCCACATGTCCAATATCAAGCCCCGGTGGTTTCACCATCCCCATCGGGAGCTGGCTCATCCTCTCAGCCTGCGGCAGAGGTGAGTAGTGGACAAGTCCAGCAACAGTTTCAGCAACTTGCCATCCGTGGTCAAAGTTCGACCAGCCAAGCGATTCAACTGGCACCACCATCAAGCAAATCGGTTAGATTTCCATTGCGTCCTGGAAAGGGTACATATGGGGACAGGTGTATTGTGAAGGCTAATCATTTCTTTGCTGAGCTGCCTGATAAAGATCTTCATCAATACGATGTATGCCCCTCAAATGAAGTTTCATTCCCTCTTCAGAGGTTTTTTTGGTGATTTCTGATAACCAATCTTGTTTTGTCAGGTGTCTATAACGCCGGACGTTACTTCACGTGGTGTCAATCGTGCTGTCATGGGAGAGCTGGTAACGATGTATAGACAATCTCATTTGGGTGGGCGTCTACCTGCCTACGATGGAAGGAAGAGCCTTTATACAGCTGGGCCACTGCCATTTGCTTCTAGGACATTTGAAATTACTCTGCAAGATGAGGAAGATAGTCTTGGTGGTGGTCAAGGCGGGCAAAGGTATGCTACTGCTGTCATATCTGTACTTAAATATATTCAAATTTCCTTCTGACATTCCTTTTGTTTTAAGGCGCGAGAGACTATTCAGGGTGGTGATCAAATTTGCTGCTCGTGCTGATCTCCACCATTTGGCTATGTTTCTAGCTGGGAGGCAGGCAGATGCACCTCAGGAAGCTCTTCAAGTGCTTGACATTGTGCTACGTGAATTGCCTACTGCCAGGTAATCTTTGAGCTAACCATGTGCTATTTTATTGTTTTTCCCATGTTATGTCCTAGAATTTATTTGCCTTTGTCTTCTGTAGGTATTCTCCAGTTGGTCGATCATTTTATTCTCCTAACTTAGGGAGACGTCAGCAACTTGGTGAGGGTTTGGAAAGTTGGCGTGGTTTTTATCAAAGTATAAGGCCTACACAGATGGGGCTTTCGCTGAATATTGGTAAGATGCCACCACTTCATCATTATTTTTCCTTTTGTATCACTGTTCATTTGTTGATTTGTCAGTTGTCATGCATGATGGGTGACGGGTGGCCAGAATGCTCAGTAATACACATTCTAGTTTACAGAGCATCTCGGCGTAGGTTACAGAATGGCCATTTGTCTTGTCTGACATATTGAGATTACTTGGCGTTTCTTCTTGCAGATATGTCTTCTACTGCATTTATCGAGCCTCTCCCTGTGATTGATTTTGTTGCCCAGCTTCTGAACAGAGACATCTCAGTTAGACCATTGTCTGATTCTGATCGTGTGAAGGTGATACTGTGATTCATTACTTGTCTCGCCTTTGTTGACAGTGACTTCGGTTTATGCTGAGTTACCATAATTATTCTTCCCCTGCAGATAAAAAAAGCCCTACGAGGTGTGAAGGTTGAGGTTACACATCGAGGAAACATGCGTAGGAAATATCGTATATCTGGCCTCACTTCACAAGCAACAAGAGAGTTATCGTATGTGCTTCTCCCTTGCTTATATGTGAAAATCTCCTTTGCTCCTGCAGATGCATGGATGAAAGGATACTGTGTTCACATGATTTGGTTGGTATTCCTGTGATAGATTCCCTGTTGATGATCGCGGTACTGTGAAGACTGTGGTTCAGTACTTCCTGGAGACATACGGTTTTAGTATTCAGCACACCACTTTACCTTGCTTGCAAGTGGGCAATCAGCAGAGACCAAATTACCTGCCTATGGAGGTTAGTATCTTTAACGACCTCGATTGCATTGATGTATTGTGTACTATGTTCATCTATGCAAATGTTTTCTAGATGCTACTTCCAGTTTCAACATATTGTCATAAGTTGTTTATGACTTCAAAATGTCAGGTTTGTAAGATTGTTGAAGGACAACGTTACTCGAAACGACTCAATGAAAAACAGATAACTGCTCTACTGAAAGTGACTTGCCAGCGCCCTCAAGAGCGTGAGCTGGACATCTTGCAGGTGACTGTTGATCTATTTTTTTGTTGCAATTTGTTTCAACAGTGTTGTGTTACAAGATTGCCTACTGGCATTATGTGTCTGTTTCATTTATGAATTGATATGTTTATGTGGCTGTTTGGTGTTTTTCTGCATACTTTTATGCTGACAGGTTGTTCCAATTTGATGTATCCAATTTTCTTTTGACTTATAAGTTATTTAGATATCTAGATAGCATTTATTGCAATTAAAGCTTCTGTAATGTTTTTTTTAAAAGTTTTTGTTTTATGGGATACCTGTGCGTGCATTCTTGTGCATCTGAGGGCCTGTTCTTTTTGGCTTCTAAAAGCGGCTTTTGGCTTTTACTATAGTACCTAACTTTTAAACGGAGTATTTTTTTTAAAAACGGGGTCTACAAGTTAATTATAGTACACATTAAAAGCCCAATATTTGTATAATTCAAAATCGCAAGCGATTATCTCTCTATCCGTAAGCTTTATCACAAACAGCTAAAATTAAAAAATTTAAGTCAAAAACCAAAAGCCACAGCCATATCAAACAAGCCTTGAAACAGGTTTTGATAGTAGGGGCTCTGTGAGATTTCAGTTTCTTGTTTATTGTGGGATTGACCTATAGATATATATTTTAAAGTAATTGATAGTTACTTGATGAGTAATTGTTACTGTCAAAATCACATTTCTGGTGAAGAGTTCCATCTAATATATATTTGTCTGAATTGTTCTTGTGTCTGTAATGATTACATACAATGTAACACGTAAAGATGCTGGTGCTTATTCTAGTATTAATTAGTTGTCATTTTCACCAGTGTTAAACAAATAAATTGACACTCCTTAATCTCATCCTTGTTTTGGTCTGTTCTATTTTGATCAGACTGTGCATCACAATGCATACTACGAAGATCCATATGCACAGGAATTTGGCATAAGAATCGATGAGCGACTTGCATCGGTTGAAGCTCGTGTTTTGCCTCCGCCAAGGGTAAGTCAATTTTCAGTTGTGGTTTGACAGCAGTTGATTTTCCATATTGGGCATATGTTGTGCATATCCATTGACTGCATTTTACTTGTTTTGTATTAGCTTAAATACCATGATAGTGGCAGAGAGAAGGATGTCTTGCCAAGAATTGGCCAATGGAACATGATGAATAAGGTACTCCTTGATAAAAATGTCGTGAGAAGATAACATCATTCTTACTGTGAATGTCTTCAGTTGCCTGTGTTTTTCTTCTTCTTATGGGAAACAGTAGTGGAGAACCCTACTGAGATAAATTAAAAAGAAAACTGTACGCAGAGTCGCAGATATTTACAAAAAGAGAAACATAATGCAAAAAAACTAACCAAACAACTGTGAAACAGTTATTGTCTAGTTTCTTTACGGCGTGCGATTTTCTTAAATACAAATGACCAAGGAAGTTTTGCTGCTGTATGTAACTTCATATTGTTCTGGTCATCTTTATGCTGCAATTCCAGAGGGCCGACTAGTTCCATATGAAAACATTTTGGGAGGGATTCTGCATGATATACTTCAAAGCCCTCTTATGAATCTGTATTATCTGGCATTTTGCTCCTATGTTGTTTGCTTTTACTCTGGTAACTACTTTAGGAACAATGTTGTATCTCACTGCAAATTAGTCATTTATGTGGATGCCCTTGTGCCATTAGCATTTCTTTGACCTAGATATGCATATATTTTCGACCTGTAGGTGGCCCTTAATTTTACAACATATTACTTTTTTTTTGTGTGATTTTGTCTGTAACTAGTTCGCATATAGTCATATGTGTATTCTCTCTATTTTCTTGTAGAAAATGGTCAATGGTGGGAGAGTTAACAACTGGGCATGTATTAACTTCGCTCGAAACGTGCAAGATAGTGCTGCCAGGCTTTTCTGTCATGAACTGGCTATCATGTGCCAAGTATCTGGAATGGTATGTTACCATCATCCAAATAGCATTTCATGTTTATCATTTTGTATTCTTTGCCCGTCATATTCTCCTTTTTTCTTTCTCTATAGGACTTTGCACTTGAACCTGTGCTACCCCCAGTTACTGCAAGACCTGAACATGTGGAAAGAGCACTAAAGGCATGTTATCAAGATGCCATGAGCATAGTCAGACCCCAGGGCAGAGAACTGGACCTGCTGATTGTAATACTGCCTGATAATAATGGTTCTCTTTACGGTATATTCTCTTTCCAAAAGATGATTGAGCATTGTCAAGTGAATACTTTGTTGGAAATTCCTGGTTCGGTTGTTAAAGCTCCTAAGAATAACTCTGCAGTTTCAAGTAGTATTTAGTCTGCATACATGCAGCAGTTTCTAGTAATTCATGCATCAGTTTCAGAGTAGTAATGTTCATCAAGTAGTGTAATGCTCATGCATCAGGTTCATGCATCAGTTTCAGCTATATGTGTAATGCTCATGCGTCAGTTTCAGAGCAGTAATGCTCATAACTCTTAAGGAGTTAGTAGGTGTGTTATTTTTACATTATAAAAGGGAGAAGAAAACGTTGCTATTGTGCAGTCTTGGGCGGCACAAAAATTACTAGTGTTCACCTGTGTTCATCTCTGTTTGTGTGCGTGTGCTTGTCTCCATTGAACGTCGGCAAGGGGAAGCCGGAGGTGGAGACCTCATACTTTTGGTCATCGGTTTTCTTTTTGTTCTGCAGGGGATCTTAAAAGGATCTGTGAGACTGATCTTGGATTGGTGTCTCAATGTTGTCTGACAAAACATGTTTTTAAGATGAGCAAGCAGTATCTTGCAAATGTTGCCCTTAAAATTAATGTCAAGGTATTTTGCTGAGCTCCAACTATTCCATCTTTAATAGTATACACCTAGATTCTTAGTTTCTTATGTTGCCCCTACTTTTCAGGTGGGGGGAAGGAATACTGTACTTGTGGATGCTTTGACAAGAAGGATTCCCCTTGTTAGTGACAGACCAACAATAATATTTGGTGCTGATGTTACACATCCTCATCCTGGAGAAGATTCCAGTCCTTCCATTGCAGCTGTAAGTGCAGCACTTGTTACGATGAAGAGATGTCTGAAGTTCTAAGTTGTAATGGAGCTTTTGCTATTTGTGTTTCAATATTATTTCCTCCTCTAGGTCGTTGCTTCACAAGACTGGCCAGAGGTCACTAAGTATGCTGGATTAGTGAGTGCCCAAGCCCATCGCCAAGAGTTGATACAGGATCTTTTCAAAGTATGGCAAGATCCCCAAAGAGGAACTGTGACTGGTGGCATGATCAAGTATGATCTTAGTGAGCTAATGAGATATATTCACTTCTCTACATTTGTATGCTGCTACATGTGTATAAATTATGTTGAATATGCAGGGAGCTTCTCATTTCTTTCAAGAGAGCAACTGGACAGAAACCGCAGAGGATCATATTCTACAGGTACTTATCCTTGCTTGGGCATCTTTGCTTAGCGCGAATGTCTATATATTAAATATCTGTTGTTTTCAGGGATGGTGTCAGTGAGGGACAGTTCTATCAAGTTTTGTTGTATGAACTTGATGCCATTAGAAAGGTACAGTTACTTCGACCACTCATGTTTGGCAATATTCTTTATCTTTTCTCGAGTTTCATTGCTTATTATTGCTGAACTATGGATGTAGGCCTGTGCATCCTTGGAGCCCAATTATCAGCCTCCAGTCACTTTTGTAGTTGTCCAGAAACGTCATCACACTAGGCTATTTGCCAATAACCACAATGATCAGCGCACTGTTGATAGAAGCGGGAACATACTGCCTGGTTCGTTGTTGGTGCACTTACGTTTTTTTTTTGCGCTTAGCTCATTTATTTTGAATCTGACCATTGTGGAACTGAATCCTTTCTTTATCTAATTATAGGCACTGTTGTTGATTCAAAGATTTGCCATCCAACCGAGTTCGATTTCTACCTCTGTAGCCATGCTGGCATTCAGGTTGACTTTCATTTCTTCGCAATTTCTTTATTTTATGGAATGGGCTGATTGGTGATCTAAATCTCAACACCTTTCAGGGAACAAGCCGTCCTGCTCATTATCATGTTCTGTGGGATGAGAACAAATTTACTGCTGATGAGTTGCAAACTCTCACAAACAACCTGTGCTACACGTAATTTAATGTTCCATCAGTTGGATTTTTATATGCACTACCTACCTGTCCAGTTAAACATTATTTCTACTCTTGCAGGTACGCTAGGTGCACCCGTTCTGTATCAATTGGTATGTCTAACCTTGAAAACATTCCCTTCAGTTTCTTGACTACCCTAGATGCAATATTGTGTTGCTCGTGTGAAACACAGTGTTGACCATTTGGTTGATCGCTTGCAGTTCCTCCCGCATACTATGCTCATCTGGCAGCCTTCCGAGCTCGATTTTACATGGAGCCAGAGACTTCTGACAGTGGGTCCATGGCGAGTGGCGCTGCAATGAGCCGTGGCCCTCCACTGCCTGGTGCGCGCAGCACCAGGGCTGCTGGGAATGTTGCTGTCAGGCCTCTCCCTGCCCTCAAGGAAAACGTGAAGCGTGTCATGTTTTACTGCTAAGATGGGGTGGTTCCACCAAGGAATTGCCCAGCGTATTTTAAGCATTTGCACTGTATCGGTGATGCTGTGAACACCGTTTACGCAAACCTAAAACTATTCGACTGATTTGGGTATTAAGTACCTGTATTGTATCGGTGATGTTTTAAGAACGCTGCCATGCCTACTGTATTGTTATGCTGTGTAAACTGTTTGTGTTACCCTTGAGTGGTATTGAATCTATTGATAAACCTATGTTGTGCAAGCGTTGCTACTCTGGCCAGGAATCCTGCTGGTTTATTTTGTAATCTTTGATCATGTTGATTGGTCAAATGCTATCTGTGATAGATTGCTAGGGCTTGTGTTTTTGCTGAATCTTATTATGATACTAGATGTACTAACCGCCCGTTGCTGCAGATGCGTTGCAAAGGAAAAAATAAATACCATACAACTAACATAAAGTATGTGACACTACAAAACCATAATGAATATATACAAAATCAAGGGATTAAGGTCCCGCTCAAGTTAGCTTTTTTTCGGCTTCAGCTTCTAACTTCAGCTTTTTTTTCACTATTCACTACACTATCCACTAATTTAGCTACAGTAAAAAAAAATCAGCTACAGTGGAATTTCAGCTAAAAGCCAAAAGTCATCATTAAAACGATCACCCCTAAGGAACGGAAGGGTGTTGCAGCCTATATGTCAGCGATTTTTTTAGTAGGTAAGGGAGACGGATAAATGTACGATTCACCAATTCCCTCTTATGCAGCAATGGGAGGTTGCAGAGAGAACGGACCACCATAAACTTTTATTTTGAAGTAACAGAGATTACAGGACACTGATCTTTACACGGACCACTACTTTATTCTAAAAATTGTCCGAGGTCATTCCATGTCAAGCTATGCCATTACGTGTTCGGGTTGGTTTCACTTACAAGATACAACACATTAGCACAAAAATTTGCACGTGTTTCACTTTTGACCACAATTAGTAAAGCTTTTGAGATTTGAGGCTCACACTTAAGTATGTCTAAACTGGAAACGCCCATGCATGTGGTCAACCTTACATCTCTAACAAGCAAAATAGAACAAGTATTCTGAGAAGTGAAAAATATAGGGTAGACCTCCGATTGTACATCAAGTGAGTGGGTATACAAATCTGCAATAGCCAATAAGATGAGAAAAAGCAATCAGAAAAGGGACAGGCCAAGCGTATGCTCTTTTACTGAGATGTTAATAGAGAGGGTGATCTTTCATAAATTGCAGAGACACTTGGCTAATTCTTCAAAAAATACTCCACAGTCAACACAACACTATGAGTGATATTACATTGATCAGCAAGATCTTTTTTACTTATAAGCCTACAAAATAGCAACCATCAATGTACCTAGATAAAAAGGTTAAAGGGACTTAAATATAAATTGGTAGTAAACGAAGAATGTAATGTACCCATCACAGATGTAATGGAGTTGCTAATAAAAGCAATTTCACTTAGTGAAACTCTTGACATTGAAGATATGCCTAAGCTTAGTATCTTACAAATAGTTCTCTTTCAATTGAGCAATGCATTCATTTTTCTGCTCCTCAAGCTTGACGCTCACATCCTATAAATATTGTGAATATATGATAAATAAAAGCTAAAAAATAGACATATAATCCAATGAAATAAAAAAGAACGCTATGAAGCCTCTTTTCTACACCCGGGTGTAATTACACCCTATATCATTTCTCACAACGTAGAGAGTATCTCGTGTAACGGAGAGTATATACGTATAGTATACGAGTATTTAAGATCATATAGGTTGTATGGACAAATTTTCAAAGGTAGTATGTACATTTTTTTAGACATACTCCTTTTTATATGCGTATATGAAGGTATTTACAAAATATGTTAAAAACTATAGACTCCTTTGTAATTTTTTAATGTGGTTCACATTGAAGTATCTTATAATTAGTATATGAGTATATCCAAAGTGATAAAGGAGTATTTCAAGTTCGTTTAGGTGATATATTAGAGGTGGATGTAATTACACCCGGATGTAGAAAGTGTGTGTGTGTGTGTATATATATATATATTCCAGAGTACTATCAAATAATGTATATTAACCTTTATAGCATTATTGAATGTCAGACAATTCCATCCACATGTTCTGCCCCTCGTCGACACCCTTCGGCACTCATCCTAAGCAAAAAATTCT
This sequence comes from Melocanna baccifera, assembly GCA_036346265.1. Classification (NCBI taxonomy): domain Eukaryota; kingdom Viridiplantae; phylum Streptophyta; class Magnoliopsida; order Poales; family Poaceae; genus Melocanna; species Melocanna baccifera. The sequence continues at coordinate 7,377,650 of CM070685.1, forward strand.
AAAAGATATCATAGTTGAACGAAAGTGCCAAAAAAATCTTATAAATACTCATTTCACAACTCAAACTCTTTGAACATACCTTTAGCATTTTGTTTTGATGCTGAAACTCCCTATAAAGAGATTCTAGTTTTTCTTTAACTGCAATGCTTGCAGAGACCAAATGCAAATGACACATGTTAGGTAGAAGGATCCTAGGAGTATCATGTGCCTACAAGAGGAAGTCCAAAGGAATCAGATTTTTAAATACATTGAATTTTTTTTCTAATGAGAAGAGAACCCAGGACAAAAAATTAAAATTAACACTGACTATCGATTAACATGAATATTAGATGACATTGATCCAACCAAAACGAAGTACAGATAGTAGATCTACAAAGACAAGCAAACCAATCCCATTTACCCACCGTGTACACCGACAAGCAAGTCAATCCCATTTACCCGCCACGTACACCAGCAGCCGCCTGCCCTTGCGCAGCGATGACACGGCGTGCTTTGCGCTGAACAGGTCAAACGCGCTAGCCCCGGCATCCACGACCGCTCCCGCGAGCGACAACTTGCACTGGGCGATGAAGTGGAATTTTGGCCATAACTAGATGACGACAGAATTCTAAAACTAGCATCCTACATAAAATATTTTTGTTTCTAGTCTCCGTTTCAACCGCACGTTTCCGCCATGACCAACACGTAGCGATGCGTGCGATGCCGGACCGCGACGACCGGTGTTACGATTAAGTCGTGCGGTCGGTACGCGACGATCGCATCAGTAGCACGCGGTCGTGCGATCCAATCGGCGATACGCGGCCAGACAGAGAAAGCGTGCGATGCGGACCACACAACTCAACTGTAGCACCAGTCGTGCGGTCCGGTACCGCACGACTGCTACATGTCGACTGTGACGGAAACATGCGGTCGAAACGGGGCCAGAAATAGAAATATTTCACGCAGGATGTTAGTTTCAGAATTCCGTCGTCATGTAACCCTAGTTATGTCCAAACTTCGATGAAGTGCATGGCGCCTGCAGCTTGCTACAGCCTACTCACTCACTCTGCACGAAGTGGTTCGCTTGGATCGATTGACACGTGCGGGCATGCAGAATAGAGAGCTGGCTAGCCAAGCAAGGGGACTTTATGGATTGGTGCGTGGATCTGGGAGTCAGCAGCGGGGGCTGCAGATTTTGTGAGGGGAAGCCATCTTTTGTTGATGCTTCTCTCCCCCTACCCTTCCTTGGTCAGGAGTTGAATTGGCAACTAAGGGAGGTTAAACAGATGAATTTAGTAAAATTTTACGAATTTAGTAAAATGTTTAGCAGACTTTAGTTATTCTCTTCCTTGGTCAGGTGTTGAATCTGCAAATAACTGATATATCTTAATAAGCGATCAATTTTATTACCGCAAAGGGAAGAGCCAAGAAATGCCAGCACCATTTTGCTGAGCAACAATTGTTGTAGGGCCTCCCAAAGATGAAATCCAAAAAAAAAAAAAATCCTTCTGTCAACAACCCCTTCATGTCATAGAAGCCACTTAGTCCAGAAGTCTCTCAATGAAGTGAACTTCAAGAAGTAGGACTTGGCATGCCTCATTTGCTATATTTGAAAGGGCTTGATAAAGACCAATCCAGACAGGTATTGTTGCCAAAGTTGGAAAACATCCTGGCAGAGAAACCATTAAGGTCAAAGCACTACATCATAAAAGCAATCACAGTAGAAAGCTAACTGGTTTCCCAACCTAGTGATGGCAACGATGACACTCTGTTAGAAAATACAAAATATGATCCACTAACATGGAATAATTGTCTTTTCAGAAACCAATGAAAAAAACAAGATGCAACGGACCAGAGGAGCCATTTCACTATCAAAGTAACTTGATTTATGGAGAAAATTAAGCAACCTGCTAGAGGGTTGACTCCAGCTTGCCTGTATAACCGAGCAGTCTCAAGCTATATTCTTTCCTACAAGTTACGTAGAAGGAAGTGATCAGAAATGAGCAAAGAAACGTGCTCGAAAAGATAAAAATAATACAAATAACCTAATTTTGAGAAGTATAATTCTATCATGGCAATATGCAAACATATGCCTGGAACCAAACAATAAACTTCCTCCATGTATATCTATGATTGAAGTTTCAAACAAACCTGATTGCATGCGTATCTTTGATGAATTGCTGTCACAGCGCGACCTTAAACTGTACCCGTGTGTCGCAGTCGGCCTGGAGTCGGAAGATATGGGAGGCGCCGTGTCGGCGAGAAGAGAAGATGGCGCAGGAGGAGGGCACCGAACAGCAGGAGGTATGGAGAAAAGTAGACGCAAGATTGGGAAATAACTCTCTATGCTTTATTAGACTACCTCTCCCCTTTATATAATAGAGGACAGTGCACAATATCCGGCTAAACCGGTTACATCTGCATTAGGACTCTTTAATCCTACTATAACTCTTAGACCTATTCCGACTATTACTTAACAGGAAGTATTGGCTAATACCAAGTCGGAACCTGATTCGGATGAGGCTGATCAGGAGGAAGCCGCTGTAACCTCTGCTGCCGCCGCCCTTGATCTCCTGGCGTAAACCTTGCCGAATCTCCCGGACTGACACTTCTCCCCTCCTCAAAAAGCAGCTCGTCCTCGAGCTGGAATAGTGGGTATAGGCGGCGAAAGTGATCCAACGGCTCCCAAGTAGCTTCCGATGCTTGCAGGCCTTCCCAGTGGACTAAAATCTCACGAATCCCATTGACTTGCCTGGCCCGGATGACATGTTGTGGTACCGGAACTACCCGGCCATGATGCAGGGTAGGCAATGCTGGCGGTTGAGTTGGAGGAGTACCAGCAAATGGTTTAAGCAAACTGACATGGAAAACATCATGTATACGAGTTCTGGCCGGCAGGTGAAGACGATATGCCACATCCCCAATCTTATCCAGTATTTGATAAGGTCCATAATAGCAAGGAGCCAATTTGCGATTAATATTGTTGGCTAAGGATAAAGCTTGGCGCTGATGAAGGCGAAGCCAGACCCACTGCCCAACAGCAAAGGATAATGACCGATGCTTGGCATCATAAGCTTGTTTGTGATACTGTTGAGCGCGAAGAAGGCGGTCCCGGATATCCGCAAGAAATTGGTCCCGCTCTAGAAGGAGCTGATCAACGGCCTGCAAGGGAGTGGAGACAGGCGAATGTGGCCGAAGTGTTGGTGGGTCGCGGCCATAAACCACCTTAAAGGGTGTGTCCCGCAGGGACGATTGAAAGGATGTATTGTAGCAGTATTCGGCCCATGGTAACCAACGAATCCATTGTCGCGGCCGGTTTTTCCGGTTACCGGTTTCAAAACATCTCAAAATTCAAATTTTGATTTCCAAATTTTGACCGGTTTTTCGATGTCGGCCGTAACCGCCCGATTACCGTTACAAGCGCGGCGAAGGATTTCTTCGGTTCGGTATTTGGAACCTTGATCAGCATTCCAAAGTTGTTGAATGTTATGTTCTTAACCACTGAAATAAAATCCGACAACTCCCAAATTGTAGCACTTCCCATTATAGCTAGCAAAACTAAATGCCTAAACATGCAAGTTGAGTAACAGAGACTCCCAGAACACCCATTGACATCTCGAAGTAGCACTAAACAAGACGATAAGTTAGTAAAGAAGCAACTAACAATTTCGATTGCACCAACAACAATACGACACACAGAGAGAAGTCGGAACACTGTCCATCTCAGCATTGACAACCTTTTGATTAGTTAGAGATTTTGCTGGCTCTACTACACAGCTCTCCATCAAGGGTTCTTCAGCATCTGCAACAAGAACATAAAATCTAGGTAAGGAAAAACCCGCTGAAGTTACTACATTAACCTCAAACAGTAACAGAGATGATTGCTATTAAAAATACACACTATCAGATCAAGAAGCTCATGACAATATACAGAGGATCAAGACTACCAACAGTATGTTCCAACGGCATCCCAATTCCCAACCTGCTCAACAAGAACAAAAACTTGAATGAAGGTACTATAGGAGCATCAGTCTCAGGAAGATTAAACAGAATCTGATTCAATTACCATCCAATATCCCTAGTTTTCCAAGAAGTTTCTATAATCTGCAAAATTATAAAGTTTTAAATAATGGTAGTGAAGTGGTGAGATTGGCTTTTTTTGCATTATATACCCAAATTTAAGTAGACCAGCCAAGCCATAATAAATGAATACCATGAAATATAATGTATAGGTCAAAAGCAGCAGCAGTTGTTGAAGAAATAAGGTAAGAAGGTGTTAATAGTTGTTGAAGTAATAGGTATGCTTCCAATACTCTATTTGAACAAAGGAAATTTGCCTACATGGCACTGTTTTGCCCAAAATCCGATTGTCAAACATACCACTCAAGTTTTTGACATGGCAAATCAAATATGGCACTCTCAAGTTTCACCGTTAGCAAAGTATTCCAAGGGTGCAAAAGCAAAGTGTTCCCCAAGCAAAGTGCTAAGTGAGTAGAAGACATGTTGTAAGTAAACAATTGCATGTCATCATCGAAATGTGTGCAGAAGGCTCACATAAGACTTTTGGCCTCTTGGCTCAGAGCACTTTTTCCTATACGATGCTAATGAAGTTAATGCAATTGCAACCTGATGATATAGTTACCCTGTAAATATAATTATGAGAAATTTCCTTCTGTCCATGCAGCCAACTATGACCCAAAACTACAACTGAATATGATGGAAGTGTAGAAAGGTAGAGAGATTAGGGCAAACACCACACAGCTAAAGGGCTGGGGTGGCTCGAATATATAATGGCCTGGAGTAGGCATATACATGGAAGGCGCATACATGGTAAACGCTCATATGGAAGGCATATACATGGAAGGCGCATACATGGTAAGCACGTATATGGAAGTATATCTAATTATTCTAATACCCGCCCGCAGTCGTAGCGGCAGTCCGGACGCAAAGACTGGATCGAAAATCTGAAAGCAATTGCGTCGGAGACCTTTTGTCATGATGTCCGCGAATCGATGAGAAGATGGTGCGTGCAAAACACGAACCTCACCAAGTGAAACCTTCGCGACGAAGTGAATGTCAATCTCGATGTGCTTAAATGCGCCGATCTTTGGCTGGATTAGTCGACATGTAGATGGCGCCGACATTATCGCGATGAGCGGCGGTCATTTGAATCAAGCGGGCGTGGAGTTCTTGCGAAGTTATCGCGACCGGCAACACTCGGCTACTGACATGGGCAACGACCGGTACTCGGCCGCCTTTGGATCGAGACACGGTTGTCGGCGCTTGGAGGACCAAGACACGAGATTATCCCGAGATAAATCGATGGCGGAGGTGGAGCGTCGCGAGTCGGAACAACCGGCCCGATCGGCGTCGGGTAAGCGGTGATAGATGTTCTTTGGGAGAGGCCGATGTGTAGACCGGCGTCGAGTACCTTTGACGTCTGCGCGGATGCGTTTGATCAACGCGAGATGGGGCTCCGTGGATCATGCATGAAAAGGCATACTTGCTGGGCGAGTACGCCAAGTCGGGGCGTGTGAGTGTCGGTCTTGTAGAGCCCCGCAAGGCTGCGATACTCGGACGGATCGGCCACGGGAGGTCCGTCGTGGCGGATAACTTGGCGTGAGTGTCCACCGGTGTGGCGTGGGGTGACACTCAACCATGCGGTAGCGTCGCGAAGATCAACGACATCATCATCGAGACGGAAGAGGCCGTTGGAGGAGCGTCGGCGGAGATCTGCCGAGGAAGAAGTGCAGTCACCGAGTCCGTCATGGCAAACTCCGAGTGGAGCAAGCTGTGAGGCGCCGAAGGAGGCCTTGGGTGGAAGCCGTGAGGCGATGTCGTCGGCGTGAAGCGATGGGTAGGCCATGTCGGAGCCTCGGCGGAGAACAAGCGAGGACATGTCGGAGGAGGAGGCGACGGCCGATGTCGCGGATGTAGGAGGCGAACCGTTGGTACCATGCTCGGGAGCTGCTTCAAACCATAGAGGACTTACGGAGAAGACACACATGGGTGGAGCAGGCGGGGTCCACGAATCCGAGGGTCTTGGCGATGAGCCGTCTCATTAAGAGTGCCATATAGAAAGGCATTCTTAACATCAAGTGATGAATCGGCCGGGAGCGGGATGCGGCGATGGAAGGGCGATCCGGATAGTGGCGATTTGACCACCGGACTGAATGTCTCGTCGTAGTCGACACCGTCTTTGCTTGAGAAGCCACGAACAACCAGCGCGCTTTATAGCGGGCGATCGCCATCAGTGAAACTTGTGCTTGAAACTTCCGGAGACAACGTTAGCACGGCGGCGCGCGGGCGGCGCCAGTGTCGTTGTCTATGAGGGCCTTGTGCTCTTCGGCCATCGCGCGCGCCGGTTGGGTCGGCGAGGCGCTACGATAGTCGCCGAGCAGCGAAGCGGGAGAGTGGTCGGCGCTAGGAGAAAAACTCCACGAGAGGATCGGCGAGAGCCGAGAGCGTGTCACCATCGGATGGTCAGGAGAGTCTTGGCGTAGTCGTGGTAGCCGGGGCCGGCGTGGGTAGCGGTCTTTGGTGCGGTGGGGTCGGAGGAGGCGCGTGGCCGTCTGGAGTAAACGGATGCAGGCGGTCGTGGTGGCGGGCGGCGGATGGTGCCGTGGAGCGGAGGAGATGATCGCTCGACACCATGCGGTGGTGGAAGCGATCATCTGGGTACTGCGAGGGTGCCATTGCGGCGATCGAGAGGCACCGGCATGGCAGGGTCGACGTCGAGAAAATCGAAGTCGGAGCAAGAAGGAGGGGGTGAAGATCGGTCACTACTGGCAAACGGGAATATGTTCTCATCAAAGACAACATGACGGGAGATGATGGCGCGTTTGGTGGTGAGATCGAGACAGTGTACCCTTTATGGTGAGAAGGGTGGCGAGGAAGACACAAGCCGTGGAGCGTGGAGCAAGTTTATGAGCGAAGTAGCGAAAGGTTTGGAAAACAAAGACAACCAAAACCGGAGATGATTGTCTTGTGGTGGGGAGCGATGAAGGAGGGTATAGGGAATATCACCACCAACAGAGGAGGATGGGCAACGGTTAATGAGATAGGTGGCAGTTGCTAGCGCCTCGGCCCAGTACTTGGGAGGTATAGTGGCGTGGAGCAGGAGCGTGCGAACCGCATTGTTGAGGGTGCGAATGATGCGCTCGGCTTTGCCATTCTGCGGGGAGGTGTATGGGCAAGAGAGGCGTAGGGTAATGCCGCGGGAAGCAAGGAAGGATGTGTTGGTGTGGTTCACAAATTCGGTGCCATTGTCGGCCTGTATGGATTTTAGAGGAATGCCGAATTGTGTGCTAGCATAGGCGGTAAAATCTGCTAAAAGCTGGGAAACTTCTGATTTCTTTCGAAGAGGAAAAGTCCAACAATAATGAGAGAAATCATCAAGTAACACTAGATAGTAAAGAAAACCAGATATGCTAGGAACTGGAGATGTCCACACATCACAATGAACTTCGCTCAAATAGCGCAGAGAGGCGCGAAGAAGAGGTAACAAAGGGAGAGCGTATGTTTGCCAAGTTGACGGGGTGGCAAAGGAGCGGTCTACTTTATTACATGAGATAAGCGAGTTTTTATGTAGGGTGTCGAGTGGCGATCTTGGGATGACCAAGACGATGCCATAAGCGGGAGGAGACGCGATGTGGGTCTTTGGGTGGAGTGGGGTGGCGGCGGAGGTATGGTGTAGAGTCGCTGCACTATCGCAGTGAAGCATCGTCTGTGTGTCAGGGATCCTTAGTAGAAAAACCAAAGGCGTCAAACTCAATAGAGCAATGGTTATCACGAGTGAATTGTCTATGAAAGAAGGTTATGGACTAGGTTAGGGACAACAAGGGTGTTGGGAAGAAGAAAACGGGTGGTTGGTGTGTGAAGAAAAGTGTGACCACGAGAGACAACGGGAGGCGGGAGCGGGTGCCATGATAACGGCCGAATGAGGTGGAGGATGGGAAGAGAGGAGTGTACGCAGTAAATGCAGCCGTCATGTGGGAAGTGGCGCCATTGTCCATGACCAGCCACCATGTCCTTGGACGGCCAGTTGGTTCAGTGCGATAATGAGGCCCTGCGATCCAGTGCGGGGTGGGAGAGCGAGAGCAGCGTGAAGGCGGTGTGAGCTCGAGTGGAGCGTCGAGGCGGCGGAGCGGGCGGCGCCATTGGCTGCCGGTAGAGGCGATCCATGGGTTGAAGCGAACCGGGGCGGTCGATGGAGATGATGGTATCGACCACCGTAAAGCCGATCTGTTGCCCGCGGCCGGACCGCCTGCGCGCCATGGCCGAACCCGCCACACGCACGCCCGGCGGTTGCGGCCACCACGGCGTCCATCACGAGCATTGGTGGTTGGAGTAGTGGTTGATGGCGTGTGGCCGGAGGAGCGCGAGGCGAACAAGGCGTAGTGGTTGCGATCTTTACCTCGTTGCTAAGGCGAGTCTCCTTGAGAGCGAGCATGGACCGCGCTGGCGAAAGAAGGGAACGATGCGGCGTTGGCGATGTCGTCGGCGGTGGTGGAGAAGCGCGAGTTGAGACCACGCGACAAGTTGAGGGCGAGTTGCGAGTCGTTGATGGGAGTAGCCGATGGCGCGTAACTCGTCGGCGAGGACTTTCATCTGCTTGTTGTAGTCGGTGATGGACATATCGCCTTGGGCGAGAGAGTGGCCCGATTGTTGAGGAAGACCGCGGGACTCCTTGTTGTCGCGAGCAGCGCCTCGTCGCGACCCAAAGATCTCGTGCGATCTCTTGATCCGTCATTCTTGAGTCGAGGATGTCGTCGGAGACGGAGCCATAGAACGGTGAGAGCAGCGAGTCGGCGAGACCAGGTAGCCTCGTCGCGATCGCGCGATGTCGTCTGCGTCGATGTGGGAGAGGGCGAACCGTGCACATGGTCAGAAAGAATTTGGACCATCGGGAGTGGTTCGGCGTCTTGATCGAGTGGTCGGCACATGGGACTTGGCGACGGCCGTCTGATGGGGTTGAGGCGTCGGAGGAAGCGGCGGCGCAATCGCGCGCCGGCGCAGCAGCAACAGCTAGATCGGCGGGAGAGGCGCCATGACGGTTGCTCTTTCTCTCTCTCTCTGCATTTTTTTATAAGAAGAGTCTTACGGAGAAGCCTCGGTCGATCCGGATCGATCCGGATCTGGAGCTCTCGGGCGGGCGGCGGCGGCGGAGGGATCCGGCGGGCACAGGGATCGGCGGCGGCCGAGGAACCGCGGCGGCTGGTGGAAGCAGCGCTGGGCGTCGCCTTGGTGGCGGCGGCGGCAGGGCGCGGCGGCGGCGCGGCGCGCTGGCGGCGCGCAGCGAAAAAGCGGCGGCGGAACAGCGGCCGTCTTTGAACGCAGCGGCGGCAGAAACAATGGCGGCTGGAAGCGGCAACGTCTGGCGGCAGCGGCAGGAAGAAGCGGTCGGGCGGCGGCTAAGCGGCGCGCGGTAGCGCGCAGCGGCTGGGTAAACAGCGGCGGAGCGGATCTGCCTGGATCGGCTCGAGGCCGGCGGCGGCGTGGAGGAGGAGACGTCAGCGGCACAGGGGCGGATCCGGTTGATCCGGCAGCGGCCAGCGTCCGGCCGGCCGGCGAGTCGGCTTGCCGGAGGTGGCGCTGGTAGGTGGCCGGCGGGTGGTGTCGCCGGGAGGCGCGCGGGAGAACAGGCCGAAGAACTTCGGGGAAGTGGGCTGCATGCGCGCACGGGAGAAGGCAGCAGAAGAACTCAGGAAAGCAAATCTGATACCATGTAGAAAGGTAGAGAGATTAGGGCAAACACCACACAGCTAAAGGGCTGGGGTGGCTCGAATATATAATGGCCTGGAGTAGGCATATACATGGAAGGCGCATACATGGTAAGCGCGTATATAGAAGTATATCTAATTATTCTAATAGGAAGGCTAGGAAGCAACGTAGTTCTTGAAGAAAATAAGGGAGATTCAGCCAAAATAAGTAACTTTCTCAAGCAAATTAGTCCTATTTGAATCCAAGAATCCACAATTGCATCATAGAAGATGAAACCCATAGGGGTTACTGATCAGCAGAATCCTACAAAAATTTGGTAAATGGTAAACAGAACCAACAGGTCTTGAACAGAAGCATTACATGTTTGCTCCACAGTATACCTTTCTTAAAGAGAGAGAGGGAGAGTATGTGCCCTCCATAATATTCAGTTGTATTTGATTTATAATATGTTGATCAGAGTTGAATGTACAAAGTACCAGCATGAGTGATAACCTGATAATACAACGTAATGGCAAAAGAATCGCAGAAGGAACAAATATATTGATAGTCTTCTAGATTTACTCACTATTCATTAACATAATTTGAGCACAACATATCGGCCACTAAATAACAAGCTCTTATTCTACTCACTCATCAATTATTCATCATTTTGATTACCTTATTTCAAGTGGCAATCCTAGCAAGTCCATAATATTCAGTTGTGTTTGATTTATAATATGTTGATCAGAGTTGAATGTACAAAGTACCAACATGAGTGATAACCTGATAATACAACGTAATGGCAAAAGAATCGCAGAAGGAACAAATATATTGATAGTCTTCTAGATTTACTCACTATTCATTAACATAATTTGAGCACAACATATCGGCCACTAAATAACAAGTACTCACTCATCAATTATTCATCATTTTGACTACCTTATTTCAAGTGGCAATCCTAGCAAGTTCATAAGGTTTTTGCAAAATGTGTATTAATGGAGTCCATTCCAAACATGCACCATTTTCATGCCAATTTTTTTCCATTCTAGCAAATGAAATTAGAAACTTGGCTAGTTTACAAGCTACAAGTACTAATATTTAGCATAGTTCAGGTTACTCCCACACTAACTGTACTACATTGCAACTACAATCTCTTCTCAATGCAACATAGGGGATTATAGATTTCTTCTAAAGATTATACCTGCTGCTCCGGCACATCTACGGGCTTGGGCTCCGACGCTGGCGCTGGCTCTGGCTGCCGGCGCCTCTTGTAGGTGCGCAGAGCCTCCTGGGATGACGAATCCCTCAAATGCACCTTCTCATTCCCTCTGCACTTCTCGGCATCCATCTTCCACCGCCAGGGTTTCGGTCAAGAAACCAAGAATCCTGCATGGAAAACAACCAAAATCTTCAGAACGAAGCATCCTAAATAACACAACAAAAAAGAACCTACTCCTGCAATTCCCAGCCCAAGAAGCCCAACCAAAAAGATTCCACCTCTTCCCCCCTCAAAAAGAACCACCAAGAAAGTTCAAACGTCCGGGGAGAAAAAAAAATGCGGTCAAAACCGCAAGAAGCCACGGAAGAACATGGTTTCGAAGCATACCGGAACCCAGTGACGCCACGGGGGCGATTGATGCGGAGCTGGATTTTTGGGGGTGGAGGAGCTCGGAATTGAGGAAGGGAAGCGCAGCGAGAGGGGCAAAAGAGGAGGCCGGGAAGATCTGGAACGCTTGAGGCAGGCAGCTTCTCCACCGGTGACTGACGGTGGAGGTGGATGCAGGCGGGAGTGTCAACGTACAAGTTTAGGATAGCTCTGATCAGTTTTCAGTTTCAGTGCGTCCGCTGTAATAGGCCAGCCACCGTTCTCCACCTCTCCTAGATTGTAGGATCTGCTGTTACCAACGAGTGGCTGGCCAGAGCTTTGCTCCTGTATTTGTACCTCCACTGAGTGTAATAGATGTGTGCAGTCATTCTTCCCAAATCCATCTCTTACAGGGAGCACGACAACCGGCTGTGGCGATTGAGGGTGGGGGAGGACGCCGTGAGAGGAAGGAAGTAAAAAGGAGGCACAAGAGTGAGAGAGGACGCAGCCGTGAGCTCGGGAGCGGCGACGGTGGATGGAAGGCCACGGAGAGGGAGGGCAGCGCGAGGCGATTGGAGGTGGGGGAGGACACCGCGAGAGGGAGGAAGTAGAGAGGAGGCGGTGCGGGGTGGGGAGGAGACGGCGGCCGAGCGGGGTGGGGAGGAGGAGGCCACGGCACGGGGTGGGGAGGAGGCGGCGGCGCGGGCTGGCGAGGAGGCCGTTGGGTGGGAGGAGGCGGTGGCGGCGTGGGGTGGGGAGGGAAGGAGGAGGTGTGCTAGAGAGAATAAAATTAACGGACGGGAGAGATAGGCCAGCCTAAAATCTAACGAACGGGAGAGATAGCCAGCCGAATCGTTTTTTTGAGAAGGAAAGTCAGGGAAAAGATAAGAGGTATGAACCATCAACTGGTTATTTTAATTAGTAAAGATTTGTAAGTCGTATTGATATGCTACATGTGAAAAATAAAGAGAAAATTGTGCTGTAGTTTTTTGAACTTGTAGAATTATATTATTTTACTCTACGAATTTGTATTTTACTTTCTCAGCCTCCTGACATTGTAAGGTTGTGTTATTTTACCCTCTAAACTTACATTTACTTTTCCAGCCCCCTAAAATTGTGTCTGGTCGCATCGCAGGTCCATTAGGCTGTTTGCTAAAAGAAAACGGTGAGCTAGCGTAGCACATGGTTGATACTGTGCCATGATCGTGGCATGTTCCTAGGGCTTGCTCCAGCCATCGAAGCTCGTTGGATGGGCCACTGGTGTTGAGCCATGCAGCCTCTCCCCTCTTAGCCCCTGGGGAACTGCCATCCTCGTGCCAGACCATTAGAGTCACAAGGTGTACCGTATCGCACAGAAGCTGAAACCCATATCCTATAGTCGCATCCCCGTGCTCCTCCCTACCATCATACCTATTGTCAACCCACGCCCTCTATCCTCTGCTTTGCCATGCTACAAGGGAGAATAGGTCACTGTGCTGACTCGACACTATCGAACTCTATGGCATCAGCCATGTGCTACGTCAGTTCAGCGTTTTCTGTTAGCAAACGACCCAATGGACCTACGGTAGAAACATACGCAAATTTAGAGAGCTGACAAAATAAAATACAAGTTCAGATAGTAATGTGACACAATTTTACAAGTTCAAGGAGCTAAGAAAGAAAAATATAAGTTTAAGGGATAAAAGTGATACAACCTTATAAGTTCAGAGGCTAGAAAAGTAAAATATAAATTTAAAGAGTGAAACAGCGTAGCCTTACAAATTTAAAGAGCTACAGTACAATTTTCTCTTATACCACACCACAGGGAGCCAAACAACTATAGAAAAGTTTTAGGTTGTAAGTTAAATATTTAACCTTCACCAGGAGTTAGAGCATCATTCTACATACGGCTAATACTACAATAGAATACTAACACCTAGTACAGTAAGCTCCACTACACGCTTGTTATTGCCTTATTGGTACTCAGGTCAACCAAATTTCTGTCACTGTTGCTACCGCTTCTGTTCCTGGACTCTGATTGCGGGCAATGCCCCCCCTTTGCCGGTACATACAGTAGCCATATTGTTGTGTTAGATGTTTATGTTGGATCCGAAAAGGTGTGACACCTGTGAACCTGTTGTCATGGTGCGTTTGTCGGTGATGTTTGCGTTCTTGCTGCGTTTGCATCCGAATTCCGCTCCGCCATATTCAGACGTGCGGATCTCTGCCTGCCTGCAAGGACAGGCTCGCCTTGTGCGCTTCGCTTTTTCCTGACAATGTACCAAGTATCAAGCCTCTTTGTCTTAGCCCAACTGGATTATTGACCTGATAGTAACCCTGCACAAGTATGCCAAGTACGCACAACAGTGGAACACAGGGAAAAGGTGAAGATAGGGTCTTACACTGCAGTAGCACTACGCTTACCTTTTCGTTGCCCTCTGAACACTCGAGCAGTCGAGCGTCTCACGGCTGCATAGCGCACTTGGCTACTTGAGTGCAGCTCAGGGCTCAGGTGTCCACCGACGATGACGTCCTGTCCCGACGACAGCATCAAACGCTTTGTTCGAACACGTATACGCCAGATTTCGTCTCCCCTGTCTCTAGCTTCCTGTTGCAGAGAACCAGCCGCTTTTTTTTCTGACGAAGTAAGTAAAAGAGGCCGGAGTTGGGGAGGAAGATAACCGAAAAGTTACTGGAGGAAAAATCCTGGTTCCCGCCGTTCCAAATGGCGAAAGCGGCGAGGACATCAAGACCAGCCTACCATCAAGACCGCACGGTTGAAGCGCAAGGTCGAGCGGCACCGGCCGCCCGCGCGCGCCCCGCAGCGGGACGCTGCCCCGGCGATCCAAAGCCGTGTGCCGCGGCCCACTTTTGCTGCTAATCCCGGCTTCCCTGCGTGCCGGTGGGTGCTGGAGTCCGCCTTGTGTTGCGACGTCGTCCCCTCCGTACGGGTGGCGTTGCGCTGCACAACTCGGGGCGTAGAACTCCACTTACTTTCAGCCAAGTGCAGCAGATAACTCGTCTGCAGTGGCTTCACTCTTCAGCCTGGCAATGCAGCCGCTTTCTTTTCCAGATCTAACTGTACTAGAGTAGTAGATCGATTCCGATGCATGTGCAGAAATGTCAACACAACTACGCAAGCAAGTTTTTTTTTTGTTCATTTCACTCCAAACGATTATATCACCGGCTACTGTAAATCTTGCAAAACTGTGCAACGCACATCTGAGCCCTGAGACCCGACCGTGGCATCCAAATCTACCGCAAGGTAAAAACGAACTGCAGCAGGATTCACCCAGGCCGCTAGCCACGTACTACGCTACCTGCCACGCGCGCCCTACAGACTACACATGATTGCAACTAAAAAGCTGTAACTAGCATCCAAATGCACGCATCAAGAGGCGGGCATAGCTAGCACGCATCGGCATCAGCAGCCAGCATCACCACATTCGCATAGGATTCTTCCCCCGCCTGGAAACAATAATACCCGTGACTGTGGGCGATATTATACGCCTTAATACCTGAAAAACAAAGAGAGGTTCTCACCGGACGGGCCAAACAGGCCACGACAATGCTAAAAACAAAACAGCATCGCGTCCCAACCAGTCTTGATACCTAAATAAATCCTATGGTTTGCATCACAACTTACTTTTTATTTACATATATGTTGCTTATCTTACAGTATACTATAGGTTTGCATGCTGACGCAGCACTGTATCGGTCATAAGAAAGATGCTGACTGAGCTGTCCTGTTCTTGGGAGGAGTAATTGATCAGAGAGAGAGAGAGAGAGCTGAATTCCCAGGTTACCTACATTAAAATGATTATTTTTTGCAAGCAAGCAACCTGGGCTGCTGCTTCCCACGTTTGACAACAACTTGAGGCGGTCTGGAAAATGCAAATATTCCGTAGGATAGGCACAGCAATAGAGGAGGTAAATGATATTTTTACTTTTTTTTAAGTGTTTGTTGATCCTTTATACTAATAACTATTAAATTATAAATATTAGGATAGAAAACTAAAACCAAAGCAAACGACTTAAGAAATCAAAATATAAAGTATTGGACATTTAGACGGTCAAACTACCGACCAAAGGGTTGTTGGACTGGCCCCTGACGGTCTGACCGGGGAGGGACGGTCTCACTGGCCTCCCCTGTTATAGAACCAAAAAATCAGTTCAAAGCGATGCAACTTTTGATACAACTTCACAAATACAAGTCAAAATAAAATAAAATTTTGCACATATCTTAACATCTCAGGAACATATTCTATATAAGGATCGTAAGAATACATGTTAAAATTTAGACATTTTTTCAGAATAAGTAAGATTGCATCAAAACTAAGCAAAAATTGAAAACGGTAAATATGACTTGTTCGTGGGTAAAAGATGATCAAGATAGCTCTAGATATATTCCCATA
The DNA here is from genome assembly GCA_036346265.1 of Melocanna baccifera. Classification (NCBI taxonomy): domain Eukaryota; kingdom Viridiplantae; phylum Streptophyta; class Magnoliopsida; order Poales; family Poaceae; genus Melocanna; species Melocanna baccifera. The sequence goes on from CM070685.1 coordinate 7,393,310, forward strand.
TATTACAGCAAGTAAGAACACCAAATAAATTAAGGCAAAAATAATTTGATCAAGAAATCAATCGAGAGGGTCAAAACAAAGTAAAACTAGGCAATTTCAAGAATTTACTAAATCTGATGTCTACATAGATGTGGATTGATTTATATGATATATTTCTATCACTTATTCATCCTTAGCATCTAACAAAATTAAGAAGGGGAGAGAGAATATCAAAACCAACCAAATCAAAAGCAAATCAACTAAAACAAGAAAGTTCCATGTAAGATGAACAAAGCCAATATATTGCTACTTGAGAATGAATGTTTTATAGCTATTCCACCTGAAAGATAAGAGAGCACACTACAATACTCACTCTTCTCAAACCCTAACCCTACAACACTTAGCTTCCATGAGTAAATGTTGGATGGTTAACGAGCAAATCTATATTCCAACCAGTTAAATAGATAGACATCCAGCAACTATGTAATTTTAATAGATACTATCCACTTAGCATATATATGTGAAAAACTAGTTAACCCTACACAACACCGGTTTTACACACATATTACATCTACACACACTTTTCAAAGCATATATTCGAATTAGCTAAATCCTTATCCTTTGATCCAACTTGATCTTCTCAATTTCTTCTTAACCTAATCCACTTTTCCAAGAACTGCTCAAGTGTCATGGTTTTGATCAAAGATAGTTTTTGGTACTTTGATCAACTTACTAAAAATAACTTTTCTTGATCCGGTCTTCATCTTTCTTTGCAAGCAATCGTCATGCTTGCTATGTGTAGGTGCACCACTAGCTTGCCATACACCGACAAGTCTCTTTCATTTCGGTTCCACCGGACCACATTTCATTTGGACCGACCAAGCCACATGATTCAATCCATCGCTCGGAATTTTCTTCAATATTTCCTCTTTCTTGTCCCATGTTTGAGCTCAACCATCTCACCCGGTATTCTTGATCATTCTGAGTCTCAGCTCCTCCATGAGCGTAGCCTTGATGCTTGCTGTTAACTATGGTTGATCCAAATGATCCTGCACATCCAAAGACCAACAAATCGTTTTTGAACATAAATTTTTCATAACTTGACCTATATTAGCTGAAACATACATCATGTAACACATATGCCTTGACTAGGTCAAACTAAATTATCACATGATTCAATTTCCCCAAAAAACAATATTTTGGCCAAAGCAGCTTGCCTTATTGGTCAGACCGCTAGAGCTGGTCGGTCTGATTGCCACCTATAGCCGGTTAGACCAGTAGGTTCGAAAATAGCTCTGAAAAACCATAAATTTGCAAAATCCAATTTTCAACTCTTCTAAATTGGCAATAATTCTTCACAACAAAAATCTCACATGGTCCTTCGGATTCTCTGGTTCTTGGGGGACTACCAATAGACATGCAGTGTCGCAGATAAATCTTCGGAGTTCAGATCACATGCATGCCTCCTACGTACATCCGATCGTATACATATGTCGATTCCTATTAATGTTCCTGGCTGATTGGCAACTTTGTGCAATTCTGATTCGAGTAGCAATCATCTGAAATCTAGCAGAGGGGCCATGCATGTGGGGTCTTACATAGGATGTTACCACTAAGCAAACTAAAGTAGGGAGATTTGACATTGGTCGATTTAACAACTTTTCAGATGGGCCTTTCTCATATGCAGCCCTAATGCATAGTTTTGGTCGACCAAATTAACAAGCGTTTCCAACGGCATAGCTAGGATTATACTAAACAATCAAGACTCACATAAATAACTCGCGAATGATAAATCCAACATTACACACGGAGTGATCTCTGTTCACTGCATGCGTTCCATAGGGGAAGTACCAAAACGCAACATACAAGATTTCCCTACATTATTTCTCCTATCCTCTTTCTGGCTTTCTAGGAAACAATTGTACTTTTGACTAATCTTTTATCTTGGTTTATATTCTCCTGCATCATTCGTCATGGACAGCACGCAGAGACAAGCAAAGGCTGATGGCGACTGGCAAGTGATGCTCGGCTCCCTTTTCCCTGCAGAGCCTCCCTTTCTTCCCAGTCATCATTGGAAAATCGCAGCCACTTTTGTGGGCGATCTCGAGCTTTTACGGCAGCTGTCCTTGTCGCCGCCGTCGTCACCGTCGATCGTCAAGCCGCGGTACGGAGGCTTCTAAAAATAATTAAAGCGAGTGACCAGTAACCACCTCGACCGCAAGGCGCTGGAAGGGGCGTGGAACATGGTAGCGCAACAGCGAATCCAGCAGTTCAACCTAAACATTCCTTTGCTGAGAGGTGTGTGTACCAAGTACCAACCACCAAACCCTTATCCTCCACCGCAAAGAAAATTTCGCCCTAACATATCCTCTGCAACGCATATCTCATGCAAGCTTAGTTCCTTCCAGCACAAGCTTTTTTATTGGATCTTGCAGACGTCTAATCTGTCCATTTTTCCAAATGAAACGTATTGAAATGCAGGTAATTAGGATAGAGATGTATGGTCCCACTCTAACGAGTTTGTGCTTCTGACTTTTAGTTTCTTAATTTTATCTTTTTGGTCTTTTTTTCCTTTCCTTTGTATTGTCGTGGTGATATAACCTTTTTTATTTTTAAAAATTTAATTATGTTGAAAAGCTAACATAGCTGTAACGTATTTTTAATCGTTACAGTGCAAAAAAAAAGGCAAAGACATGAGTTTTTAAGCCCAAATAAGCATTAACATATATCAATGTGTCAATATGTGGATCGCACTATACATATCTTAACGTTCAATATACGGATGTCGATAAATGGGTGAGATCGAAGCAATAATTTATGGTGCCCACACTGTGGTGCGCCGAGCCATGGCTGCATGCACAGGCCGAAAGCTACATCCTATCCCCCGCTCTGTCCAACGAAGTGAGACAGCACAACCAAGCAGCAGCAAGCACGAGCTTAGCAAGAAGCTAAGCCACACAGTGGCACTGTGCATATAAGCCAAGAACTAGGTGGTCACGGGCTGGACGAGGGCATCTGTTGCCCTAGACATCGATCGGCTCATGCACGGCGCCTGATACTAGAAGTGAATAACATATGTACGTAGTTGGAAGTATTATATATACGGAGATTTAATAGTGAATTACATTTGTTGCCATGCGCGACAGAGGGTTACTATTTATCCTTTTTTTTTAAAAAAAGGAAAGGATAGTGTGCTGTAATAGTAATACTGCATCAAAATGGAGAGACCACACACTGTTGAGACTGGACCTGTACGTTTTATATGCCATGCATGCCAAGTCCTTGGCATAAACTACATGAAGTAGTACTAGTGTGTGCTTAATTATGTGCCATCCTAAATGAAATTATTACAAAATTTAGAGCAGTTAGTATTAAAGTGAAAAACAACAAGTGAAATTGATGTACTGCATATATCTCCTGGCGTAATCGAATTGCATTTGAACACATGCATAGTATTACTATTTGGAAACTAGACATAGAAGCACATCCCAACAAAATGCATATGCTAGATTTGTGTATGATTTTTATCCCCTAGTAAATGGACTACAATCTTTGAACATATGGTATTGTTAACCTAGACACTTAGAAACTTGAGTGCTCATCAAATGCAAAAAACTCTTTTACTCGTAGGAAACCATGAAATCCAGTGAGGATGGAATTTTCTTTTCCTATGAAATTCCTATAGAATTTCCCTGTTCCAAACACGGCCTTATACTTCACCATCCTGGTAGCAGAATATAATAAAAAAGAAAATGCATGGATTTCATATAACATGATTAATTGGATTGTAAGGGGAATATTGTTTTACTACAAGGAATAGTAATAATAAAAAGCAAGAAATGGAGGAGTTTGGGGGCAATTAAGCCCCCTCACCCCCACCCCCCATTAAAGTAGCTACAAATTAAAACAGTCTTATTGGTTCTATCTCCTGAACTATACTTAACCCATCAAAGATCCAGCTACAAGGAAGGGGAAACAAACAACAAGAACAACATTAACACCAACCCCACCACAAGCATGGGCCATCGCATGCGTCCACTCACACTAGCATTACTTAATTAGTCAGAGAAGACGCCCCTCTCTCTCTCCCAGTAACACCAAGTCTCCAGGTCATGCAGAGCTAGCTAGCTTAATCCCATGCATGCATGCACGCACTCATGCGATCGACTCAGTTGCTAACTCGCTACAACGCTATATAACCTTGTGCTCAAATGCATGCGTTAATTCTAGGTTGCTTCAAGTCTCAATCTCACTCGGTACTATCGCGATCGGAGCTTACGTCTTGTGTAAGCTCGATCGATCGATCATGGCATCCTGTCTCCGTTGAAGGACGAAGCCGACTTCATCTCGGCCTCCAAGGAGCTCATGTCGCTGCTGTTCTGGTGGTCACCTCTCGGCGTCGATATCCCGCGCACGATGCCGCCTCCGCCTACGCCGAGGAAGTCCCGCGTCATGTCGCCTCCGCCGCCCTGGCTGAACTTTACCTCGTGTTCCATGTCGCACAGCCTCGGATCGAACATCCCCGCGCCGGGGCCGCCAGGGCCACCGTTGGTGCCACCAAACATCCCGGCGGCATTGACGCCACCGGCAGCGAGCGAGTACATCAGGTCGTTCAGGTGCGCCTCGCTCTGGTCCATGTGCGGCGCCGCCGGTCGCACGTGCGGCGACGCGCCCACGAAGCCTCGGAACATGGACGCCGCCCCGTTCGCGCTCGAGGTCGCGCCCATCTGCGCCGCCTTCTGGAGCAGCGCGGTAGCCGACATCTGCGGCAGCATGGCCGCCTGGTCGTTGTACAGCCCTGCCGGCGCAACATGATCTCCACAAACAAAGTTTCCGCCGAAAATCCCCGCCGCCGATGCCTCAGAGCCGCCGCCGCCGCCTCCACCAGCTCCGCCGCTGAACTGGTCATTGCTCATTAGCCCCTGGCTTGCATGCTCATGACTAGACCCCGAGCTATTGCCATTGTTGGCAAAGAAGCCCAGGTTGAAGAGGCTAGCACCCGATGCGCCAGGGCCCCCTGCACCATTGCCCTGGAGGTCGGGGAGCTGCATCAGGCCATGGAATGGCTTGGCCTGTAGGAACGAGTGGGGTCCATTGCTCGCGTCTTCACCGAAATCCTGCCCCGCCGCCGCGTTGAGGTAGAACGCGGACGACGGCGGGGGCTGCTGCGGGCGGAAGGAAGACGCGCCAGACGGCGTCAGGAGGTGGTCGAGGCGCGCAGCGATGCTACTGCCGCCGCTTCCCGCTCCGCCGAGGCGGAGGAGCTCTGGGGACGGGTGGTGGTGGTGGCCGTCCTGCAGGGTGGAGGTGAGGTGGGAGCCCACCTGCGAGAGGCTCAGCCCCATGTTGCCCGCGTTGGTGGCGCCGTAGAGGTGGCTGGTGAGGCTGCTCAGGCTCGTCGGCGGCAGCCTGGCGCTCTCCTGCGCGAGCGCGTCGCAGAAGGCCCTGTGGGTGATGAAGCTGTCCCTCCTGCATGCATGGATGACATGATACATCACACATGTGCTCGTCTCACTGTTCACCAACTTAGGTCAGAGTGCAACCGTTGCATGCTATGCATGAGCTGAGATGTGCAGTAAAAGTTGATGCTATGCAAGTGGTGAGAAGCAAGAAGACTCTGCAAGAAATGGCGAGGATGGCCGTGCATGATGCATTGTCCATGGGCCCATGGCACGCTGGACGGCGCTCACATCGAGGAGCTAGAAGCATCTCGGGTCAAGATATTGTTCCTGATCGTCATGTGAACACTGCAACCGGACGCTGTGCCACTGAAAGTGATGTTTGTAGCTAGGTTCCATGAATCTGAACAGTAATTTTCAGTTTCCACACTGTGCATTCCCCCCTGATGTACTCGCTAGCTAGTAGTAAAAGAGTTTGCACTATGCAAGTGGTATCTACTTCTTAATGATGCTAAAAAAATAGGGTTTGACTAATATAACTTGTACCACCATTACTTGTTTGTCTAGCGAGTGAGTACTAGTATTGGTCAAGGGTGTTAGGTATCCATGCATGCGGATACCACCCTCGCCACAAAGCTAGCTCAAGATCCCAGAAACCCATGCCAATCAAGCATGGAAAAAAAATAAAGAGAAACCCATGCTATGCCGCTCATCGGTTCCCACTAGTAGGATTGTAGGAAGCTTCAAAGGAGAAATGCATGATGACAGAGACCTCAGACATCGTCATGCACACGAACACACACACCAAGGAGAGCAGGAAACTTTGTGGAGCTGGTAAGCTCACTTCCCGAGAGACCAAGACGCTGGAAAAGAAAAGCTTGCAGCAGTAGAATTAAAAAGCCTACCCCGAAGAAAATGTAGGAGTACTCACAAATGTTAAATGGATTTTTACTGATTTCAGAAACAGTGAACACAAACTCTCATTAATGCAACTCCTGAGGATGCTCCAATATATGCTAACTTCCCATTGGAGACATTTTTGCCAAACCCATGAAAGAGAGAAGGGTGGCCGCTTGGAGCATGCATGCATGTTCAATTCCATCAATAAATGAACAGCTCCTAAAAGTTGCACCTAGGTTATGACTGATGAGATCGATATGGGGAGGGCATGGCAAGTGTGCAACGTATCCATGAAGAGGTGTGGACATGGCAGCGGCCTGGCTCATTGGCACGGCCAACGAACGGTTCTGCCACATCTAGCCAGCCAACTCACGTGAGAACAAGCTAGGCTTACATGGCAACCAAGCGACTCAGTAGAGAGAGAAATTCAGCCTGCTACTTCTTGCAACGTACTGGACTGCTACTGACAAGTTGGACCAGGAGAAATGAGGGTCCACAGGACAGCACAACAACATGCACACATACATCTGTGTGTCTCTTTGGCTACAGGGGGGGGGGGGGAGAGAGAGAGAGGAGCAGTCGTCATGAGAGTCAGGAAAGGGAAAGGATGAGGGGCTTCTGAGCAAGGCAAAAGGGCTAGAAGGAAAGTTACGAGTTTGAAGAAGCCATTTCACGTGCAAGCACTTTTCCGATGTGCTGCCCCCTTCCTCTCCCCCGCGGCGGGGCTCTTCTTTCTCAGGCTAGAAAAACACTTAAACTACAGCCATGTCGCAAGCCCAAAACCCTAACCCTAAAGAAAAGCGAACCACTACACAACACAGCAGGAACGTTCCTACTAGTTTACTGTCTCACCAAAACCAAGAACCATAAAAAGCTCAGGCAATGCAGAAACCCAAGACGATATGCATGCCATTGCCATCACGCGCGAGGCAATCATGCATGTATATGTGTTTCATGCATCATAGTAACTAGCTAGGCACCCAAATTAATACCCGTTGATGTGTTTTGATATTCATGTCGTTTGACGTGGGTACTGGAGTAGTAGAAGTGCATGCGCATATGTAAAGTGAGTGAGTGAATATGTATGTACCGGGAGAAGAGGGTGCCGCAGTCGCATCGGTACTCGCGGGTGCCGCAGATCTTGGAGTGGGCCTTCCAGTCGGACTGGACGGCGTAGCGCTTGGAGCACTTCTCGCACTTCCACTTCTTCTCGCCGTGCTTGCGGCAGAAGTGCTTCTTGATGCCGGTGAGGTCGCCAAGGGGGCGCGCCGGGTCGTGGTGCACGCACGTCGGCTCCGGGCAGAGGTAGACGCGGCGGCGCTGCACCTGCGCCGGGTTCTTCTGCTTCAGCTTCCACGGCAGGTTGTGCCCGCGCCGGTGCAGCTGCAGGTTCTGCTCCCGCTGGAACCCCTTGTTGCACACCTCGCACACGAACCGGTTCGTCGCCAGCAGGGTCTTCGGCGACAGCGCTATCACCTCGGCGTCGGGGTCTGCTTTGCACGCCCAAAACCAATTGACACAGAGTTTACTTAGCTGATCATTCATGCATGTGTATGTATATGGACAACATTCTGCATGTATATAATACTTTAACAAAAAGATACGCCGAAATGATGTATGATAAGAGCATTAGGGCGTTAGATCTCTTATCCAACGTCTCTAAATCTAACTAATTTTATCTTAAAAAATATACAAATATTGTATAGACATTCCCTTAAATATATGCTTAAAAAGCATGGGTATATGGGTAGGGATCGAAGTTCGTCAACATTTTGTTTGGATTAGGGGATGATCGAGTAGGAAGATAATACAGTGTCGACGGAAAGAGCACATGGTTTCATGCACATGAGTCTTAATTATTTCCTGGGAATTGTCTATATTGGAGTATTTTGCTTACAAGTTAGGAATGCATGATTAAACTAATGCTGGGGGGAGTTAGTACTGATGATGGGTTAATTTGGGGAAGATATTTTTGTTTTCTGTTGGTGGGGATGAGGTGGAGACAAACTAGGCCATGGAGAAGGGAATATTTGCATGAGATTTTGAGGAACAAAATTTTTTCAGGAAGCGATATACAGAACAAAGGAATCGACATGGACTGTGTCGTGGCTCCTATTTGCTTCTCATAATTGGCGAAAACAATGAGCTATAGTGAGAGGATACGGCTCATGTGCATGGAATCTTGAAAAAAAACTGATTTTGTTTTTTCTTGACAAATATATGGAACTATGTTTTTTTCAAAAAGAAAAACGAAAATTTGACAGAAGAGTTGAGAAGAACAAAAAAAAAAAGAGAGTTGAGAAGAACAAAAAAAAAGAGCCTAGCACCATGAATGAAGGACTCCTACTTTCTATTCTCCACCTGAATTAATTGTCTTTCAGGTGAGCGTACAAAGCTTTAAATGAAGTATTGAATAAAAAGACGCAAATTAAAAGCCCAGTTCATCATGGCTACAACTAGCTGTGAATTGAAGTAGTAGAGGGTAGGGGAAGAGATCCACTGAACTAGGGAAAGAAAAGAAATTGAGAACTGGGTAAAAAAAGGAGAACCATTTCATAAAATTCAGTGTCTAACAAGAACAAGCTGTAGTTTCTACACATCTACGTTACAAAAACAGGCAATTCTGTACGAGGATTAATATTTCATAAACAAGAACCAAAGAAACATGTAAGAAACTAACAAAAAGAAATAGAGAGAGAAAACTCAAGTGCTCATGTGAAAGAAGATGCTTGCACTGCAGGAACCAAATGATAAGACTCCAATCAATCCAGACAAGATCTCGCAGTTAACAGATGTGTCTGCATGCATGACTGAAATTAAAAAGTGTGTTTGGCTGGATTACCTGGTAGATTTCTCTTCTTCTTGGCCGGTGGCGCCGCCGTCGGTGCGCCTTGGCTGGATGCCGTAGGCGCTGCGGTTGCCACGCCGGGCAGTGCCGCTGCAAGCGGCTGCTGCTGCGATATCAGCGGCTTAATCTGGTCTTGCTGGTCCCCGTCCCTAATTCCGAAGAACGCCGCCGCCGCTGCAGCCGATGAATTCGATGCCATCGCCTCCCGATTTATCCTTGCACCAACTCAAAACACAAGAACAACACTTTTCCTTTTTGGTTGCCCTTTGGCTTGTTCCTTGGATTGGCAGTGTTCTTCTTCCTTCCCCTTCGCTGAAACAAGCAATACTTTCCAAGTCAGACATCGCAAGTAAGAACAGCAACAAGCAAATATTGCCACTAGACAGCATGCAAGCAAGCAACCATGGGAGAAAGATCAGAAATATTTTTGTTCCCCGAGACAAATTAAGGAGGAGGACGACGAAAGAACCAAAGGGAAAAAGCAAAAGGAGAGGCCCCCAAAAATCCGTGAGCGAGTGATGGCTATACCTATCTCATATGTATGCGCTTGGAGTTGATCTGAAACAACAAACAAATCGACAAGAAGCGGAGAAAAACTCCAAGGCCTCAGCCGCTTAGGACTCTTCCGAGATTAACAACAGAACAAAGTGGACAGGGAAATCCAAACAAAGAGTTGCACTCAAAACAAGTAAAAAAAGCAAACGAACAAAAGCTCGCAAACACCCGTACCCAAAAACTCATATATGACATACACACATACAGATATTAAAAAATTGGAAAGAACCAGAAGGAAAAAATATACCTCACTACCTGCCTACTACTGCTCCTCTTATTTGCTCTTGCTACTGATGAGAAGATAGAAGTGGAGGTGAGAGGATGCAGGAGGCTAAGAAGGTTGTTCTCATTTCTTTCATTTCCTTGTCATACTTGTCTCTCTCTCTCTCTCTCTCTCACCTGCTCCTTTCTTTCCGCACTCTTATATGCCCCCTCTGTAAACTAATTTCTGAAATTTCCCTGTGCTCTTTCCCAAGCCTATGCACACAAGGAAAATATATAAAAGAGGCAGTTTTTATATACAACTCAGAGCAAGAGAGAAGAAGGAGAGAGGGTACAGTGGATGGGAGCTTGGGGTGGGGGGGGGGGGGGGCAAGCCCACGCAGGCAAGCGGTGTCGTGAAGCATCTGAGGATTGGGTCCAGCGACTGCGCAGGGCTTACCTCGCACCTCGCGCACAAATTTTCCCTCGGGTTGTTTCGGTTTTTTAGATGTTCACGCGATTGCAGGTGTGTATTTATGTACGTGTGGGCGTGTTCCATGTCCTTACTAATGCGTTAAGAGGGGTGATTTTGATCACTATTTACCAAACTTATGTTAGATTGTTAGCCTTTTTGGTGGTATTAGTTTGCACGTATATATTGCCTTAGAATTTGCTAGTATATCACATTCGTTTAAAAGTTAGATACTGTAGCAGAAACCAAAAGCAGCTTCAAATAGGCCTGACTTGACGGTTTTTAGGGGGCATTCGGAATAGCGATGTCTTTTGGCTGAAATTTCACTGTAGCTGACTTATTTTTTCCTGTAGTTGAGTTGATTTATTAGACATAATTAAATATAAAAAATATAAAAATAAAAGCGACTTGTTAATCTATCACGGACAATACAAACGAATACGGGAAAAAAATAAAACACAAAAAAACCAAAAAAAAGAAAAAAAAACAAAATTGCTATAGAAAACGTAACGCCCGACCCATCGTCGAACGTTGGCCGCTGTCGCCGAGTTGAGCGGCGCCTAATTGTGCAATAGATGCCCAAAACAAACTCTACTAACCACATTCTTTTTATCCAACCAGTACATGAACTGTAGTCTCTTGTGTGCCCATAAAACACGTTAATTGTAATCGATTGCACAATGGACAGCCCAAGTGAAACTCCACTCACCACTGATTTTACCTATTGGGTCCACGCAAAAGATGCAATTGCTTATGTAATCACAGCGACTACAACGGCACGACTGTGTAATAGATGGTTCCTATTAAATCTGGTGACTATTTTTTTGATTCAAAGTTGGATACATAGACCACAATAACTTTGCAGTTATAGTGAAGCTCACCACTGATTTTATCCTATGAATTCACGCACAACATGTAATTGTTGTAATCACAGAGTGACTGCAACGGTATGACCGTGGAATAGATGGTTCATATTAATTCTAATGGCCATTCTTTTGATTGGAAGTTGGATACAGTCTAAAATTCTAATGGCTATTCTTTTGCTTGCAAGTTGGACACATAGTCTAAAATAACTTTGTAGTTATAGAGAAGCTCACCACTGATTTTATCCTATGGGTCCACGCAAAACATGCAATTGCTTATGTAATCACAGAGCAACTACAGCGTCACGGCTATGAAATAAATGGCTCGTATTAATTCTAATGGCCATTTTTCTGATTCAAAGTTGGATGCATAGCCTACAATAACTTTGCAATTATAGATCAACTCACCACTGATTTTATTATTGGGATACGGTAGGTAGGCTAGCTAGCGTATATTAAAATTTTCTATCACGTAAATCAGAAAGTCATAAGAGTAAGAGATCATAGATCGTTACCACTAGATGCGTAATGCAACAGAAGTAGAGTTGAAATGGTCGATTCAATGTCGATATAGTAAAAGTAGTCGATCATCCTCTGCTCAACCATCTCCTTCTCGTGATCATCTAGATTAATGCTATAGTAGCAGCACTTCTATCGAGATCCACATATCCAGAGATAGAACGCCATACATCGGTATGCTAACACCAATGCGCACAACGAGGGTTTTGAGAGGTGGCGGCTAAGGTTCCGATAGGTATATCTCAAGATCTTCCTCAATCCCATGCCTCTCTTACTGTATAGCCTCTAATCGGATTCTTATTCGATATGATTAGATATCGTATTTAACTCAGAAAGTCTCTAACCGGATCTTTATTCAATACGAGTAGAGATTGTATCTCACTCGGAGAACCTCCGACCGTATCCAACACGAGTAAATATTGTATCCTACTTGAAGTCTATCATTTGGACCTTTATCGTTTCAACTTACTAAGTGTGTAACCCTGCAAGTTCATGTATATTCGGCCATGGGCCGAAAACTCATTTTCGGTCTATAAGTCGGTAGTGGTCCCTAGCAGAATATAACAACTCCTAAATATATATAAAGATCATATCGAACTAACCTATATAGTGTTTATATATTAATCCTTTTGCCTCATGATATTAAATCAAACTCAACACGAAAAACGTGCCATCCTATGATAACTTGATCCTTTATTGGAACCTGTAATTGATTACTCAGTTTATGATTTACCCCTCAATCACATTCAACGTAGTCATATACTTTCTTAATCCAATTACATCGATAAGCCTAGAGATATCCCTCTCGTTATATAGGATGGGCAAAATCCATCTTGATCACTCATATTTCTCCGTATGTTTCATAGTAAACTTGAAAATTACCTTTGAAACCACCCAATTACGGAGTAGTATTTGACAACCCATAAGAAAACAATTACACATGTAGAAAACTATGACAATTTTAGGTCTAACGATTCTACATATAATATATATGAGACCAATTGATAACACTTAAGAATGTAACAATTCTCGTAGTGTCTCATAGTAGGTCAATCTAATACTATATTCTCTAACATATGTCCACATTGTTGGTTTTATATCTTCGTATCCATGATTCGAGAAATATAATCATCAATCAATACATGTGTTGATCTATAAATTATAATTGTCCCATATAATAATATAAGATCAGGGATAATTTAGAATAATATCAAAATATGAATAAAAAGTTTCATAAATAAATCACGTACTAGTTGCTTAATATGAAAGATATTTATTCAAAAGATAAAATAACATATTATTCAAAAGATCATAAACATAGAAATGACACAATCATCTTCATGATCACCTCTAGAACATATCACCAACATTTATCCTATGTGTTCACGCAAAACATATGAATGCTTATGTAATCACAAATCGACAGCAACGGCATGATTGAGAAATAAATGCTCATATTAATTCTAATGACCATTCTTTTGATTCAAAGTTAGACACATAGAATGAGTTCTTTTAGATTATGACCTATGACTTTTGAATTCTAACTGTTCATGAGACAGAATACAAAGTGAGAGCATGTGATTTTAGTTAATATAACTGAAGTTGGTATAGTGTCTACTACAATTGACTTGTATATTTTGTCTTGAAAGGATATACCATTTGAAAGTTAGTTACTGTAATAAAAGCCAAAAACCACAGACAACAAGTCCAAAAGAACCTAGCCATAGTCTACAATTAATTTGCAATTATCGAGCAGCTTAATTGATTGATCCGGATACTGAAGAAAAATAGTACGGGAGAAAGCATCTCTTTTGAAAATGATCGTTTTTTTTCGAAACATTGATTACATGGATTACTATTTGTTTTCCTTTAGCAGAAGCACTTGCAGAAAGTATATATGGACACTGGACACGCACTCAGTGTTGACACCTGCAGAATTACAATCGTATGTGTGCACTATGCACACCGCTGCCCGGGCGACCAGAAGATATGGGAATCGTGTATGCAGATATCCAACGTACAAGGATATGATGCAGAAGAACTATACGAATACTTTCGTATTTTAATTAGGGAGTAGGTAAAGTTTTTTGGGGGAAAAGAACTGTACGGATTCTACGTATATATGCAAATTTTCTATGTATACTTAGTGTAATGTGATCACCGGTATAAAATTAACAGTTAACTTGTATGGCCAAACTGAACAGCTATTGCTTTGTATATCATGACAAGCATATGATGCACAGACGCGTTTAATAGCAGTTCATATGCATGTATACTTCCAAAAATGTTGGTACAGATATTTCATTTATTTTTCGTGTGTTCAAACAGGACACTCTACAGCGGCTATTGCTGATAGCAACAGGACATACCAAACAACAAAACCAGTTTGAATACTAACTTTTTGACTATCACTTTTGTCCTCCTTCACGCCAATTTTAACTGCATATGTCCACCTCTCGTAGAAACTAGCTGCGGAAGCGCGACGGCACGCCGCACTAGTTACAACATAAACTGAAGTAAAAAAGTGTGTTACGCTATGTCATAATAGCCTATATATGAAAAACAGAAATCAAGAACCTATACGTAGAGCCCGCTCAAGTCAGCTTCTGTGAACGCGGCGGTGGCGATTTTTCACTGTAGCTACAGTATCTGCTACAGTAAAATTTTATTTTTTTGTTTTTTTTAAAAAAATTACTTATACTTTTTTTCGTTTTTTTGTTTTCGGTTTTTTTACATTTTTCTATATTTAATTATACTCAATAAACCAACTCAACTATAGTGTTTTTTCAGCAAAAGCCAAAAGCCATCGCTATTCCGATTACCCCCGTAATTACGGTGTATACGAAAAAAATGAAAGAAAGGACTCATACATATTTACGGGACAAAGAAGAGTTTTTCTGTAAAATGTAAAGATCTGTACGTAATTTCAGAAGGCTTTTCTGGGAAAAGTAAAGATCCGTACGTAATTTAAAAAAAGTAGAGGGGTTTTTCGCAAGAATGGTGACGTGGCGGGGGAGGCCGAGAATCCCGCGGCTAATAATAGAGGGAGTATTAAGGCACTGCTCGTTTCAGGTTCAACTTCAGCTTCTAGTTCACCATTCTTTAATTTTGTATTTTTCTATTTTTTTTAGCTTTTTTGGGTTTTTCATCTTTTCTTTTTTTCGTATTTTTTACATTATCTATAATGGGATAGCCTATTTTATCTATTTTTAATTTTTTAAATTTAATTACTATAAAAAACTACGAACTATTATAGTGTAAAATAAAATAGCTACAGTGAATAAAAGTTAAAAGCTAAAAAAAAAATCTTAACTGAGCACAACCTTAAGAATCAGTTGGGTTAACCTGGTAGAGATAAACCATGACGTCTAAGAGAGAGAAGAATCAATGTACTGGCAGCAACTTCCAGTAGGGAGCATTGAACATCCAGAAACAGGCCGAAAATGTCCAAAAACGCGTGCATAGCCCTCGAGGCCAAACGTTCGCATGGCATGCACTAACACACTAGTGCAGGGAAAAAGTCCGAGAAATCACACGCAAACGTGGAGGTTGTCGTTGCTGTGCTGTCGCAGGGTCTTAGCTATAGTGTCGTCACGGCCTTCCAACACGCTTTGAAAAGTTTTCTTCGCTGGCGATTGAGAGATAAGCATCTTGCACGTAGGTGTCTCAACTTATTGACACATGGAACAAAACTATATGTACAACAATTCAAGAACCGAAAAAAAAGCAAGCCAGAACTGTTCATATTAACCAATATAAATATTTACCTTTTCGAAACGATTTCTCTACTCCTCTAGTTTCTGTCTCACTCTAGAGATAAAGCAAGTGATTATGACGCATCATACATTCCATTCCTAGATTTTGTTTCCATCTCGCACACATATCTTTTCCTTATTTTCTCCATCGCTCGGCGTTCATCTATTTTTCTAAAAGCTATTTTTAGTTACTGTTTATTTTTAATAAAAAACTATTAGCAATAATAAAAACTATCAGCTGCAACTAATGTGACCTCAGAAGGCAAAACTTCCTCATGCAAAATGGCTAGCTCCGGCCGTGAGAATTTCCACGTGTAACCGACGTGGCATGGTACCGGTAGCTCGCCTGGATCACCAAGGTGCATGTGTCATACATGCAACACACATTTCAAATAGTCAATTCTGTTACAATATGAGAATACGAACTCTGAGATCAGAAAATTAAAAACCCTTCAAAAAAAAAGAATACAGAATGATCGATTTGTATAGGGCGAAAATTCATCTTAAAATATGAGAATATGAACCCTGAGATCACATGTTGCGTGTGTCCTGTCAAATAATTCGGTGCGCATGCCATGATTGACTCTATACCCATGAGGGTTAGACCAGTGTGTGTGTGTGTGTGTGTGTGTGTGTGTGTGTGTGTGTGTGATTAGGAATTCGAGTTGCAGCTAGGATGAAAAAACGAATTTGCAAATAGATACCCACGTACGAGATAGAAAAAAACTGATAATTCCCTATTTCCTTTTTACATGTATAGCATGTATAGTTTCTCATTTAATCCCTTAATTTTTGTTTCGTTGCTGGAAGCTAGGAGGCGTAGGTACGTAGTGTTTGCCAAACATGTACACGCGACGCGCATCAAATCACACGGAATGAATTTGTTAATTAAGCCGCCCTTTGCGCTGCATCAATACATAATAAGCTACCAATCATCTGACCTTATTATCGTCTCAAGGAATTGAATTAGGAGTATTAGCCTAGTCAAACAAGTCAAACTGTGGCCGTCACGAAAACCTATTTAATCTGCGCCCTGCCTGTCCTGAACAATATAAAAACTCTTCTTTGGGGAACCAAATCTAGATCGCTTAAGTTTATGCCACTACTCCGGCGACGACTCAACCTAGAGCTAGACGTAGAAAAACTAAACAATCTGGAGATTATTTGTACGCATTAGGTGAGGGAATTCCGTGCATGGTGGCGAGTGGCATTATGCGGTTGTTTGCCGACAAAAGTCTCATAACTCACGGCTCACTTAACCTAAAAAAACATTCGCCTGCTTGTTCTTGGGGGAAGGTTATTAGCATATGCATGCGCTCGTACTAGCTGCCTGTGCGCACAGCTGAATCATGCATGCATATCAAATCACACACACCTTCCCAGTGCTCTTCGCATTAGTATAAGCAGATTAACCAGGCCCGTTCCAAGGACATAAATTCCAGCATGATACGATGGTTTCTGTTTCGATGGGTGTCTCTGCCTGCCTGCTCTGCGATTGCACAGTAACTGTATGTGTTGTGTGTGCTCATCTAGTCATGTTCTTGGGGTTGTGCAGGAGAGCAAGGCAGTGGTTGCAGAGGAATATGGTTTCACTGTGCTGAACCGAGGGCCCTATACCCTGAGTATCTATCAGTTTTCCACCAGTAAAACTAGCAGTACCAGCACTTGGAGCAGATAGCACAAACTATATATACACGATCAGGGGTATCGGTATAAATACTGGTTGTCAATTGTTCATAAGTTTTGAGGAATTTACTTATCAGTTTCAGGAATTGACCGCCACCTCGGTGGAAAAGAACTGCTAGCTTACATATTTTTTTCGACAGAGTGTGAAATTTGAGTTAACCGAAGCTGACTATCCCACTTAGCTATCCTGTTTCAAGAAAAATCCGTAAGTTTATATTGTCTGTTAACAAGAGAACATATTATTTCACCACTATATGTTTAAGCATGTCTGAACTTGTGCAGGAAATACTTTGTATACTTTCGGATGATCTTTCTGTAAAATGTATAGTTTAATGATAGCAAATTTCCAAATTCAGTGACAGTTAATTCCTGCTAAATATTTGCCTTCGAGCTGCAATACAAATTCTGAATGGTCTAGATACATGGAAAATTGACCGGAAAAACTGCTAATACATAACAAGATCACCAATCTTGTTAACAAACATGAAAAACTCTAGAGGTATCAAAAGAACATGAAGGACCGGGTCCATGGATTATGAGTGATGGACAATTGATATATTTGTGGAGTAAGATTTTGATTTTACGAAGTTGGCAAAACTCAGATTGTGGTGTGTTGCTTGGTGTGAGGTTTGATCCTAAGAGGTTAGAATCAGTGAGATGTGTTCTGAGTGTGCACGGCTTGGGTGCCATTATTTTTGTTGTGTTGTATAATGTATTACTTTGACTAATATGAGTCAAGTACATGGAATTTGTGCTCGACATGGTTATTTGGTCTTTGGATGTGTAGGTGGTTTTGAGAATGTTAGTGGTCAACGGCAAAGGACGGGGACTAGATGTAGGATCTGAGGTTTATGCGATCGTGTAAGTCTGAGTAAGACTATATGGCTTAAGTGGGAAGTACAAAAAATACATAGACCGTGAAGAGGTAAGTTGATATATGTGGTGCGTCAAGTGACAAGGTCGATGCACGTAGAGACGGTTCAGAGAGATCAAATACGTGAAGACGTAATGGCTAGTTATTGAATACTATGGGCTCTGCGTCACAGCATGCAGAGATATTTTGAGATGAAGGTAAGAGTTTTTGGCTTAGCAATTGTATCAATAGATGATTTTATGTATTGTACGGTGTTACGTGATGATTTGCATGTTGTTGTTGGTTGAGGACTCTAGAGCTAGCTCGTGGTGAGGCGACAAGACCGAGACTAAGTTAAAAGATTTTAGGTCCAGAGCGATCAAGGCATCATGATTAAGTTAGGGGAGTTGAGGTCCAGAATAATAAAGGTATTGTCAGAAGATGACTGAGTCTAACGGAGTAATTGCAAGCTGGAAAGACAAGGAAAAGGAGTAGGGGCTAACAGTGGTGGACATGACAGGCAATGGCAAGGTGGATCAGGGCTAAGCTCAGGGTAGAATTGAGGCCCAGAACAGTTAGGAAAGCCAAGTGTCATCATGGTGCATGAAGAGGCATATGTCGTGCCAAATAACTTGGGCCCGCTTGCAAGAGAGGGTGGTTCGGTGGGATCCGAACATGTGAGAGGCTTGATGACAAGTTATTGGGGTCATATAGAGTTGAAGATGAAGAATGTGGTTGCTTTAAAGTGAAGGAGGTGGGAAGCTTCATGGAAGGACGGTAGAGGTGTGTCAATGATTAAATCATCGATCTTATGAATTATAGGAAAAAACTGAGTCTTAGAGAAGGATTTGGAAAGGAGAAAGGGGATTAT
The DNA here is from genome assembly GCA_036346265.1 of Melocanna baccifera. Taxonomy (NCBI): domain Eukaryota; kingdom Viridiplantae; phylum Streptophyta; class Magnoliopsida; order Poales; family Poaceae; genus Melocanna; species Melocanna baccifera. The sequence continues at coordinate 7,412,211 of CM070685.1, forward strand.
GTTTATTGCTATATTTAGATTACAGTGTGCTCTCATAGAGCGATTACAAAGGGGATGTTGCTACTCCTAACTTTGCTATTTCTTGCCTCCATCGCTAGTACTTGATATCGTGTGTCTTCATCTATCGATTGATTAGGTGTTAGTTATTTAGCTAGAACAGGCACCTTGTCGATTCCTCATGCCTGACCAAGCAAGTGATTGCTGTCAGTGAGAGAGATATGGTAAATAACTGTTGATTGGTTATTTGTTAGTGGGAGAAGATCGTAGCAACAACCATGAGACAGTTATTGTCGAAGGCATATGGCGAATTATCGTGCGGTTATTGAAGTTAGGGACGCATGTGGCCTTTTTCACCACACGAGAAAGTGCTTGAAGTTAAACCTAATTACCGGATCAGAAGACCAAGGGTACTTATGCAATAATCCTCCGACCAGGAGTACTCGGGTAGTATTACTTCATGTGATCTACAATCATAATAGCTTAGAGCCTTAATTACATATTAAGCCGTATTTAATGGACTATTCAATCCTCGTCGAGGGATATTTTGGTAAATTGTCTAATTTCAAAAAAGTGGTGGTATGCGAAACTGCGACAGTTGTCTAAGTGAATTAGGTCAAATAGTCTTCACGAAGGCCATAGAATGGCTAATTCGGGCTATTGGAGCCAAGTGCATGTCATGCTTTGAGAAGCATGCACGTGTGAGTGTAAAATCTAGTATGGTGTTAGGTTAACGGGTTAACCTATATAAGAAACCGTGTAAGATAGAATGAAACCCAACTAGAGGTGCTAGTTAGGGTTTCTTGTAAGCCTCCACTATATAAGGAGGTGAGTTGAGAGAGTTAGAATTAGCTCTCTAGGAAGCCAAGTGGAGAAGAGTTAGGATTTTTGGAGAGAACCTTTGAGAGATGAGTTACGGCTCTTTGTCTTAAGGTTTTATCACCCTTAGGGTTTGTGATTGGCTAGGAAGTGGATAAACATATTTATCTCCAAGTATCAACGGATATCAAAATTCCTCTAAGTCTTTCTCATATTTACACAAGTGTTGAAATCTTGATTTAGCTTTTTGATGTTTTCTTCTCTTCTCTTGATCTTGCTGTGATCCATGAAGAGTAAGAGGGAAGAGGCACTAGAAGATTTTAGTTGATCGATCGTTGCCCATATAGATCACCTCCATAGCAACAAATAAAATTATGTCCGATTTGTGAATGTTCTTGAGCAAGATTTGTGATTTCGGGATCGTGAGAGTTCTAACCCGTATTCTTACTTAAATTATCTCGCTAGGACATATGAGAGTAGATCTGAAAAACCTGATGCCTTAGATCTTTACGAAGAAGTAGTTTAAGTTTTAGAATTTTTGGTATTCTTGAGTCTTTGATCTTTTTCTCTTCAATTTAGTGAACCTGAGCCCAAGAAACTTGTGATTTTTGATTGGTTTAGATTCGTAATGTCTTGAATAAGTTTCATGCAAACTTTAGAAGTGTTTGAATGAGATTCAAACAAGTTCTTGATATTGAGTTTTATCTTGAAGAGTTTTTAGATCTAGAAACAAAGGACCGATCAGACCGGCCATGGACATGCGGTCAGGCCGACCCTAACGGTCAAACCACCCTTGTGCCTACGATCAGACCAGTCGTAGCAGTCAGATCGTCGATCCATGGCGATCTGATTGATCTTATGCTGATTGTTCCTGATGATGTTGGTTTAAGTCTCAATCTATGTTTTGCTAAGCATAGTTAGTGTAATCTGAACTTAGCATCTCTTATAGTTACTAGAGCAAATATTTTGAATATCATTAGAATTTTTTTTTTTAAGAATCTTTCGCACTTTTATTGCTGGCATTGGTCCTTGGGAACAAGACATGTACGACTTGCCTTTCTTTATAGCGTATAAACTAGTCCAGCCGGCTGGGTACGTAAGAAATGCGAGATTAATGATACACATGGCCGATAAAAATTGAGACACAGATAGAGACTTATGGTAGGGTCACCGTGGACGATAAAAATTGAGAGAGACTTATCGTAGACTTGTGACCTCAGTACTGTATACGCCTTGGTCCCGCCTCTCTCTCTCTCTCTCTCTCTCTCTCTCTCTCTCTCTGGGTGAGATGTCAACCTCGTGGGTAGCTACTTATCCCGGAGTTACTCTCGGGCATTCTCCTTAGGGCTCGATCGTGTATCCATGGCCGGCCTTGCGCTGGACGGGAAACCGGCCGGAGAGGAAGGAATAACGAGGGAATAGGAACCCTTTGTTTCCTCTTTTAGAGAGCTTGTAGACGAAGGCCTGCAGGGACAGAGATACATGCAACGCAAGGCGAAGCAAGCTTCCCCGTGGGCGCACGTCACCCCTGCAGCAGCTCATGACGGCCATAAGCGACGCGACAATACAAGACACACATCGATCTCGGAATAAAAAAAGGGTCAGGCCGGCATGATTCCTTCCCTTGTTCCTTTCTTGAACGCTGCTACGTGGCTGTGTGAATGTGCCCAGCACCACTGCTGATGCGTTTCTTTCAGCACGTCGCGTCGTGCCGGGAACAGCCAGTGGCGTTGTTAAGGTACAGTTTGCCTGAAAAGCATGTGACGAGAGGTTATGCGAGAAATCTGAGAGTTCTTCATTTTTTCCACACGAATGCTGCTCGGTTTTTCCTAACCGTTTGAATAATCTGAAGCATTATGAGCCCGTTGATTGGAAGAGCAGCCTTACCGGCCAGGCTGTCAGGGTAGTTTTCTGCAGAATTCTTGACACTGAAAGCTATTTTTCGTAACAGAGATGTGTTCGCATTTTTTTATGGCAATTTACGTGTCACACGTATTGTCATTAGATGTGACATGGGCTGTTTGGACCGGCCGTGAGGTCTCCATCGACCCATCGCATAAGTGTAGTGTGTATATCCAGGGGAGAGCCTGAAGTCTACTATGCACGCCTTTTGGTCAAACGAATTGGTAGTCTCTCTCTGAATTGATCGCCAAGAGGGCAAGATAGTGATCGATCGTAACGTCTGGTTAATATCTTGCCCTTGTGATATAGTACAATATACACCTGGCAATCAGTCGAATCGTCATCAGTGGAGAGGCTCTCGGTAAGACCCGTATCTGAAGCGTCCGTTATCTACCACATGACATGAGACGAAGCGGATATCTCCTCCTAATCCCGACCCCCACGCACTTAGCCCCCTGTTCAGGGAATTTTGGAGGAAAGGAAACGTCCACTCGTGTCTGGCCCAATGAGAAATTACAGGGGCGTTTAGAATGATGTTAGCTTATAGTTTTTTATTGTAATTTACTTATTTTTTATTATAGTTGAGTTAGTTTATTTTGACATAATTAAATTTAAAAAATAAAAATAAAAAGCATGTTAGTCTATCGTGGATAATATAAAAAATACAAAAAAAGAAAAGACAAAAAAACTAAAAAAAATAAAAAAATAAAATTACTGAATAGTGAAAAAAACAGAAACTAGTAGTAAAAACTAATTTTAAGTTAAAATAAGCACAATCTATATACTCCAAACGGCGCATTAGTAGGGCAAAGCCACCGTTTAACTAATCATGTAAATATTATCGTATCAACCGCTTTCTCCTTCCTGTCGATGCATGGACCCGTTAGTTTCTCTTCGTCTCTGAAAACGACTTTCCGTGTTTGGAATCTCCGGCCGTACAGCCGTGCGTTGATCAAATCATGCTCGCTGATCAGCGCGCGTACGTCGTCCGTTCCACGTCCCATCGTTGGAACAGCGAAGTAAGGGTCCACGCGCGGGTGCATGAGAGGATGGTTGGACAGATCGATTAGTTTGCTTATTCTATTCGGACCAGCTGCGGCGGCAGCCAGGGTGCCGCCAATCCACGGAATGTAGTGGTTGCCCAGGTTTCTTTCTTTTTGGTTAAGAAAACCCATGGCTAGCTGCACCTCGGGGGAATGTTCTAGCGCTCGGTTTTGCAATTCGACCATTCAGCTCTGACATGAGATCGATGATAGTAAAGTGCAGAAATGAAATTCGTAGGTCAGTACATATACGGTCGCTCTCACTAAATATTGGCACTGATACACACGCACACGATCGAACCTAGTATATTGAGAGATATCATTATTGGCTAAGAGATTAAGATGATACCTCAATCTAGTTTGCACCCGAAGTCTAAACAGAAAAAGAAAACAAAAGGCTCGCCCGGATCCTAGCACAGTGTGTTGACAGATTAAGGCCAAACGTTCTACACACACACACACACACACACACACACCGCATGACAGCCCACATGAGTAAAAGAGTACAATTTTCACAAGCTCGCCCGGATCCTGGCACAGTGTGTTGAAGAGAGCAGGACAAGTCGATCCGTCGACCGATCCCAACCCGAATGCAGATCGACCAGACTGGGTACGCGCAGACATACTGGCACGGCAAGTCACGTGTGTACGTACACACACACCACTAGAGCGAGCCCTTAGCTTAGCTTCGTCCCCGTCTCCTGTACGCACGTAACGCACCATCGATCGCCACGCACAGTACGTACCACAACCGCGCGCGCGCATGGACCATTGGTCGGTGGGCATGCAGCGTCGTCGCGCGTGTTGCCGGGGCTGGCACGCCGCCGCACCATTGGCAACTGATTTCCCTTGCGACGCGTGCCAGGACCGTCCCGCCGGCGTGCGATTCGATCCGTACGTACGTGACAACGATGCAAACTGCCAGCGCTCACAGGCGCGGCGGCGGCCCCGCCGGTCGGTCCGTCCCTACGTGCTACCTACCAGTACCAGCTGTAAACGATGAATAGCTCGCGCGATTCGATCCGTACGCGATAACGCGCGCGCGCGGTCGCATGCATGCATGGGGCCAAGCGAGGGCGCTGTGCGGAGCCGCACCTGACGGGTCGCCGAATAGTGCGCGCAGCCTGGGGTACCAGTACTAGCTAGGTTGGTAGTGCTGGTGTGCTTCTGAGCCCTTGTGAGCATCCGGCCACCACCATGCGCCGCGCGCGCGCCCTGATTGTCCCGTCTGGTCGGAGGGCGATCGATCTGCGCGCGTACTTGGGCCACTCTGCATGCCGTGGGGGCGCCGGCAAGAGGTTCAGATTTGGACGGCGTTGCGTGGTAGGCACTGTGGAAGGGGATCGGCCGGGCCGAGCATTCAGATCTACTGTGGTCCGTGCAAGAGCGGTAACGGCTGGCCTGTGTATGCGCGGACCGTTGGATCGAATGTCTACGGTCTGGATTGATATGGTCGCCGTGGAAGAGTTCATGCGCTCCGGATCACCACAGCGCTTGGGATTGTATGACCAAATGGCAATAGAGTGGTGAATGGTACCGATTACTTTTCTTAAATAACTATAGAGCAACTTAGAATATGATCCAAAACCAAAAATCCGAAGCAAATCACTTAATAACACAAAATATGAAAGAACTCAACTCCTAAAGGTCTGATCTCCAACCAGAGGGCAGCCTGACCTCTTCTTAGTGGTCTGACCACCGACCAAGGGGCATTCTGACCTCTATTCTAACGTGCTATGAATAGTAATTTTTGGCAAATAAACAGTAAAATCAGCACGGTTGTAAAACTTTAAGTCCGTGTAACTTTTGATTGGATAATCCAAAAACTATGAAACTTTGTACATACCTTAAGGTCTCAAAAACCTATTCTATCGATATATCTCAAAAACTCGCGTTCAAGCTCAAACCTTTTTGAGATTTAGGTAAGATTACACCCAAAACGAGCAAAAACCAAAATCGATGATCAAGACTTACTCGTGAGTATAGAATAGCAAACATGACTTTAGATATATTTTTCACATATCACAACAAGTAAAAACACCATAGAAATCACTCTAAAAACTCTCAGACTAAGAAACCACTTGAAAAATAAAAAAGTGCAAAAACTGAGTTTCTTGATGAACTTGTTACCAAAGTGGGTAGATGCGTGAAAAATGATTCCCAGATGTTATCTCTATCTCTTATACGTTATTGACATAATAAAATCAAGAAATGATGATAGAAGAGAAAAAAATCAACCAAATTAATAGCAAATCAATCAAGAAAAGAGATAGCCATGAAGAAGATTGAAGATTGATTCTATTGATACTTAAGGACGAAAGTTTTACAACCGTTTCACCTCGAAGGATAGAGAACACATCAAGCACCCAGCTCTCAAATCCTAACCCTAAACAAAAAAAGCACAAGAGGGATATATTGGATGGTTAACCCCAAATCTCTATCCCAACCCATTAAATAAATGGGCTAGTCAGCCACATTTAATTCTTAGTGGATACTATCCACTTAGCACAATGAAAAAAATCCGTTAACTCCACACACGAGTTTTAACTCACACATCACATTTATGCATATTTTTCAAAGCGAATAAGTTCAAATCAGCTAATCCCTTAGTTTTGGTCCAACTTGATCAAACCAGCTTCTCTATGACCTAAACCACCTTCCCAAGTGCCGCGGTTTTGTTCCAAAGTCGTTTTCGGTATGTTGGTCAAACTACCAAAATACGCTTCCTTAACCCGGTTATCTATTTCCGTTGTAAGCAATCATCATACTTGACACGTGTAGGTGCACTATTGGCTTGCCACGCATCGTCAAGTCTCTCTTGTTCCGATTTCACCGGACCACGTCTCACTTGGACCGACCAATTCATATGGTGCAATCCCGCCATTTGAACTTGCCTTCCACATTTTTTGCCTTTCTCGTGACATGCTTGAGCTCACCATCTCACTCGGTATTCTTGATCGTTCTGGATCTCGGCAACTCCATGAGCGTAGCATCGATTCTCTCTATTGACTACGGTTGACTTCAAACGATCCTACATATCCGAAGACAAAGAAATCATTTCCGGGTATAAATTCTTCATTACTTACCCCAGATTGGTTGTAACATATCTCATACAATAAATAACCACTAAGAAAAATAACAAAAACCTATTCACAACTCAAAAGCCACAAAAAAATCTAACCAAAAAAGTGTTATCTGACTGGCTGGCGATACCGGTCTGTCACCACCCGGTCAGAACCGATTCCACCATCCGAACAAACTGCCACCGCTGCAACAATTCATGCTGTCGCGCATGCAAACTTTTTCTAATCAGCACAACATAGCATTAATTGATGTTGACTCAGAGCATCACGAGTAGCAAGACAAAGTCAGTCCATTCTATTCACATGCAGGTCTCTATTTACTGTAGCATGCAAACTAACAAAATTCAGCCAATAACCAATACTACAACCCAGCATATAACCCAACCAAGTACAGCTCGTAGATAATATGCATGGCCTCAATGCTTAGAACACTATCCAAGTGAATGCATGTAGGACCGACCACAGTGATCATCAACTTATTACAAGCTTGCATGCTGAATAAAAAAATCAGACAGCCACCAACAAGTATAATGCCTTGTACTCAGAAGCCAGATCAAAGCACGGCAGCATGGCTTTCAGCTCTCAACACCAGTCAAAATACAAACTCAAATATCTAACTCTTTTAAATTACAATGATTCATCGCAGCACAAGCTAGAACTCCCTCGTATGGTCCTTCAATTCAAAGATTTTCCCTGCTGATCCAGATGATTACATCACGGACGGCAGTGCATGCGAGGCAATAATTAATCCGCTCGATCGGCGGTCTGGACCTAGCCACCTAGGTGATCATGTGAGAGCGAAGGGGAGATGAGGAATTCAGGATGGTACGTAGGCCTTGCAGATTAGCATGGATGGATATATGGATGCATGAGTACGTACGTCCTCCTAGAGCCCAGGAGGGGACGGGGTAGATATTTGTACACGCAGGCGTAACTAGGACCGGATCGATCGAGCATCGCAGCATGCACATGAAGAGGAGAGGACGTCCTTCTCGCCTGAGTTGTTCCTGTACCTCCCTCCGGTACCGGCCAACGTACCGTACGGATCGCAGCGGCAGCTACTCCAGCATCTCGCTCTGTTGCCTTGTGAGCACTTGCAGTTACAGGCCAGTCAGCTCCATAATTTTGCCGCTCATGATAGCATGTGCAGTTGTTCTGCTCTGGGTTTCTTTTGACTTAAAACCTTGCGGTTAAAGGCGCTGAGGTTATGCAAGGTTGCAGTCAAAACCTTGCGGTTAAAGGCGCTGAGGTTATGCAAGGTTGCAGACTGCAAGGAGATGACATGATAAATGAGGATCGAGAGAGGACCGAGAAGCGTCATCTGCTTTTCCCTCCCGTGACTGGGTGGTCCTTCCATCTCTCTCTCTCTCTCCCCCGCATATATTTCTCTTTCCTCTCTCTTTCTGCCTCTCCGAATCCATTCCTCTTTCCTGTGCCCATGCATGCATGGCGAGCATATCGAGAGACAGAGGTAGACTAAGGGTATCTCCAATGGTCCTAGCTAGCAACTAACTAAGAAACTTTCACATCATCAACCAAATAGCTAGCATACAAAGGACTGTCTATAAGGATAGCTATTTGATACTTACATGCACACACAGTCATTTATAGAGACTGTCTCGTTTTCTGTTATAGCCTAGTGCTTAAGGAAGAGCCGGCTCGATTTTTTTTGCATACTCTCTTTCCTCCACATAGGATTTATGCTGATGTGTACATGCAAATAGCCAGCTGACTCAGACCATTGGAGATGCCCTAAGAGAGAGAGAGAGAGAGAGGCCGCGCTGCTTATGGCGGCAGCACGTGCAGCAGTGCCATGATTTGTGTCGACAAGTCGTGTAATGCACAGAAAGGAAAGGACGGAAGGGGAGAGGAGACATCCAAAGGCTTCTGTAGAGCTGGGAGTTTGCAAATTTTTATTTTTGATTTAATTTTATTTTTCTTCTTTTTTTCTTTTCTATTTTTTTTCTTTTCTTATCCAGCCGGCTCTCCTCATTTTTCTCTTCTCCTTTCTCTCTAGCTCTTCTCCTCACACCGATCTGAATCCACCTTGGCGTCACGCCATCGTGGTCCCTCCTAACGACCCCATGCGGCCTCACCTCCCTCCTTCCCCGACCCTCCGGTGACCCCTCCTCCCTCGACCCCCCAACGCCTCCTCCTCCCCTACCCCAGCCCCTCCTCCTCCCCCAGCCACCTCCCTCCTCCCTTGGCCCCTTGGTGACCCATGCCTCCTCCCCCAGCCTCCTCAGCGATCCCTCTTCCCCTGGCTGCCTCCCTCCTCCCTCGGCCTCCTGCGGTGACCCCTCCTCCCCCAGCTGTATCTTCACCCAAAGTTGGGCCATTGGGTCCCCAGCGGCGGCACTTCCATCCTCGGCGCTGTCGCCATCGTCCACAGCTTCACCGGCGAGTCTAACTAGATGGCCCAGTACTCGACAACTGTGAGGCCGCCTTCAACCCCTTCAGCGCCGACTATCCGTCGCCGCCACCGTGCTTCCTCTACGGGGAGACCCTGGGTGGTACTGGTGGAGCTGCCGCTGCTGGTGGTGCACGGCGGCGATGAGGTATATTCCTTTCCCTCTAGTCCTATTCCCTCTCTCTCTGCTCTATGATGGCTTGTGAGGAACTGAGGATTAGGAAATTTATGGGAAGGGATGGCGATAGGAGGCGGAAGGCCGAGGCGGTTGAAGGTACTGGTGTGCCGGCCGTGACCCCTGTGCTAGCCATGCTCGCTGGGCCGGCCCGACCCGAGCACAGCACGAAATACCGTACCGTGCCCGCTACATGACATGTTTGTACCGTGTTTGGGCCACACCGGGCCAACCAAATCTCAGACTGGTACGAATAAACTCAGCCCAACTTTCAGCTCTACTTCTGCTTCTGCGTGGTAGCTTTACATCGTGCCATCGTGTTCGTGCATGGAGCTTATTCCGAAACCAAAGCGCAGCTTAAGAGCATAAGCCTGGCGTTTTATTGCTGCACGCGCTGTGTCGGCCGGGTCAGGCCGCCGCTGGCAGCATATTCATCGAGGGCTTGCTTGTCCATACCCTCTTGGAGCCATTCTTTTGCACGTGTGTGTGTATACACATACACATATACATGCATGTAAGCAAACAAGCAATCATCCTAATTAACAGATCACATGTATGGGAGTATGGGACACGTACTCGTGTGTGTGCACACAATACGCGGCAGAGACGATGCATGACTTCGTAGTGCTTTAATTTCTGAACCTATATCGCTAAAGTCAGTGGCGAAGCAGGAAATATACATAGGGAAAACCGGACAAATGCGACTTCCTTTTCGTACTATATACTTAGAAAACGTAGTCAAACTTAAAACACTTTTAGCACTAGTAACTTGGAAAGAAAAATTTATGCAGAAAGGAGAAAGATTGAGTGTAATACATTTATTGTATTTTTTTTCTCGAACACGCAGAAAAGCTACGTATCATTGTATTAAAAAGAAGAAAAAGAAGTCAAAGAGACTCAAACAAGCCTTAAAGGGCTGTGTATACAAATACGACCAAACAGGCCACCCACACTATGGGCCTGTTTGTTTCAGCTGTAGATTCTGAGAAGCAGCTGGTGAGTATCTAGCTAGTCAGAATCTGGAGAAGCTGGATAACCCCAGCTTCTGGCTACTAGTTCATTTTCTAGATTCTGTAGCTTCTGGCTACTTAGAATCTGGATGAAAATTTGGACTGTTTGGGGGAGCTGCAGATTTTAGGAGTAGCTGCAGCTGCCAGAAGCTAAAACAAACAGGCCCTATGTTAAGGTCAAATGCGCCTGAGACCCTTGGCCCCTGCCACACACCACATACACTTGTTGCATTAGTACATACACTTATGTAAAAAAATGAAAGGAGAAAAACTTATGCACTAGCCCATACACTAGTTGCAAACTTGCAATGGTTTTCCTGCTACGCGCCAACTGAGAAAGAGTGTAGAACTAAAAGCAGTTGGAAGGGGGGAGAAGAGGCATAGTAAAAGTGGCCTGACTTCCAACTAATTTGGCTTGCATGGAGATAGTAAATGTTAGAACCTCTCTTCTAGGAAAAGAAATAATGGGATCCAATGTGAACATATAGATAAATGTACATGCTTGGTAATGGGACATAGACTTGGAGGGGGTCATAGACATGGTTTGCATTGTTTTGGCAGAGATGATCAATGGACATAAAAATTGTATTGGCAGGATATATATATATAGGGGTAGCCATGGCTCCCCCTGGTCTCCCCCTTCTTCCCTTCGCCACTGGCTAAAGTAATGGTGTTTCCCTTGCAATATTTGCACTATCATGCATATGAAAATTATGCTTTGTAGCAGAGTAATCTATGCTCTCTCATAAGCTAAATTGCACAGGATTGCGTAGCGGCACTCTTAGCAATGGAATAGTGGGCATGGTTGCAAATTAGACCCACAATGTGCTTTAGAATTCACACTTTTCATTTTTGAGAAGCACCTCTCAAATTGTCAAAATCTCGCCAATCTTTACTGTGGTGAGATTATTCACTTATGCAAAGAGGCTCGACAAAACAAAATTTAAATTTTCCTGTTTTTTTCTTGTCAAATATTTTGACGTTGAAAAACTCACCAATCAGCTGCTGCTAGCTAGCACACCATTTTTTTTCCCAACGAGGACACTATTGACATCGATCATTGTCGTATGGAAGTTAATCCGGTGAAATTTCCATACAGGATGAATAAAGAATGAAAGAATTGTCATCTACACAAGTGTCCGGCCCAGGTCCAAGATATGCGCATTTGTGTGCTGCTGGTGCCGTCGGCCATCCCAATCAAAGGGGTATATTTTCCACTTCCCTTGCCAGCAGGGTGGACGCAGAACGCCTAGAAATGGCCATAAAAGTCACATTTTTTCGAGGGCATTTGGACAAAATGCCAGGCAGCAAAGCATTCCAAGATGTGATCGATGGAGAAAGTAGAATTTTCTCCCCTAGCTAGGGCTCCTAGATTCCTACGCCGTATATATATGACAGCTACACGCATCATGTACAGATGGCTTTCTTGTTGAAGTTGCGTTGTCACCCGAAAACCCCACATTGCTTCATGACCACAGGAGAATCGAGCCACCGAGCTGCACTCCAGAGTGAAATATACAGAAATAGGCAACATCTACGTCGAATTGCTGCCACAATTCTACTGATGCAACTCCAAGACTAATTATATCTAATCACAAATAAGTTAAATTTCCTTCGTACGTACGATATCGATGCCGCCTACGCGAGATTTTTTTTTTTAAAAAAAAACGCCTAGACAAAAGAGAGGAGAGGGTTCACGGGCGCCTCCAGGCCACGCACGAATCCACCACAGAGGAAATTAAGATTCCTTCTGAGACGTGTATGCACCAATACTGCAAGCCGACGAACATGCATGCATGGCTGGGAGATTGAATCCACTGTTACTCCTTGAGAAAGGAGGGAAAATTCCACGCGACGAACTTCTAAGCACGTCGCAACACAGGCCGTGCGGCGTACCTAACGCTTTCAGGCGAATCAGTGGCAGAATGGCTAGACAGGAATGTCCTTCTGAGTTCACGTCCTGACGATCGACAGCAGATTTGTTGGTCGATTTGTTTGACTGCTCTCCTCACCTTTCCCGTCAGATGATTCTGACCTCACCGGTACACCATGGCATGGCCATTTCCCGGTGTCGCTTACGCCAACCTCGCCAACAAGTACCAAAGAGACAGGCCGGGACAAGTCCAAGACATCCGGACGAGGGCCATCAGAGCGGGGCTTAAAAGGCATGCAGCGAAAGCAACAAGTGGCCCAGCACTGAGCCCATGGACCAAACTTTACCCAGCAGCGATGGACAACCGAAAATCCACCCACGGGAAGTCATCTCCGTCGTCCGGAGACAGACTATTCCCTCGTTCCATCATGCGTTTTTCCTGATTGCACAAATCACGATGCTAGATGTGACCATCTATGTCATTACTAAGAGGTAATAAGTAGTAGTCAATAAATTATTATTCGTTGAAATGCTGTTTCGTCAAATAATAAGACTATCAGAGTGTTGCAGCAGAACAATAATTAGAGACTAATCCATAATGTTACAAAGTCATTGCCACGTAGGGTTAAAGTCTTGTACAAGGCTAAGCAATAACCTGAACATTACAACATTAATAAAAACAGTACTAATCCAACTAATAATTACACATAAGCTAGGAATAATATATAACTTCATAGTCTTTTACCCCGAATGTCGAGTTGCTGCTAATACTCTACTCATCCCATGTCTCATATACGGCGTCCATCTTATATAGGTCGTACTTAAAATCAACTCTCTCCCTCTCAAAATAATATTCCTCTGGATAGGCATCCTCTACTCCGAGTGGAATCTTGAGTTGGCTAACATCTAAACAAAGGAGAATAATATCAAAAGTGAGTACAGAGTACTAAGCAAGTATTAATAGCAAAAATACACTTTTATAATCATGAACCAACATCTCAGTGAATCCATTCTCACCTCATATCATCTCGAAAATAAATATTTTTATGTTGATAAATAATTTTATATTATTAGTTTAAAATTTTATTGATCACTCATATAGCCAGATAGAACATACATTTGGTTCCCATAGTCCCAGATTCAAATTCCATGCAAGTAACTTGTAATACCCTAAGGTCCCAATCGGCTTAGGCCTAACCCTATTATAGATAAGTCACGCACACGTAACAACCTGCTTACGCTTTCGTCCTCGCTTCGTGCAAAACGATTAACCGGAGGTTATTACCAATAGTGCCTATGAGTTTATATGTTAGTGCTTCTTATGTTAATCTAGCAATGTGGGACTAATCCACATCCTCATATGCACACACATATGGACCATCATAGACCAGGTGTTACATACACACCCCTTAAAGAACCCAACGTCCTCGTCAATCCAACATACCCACACTAGGGCAAATGACTAAGACTTCCTCCTCTTGACACACGTTTGTACGTCCAATGTTAGTACATATATCATGCCGTGTGTCCACTCCGGGCCCACACGCGTCATGCGTCATATACCTACGCCTCTGACCCGTACGCACCCGTGCAACCGCGAGGGTCGGATCTGATACCATTTGTAACACTCTAAGGTCCAAACTGGTTTAGTCCTAATCCCATTATGGATAAGCCACGCACACGTAACAACCTGCTTACGCTTTTATCCTCGCTTCGGGCAAAACAGTTAACCAGAGGTTATTACCAATAGCGCCTATGGGTTTATATGTTAGTGTTTCTCATGTTAAACTAGCAATTTGGGACTAATCCACATCCTCATGTGCACACACACATGGGCCATCATGGCCGAGGTGTTACATAATTCGATTGTTTACTGCTGTTTGGTGCTGTCACGACTCATGAATTAGGTTGATGAGGGACTGCTATATGCTTAGTTGCGTAGTTCATCTGGTTATGGTAAACTTTGAAACAACGAGCTGTGCTACCACTGCAGTTCGCTGATTAATGTATATGGTGATATGGAGTAATCTGGTAGGCGATAGCAAACTAGCAAAGTTGCATTGTGTGTTCTATAATCCAGAATTTCTGATGATGATACTTTTGAGTAGTGATTTGATGATATTTCTTGTTGGGCTGAACTCCCTCCACATAGAGAAGAAGCCCAAATGCCAGCCCATAAAACTGAGAGCCTATGAACCGTTGATTGCTCTTGTGATTAACGGTTGAGATGCCTCCTCCTTGGTGAGGGGAAGAAAACCCTAGTTTCCTTCTTTAGCTGTTGGAAAAAGGGGGTTAGAGAATAGAGAACAACACATACCCACACAATAAAGAAAGAGAAGAGAGAAGAAAAAGAGGATATTGTTCCAGCTCAAGTTATCCTGTGTAGTCTTCATCAAAACGTCGATTGGAGTACCAAACGTCATCGGATCGAGCTCAAACTTGGTCAATGTGTTCTTGAGTTGATACTCTTCGATTTGTATGGTTGGATTGAAGATTGGAATAGAGAAACATCATATTTTAGAGTAGAATTTTCAGTTCGGGTTGCAGCAGATTCAACACTGTGTAGTTTTGGTAGATGATCTGTTTGGGGGTCCAAATAATGTCTGATGTGGCTGAAATATCGACAGCTTGTTAGGGACTCATGAATCCACGTTTCTGCAAAATTTCACATTATTTGGGTATGTGGTTTGCAAGATATAAACTATTAACTAAAGGGGACAGAAATTTTATCTTCTCTAGTTGGCTGTTAGTGTACCTCTTATTAATTGTGTTTGGTAGGTGATGATGATACTAAGATTATATCTTGATGATATTGTTGTTTCAATGATGTATCTCTAGATGTTCTAGAAAAGACTTCTTGTACCCATTGTTGATTATAGTGGAAGATTTGGAAGTGAGCTGTGCAAGCTTCGTGGTTTTTACTCCTCACATCGAGGAGGTTTTTCACGTAAATTGCTGTGTCACTTTGTGCATGTTCTTATTGTTAATTCCGCTACTTATCTATTAGTTGAAGCTATCTCATTGGTTCACTATAAGTAGAGGTGCTGATTTTTTGTTAATTGTAAGGTTCAGCCCCAACATTTCTGTGTATTCTATAAACTAGCAAACTAGCAAGGTTGCTGAAGTACAGTTCAGGGTGGTGCTGTGACCCTTGCAACAGTGTAATGTAGGAATTTACTGACAGGCTATTCCTATGATTAAGTCAGAATGGTGCTGTTCCTAACTTCCTACAGTAGTTGTCATGGGTATTTTGTTTTGGTAGTCTTAAATTGGTGTTTAGTGTTGCCGTGTTTGTGGCCGTGTAAATGCTCAGTCATAAATAACTGATGAATTGGAGCTGGTATATATTAGGGCCAATATAAGGTTAGCAGAAACTCTTGTGTTCAGGTTAATCCTAGTGCAATTTGAGCTAATGTTCTCTCACCAGATCACATGTTTTTTTCTGTATTGAATCATACACATGATGTAGCAGGTTAAGCAGGTATCAGCATACGTAGTTGCCAATTTGACAAGCTTACATGGAGGATGGAGGGCTCCTATATCCTCTTTATATATCATGGAATTGTTAGATTTGTTCCGAACAACTGCTGCTCCTCTAAACCTTTCTTCCTGCTGGGTTGCAGCTCTGTCTTTATAAACTCTGTCATTCTTCAGTACAAAACAACATAGTGCTTTTTTGCTTTCTCCCAAAAGAGTATCCAGTAGCTTTAATTGTTCAAAGATCTTGGTTATTAGCTTATTCGTAATATTACTTTGTTTTTATGTAAAGAGCATCATATGTATATGAAATAGTGTGTTTATCAAAACTTCTATGTTCGCATTGAATGTTGCTTGATATCTATTTTCTACTTGATAGGTGGTTAACTCATCTGAGTTGTTTGCAGCTGTTATGGAGAGAGACTCACTTGAACTAGTTGTGCTCAATGTATCAGAGAGGGTATCTGTGGACAATTGTTAGGCCCCTAATGACATATTGTAAATCAAGCTAGTCTCTACAATGATCAATCATTTCCTTTAATCTCGCATGTTTGTACTGGTAAATGAAAGAATGCTAGCATCTGGTATAATTCTCTTGTTCACTCTTGCCTGTTTTGTTCAATTTGATAAACACTATGTGCTTGATGTTAAGGAAACACATAAACAGCCCTGATCTATTTCCTATTCTTTCCTTAACACTTGACACATGTGATGTTATATTTGTATTTGCGATCCAGTAACAAGCCTGGAAACAGGGTGTAGCTGTGTACTGTATTCTTTCTTTTAATTCTTTCTTTTGCACAATTGTTTTTGTTTTAGGCTGCCCTATCCTTGTAGTTATGGTGTGCTCAACCGCTTGATAGGGAATATTGGGCAAAAATCGAATAGCGAGTGTCTGTTACTTATCTTTTGGTGCCAACATTATGGCAAACTCGATAGACTGTAGGTTGTGTTTTTTAATATCAGGTACTTTTATCTCTATATGTGAGTTTGATTGTGGATTTAGAATGCAGAGGAATGCAATATTCGGTGCCTGAATTGTCTTACTTAGTAAGGTTTCCCAAAATTATGAGTGCGTTCGTGAGAAAGAGTACGGAGAGAGATAGTTGCGTGCAATTTTAGTCGATATAGTTAAAGTCGGTACAGTGTCTACTATAATCGACTAGTAGACCCTGTCTTAAAAAGATACCTTGTTTTAAAGCTAGTTACTGTAGTATAAGTTATAAGCCGAAAAGAATGAGGCCATATGTTTAGGCTGCTTCTAGAGATATGTAACTTGGACAGACATCAGATTGTTCAGGTTTGAGAATGAGGCAAGTCATGCAATGTTTCTGTTAGGGTTCTTGTGGCAATGAGCAGGCTTGTGAAAATGCTTTTGTGTCACTTCTATCTTTTTTTTGGCAATGATATGCACCCTGTTGTCAATCTGGCCATCATATATGGTAGTAGTCTGAAAGAAAGGACAATGGATAGCTATCTGAAGTACTCATTGAAGAATGTATAAAGGACAATGGATAACTATCTGAAGTACTCATTGAAGAATGTATAGTGTATACTTCTGACAAGATTTTTACAAGTACGATGATGATTCTACTTCCCTCCAATAACTCCCCAGATCATCTTGTTCTGATCATCTGCTGCTACCATGTTTTTTTAAGATATGATAGTGCCTGACAAATAGAAACAAAACTACATGCCACAGCTAAAGTATAGATGGCCCAAGAGAGGATACATGGTTTGGGCCGAGGTTAACTGCGTGACCAAATATTTGGGGGAAGCCCATCGTCTGTACATGCAAAACAAATCTTGCTGGGTGCCCTGGTCACACTGAAGGTTTTATTTTTCCCTTCTGAAGTATGGCAACCATCCCAGTACTAATATATAATCTTCCTGCTAATATTTAGCTGTCTTTCACTGTGTAGTCTTTGTAAGCCATCAGCAAAGAACCCACCCTATATATTTGGCCCAGCTGACTCTTTCTTGCTATGAGGTGCGCATGAACTATTTACTCAAGCATGAGCTTCATGTTGATTTGTTGCATCTTTTCCATTGGACTATCATAGCTTGTTTACTTCAGAAGTTCAACCGGTATCGGGTTTATCTTTTGATTGCACAAAGTGTGTAGTTGAGATACCACCTTGCCCTCTTGAACATTCTTCCATCCCAGCACCACTGACTCCTGCGAGGGTGGGATAAGTCATATTTGTTTCCTCCACTTACATTGGTAATTTCATACTTCTCCTGAGCTGCTTGTTCCTAATGTGTTCATTTGTCGGGTTGGTTAAAACAATGATCTCAGTTGAACGAACTTATCCTTCCATTGTCATCTTGCTTTGCATTTATCTCTGACCATGAGAGGTAGATATCGGTGAATTGTCCTATCATAACTTGTATCCTTTACAAAGGCATTTTATTCCTTTACGCTTGTCTTTTGCGGTAGTGATTTTGGACAAAAGACATTTCAGCAATAAGTGTCAGGAGGATTGGATTGTGGATTCTACTATCTCCAGGTAACTTATCTCTCCTTTTGTATGGCTATATCTGGCCTTTATCATTTTGTACTTGCTCAGGAAAGTACTACCACTCTACCAGTAACATCATTAGCATCCCAGTGGTATAGATATGCATATATCATATATGCTGCGACTATAAATGATCATTGATCATAGGGTTCCAGTTGCACTGTCTGAGTCCAGCCAAAAGTGTAGACTCCGAACACATAGATGATAGATCTATAGCTGCAGTTTCCCTCGTACACCATCGTAATACTGTATGGTTTTATTGTTATAATTGGTGATGGAACTGCTTCTGCAACAATGTGTATAGTGAATGTAGTGTAAGGCACCAGTATTTCTAATTTGCTCAATGCCTTTGACTGAACCATATGTCACAACAGGGAAATGTGTTTGCCTCATATCTCCCTCCATCCATTTTGATGTCTGCCGCATAAGACTAGACACATTTGCTTTTAGAGCCCTTCAATTGTTCATACTGGAACATGCAGTTTTCATCCATCATCATGGATCTCGACCAACCTGATGTCGTCACTTGTCAGTAGAAAGCTTTTGCATTCTTCATCTTTTGATATGAGCTTATCCCTAGTGGTTGACACGGAAGAGGTCAACATAGAGTAAACAAAGGCGCATTCCTCTTGTCGGTCATTTAAGTCCACAGAGAACTCTTGATATGCTTTACCTCTTATTCTCCTCTACTAGAATAAATGGTATGTGTGCTTGACACTGGATATCCATGCTTTGTCTCTGTCTCTTTTCTGAAAGTCGGAAGGGCCCCCATGTCCACATATGCACTTGGGGTGCTTTGTTGGTAGGTGTGATAGCTTCTGGTATGTGGATTTGGTTTTCTAAAGCATGTTATAGCAAGGTTAGGATGAATTCTTCTGGTCTCTTATCAAAGTAATAGTTTAAAACTTTGGCTCCACATTTAAGTTGACATTTCAACCAAGTATCATTTGGCACCAGAGCTATGAATTTGGAAGGGGAAAAAAAATCCTTCCTTACCATACCTTTTCTATGTGCAGAATACAAGTGGCGTCATGGTAAGCTTCTGATTGCTTTCAAAAATGGGTCCAGTTTAATAAGCTGTTAAGCAAATACCTAACGAAAAAGAGGCTTCTGTGACTGCCCCTTTCATAACATTCCTTTTTATCAGGATTACATCTCCCCATTACAGGTACCAGTCTCTGGCCGGCCGCTGATGGTGATTAGTTTAGTGATCATTATTTAAGGGTCCCCCCCCCCCCCCCCCCAACAGTTCAACCTCTTAATTCAATCCGGGGCACCAAGATTTGTGGGTCAGATCAGATGATAGAACAGTGGACAGTTTTATAAAGGATTATGGTTGTAGCAGATGACAGTTTTTACAGTAATTTAGGTGGAGGAGCCGCCATTCATGCAAATTTATTGGTTACGACGGAAGTACTGTTTACTTCTCATACGTGAGAGCTTAGAAACAGGTTATTTTGCCATTTGAGTTTGGGTCAGAGGTTCGCAAAGGAATTTGTGTTTGTTCAGTTCCAACCTGCCCTTAGTGTGTTCTAGAATCCATGCCGGTCCCTCGATGGTCCCCAGTGAGTTTCTGTGATGGCTAAAGTGAACTCAGTATGAGCAGTATGACCTCTTACTTCTGTGTAGACTTATGATGGAATGGAGGGAATCATATAAAAATTTCAGAAAAGGAGGAGGTCCTACTGTGAAAATCAATAAACTATGTATGTTTCTAGCTGCCAGTAAAAGCCATTTTCCAGTACTGTTTTGCCATTCCTGCTGATTATTTATTCTGTTTCTTGACGGTAAGAGGAGGCAAATTACAGCACTGTATGGTCCTTCAATTGATCTGCTGTAAATATAATTTCCATGTTCTTTTATTCTCTTTTTCCATTTTCAGAAATGATAATCTCTGTGTTCTGAACTGATTTCAGGTTGCGGAGCTCCAAACTGCAAAAATTCTTCAAATGCTAGAACATGTTCAGACGCTGCTTTCCTTGCATCTACACCCTACGCGGAAGAGGACAGAAGCAATCGATGGCTGCCTCGAAATCTCCCTGGCGCACCAACACCACCAAACCCAATGGTTGGCTCTCTCTACTTGCGCAGACTTTAGTCTTCTCTCCACAGTATGAATCACTAGTGATGTAACCCCATAGGCTACATCATCCCCTTGCACCGACCGTAGTGGAACGGAAGACTATGGAACAAGGTACGCTATTCAGTGTTCAGTTTTGTCTAAGAATGCCCTGTCTTCTACCAGGGTTTAGGTGCCCGTAGCATCATTTAGTACTTAGTAATGATAATTATGCTACTGTTTAATCTTTATGTGATGGTGTGATTGAGGGAGATAAGAGGCAAATTAGTATAATTATATTCCAAATGACATGACGAATGACTGTTGGGGAGGCCCCCGCGCTATCATGGGCCCACGGAAGGTCTACACCGAGTAAGGGGGTGATCGGAATAGCGATGGCTTTTGGTTTTTGCTGAAAAAACACTGTAGCTGAGTTGGTTTATTGGGTATAAAAAATGTAAAAAAAAATCAAAAATAAAAAACGAAAAAAAGTATAAGTAATTTTTTTTAAAAAAATAAAAAAACGAATTTTTTTCACTGTGCTACAATGAAAAATCCGTCCAACGTTGAACGCGGCGACGATCGCTATATTGATCGGGGCCTAAGTCCTTAAGTCAACCCCCCGGCAAAGTATGTAAAACCGATCCTAGAAGGACCCCAGGCCAACCCCGGGCCACCTAACCATTTGCCTAAGTCTAAACTAAGTTTTTCTATTTTATTTTGAAACATTTCATAGGCCTTCTTGACTTACCGAGATCAAGAATTCATAATAAAAACTCATCATTTTATATAAAAAGGTATCACAAACCTAAAGTTATATCTATGCACGCATAAGCATTTGCTACAAGAATTCTCTAATCATACTAGTGTACTAATCAGAGTTTTATTCTAGGGTAACAAGGTATCGGAGAATCAATAGTAATGGAGGTATTAACAAGTAGACACTAACTAAATTGAAGCTGAATTGAACATACGTTATATAAAAATATGCATACAGAATAATTTAAAAATAGTATAATTTTATTTCATAATCTGGGATCATCATGATCAAGGTGTGTGACTTACCTTGCTTCGTGAATTGATGTGAATCGTCGCAGTCTACACGTGAAAAATACCCAAGTAAACTCAAATAAATTCAAATAAACTCCAAATATTAAAAAGAATGGTAGAAATGGATAGATTAGAATTTTTTATGAATTTAGAAATTTGAACAGGCTCAATCGGAGCTAGGATGAAGGAGAACAGGTCTCCAGAAGTTTGAATTCAGAGAAAATGAATAAGTTTGGATTTTTGGAATTATTTTCTAAAAGAAAATACATTTATGACACCAGCAGAGGATTTTGAGAATTATTTTTCTAAAGGAAATTCAGAATTATGACATCAGCAAATGATTTTCATTTTTGGCTAAATTATTTTTTCACAGAAAACCGAATTATGCATCATGATGACGTCAACTCTAGCTTGGGTCTGAGGATGACATGTGCGCCTGGTCTATCGTGGACAATGTCCATGGACTAAATGGAGGTTGATGTGGTGAGGGTGGATGGCGTGGTGCTTACGTGGCAGCTGACTAGGCTGAACCTGCTGACGTGGCCGCCAGGTGGCTGACACATGACGACACGTGGCATAGGAGGGGTTCGGATGCTGACGTGTTAGGCCACATGGTGCTGACGTGGCATTGGAGGGATTATGTGCTGCCGTGTCGCACACGTGGCTGCTGACTTAGCACATTTGCTAGCATGGCTGCCATGTGGTGAACGTGGCTTTGTGTGCACTGAGTTGGGGCGTCACCTGGCTTCCATGTAGGTTGGACCTGCCGAGGTGGCACTTAGGGCCCAACGTCTCACTAGTAGCGTGGAGCCCGACGACAGATGGCGAGGGAAGAGCGAGAGAGAGGAAGGCACTGGGGTGGCTTCTCACCGTGGCACGGGACACGGACGACAGTGGAGGCAGTTGGCAACATGAAGGTAATGATGATAGGCTCGGCCAGCGGCGGAGGTGGCGTCTCGATGGTGCATTCGACCGAAGAAGGGGCGGGGAGGACTGCGTCAGCACGAGGAAGGCTAGGGTGCCGACGCCGAGGCTTGTGGTGACCTCCTTTGCTTGCAATTGCTCATCGGAGATCTGGCCGGCGCATCGGAAGGGAGAGCTCGGTGCGGGGGCTAGGGCGCTTGGAAAGGGCGAAGAGACGGGGAGGGGGTGGTGCGAGGGGGAGAGATGCTGAGGGGCGCCTTTTATAGGGCCTTGGGGAAGATCGGACGGGCAAATTTCTCACCGAAAATGGCGCGGGCGGCAGTGGTGATTTCGACGGAAATGAGGGAAAGCCAGCGTGGAGAAGATGGGGAAGGGGAGAGGGTCGCACGGGGAGTCAAGGGAGGGGGAGACCGAGGGCGGCGATGGTGAAGGCAACTACGGCAAAGATAGCGGCGGTCGGATAGATGAGAGAAAAGAGGGAGCAGAAAGGAGATGGGGGGAGAAGAAAGCTGGATGGCTGACGCGTGGAAAAAGGAAGGGGGATCTGGCTGTTCACGAGAGAGCAAGGGTGCGGGCGGTGCAGATGGTGCCATGTGGCGGCAGGAAGGTAGATCGGTTGTCCACATGGCAGCCAGAAAAAGGAGGGAGATTTGAAAATTTTGTTCTTTTGGATTTTTAGAAAAGCTAAGATCTTCAATTAAACTTAGAAAATAACTGGTGGGTGCAAAGGCAAACCCTAGGCATGGGTGGAGGCGACCCCCGAGCAAAGGTGGAGTCGGCCCTGGGCAGGGGCGGGGGCGGAGTCAGCCCCAAGCGGGGGCGGAGGCGAACCCCGGGTGGAGATGGAGTCGGCCCTGGGCAGGGGTGGAAGCGACCCCTGGGCGAAGGCGGAGTTTGCACCCAGCGGGGGTAGAGATGACCCCCCAGGCGGAGGCGAAATTGGTCCCAAGCGGGGGCGGAGGTGACCCCCCCCCCCCGGGTAAAGGCCGAGGCAGCCTTGGGTCGGGATAGAGGTGCGGCGCAAATCCGAGGAGGGCGAGGCGAAACACCGGAATGGCCCGAGCGGTTTGGATGCCCTCGTGAGGGAGGAGACAAGGAATGATGAGATGGGATAGGGAGGAGGAAATAAGAGAAGATGGAGTATTTATAGGGTTGGCCTAATCCACGGTGGACCAGGTTCGCTCCCCCTGGCCAAGTTTGGTTCACCATGGAAAGGAGCCACCCAACACCCATACTTGGGGGAATTATAATGACATGGGGCACCTCGTACTACATGCCACCCTCAAGATCAGACTTCATACGCACTACCTCTTCGAGCCCACTCCAACTCCAAAGTCAACATTATGCCAAGTTGTAGGTTACCGGGGAGATCGTTGGCCCAAGGCCGTGCGCTAACCCCTTTTGTGATCAGTGCATCAGCCTAGGCCGGCGATTGTTGACCGCTCGGATCAGTAAGGGGCTACTATTAAGGGAGAGTCCCCGTGCTACCTCAGGCCCATGTAAGTCTACCCTGAGTCAAGTTCTTAAGCCAACCCCCGGGTAAATTATGCAAGACCAACCCTAAGAAAATCCTGGGCCAACCCCGGGCGAAGTACGTAAGATCGACCCTAGGAGGACCCTAAGCCAACCCCGAGTGAAGTACGCAAGACTGACCCTAAGAGGACCCCGGGCGAAATACGTGAGACCGACATTAGGAGGATCCCAGGCCAACCCCGAGCGTAGTACGCAAGACTGATCTTGGAAGGGTCCGAGGCCTACCCCGGACCGACTCCGGGGTCCTAGACGTGGCAGGGCCCCTCCTAGATCAAATGACCAAAATACCCCTAGAAGTAGACTAAACCCTAAGGATAAAGTTGTAACTATACTGGCCTCCCTCTCTTCCCCTATAAATAGGATCTCTTGTAATGGAAGAGGGGAGACCACTCTTGAAATCCTAATACACTTCTTTTGAATTCACTTGGTGGTTGTACTATTTTGAAGTCTCTTCACACTCGTGGCGATCTTCGAATTTGACCGGGGGTACTTTCAAGTTTACTATCTAGACTTGTACCGACAATAGTTACATAGGACCCCCTTGTAATAGGAGAAAGGAGGCCACTCTTGGAACCCTAATACACTCCTCTTGAATTCACTTTGTGGTTGTGCTACTTCGAAGTCCCTTCACTCCAGCGGCGGTCTTCGTATCCGATCGGAGGTGCTTTCAAGTTTACTATCCAGACTCGTACCGACGACAGACTCGATATCATGTGGGTCTCTTTTTTCTCCTCCTCAATTCTCCGCTTGTACTTTGTACTAGTAACTTTTTCCTTTTGAAAGAAGGATACTACTAACAGTACATGTCAAAAAACTATTGTTCCTTTTCTTCGAAAAAGAACACTTTTTGTGAACTATTTTTCCTAGTAACCACATAGAACCACACACTCCCTCTTTTTTTCGGCTTCTCAGAGCCGCTTTTCTACGAAAATGCTTTTGTACACAATGTCTTTTCAAGACAGGGTCTACAAATCAATTGTAGTACACACTGCAGTAACTTTATTTATATTGGCCAAAATCGCACGCTGAATCTATCTCTCCATACTTTCACGAACAGTAAAAGACCAAAAACTATTAAGCGCAACTCAAAAGAACATACCCATTGTATCATTGGATATACCTTGTGCAGATGTACAAGCAATGTTAACCAACAAAATGTTGAGAAATGAGAACTCCACAATAGCAATCTATGAATCCTTGTAACGTGTTCCTTTTCCTTATTGAGCATACATGTTATGTTCAAAAGTGCTGTAGCTTTTAGCTGATTACGAGAGAATGAAAGAGTAAGCGATATTTGTATTGAAAAGTTACTCTATTTAAAACAGCTCCTACAGTAACTTCTATAAATAGTTTATAGAAATCATCTTAAGAAAATACTTTATTCAACTTTTAGCTTCTAAATGACAGAAGGTACTGTTTGGAACAAGTACTTTGCCTAATGCGGTCCACGAAACGAGAGCGCACGCGTGCTTGCAGAGAAATATGCGTGTGGGTGAACGAGAAAGACCGGCTGCTTGTACCAAGTACCTTTCATGGACCATCAGTTCATTATCCATCACGTGATCATTTGCTTCCAAAACATGCTTGATATTATTAAGTTTCTTTGGCGCTACCTACGACTGAAAATCGTACCGTACGTAAGGCTGCATGGATGTAGAGGATTTGGTTAGGACTTAACGCGTTTGTTCAACTATGAACTGAACTCTAGCTAGCCAATCCTCCCCATCCAAACTAGTAAAATCAACCATCAGTTAGCACTTGAAATAATTGGGGCTTTTCTGCCCAAGTGAAGGTTAAGACGTGCCATTGCCAATGGGCACCAACCTAGCGGTGCCTGCCAACGTTGGTGTACCAAGAAACCAAGCAAGACAGCAAGTCATCTCGAGATGCTCGCGTCACGCCGACGTCGGCATATCATCCTCAAAAACCCTCCCCGTGGAGGGGGAAAAAAGGGAACTCCACACACCTACAAAAATGACCCCCATCAACTTAGGTCCACCCCATCGCGTCTTCTGCTCCATACACACATGCACGGGTATGCAGAGTGCAGCAGCTAGCTGCAGTTCCCAGTGTATTTCATGGCCGAAGAAGCACACGAAGCCCCGGTTGGCTGCAGCAGCTCCTCCACTCCACCAACCAACGGCATGTGGATGCATGCACCACCCTTCCCCTCCTGGAGCCCCTACGCCGGCACGCTCCTCGCCACCGCCGCCGGCCCAGCCTTCGGCGGGGACCCCTCCTCGTCGGCGTCGGCCGACACGCGCCTGCCGAGCGAGCACCTCCGCGGCCATGTCTGGAACCAGACCGTCCTGTGAGTATATGCACGTACGTCGACCTAACAATTGCTGATGCTTGATCAGTAACAGCTGACAAGTTAGACGATGAAACGATATTTTCAGTAGCACGGGAGGAGCGCATGGGAGCAGCACGGAGCGTGGCGGGAGCAACGGCTACGTGACGCCGAAAATGCTGGAGGACGTCCCCGCGGCGTGCGACTACCTCAGAGGGATGGACGACGGCGGCGACAGCAGCATGGCCGGACCAGCTGCCTATGGCCTGGACAGCGTCGGCCGGTACGACGCTGGTTCCAGTGTTTCACCCATCGAGCACGATGAGATGATCGCAAGCTCGCCACTGGTGTACCAGCTGGGGAACGGCGTGGGGCAAGGGAGCGTGAGTCGCATCATGCCATGCTACGATGACCATGAGGTGAAACGAGGCGGCAACCTGCAGCAGCAGGAGTTTGGAGCTCCCATTAACGCGTTCCTGCAGCAAATGCTTCCTAGTAGTGTTGCCATTCAGAGTACTTTTCTGGGTTTTTCTGGCATAGGGAACGAAAGAGTTTGTCCGGAGGGCCGGGTAATGGAAGCTTCTTTTGATACTAGGAGTTTGCCGGATGCTGGAACTTTTAGTGGCTACAGATCAAGCGAAGAATTGATGCGTACCAATCGACATGAACAACATATTATGTCGGTAAGATTGACATGCATGCTGGTATTGCTAAGTAATTATGGCAGAGTAGAAGGCAAGTGTACACAAGTGAATTCTTAGCAATACAGCAAATGATAACGTATTGCTAAGTAATGGCAGAGTAAAATTATTGTACACAAGTGAACTCTTCGTATGATTTTTGCAGGCAAGGGCTAGTGGTAGCGGTGGAAGTGGCGCAGCCAGTGATCCTAAGAAGAGAAAATCAGAGGAAAAGGTGGGTGGCAACGGGAACAAGTCTAAGCAAGATACTTCAAATACATCACCTCCCAAGGTAACTAACAATCAGAGAATAACGGACGACCTGGTTAAAGCTTTTTGAGCAAGCATTTGATGAACTTAAACCCAGGCACAAGCACCTAAAGTGAAGCTGGGAGATAAGATCATAACATTGCAGCAGATCGTTTCACCTTTCGGGAAGGTACACAGTTCTTGATGCACTTTTTGCTTCCAAATGAAAATAGCGAGACTACTTTCTGTTCTCGTTTATTTTTCCTTGTCGCTAACTCGATGTAAAAATTGCATTTTGTCAGACTGATACAGCGTCAGTGCTGTTTGAAACCATCAAGTACATCAGATTTCTTCATGAGCAAATACAGGTATCAACATTATCACAATCCTTTTCGCATTATGCCGTATGTTTTGACTTATAGATGTTACTACATATATAGAAGATACTACCAAGATCCAAAGAAGAGCAGTGTAATGCAGCTAAACCATGTAAATACACCCCATAGCATCTAGATATAATGAATAGTTGCACCGACTGCTTCAGATTATTGCATTGTTTCAATAAGCATTCCACACACTGACTTATTTGTTATGCCTTTTATTAGTAGATTTCCTAGTCATGCCCAAGTCTTGTATAAAGAACGATCATGTTGTCGTTGTCTAGACACTAATGAACATAAAGAAAAGGGACAATCACACTGTCACAAGTCACAACTAGTACTCGACCTTTTATGAAGTTAAGTAATGCTAATTGTAACCATGCTGATTACTCTCCTGTTTTCTGATGGGTGTGTATAGGCATCACCCAGATATTTTCTTTAAAATAATCATCCAAAATTTAGATTGTTGGATTACAGATCCAACGGCCCCCCTTTTTCTAGAGGGGAGGGATTTTTTTGGAGGAGGAATTCACGGCTGTTAGATCTTTAATCCAACACTCACAAATCTGAATGATAGTTTAGAAAAAAAAATCTAAGTGATATTTATCAATACTCTTTCTGATTTGGTGCAGGTATTTAGTGAACCGTATATGACGACGACCGCGAACAAGGTAGTGTATATTAAAGTGTAAAGATCCCCTTTTTCACTAAACCAACTTAAACAATACCTCATCAGGATCTGTTATCATCATTTTTTTTTCAGGGTCACATTCAATGGGGTGTTGAGAAGAAGGAAGCAGCAGGGCTGGAGCATGATTTGAGGGACAGAGGGCTTTGTTTGGTCCCTGTTTCGTGGACTCCGCAAGTTTACAGGGATAACAGCTTGCCGGACTGCTGGACGCCGGCGTACAGGAGCTGCATGTACCGATGAGCCCGACGACCGCATGGTTTCTTTCATCAGCCTGTAGCTAGCTGTGTCTGCAGGGGATTCGTTGAGGGTTTTTTTTATAGGAAGCTGATTGATTTGGTTGTTTTCTCCTTGTTTTACTTGCTATATATGCCGGTCGATTTGTAGTCTAGAATAACAAAATTGGAGAGCTTGATCTTGGCTTTCAGAAAACCAGTAGCTGAGCCGGCAAGCTGATAGTGCATGCCTAGCACACTCGCTGTCAAAATGTTGTTCAGAACTGATTGTTAACTTTAGCCACCGATATGATATCGGTACCACTACTACTATTCACGTGTTTGTGCCCTTTGGAGGCTGAAATGTACTTAACATGTCAATGGCATTTTCCAATACCCTTTTTTGATGGCTCTGTGAAGGCATGGCTGGCACAACACTAGTGTACAACTGGTATGTTCTGACCGGCAGAGTGCAACACAGGAGAAACGACAATGAAACATATTCCTAACCAAACCAAGAACTCATCACACGGCAGTTTATCACAGGCATTATATAGTGCAAGAAGCTCAAAGGCTTATCGTAATTTACCTGTCTAGGTCTAGCACGGTAGCTCTGGCAGCCAATTGACCTTGTCACCTGGCTAGCACTTACCTCAGCAGTCAGCAGAAATGACCAAATTATATGGCCGGCTAGAACTCCGGTCAGGGAGCTCGCGTCTAGGCTACCCGCCGCCGTCCTGGGCTCCGATCGGGAGGTCACTCACGCCGCCGGATCTTTGTGAAGAACTTGACGGGGAAGACCATCACCCTCGAGGTGGAGAGCAGCAACATTGTTCTTATCCCTCAGACTAGTTCGTTTATTGGCTCCTGTTTGGGATCTTTATTTTTTTTCTTTCAAGAATGAATGTAAGTATACGTGTGGAGGCCCCTGGGCTTAAGGCTCGATCAGGAGACTGCAGGAATTGGAAGTGCTCAAACTCCGTAGCCACCTCTCTTTTTTTTCGGGACAATATTACAGGGTTATTCTTTCTGGCTTTTGACTTTTCTATCGTAATTAAATTTTAAATAAAGTATCTTTTTAGATAAGATCTACTAATTAATTATAGTTTATACTGTAGTGACTTCATTTATATCAACAAAAACCACACATAAGTTTTTGTTACTGTGTAATCTCTCTTACAAATAGCCTAAAAACATACGTCACAACAAAAACCACTAAAAAGAACAGGGTTATATACTGATGGATAAATACATATTTTTTTTAGACATGTGGAGTTACATTTTTCCCCCTCTTTACTCCACTGAAAAGTAACAGATTCTTGAGTTTGAAAAATGAGAGTTTGCTCGACTGAAAAGCAAAATTTCGCTTAATGCCTTTTCGGGTTGATCCGGTTGAATGTCTGCAATCTTGTTCTTTAATTCAAACATCAAACTGGTAGGCCTTTTTGGGTTGATGTGGTTGATATCCTGCAATCTTATTCTTTGGTTCAAACTTTTATTAGAAAAAAGACTGGTTCAAACTTCGAACTGATGTTGTCGTAGTAGGAGCTCTGAATATTGGCAAATGTGTGCCTTGTGCAGCTGGACCGTCTCTTGGAGCCGTTACCGGCGGGCTAATCGGCCTCCCCGCCGAGAGCAGCCTCTTTCGCGGCACCGGCACCGATACCAGCGCTGTCACCGGCTCCCTCGCCTCCACTGAGGTCGTCGACTTGTCGGTCTGACTATGGCATTCCCGGCGGTCTGGGATCTGGAGCATCAATTGCTGGTAAATCAGAAATTTCATGATCTACATGTTTTTGTAAATATGCACCAAGCCAGCAACGATAAGAAAGTAATTTGATCCTGAATCCTGATCCAACAAAAAGTAGGATAGGCTTTTAAGTGGCTAAAAATTTAGAATTTTTTTAAATAATCCATTTTTATTCGAAAACACAAAATATACTCCCACTTAATTTTTTTGATTCGTGGACATATCTAGCCTTTTTGATCTCCGAAATTCCAATACTAGCCCTCGGAGCACCGAAATTCCATTTCTAACCCCCTCTCCGATCGCGTGACTATGGGATGCTGACACATGGCAGATCGTGCGGTCTGGGACCGCACCACCTGGGTGGTGCGCTCCCCGACCGCACTACCTCACTGGCTACTGTTCATCCACGATTTATTTTTTTGTAAATTGAAAGTTTGAAGTTTTGTAGTCTTTAATTTTTTTAAATCTTTTGTAATTAGAAAATTTTATTTATTTGTAGAGTGTTCATCTGTAGCTTGGAAAGAACAAACGAAGCGTACTAGGATGCCACCTCCCCAAAGCGAAGCCCTCCGTACCTCCAACCCCAACCCATACCTCAATGTTCCCACCGAGCGTTCGCCGTAAGACCCGCCCGTGGGGGAGACACCCCCTTTGTTGGTTCAAGGACGCATGCAAGTTTTTAGTCCAAGGAGTGGTTGAGCTCAGGTATGCATTACTGGGGTTGCCGTAACTACGCGTAGAAGTATCCCGACCGACGTTGGGACACGACTCGCTATCAGCAGCTGGTAAGAATGGGTTACAATACATTCCCTTACCGGTTCTCTTGTATGGCACATACTAACAAGCTCTCCCCTTTTCGGATCCGCTATGCGCGTACTGTAAATGGATCGATCGGGAGATCTATCCTCATGATTAGTAGACTCTGGATTGCGAGGAGTGGGACGCCCAGACAGCACGCGAGAGGATAGACGAGCGGCGCCGCAGCGATGAACGAAACAAGCGTATCCAGTGGGAGACGCAAGCTCACCTTGAAGCGTGCAAGCGCAGGGAGCGGTCCCGACTGGTGAGGAGGAATGTGAGAGAAAGCGCGAACTAGCAGCCAGGGCCATGGCTGACGGTGAGGACTACAACATCGAGCTGGGTCGTAAGGGTAAATGGCCACGTTCCATGTAGTAGCTCGACGCTCTTTGTCCATATGTTTTATGTATTTTTAATTCCCTAAAGGCATGTATGTACCATTCTTGGTTCGTTAGCCTGCATGCCATGTAACCTCCTTATCCAATGAATGGTCGTGTTGTTTTCCTTACGTTATTTATCCGAAGTTCTCTGTGTATGAATTCCTAGTTGCATCACAATACCACTTATCTTCGTACTTACGAATCATTGCTACCTTAATCGTTGTCATAAAATTTTTCAGAAAATTTATTGCACTACAACAACATACGATGATCACAAAATGTTATTGCAAATATAACAGATTTCTTACCATTCACAATCTACGAAAATCGCATATGGGTCAACCGATATTGTCTACCTTTTATTTCAAAAAAATAACTTACAAATAAGATTTGATAAATATTATTTACCTACAACAATTGCCATTTACCCCTACGCGCGGAGGCTGCACGTCTCTTTGGGCCTTTTTCATGGAAATGACACGCATCGCCAACCAATTGATCCGTGGTCGGAGGGGGGCAATTGTGCAAAAAAAAAAGGTGGATTGGCAGTCGCCCAATGATCGGACGATAGGTTGTTATCACCCAACGGTTAGGCAACAGGGTTCAGTCACCCGATAGTTAGACAACTGGAGCATGTTGCCCAACGGTCCACCAATTGCCTATGCGTCGCTCGGCCGTTATGCGATAGGTTCCAGTCGTCCAATTGTTGAACGACTGGAGGTTATTCTTTTATAAAAATTAACTACGAGTATGTTTTGAATAAAAATAGATTATCTAAAAATCTAAAAATTTATTAGCAAGCCTATTGAATCCTGAAGAAAAAAAATAGTTCAGAATTTGTCTTCTGATTTAATCATTTACTAAACAGTAGTACTGTGTACGTGCTGTGCCTAGAGAGAAGAAGAGAGGACAGGATGTTTGGTGGGGGGGGGGGGGTGTGCAAGGTACGCCAAGACCTCACCTTCCTCTTTTGTTCTCTATTTTTTTATTTACCTAGATCAATTGCTCGGTGTATGATAATATCTGGTTAATATGTTCTTCTCATCCGGGTGTGATTTCTAGAGATATTATGTTGTCATTCATTAATTCTTTAGCTCCTTATGAAATACAGAAATATTAGCATGCTTCTGCTAGCATGTATTACCATGTTTTTTTCTTAGGAGGAAGGAATAAGAAGGCAGTCAGTTTTGCTCTCAGAATTTGGTTATACTAGGATCGTTTTGTTGTGCTGATCTGGCTTAAATCATGATTTGTGACTTGAAACCAATTGATTTTTGGGCTTGAAATAGTTACATTGTGTTATTTGCACTCTGAATGTGAGCTAAGGACGATATCGTAGTTTAAAAATAAGTGCCCAGAAACTAACAGGAGACCCAACATGTGCTTCTCGATGTGAAACTAGTACTGGACTTGCTAGGAGGAATCATACTAGGAATCTTGTTGTAGTGGAAATTTTAGAGCTTGGATCTATCTATAGGATAGATGCAGATTACTGAAACTTGTATTGCATCTGGCATTGCACAAGAGACTTCCTTTTTTCTTTAGCACTTGTAGTGGTGAGTCTTTTTGCACTTCATTTGTTTTGAGTACTGGAACTTAAAACATTATCCACCACCTGCAGGTTTCCACATATTTCATGTAATTTAAGCACTAGAAACTCTGCTCTAGCCACAATATTGTCAATTCTCACTTGATACTGTTGCTAGTTTGCTACACCATAGAACCTGAGCTATTGCCTATTTGATTAGCCTATCATGGTCATGGGTTCAGACGTTCAGTTGGTTTGAACCTGAGCTACTGCCTATTTGTTTAGCCTATCATGCCTATCTGTTACCTATTCGAACTTCAAACCTCAAAGATAACTGATAGCTGCTGGACCAAGTATCTAGGAGACAATCTATTGGAGATATTGAAGTTCCTTTACCGATGTGTAATTCTATTCCTGAAAAGATGCATTGATAATTATTTTGGGCATTGCAATATGATCTAACAGTTTCCATGCCATGATACTGTTTACTTGCTGCGAGAGGGTGTGGAAAGCTACTCTTTTTTCTTCTTGGAGGAACTGCTTTATTTATGTTCCGCTCCAAGTAACTTCGACTTTTAACTTCCGGCTTCCAAAAGCTAAAAACCGGAATGAATGTGTCGACTTCTTAATTTCTTTTTCTTTTTTTGTTTTTTCTTCTTTATTTTTATTCTTTTGCATAGTCCATAGAGATATAATTGTGTTTTTTTATTTTTTTTTCTCATTTTTTACTTTTCTTTAATTGAATAACTCAAAAAAAACTAACAATCGCTATAGTGCAATTTCAGCCAACAGTCGCAAGCCGAAGGTTGAAAGCTGCAACCAGTTGGAGCAAGGCGAGATGCAATGCTAAGGATATTTACCTTAATTTGTGATCATTTTCTGTTTTTTAGTTTTTCTTAATTATGTAAGTTTGATTTTTCTGTACTTTTAGTTTATTTGTCACATTTTTCGTTATTTTTTGTGGAATTTTTAGTTTAAAAAATCAGCAAGTCTTTCTCGATTTTTATGAATATTTTCCAATTTTCCAATTTGTTTTTCGAATTTGGCTTTTTGTAAATTCTGAATTTTAATAGAAGCTATTACAATCAATCCACCAAAATCCCAAGTAATACAAACAAACAAAGGGGTGGATGAGGATTGTGAGACGGGGTTCGGTGGAGGGAAGGGGATGAGCCCAACCCAATCCCTTCGTGTTGTTTTCCATGGGGATTATTTCCGCGTTAGCCAAATAAAGACAAGCAACATGGTCAGCCCCATTAGCCAAACAAAGCCAAGCAACATGATTGAAGCCCAGAAGCTGGATGAACGTTGGGTGTTTTAATACCGATTTTACATATGATTTGTTTGGATTCGAAAAAAACTCTCTCAAAGGATATGACCATAAGCACACAAGAGAGAAGATATGGGAATTTTTATACAGATTTAGATACTCCTAGGAGAATAATAACCCTACTTCCTGTGTGGCTATTGCACTGAGGAATAATTACAACTAACAGTAATGCAGAAACAAACCTTGCATTGTATCTTGCTTTAAGTGTATTATACCCGTGTTCGATCCCCTTTCTCCTCTAACATCAACCCTTATATAGTAGATGAACCGGTGGTAGTTGCTCCGTATTGAAAGACGTCTTGATGCTTGGGAGATAACTACCTGGTGGTAGTTATTGTCAGAGAGACGTGGTCACCGGTTCGCCATACGACGGTTGTTGTCAGAGAGAGATTTTGTGCGGTTATTAGGAATAAACGTGTGTTCTAACTGCCCTATCAGACAAGCCCACGACATGATAGATTGTCTTAGATAGACTGATCAGAGATATACTGGTCGCAGGAAGACACACGACAAAAACATGATTGTAGGATAACTTACGACTATATTATGCACGTAGAAGAACTTACGATTATGAGGTCGTCATAAAAAGACTTAAGGCCCCGCTCAGGTTGGCTTTTGCCAACGCTGAGCGGTGGGCAATCGCGATGAGTTCACTGTAGCGTGTGCGCTACAGTGAAAAAAATTTTCGTTTTTTTTTAAAATTTACTTATACTTTTTTCGTTTTTTGTTTTTGTTTTTTTATATTTTTTTACATTTAATTATACTCAATAAACCAACTCAGCTACAGTGTTTTTTCAGTAAAAACTAAAAACCATCGCTATTCTGATCACTCCCTTAAGAATAGATAGTCGTGGAAAAGCTTACGATTGTGAGATAATCGTAGAATAGCTTACAATCACTATGTGGAATTTCTCTTTTACTGATAATAGGTATATTTAAGTAAATCATGATGTAATAATTTGATGATTATTCTATCCTCGTCAAACGTGTTGGTTTCTTAATTTTAGTTTGTAGTTTTTGTTTTATTCTTTTTTTTGTATTGCCCGTAGAGGTGTAATAGTGTTTTTATTATTTTTTTCTTTTTTTAAACAAATGACTCTGAAAAAAGCGTACAGAATTTTAACCAAGGACTAACACGGAAGTGAAGCCGCTAAAAAAAAGATGGGGAGGATGGTAGCTTCTTCGCGGAAAACTACCCAAATGGCAGGTTAAGCGCATGTAACAAGTGCATGCATGGACCGGCAATCGCCACATCGACGTCGCTGTCGGGTTGGCTGCTGGCAGTTTCCATGAACGAACGCATACACGCATTCGTTTTGCAAGAAAAGCGTGATCGACGTGGGGTCCGATTCATTTTGCTGGCAGTTTGTTAATTCTTTGACTCAGATACTTTGATAATCCCACCATTAGCATGTGATCCATTCCACGAACGTTTTTTATTCGAGTTTTTACATGCATACAACCACGACTTTGATTTTACTGTAAAGTTATCCTAAACAAATTTATCAATATTTAGTTTGTTTATATAAATATTAGTACTAAAACATAATCCATCACGTCCCCGTGTGGTCCACTCCAGACGACGTGACATGCCATGAACCAAGTCCACGGTAGTCTCCAAAGAAAAGTCGTCGAAAATTCGGCGCACAGCGCCCAGGGCCCAGGGCATGCCTTAGCTTGGCCTCTACAGAACGGCAACGCTCGCTCACGCACCCCAAATCCCCAATTCGACCTGGACACACAGGACACCGAAATTGTGCACTCCGGTTGCTCAACAACCTAGAGCGGTAGAGATCTCGCTAGCTAATTGCATTCTGTATTCGATTCGTTCGATCCCAATTCCCACCATGGGGTTCGACAAGGAGGCGAGCTCGTCATCCTCCCGGCTCGACGCGACGCCGCTGCTGCCTCAGCACAGCGGCGGCGTTGGCGCGAACCTGTCATCGCAGCCCAAGACCTTCGCGAACGTCTTCATCGCGGTGGTCGGATCGGGCGTGCTGGGGCTCCCCTACACCTTCTCCCGCACCGGCTGGGCGGCGGGCTCGCTCCTCCTCCTCGCCGTGGCCGCGCTCACCTTTCACTGCATGATGCTGCTCGTCGCCTGCCGCCGCCGCCTGGCCGACGAGCACCCCAAGATCTCCTCCTTCGGGGACCTGGGCGCCGCCGTGTGCGGCGCCGTGGGGCGCCACACCGTCGACGCCATGCTCGTGCTCAGCCAGGCCAGCTTCTGCGTCGGCTACCTCATCTTCATCTCCAACACCATGGCGCATCTCTACCCCATCGGGGCATCCTCCCCCTCCTCCCCGCTACTCACGGCCAAGGCGCTCTTCATCTGGGCCATGCTGCCGTTCCAGCTGGGGCTCAACTCTATCAAGACGCTCACGCTCCTCGCGCCGCTCAGCATCTTCGCCGACGTCGTCGATCTCGGCGCCATGGGCGTCGTCCTTGGCCAGGACGTGTCCACGTGGCTCGCCAACAAGCCCCCCGTGTTCGCCTTCGGCGGCCCTGCCGAGCTCCTCTACGGCCTCGGCGTCGCCGTCTACGCCTTCGAGGGCATCGGCATGGTCCTGCCGCTGGAGACGGAAGCCGCGAACAAGCGCAAGTTCGGCGGCACGCTCGCGCTGTCCATGGCGTTCATCGCCGTCATGTACGGGCTGTTCGGCGTCATGGGGTACCTCGCTTTCGGCGCGGCCACGCGCGACATCATCACCACCAACCTCGGCACCGGGTGGCTGTCGGTCGCCGTGCAGCTCGGCCTGTGCATCAACCTCTTCTTCACCATGCCGGTTATGATGAACCCCGTCTACGAGGTCGCCGAGCGCCTGCTCTTCGGCATGCGCTACGCCTGGTGGCTGCGCTGGCTCCTCGTTGTGGTCGTCGGGCTCATGGCGATGCTCGTACCCAACTTCGCCGACTTCCTCTCGCTCGTCGGGAGCAGCGTCTGCGTCGTGCTCGGGTTCGTGCTGCCCGCCGCGTTCCACCTCAAGGTGTT
Organism: Melocanna baccifera; assembly: GCA_036346265.1. Classification (NCBI taxonomy): domain Eukaryota; kingdom Viridiplantae; phylum Streptophyta; class Magnoliopsida; order Poales; family Poaceae; genus Melocanna; species Melocanna baccifera. The sequence continues at coordinate 7,449,368 of CM070685.1, forward strand.
CGGCGCCGAGATCGGCTGGGCCGGCCTTATCGGCGACGTGGCTGTCATCGCAATCGGGATCGCGCTCTCGGTGTTCGGGACATGGACGTCGCTCGCGCAAATCTTCAGTTCTTCCAATGTATAAGCGTCGACAAGAAACATGGATCAGTGTCTAGCTACTGCGTTGTGAAATGCTCAAGTGTACCTTGCAGTAAGCAGAGAGACACGCCCAATGCAGCTGCAGTGTTGATCTGGGCATACTTGCATTGCTTGAAAATAAGGGACAAAATGACATGTGTGATGAAAGTTGGGTGCTCGGTGAAATCTATATGGCTTTGTTCAGATATATATTCCCATTGTACAAGCAGCAAATCCATCTATTATGCTGAATGATTCTATATGTTTTAATAATTGAGGCACGAGGAATTGATGTATGTACAAGAGTATATTTTTAAGTTCCTGTGCAAGACATTCTTTTGTTTAGAAAGCTTGGGGTATATTTCAGTCTCTGTTCTATCATGTGCGGTTAATTTGCCTAGTTCTGAAGAAAGTCACTGCCAATGTTGTGTTACGGATTCTGAGTTTGTGCAAGATTTCCTTTTGTTCGGTTGTAATCTGGAATGATATGTAGAGGTTGTCAAGTGTATTATCCAACAACCTTTGGCTTCATGCCTTGAACTAAATTGATCTCGGGAAATCTTGTCATGCACATAGCCCAACCCTGGTGTAAATTGGCCATGAATAAAACCTTTTTCCTTAACCATTGATTCACTTCATAGAGAAAGAAAAACCCACGGCTCCTTTGTTTTTGCCATTTCTGCCGATCGCAACCTCGTTTTATATATATAAAAAAAGTAAAAAAAAAACCAAACTGAAAAGATGTTGATTTCAGCTGTCTTGTTTCTCTTTGTTTTCCACGGCTGCTGCGTTTCTTCCCGTCTCCCTCCAAGCCAAACTGAAACCGAATAGCGAGTTCTAAGCCGCCTCTTACCGCATGTTTAGCATCTTTGTCAGCAAGCCGAGAGTGAGGTGTCAAAGCTATCATGTGATACGGTTAAATGCCCATCCAATAGAACCAGTCCCGTGAACCAGCGGCCAAGCGAGCCTAAATTGACTGCTGCTTCTATCATTTGGATCGGCACGCGTTACGACTTACGAACCATGCGTAAGGAACCGCCGTGCTCTCGGTGGTTCCTTGGTTCATATGTCTCGATCGACAGATTGGCCGGTTTCAGGTTCGCATCTACCTGCTATCATGCGCAACCAATCGGACTGTCCTGCAAAGTTTATTAGAACAGAGCAATATTACGCGCAGCTGAGTCTGTAACTAAATCTTCCTTTCCTTTTTGATCTTGCAAGGTTAAAATCGGTAGGGTTTGATCTTGAAGGGTGTGGCATGGCAGAGCTGGAACCGGAGACAGCCCTACGGGAGCGTGCGGTACTGTTCCTGGGCCAAGATCACTCCGCTTGTTTACCCACCAGCAAATTCCACGACATAAGACCAAATTACATTTACTTGACAACCCCTTGCCTAACACAAGAAGAATATTTTGATTCTCGGCGGCATGGCTGGAGGGGAATTAGTATGGATCGCTCCAAACCATTGTTCTTAGTTTTTGGAATAGAATACAGTTCTCTGGAGGTTGGGAATGTGACACAAGTTTTTTAAGAAACTAACGGCCCCAGTCCATCTACAGAGTGCAGACGATATCTTGGTAATTAGCATTTAACTCTGCTTGTTCTTAAAAATTTCATAGGTGTTTAGAGGTAGAAATGGACTCAAGATAGAAAAGTAATGGACAGGTTATGCAAATCAAAAGGAGAAAGAAACGACATGGACCTTCGCACTTGATCGTCGCCATTAAGAAGCATGCCCGAGCCTGGGTGCTAGCAGGGGCAAAGAGCCTATAGGAGCTCTCAATAATTCTAGAACACCTTTAGTTTCTTTTAGGCCAGTCCCTGGCCGCTCCCCCGTCCCCGTCTCTCAAGCTCTCTGTTCTTTGGTTTTCCGACCTCCCTATGAAGTAATAGAACGTAGCCCTCCTGCCTAATTTCAAATCTATTTATTACTAAAAATCGATAACTGATATTTTAGAGTTGGTAAGAAAAAAATATGGTAAAGATTTTCATAAAAAAAGTAAAATATCCCGTCTTTAATTTAATAGATCTATGTTATAACGGTTCAGATTAAAAAAAAGTCTATATCAAATACAATCTAAACTTAATCATGACCACCACCCGCGCAATGCCGCACAAACCCTAGCATTCAATGGAGCATGTCAATCTTATGGCCAGTCCCGCGGTGTCTCATTTTTGCAGATATTGTTTATATTAACGGTATCTTTGGTACTGTTAATGTGAATAGTACATCTTAAAGTACACATATGCTGATGTATTTAGTAATTAAAACGTATGCCGTGCTCTGTGAGACTAGGTCTTATGCCTTATCTTAAAGTATTGCGTTGAAGTATCTATATGGATATATATGTGGAGTCATGTGTGTGTCTCGCTTGTACTAAAAAAAAATACGGAGTAGCATTCGGTAGTTTGGAGTAGGGTACAGTTTTATGAGTTTACCTACTAACCTGACGCGTGTGCGGTTGCCGTTAGCAACGTGATTTTAGGTGCCGATTTAGATCACGACATCTGGTCGTTTAGATCGTACAAAAAAAGACGAGTTAAGCTCTTTTGACGTGGCTGGCCATGTACGTGATCGGCTAAGGTCCTGTTTATTTTAATTTAAAGTTAGTATCTGTTTTTTTATTTTTTAGTAATTTCGTTTTTTTAATTTTTTAGTTTTTTTTGGATTTTTATTTTTTCTTTTTTTCTCGTATTCCTTTGTATTGTCCGTAATGGGCTAACATATATTTTCTATTTTTTTTAATTTTTTAAATTTAATTATACCAAATAAGCCAACGTAGTTATAGTAAAAAAAATTATAAACCAACGTTATTCCGAACGCCCCCTAAATTCATGGACCAGGAGACCAGGACACCCAGTGCACCTCGCGACACGTATATGATCTTACTAGTTACAAGGGTCCAATACCTTTTCTTCCAATTATTTTTTTTGTGAGAGCCTAGAACGTTAAGTTTGAGGTAGCGCCTAGTTTAGTGTTGATTTATGGCTTTTTTTATTATAGCTAACTTATTTTTTTTACTTAGTTGAGTTAGCTTATTTGACATAATTAAATTTAAAAAAAATTAAAAATAGAAAAAACATATTAACCTATCACGGATAATGCAAAGGAATACAAAAAAATAAAAAAACTTTAAAAATCTAAAAATAAAAAAATAAAAAGACAAAATTACTGAATAGTGAAAAAAAACAGAAATCAAAAGTAGAATATGTTTTTAAACCGTTTTGAGCGGTGCCTGAGTGAACTGAAGTTTTAAGTGACTTTTCCCAATTTTTATTGCATGGCACAGCCAGGATCGATGGGCTTTACGGTGCAATAACGCCAAAAAGAATATAATTTGCTTTGATATACAAAATCAAATTTAGTCGGAAGACCAAAAACATGAGGCCATTGAAGCTCCCGGCGAGGATCGAACTCGCGACCTTTCGCTTACGAAGCGAACGCACTACCACTATGCTACGGAAGCACTCGCTGTTAGGAGCTTAACCTTTGATTATTAATTCCGTTTATGTACAAGCAACACATCGCCGGCATCAGCGGCTTAACCTTGGATACAAGCTAGACAAGGTGCCAATAGTCTCTTTGATATGGGTCACTAGTGATGGAAAGGATGGACGTTTGTATACTAATGGGTTCGATGATCATGGATCAAGGTTCGAAATATCGGCGGTAACCGGTTTTACCGGCGCCGACTGGGAGGAAAAATACCGGTCGAGATGTAAATTTCAAAAAATCATGTGTGCATGCGCATTAACCTTCCGTATGCATGCCTCTTAATCTTCCGCATGCATGCATGTGCATTAAAAACCGGAAATCCCGTGTGCATACACATTAACCCTTCGCATGCATGTCTCTTAACCTTCCGCATACATACCTTTTAATCTTCCGCATGCATGCATGCGCATTAAAAACCGAAAATCCCGTGTGCATACTGTGCATGCGCATTAACCTTCCGCATGCATACCTCTTAATCTTCCACATGCATGCATGCGCATTAATAACCAAAAATCCCGTGTGCATGCGCATTAACCTTCTGCATGCATGCCTCTTAACTTTCCACATGCATGCGCATTAAAAACCCTAAATCCCGTGTGCATGTTGTGCATGCGCATTAACCTTCCGCATGCATGCCTCTTAAACTTCCGCATGCATGCATGCGCATTAAAAACCGGAAATCCCGTGTGCATGCTCAAATCAGTGCCCTCCCGCTCGGTTTTTCCGGTTTCCTACCGGTTACCGGTCCGGTTACCGGTTCCCTCCCGCTCCCTTCAAAAATTTCATTTGCCAAAATTTAACCGGGTTTTCCGGTAACCGGCCGGTTCCCGGTACCGCCCGGCGGCCGGGATTTGGCCCGGTTCCGGTTTTTCGAACCTTGTCATGGATATCTATTTCAGGTGGAAACACCGAACTATTCCTAGCATAGTAGTTTTTATATTGTCCCCTACCATAAGTTTTAAGTGCCATGTTGTTTTTCCTCTCTATATTGTTTTCGTAAATGGATTTTGAGTTATTAGAACTTCCATCATGGTCTAGTGATGACTTTGCAACTAACTGGAATAATACATTTCATCATATCTGCTTGTCAGGAATATCAGTAAAAGAACTATCAAGTAGTCAAGAACATACTAAATCTATTTTATCACGTGGAGTTCCATGCTAGAGTGACAACATTCCTTTGTAAGATTTTGCTGCTTAGTATAACACTTTTGAGGGTTTTAAGAATAGGTAACAGACCAATTTATACTGTATTTTCTACCGGCGTTGGGACCAGCTGGTTTGAAAGTTTGAAATTTGAGGGAGACTATTTGAAGTAAATGCTCAGCTAGAAAGTCCAAAAAATGGTTGCTCTGTTCCAGAAACTGGCCAAAATTGTCCATTTTAAAACATTGTTGGAACTAGTATTTTTTTCTAAAGAATATTGTGATGGCTTACATGGATAAGGTATCTTGATTATTTTTCTGTTCAGTGAGAATTGCATCTTTGTCCAACCTTTGATTTGGTGTTTTCTAAACACAGGTCCTGATTCTGAATGAAGAATCTCGAATTGTAAAGATGGTTTTACCTCTCACAGAAGCTTGCCAAGGAATGGGACTTGTTACAGGTCTTAGCGACCCAAATAAGCACAGACAAAGTGCTCTTTTTCTCTTGTTGAAATCTGGTCAAATCTGTTTATATGATGATTCAGAAATTGAGCGCTACCTCCTCCACTCCCAGTCTAGATCTCCACTAATGCTTCCGAACCATTCACCTGTGAAACTAACTTATGGTGATTCAGGCATCAATATTGGAAAGTTTTATACAAGTAGCCCTACAGTACTAGCTTCTTTGGATGAGGCATGTACAGATTTGTAAACTACACCTTGCAAACAATTATGAAGTATGAACTCTTTGACCAGACAGCTTCATCTTTTATTGATGGGCAGGATTATTCTTCATCATTGGCCACCAAATATCCATGGTTGCTTTCACTGAAGAATAAAGGTCAGACTTCGAAAAGATGTAGTTTGTTATGATAAGACCGGGAACCTCTATATAACTGGACATCTTGATGGAACCATAAGCTTTTGGGATGCATCATGTCCTCTTTTGCTGCAGATTTTTATGATAAAGCATCAGGTAGATTCAAATCACAATTATTTTTTGCTAAGCATTCTATAATTTATGTATTTGCATACAAACTACTATGTTTGATTTCACTCTAATCACCAGTCCTTAATAATTTTGCAGAATGAAGACAATACATCAAGTGGAACCCCTATTACATCATTACAGTTTGTTATGTCCTCCAGCATTCTTATATGTGGGGATCGGAGTGGAATGGTAAAATATTCCATGGCTACAAAGTGGCTTATAGTTAATGTCTTTGATGCACTTCTAGTGCAGTAAAATTTCTTTCTTCTTTCCAGGTCCGTGTAATCACATTCAAAAAGGACTCCAGCGATAACTTATTCTCCTTTTTACATGGTACTAGTTCACTCATATTTTTGCTAAAACCAACAGTTGGTGCATCTGTCTTCATACAACGCAGTAAGGTGTTTATTATGCAAAATTATTGGCATTACAATACCTTCTATGCTATTAGTGCAAAATATTGAACTTTACCAATTACATTTTTTACTCCAGTTAATTTTGTGGAACATGGAAACTAATGGAGGGTGGTTACAATGTTATTATCTTTTCTAATGGGCAGGTTTCGAGTCAAATATCAGGGTGTTTTTTTTAAAGGCACGAGTTTACAGCTCTTCTTAGCAGGATTCTGAACGATCATAATCATCAAGTTATTTATAGTGTGTCAATATCTCTACCCTTCCAATTAAAGTAGTTATTAAGATTGCATTAGCCAAACAAACAAAACTATCCTTTGGGGCCTGGACTAACTAAAGATAAAGAATAATGTATCAATGATCCTTTTGAGCTAACCGCTATTAGTAGGGAAGAGATAATGTGGAGTCGCTCCAGCATCTTTTCACAAAAAAAAGAATTTGGTTGGTTAGGGAATATATAGTCTACAAGTGGAGATAATTTATAGATGAGGTATAAGAAAGGCTCCATAACTGGTTTTTGACACTTCTTGATCTTATCATCTGGTTGATGTATCTTTCTTAATGATGTCTTTAAATATAAGATTTTTCAGGTTTATGTATGTTATTTTTTTAACATGTTCATCTTTTACACTGACTCATCAGCGAAGCAATGGGATAGCTACAATGTCAAAAGTACAAAGCTCAAAGGAGCTGCAACCTTGATCTCTTTGATCTCTAACTCAAAAGTGTTTTGCTGTTGGAACAGAAAAAGGAATTGTAAGTAATCTGTTCTTTCTGCAAAATGTCCTCTATTGTTATTTTTCTGTAACTGTTACCCCCTAAGCACCATTTAATCAATACAGTAAACTCCTTAGTCTCTCTTACCAACATGTTTGCATCACAGTTTCAAAACAGTAAAAAGGAATTGTAAGTAATCTGTTCTTTCTGCAAAATGTCCTCTATTGTTATTTTTCTGTAACTGTTACCCCCTAAGCACCATTTAATCAATACAGTAAACTCCTTAGTCTCTCTTACCAACATGTTTGCATCACAGTTTCAAAACAGTAGCACAATAAGTTTCTACAACCAGTATGTGTTTTGCTATGTTAACTCACGGCAAGTAGAAAAATTAAATGATTACAAACAATATAACAATTTCTAATAAATAATAAATTTTGTTGAGCAAAGCAGCCATGGAGTCTCTGATTTCTCCGGAGACTTCACTTTTTTGTCAATCATGGTATACAGTGACTAATGTCATGTACATTAATATGTCCCTGGTTATTTTGAAGAGATAAAGGTGTTGCAAGTATATATCTCATTAATTTTACTTACTATAAATGCTGCTCAGCTTTCTTAAGCTCAGTGTATGGGACTCTGTGCCCAATGTTGAAGCAATGAAGTGCTATACCGTTTCCAAATCATGTTTTCAGGTATCAGTTATTCACATAGAAGATGCTACTATCTTGTATCAAAAACAGCTTGAGTGCTGGGTATCTGGCGGAATCGCATCTTTGCAATTTGAAATATATAGCCATAATGGCTATGATAAGGATCTTTTGATAGTAGGAATGGAAGATTCGTCTGTTTTTATTCTTGAAGAAGAAACTGGAAAACTTTTGAATGCCAACCCAGTTCAGACAAACAAACCCTCAAGAGCCATTCTGATGCAGACATTGGGTGAGCTATGTGCCCTTGCATGATCATCCATCTTTCTTTCCAGTATCTACCTATCAATCTTTTTGTATACTCCAAATTAGCAGTTGTATTATCGTACTATTATGTCATTCTAATGCAATTATGCACTACAGAGTTATCGCCAGATGATGCATCAGTGTCAGACAACCAAGATACAATATCGAAGGAATCATTGTTGTTGCTTTGTACTGAAAATGCAATCCGCTTATTTTCCTTGAGCCATGCAACTCAGGTATTTGCATTTCTTATTATTTATAGAAAGCTTTACGCCTTTACTTTTATGTGAGTTGCTGTTGATCTTTATGGAGCTCTCCTTCATACAGGGAATGAAGAAGATAATCAATAAGAAGAAATTAAACGGTAGTTGTTGTTTTGCATCTCTTATCCATAGCGCTTCTTCTGAAATTGGTCTTGTACTAGTCTTCTCCAATGGAAAAACAGAAATAAGGTGAGGCAACAATTAAGTGGAAAACCTCTGTGTGTGAGGCTATCGGAATAAAGTCAATGAACATCAGTGTGTCTTGTGAAAATGCAGATCCCTCCCAGATTTATCCCTGTTGAAGGATGCCTCTTTACGAGGTTTTGTATATTCAAGAAACTTGAATTCTTCTAGTTCCATAACATGTTCATCCGATGGAGAAATCATCTTGGTGCAGATTGCACCGTCCTTTTCTCTAACCCTTCGCTTTTTGAAAGACATTCTCTACTAACTTGAATGTAGCTTTCATCTTGCAGATTTTTTAAGTAGCTTTCATTTATACAATTGTTTGTATGATTATACAGGTTAATGGAGAGGAGACCTATTTTTTTTCTCTACTCTCTGTCAGAATGACATCTACAGGTATGCTGGCATAGTATCATGGTTAGGATGTAAATTTGGTAATGATGACCATAAAAAATATTCCTTGTGTTGTCGAGAAATATCCAACACTAGAGCTTTGCAATTTTGTGCATTTGAGAGACCCCATTGATTCATGATAAAGTTTCTGCTTTGATTGTCAATGCCTGGCCCGATGATTTCCTTTTTCACTTCTAGAACTGAACCCAAATGCAGTTGCTTTCTTAGTGGTTACTTTCAAATTGCTTTATAATATAGTTACTTAAGTACTATGGTTTGTACAGAGGCATGTAGACAACATTAATACGGTATACAGAAAAGACAACTCGCCGAGGGAAGATTCTTCCTATGTAGTGAAGTCTCCCAAAGAAAAGAAAAGAAAAGAAAAAGGTAATTAATTAATCTTATGGACAGTGGAAGCCATCTACGTTTTTTTTTCATGACACCCTAAATTCTACAGGGTATATTTGGAATGATTATGAAAAACACTAAAGGAAGCAAGGCAAAAAAGAGTGATGCAAATGGCGATGAACAAGTTATTGCAACAACTTCTGAAGAACTGACTTCAATATTTTCATCTGCTAATTTTGCTCCACCATCTGAGAGAAGGAGCAGTTCAATAAAAGATGATGACAATATCGAGCTAGACATAGGTATATGCTATTATTTTAGTTTTACTTGTTCGAGGGTCTAGGTATACTTATGGTCATATGTTTCTCTCTGAAGATGATATTGACATTGATGACAACACGCAAAAGCAGAAAGGACCACACTTCCCAGGTCTAAGCAAACAGAAAATCAGCAAGGGACTCCAAACTCTTAGAGGTCAGTAAAGTATACAAATAAGATGTTCATATAATCATATGTAACTTTGTAATCCAAGGTATGGCTTTGTAAAACTGGCATTCTGATACAACTATAACAAGTTTTGTCATGTCGTTTAAATTATGGATATGCAGGGAAGTTGAAGTCCAGGACAGAAGAAAAGGTGGATTCACGAAATGAAAAACCTGAAGATGAAACATCAATGAGTCAAGTCGACCAGATAAAGATGAAATATCGACCAGATAAAGATGAAATATGGATATGCAACAAATGATGTGAGTGCATAGAAGCACCGTAAATCATCAAAATTATGAATTGCAAGGCATACCATTACAGGTTTTAGTACCTAAGTGGTTAATCATAGAACTACATATCCTTTATAACCAAGACAGCAATATGTATACACATAAACAGGCTTATTTACCGGCAACTGATGAGCATCTGCAGGGAATCACATGAGCAATACATAGAATAATGCACAACATAATTAGTTGACTCCCCTCAAAAAGAAAATATAATTAGTTGATGGCTTCCCTTACTAATCTTTTAACGTTTATCTGAACAGGACTCAACTAGTGTTCCAAAAATGATTGGGAACAAGCTGCAAGAGAACATGAAAAAGTTGTAGGTAAAAATGCTTCCGCTTCCCTAGTAATAGTACTGTGTCCATTCCTGTTACCATGACGCTCTGAACAGGACCTACCACATAATTCAATTTCTGTACTCTTTTCTATTACTCATCTATTCCCAATTTCCCGTATGAATGTCACAAAAAGCCCGTACATAAACATTCTGCATAAACTTGGCCATCCTGATAAGGCACCCAACAGGCAGACGATTAACATGTACTGCCAATGTGCTTTTTCGCAGGGCATTAATCTGGTGTTCAATGCCTCAATCCTTCTCAGCAATGGCAAAAGAGCTACAGCGAACTACAAAGAACTAGAAGGGCACATCGTAGAAATGGCAGCTATATCCATTTTGCCCTCCTGTTGTAAAGTCCTCTTTGCTTCTCTTTCCAGTCGCTTCAGGTTTGTCGAGCTGGTTACTGCCGTTGTCTGGTTCCGGTCACGTATGTGATGCTGTTCCACTACATGAAAACATTGTGTAGCGTTGCATTAAAATGCTTCTGTTGTAAATAAGAAATCGAGGATCACAGCGGGAAATTTAAATTGTGGGTCATTTTTTCACTGCAGCAATTTTGATTGTATAATACTTGTGAGCAAACTTTCTTATTGCATTTGTATCTGATGATGAAGATAATACAAGTTCTTGGATACAAGCCGCTCCCTGGAGGGTTACACAACCAATGCATGCATGTTTTCGTTGGTTTATTTTCAGTGGCTGCTAGCACCGTTTTTTACGCACTAATTCAAGATGTCGAAGCACTAAAAAACTTACCATGTGCCGACTTTATTTGGGAGCAAACAGCCAGCAGCCCAGCATGCACCTGAAGAACCCCAATACGCATATACTTAACGGAACAAGCATATGCTAAAGGAGTAAGCAATTGGGGACGATCACGATAACAAATATAACACAAAAACTCTCGAGTAATTGTAGTACAAATGCATCCTGAGTGGAGCATCAGACAGATCATGAAAAGCATAAAGAAATGTAATCAAGGAAAAACATAGCCAGGTATGCAACATACGAGCATAAACTAATCAAAGAACAACAGATAGGCACGCTAAGTAACACGATAACATGACAAGACATGCAAACACGATTAACAGCAGGCTAGTAATCAGATCAGTGCATAAAACAAGCAAAACAACTATTTACACATGCTGCGGAGGTTGGCAAAAGAAAAGCGGTCAACAGTATTATGCTTTTTCTTCGCTACTAGTAAAACAGAGACACCTTCAGCATGCCACAGCCCAAGAGTACCTTCATCTACACATTTTCCTTACAACATAACATAACAAGGACAGAAATATAGCAAGCTAAGCTCTAGGCAGCTCCACTGATTTGCATAGCTGCTGTTCCCTAAGCTACTATCTACTCCTTGTCCTCCTGCAATGAACAGATTAAGCAGATGTTAGCAACAATATGCTAATTCCATCCACATTGCAGTGTGCACAACCTATTATAATGCATAAATTTTATATACCTCGTTAGCGCCATCCTGCTCATCATCATCCTCAACCTCGGACTTGGACCTGTCGGAGCCATCTCTTTCCTCCTGCTCCTCACCATCAGTTTTGGCCTTCTTGGAGCTAGTGCTCTCCTGATGAAATTAGCACAAAGCACATTATCACCACGGAAAAAATTAAATGCCTAAATGTACAGTACAAGGTCAATATCACGAGATTCACGATGGCGGTAATAATACCTTCTTCTTGTTCGCAGCCTTGCTCTCTTGGCCATCCAGCTTCTTCCCCCCATACTGCGCCTTCTCCTAAACAAGGCACACATTAATCAGTGAAGACTGAACATTTGTCATTCCTTTTACTCAACAGATGCTAAAGTTACTGAACAGTAGAGCCAAACCATGGCTCACGGGGGCAAAGTGGGGATTTTGGTGTTCGCTTTGCTGCTCCCGCGCGAAAAAGAAAAGAGAACACAATTATGTTTTAACTGAAACAGACAGCGATGCCATTTTTGGGTAACAGAAATGGACAGTAATGCCATTTTGGGGTAACGGACGACGGATTGGGAGTTATATTGGCAAGCGTGGACGAACGAGTGGTACTTCGGCAAGTCGCAACAAACATAATGGCACGGAAGCAATTTTCCCTAATATTAACCAGATAGGCACTGCAAATATCAGACAAACCTCATCCGACATAGTGCGCCACTTCTCCCCAGCCGCCTTAGTCACCTAGAAGCAAAACCATCAACCAGCACAACCACATATATATGAGCCATCGAAATGAAACCCTAGAAAAAAACTAGTAGAAGGTTAAGAAGAGACGAGCGTTGACTCACGGCCGCTACGCCCTTGGTGTTAGGGTGCTTCTCCACGTACTGCGGCCTGAACTCAGCCCTACCAACAATTTCAAAGAAAAATCAGAAAGGGGAGACGCGTAGATCTGGAGGCACGAGAGGGGGGGCCGGGGGGGAGGGCTTACAGGAAGGCGAAGAAGGGGGTAAGGCCGCGCTTGGGCTTGCCGCCGCCGCCGGCCTTCTTGCGCTTGCCGGAGGCCTTGAACCTGCAGCGACCCGACCACACGTGCGCGCGACAACGGAAACCAGTTAGTCGTCGCTACCACCGAAACCCACGCACGATTCGCACACGATTAGGAGACGAGAAAGCGTAGGGGCAGGGGACCTACTCGGTGTCGCCGTCGACCTTGGCCTTCATAGTGGCGGGCGGGCGGTAGGCTAGGGCTTTGCGGAGGGTTAGGTTAGGGCGGTGGTGCGGACGGGGGTGGTGGGAGCGGAGGGGACGGGACGCGAAGTGGTTGGCTGGGGAAAGGGCAAGTCGTGTGCGCGTGCGATGGAGAAGAGATCAAGAGAGAAAAGGGGTAAGAGGGGAGCGGAAGCGGAGTGGCCGCGTGGACGGGGGGTTGCAACGCTAGGTGGAAACCTGGGCTTTGGGCCGAAACACTGTGCGATGCGGCCGTGCGGCAGCCGAGTTTTACGGTCCTCCACGCTTCTGCGGCCGAGCTCCGATTCTGAGCGGTCACCGGCGTCGCGTCATGGGCTGATCGAATGCGCCCAGAGGGAACGCGACGCAACAATAAGATTTTTGTTTGAGAGCACCAATGATATACGTTAGAATCACTTTCAATAATATAGAGTAATTAAAGAAAAAAAATTATAGAGTGATTAAAGAAAGAAAAGTATCTTGTCGTTGGCTGCTGTCGCCCCCAACAGCCCCGCGTGTCTCCTCCACCGTCCTACCCCCTCCACCATTACCTGTGACCGGAGACACCGTCGCCACCTCACCGCGTAGCCCTCTAACCCCTTCCCGCCGTAGTGCCCCATCCAACCTAACAGCCACAGTTGCCGCTGCCACCGCCCTCACCCATTGCCCCCACCGTCGGGCTGTCGTCTCCCCCCAATCTCCTATCCTCCTACGCTAGATTTGGCGACGACGCTCCTCCAGGCCGCCGGATCCTACGCACGGCAAGGCCGATGGTGGAGGAGAGTTGAGGGGATGACGTTGACAAGGAGGAAAAGAGAACGAGAGAGTGCGTGGAGAAAGGAGTCAGGTCACATCTCCCTTGTGCGCGTGCGGTTGCGAGAGCGAAGTGAAAGCTGCTTTGAGATTCATACGACTTTAGATCTAACGGCGGTCGTCTATCCCGTCAGAACCCTATACCGTTCCTTAGTATCTCATTTTGTTTACATGCATCGTATTGGGGGAAAGCAAAGCACGAATCAACCATAAAGAACCTGAATCGCATGCAAGCAATGGTGATTCGTTGTCTCAAAAGAACAAAGCAGAAGGACATCAAAGGCTAGTACCAGTAATTTTCAGAGATGGCAAAGAACCAATTTCTTTGGAATTTACAACGGCATAGGGGCATATGCATAAGTTAATTACTGGTGTGCATTGTCATACACCTGCACAACAGATAATCACCAGGAACCATACCACGCTGTACCTGCTCCTGTAGGCTTGCAACTCTGCAGCGCTTTCTGTGTCACGTTTTAGGATACATATGATAAATTTACTCAGTTTTACTATGCACCGCAAAGCCAAAAAGGAAAAGTAAGCAATCTATCTTTGTAGGGATTTCAAAGTTCCTCTCAAATCCTCCTACTGTATCGTCTCCATGCGGAATCGTGTGAGATTCTCCTTCCACGAGCTGCTCTCCAAGTACCTCTCGTAGAAAGTTACCTCACCGTCCAATTTCACCGCTAGAGCAGACATGCTTCGTGTTCCATATCGTGCCTGAAACCAGCAGAGGTAGAATTATGAAACACAAGACAGAAATAGCTAGTGAAATACTGAATATTGTAAATTTACCTGTCCTTTTTCAGTGTCAATGAATATAGAGCTTAGCTTGTATTCCCACTCAGGGTCGTCGCCAGTATCAGGCACTATAGATCTATCAGCCTTGACAGTATCCATCATCAGTTCGTCAACCATCTGCTTTAAAGAGACTTCTCCACCATCATGTGTTGCAAGAAATCTGTTGAAACTCTGTCCTAAGCGTAGCGCCTGTAGGGTGAGATGAATCCCAGGAGTAAAACTTGTCAAAAAATTGCTTGAGTTCAGATAAGTGGAAGAAATTTAGGATGAAACTAATCAGAAAAGTGTCTGGAAATCCCTTGCATTTGCCCATCGCTTCTTTTAGCAGTACATGTGAAATAGTGCATACAACCAGGTTATCACATGATGAAACTAGCATGTGACCTGTAGTGCTACATACTGCATACGCATTCTGAAACCACTAAACCAACTCAAAAAATAAACCTGTGTAATTTAATTGACCACATTACTCACTAAATTAGCTTCAGTGGAAGCAAAGATAACATATATAGATCAGTTATCCAGCTGCGTTAGAATTTCAGATTGTACAGATTAGAACAAACTTGGCATATGACCATATGTTAAGGTCAACTGCAAAGAAAACAAATTCCGTTTTGGAATATGACCATATGTTAAGGCCAATATCATATTATACAAATTCCGTTTTGGAATAATAATTTCTTGGATTGTTGTAACTGAAACTAAGATGAGAAATCATGGATTTTTAATATCCTTAAACAGTTTGAATTCAGGGACAAAGTAACCAAACAATCAGTGATTTTTTTTTTTTGAAATTAGCAGTAGAATAACAAAACAGGTCCAGCCAGCATGCCATCACAAACTGAAAAATGAATGGGCACTTTGTATAAAAGAGAGATGGGAGTGTTAAGCTGTACTGTTTTAGTTTTAAGGTTAGTACAAAAACCATACAAGTATTGTGGCATTAACTTGGACAGGGTACCTGAATCTCAAGTATGGTACAACTTCCATCAGAAAGTTGTAACAAAACAAGGATTAGACTAGAGTGTAGTGGGAGCAAAGAGGAACTCTCCAGAAAGAAAGAAATTACACTCCTAATATTGATGTCCAAGAAGAGTTCCGGTGTTGCTTACCTTTGGCCAAGGGGAGTCAATAGCAGCATTTGAAAGCACATGAAACCCAGGAGAAACTGTTTGAACCACAGGAGCACTTTTGGGTCTATTAGAGATGTAAACCATGGTTCCTAAATGCACATCGATCAATATAAGATTAAAACCATTGTACTCATCTGCTTCCTTTGCAACTTCTGATGCATACTCCAATGGACCTTGCCTGCCCTATATTCAAAACACCATAGCAAAACAAACATAGTCAAGAACAAAACAGGGATTCCTTAAAAACAATAAGCAAGGAGATTTAAAAGGCAAGCTGAAGGGGGCAGACTGCACAAAATGTAGTGTGGCCTTACATATGTAAGCAAGTCAAATGGGCTGCTCACTTGCTAATTCTAGAAGTCACTTAGCAAAAGCAAAACCACCTTCCTTGAATACCAAAGATGAAATGCTGAACCATCAGTGTATGCCAGCCTAACATTCAGGACAACCATGCAATGACATCTTAACAAATGATCTTGTGTACACATACAAATTACGGTACGATTTTGCTTGTGGGCACACAAGATGTGTTCATTCCATTGCAGCAAATGCCAAGCACTATCACACAGTACTCTAAGCTTGGCATATTACAAGATACAAGGCATTGCATTGAGTTCCATGCCACCGACTGGAAAATACTGAATTGATAAGGTCGCACCTGGAGGAACCTGACGGGTAGCTCCCCTCTGGACTTCACCCCGACCCGGGGGCTGGGCTCCCGGACGTTGGTCAGGAAGGCCAGCTTCCCATCCCTCGTGCACCCCAACCACGTGCCCCCGCTGAGCTCATCCCTGCCTCCCAGGATCTCCTTGCCCTTCTCCCCGCCGGCCGCCCACCACTGCGCCGGCAGCGTCGGCCTTCGCACAATTCGCGCGTGCACGGCTCAGATGATAGAGAGAGATGGTAAGACGAGGTGGGAGTGGATCTGTGCGGGGCGGGGACGCGCACCTGGAGTGATACTCGTCGCGGTTGAAGAGGATGAGCAGGCCGTACGCCGGGTGGGACTGCCACGCCCACGCCGCGATGCACATGGCCAGTCGGGGCTCGAATCGGTGAAGGCGAAAAGAGATCGAAAGCTCGTCAAAACTCCCGTGTGCACGGTGACGGCTGCACCCGCCTGGGCGCCGGTGGGCTGAGCAGTAACCACGACGAGGGCGGAGACGGCGAGCTGGTGTAATTGCGGAAAGATCCCTGCAAAAGTGCGCCTATGTCTAGTGGGGAGACGGGGTACCGGCTTGCAAAAGCAGGTATATTTCCAGAAGGCCTCTGCAAACGTACGAATATTCCACCTGCAACAGATCTAACCGTCCGCAGGCTAGGGGTGCAATCGTACAACATACGGGCGAAAATTGTTCATCCAATATCATATTTCACATTTTTCTCATAATCAGAACCCGGCACGAATAGTACCGGCTATAAATACAAAGGTAGATATTCTTAATTACGAATACAGAGCGAATACATGTCACATCAAATACAAATAATTTCGGTCACTAATATTTAGCCGAATATTATCCGAAAACATAAACCGTATGTACCGCACATGTAAAAATCAATCGATTGTAGATGATGTGAAAAAATGTAACTACATCACCAGTTCAACAAGAAAATTTAACTTATAGACATAGCCAAGAGATATCATATTACAAAGGATGTTCAAAATGTAACTACATTAGTAGTTCAACAAGCATTTAAGGGTTGCTAGAGTTTGGCTACAAAAGAGTTATTGAAGAATATTGTAACATCCCAATTTTTGGGGTTTTCAAAAATGTTATTTTCTAAATAGCTTTATAGGATTTTTTGATTTTTTTTGTAATTAATTAAAGCTTAATTAGAATTTTTCCTAAATCAAAATAATTTGATCTGATTAATTTACACTTCAATATCAAGTTGAAATTATTTTATTTTAGTTTCAAATATTCAATTATGTCTTTATAAATTTTATTGGATTTTTTTAGTTTGTTTGGTATTTTGGAGCTTATTTGAATTCTTAACAATTTCTTTAACTCAAACATCCTTTCTTTTCTTCTTTCCTGTGGGCTAGATTTTTCTCAGTCCATTTCCCTCCCTCTTATCCCACCTAGCCCACCTTTCTTCTCCTCTCACCATTTCTCTTAGGTCGGCCTAAATATCCGGATAGCTTTGACAAAATTCCCAAATAGCTCCGAATCCGACAGATTCCACTATCCCAAATCCGTTTTTCGTATCTAACAAAAACTATATGGATCCGACAAGAATCTTATATATCTAGTTTCACACTCCAAATTTGCTCCAAACTAGTTCAATTGGTCAGAAAGTTTCCAATCCAATTTCACCCCTACCGCTGGCTAATGAACGGCCTAGACTAATAATGATCGAGTAGAAACATCGCGATCCATTTTGGATTTCAAATCAATGGCTTGGATCCTTTCCACGGAAAGGCTAGTATATTTTCATAAGGAATAAGTTCACTTTACCCCCTGAACCCTTACGAAAGTATGAAAATCAACCCACAACTACAAAAACCAAATGTTTGACACCCTCGAACATTTAATACCATTCAATTTACCCTCTAAGATCAAAACAAACATGGTTTCGCTGATGTGATATCTACATTAGTATCCATGTCACCAAAATTCGCCACCTCATTAGCCAAATCACTTCCTCCCTCTTTCTCCATCTCCCTTCTCACCATGGAAGCAACTCAGTGTCGATGAGGATGGGTCAGCGGCACTCATACCTTATTTTTCCTCCTTTTCCCTCCCCATCTTTTTCTTCCTCCACGGGCCCTTGACCCTGCCTTCCCTCCCTTGTTCCTGCCCCTATGTCCATGCCCTTTCCTCTGTCATCTTTCCTTTTCCCCTCTCCAGCGCACCGGTAGTGGAGGGGAGGAGGTCGTTGGCTCCATCATTGTCTTTGTCGCCGGCTTTGGTCATGTTCCTCATCATAGTGTGGCCTGATCTAGGCCCACCAATAGTGAAGGAGGTGAGAGAAGGGCGTCGGTGGTAGAGGAGAGAGGGTTGCATGCTCTGTACCTCGTCTTCATTGTCGACCTGAGCGTCATTGGTGCACCCAAACCTAGGCCTGTTGTGCCCAAATCTGGGCCTGTCATCGGTGGAGGAGGAGGTGACCACCACCAAATCTAGTGACCAGCTGTTAAGGCCACGGATATGATCTTCTTCCTTTTGTCCGGACGCTGACTCTGTACGCCTTCTTCCTCGTGATCGGTGGTGATTGATTTGGCACTCCTTCTTGCCACCGCCATTCGTCGCCGTCAAACCCAACCTCGTCACCTCCGTCAAACACGAGCTAGCCATCGCCAGATCTGACCCCGCCACTGCCCGATCGAGAGCGAGAGAAAGAGGAGAGAAAGACGTTGATCGGGAGTGAGAGAGATGAGGAAGGGGAATAAGAGGGAGATGAGACTAATTGGCGGGCCACCATGGTGATCATGCTGATAGGGTTGCCATTTCACCCAAAAATGCTCATATATGTCAAAATTGTTTCCATGTTGGCGTCAAGTAGGTGCCACCTTGGCGTAAATCGATCTAGAGAGTAAAATAAACGATATTGATAGTTGAGGAGGTGAAACATCCAGTTTTACACTTTTAGGTTAAAAAGTTAGATAATCTTAGGTCCTACTCGTATTGACTTATAAAAGCTGCTTTTATACCGTAAATGGTTTTTCTACAGTATCTAGTTTTCAAACGTAATGTCTTTTTAAGACGGGGTCTACTAATCGAGTATAGTATATACTATAGTGATTTCATTTATACCAGCCAAAATCGTACATGAGTATCTCTTTATAAGTTTTTTCTATAAGTTATTACATTCATAAGACAAAGTCAAAAGACAATATGAACAGGCCTTTGGAAGTTCAAGGTAGAGTAGACCTGTTCCTTTTCACAATGGCCCTTGAAAAAGTTCGAATGTTCCTCTTGCACTAGATCTAACCGTCCACCAACTGATGAAAGGGTCAGATTAGGATCGCAAATGAGCATCGAGATCCGTTATATATTTTGAAATAACGATTTGGACCTCTTGTGCGGAAAGGCTAGTATATTGTTAGAAACGCCCCTGAAGAAATACGAATATTCTGTCCATCAGCTAATGAACGGGCCAGACACCATTCCGATGCCGATGACCTCAGCGCGCCAGCCCCGACGACGCCATCGCCTCTCCTCCGTCGCCGATTCGCCGGCTCCTCGGCGTCGGCGGTCCACTTCCTCATCTGCTGCCTCGCCGTCTGCCGCGAACTACGTCACCACTGCTAGATGCGCCCCTACGACAGCGCCGCTAGTACCTTCGTTTCAATAGTAACCTCCCGATGGCGCGCGAGGCCATGCGCCGTAAAGTCGCAGCCTTCGCCGAGGCGGGGAGGCTGCCGACATGGTCCTAGATATTCGTTGCCACGGGCTGCTGCTTGGCGTGGAGACCACGAACTGGATGCTCAAGGTCGGGCTGGAGTAGGGGAGATTCCGTACGCGCGCATGGTGTTCGACGGAATCTCAGAGCGCGGCGCGCCCTAGCGCACGCAGCTTACTGGATCTGGTAGTGGAGAGAAGACAAGTGCTAGATTTTTTGTGGTGACTATTGCAGGAGGGAAAGGACAAGAATTGCTGTGACGATCTTGGATAGATCGGACAAATGGCCACAGACTACACAGCGAAAGTACTACTGAGAAAGTTGAGTGCCATGAGCATTGAGAGCCTGAGACATTGAAGCGAAGACAATGAATCAAGGCTGAAAACAGTTGTTAGACGATGTAGAGCACTCAATAAACTCAAGAAATCTCCCGACGGACCATTTGATTGTGCTGGCCTTCCGGGTCAGATTTCTCCTCTAATAGCTAATGCCATGGAACATGATCGGTTGTCCAACGTATACAACTCACAAAATTCTGGAAGTGTATACATATCTCCATGTGTTTTTTATGTCAAGACAGCTAGCTGGCTCGCTGAACGGAAATAAAATCGCCGAGTTTGTGAATTGCATCGCCAGAAATCATGCTGTCGAAATCGCGGATGAGCGGCATGATTCTAAAGTTGCCTTTTAGGTGCTAACTTGGTTTCTATGTTTTCAGGGTCTTCAGTGAAATGATTTCCAAAATATGCTACAAGCCTATGATTACAGGTATGGATTGTCGCAACGCATAGACAAAACCCATATGGTCGTCAAGGAAAACAAGCTACCTTAGGTAAGTTCCTGGTACAAGCGTTTTTTTTTTTGAAGCGTGATAGTTTCCAACTGTGTATGCTCGTAGATTTATCATTTCAGTAGCCTGTATGATGTTTATCTAACAAAACATCGCAACGCCTATTTATATATTCAGGTAATGCATGGTAAGTTGGTAATCAAGGAGTTTTAACAGTTGTTAATAAATTTAGATGTTTCGTGTTTTGCATTTTGCATTTTTTTATTTAACTGGTTCCTTTTTATATATACAGGTGGATATTCACATGGAACACGCTTGCCCAAGGAGCTTTTCTCAATTCGCTGCAAAATTTTGCCCTATCTGCTGGGCTGCTGTATCAAGAAAACTAAGGGGATAGCCCTGTTTGCTGTTCTTCTTGCCCTGGTTCTTGGTTTGGATCTGAGAGGGAGAGGGAGAGGGAGGAGTACTAACCGTCTGTCGCATTGGAGGAGGATCCGGCCATCGCTGGTTCGTTGGTGAGATCTGCGCGCGCGCAGCGACGGTCGGGAAGAAGGCCGTGACGGCGCGGCGGTCCGGCGGCGGCGGTGGCGGCGGTGGTGCTTCCGCCGCTCACCGCGCTCCCTCCGGATCGGTTAGGGTTTGTTGGGTGGAGTTGCGGCTCGCACAACCTCGTGCCGAGTGCCGCCGCCTCCATCCTCTTTATATAGCCTTGATGCGGCAGGGCCCACTAGCCATATGGTGGCGCCCCGATCGAATGCGGATCAAGGCCCGATTAGCCGTTGGGCTAATCGGCGGTGGAGATCAATCTAACATTCTCCCCCTTGATCTCATCTATGCTTTAACTTTAATTACTTTTGACTTTACTCATTCCATTACAGATTGGTGCATAGAACATATCTTATCGTCACGGTCAAACGCCGATAGATTTAACAGCTACAATACACCTCTCTGTTCTGAAACAGTTACTTTAATCTTTTGGGCCATCTTTTAGTCCAGGAATCTTAGGCTTTCCCTTAAACCCATGCCGGCTACATGTTCTCTGAACACGTTGGGTGGTAAGCCTTTAGTAAGCGGATCCGCTAACATCTTTGCGGTACTTATGTGCTCAAGACTTATAATTTGATCCCGAACTTTATCTTTCACAACATAGTACTTTATGTCAATGTGTTTGGCAGCACCACTTGACTTATTGTTGTGGGCATACGTTACTGCGGGTTCATTATCGCAGTACAATTTAAGTGGTCTATTGATGTCGTCAACCACTTTTAAACCGGGTATGAACTTCTTAAGCCAGTTCACCTGCCCCGTAGCCTCATAACACGCTACAAACTCGGCATACATTGTGGACGATGTAGTGACGGTTTGCTTTGAGCTTTTCCACGATATAGCTCCTCTGCGAGTGAATACATATTCGGATGTAGACTTTCTATCATCTCCCGCAAAATCAGAATCTGTATACCCCACTATATGGAGTAAATCTGATCTTCTGTATGTCATTATGAGGCCTTTTGTTCCTTGCAAATAACGCAAGACTTTCTTTACCAATTTCCAATGCTCTATTCCAGATTGCTCGAATCGCCAAGTAACCCAGTAACAAACGCTAAGTCGTATGTGTACACACTTGAGCATCTTGTAAGCTTCCGATAGTGAAGCATATGGAACCGATTTCATTTGATCGAGCTCAGTCTTGGTTCTGGGGCATTGAAAATCCCCATATCACATCGCCCTTGACTATAGGTGCAGGTGAAGGACTACTTTTATGCATACCAAATTTCTTTAAGACTTTCTCTATGTATGCCTTTTGTGATAGTCCCAATGTTCCTTTGTCTCTATCCCGGTGAATTTCGATCCCTAGAACGAACGAAGCTTCGCCAAGATCTTTCATATCAAAGTTTGAGGACAAAAACTTCTTTGTCTCGATGCATGATATCACTACTAGCTAGTAGGATATCATCCACATCTGTGATTAGGAAGATAAACTTCCCATCTTTAAACTTTGCATAAACACCGTTGTCCTCTACATTTTCTTTAAACCCAAATTTTCTTATTGTACTGTCAAACTTCAAGTACCATTGTCTTGAAGCTTGCTTTAACCCATAAATCGATTTCTTTAGGCGGCATCCCATTCTTTCATTTCCTTCCACGACAAAACCATTCGGTTGTGCCATGTAAACATTTTCCTCCAAATCCCCATTAAGAAATGCCGTCTTTACATCCATCTGATGTAACTCTAAATCATAATGTGCTACTAATGCCATTATGATTCTGAAGGAGTCTTTACATGAGACTGGAGAAAAGGTCTCATTGTAATCAATTCCTTCTCTTTGCGTAAAGCCTTTTGCCACAAGTCGCGCTTTGTATCTTTCTATATTCTCTTGGGAGTCAAGTTTTGTCTTGTAGACCCATTTACAGCCTACTGTTTTGGCTCCTTTAGGAATAATTTCCAAGTCCCAGACTTTATTAGTCTTCATGGACCTCATTTCCTCTTCCATGGCCTCAAGCCATTTTGAGGAATTTTCGCTTCTCATGGCTTCTTCAAATGAGGTTGGATCATCCTCCATTTGAAATTCCTCTGTATGATAAATCTGATAATCATCAGAGATAGCTGATCTTCTTACTCTTTGAGACCTCCTCGGGGCCTCCACATTTGGTACATCTTCTGTTTGGGGCTGCTGTTGCTCCCCCTCATCTGTGGCAATGGGTTCTCAGGATCTGAAGAACAGTTCCTCATTCTCATTTATTGTTGCCACGGAGGAACAATAACAGTCTTGGCACCACGTTGTCTTGCACCATCGGTGCAATGGCGGCAGTGCTGCGCGAAGAATGGCTCTTGAATCATCGGAGTGGGCGCATACGCCCGCTTCTCTTCAAGGTCAATCCCTCGAGTTACCGTGCTTCCCCTCATCATTTCATCCTCTAAGAAGACAGCGTGTCTCGTTTCTACAAACTTTGTATATCGATGCCGACGAGAAACGAAACCTTTTGACTTTTCAGTAGCCAATGAAATGGCGACTTCATTTTGGGATCAAGCTTCCCAAGATTTGGGTTAAATACTTTAGCCTCAAGAGACTCCCACACACGTAAGTGGTGTAGTGAGGAACTCTTCTCATCCACAACTCGTGCACGGTGTTTTGGGCACCGATTTACTAGGTACTCTGTTGAGAATATGAATGGCGGTTTTAATGCCTCCATCCATAAACTCAATGGCAGTGTGGAGTAGCTCATCATACTTCGCACCATATCCATCGAGTGCAGTTGCTTCTTTCAGCTACTCCATTTTGCTTTGAGGTTCGCCTGTAGAATCTTTGGGCCACTATACCATTTTCTGTAGAAACCTTGCAAAGGTCCAGAACTTGTCCATATGGGGTATGTCGACCGTAGTACTCCCCACGATCGATCGGACTATCTTAATCTTTAAATCATGTTGGTTTTCAACTTCAGCCTTAAATATCTTGAATTTATCCAAGGCTTTATTTCTTTCTTTGATTGGATAAATATATCCGTAACGGGAGTAATCATCCGTGAATGTTATGAACGAGTCATATCCATCCACACTTTTCACAGGAAAAGGACCACAAATATCTGTGTGAATAATTTGCAGAACTCCTGTGCTTCTTTTGGCGTCTTTCTTAATTTTCTTTACATATTTTCCTTTAATGCATTCTCTGCATTGTTCTAAGTCTGAGAACTCTAATGGAGGAAGAATATCATTCTTAACTAGTCTTTCTATTCTCCCCCTCGAAATATGGCCTAAACGACAGTGCCATAATTTCGACGACGCATCTAGAGTTCTCTTTCGTTTTCTGTTTGCATTCGTAGACGAGGATCCATTTACTTTCTCGCACGCAACGTTCCCATTATCGCATACGACATTCACATCATCACATAATGATAATAAATAAAGCTCGTCTTGTTTGATGGCAAGACCAATGCATTTATTATTAAACATTATTTCACACTTGCCATTTCCAAAATGACAATCATAACCATCATTGTCCAAATTTGAAACACTAATCAAATTCCTCTGTAAAGAGGGTACAAAAAGGACATCTCTAAGTAAAAGCTTTGAACCATTAGCTAACTCTAATGAAAGATCGCCAACGGCTTCAACTTCAGCTTGGACTCCATTTACAACTTTAATGCATCTTTCGTTTCTTTGCGTAGTCCTCGTCGAAAGGAATCCCTGTAAGGAATTAGCAACATGAACAGTTGCTCCTGAGTCAATCCACCAAGTGGATTTCGAATATTGCACATACAGGCATTCATTTATAAAGGTAATAATGTTCTCACCTTTCTTTGCCATTATCATCTTTAAATAATCGGACAGTTCTTCTTGTAGTGTCCTGTCTTCTTGCATGAAGACACGATCTTTGTCTCAAAGAAACTTATTCTGTTGAGGCCGATGGATGAGGTTTTCCCTTGTTCTTTGAGAAGGAGTGATTGTTGAAGTTCCTTTTCTTGTTATCCTTCACATAGTTGATAGAACCACCATGTGAGGATTTAATTCTTTCCTCCTCTTGCACACACATAGCTATGCACTTTTCCAAGTCCCATTTCTGGGCTGCATATTGTAGTTGACAACAAAGGTGTCAAACTCTTTTGGCAAGGAAGCAAAAATTAAATGAATAAGGAACTCATCCTTGAGAGCCAAATCCATTGGTTTAAGCTTGGATGCCATGTTACTCATCCTCGGTATGTGCTCTCTTATGCCATCGCCACCACCAGTACCTTTCTATCACAAGTCGTTTGATCACCGTGTAGCATAAGTCTTTGAAGAGCCAGTAAACTGACTCTTTATTCTCTCAAGGTACTCTGTGACAGTGTCACACTCTGCAATTGAGCCCACAATTGCAGGCTCAATTGTGTTCTTTATCACAGCCATACACTTCTTGTTGGTCATGGTCCATTTCTTATGATCAAGATCATAAGACATCATGTAAGGAGCATGATCCTCTGTCTTTTCCGCCAAGCAAGATCATCCTCATTTGGATCCTCACCGGTGCCATAGGCTCGGTGGGACGTCTTGTAGTGAGGACCCACCCACCTCGGCCAAGATAAACGCTAAGTCTATCTTTTCTTCCACTCTCCATAATTATCTCCTTTAAGAGTGGGGATCTCTCTGATACAACTCATCAAGTTGTATCCTCTTGAAAATTTAGTTCAAATAAAGTGAGAACGTAACATCAAAAATTATATGCTTTATTTTCAACGTTGGTCAAAAATACAACATACAAATAAATCAATTTCATTTATACATTAAATCTACATCACCGTTGGGCAGAAATAGAAATAATGCATAAAAACATCCATTAAAATTATAATATTGTTATTATCAACGTTGGTCAGAAAATAACAATATCATAATTCACAACAATGCTCAAAAATTAAATTCTCACGTTGGTTCGAATTTAATTTAAAGAGTAATCACAATTTAACTTTTGCAGCGGAAACATCAATTAAAAAATTATATCTGTTTTTCCAAAATTAAATTCTCCCGTTGGTTCGAATTTAATAATAAAAATTAAATCTTTTCTTTTAGATATATATATATCTAAAAGTACGCATACCATGAAGCAATAATCCATGTATATATATATGCACATATGTATATATATATACCTAGAAGAATACAGGAAAAGTATTAATACATGTACATGTCCATTTGACCAGTCAAAGCATGTCTCTTCCCAAAACAAAATATCTTGCCATCAAGGGGCGCCGGCGGCGGCGGCCACCAGCAGGGCGGCCCGAGCGGGCAAGTAATTTTTTTTTTGTTTGCTTTTTCCGATCTCCGATCTGAGACTTCTTTGCCCGCTCTGATACCAATGTTTGCTGTTCTTCTTGCCCTGGTTCTTGGTTTGGATCTGAGAGGGAGAGGGAGAGGGAGGAGTACTAACCGTCTGTCGCATTGGAGGAGGATCCGGCCATCGCTGGTTCGTTGGTGAGGTCTGCGCACGGGCAGCGACGGTCGGGGAAGAAGGCCGGTGACGGCGGTGGCGGTCCGGCGACGGTGACGGCGGTGGTGCTTCCCGTCGCTCACTGCGCTCCCTCCAGATCGGTTAGGGTTTGTTGGGTGGAGTTGCGGCTCCGTACAACCTCGTGCCGAGTGCCGCCGGCCTCCACCCCTCTTTATATAGCGCAATGCGACAGGCCCACCACCATATGGTGGGCGCCCGATCGTATGCGGATCAAGGCCCGATTAGCCGTTGGGCTAATCGGCGGTGGAGATCAATCTAACAAGCCCCACCTGGGACAAAGTCGGTTCTGGATGGGTTGCAGAGGGTGAACCCATTTCTCTGCATGATCACCTGAACTGCTGAACCTAAAAAACCTTGCCCATCTACCATGAGTCCAAAACAACGTCTAGAGCCGACATACTTCCTCACAAAAACCAGAAGCACTCCTCAATCCTCAGATGAAAAGGAGCCTGAAGGACATTCCAGCATAACTCAGTCTGCGTCATACTCCCCTGCTGCTCATCTGCTCTCCGAATTATGGACAGTTCTGTTGATGCAAGATCGACTATTAATGGGAACAGCAACATCTGTCTGGGGTGGTGATCATGCTAAAACCCAGAATCCCTTTCAGCTTCTTCAGAACCTAAAAATCCATCTAGAGATGATTCATGATTGGCCGTAACATGGCTGCCAATGCTAACAAGATTCAACGTCTTGCCAAGGTGGGCAGGCCGATGCATCCTCCAATATTGTCAAGGCATCCTAGATGGCTTAGGGCATCTGTAGTGTATAGAAATAGGGGGTCATAAGCCACCTTAAGATCGACCTTATACATTACAGATTTGACCTTAAGCAGGCCATAAGCAGAAAAAACTTAAGATCAGTCCTCAAGCTTAAGACCTGACCACAAGCATTAAAATACAATTTTCTTTTGAATCCTGTTGTTCTCTCAACTCCCCACCAGCCAACTACCAACTACCACATTCAACAGCAGCCACACTATCCCTCCAACTACCACATTCAACACCAGCAAACGTATCCCCCCAACTACTACATTCAACATCAGCAGCCGTATCCAACATTCAACAGCAAGAGCAGCAGCCGTATCCACAACATTTAACAGCAGCAGCAGCAGCCGTATCCAACATTCAACAGCAACAACAGTAGCCATATCCAATATTAACAGCAGCAACAGCCGTATCCAACATTAATAGCAGCAGCAGCCATTTTCTAACTGTTGAGCTCCTCCTTACCCGTGTAGCTCCTCATCTTTCACCTGTATATAAACCAAAGAAGAGAGGGAGGTTAGAACCACAGCGAAATGGATCATTCAGGCAAAAGTTTCACTTGATTGATGCAAGAGCCTCCAAGTCCAATCTCAGAACATCCACATTTTGCTCAATTTCAGTTTGGCCAAAACATTCCACCATCCCGATTTTCTCAAAACATCCCACCAACTCAGTTTATTCAAAGCATCCCACCATTCCAGTTTACTCAAAACATTCCACCCTCTCAGTTCATGCCAAACATCAATCCTTATAGTATCCCAGGCAACTTTCAACAATATGGTTCACCA
Organism: Melocanna baccifera; assembly: GCA_036346265.1. Classification (NCBI taxonomy): domain Eukaryota; kingdom Viridiplantae; phylum Streptophyta; class Magnoliopsida; order Poales; family Poaceae; genus Melocanna; species Melocanna baccifera. The sequence goes on from CM070685.1 coordinate 7,477,597, forward strand.
AGTTTTTAGAGTGTACAACATCAAGGAAGGTCTTTGCACTCAGCTGCAAACTTTGAAGCTGCAGCCAGTGGTTCGCCACCCATGGCTCAAGGTTCTCCTTTGTTCGGAGCAATCATGAACACATCTGGATCAGAGACAGGAATACAGCGAAGAGAAGAAATTGAGATCCAAGATTCAAGTGGTAGCAGCCCTGATGAAGGCAACAGAGGAAAGAAAAGGCAGCAAACAACAATCTTATAATTTGGAAGATGACCAGTTTAATGAAACTATTGCAAGAAGATCTGCTGCATTGGAAAAATTGGCTGAAGCACAAAAAGAAAAGGCAAAGAATGCCAAGCTAAACACATACTTAAATTTGATGGAAAAAGATACATCACATTATGATGAGGACATGCTCAGGAGGCATCGACAACTCCTAGATGTGTTATTCAAGGAATTATTTCCTCAATCTGATGTTTAGGCTTATATGTCTTTGTATTTGGTGTGATGTCTATGTAGCAAGTGGATAGTTTAGTTGTAATTCGTGGCAAGTCAAGAGTAGCAATAGCTCTGCCATTTTATGAACTAAAAGAGGGCAACCCCTTGATCTCATCTTATGAACTAAAAGCTCTGAGTTACAGAAACATTAAATACATGCAAAAGAGCTGTTGGGAAACATTAAATACATGCAAAAGAGCTGTTGGGAAACATTAAATACATGCAAAAGAGCTGTTGGGAAACATTAAATACATGCAAAAGAGCTGTTGGGAAATAGCTGAGTTACAGAAACATTTCATACATGCAAAACATTAAAAGCTCTGTTGGAGAGCAACACCTATAAATAGAGAAAGCACACACACAATGCATCCATTCATCTGTGTTTAGCACTTTCGCTTTCAAAGAGAGAAAGTAGGCCATAGAGAGAACATGTCTGAAGAGTCACAAGACCAGTCTGAGCATTCAGGTTCCTCCATCAATAGTGATGACTTACTTGAAGATCTTATTTGGGAAGAGATTAATGATCCACTTGAGGCCAAGACTGAAGCTAAAATTGAAGCTCGACTTCTAGGCCAACAAGCTGCAAACACTAGCCAGTCGAGGATTCACTCACGGAGGTACGTGCATAGAGATCGTGAAGGTGCCAATGACAGATTGGTTGCTTACTATTTTTGTGAGAATCCATTGTACACTGAATATCAGTTCCAACGAAGGTACCGGATGAGAAATACCGGATGAGAAAGCATCTTTTTCTAAAGATTGTTGAAGCCCTTTCTGATTGGTCTCCATATTTTCGTCAACGGAGAGATGCATTTGGCAAGAAAGGGGTTTTCACCTCTACAAAAATGCACCGTTGCCATAGGCATGTTGGCCTATGGCTTTCCCGCTGATGTTATGGATGAAACTCTCCAAATGAGTGAAACCACAGCCCAACAGTGCCTAATTAAATTTGTTAAGGGTGTGCGAGAAATTTTTGGTCAGCAATATCTATGTAGGCCAACTAATGAGGTATTGAACGCTTGTTACACATAGGAGAGGCAAGAGGGTTCCCAGGAATGCTAGGGAGTTTGGACTACATGCATTGGCATTGGCAAAACTGTCCAGTAGCATGGAAGGGGCAATATACTAGAGGTGATCAAAAAGTGCCTACTATAATGCTTGAAGCTGTTGCATTGGCAGATCGATGGATATGGCATGCCTTTTATGCCTTTTTTGGTGCAGCTGGTTCGAATAATGATATAAATGTTTTGAACCAATCACCATTATTCACACAAGTCCTACAAGGAAGGGCTCTAGAGGTAAAGTTCACAGTTAATGGCACAGAATACAATATGGGCTATTATCTTGGAGATGGTATTTATCCAGAGTGGGCAACATTTGTTGAATCAATCTCTATGCCTCAGTCTATGAAGCATAAATTATTTGCGCAAAAGCAAGAGTCGGCAAGGAAAGATGTAGAATGTGCATTTGGGATTCTACATAAACGATGGGCTATTATACGTGAACCAGCACGTCTTTGGGAGCAAGAAGACCTTGCTGATATTATGTATGCATGTATTATTTTGCACAATATGATAGTTGAGGATGAGAGAGATAACTATCAGCTAAGATTAGATGAGACTTATGATGAGGGGAGATCTTCGACGCCCATAGTAGGACTTGGAAATGGACCAATTCATGGATTTTCTAGGGTACTTGAAATTAACGCAGATATTCATAATTCTGCATTGCACCACCAGTTGAAGGCAGACTTAATAGAGCATATATGGAACCGGTTCGGTCATGAAACTTGAGTTTAGTAAGTCTTGTATTCCATTCAACTTCTGTACTGTAACTTAACCAATATCATTTTACTAGTTTATCCATTGCATTTTAATTAGTGTATTCAGTTAATCTCCAACATCTTGAATGCACAAATACTGAAAGAGCAAGTATTGCACTCTACAACCACACAAGCACAATAATTTTTTTGCAACAACAATGAATGCACAAGTACTAACTCCAGTAATTAACTACCAAACAAGCATGGGAGCACGGTGGGATAAAACAAATCCTCACCTTCTCGAGCTTCAGGCGGCGCAGTTGTAGCTTCTGGACTGGAGCACATTGCCCAGCCCTGGAGCGCGGTTTCATGGCCTCGGAGAGCCAGAGAAGCTACCGGATGCGTACTTCTTCACCGTGGCCTCGGAGAGCAAGATCGGCCACCTGAACGCGTACATCTTCACCGCGCCGATGTACTCTGGTTGCAGCTGCACCTCTTGCTCCTGGACGGGGATTGCTCGTAGGCGCTGGTCCTCCCCTTATTCCCTGCTGCCACGGGCGGCGGCGATGGGAACGGAGGCGGAAGGCACGAGGATTGAGACGAGAAGGGCCTGATCCGGTGCCAACGGACACCGAAGGGTCAGATCCGGTGCCAGCGGCCGCGGAATCGCGGCGGCGCGCGGGGGGCGGGAACGGGCGGCGCGATGGGAGCGGAGGCGGAAGGGTTCGGAGCAAATGGGGAAATTTCACAAGAGACGCGGGCGTCGAGCACGAGAGATATTTTCTAATCTGCCGAGTGGGACCTCGTTTTGAGCCGAGCGGTCCTCAAACATAACGAGTCGCTCTTAAGAATTTGGTGAGACCCATCTTAAGATCTACTGTGATATATACACTGCAGATGCTCTAAGGGCATCTGTAGTGTATATATGTTAGAGCTTCACTCATCAGAAGAAGACCAATTGAGAATTTGATGGGTTGGATGGGACCATGCATCACAAAACCGCCCCTCCTGAGTCCTGAATTGACTGTTGGAATTCAGACTCCAGTCCTCCAAACCTGGCTTCAGGTATACTGGTTGATTTTTCTTGATTCGCAGAAGCAGAAAGAGACGTCCCTTAGCCTTGCAAGTATATGAAGCATATTGTTCCATCCAATGCTAGCATGTATGTACGAGTCCGTGACATGGATGATGGAATTTACACGGATTTGAAGTGAGGATATGGTTGTAAGAGTGCCAGAAGCGAGAACACCGAAATGGTTTGCACTTTCGGTGTACCGGAAAAGTTGTAATCGTACTTGACACTACAGATCAACTATTGTATTGCTATAGATTGTAAAGGTGCAAATACTGAGCTAGGCTGTTGCAATGTGCGCTCACCTGTCTACATACTGTGCTACAGAAGCAATTCTGAATCAAAATGCCCATCTGCTTTCAAATTTTCTCCAAGATGTGACTCTTCATCTATGGTTCTTGCTCCATTTGGCCTTGTCCAGAGACAAAGGGAGGAGGGTCTGGCTTGTCCCGTTCCATACACCTTTGCGGCCGTCCGGTCGGTGGCGTCACTCACTGCCACAGGACTGCAAGTTTGTTGCTCTCACGAAAGGCGATCGAGTAATCATACAGGCGCCGGCGCAGAAGCAGTGAAGCAAGAGGACAAACAAATCCAACCAAGTCTCTCACTCCTCACGCTATTTGGCCACCCCGCTCGTGGATGCCACGCTGGTGAGTGCCATTTGCACGCTCTCCCCGCGTTCTCTCTTGCAGGTCTCATGCGCTTTATGCTCTCACTCGTCTCCGCCGCCTACGATGATATGATCCATTGGTACCAGTACACATCATTGTACAGGTGATCGGCCCCAGTTTTCGCTTGAGACCGAGCAAGCATTCGTCCAGACGGCAGAAGAGAACAGGAGGCTGCCGAGGGGGCGTGACTGGCTGCGACACAAGGCATGCATGCATGTGGATTCAACCAAAAAAACACACAGGATCGATAGGAAAAAGAACAGCGCCTGTGTAATCTGCATTGCCTTTTCTCCCTGAATCACGATGGGCCTCTCTTTTATATATGCATCGATGATCGATCTGCATGGTTCTACTCCTTTTTGGACTTGCTCTGGCGTGCCAGCAAGCGAGACGAGAACACGGCCGGTAATATAACCCGGAAAAGCCACGGATGATCAACGTGAAGGTTGCGAGCAACCTTCCCTTCCTGGTTTGAATATCTGGTCCTAGTGCCGACGAGTGTTGCACAGTGTGAATCTGTGATCACAAAGACACAAAAGGAACACAATTAACTTGGTTTAAAAAACAGCTGCTAGTTGCCTTCTCCCGCAGCTTTGCTGCTGTCCCTGTTTCGTGAGCTTGTTTTTTTCTTCCTTTATTTCTCTCTAGTTGTCTTCTGTTGTAACCACTCCCCTTTACCCCTATACTATGCACTGTGATTATTCTCATTTCTTCTTCTTAATATAATGACATACAAACTTTTGCATGTTCTAAAAAAAAACTGCACATTTGTACCTAGGACAAAAACTGCAACATAGATATACATCTATCCATTTAATTTTCTCCCTCTCACGAATAGTCCTACTGTCTGTACGCATCACGTGTGTATAGCCCAAAAAAATGCAAATTTTTATTACTGCACATTTGTACCGAGGAAAAAATAGCAGGATACGTATACATCTGTCCATTTAATTTTCTCCCTCTCACGAGTAGTCCTACTGCATACACGCATCGCGTCACTACAGCCCAAAAAATTGCAGGTTTTTATTACTACACATTCGTACCAAGGAATTCCATTGCATAGCATTGTTGTAAGCTTCCAAAAATCCAAATGCCAACTACTGTAGAAGACTACAAGTATAGCATCACGCCAAGCCCACCATCCTCTTTGTCGCTGCCTACTTCATTCGCCGACGCACACCGGCGGATTCTCGCCACTGACGCAGCAATAACAACCCCCCAAGTCCCCCAACCAATCTCTCTCCGCTCCCCCAAATCCTTCCATGGACGCCGCCGCTGCCTCCACCCTCTCCGCGCTCGCAGTCTTCGCGAGCACCGTTGACCACGGTCGCGCCACGGCTCTTGACGCTTTTTTTTCACTGTCTTCTCCTTCCGGCGCGCACGACGTGTATGACGTGCTGTTTTTCTTGCGTCTCTTTTGTGCATGCAGGTTCCGTGAGGAGCGTGCACGGGTACAAGGTCGTTGGGAGGGGAGGGAGAGGCGGGTGGGAGAAGTGGGTGGAGAGGGAGTTCGTCCTCTCCCCCTCGTCGTGCCGGGAGGCTCCGACCCCCATCGCCGCGCCGCGGATTCTGCCGGCGGAGTGGCGCGGCCGGCCGGTGTACCGCGAGGGCCAGATGGTGGGCGCCTGGCGCTGCATTCTGGCGTTCGATTCCGTCGCCGCCGTCGCCTCGCCGCCCACGCCACCACCCGTGCTCTCCCCCTTCGTGTATGATCACACAAGCATAAACCGATGCTGATGAACGATTCGTTGATACCCGAAAGTTTTCGAATTTCCGAGCTGTTTCTGTTGGCAAGAACTAGTAGTGAATACTGATTTGATTGCGATCGAGTGTTGAAAGCTTCGTTTTTTTTTTGTCTTTTCAGGAATCCAAGGTTGATGTGTGTGCCTGCCCTGTACAACGACCTGGAAAAGGTGTTTCAGTTTCAGAATGTAGAAAAGGTCCCAGAGCTCATTCAATGTGATTCAGAGGAGCAATTGACCCGTTCGGGTGCACAGGAGAAACCTTCTGGTGATGTTCATGCATCAGAATCTGATTCTGATGAGGATTCCCAATCTGGTGAAGGTGATTGCGTCTCTTCCAATGGAAATCTACTAATGACTGTAAATTGTGGCAATGCTTTCGTTTTTTAAATGATACCGATCAGCTGATACATGCTTTTGGGAAAAATTGATAATTGCTCCAAAATTGCATCCTATTTTGTACTGGTTGCAAACCGACTTGATGGTTTAGGAAAGAGGCAGGTGGAGTGGCACATCTGACACTTCTAGGAGACTTGGCAATGTCATGAGGGGGTTTAGCGTTACCGTTATGTGGAGTGGTTTTGGTCCATGCTATCGATTTGACCATCTCTACTCTCTACGGGAACCAAGTTAAATGCAAATGGGTACATGTAATTCAAAATTGACACAACCATGCATCTGGTTTGGAGCTTTCTTCGTTACTTAGAGAAATAAAGAGTGAAACAGGACTTAGTACCTATGTATGTAGGGATATCATACCGCTGTAAATTATATAGTGGTGTTGTAGTCTTTCCCTCTCTCGTATGCCTATGAAAATGGAAAAGTGCTGCAATGTTTGACGGGCTCAACTATTCCGAACCACATGTAACATTTCACATCAACGTTAACACTCTATGTAGAGTACTTGTTTGCAGAAATTTCAAACCACCAATGACTTCCTTGCAATTTACTTTAAGATGTTCTCGTGCTAACAGAACAGAAAGTTCCAATGGGGCTAAGCTTTACATTAACTGAATATTTTTTCTATGAGATTACCATTTGTGGCAGTTATTGGTGTTAGGCAGCCTTTAGAATTATGATTGGGACATCTGAATAACAGTAATTAAGAATAGAATAATGGAATGGTTTTCTGTTGCTTTTCATGGAACTTGCACCGCTTTGTTCTCCCTATCTCACTTCTTACTTGTACTTAAGAAGCACAGTACCTTCTTTTGAAGTTTCGTTTCATGTCTCCATTTTTGTTACTTAAATGCTTAATGATTTTTGTATGACGAATACAGAACTTCCAGCGCCTGTTCAGAAGCAGCGGAGAGCCAACCAGAAGCATATAGCCAGCATTACTCTAGTTGACATAGCTCAGTACTTCCATCTTCCAATCAGAGAAGCTTCCAGCATTTTACAGATTGGAGTTAGCATACTGAAGAGGAAATGCCGGCAATATGGGATACCCCGCTGGCCTCACCGGAAAATCAAATCTCTTGATTCCCTGATTCATGATCTTGAGGTAATTCTGACAGTTAGCCCTCTATTTCCCTTTCACTTGTAAATTTGTTTTAATGCGTAAACATTGCCGGGGAATGGCGGTAGCAGTGTGATGTAGTTCTGACTTGTTGATACCAACACGACACATATTTTGTCACTTCGACAGTATGTGATTGATGATACAGAAAGAGATGATGTGCAGCAGGAGAAGCAAAAGCAGGAGGAGGAGGAGAAGCAGGATGCAATCTTGGCGCTCACAAAGCGGAAGAGGATGCTGGAGACTGAGAAAGAGACCATCCAGCAGAAGCCTGCCATGGACCTGATGGCCGAAACCAAGCAGTTCAGGGAAGACGTCTTCAAGAGGAGATACCGAGCTAAAAATCTAGCCAACGACAACGAATAGCATTTTTACCTCAGATTTTGGAGCTCAACTTTGAGCCCTCATGTGTAGCAAGTAGGAAACTCCTTGGACAGCAGGAGCTTATGGCCGGGAAGTAGCATGTCAAAACTGGCCAACACTATCCGGTTAACGTGGTGTAAACAGATGATAACCGTGCTTACCACCAGTTTCTCAAACTATGCTAGCTTCTCGTTATAAACCGTGTTGTGCTCTGATGATGGTGCTGGTGCTCCTGCGTCTCTTGATGGTGTCACTTGATGGTTGCATTCTGCTCTGGCAGACCGAACTAACTGAAAATTGAGTCCGAACATGGCAAGGAAGCCCTCATTTCAGTCCCCCTTCACCGTTTGGGAGCTCTGCCTTCGTAGCACTCCGAGGCAATGCGTGAAGCCGTTCTTCCGGTCTTGCTCTCTAGCTGATCGAGCATGAAGCCCCCCTACCGAAAGCTAAACCATTCTGCAGAGACCTGAACGAGCAGCACCTGCTCGGCTCCTACCGTGCATGCACTGCAGCACACTGAAGATGAACTGCACGCACGCGGCCATCACACCCCGTGCTTGACCAACACGAGAGTAAGAACGAATCGACAGATCCAAAACGGAACAGCTGCTGCGCTAGAACTCAGGGACGGGGGCAAAAAAAGTCTCAAATCGAAGGTTATCTGAAGATTTCACGGTGTCAGATCGAAGAAACAGAGCGAACAAACTGACTATGGGCGGACAGGCCGAAACTACAGAACGTTCCAAGGGTAGGCCCATAAGAGATTTATTATAGCAGTTTTAGCCTAGAAAATCAGAAACGCATCTGCACAGAGGCCCATCAAACTGCTCGAAGGATTTTATTCGAGCCTTGGACGGCGTCCGTCCGCGAACCAGCTGGCGTGGGAATCCCGGCCGAACCACCAGCCCAGCAGCGCGAGCCCACCCGTTCAGATCTGTCCCTCCCGGGTGCGACCCGGAGCTCCGAGTCTCCCACCGAGACGGAGACTTCTGCCCAAGTCAGCAAGGCGGTCATGTCCATAGACTCGCCGTGCGCCATTCATTTCGTCTTATAACATATGAATTATAATTTTTTAAATAAATAAATATGATAGTTTAATTTTTTTAAAACAGATTATCGATATTCAGTTTATTCATACAAATATTCATACCAGTGTCAAAAACCAATAGTCACAATCATAAACTATTAATTGAAGTAGAACCCATCCAACACATGCGGAAGAATTTAAGTGAACAATGCATGGAATTAGGTCCGGGTGCGGGGTACCACTGAACCGTGCATCTGGCAGGTCCAAATAAACAGAAATCTTGCGTGCAAGACGGTAAAGTCGTGACTTGTTAAACGTGGTGCTAGCGGATCTTCGTAAGATACTACATGAATGCATGGTGATTGGGAACTTTCAAGTTTAAGATCTCCTTGGTTTGCTTTTCGAAACCGCGGTCTGTTTATGAAAAAGACTTGATCAATCTAATGGGCAAATTCGATAAAGGTGTTTTTTTTGGAAAATTACTTATGAGATCGAATAACCCGGCATTTTTAGGGAGAGAGAAACTCATACAACTTATGTGTACCCTTTCTCAGCAAAATGAAAAAGTAAAATCCAGAAGATCCGTCGAGATCCAGATCCAACATATATATGAGCACAAGACGAGCAATGTAATCTACCGACAAAAAAAATGACAAAGTTCCGTACCGGTAAAAAGCAAACTTGAACACACACGATTCGACAGAAAAACTAAACTTACCAAAACAAGGCATGAGATGAAAGATGTTTCTCTCACGGGCTCCAGAATCATCTCCGGCAGCGCCACTGGGAAGGTGACGCCAATAGGCACCGGCATCGATAGAGATGGCAGGGAGGCATGTTTTTTTTTGCTTTTGATTTCTTTAAAAGTTAAAATAATGAGATGAATTTTTGAAATAAATTCTTCAAATGGCTTCTTAAGTCTAAAATCATATGTGACATCCACGTTGGTGTTTTCGTCGTCTGCTATCATGTCAAAAAGCATAGACAAAAATCATCAGCTACCACCAAAAGTGATGAGCCGCAGCCCAAAAGAATAAGTCCATCTATACTCAATTCTAGTTTCTTTCCGTGCTTGAGAACTCATGACTCGTTCAATTCAGCTTTTTTCTGATAGCTTTGGCTGAAATGGCACTATAGCTATTGTTAACTTTTTTAGCCATTTAATTAGTAGAAAATAAAGAAAAAAAGAGGAAAATAACAAAACACCGTTATATCTCTACGTACAATGCAAAGGAAAGAGAAAAAAGGCTGTATTAAGAAGCCAACATGTTGCAAACAACTTTTGACTTCTAGAAGCTAAAATCCATAAGCTTTGAGGGCGTTCGGATTAGCGATGGCTTATGATTTTTTTTACTGTAGTTGGTTTATTTTTTACTGTAACTGAGTTGGCTTATTTGGCATAATTAAATTTAAAAAAAATTAAAAATAGAAAAGACATGTTAGCCCATCACGGAAAATGCAAAGGAATACAAGAAAAAAAGATAAAAGGCAAAAAAAGCCTAAAAAATCTAAAAAACTAGAAAAAATAAAATTACTGAATAGTGAAAAAAAGCAAAAGTCAGAAGTAGAAACTAGTTTTAAACCAAAATGAGCGAGGCTGAGAGTACAGCTTAGGCCATGTTCTTTTGGAATTTTGTAGTAGCTTTTGGCTTTGACTTTTTGAAAGTCAAAACAAACGAAGCGATTTCTTTAAATGGTTTTTTAAATATAAAATTATATGTGTTATCTGCATCGATATCTCTATCGTCTGTTATTGTCTTAAAAACATAAAAAATATTAATAATAATAAAAAACAATTAACCGTAACAGAAAATACAAGACCATAATACAGAGGAAATTGACAAAGGAACTTCTTCTCATAACAGTTTTTCGTTTCAGATGTATAAGAGGATACCCACGCGTGAAGAGTATGAACTAGAAACAGACTTGACAGCGAACGGACAGTCACCCAAGACCGACAACCTCGCTTCTGTGAGAGGGTGGTGGGGCCATGGTTGTCCCCTTTGGAGGATCATCCCCGCAGTGCACTCCTTATCAGAATTGTGTGTTTCAAAACTGTTTTGTTTTGGAACAAGGGTCTGTTTATAATAATTTTTGGTTAAATTTTTTTATACTTATTGTTTATGATTTTAATTTATACTATAATAACTACCTTTTAAATAATATTTTTTTAAAGATAGAATCTATAAGTTGATTATAGTAGATATTGTACAGAATTCATCTATATCAACTAAAATCACACGTGAGTATCTCTCTTTTGCGAATAGTCGAAATTCAAAAGTTATAAGTTACAGCCCAAAAAAACCTTGTCTTTGACTTTTGGATTTGGTTTTGAATAGTAACAGTTTGTAGAGAAACTTGTGAACAGAGAGACATTCGCGTGCGATTTTAGCCGATATAAATAAAATTACTACAATGTGTTCTATAATCGTCTAGTAGTTAAAACACACTTCGTTTGAATACTAGATGTCTAATCACACATGTGTTCTTACTACAATGTGTTCTTAATCAAACTATAATATAATATTGCGACTTACGCACCTCCATGCAAAATATCACACATGTCTAATTGTGCAGTAGCTCTTGATACCGTGCTGCAGAAAATTGTCCGGAAATTCTTGCGGCGATGAACACCGTTCTACGACAAAAGCGTTAGACAAGTGCTAGCTCAAAAGCTAATTTTACATGCACTTTTGGCCGGGCAAACACTATCTAAATAACTATAAAGCTCAACTGTCCCGTTCAAGTCCATCATAACATAAAACATCTAGTGCGAGTAGGCTACGAAAAAGAGAAGTAAAGCAAGACTTTAACACTTAAACGACGAATTGACCTGCTAATTGCAGTACGAAGCTTGAGTCACTGTCACTAAGCAAACAAAGCAATTATTAAGAAAAAAAACCTAAATGGTTAGGTGCGATCCGAACTAAACATGCATAACTAAAAGAGATGATGGAAGAAGTGTGGTAAATGACTAAATCAGAAAATGTTGAACGCTTATATGTAAAAGGATTACAAAAGAAAAACTTTGGACTAGAAATCACCTAGGAAATTTTTTACCATAAATATTGTAATGTAAGTACATGTTTTTCACCTTTGAAAAATATGTAACGGACCCATTTTAAGAATAGTACCATTATGTTTCCCGTAACACATGAGTTTACGAATAGAAAGAGTATCATATCTACTCATAAATATCTAAAAGTATTAGTTTAATTAAAATATAATCTAATGGCCAAACTACAATAGCTTTACGAACATTCAAACTCAAAACTTAATTTACATTTAGAATAAACAAAGAAATCCCCACAGAAACGTTTGAGTGTGGTTGTAACCCTAACACATTAATTGATGCATCCTTTCTTCCTTGGTGTCTGATCTGATGAAAATAAGTAAGATTGATGCATCCTTTCCTCCTTGATGGCTGGCGGTAGTGATGCTTTGTCAGAGCAAGACCATGGCATGGCGGCGCTATGGCATGGTTCCAGCCAAACCAAGGATAGCTCGAGTACCTACAAGGTGACCGAAGTCTAGTGGTGATGATAGCTCAGCTCGGGTTGGTTCGTGTGGTGCAGGCAATGGTGGTCATGCAAAGGTCGGGCGGTGGTGCATGGCGTTGGCAGGCTAGGAATGACGAGATGGGCTTGGAGGCCGAGGATAGTCTCATGGTGCTAAGGAGGTGCTATAGGTGTGGTTAAATTGATTGGAATCGAGACTATCGGGAGAATTTGATTTCAGGGCTCACCAACGAGAGTTAGACGTGACAACGAGTCTTGATTGGAGAGGAGGGGAAAAACTTCGTGGTTGAAATTTGACACGAAAGATTGTGATGGAATGATTTGGCTTGGTTTTAAGCCGATAAAGGCGGTGGCGCTAGGGGTTAGGCGATGCCATGACCAGCACGTGAACAGCAGTGTTGGTGATCGAGGTGCTTCGATGGTGTAGCAGCTAGCATCAAGAGAAGTCTGCCTTCTCACTGGGGCAGCCATGAGAGCTAGAGCGGTGAGCAGCGACTTAGCGAGAGCAGGACGCTGGCGCCAGGGTGAAAAGGCGCCAAAGGTGAGGTGAAAACGGATTTTTCCAAAGAAGAAAGTGTAAAATCGAGAAGGTTTCTGAATTTGGCAAAATTCTTAAATTCAAGAAAACTGCAAATAAATTAATTTTTTAAAAATTTGGGTTGTTCCAAAATACATCAAAGCACGACAGTAATGATCAATTTCATAGGATATGATCATTAACGAAAGTGAAGAAGCCTGAGTGCCTGGCTGCTGCAAGCAGCAACACAAACCACGAGTAGTTGGTCTGATCTAGAATACACCAAACCGTGTAGTTGGTCTGATCTAGAATACACCAAACCGTGTAGTTGGTCTGATGTAACCGAATGAACCGCGTAGAGATGGCGGCCGCGCGCGGCCATATCTAATCACGCATGCACGCTGCAACAAGATAGGATTGTCACAATAAATTACTATTTTTGAAGTATAAAGCAGACGCATATACTTAACACACACCACACTTACACTATATACACACACATATGTATGTATTATCTACACATGTTTGAAAATTATCAGAGACACTTAAGACCCACGGAATATGATCACACACTTTCTCACTAAAAGTTTACACGCATGTATACTTCTAAAATCGGTGGATATTAGAGATGACTTCTGGCTTTTTGCTGAAATTTCACTGTAGCTGGTTTTTTTTACTGTAGCCGATTTAGTTTTTTGGGCATAATTAATTTTAAAAAATGTAAAAATAAAAAAACATGCTAACTCATTAGGGACAATACCAAAGAACACGGGAAAAAAAAGAAAATACAAAAAGCCTAAAATATCTAAAAAATTCAAAAAAAGACGAAATACTAAATAGTGAAAAAAAAACAGAAGCTAGAAGCAGAAACCGAAAAAAAAGCCGAAACGAGCGGGGCCTGAAACTTGACTCTGATAGACTAGGCGCACATCCGAACGTGGCCAGCTTCCACGGTTATAATAATACTACTAATTAAAACTAGTTAATCACCGCAGTCAAGGACTTTACAAAAGGGAAAATTTTTTCTGTAACACTGAAAGTTCACTACTTTCAAAAAATACCACCAAAAGAACTAGGCTCCAGAAATTACCACCGAAAGATTCATCTCGCTTCGGGATTTAGCACTCTGTTAGTTTTTCACGTTGACAGTGTTCACTGAAACAAAAATGCCCTTCTTTCCTCTATGCCGAGTGGGCCCGCGCTCCTCTCCTTCTCCCCGTGCCGCACCCGGCAGCCCCTCACTCCTTCCCTCCCTCTTTCTTCTCTCCCTCGTGCTGCTCCCGTCTTCCCCGAGCGTATGCCGCCTCCGCCCGGTTCCTCCGCCGCCGCCGCCGGGTTGCTTCTCCTCCGCGCGCCGCCCTGGATTTGCTCCCTCTCCCCCAGCTTTCCGCCACCGGCCATGACTTGAGACCGGCCAGATAGACGACGGTGGCTCTCGGTGGCCGGCTGTGGGGGAGAAAAGAGGCGGCGGCGCTACGGTGGAGGGGAGAGGAAGGGGAGGCAAGCATGAGCGAGAGAGGACCCAGAAGAGTTCACCTACGGTATTGGCTTGGCCGGAGAGGCATCGGAGGAGGCCGGCGACGGAAGACACGGGCGGCGGCGGGGAGGTTGCCGTGGGCGGTTCGCTGGAGAGGAGGACGGCCCAAATTGAGGCCGGGGATAGCTTCAAGGTGTCGCGGGGGTGCTCCAGGCAGGTTGAATTGAAGAGGCGATCGCCGGAGCGTGCACGGCGGCGGTGGTGGTGCTTTTTGGCCGGCGAAGGGGAGAAGTGGTCGCACGGCGATTTTACTCGGGGAGAATCAAATTGGTTGCTGGTGGAGGTTCCTAGGAGGGAGGGGAGCAGGGGAATGCGGTCAATTTGGGGAGAGCCTCGCCGGAGCGGCCGAGGGCGGTGGCGGGGCTCACACGGGTGAGGCTGAGCGAGGGAAGAAGAAGAAAGGGAGACGCAGGGGAGGCGGCGGAAAGCCGGGGAAGAGGGTGCAAATCCGGGGCGGCGCGCGGAGGAGAAGCAACCCGGCGGCGGCAGCGGAGGAACCGGGCGGAGGCGGCATACGCTCGGGGAAGACGGGAGCAGCACGAGGGAGAGAAGAAAGAGGGAGGGAAGGAGTGAGGGGCTGCCGGGTGCGGTACGGGGAGAAGGAGAGGAGCGTCGGCCCACTCGGCAGAGAGGAAAGAAGGGTATTTTTGTCTCAGTGAACACCGTCAACGTAAAACACTAACAGAGTGCTAAATCCCGAAGCGAGATGAGCCTTTCGGTGGTAATTTCCGAAATCCAGTTCTTTTAGTGATATTTTTCAAAAGTAGTGAACTTTTAGTGCTACAGAAAAAAAAATTTCCCTTTACAAAAAAGGGTCTCCGAGACAAAGCTTATAATAATCTGAGATCGATTCTCAATATGCTGATACAAGACAGGTCGTAGAAGATGGCAATCCCATCGTATCTTGAGGTCTTTTGCCAAACTAGAAGTAGTTAGACTAGTATGTGCTAGCTACTGCCTACCAGTGCTTTTTATCTTAACTTAATTTGTCAAAGCCATAAACTTTATTTACGGGAAATCCAATCAGATCGAGGTTAATGTTCATCCCAAAAGAAGGATGACGTAGGAACTAATCCAATCTGTTATCGTTAATTAGTGGGGGTAGGCTTCCATCCGGTGACAGTCTGATCTGTGAATCTTGACCTTTAGGAGTTTTTTTTACTCCAAGATGAACTAGTTTGAGATTTTGTTCACATGAGGTCCAAAGCAAAAGGTGTCATGTGAATTTGTTTGAATAAAGCTGTGACCTTTTGTTAGGTCCAGCAGCTAACTAGCTATGCATAGGTAGAAATGCAAACATGTGCTGTATATTTTTCAACATGTGACATGACTATTCCAGGACATGATTTTCGTTTCTACCAAACATGGAGTACGTAGTAGCACTGCTTGGATTTTCTCGCCTTGTCTTCTACCTAACGAAATTGAGCGAGCCATCTATTTTCCAGCCTCTGCATACGTACGTCCTAGTGGAGAATTTTCAGCCTGTTTCTTCAGTGTTTCTCGATCCCAACCCCGCATTTATTCGTCCGGCGGGCGAAATTCTTCCAAATGTGACTGTGACCCGACAGGTCACCTCTCCAAAAAAATTATCTGCAACTTGTTACTTGCCTCCGAAGAGCACAAGTACATCCGCAACTTGCATCCAAGAGTCCAAGTACATCACCAATATGCGAATGCGAGATGGATCATGGATGGTTAAAAGTGATGTGGCACAGGCCGCTCTAAATGATTTTGATTTTTGACTTTTGATTTCTAGAAACTATAAATTATTTGGAGCATGTCAGCTTATAATTTTGGTTTTTTTGTTTTTTGTTTTTTTTGCTTTATTATTTTTTTCTCTTATTCTTTTATATTATCCGTGAAGATATAAAAATATTTTTATTTATTTTTTCTTATTTTTTAATTGAATGATTCATAAAAAAATTAACAACTGTTTCAGTACTATTTCAATTAAAAGTCAACAACCACAGCTGAAAGTCAAAAGCTAAAACTAGTTGGAGCATACATTTGACTTGCCCAACGTAAACACATAGGCTTTTTTTTTGTTCATGCACTTCGTTAGAGAGAGCTATTAAACAATATCAACATTGAAGTCCTCTACAAAAAAAAATAGTATGTTTGGTTGGAAAACTCCAACAAGTAAATATAATTTCCACCGACTACGTTTAAAAATCCTAATGCCAAAAAGGATATTCATCAAGGAACAAATCATATATCATGACAATAGTTCAACATTCATCATCATTCAATTAACTACCACATCGATTAGGGTACAACACCAATTTTAGATTCACATTAGATGATATAATCAAATTTTTTTCTAGAAAATCTAGCAATTTACACAATTGTAATCCTCTAAATAATGCATCAAGTTTCCACACTTTTGATAAATTCAACAGCCCACAAGCATATATAAATAAAAAGGGCAATAAAACATCAGCACACAAGAAAGCTTTAAAAACTTGCAATGAGTTCACTTCCAAGAAAATAATTAAATTGCAAGGCAATTTTTTTTAAAAAAACAAAAGACAAAACCACAATTACGGGGTACATGCCCCACAAGATTACAAAATTAGACCTCCACAATGGAAGAAAAAAAACTAATGCATCATAAACAAAAGAAACTTTTGTACGGTAAAAATAAAATGTTAAGCGCACTCCATAATGATGCAAGTCACAAGGCTTAACTGTAGCCTCAAATACTTTTCTACACGTTCTTTTTTAATAAAGAAAGCCATTTCCTTTGATCACAACATTACTTTGCTTTACCAATCAATAAATACATTTAGGACGCACTCACAACATTCACTTATAAAACATGATGTTTTTTTGCAACATTACACTAAAGTTTTTAAAATAAAATACGGCTACCACGTAAGGCATAAACGCGAAAATTACAAGTACAAATCTCCAAACATTCCTTTAAAATGATATCCAGTGGGGAAAATCGAATTTTTCCTAATTGATTTAACACCACCCTCAAATTCTTACCCACGATCATGCAAATATCAGTTTAATAAACTTTTAACAAGAATCATCAGTGTCCACCATTCCAGCATAATACTTTCTAAAATCACACTGAATTATTTTATAGTATTTTATTATCCATCTTCAATTTTAAAAACTAATAAAGCATCACAACCTTACCATACCAACCACCCTATTCTAGAGAAAATATAGTACACAAACCACAATATTCTAGTAAAACTCTTTTATCAAGGACATTTTATCACCGACAATCTCCCAAAGCAGAAAAATCTAAAACACCTTTTAAATTTCATCCATTTATCTCTTAGGCCCCGATCAGTTTGGAGTTTTTTTTACTATTTAGCGACAAAATACTGTAGCAGCGACGAAAACACTGTAGCACTTTTGTCACGTAGTGAAATTTTTTTTGTTTTTTTTGCGTTCTGTTTTTTTCTCATATTCCTTTGCATTGTCCGCACTAGACTAGTGAGCCGTTTTTATTTTTATATTTTTTTTAAATTTAATTATGCCTAACATGCTACTCAGCTACAGTAAAAAATCAGCCAGCTACAGTGTTTTTTCAGCAAAAGCCAAAAGGCCATCGCTATTCCGATCACCCTCTTAGTGCTGCTCAGCATCAATTTTAGCACACAATAATTGCACTCTACTGATTATCATTAACGATTGGGGGTTAACTTAATCATGGAAGTGTTTATTACCTACTTCTATTTGCAATCACAAAAATATTTACAAACACATATTCAACATTTCTATCTTATGTTCAAAAATTCGTTCAAACTCCCATTAAAACTACAATAACATAATTTCTATTAATTAATGTTTCACATGGCACTACAACAACTTCCATCTAATCCTTTGTACACCATTCCATAAATATATAAATTGAGCAATTATATATAATCACCAATAATGCATACGAAAGATAAATAATAATAATAATATTTACCAAGGCGATAATATGACATATCCTTAACTTAACCATCACAAATGGTTATGATAATACGCTGGGGCCAAATAATCCAATTTATCTAGTGGAGTTTGGCAAATTTAACATTATTAATAATCTAACTATTTCGTTGGTACTCCACACTATTCATTTTTACAATAATTT
Organism: Melocanna baccifera; assembly: GCA_036346265.1. Taxonomy (NCBI): domain Eukaryota; kingdom Viridiplantae; phylum Streptophyta; class Magnoliopsida; order Poales; family Poaceae; genus Melocanna; species Melocanna baccifera. The sequence goes on from CM070685.1 coordinate 7,495,901, forward strand.
AGTAAAGGTAGATATTCCTCAGTTACTATTCATTACATAACACTTAAAGACATAACACCATCAAAATTAATGGAATTCATTTCCAAGGATGTTAGTTAAAATCAAGTATACACTATGTCATCAACTCAACTTGGCATCGTATTGCTTAACACCCAATTTCTATGATTACAACCTCTCACTTAAACATAACCAGACATCATAAAAGGGATTTAAAACTTTTCCTTCGTGAAGCGAAGCATTAAACTTCAACACCCAAGATACACCAAAACCATACAGATTTAAAACTTCCACGTGATAATGACTTGCAAAAGATATTTTCCATTACCCACAACATCGAGCAAGTAAACAAATCATTCCCCTCAACAATAATGGTAAAATACCACAAAAAGGTTGATCTTACAAATTGACAGCTTTTATAACCAACGAGAAAAGTTTAGCATTTAGAATAGCAATAATTTCTTCATGAAAAAAAAACTCAATGAGGACTCATGAAAAAGAAACAATAACTTTCCCACGGATCAAAAATAACTAATAGAAACTCATCCCCACTGTCGATAACTAAGGTTAACCAAGGAAACTCATCACTAATCATGTACAACGCGCGGTGGCACAACCTCGCCATGCCCACAACCATAACCACAATCTCTACCACTGTGATGACTATCCGTCTCATTTAAACATCCATGCAGTCAGAACATAGGCAATATTTCATAACATTTATAAACAACAAAACAAGCCAACGGAAGCATAATGCAATGCATGACCAAACCCAATCTATTGTGCATCAATATGTCAAATTAAATTATTTAACCAACCTAAGTTAGGTATTTTAGTAGTCAATCAATCTAAGTCAAATTTAAAATTTTCTAGTTCATAGATGCTAAATCAAAATTTAGTTAATTAACTAACCTAATTTGTCACCTTCTCCACGGACCTAACATCGCTCTGATACCAAATGTAACACCCCAACCCAACACTAAGCCTAGAATGCTACTACCATCCACTTTCACTCCAAAATTAAAACCACGATTACAAGATTTCAGTAACACATTTCCTTAATGTATTACTCACAAAAGATAATCCACAAAGCATTGACCATTTACATTATAAGAGATTCTTGCTAAGAATGAAATTAAGCAACACAGATATAACCTTGGAACCTCTCTCCCAAGAACGTTCGGGACCTCGTGCCCGAGAACGTTCGGAACCATATGCCCGAGAGCATTACCTGACACAATTAGCACCAATATAAGGATAAATAACTGCCTTAGATCATCTACGGCTATAAAACGCATTATCCGCACATGACTAAATTCTACCATTAAGGACCATTATTAGTGCTAAATATCTAAGCACACCATCAAGTCTAAAAATGATAACTGAAAGTGGTATATGAATTATTGGTTGCACGTGAAATGAATGTGCTACTCCCGTCCCGTGCATATCACCTTCAATATTCACCTAAAAATAACAATAAAGTAAGAGTGAATTTAAAGACTCAGTAAGTACATAATAAAATGATAAATATAAAAAAAATCAATAGACATAATTTAACCATATCAACATCTATGTATCACTGTGTAACATAAACATGCCATTATCCATAACTTTTTTTCATCCTTTTATTTTCATTAATACAATGCAAATGCTCATGTATATGTCTCATCATCATCATCATAGTTTATACTGATATAACAGAGTAGATACCCGTCGATGCTTACTCAAGCCCAACCTCTTTCATGCGGAGACCTCAAAAGTTCGTTCTTTATTATACGGGGGACCTCAATCTCCACTCCCGTGGAATATCTACAAAGTAGGTCTTACTCTTGCTACTCTCATGGGATGTCCACAAAAAGTAGATCATAAATGCCCACACAGGTCATCTATTCCTATGTCATAGATGCAAATGATTTCATAATATTCCATTACTAATCTATCATGTGTCAACAACCATTATCACATATCCATCAACATTTATACAACATTATCAAAAGAAATAATCATATGAACATCATGGTAAACACATTATAGCCATAAGGCATCAAGCAAATAAACCGTCCACCAATGTAACATGCACTTGACTTAACCATAAAGAAAGTCGTGACAACCGACGATCAACCACTGAAACAAAGCATTAGAACCTTATAACAATAATAGTACACCACCTCAATACAAATCCATAATATGCGAATAAGATCACACACTTCTACACTTAAACACACACCTCTCCCTTCTCCCCAATTTTTTGTTATTGCTGTCCCAGCATTCAAACAAGTATAATTCATAGCCCAGGAACCTAAATATATTAAACAATATATTTCATGGAATCTACACAAACTTTATTACATTTTTCTAGTCATGCAAATCTCTTGATTAGGTAGTGTATGCCCTCATTTTAAATTCCAAAGGTCAATCTGAAACAAATATGGACAGCAGATTTCACAATTTCATAAATATTTTTTACAGCATGAAACGTAGTAAATAACAACATTTATGGAATATATGAAAAGTTATGTACATCTTTTTAGTTTACCACGGAATTTACTTATGTTATCTACTAAGTGTAATTAACCAATTTCTACAATTGCATCCAATAAAAAACCAATTTCAGAATAGACACAATCCTAGAATCACACCTTCAAATCTACCTATCCAAATATAATGATCTAGGACTATGGAAATATTGAATTATTATGTACAACTTTTGTATATAGCACAAATTCTAATTAAGCCATATAATATGTTTAATCTAGGTTTTTACTTCGACATCGGCAATTGATGAAAACCCTCCGAACATCATGCTTACAAAATTCATATGTTTTAATATATCCAACCATATTACATTTTTAATGACTATGTGAAAATATAATAAAATTATATATAACTTTATAGTTATTTATCAGACCTAATTCAATCGTCTTCAAGGCTTAAACCATAAAAAACCGCGACATCGCTCGATAGTAATGATCTACAGGAGCGCATATTTTCAAAGACCATATCTTACAATATACCCAATGAAATTTAGTGATTTTGAGCTTGTTGAAAAGAATAGAAAGTTATCTACAAATCTATAGTACATCATCTTTGATTCTTCTTTTAAGGCCCTTGAAAGTTGGTTGGATCTAAACTAACCATAGCAATCTTAAACAAGAATTGGCATGATCCATGAGGCTAATCACACCCTAATTACTAAATTAATCTGCACAAAAGTTCATCTACAACACATGATAAAAGTGTTAGAGATTACCCACTCATCGAAGAAGATTTTATGAAGAAAACACACGAACTCTTCTCCTATTTCTCAATCTTTCGCTTGCCTCCCCGTCCACCTACCAGAGCAGCTATGATAAAACCCTAGGGAATAGAGGAAGTAGCCCTAGAGAGATGTGTGCCGCTCTGGAAAAAGTGGCGGCCGTCTTCTAAGGAAAGATGGACAGTCCTAAAGGAATCTGAATACAACTCTTTCTTATGGAACAATCCTAGATGGGTTGATCTATCCAACTCTCTCACCTCCAAATTATTATTATTAATTATTATTATTGTTATTGTTTTCTTTCAGCCCTAATTGTTAGAGATTTAGGGTGCTCTAATTAGTGTTAAGATTATAAATAATTAGTCTACTAATAAACCATTAGGTCTAATAGTAATATTTGTTATTTAATCTTTTATTATCTAATTCACATATTTAGGATAGGGATGTTACACTCGAGCACAACCAGAATCCCCAAAACGACAGGACCAGCCGATCGGAAAGGTCTTCCATAACGCGTAAGACTCGGCAGCCGCACGTCCGCACGAGAAGAGCGAAGGTGATGCTTTTTATAGCAGAAAGCTAGCTACGGGAAGCGAAGCAGCAAGGACCAGTAGAGGTACAAGAAGCAGATGGCATCTCTTGCCGTTGTTGTCTCTTAGCTAGTAAAGGTCCAGAGGAGACGATAAACCAATTTACCGACAGAGCTTTCTGGGGTTGTTTCCATGGGGAACTGCTTCGGTTCTGAGGAAGCCGAAGTGGAGGCCGTCGAGACACCAGGCCACCATGGACACCCCCAAGGTAATAGCTGTTCTTCCTTGTGGCATTTCCTGTTTACTTTCTCTGCGTTTGATGGCTCATCGATCACATTGTTCTTTGTCCGGCATACTAGATGAATTCTTCCACGGAAAACAGGACAGAAATTGTTGCTTGATTACTTCAGCATTGGTTTGCCTTCACTATTTTTTCTTTGTTCTTGTCACAACTATGAAATCTCACTAGAGTTTATCAAAAGCCATTTAGCTAAGTACCTTCAGGTTTTCTTTGGTCATTCGATTATGTCGCTCATTAATGTCTTGTCTGCAGCAGCAGCTGCAAGGCGTGGCCCTCCCATGGCAGCACCCAACGCCCATGCTGCCATGAGCGCAGGGCACGCCGGGAGGTCCCCGAGCTCGTCCATGAGCAGCATCACCATCGAAAGTAGCAGCAGCACCAGGCCCTCGGCGACCATCGGCGCGAACGCAGTGGACGTTAGGCCCTACCCGGAGCCGGAGGGGAGGATCCTGGGGGCGCCCAACCTCCGCATCTTCACGTTCGCCGAGCTCAAGGCCGCGACCAGGAACTTCAAGCCCGACACCGTCCTCGGCGAGGGCGGGTTCGGGCGGGTGTACAAGGGCTGGGTCGACGAGAAGACGATGAACCCCGCGCGCTGCGGCACCGGCATGGTCATCGCCATCAAGAAGCTCAACCCGGAGAGCGTGCAGGGCCTGCAAGAATGGCAGGTACGCGCCAGCGAAAGCAATTTGGCTGAAATTTCGGCGGGTACTGATAACCAGCCGAATCGGTGACGGCCGGTAAGCGAAATATTTGGGAGAATTTCGGTTGTGGGGCCTATATTTCAAATATAATTTATTTAAATATGAGAATACATCAGATTTCAACTTTATTTTTACCTCTATTTCGTGTATATATAAATATTCAGTTTATCTCGACAAGTATCTATATTTTTTTTCAAAAATTCAATTTTTCACAAATTTAAAATTTAAATTTCAAAATTTTCAGTCGAAAATTTTTCAGAATTTTCAGCAACCGTCGGTTACCGGCCATACCAGTAAGGGCCGGTAAAAATTTTCAAACCAGTAGAGTTACGCACTAATTAACATCACCGTCAAAATCAAGCTATAGTTGTTACGTGTTAAACATCAAAATCATCTTGGCTGCTGGGCATCTTCTAACGTGCGTCCTTATAGTCATTGACTCGTCGTGTCATCCACATAAATTTTGTAACTGACATCCTATAATCTAGTCAAACTTTTTAAAGTTTGACAGTTAATATATTTAAAACTATCTAGATTTATCGCTAAAAATATTTTCATAGTATTATAATTTTATTATTATATAATAAGATGAAGCTATAAATAGTAATGGTCAAAGTAATGTCTTATAAATCGTGAAAAATAAAAAATATCACTTAGAAAAGAATGGATGAAGTAATAAAATATTAGCGTTGGGTAAATCATGCATTGTGAATATTGTATTCACGTGGTACTTTAACGTTACTATATGGTTTTCATCCCAATTAATTGACTACTTTACATATTTAGTTATAGAAATAATTTAATTTTATGGCGTCATAATGATAACAAATACTAACATTGACAAATAAATTTCATATATTTTTATTAGTACACTACATAATCCACATGGCAATTCGTATACTCTACAACTCAAAAAACACGTAGAGTTTTTAGTATATCTATACTTAGTACGACAATATTGATATGGTCTATTAACTCATATATGATTTCAAAATTTGCAAGTAAAATATGTCGTATAAGATACCCATATTAGTTTGAATCATTGGACTCAGAGTAATGGTCACGATGGCTGAAACAAATAGATAATTGGATACTTGATTTTTGAGTTAGAAACTAAAATAGTTTCGAATAGCTAAATAAAATGAAGCATGGGAATCACATTTTGGTGGTGTGGCAGAGTTGTGGATGTACGACTCAAACCTATTACAGTTCAAATCCTGGTGTTTCAGTAGGAATTTATGAGATCATAGATTTATCTCGGCCTACGTCTTTCTAGGGTTGTGCTAAGAGAACATACTCGTGTGTGTATGTGTGGTAGTGTGTGAGTCTATGAGTCTTTCTTGTAATTGAAAAACAAAATAAATCACTTTCATACCACTCATATGATGCTACATAGGCAGAGAAAAAATAGGTACCACGCAGTCTACAAAACTTGAAAGAGAGTATGGAATATAATTTGTATATAATTCTCTCAAGTATTATTAAATTACAATGAAGTTTAACTTTAATTAGAACATATAGTAAGAATATATATATATATATATATATATATATATATATATATATATATATATATATATATATATATATTTTGAGTGGTACGATGAGCTTAAAAAATGACCGTGGTTTAGCACACACCAGATTCCAGTTCCATACCGCGTGTTCACTTGGCCAGACCACCGTTTTCAAATGTTCATATTCATGTAGTATATCAACTTCTTGACGCCGACCAGCCCTTACGTCACAAATAATAAGCTCTACAAGTTGGTGCCGACCAGCGTTTGTGCGCAAATGTGCGTGGCAACTATCCGTTTGTTACGCTCGTAGGCCGTGGTTGCCGGGTGATCTATTTCGATCTCAAGCTGATCTAATCCGTGACGTTTCTGTCTCGTCACGCGCACGCGCGGTGGAATTTTGCAGTCTGAGGTGAACTTTCTCGGGACGCTGTCGCATCCCAACCTGGTGAGGCTGCTGGGGTATTGCTTGGAGGACAGGGAGCTCCTGCTCGTCTACGAGTACATGGCCAAGGGCAGCTTGGAGAATCACCTGTTTAGAAGTGAGTCCTGAAACAAGGTTTTTGCCTTTCTAGTTTTAGAAGCTAAAAACTATTTTAAACATACTAGTTTCTTAATATAGTTTTTTTCTTTGTATTATTCATAGAGATATATCTATGTTATTTTCTATATTTATTTATTTTTCTTTAATTGATACAAAAAAATTAATAGCCACTGTAATATTATTTTAGCTAAAAACAAAAAAAAATACTGCCAAAAGTCGAAGCATTTTTTAGGGGATATCTCTTTGCAACTTCACTCGACTGATTGATTTGATTGATTAGGTTGACTTGTTGACAACAACGTTGAATTGACAACAACCCCAGATTGCCGGGCCGAGCAGCCAACACGGCCCTGTAGAGTTAGTTGTATGGGCCGAGCCATTACTATGGGCCAGGCAGGCCTAACTTGTCTGTAGGCTTTATCGGGCCTAATTTATTCTGGAGGAACAGGGGATAGATGGGTAAAAATGTCCTGTTGTTTACTTGTGCGAAACAGCAAGTATGGAAAATGCATTGTTGTGCCGCTGTAATCCTAGACCATCATGAAATAATTGCACTTGCTGGGTTGAAATATTGTAAGCTGTGTTTTAGAATCAAGTTGAGATACTTTGTAAACTGAGAAGGTGAAATAACATGTATCTCTTGCAAGCAGAAGGCTTATCTTTCCAGCCCATCTCCTGGGGCCTCCGGCTACGCATCGCCATCGGCGCCGCCCGCGGCCTCGCCTTCCTGCACTCGTCGGAGAAGCAAGTGATCTACCGAGACTTCAAGGCCTCAAACATCCTCCTCGACACGGTGCGTACGCGCGTCCTCCGGAAACCACAGGATTGCACGTGGCAATGATTTACCTTCGGTCTCTCTCGCCCTGCAGAACTACAACGCCAAGATCTCCGACTTCGGCCTCGCGAAGAACGGCCCCACCGGCGGCGACAGCCACGTCACCACCCGGGTGATGGGCACCTACGGCTACGCCGCACCGGAATACGTCGCCACAGGTACCGTACCCACTCGCCTTCTGCCACACAAGGCGACGACACGGGGCCGTACATGTGCACGATATCAAATGTACCGAAACCTTGCGTGTCTTGGATCGTCAGGTCACCTGTACGTGAAGAGCGACGTGTACGGGTTCGGCGTGGTGCTGCTGGAGATGCTCACGGGTCTGCGAGCGCTCGACACGGCCCGCCCCGCGCAGCAGCACAACCTGGTGGACTGGGCCAAGCCGTACCTGGCGGACCGGCCGAAGCTGGCGCGGCTGGTCGACCCGCGGCTGGGGGGGCAGTACCCGTCCAAGGCCGCGCTGCGGGCGGCCCAACTCACGCAGCGCTGCCTCTCGGCCGACCCCAAGAGCCGGCCCTCCATGGCCGAGGTCGTTGCGGTCCTCGAGGAGATCGAGCGGATGAAGACGCGGGGGGACACGTCCCCTCGGCCCGCCACGCGGAGTGGGCATGCGCACGGGCACGCGGAAGCGCACCACCACTCGTCGCGGCCGAGGTCCGGGTCGGACGGTGGGCGGAGCAGCCACCCGTCTCCTCGAGTGGGATAGCCCCGTCACCGTCAGCCCAACGTTGTGCTGCTGGTGGACGGTTGGTATAGTTTTCTTTTTCCTTCCTATCAGATTTTGGTGTACATGCGCAGGGCCTGTCTTTTTTTTTCTACGGCGTATAAGTTTTAGACTGTTTTACCAGAGAGTATGAAGTAAGAAAAAAAGTAACTTATAGATTTTATTTTAAAAGATATGTCATATGAAACACTACCGATTTATAGCTTATAGATTGGCAGGGACCCATGTAGCACACGCCTCGTTCGATTTATAGCTGCAGTTACAGTTTCGTTCATGTGCTCTTTAAGGGCATCGCTTACTATTTTCCAGCTCTGAACATTCCGGAGTTCACACCCGAATGCCCAGTCCTATACTCGTATGAACTCAATTCACACACTTCTCGCCCATTGCCACACACACCAGCGAACGGAATCTGATTCGATCTGCATGTCTCCTACCACAGATTTCTTCTGCAAAAGAAAACACGGATTCTCACTAATCATTTCTGAATTCATGAACTTCTATTTCGCTAAAACGGAATAAATGGAGTACATGCCAGTGTTGCGTCTGCTCGAATGCCGGTTTTAGGTGCGGACATGAATGATTTTCCAACTACGTGTGCCACTGTGCCTACAACTTATCTATTTGTCTATGTTTCTATATTTCTATACTAATTAGATACTCCGAGAAAGTTACCATATTAATTAGAAAGATCTAGCAATCTATCTGATAGACCCGAATTATGACGGTTTAAATTAAAAGAAAGAGTCGATATCAAGTACAATTTAAATTAATTAAAATTTAAAATAAAAATATAAAAAATTAGCAATTTAATTTCCATATGACTTCCAAAGTCACATCCATAAATAACTAAGATTCAGAATAATAATTAAATAAAAATTAGAAAATTAAAATAGAGAGTCCATGTCAATTATAATCCAAATTAACTAAAATTAGGAATAAAAATTAAATGAAGACTAGCAATTGGGTTTGTATACATTCCAACATAAAACTGAAAAAAAAACAAGCACAATTAAAAATGTGCAAAATCGGAATGAAAATAAAAGGATAATAAGATATTAGATAGAGATCTCTATTAGATATGTATATGAATTCCAAGTAAAATGACATAAATATTAAATTTCCCAATAAAAACTAAATAAAAATTAGAAATTTGCTTTTGTTTTTTAAGATTTAGAATCCAAATCTAATGTAAGAGCCCTTTGATCTAATTTAGGAAGACTCAAAACGTATTGCAAGATAAGGATTAGTTTTCGTAATGAACATAGAAACTCGAGTAAAACAGGATTTAATCTCTTGCACCAGACGTGCGCAAAACGACGTCCTGGTAGGGAGCCGCCGTATGTATTTTAGGTGTGAGGCCCCCACGTCATTATCCCTCGGATAATTACGTGTGGCATACGGATTACTATTTGCCTGATCAGTAAAACACTGCTCCGGCAAATAGTAAGCCTTTACCAGAGTAGCGCAGCAGAACAATAATATAGATACTGTCGTCTTTATTACAACAGTTGCCACAGGGCTTAAAGTCTGGTTTTACAAAAGCAGTTAACAAAAGTATGGCTAATACCCCAGGGCTCTTCCGCCCACTCCGCTGAGTCTTCTACTCATCCCAGCCGAAGTATACGGGGTCCACCTCACCAGGCTCCTCGCCGTCGTCAACCTCATCTCCTGCCTGCTCTGCGGGGCTTGCCTCCCCCTCGTCCTGCTCGCACGATTCATGGAGCGAAGTAGGGTCTAACAAAGGAGAGTAATAGCAAGGGGTGAGTACCGCAGTACTCAGCAAGTAGAATAATAAGAAATGCACTGATATGCTCTCATGTCCTTAAGTCCAAATTCTAACTCTTTATTCCGAAAGTAGACGGTTACTTGAAAATATCTGCTATCTTTTAATTTATAAAAATTATCTATTTCCCACCCGGTAAGGCACGATCCCTAGTGATCACTGTAGTCCGCATTCCAACGAATCGCATGAATTCATGATTTTAATAGCATGCTGCGAGCTTTGTACCACTTTACCCACAATCTGTTCGAACCTTCGAACTAGGTTTTCCACATCGCCGTAGGTGCGGTTCGAGCTCAAAACACGAAACCTTTCTCCGGTTACGTTAATCCATCCACCAGCCCATCTATTGTCCGTCGGTGTACCAAGTCGCTCACTTGGGCTTCACCGAGTTCTAATAGTGTTTGGTTGGACCGGCTCCCGGCCCAACACTCCACTTAACGCATATAGCGCCTTCTCGGGACTTACTCATATCCAGACTTGCGCTACTGGTCCTGAGCTTCATCCATGTCTTACTCACACATAAATACTTACCCAATGTGGTGGATTGAATAACGTGCACGGTTCTCAATCCCGCCCGCCTAAGACGGGGAATGGTTGGCACGAGATTACAGATTCGACTCAGGGAAAGCAGGTTAAGTCCTTACATGCTATCCATATGTAAAGGGGTCCCCAAACCTCTCTGCATCCTTTCCCTGTAACCCCTTTACCCACCATATAATAACACACACACACACCTATAAGAATATACACCTCTACTGGTGGTTCACTGATCTTCTCAGCGGTACCACTACTGAACCTTCTCAATCAATCATCTCTTTCTTTTTCTTCTCTTTTCTTTTCTTTCTCAAATAGCTCATAATAAACATCATTCTCATAATTGATAAAGAAAGAAATAGTTTTCATGCAACTAAACATAATTATTAACATTTCTGAAAAATACCGAATACAATTAACATAACTAAGTGCATGGTCAAAATGAGCTTGCCTGAGTAGTAGCGGGAATCGGAATGACAAAAGGTAGAAGATGCTCCTTGGACGGGTTCCTGACCGGACTCTGAAATAACGAGGCTAATTTAACCAAGTAGGTATTTATAGTATTAGTTTTGAAAAACTAACCTCCTGCTGCTACCTATACATACACATACATATCTAATTATTTAAGCACATGTATATATGCATGCATTCATAAATATACATCTGTGAACTCACATTTAAATATACACATATGCATACACAGGCTGTTCTAATTAAAAGAAACCACTAATAGAGCTGCTGCAATGAAATGATCTATTACAAAAATTAAACCTAATTTAGCAGCAATAAAGGAGTATTTTTGCTCTTAAATGGAAATATTAAGCAACAAATGATGACAAAAATGAAAATGGCAAAACACCCTCAGCCCACGGCCTAACTCTACTCGCGGCCTACCTCTACTCGCGGCCCAAACTACCCGAGCGGCCCACGCCCGAGCGGCCCACACGCCCCCTCCCCTTTTCTCTACCCTAACCCCCTCCTGCTACTTCATTCCACGACGCCGCCCCTAGCGCAAACCCTCCCTCTCGCCTCTCTGCTTGCCTCCTGCGCCGCCTGCGCCTTCCGCCGCCTCCGCTCCTACCGCCGGCGCTACTCCCGTGCCGCCTCCGCTCTCCCTCTCCTGCTCTCTCTTGCGCCGCCTACCCCACCACCGGCTGCTCCTACCCCCGCCGCCTCCTCTTGCTCGTTCTACTCCCCATCTCGGCCGACCTCCCTTCCTGGCTCCACTGCGCCGCCGCCACTCCCCTCGGCGCGCTGCGCCGCCGCTGCTGCTACTGCTACTACTCCCTCTCTCTCTCTCTCTCTCTCTCTAGCGCCTCCCCCTCTCTCTCTACTTCTTCCTCTAACCTCAACTTGGTTCCTCGCAGGTCTGGTGCTAAAGAGGAGGGTCCGGGGTCCCGATCTACAAGGATCCAAGGGGGATGAACTCCCTCGGGCTGGATCTGGCGTGGCTTGCTACCATTGGCTGCTTGGGGAAGGAGGGTTGGTGTTGGTGTTGCGGTCTTGGACACCGGTTGACCGAGCTCTACCTTCTACTCCCTGGTGCTGGCTTCCTGGCTTCAACACAATCCTATTTTTTGTGCTTGTTTTTGGTATATGCTGGCTTGAGGTTGATGGGTGGGGTCTGGGCAAGAGAATCAAAAAGGGAAAAGTAAAGAGGGGAGGTGTGACCTACTTGCTGTCGGGCTGAAAGAGGAAGGGGTGAGGGGGCCGCAAGTAGTCTTCACGAGGTTGCTGCCGGGGAAGAAGGTGTACTGCGGTTCTTGTCGGTTGTCCCTGGCTCGATGCGGTCCCCTCCTGCTCCTGGTCCCTGTTGGTTGTGTTTGTGCTGGTGGGGGTCGCCTTCACCTCCTTGCCGTGACCTCCTCTCTCCAGCTGCGGTCGGCTCGGCTCGGTTCAATGCCTTCTGGCCTCCGGCCGAAGGCGAGCTCTGAGGGTGCGGATGAGGTGGCCATCTTTGGGGTTTGTCTTTGAGGTGTTGGGGTGGTTCTTACCTTTGAGTGGCTGAGCTCGGTGGTTGTATGCTTTTGGGAGACTGGGTATGCGGGGAGGGGAATACACCGAGCTCTGGGGGTGGTATCGAGCTAGTCTCCTCTGGGCTTGCACTGGTGGGAGCAGTGGGTCGTGTCCTTGCGCTTATCTCCTCCTGAGTCTTGTGACCTGTCTTTGGCGACCCTTTGTCTCGAGGAGTGCTTCATGCACTTCTTTGCTCTGATTGGGGTGCAGTCTGCAGAAAAAGTGGCTTTAACAGGCTTAAAACTGAATGGGCTGAATGTGTTGTGGGCTGAAAATGATGAGGCAAAAAGTGGGCTTTGTGGCTTGAGGGCTTTCACTGATTTTTGTGGGCTAAGCAAAGATACTGGGCTGAAATGATACATATATCTTTGCGGGCTTTTTGGGGCTGAGGTAAGTGAGGTGGGCAAGAAAACTTTGATTGCCGAATGATGAAACCCACTGAGACGAGAGGCGCCGACCGGCCCGGGACTGTCTGGGAACCTCGGAGAAAGTCTCAAACTGGCCCTAACAGCCCAAGGGTGACTGACGGCAATTCACCACTCCAACTCTTTATTCTCTCTTGGATTGCTAGTAATCTAACCTTCTGACTACTACAGAATTTAGGTTTGGTGCTAACACTGCTACACTCTGATCGCAGGCAAGGATGAAGGCGCTGCTCGGCTCTCACTCCGAAACCACGAAGACAAACAATCTTTTTGTAAAACAATTTGTAACATATTGTAATTAGTATACTTGATGCAATTACAGCTGATGTATTCAATTGCAAGCTCATTTGTAAAATATTTTGATGGAGTGCGATGCAATATGTAAATTCTGTTTGTATTTGAAATTGTAATAAAGTTTAATGAAATGCTATGCAATCAAGTAAATTCAATTTGTGCTCAAAACTGCAATGGAGTTAATGAGATGAATGCTTACAAAATTTAGATCTTAAAATAATAAATACTGCTATTACTTACCTAATTAGGGTATTAGGGTTAGGGTTCTTTCATTAGGTCTGTTTTTTTTTGTTGTGATTTATAGTTTTTGATCAAATTTTTTGAATTTTAGCTGTTTACGATAGAGATTATGGAGAGAGATACTCGCTTGCGATTTTGAATAGTACGGATGTTGGGTTTTTAACGTATACTATAATTAGCTTGTAGACTCCATCTTAAAAAAATATTTCGTTTGAAAGTTAGGTACTTAGTAAAAGTCAAAAGCCTAGGAGCAGATCCAAAATTTCACATCAATGGTGTCACCATAAACATAGGCTGTCGGCCGAGCATGGAATGGTCCAAATAAAAGGCTGCCTTCAGAGGGACATTAATGTCACATGGTAGGCCGGGTTGCTGTCATCAATACAGAATGAGATAGGGGTACAAGGGCCCAGTGAAAAGATATTGTTGTCCTATGACAGCGCAGCATATATGTTAAATCCACCCCTGTAAAAATTATTTTGAAAAGTTGAAAAAAAAATAGTCCCTTAGTTTCAAGCGGGGTGCACCTGAGCCAAAAGAGAAACAGGCATCCAAAGAAAAAAAGAGATTAAGAATGGGCGTCAGGCGTGCACATAGGCAGAAGAGGAAGGTGCCAAAAGATTATTGCCTTACTGCATGCATCCACGTAGCCATGCAACACAGGAAAAGAAATGGAGGCCGAGCAGATCAGAATCAAACCCGAGTAGCTCTAATAGCTGAGATTTGTGCATAATTCCGTATTTTTTTTATGGGAGTGTCAATACAATTTTTAACTATTTTTTCTCAAAATCAATCATTTTTTCTCTAAATCAATCATTTTTTCTAACCATCAAATAAAAAATCAAGAGATTATTCTATTCACTCCTATATAAAATCTCCTCAATCCAAACTCTAACAGTGCCCTCACTCCCACCCAGCCGCCACCGCCTCCCCACCTCCCCTACGATGCCACCCACCTCCTCGCCGGCATCACCCCTGGCGTCGACGAGATCCACCGACGACCACCTCCCTCCCCCTGCTCCTTCCCTCCCACCACCTTTTCCTCCCCTCCTACCACCTTCTCCTCCCATCCCACGGCCTTCTCCCTCCCCGCCACTTGCCTCCAATGTCCCCACCTCACCCTTCTTCCTCGTCTTTGAAGGCTAACGCCGCTGGATCCACCAGCGCCGCCCTCCGCCACCTAATGACTACATGACTTGTTGCCCCAGCCGCCTACCCCGCTCAACGCCCTCCTCCCGCTCGTGGTTGAGGCGGCACCGCCGCCGCCCCACCACCTTCGCCTCCCACCACTGGTCGTCCGCCGCAGTGGCCTCTCTCTATGCTCGGGGGGTTCGGATGAACCCTAACCCTAATGAGGAACCCGAGCCCTAATCCCATAGGGCGGCAGCGTGCAAGACGACGACGTTATCGGAGACGAGGGAGATGCCGATGACGAAGACGGTACACGAATCTCCACGTAGATTGAAAGGTCAGAAATTCGACTAATTTCCCCAAAAATATTCAAATGTGGTATAACACTTCTATTTTTTTATTACTAGCATGATTAGGATTAGCGTTTATAGTATTTATTTCCTAAACGTTTTGGGAACCATGTAACTTGAAGTTTTCAATTATTATTGTAATTACGATGTGTATTATTTTGCCAATGTATTTTGATTTATAATTAATATGAATAGTTGTAATATTCCGAAACAAGCCTCCTATCGATGATCTAAGGAAAATGTGAGAGAAAAAGCTGGATTCATTATAATGATTCAATAAGAGAAATGGGTTATTTTTATTGCTATGACTTGATTACAGAATGCGCTCGCTAAGAGATTACAAAAGCATGTAATTGTCCCTAATCTCTACAATCTTTCCACAGAACTTATAAGATTTATTATGCTTTGACCAGTAAATTAATAGCTATAAAACTATTAATTGTATTGTCCAACAAGATAACAGAATGTTGTTTAGAGTTAAAAACGAATGGTTAAATGAATTAATCAGGGTTTGTGGCCAAGAAAGAAAGTGTAGAAGTTTTTATGTAGATTCCAGAATTTATATGATTTTCCATGATAAGGCCTCTGAGTCGAGAGTTATAATATTTTTATTACCGAGACTGCAGAGAGGACTACTCGGTAAAGAGGGGTTGTTGGATTGGGAAACACGTAGAAGCGACGTTATTTATTTTAATGTTTATGAATTGTTGTGGCATATTATTGAGACTGGTATTTATTGTAGTAGGAGTAACGTCGGGGTTGGTGTCATCTTTAGAAAAGGCAAGTGTATGATAGAATATAACACGGGTTGTTTTCTCTTGCTGTTTTATGTTTATAAAGTACTTAGCATGTTAGTTTACATGTTTACTCTTGCTTTCTACAATATTCATATGGTGATGAATTTAAGTTGTAATGATGATAAAATATTAATGTTGAGAGAATCATTACATTTTTATAATGAGCATTCAAGATTGAAAGAGGTGATTTATATGGATCTCTCGAGCATACTCTGTGTGGGTAATCTACAAGAAGTGAGAATAGTAAGAGCTACTTGGTAGGTACTTCGCGGAAGTAGAGATAACATCCACGTGTGAAAGAGGAAGTGCTTGAGGTCCTCGTATGAAAGAGGATAGGCTTGAGATTCCCGCATGAAAGAAGGCAGGCATGGGTGGACACCAATGGGTATTACACTCCATTATATCGATATAAGCAAAAGAGATGATGAGATATGTGCATAGCATTAATGAAAAGTTAGATAAAAATGAAATTATGGTAATTTGACACTAATATTTGATATCATGCTCTATGACCGTTTACTATTTTATTATATGCTTGTTGAGTTATGGACCCATCTTTACTTATGTTGTTATTCTTATGTGATCGATAAAGGTAACATGCATGGGAGAAAAGTAGCTCATAATCAGTTTATGCACCGACGTGCTTCACTTATCACTTTAGATGGTAAATATTCATTATTAATGATTTGGTTTATACAAACTCTATCAATTGGTTAATAAGTTCTTTTAAAACATAGAGCTAATAGTATGGTTGTAATCAAATAAAATATCATTGGTTAGTCTCAATAAGTTGGATTATATTTGTTATTGTTATTGTTTCAATTCAATGTTAAGACTTGTTTCGTTCAATACCATGTCTAAGTGATTATTTTGTGAAAGCTTGATCAATGTGTTCATGTTAGTAGTGTGTGAAAGATGGCTTAATTTGGGAAGAAATGGTGATATTTTGGGCTTATGTTAAGCCGGAGTGTTACAATAGCTATATTATTTGGTTTTCAATCTTTTTAAGATCATTCTGTTCCCTCGCAAAAAAAAATGATTCTATTATGGTTTCCAGCGAAAGGTTCATATCACTTAATGTTTTTGATTTATAATCTAATTCCGATTCATATGGTTCAATGTATTCGTGTCCTAATGCAATTAAGATTCATGCCATATATAATGCTTAGATCCTAATCCAAAACTGCAGTTCCATACAACTCAACAATAAAATGATAATCCAATTAGTAATATTTATAGTACTTAAGGTGTTGTTCATTCTAATTGGATTTAGAAATATGCAGTTAAATGGTGTCAATTGTGTTGTGAGTGAAACAAATAGAAGGCTGTGCAACACACGGGTTGACGACTGGTTGGGTTAATTAAAACCACAGAATTTAGAGAAAAACTAGGCCCCTCTCAGCTATGCGATGAAGCCCGCGGTAGCGACGAGTGATAGCTTTTTTTACTGTACTTTTTTGTTATTTTTTGTTTTTTTGTGTTTTGTTTTTTTCGTATTCATTTGTATTATCTGTGATAGGCTAATATGTCGCTTTTATTTTTAATTTTTTTTTAATTTAATTATGCCCAATGAGCTAACTCAGTTACAATAAAAAATCAATCAGCTACACTAAAATTTCAATTAAAAGACATAAATCATCACTATTCCGAATGCTATCTAACTAACCTTATACTGCTACCAGCAGAACTAATGGGAAAGCAACTGGTCAACCCCCATAATAATCGTATTCATCTAATTCATACGTGTTCTTTATCCATCCAACCCAAGCATTCACATGCATCTCTCCTATCTCTTCCATGGGAGGCAAGCGGGCTGGAAGTTAAGAGTTGTGGAGGCGTGTTGCTCATGCGGCGGGGCGGCCATGAGCTCGCCCGAGTGTGTCGGGCCCATCACCTTCTCCTTCAACTCCGGTGAGAGCAGTGTAATAGAGCAATCGTAAGCTCACGCAGTAGGGTAGGCTTGAGTTCGTGCAAAACTTCTTAAAATTTGTTTCAAATCTATTAAAACTTATCAAAACTTTTGGTAGAAACTTGCTTAAACTTATCGGTTAAATTTGAGTTCCAAAATTTGAATAAAACTTTAACTTAAAATCTTCTAAAAACTTATAAAAATACACGAAATTCATTAAAACTTAAAATTTTCAAACACTCTCTTAAAACTTGGTAGGACTATAAAAATTCTTGTTATACCATTACAACGCTAGACTGTTCTCGTGTCGCCTCCGAAAATGCGTGCTACCATTATTTGGTGTTCTCCGGGGGAAGGGAAAATTCGTGCACGGGAGTTTGGAGCCACCCGCCGCGACAACGTGTCAGACGGACGACAGCTTCAGCTGCATGGCCGCAACCTGTCCGATCGGTAGCTGGCACCGCCGCTTGGGCGACCGATCGAGACGAGCCTGTCCAGAAAACAGCAACCCTTCGCCCAAGTGGCAGGGACCCCAATCAATTCCCGGCCACAGGTTACAATTCAGCAACTTTCGAGCTCCTTCCGAGACGTCTCTTTCGACGCCCGGCTCCCACCGCCACTTCGCTCGCTCACTCCGAGACCTGTGCGCGGTGCGCCACTAGCACGACTCGCTGCCGGCGGCTGCTCTACATATGAATGAAGCACTTGCCATCTGTCCATATCGTCGTGTGATTTCGGATCATCCTGTGGTCACGTACTGTGTGGTATCGGTCACGATGGATTTGCATCTGAGAGCCGGATGATCCACACGCACAAGCAGCGCCAAGGATATTCCGCCGTTTCTATGACTTCCCCCCCCCCCCCCCCGGGGGGGTGTCAAGTTCAGCCCGCGGCGATGGAATGGACCTGTCGATCACATGGGGTGATGGGGGACGGCTGCTTATTGTGATTCTCTTGTCTACTCCACAGTGGAGACGCGTGGTCAGTTTAGTTGGCTGCTGTTAATTGGGCGCAGTAAAGCTACGTACGGCGTTGTTTCTCGGCGAAAATGCGCAACCTCCTCTACCTTGGTTGCTAGCAATGCTGCAGTGCTGTGAGTTGCGATCAGGGGTACACCGAAGATTGAATTGAAACAGCACCGTGGTTGCTCTGCGAGGACAGACGGGTTAATGTTCGGGACCATGATGAAAGGAAGGAACCGGAGAACACTATTCTGACTGGACGCGCCATAAATGAATCGCCGGCTCAACAACTTGCATGACGATTGTATCAGCAATTACTGCCCAACAACTTGCATGAGGGCAGTCCCAATGGGGAATTAATTGTGATTTCTATCTCTATTAAATGACTTGCCAACTAAGCAAAATGCTAACATGGCAGTCTAATTAATGAGGAAAGAGAGGAAGAATAGAGGAAACCGTTTCTTCTAAAGGAAACGAAGTCTTCGCTTGAACCAAGGCACGAAGAAACTACGATTTTGGCGTTGGGAGGAAACCGGCCGTTTCTATCGCGTGCGCCTCGCTCTCCGTCGCTTCTCCCGCGCGCGCGCGCCTCGCCCGGGCGTCGCTTCTCCCGCGCGCGCGCCTCGCCCGCTCCGTCGCTTCTCCCGCGCGCGCGCCTCGCCGCTCGCTCGCTTCTCCGCGCGCGCCTCGCGGCGTCGCTTCTCCGCGCGCGCCTCGCTCGTCGCTTCTCCCGCGCGCGCGCCTCGCGGCGTCGCTTCTCCAGCGCGCGCCTCGCTCCGTCGCTTCTCCGCGCGCGCGCGCTCGCGGCGCGCTTCTCCGCGCGCGCGCGCCTCGCCCGGGCGTCGCTTCTCCCCTGTGCGCGCGCCTCCCACTGGGACTCTGCGCTCGACGTCCGCCCAGGCCGCGCCGCCGTCGCCCCGGCTGCTCGCCGTCCGCCCAGGCCGCGGATTAGGAAATTTATACTCAAAACGGGAGGAGGAGAAACAAAGCGAGAGAGAAAAAAAGAGCAACATTTATTACGTGAAGATACCAGCATTGTGTGAGGTAGTTTCTAAGGATGGTTTCTTGCTGATGTGGCTGCTATGGAAACTGTGCGTAGTTTCCAGCATTGGGACTGCCCTGACGATTGTATCAGCAAGTCCTGTTCATGAAAAATGCAAGAATTATCTAATTTCATGGGCTCTAGGTGTCCCATGTCATCGCACATTCGCACAGGCATCTGTTAAACGAATTAAACCATTTGGTCTTATTATTTTCTTATCGTTCCTCCTTTTATTTTTTGGGAAACTACATGTAGAGATGGCCTTCCACGCTTCAACGTTCCACATCTGCAGAGGTGAATTCAGACCTATGGCAAAGTAAGTTTTAGTTCGGGATGTAAAAATATTAGTAGTGTATAACCCAGGTGCATTCAGTCCAGCCAGAATAGTATTGTCAAGATTCAACCTAGGTAGCTCATGCAGACATGCGGCCATACTGCCTACTTTTGCTACAGATCTAGGGATCAATTGAAGCGGTATGCTCTGGACGGTTGAGATACGAAGTTGAAGTGGTAAGTGGAATCGAGCGGCTCAGTATTCAGATAATGTTCGAACCGGCCGAAAGGTTATCATTTGTTGTGCGTCCGATGTCAGATGTAGATCCAGCGGCCAATAGTGATGGTGATGTTTAGATCGTCCGAACAGTTATCATTTGTTGTGCATCTGATGTAGATCCAGCAACCAAGAGCGATTTGACGTTCGGATGGTCCGAACGTTTGGGCTAAAATGGTTCACACGATGCTAATTGGACGGTGGTCTGAGTTATGAAAGTCGTTGTTAACTTCAATTCATGAAGAGGTATGAGCTAACAGTCATTCGATCTAGATTCAACGTGTGGTGAATTCATCTGCTTCTAGTATCAACATATGATCAAAACGTGTTCAGCTTCTACAAACATGGGCGAGCATGCATCGGCGTTCTAGAAGTGCTACAAAGATACAGAGAAATCACCCGCATGTGCGGCTATCTGGTATCATCAGGCAGCTAACTTGTTTTTTCCACTCCCTTTTGTTGTAGTTAGTCTAGTAATCATTGTAATAACTGATAAATTCATATTAGGTCCAACATCTCTAGCTCTAATAATAGAAACGCAACGAGAATAGTTGAAGACTCTTGCTATCAGTATCACATCCTACTGATAATAGCTAATGGGCAGGTACTCCATATTTTTGTAGCTTTAACAACTCATACTGCAAAAGTAGTTGCATATGATAGTGAGACTTGATTTCTCCTGTAATGTTGCTCTTTTTGTCATCTTTTTCTCTTGCTATTTTTTCATTGTATTTTCTTGAGATAAATAAACTTAAATTCATGTTGCAGCAACAAACTAAACAAAGTATAACAGAGTGAACAATGTTTCTGGAGGATGTATTTCTGCATTTAACTACATTGAGGATCTAATTAATTAACCTATTAGAGAACAATGTCTTAATATGATTGTGCTCATAGCTATGAACTTGGTAGCTTTATACATGACCCTGTGAAATGTTGGCGTAGTTTCTTTCTTTAGTGCATTTCTGAAATGTATTGGATACATCATTCAATTAACTTAAACAAAATGTAGGTTATTAAGCACATGGAGGAGGACCAAGCAAGTTTATTTGGCAATATCGTCTTGAGTTTATTCCATCTGATGGTTCTAATTATTTCATCACCTAACTATGAATACAACCCTATTCTCCAGAGGTCAGCTATGTCCAACAAAGGAAGACCGACAAGGATGGTTGGTTAGTTTTCTCCAATCATTCTAAAGTTGTGTCATAGTCTTGCAATACCAATGAATGATGTTTATTATATTGTATGTTGGAGCATTGAGCTAATGTTTCATGTCAACGATGCATTTGTAATATACTTTTGTTACGCCATTGGTAGGTATAAATTGGCGTTACTTCTAGGCCTTTAGCCTTTTAGATTTTAGCCCGAGGTGCGGTGAAATTGTGGATCCACCACTGCACATCTGTGTCTATTGAGTTTAATGGATGAACTATCTTTAAAAAGTTAGATAAGATTCTGGAGAATTGAGATCAACCCTATGTGGTCTATTTGGAGTATCTACTATCATTTAGTACCAGTAGTATACGCTATACCATTCTGTGAATGTTTGTCAACTCAGTGTTGGTGAGGTGATACTAAAATGTGTATAGGAGAAGGTGAAGAACCAGGTGAGAATATTGTTGGTCGATACACTGAATAATTGACAATCGTGTCAAGTTAAGATTTGAGTTTATGGAAGTTTGTAAGTTTTTATTTAGATGGTAGTACCGACTTGATGTTGGCGGTAGTATTGGCCTGATACGGACGGTAGTACCGGCATGGTAGCTGTGTTACTATCGCAAGTGTGGTGTGACCACATAATAGTTGGCGATAACTATTTTTCAAAGATTATCATTCTAGGCGTGTTCAAATCCAATAGTATCGGATGGGATCTATGGTACTACTAGAGAGAGCGGTATGACTGGGCTGCAAATGGTGATACTACCAGGGCGGTAGTATCAGCATGGTGCGAGCGATCATACCAGCTCCCTGTTAGTGGGGTTTGACCGGGTTGACTGGAACGGTTTGATAGGCCTATTAATTGTGGTTAAACCGGCTCTGTCTGAGATTATCTGAGGGGTTTGGATAATTGTGGGAAGTGAACATGGGTTGAGTTGTAGAGTTTGAATCATCGCATTCATGTGCATGAGTATATTTGGACTAACGTGAGCTAAGTTTTGAAGAACTTGTGTATGAAAATAGTTTCTTAGTCTTTGGTATGCAGGGTGCTTAGAGACAGTTATGGTCGACAGCATTGATCAGGACTAAATTTGGGGATGAGTTGAGTTGTTGTCAAGGAAGCCTGACGGGATAGTTGCGCTCAAGCGGAGCACAGGAGTGGAGGCTTTTGGGTGAATGCTCTTGGGAGAGAGATTTATTCGCCATGATAGTGTGGTTGTAAAATATTCATCTACAACTTGTAATAGATCAATCTTCTTCATCCTACATGGTGTATTGTTGATCTTGTTAGTTTTGCACTTGTTTTGGTTGGAGTTTTTGCTCTCTCTCTCTCTTCTTACCTCTTGATTTTACTAGTTTCAAGGACGTGTAAGAGATAAAGATTCCTTGTGAGGATCATATACCATTTATCTAGGAACAAGCTGTAGCAAGATCTTAGAGTTTGCCCGGTTTGATTTGATTTAGAGTATTTCTTGTAAATTCATGATCATATGGTTTTAACCTTAAATATTTGGGTGCTTTATCTTGTTGTGACATGTGGGAATCTATCTAGAGTCATCTTGGCAATCACTAACTCACGAGGGAGACTGAATAACCATGTGAGAATATAATTGGTTAATGCGTTTGAACAATTGGCAATCGTGTCGAGTTGAGATTTGAGTTTATGAAATTTTACAAATTTTTATTCTTGCTATCATTCTTCAGGTGCTAGTACCCGCCTGGTGCTGGCAGTAGTACCGGCATGGTAGCCGTAGTACTACCAAAAGTGCAATGCGATCGGATAATAGTTTACGGTGGCTATTTTTCAAAGAGAATAATTTTGGGCGTGTCCATGTCCGATAGTACCAGATGGGATCTACGATAATACCAAAGAGAGTGGTATAATCGGGCTTAGAATCACGGTACAATCAGGGTGATAGTATTAGCATGGTATAAGTGGTCATACCGGCTCTCCTATTATAGGGGTTTGATCAAGTTGATTGGAGCAGTTCGATTGGCCTATCAATGGTAGTCAAACTGACTCTGTCTGAGATTATCCGAGAGGTTTGGATAATTATGGAAATTGGTTATGGATTATGTTGTGGAGTCTAAGTCATTACATTCATACTACATGATGCATGTTTAGAGTGATATTGGTCAAGTTGTGAACAACTTGTGCTTGAAAATAGTTTTTTAATCTTTGATATACAGAGTGCTTGGAGACAGCCATGATCAACAGTATGAATCGAGATGAGCTGAGGTATGGTTAAGAAAACCAGGCAGGATGGTTGGGCTTAAGAGGAGCACAGAAGAAGACAAGAGATATCGAAGGGAATGTTTAAGCAATGGTTCATTGAGTGGTGCTGTCGTTGCAAGTGAGGTGTAGTTGGGGTACAGACATGGAGAGACTTTCTGATGCATGAGTCATTGATGTTCCTATACGTTGTAAGCATGTGGATTGCTTACAAAGAAAGAGATGATCATGGATAGTAGCTTGGAAAGGATGTGAGGTCCACAATCAAGGCAAAGGTGTTTTGGAGAGAAAGCCAAAATATCGAAAGTACCAAAGTGACCAAAATCGTGGCACTTGGATGGCGTTTGGAGAGTTGTTTAGGTCAAGGAATCATTGAGGAGACTAAGTGAATGGAAGTTTGCTCTTTAGCGAGTTTAGGTTTATGTGTTTTGAGAAGCATAAGTCATGTGTTGAGTGTAAAATTCGGTGTGCATGGCATTAACCGGTTTCTTCAGGTATGCTAATGGATAGTATCTATTAGAATTAGATGTGTGCTAGTTGCCTCATCAATTGAGGTGGAGGGGGTTAGAGGCATGAGGCGAACCAACTAATCCATCCATTCTCTAGTATTTGTGAGAGACGTTCCCTTGAGACAGTAGGCTTTTCGGTGAGTGCTCTTAGGGGAGAGAAAGCTCTATTCTCTATGAGTGGCTGTAAAATATTCTTCTATAAGTTGTAATATATCAATGTTTTTTCATTCTACATTGTGTATTTTTTATCTTGTGGGTTTTGCACTTGTTTTGATTGGTGTTTTTGCTCTTTCTTCTTCTCTCTTGATCTTATTGGTTCCAAGGACATGTAAAAAAAGAAAATACCTCGTGAGGATCATATGTCATCTATTTAGGGACTTGCTATAGCAAGATTTTGGAGTTTACCCTGATTAGCTTGATTTAGAGTACTTCTTATGAAATCATGATCATATGGTTTTGGTCTTGAATTTTTAGGTGTTCTAGCTTGCTGTGATATATGAAAACATATCTAGAGCCATCTTGACCATTATTAACCTACTCAAATTTGTGAGTTTTGCCCGGTTTTGTGCAACTTTGCTTGTCTTAAGGAAAAATTTGAACTTTGGCAAAGATCTATGCAAACCTTGATGGATTAGGTTTCTAATATCCTTAGTAACGTGTATGCAAAATCTTAAGTCATTTGGACTTGTATTTTAAGAGTTGCACTCTTTTTTGTTTAGGTTCAATCTGATTTTCTGTTATGTAAATAGGGGTGTGGTCAAACCGCCCTAGGCTCGCGGTACTACCGGCCACTGGTTGTAATGGCCTTCACGTACGGTTATACCGCTTGTTTGCGGTACTATCGGTCATTGCGGTGGTATCAGCCTAAAGGTTTGAAGTTGGTTTTGCTTCCGCTCTTGTGTGAGTTTTTTTATGGTGGTCTAAACTGATTTTACTAATTTTTAATAACTAGTAGAGTGAAAGTTTTAAAATACAATTTGAAAAAATTAAAATTAAAGAAATTATTTATCTATCCAGTTATGATCTCGGGTCCTACAAAAGCCAGATAAGGATGCACAGCACGTCTCTATCCGGTCTTAATGCACAACTAGAGAGTTAACACGCCGTTTTATTTCCATCTGAATCCTCAGCAACTAGACCACTCCAGTACTACCGCAACGCACAACACCGCGTGCGCAGCCCCACTCAACACTGCTACAGCCGTCGTTGTCAGCTTGTCGTCGTCAATTCATCCAATTATGCAAACCGGTCATTTTACAGGTCAGACGGCCGGAGCAGAGCTTCTAGAGAACGTTATCATGGATCCCACCACACAGCGGATCGTGTATAATGTTTCCGCCTTTCCGGCTAACGTGTGAAGGCTCGTGCTCTTGCTCGTCTCCATGGGTCTGAACTATACAGTGGCAGTACTTCTCGGAGTTAGGAAGACGTCAAAATCGGGCGTTCAAGAGTTAATTATGGCATCGTTTCAAAAAATAGTGACTAATGTCATTGGACTTGTAGCTAGCGAGAAGCAACGTGATGGGGAGACCTCAACGTACTAGTAGACTAGCTAGTTGTAGGGTCATTAGCGGACGAGAATGTCAGTCTGAATGCTGTCCTGCCCAAAGACTTGTTGGGTGAACTGTCAGATACAAACCTGATATGACTGAACATTCCACTGGTCGGCGTCCATATGGATCAACTCGATCAATCGTTTGACTTTGCCCAGACTAGGCTTTCGACTTATAAAAATCAATATATTAACTTATTAACATCTCTTTTTTCTTTTTATATTATTCGTGAAATGTAACGATATTTTTCTTTTTATTTAACTAAATATTTCAAAAAAAACTAATAAATATTATAATACCATTTTAGCTAAAATCATATCACTTTAGAACAGACCTTTGTACACTAATTCAGAGTGCATGACCATCTAGTACTAGCTGATTGACGAACCACCATACTATACTTCCATTACTGCAATCAAACTGTTGCATTGCCGCTATAAAAGAAGGGAATGTCTAATCATCGTGGGAATTTTTTCTACCGTCAGATGACAATCTAATGGCCTAGATCGAACGTCCGCTCCCTATATACATCCAACGCTGCAGCTGCAGTCCTACTGCCACCAATCCATGCACCCGCGCGTGCCCCATCATGCCTTCCCCTGCCTCATTGGCACTATCCTCGACGCCGGTGTGCTTCTTTCGCCACCACCCATACCCCCTACCATTGTCACCTTCCCTTCCTCTATCCGCGCTACCCACTGTTTTTGTCGTTGCCTTCTTCTCCATCTCCAGCGGCTATTGTTGCCAGATCTGGCACGCTAGTCGGTTCTTATCGCCTCCGTCGACCTCCACCGCCCTACTCCAACCCGTAGCCGGTGATACCACTATTGCCTTGCTATTGCCGCCGTCCACCGCTGTGTTGCCCCCGCCTCCCTCTATGATCAGCCCCATATTAACATGAACTCTAATTCGACAAACCCTCGTCCTAACTTGTTGCTGCCTCCATCAGAGAAGATGAACTCACCGTCGTCATCACCAGGAAAAATGACCTCACAGATTAGAGCATAAATCTTCAAGCAGATCATAAGGTCAGACATCAAATGATTTACAAAAAAAATCATTGGACGGACATATATAGCAATTGTGTAAAAAGAAAATAATCTAAAAAGGAGTACTTTTGCGATAGTGGAGTTCAACGCAGGGCCGTACAGTGAAACTGAAATGTCAACTGCAACAAATCAATGTCTGACAGGAAACCTTGACTCTTCAAATTAATGTGGCAGCGTGCAAGTAGCGCGGCCAATTTTTTAGTGGAAGCAGATATCAACTGTACTAGTACCATCAAATCCCAACTTCCAATATGACAGAGACACTGAATTAAAAGAGATGAAGACAATACTGGCAAATAAACTGGTATATTTTGTACATATTGGCCTTTTTTTTTAAAAAAAATATTCTTAGATTTAGATTCAGTCGAAAACTTCTTTTAGAAATGGCTTTTCTTCAGTGCTTTTAACCTTGGCGCTGAGGTATAAGGTCCATGTCAGCCCTTGCTCCAACGTGGAAAAAAACGAAACTACCAAGTCAGCATGTACAAAGCCGAGCTGTTCGGTGCTGAGCTGCATAGTATCAGCGCCGTTGTTCTTGCCGTTGACTTGCTGGCTGTCAGAGTAAATGCATGTCTGATGGATCAGTCCACTGCCTGCCTTAACCAAATGCACTGACTCATTCACGTGACGATCTAATGAAGGTTGGTTTGCTTTTTTTTTCTTTTACTTCTGTCACGGGAATGTGGAGACGCTGAATTCTAGTGTTAATATTGGTTTTTACTTATAGTTTTTAGATTTAATTTATAAATAATAATAACTTGTAGAAAGATACTCATATACGATTTTAATTAAT
The DNA here is from genome assembly GCA_036346265.1 of Melocanna baccifera. Taxonomy (NCBI): domain Eukaryota; kingdom Viridiplantae; phylum Streptophyta; class Magnoliopsida; order Poales; family Poaceae; genus Melocanna; species Melocanna baccifera. The sequence continues at coordinate 7,523,643 of CM070685.1, forward strand.
ATAAATAAAGTTATTATAATTTATACTGCAATTGATAAATAGATTATATCTTAAAAAGATATTATATTAAAAAATTAAATATTATAGAAAAAATAATTTATAGAAACTAAAGCGAACTGGAGACAAACCTTAAAAAGACATTTTAAGTCAATGAGTGTTTTTTCTATTGAGGAGGACGTCATGAGTTATGATCACTATGTGCCATATGTTGACAATCTAACACAGCTCTCTGGTGGTAGCTTGTTCATTATTAATTTTTTCCTCGGCAATCTTGCTATTGATCACAAACGTAGGAAGAATACTACGGTACGTCGACACCCAATTTTGATCGACTAGGATACTGGATAGTAAAGCTGGATCTGTAAGGACGCAGCGTTGCTTGATACTGGATTTCGGCAACAACTATACAAATTTCATGTTGCCAGTGGTGTTGTTAGCAGCAAACCCTTGCAAGATTTATAACCTGTCCTGACGGTTATTTGTAAATTGCCGACAATGATAACCTTTTGACAAGGATCCTTTCACAAATAACTCGGCAAACTCATGGCCCGGTCGGGGTATACACCACTGAAGACCAGCCATGCATGACGGAAGTGGCAGATTCATGGAGTTTGTGATTACTGGTCATAAACTCATGCATCCGCACGGATGATATTTTTCGGTAGTTATTTTTTACCACAACATTTGCGCCATGCGAATACTTTGCCGATATTTTTCAGTGCCTTCCCGTCCTTATTGCTTGCCCGTGCGAATACTTTGCTCCAAATAGTTAAACGAAGTGATTAGCATAAGTACACAGCAACAGAAAAAAAAAGAAGTGTTTATATCTGTCACTAGTGTGCTGTGCATGCAGACCAAGCCAGCTTCTAGCTTATTTTTGCTTCCAATTTATTTAAGTTAAAAGCCATTTAAAATACATCGGCTTCTAATTTTAGTTTATTTTGACTTTTTTAGACTATTTTGTCTCTTATTCTTTTGTATTGTTTATGATGATATAACCTTTTTTATTTTATATATTTTTTCTTAAAAAACTAACAATTGCTATAATGTAATTTTAACTATAAACTAAAAAATACAACCAGAAAGCTATAAACCAGTTGAAGTGGGGCATCTCTTTTACCTGTGTGCATGCAGCGTTCTCAAAGTAGGGAAGGGTTCTCACTTCGCAGGTCACATCTCAGCGCCACGAACACCGGCGCTTAGACTGCGCAGCTCAGAGCCGCCTTCTCTTGCGCTGACCTCGTGCTGATTTGGTAATTGTATTTTTCACGTTGGAGCATGAGCTGACATGCCATCTAAGGTCAGCGCCAACGACCTCAGCGCTCAGAATGTCATACCTCAGCGCCAAGAGTTAGGACGTTGAAAAGGTGGCTATTTCTAAAAATAGTTCTTGGGTAGGTTCAAATCTAAAAAAAAATCAAACAAAGGATCAATACGTACACAATATACTCTTCTTGCTTCGGGCTTCGCTGGGATGCTACAGTTACGGAGGGACCTATTGTGATTGCATATTAGAGTTTTTGTTGCCGATCTAGACAACGATTTTATGAAATAATGAGGGAAATGCTAGGACTTACGGATAAGTGGTCAAATGAGATGTCTTTATTTATAGAAATCTATTACAGAGGGGGTGGCCCTACCATCCGACTGGCCTTTAGGGCATCTCTAATGATCCTAACTAGCAACTAACTAGAAGACTTCCACATCATCAACCAACTAGTAAGCATACAAAGGACTGTCTATATGTGGTAGCTATTTGTATTTTCAATGCTTGCATGCGCATGGAGAAAATAGGGATGCACTACGCATTATCTTTGTGCCTCTTTGTGTGGTAGGTATATAAAAGAAAACAGTAAACATCTCAAGTAACTGATAATACAATTAGATATAGTTGTGCCAACTGCTAGCAAATACCATCATATCCACAACGACATTGACACGATTTTAAACAAAATAAGAAGTCCATATGTTTCTACATAATTAACTACTAAACTTGTACTTAACTTGTGACACCTGTTACAGGCAAGAGTTATTAACAGGAATATTTGTTACTTTGCGTCTTTGGGACAGAAAATCTACAACCAACCACATTTTATAATAACAAAGACAATAGAACTCAATTTGCAAGTAAATTTGATTTTTTTTCCCCATTGACCATCTGATGGGACTGTTAGGGGCAGTGAGTATAGAAGCATCACGAGCCCCAAACCCTTTCAGCACTTTTTCCTATCAAAAGGCATTAGAAATATTAGCCCACAAGATAACATATACTAAAATGCAATAGATAGATGTTCATTACCATATCAAATTTGTTAGAGCCACCTGCTTCTCGTCACCAATGTGAAGCTCGGATACACTCATAAAGCATTTTCACTGCATTTCTCAACTTTCCTAAAACATGGTTTTGCCACCTCGTCGATGATGGAGCAGAAGAGTCCAACTTGGCGAGTCACCATGATCATGTGAATTGTGATAAAACAATCCGCATAAGAATTTGAACATGAATTACATGATACAAAACAACATGCACCTAAAGTCTTGTAGTCAAACAATTACCATGGGAGTGAAGATGATGCAAAATTTGAAGTCGTTCTGACATCGCAGAGTTTAAGAGCCTTCTCATTATTCACAAAAGCATCCTGGTTCCAAGACATTACATTTAGAACAAAACTAAAACTCCAACATGATGCTTCAAAAGACTTATCAAGCAATGAGCATCATTAAGTACATCAAATTGAGTAACGTTTCAAATGTCTAACCTTACAATTTTCCTTTCCAAGGTTTCTAGATTTTTTTAATGGGGAACACCTCCGTAACACGAGTGTTGATGTATTTGGGTATTTTTTGTTGTTCCTGGTTCCGTAACCCATTGCTTGACCTACACCCACAAGGTAAGTATCAAGTTTATCATAAAAGCACAAGAGGAACATCATTAAACTGAATTACAGAAGAAGTACCTGTCAAATGCCACAGAAGGGAGTAATTGATCATTAGCAGGCTTGTCAGAAGTGCGTCGCTTCAACTGCTCCCCCTGCAACAATTAATTATTGGAACATTTTCAGTGTTGAGCTGAAACAAAGCAATTACATATCAAGCCCTAATTACCACCCAAAGCTAGAAGCAAATCTACTCCAATTCTCCAAACAACTTACATATCAAATATCAAAACCTATAATCTAAACATTGAACAAAGGGAAACATTTCAGAGAAATTTGAGGGGGGTTGTTCATTAACTGAAATTATATGCTGAAATTATTGTTGTTCATTGTTGTTCAGAGAACACCCATCCACATTGTGTTCATTAACTGAAATTATATGCTGATACATGATGATAATGTAACAAATACGAAATCTATGAAGGGAGATTTACAGAACAAAACAAAACTAACCTATTTGGGGATTTCGTGCCTGACGGAGTGGCTTGTGGCAAAGGTCCAGGCCACCAAGCTGCAAAGAAGTGCTACCATTAGTTGAGATGAGAACAGGCAGCAAGAGAGCAGCAAGAACACCAAGTCACGATGTTACCTGGTTGACCTCCTGGAGGCGGAACCCCATCACCAGAATGAACTGTGGCGTCAGATAACCAAGGAGTAGGCGCAGGTCCAGCATGAAGCGTCGGCGGAGCCATGTCTTGCTTGGTCCGACGACTCATCAGAGGATTAGGGTTAGGGTTGGCGCGCGAAGCAGGCGGGGAGGGAGGAGTTGGCGCGCGGGGATGAAGCAGGCGGGGAGGGAGGACGCGCGCGGGGAGGGGCGGGGAGTGAGGACTCGCGCGGGAAGGGGGCGGGAGGGGCGGGAGGGAGAACGCGCGCGGAAGGGGCGGGAGTGAGGACTCGCGGGAAGAGGGCGGGAGGGGCGGGGAGGGAGGGGCGTCTTGCGGGAAGGGGCGGGAGGAGGGCCGCGCGGGGGGGGGCGGGGGAGGAGGACGCGCGGAGGAGGGGCGGGCGGGGAGGGAGGACGCGCGCGGGGAGGGGGCGGGGAGGGAGGACGCGCGCGGGGAGGGGCGGGCGGGGAGGGAGGACGCGCACGGAGGGAGGATGCGCGCGCGGAGCGGATCTGATGCGCGTGAAGAAGAGCCGGCGATTTGTTCGAGCAGGCGATAAGGCCGGCGCTTGTTCTCTCGATTTTTGAGCGAGACGGGCGACGGGAGAGTCGCCGGCTCGATTTTTTATTCACATCCTCTTTCATCCACATAGGATACATGCTGACATGTACATTCTAATAGCCAGCTGACTCATCCCATTGGAGATGCCCTTATATGTTGCCGGAGGGGGTGGCAGTTGCTATTGTCGAAGACGACGTCTTCTTGTTCATGGGGTGGCGTATGTTGCAGTTGTTGTCAGTGACTTATTTGTTGGGCGTGGTCAGAGAAACATGCTCCAGATAGTTATTGTCAGAGATGTGAGGATGCTTAACAATTGCTTGTCAGTGAGATACTGTAGTTGGAAAGTTGGTTCATGGTGATCCTGTAGACCCCTTAGGTAATATAATTTATTTATCATGTGTCAAATATTCATAATTTAATAGGAGGGAACCGACATACATCTCTTTTTAGGAAATGGTGGAATCCATAGTCGATATGGTATGTGTGCAACTAATATGAATACATTATCATCTTATATCTTATTCCTGTTCCTCATCTAATTGATACATTATTGAAAAGGTTGCTTAATGACAATGGATTGTACAAATTTCATATTTGGACCACAAGATGATAGGCTACAAGAGCTTGAAGGTAAAATAAATAAATAATGTATGCAAGTATGTATTCTTTTATAATTTAAATAATGCTCTCTTTATACAGAACTGCGTCAGGTAGTGTTGCATGATTTGAATGCAAGGAACTTTATCATGAATACCGTTGACATAAGGAACGATACACTTGACAGAATATTTCGATATTAAATAACGTAAGCAGTTCACTAATTCTTTTCGTATCTTTTTTAAATAGTAAAGATATACACAATGGATTTTTGACTAATGAATTTTTATTTGTCTAATGAATTTTTTATTGTCCTATCCAGGTTCTTTTGTTCACATGGTCTTTGAAACTTCAAAACTTGGTGGATCTGAAATAGTTGAATATTTGAAAGGCCTTGTGTATCTGTTGCTTGCAATATAGTAGGGGATATAAGATACAGTAGATGCCTAACTGTTATTGGACAACTCACGTTACATAGAATTTTAATGTGTTTTTGCAGTTTGAGTTGCATAAAATTACTAATATTTTTGGACTTGCAAATGGATTCTTGTACACAAGTTTTGGTTTTAACATGATGATTTTGCCGTTCTTCCTGTTTAACTCCAAAACTTCTTTCGTTGATCAATTATTTTAACCCTAATCCTATTGAGACTGTGTTGCGTCTGAATGCGCTAATTGTGTGCCAGAATCCATAGCTCTGTCTACGCACAAGGGTCTACTGTTGCATAGTATGCATCATTTTAATTTGGTTTTCCGTTGCAACGCACGGGCACCTTACTAGTTAGATAAAATAACTGGTAAATATTAATAAGTTATAATATCCTCGTCATTATCAATCATCAATCAAGCGTGGATCACAGCTGATGACAACTTGGTTGCCATAAAAAAGTGGATACATAGAAGGAACTAAGTATCATTTTAATTATGAACAAATAGACATCTAAATGCGAGTCTGAGTTTATGCTCTAAACAGCTTCAGCTCTGGCTTTTTTTTATCTTTCAACTTATTTAAACCAAAAACTACTTAGAATACATCAACTTGTAATTTCGGCTTATTTTGGTTTTTGGCCTTTTTGGCCTTTTCATTTTTTCCCCGTATTTCTTTACATTATTCATGATGATATAATGGTTTTTTCTCATTTTTCCTAATTTTCTTTATTTTTTTCTCAGAAAAAACTAACAGCCGCTACAGTACAATTTCAGCTACAATTCGAAACCCCTAGCTCCCAACCGAAGCCTCTTTGAGTGCCGCCTCAAAGGATACAAACTAGCCAGTGGACGTGAGTGTCGTAGTCATAGCTATTAATCCTGATAAAACACCAATCGGAATATCATATGACCTGAGTCCTGAGCGTTGGCTCAGTGGGAGGGTGCGTGGCTGTACACCCCTCCACCAGTGTTCGATCCCTAGGATCGATAGATTGGTTTCTCATTCTCGGGGGTACACACGCTTATCTGCTTAGTGGGATGTGTGTCCATATTTTGAAGGCTGTTGAGCTTCCGTTTAGATTGTAACGTGTGTAGAAAATGCGTACGCATGTGTGTACGTGTGGTGTAAGTGAATGTACGTGGATTGTTTGTGTCTACCTTGTACTCCTAAAAAATATCAAATGACCTCCAGTTCTAGTACAGAGCTTCCTAATCCCGATGGAACACAAAGTAGTTTGTTATATCAGCTACTGAACCGGCTATTATCAGCATTGAACCCTGAAACACCTCAAAACTTCAAACCAATTCTTGATTTTCTTTGAAGTTTGTTTGAATTCCCTAATCCTCCCTAAGCAAGCCTTAATCCATGGATTAAACCCCTCCCCTTGGCCTCCCGCCTCCTCCCCGTGCTGGCGCCTCTCGGGAAGCCGCATCCTCGCTGCCGCCCATGTGTCTGCATGCGCGAAATTGCGGCGCCGCTTGCTCGCCCCAGCGCTCACACCTCTGCTAGCTCCTATCCTTGTGGCCTCACCCCTTAGTTGCCCTCTCTATGTTAGCCCTACCATTCCTCCCTCGCTTTGCATGTCGCTTGACCGGAGCTCCCTCTCCCATCGCTGCTCCGCGCTTCGATCGACCACACGCGTGTCCCCTGCCGTACCCGATGCCGTCACCGCCTATCGAACATTGCAGAGGTTGTGCGCCACCTCGCATGCTCGCCCATGCCGCTGGTAGAGCTCTCGCCTCCTTCCTCCTCCACGTGCTAGGTTCGCTTGATCGGTTCCACTGCTCCGACCGCCTCAGTGTGCCTTTATAGCCTGATTGCTCTTGTAGAGAGAGTTGCGCCACTCCTCACCATACCTCAGAACCATCAAATTGAGCTCCCGTGCTCCACAGCCTCCTCTCCGTCCATCTCTGAGCCCGATGAGCCCTAAACTCCACCTCCTTTTCCACTCGATTAAAATCTGATTCCCTCCGGTCAAAGCATCCTCAGAGCACCGCAATCCAGTAGTCGAAGTTAATTCTCCAATAGCATTTCTCCTTTGGCCTGGCGCTGTGAGCCCCCTCCGGCCAGATCACCATGCCCGTGGACAGCTCGCCTAAGGCTTCCACGATCCAAACCAACTCCACCTCTATGAAACTCATTCCCCGTAGATGGCTGAATCGCTCCCGAATTTGCCAGACCTTTGCCGGAGTAGCCTCAAACCATCTAAGAAGCCGCCGCCTTCTCTCTTGCCGCCGGCCTCCACCGCTTATGCTCTTGCCTCCCAAAGTGACAAAATGAAACCTCACATCTGAGCTCTAATCGCCTATGCCCTTCTCAGTTGCCGGAGGTCATCACCGGCGCATGTTTTTCCCCCCGCCGAGCCGGTTGAAGGTAGACGATGACCCCGTGCATCAACGTGGCATCATCTTGTCCTTCCACGCTTCATCTGGCGGTCGATGTCGAGCGTGAGCGCGCACGCCACTAGGCCGCTCGCCCGCGCGCACGTGGGCCGTTCAGCCGGTTTCCCTCTCGCGGGCTCACTGTAGCGGCCGGGCCGACCCATTACTGTGCTACTGTAGCGATCACTGTTCACCCGAGTTCAAAATTGCAAAATACCCCCATTTGAACCGTTTCGACGCCCTGAACCCATTTTCGGCATCCGTTCCACCATACCAAACCCCTAAAAACCCAAACCAACCCTATTTGGTTTTTATTGCATTTTATTCTTGTTTATTTTATTTATATTTTTCTAGCTTGATTAGACTCAAGCACGGGCTCATGTTATTTTTTGTGTTTATGCTAGTTCTCGAGTTCTCCGAAGCGTTGGCACAAGGACCAGAGACGGGTGTTGAATCTTGTAATAAAGTTCAAATCTTGTGTAAACCTGTATTGTAATAATATTCATTCTAAATGCGATGCGCATAATCTGCACAATCTTTGAGGCGATTGTGAGTTACTAGCGTAGTTAGAAATAGGGGCGTTACAAACCCCTCGAAAAGGATCTGGCACCGGCAGTGCAGACTATAGAGTTTGAGCGGTATGTGTGTACGCAATACCTTGTGTTGCTGGTCACCTAGTCGCTGCGACCGGGAGTCGGGATGGCGATTGCTTCCATCGGATGTTGGGGGTGTGGGCCGTGTGGCTTGCGCCATCTGTCACTTAAGGGGGTGTTCAGAATGGCGTTGGCTTATGGTTTTTTACTCTAGCTGGCTTAATTTTTATTGTAACTGAGTTGGCTTATTTGGTATAATTAAATTTAAAAAATATATTAGTCCATCACGAACAATGCAAAGGAATATGAAGAAAAAACAAAAAACCTAAAATAAAAAAATGAACAGTTCCAAAAAAAAAGCCAAACGCTAAACGCAAAAGCCGAGTTGAGCACTACCTAAGTAACTAAATGTCACTGTCCCAGACTAATCGAATCTTGTCACTAGATATTTGCGTCCAAAAGAAATGTTACAGATGGCACCGTAACCATTTTTTTTTGAAAAAAAATAGTTTTTAAACATCCATTTATACAAATCTAGCTCTCTCCCTAAACTCGGTAGTCACAATAGACTTCTGCCGCGCCATAGTAGCTCAATAGTAATCTACCGAGCCCGCACAATTAGCCATGATTTAGCACTGTACTATTAGCACTAATTAACAATCATTAACACTAATTAATACTAATTAGTGTTAATAATCTCTAACAAAAACAACATGTGGCCGACGAAGTCCTACTGAGCTCGACAGGTTTGAGGGAGCTAAATTTGCAAAAACAGATATCCAAATGTTAAATTTGAAAAAAAAAGCTACAATGCGAGTCACTCCCAAACTTAATTCCACCGCTTGGCCACTTCAAATATAGCTCAAACAGATTATCCCTATATTACAGATGAGGGGTCATGGCCTCTCATCTATGCCATGTCACTATTTTTTTAAAATGGCTCTCCAAATTTGTGAAATAACATAAAGGTACTCCGTTTTTACAAATTATCCTTTATGATGCAATCTCTCCTGTCGTATAACTGGATCGATAACCACGTACACGAGTACACCTGTCTTGCAACTTTTTCTATAGAGTATATGGATGGAGTTGAGGATGTACATTCCACTGACGTCACACACCACTACTACAGAAATCACCATCATAGACGGTTCTAAAACGTCATCACAGACGGTTTTTTGAATCGTCTGAATTTGTGGGTTAGTGATAATCGAAAGTTATCAAAGATGATTTGTGAGCTGTCTGTGATAAATACAATACAGACGGTTTGTAACTAGAACCGTCTGTGAAAAACACTATCACAGACGGTTCTATATATAGAACCATCTGTGATGTGTGATCACAGACGATTCATACTATAAAATTGTCTATGATAGTTCGTTCTATACCTAAATTTTTTTCTATTTTTCAGTTAACCTTAGGAAATGTTAGCTATGCTTTTTGAAAACAAGCGAAAACAAGTAAATACGATATCAAACATAGCAGAGAATATTTTATTTCTATTACAATCTACCATTACAACATCACAAGATTACAATCCACTATTACAATATCATAAGATTACAATCCACCATTACAACATCACAAGATTATAGTCCACCATTACAATAGTAGAGAACATAGTAAAAAACAATAGAAGTAACAATAGAGACTACGATGAAGAGAACAATGAAAGCAACATAGCAGAGAACAATCCACCATCACAAGCTCGGGTAGGCCTTCTTAGCAGCTGTCTTACTGTAAGCTCCCAGGCAAAAATGGAGGCTACGATGGAGACTTAAACCCCACAGAATCAAATACTTGAAGAAACAATGGAGAGAGGAAGCGGGAAACAATGAAGACCTAAACCCCATAGACACATTTGAAGGGAGGGGGTGGATGGGTTCGGGTGAGTATTTATAGAGGAGTCCTACTCAAACTCAGGCGAAAAATTATGAAATTTTAGAAATACGCGAAGCGGGAAACATATCATAGACAGTTCTTAATTAAAAGCAGTATATGATATCCAATATCACAGACGGTCTTTAATTAAGAACCGTATGTGATATTGGCTATATATATACCGATACAATATAAACAAATAGTCTCAAAGTATGAAATGATAAAGTTCTGTATGGCTTATATATACTCATTTGAAATATTTCGACGAGATCTACAACTTTGCAGTTGAGATAAACCCCAAATTTCGAAGGGAAGATCGAAAATTTTGGCAAAAACAGAATCCAAAAACTTCCAATTCTAATTTGAGGCTATAAATGGCCGATTTTGGGGGTCTTTTAGGGCGACTGGTGCATGCTAGTTATTTTTTTCGGATCGGGCTCGTCGTTAGCTTTCCAACGAGTATAAGAACGTCAAAAACGGACACCGTATGCAAAAGTTATGCCCGTTTTACTGAAGGTGTGTCAAAACAGAATTATATTCGAACTCAAGCGGAAATTATGAAATTTTAGAGGTGTGTGGGGGCGGAAAACATATTACAGATGGTTCTTAATTAAGAACCGTCTGTGATACTACAGAATATCACAGACGGTTTTTAAGTAAAAACCGTCTGTGATATTGTCATATCACAGACAGTTCGTATTTAAGAACCGTATGTGATATTCCGCAATATCACAGACGGTTCTTAAGTAAGAACCGTCTGTGATATTAGCAATGTCACGGACGGTTCTTGATAAGACCGTTTGTGATTGTATTTAATACAGACGGTTTTTATGAACTGTCTGTGATGAGACGTCTAATATAAACTTTTTTGTAGTAGTTCACGCTACTACAGACACTAGGAATTTTGTGAATGATATTCGATGTTATAGAACATTGATATACATTTTTCTCATTGAATACACACGTATGCATACTTCAATTAAATAAGATATGATTCTAGAGATCGAACCCGGGTAGTTGGCTCTCTACGGAGATATTGTATTTTGGCAATTTGCTCCGACCCTCCCAGGCGCACCTGTTGCATACGAATCTAGAAGATCGCATGCTGTAAGCCCAGCCAATGTTTCGATCACCTACTATTTTTGTACTGCAAATCTAGACGCTTGCGTGTTCCAATGGCGCCACATGCAAATTTGTTCGTCTTAATGATCACCATATGGTGCCTTTATGAATTCTGATCCATTTTAAAACGAAGAGAAGTGGACTGTCTGCACCTTTCAGCTGGAGATGCTCGCCAATCCTCCCAAGTCAATCATGCCGGTCTTTGCGTTTCTCGAGCGCGGGCTGGCCTGAGGACTGAGGTGTTGCTTGTGCAAATGGAGATATGAATAAGCACTCACGTCGGACAAATGGCCTTCTAGAAAAGATCATCCAAACTAGGTGCCTAGCACTCGTTGCCTCCGCCACTATAAAGATGACGGGTGACACTGGCTCTCTGCCCTTTAAGTTACGGGGAGAGAGGAATTATTGAGAGCTGGACGAGCGCTACGTCTTAATTCTGTGGGTCACAAACTTATTGCTCTTTACAAGGCTGGTCTCTATTGGACACCAGTTCACCATCGACTGCAACCTACTCGTGACACTGGTGGATAGGTAGAGCCCCGAGACGCACACATTCTACTTTCGATGGGGTTAGATGATGGTTACTCTGCAGGACATCTTGTTCTTAATCGATCTCCCTTTCCAGGGTGACACATTTGTTCCAGTGCCTGCATCGGCGAACTGGAAGGAGAGGTTGGTGGACCGGTTTAGCTTGGCTATCCCGAAGAGTGCTCGTGATGTTCCCCGCACTTGGCTAAAGAATTTCAGTATGTGCCCGCAGGATGCACTACTTCAGGTCGTTAGAATGCACCTCGTCGCGTACCTTATCCTGCTCTTTGGTTAGAGTATGTATCTAGCCACACGCGGTGATATTTGCAATGCCGAATTCATCCGCCTCATTGAGTCATTGGTTGACGTGGAGTTTGAGGTGATGCCTCAGTACAGCTAGAGATTAGTCGTCTTATGCAAAACATATTGGGGGTTGTGTGATGCTTGGCAGCGCGGTACTGTTGATACCCCCAACCTAGTCGTCTACTACGTGCTCCTGTAGTTGTGGAGTTGGAAGCATTTCCGTGTCAGGCGTCTGACCATCATGACGCTAGTGCACCCGTTCGCGTGGGTCCGTCGACCTGATAGATGGGCCCACTATGGGCTTTCAGTGGATTGGTGCTCGTCTGCGCTGGGCCAAGGGCAGATCGTCGAGGTGTTACTTGCCGTGGCACAGTGAGTTCGAGTCATTGCAAGACAGCAAGATCATCTAGGGTTCATGGACTGTACATGTCGTGGAGCATGTATCGCCGTATAGGCTGCCCATTTAATGCCTATAGGACACGGTGCTATGAGTGACAATACGCCATCTGGTGTTCTCGTATATGGTGGAAGCTTACATGCCGCAGCGTGTAATGCGACAGTTTGATTTTCACCAGGTCATACACCCCTTCGAACAGTAGGTTCCTACCGCAAACTATACACCGGTGAGTCAAACTCTATCCAAGTAATATTTACACTTTGTATGTCTTACTCTGTAACATTGATGATTCCGGAAATACAGGTGAACGAGGGTGGGTCGGCTTGGTACAAACTGGCGGCTAATGCAGCATGAGTGGACGACATCATGGACGGACATGGCACACCTTGATGTCATCATGGAGTAGCATCCGAACGACGTCCAGACGTACGACGAGTACCTAGAGTGATATGTACCCTAGTCACGTAGCATACTCACTGTTCCTCCATGAGATCGCCTCGAGCAGATCATGCACGATGACAGTCTACAATGCTCGATCGATCGCCACATCACTTCACAGCGACATGACAGTGTAAGACAGTTGCAATTTCTGATTGTTTCATTTACAAAATTCATACTAGTCATTACTAAACCTGTTTCGTATGTCATTTCAATTGGAGTGGGTGCAGTGCATCGTAAGCGCATCCAGACCGCCCTCACCAGCCCGGACACACACCAGCCCTACAGAATATTTTGAAGTATATCCTAAAGCAGGCCAAAAAATAGTGGCCAACCTAAGCTGCGATCGTTCGACGGAGCACGCCGTGCACATCGGGCACCTAGTGGGGGCACCATACTCACCCGCTAGGTCATCACGACCTAGCGAGTCTGGCCGGCCATCGCAATCTACCGAGTCTACCCGACGTCGTAGTACCAGCCACCAATCAACGAGGAGGTAACTTACGTACAAATCTATGTTTTATTTTCCTGTTAGTCCTTACGTTCTGCTAACATTGTGGTGTTCTCCCACCGCAGGTCCGTCGTTGAGATGCGTCACTTTTGACCTCCACAACTACACAGACTACTACTCCCCATCGTTCATCTTCGCTGCACATCCGGGAGGTATGAGATTCGCATTTGACATCCGGAATATTTATTACGACTAACGTCGTTTCATCTTTTAGTCTCCAATTTAACGTGAAGGTGATGTCGAGTCCATCGATGAGATACGAGCCTCCCGGATGCTTCCAAGGAGCAGTACATAGCGCCAGGATTTGCAGCGTACGCAGGGCAGAGCTCAGCATTCACACCATACCCAGGGTTTGGAGACTTTGGTAGGCAGATCTGATTTCGTTGCCACGTTGTACGGTCAAGACGAGAGCTTCTCCGCACCACGAGGGGGATTTCTAGAATCCTTCGTTCATAACATTATTACTAGCGGTCCACAGTTTGGCATGTCTCAACAAGATGATATTGACGTTTACCGAACCCAGCCTGCTGTACCTCAACCTACTGGACCACCGCCAGCCACTCAACAAACGAAACGGTCTCCATACCTCCTTCGAACCCAAACACAAGCTCCGAGCCGGCTGACGTACTCCACGAAACATACTGATGCTTAATGGAAGACAAGGCCATGCACGGGAAGGCAGAGGCGGCCAAGAGATAGCAGTGGCTCAGATGAGTGAGCCATATCGCATCCCGTGCGATGTGTTTTTGTACTATTATATGTATTTCTATAAATATTCGTAATACATAAAATTCTCAAAAATGTAGACAATTACTATGACTATGTCAGGATGCTACACATAAACTTTCATAATTTTTGCAGCTCGTTTGCTATATATAACATCTTCTACAAATATCGTGATTGTACGAATTTTTGAGAAATGTTCATAGCGGATAAAATTATCAAAAATTACATAGTCAAGTACATTGTATTGAGAGGTTGCACATAAAATTTCATAATTTTTCGATGTCATTTGCTATTTTTAAAAATTTGAATAAACAATATGCAAAAAAGCAGGTAATTAAACCCGCTAATCAGTCGGCTTAATTACTGCTGTTGTTGATGAGTGAGCGTGCGAGCGGCCCTTCCGTGGCACAATGGCGAGCGATCTAGTGTCGACGGCAACCCACATGTCAGCTCTACGGTATTGCCGTCCGACCACCAGACAATAAAAATACTATTTTTTGTCAATACAATGTGAATATTATTATTTTTATAATTAGATATAAATAGTATCATATATATACTTTTTTTTTCTGATATGTGTTTATGTGTCTGCATGCACTGTAAGGAAACTGGCCGCAAAATCCTTTGCTTTTTGTCCTTTTTCAGCGTGTGGTGGCAGACAGACGCCACCGTGCACTCATCGCCTGATCGGCAGGTCATCTCGGCGCTATATATTTCGGCCGAGCGGTTACTTCACTCCAAAAAAGTCCAACCTCTCAGCGCGTCTAGACCGGGCCGCCCCCCTTGTCTCCTACCTCCGTTTCGGCATTCCGCGCTTCCGCCGCGAGGGATTGGGAGGGAGCCCGAGAGGAGATGGGTCCCGTCGGGCACCGGCGAGAGCTCGCCGGCAGTGTCGCCCTCGCCGCCACAGCGGTGGTTCTCATGCAGGTGGGTCCCACTCTCTTCTCTTCAGCGGGTGGTGCGCGGTGCTGTGGCGGCGGTGGCGCCGAAGGGTTAGAGGGTTAGGGCGGGGGTCGCTCTACCGCGTATTTTGGTTGGATTTTGGTCCTACTTTCGGATTTGAACCCTGCGGCGTATCCCCGTATGGGGTTGCTAATTTTTAGTTCCGTCCTAGTCCTATTTTTGCATGGCGTCGTCGGCGCGCAATTTTTTTTGTTTACTGAAGAAGTGTTTCGGATTTGATCATATGGAGGAGGCAACTTTGGTACATAGTGGGCTGCCGTTTGGATGTTACCTGCGCAATTTTACTGTGTGCTTTGTCGTTAGTGCGAGTCTCCATTGGATGTTGCTTTTGGAGGGTTGGAACTTGGAAGCATCTGAGATAGGAAATTTGCTGCAATGTCCTGCCAATTTACACTACTAGTTTCTGACATGGTTGGTGGTCTGAAACCATGTGGTTTTGCATCATTGGTGCCCGAGTGATTGTTTTTGGTTCTGCATCTGCGTTTGAGCAGCAAATTTAGTTCAGTTCATCTCGAGTTGTTTGGAGTTTAGTTCGATGGTTTTTAGTTCAATTTTGGGTCTCTCTATTGGATTGTAGTATGCGGTGCTTGCCTATCTGTTCGGATTTTCGTTTTCGGTTTGATATTTTGTATCGAAATGTGTGCTGTTTCCATGTAGGTTGGGGTTAGATTTTACAGGATTGAAGTTTGCCATGCTTCCCCGAATTTTAGAATTTTTTTCCTTCATATTTTGATTCGAAATGTGCTCTTAAGTAGGCGGTTAGAATTGGATAGACCTATTATTTTTTTTAAAAAATAAAACTGTGGAGGTTGGGAAGTGTTTTGGATTAATTTGAACTATGTGGAGTTGCCACTGTTTTTCTCTCCAAGTTATCGGATAGTTATGACTATGTTTGCTTGAAACTGCAAGGTCATTCGCAATTTAGCTATTTTTCCTAGCCCAGTTGAATTTCCACAGACCTTTCGAATACGAACTTTGCCCTGTCAAAACCTGAGATTGAATATCGCAAAGTTTGCGCTTCAATCTTTTGGATTTCAAATAACATGCCGTGACGCAGACTTCTGTCCCTCTTTTGAACATCTCTTGCTACAGTGCAATTATGTGTTGTTTATCCGTTTTAGAGGCTTACCTATTGGATTCTCATCTCTCAGTTCCAATTATGGTTGTTAGATGTAATGTGGTTGTCGCTGTACAAGTCCTTGTGCAGGATTGGAACTTCGGTATGGACTTACAGATAATCCATGCTGCCATGCTCCTCAGTTGCACTAACTGTTTTGGTGGCTTCACATGAAACCTTAATTGTATTATTAATTGTTGTTTCCACATTTTTAGTGGGACTATAGGTGACATCTAGGTGCCAAGAAGATACCAAATTTATGCTAACTTTTCAGAAGTTGCTAGGTTGCTGTCTTTGTGGCATCTACATTAACTGTTTAGCACTCAAAAGTGATTTCTTCACTTTATATATCTGAAGCCACTGGACAAAATTATGGTCATGTTTCCCCCTAGAGGTGCTGAAACCATAAAAGGATTACGTAGGAAGTCTATTGTACAGATGTAGTTTGGTATGCATGCATGTTGATTTGGTTGCACTTTGATGTGATTCTTGCCTTGTCTAAGTAACATTGTTTGTCCATACTGTTATAACCTTTTTTCCCCCAATGATGCAGGTTATTTTTCTTGTGCCTCCCACAAGCGCACAGCAATCCAATGGTACTTCAAGGTAATTTGTCAGGGCCGCATGTGTTCAACTAAGAGGAGCTTTTGTTGTATCATCTTGAATAAGCTACTATATTTGATGTGCTTAAAAAACTTTGGTGCTCAATGTGGTATTCCGTATTCATGGAGCCCTTGGTGCTCATTTTGCTGTGTTTGCTTGCTTCCTTAGGGTAGTACCTGCAGAAGGGTACTGTTCCATGTATGGCATTTGTGCACATCGCAATGATGGGAAAGTTTTGAACTGTGCGAATGCAACCAAAGCTGTTAAGGTGACAACAACACTTGGTCGCTGTTCAGTTTGAATATAACAAAGCAGGAGAGACATTGTCATGTTACTCACCCTCCAGTGTTGTTTTTATACAGAAAACATAGTAGTTTGCCCTTCTTATCTTTGCATAAAAGTATGTATGATTACACCATTATTGTTTACTTGTTTATCAAGTGCTGTTATTGCCTTTCCAGCCAGACACTTTGTTTTCTACGAGGATCCAAAGTTTGTGCCCGACTATCACTGGTGATGTCTGTTGTACAGTAGATCAGTTTGACACGTTACACCAACAAGTCCAACAGGTAATAGTCCTGACCGTTGGAAAAGAATATGGACTATGCGCTTGAACTAGCATATCAATGTGGTAGCATTAGCATCACATCTTAATTTGAGAGATCAAATGATCACCCAGGGAAGTTGTGTTAATACAGCACCTAACACACACCGATTGCCCTTACTCTTTGGCAAAATAAATTTTCCACTGCATTCATATTAGCCCTGCATTGATTCTCAAGCAATGTTTTGCCGAAATTGCAACCAGCGAATCATGAACCTGCTGAATATTTTGTTAGTGTTTTAACATGAGATTCCCATTTTCTTAATAAACTGTCTCTGCTTCATTCCTATTGTACTGATCACTGATAACCTGGTGTGATCAAGAATATATTTCAAGATGTAGACCACTTCTCAGCATGATCTAGCTTTACTTGTAGCTAACAGCAAATTAAAACTTCTTTCAACAAATTCCTTATTCTAATTGTTGCTTATGCGTTGTTGTTGGTGTTTATTGTGTTATTCCTTCTGTACTTCCTACTAAGTTGTACTACAATTAAGTGGTTACATGTTGAACTCTTTATTTGACGTTGCATGCAAATTAGTGATTCATTCCATCGTACTCCCACAGACCATGTTCTTCACCATTCTATTGTGGCAATTCTTATATACATTTAAAAAATCTTTTCTAAGCTGTTCAACTTGATTATTTTTCGCATGTCAAATGATCTAGCATCTCATTGGCAAGCTCTATCCTAAATGTCTATGCTCAATCAAATAAAAGTTCACTCAATGGTAACTGGTAAATTCAACGCTTTTGCAGGCTATTCCATTTCTTGTTGGATGCCCAGCTTGCTTGAGAAATTTCTTGAATCTCTTTTGTGAAATGTCTTGTTCTCCAAACCAAAGCCTCTTCATTAACGTGACTTCAGTAAAACAGGTCTATCTTTTCTTACGTTATCTAACTTTGTAGCCATGACAGTATTTTATGATATTTTCTCTTGTGCCACTTTTTTCGCACATTTTTGGTATGTGTCATCTATTGGCATTTACATTGGAGAAACTGCTAAACATATTGAAATGGAATGTTCATAGGTAATTCGTATGTTCATTCGAATTAACAAGCTACACCGTTCTTTGTTTTTTTCAGGTTAATAACACTATGACTGTTGATGGCATAGATTATTATCTAACAAGTAGCTATGGTGAAGAGTTATATAACTCTTGCAAGGATGTTAAGTTTGGCACTCTGAACACACGTGCAATGGATTTTCTTGGTGGGGGTGCTAAAACTTACAAAGGTAAGCGGATAAACCCTTTTTTTGCTGATGCATGTGAAAAATTATCAAGTAATGGCAATTACATTCCCTGCATCTTTTTTTTTTTGAAAAAAAATCATTTTTGGTATTATTAATTATTAATCTTGCAATCTGGATGTGCATTTGAGCTCATTTTTCAAATCGATACATCTAATCTTTGGTAGTGCCATTCTGATAGTAAACTAGTATGCAATTTGTATGCACCTGTTCTTTACAATGTATTGTGACTCATTTATAATTATTGACTTTTATACTTGCTATTGCAGAGTGGTTGTCATTTATTGGGCGTCAGGCGAATCCTAAAGAGCCTGGGTCACCTTATTTGATAACATTCCGATCTGATTTCAGTGATTCATCTGGGGTGAAGCCTCTAAATGCTACAATTTATTCTTGTGGAGATCCATCTTTGGGCTGTTCATGTGGCGATTGCCCTTCTTCTTCAGTTTGCATGGGATCCTTGTTGCCTCAGTTGAACACAGAAACATCCTGTTCAGTTAAAATGGGTTCTCTAAAGGTAGCAACTATCTTATTATCTACATTTATGAACAAAATGCAGAAGTGATTTAAGTCTAATATACCACACTTTCTATTTCTTTTTAGCAATTTACAAATGTTGCAGTGCTACTTGCGCTTGTAAATAAGCGAATATTTGTGTCAACAATAGATGAGGGGCAGAACTTCCCCTATTATTGGTCCAGCACCTGTTGGGTGGTCTTGGGCCTGTTCATATTGGTTTTTGCTGATGGTTTAGCTTTGGCTTATGAATAGCAACAGCATTAGAGAAATCGTACGGAGAGAGATATTCATGTGTGATTTTGATTGATATAAATCAAGTCATATAATCAACTAGTAGACTCCGTCTTAAAAAGATACTCCATTTGAAAGTTAGGTATTATAGAAAAACGGTTTTTAAAAGCCAATACAAACAGGGTAGATCAAGTCATATTGGCCAAATACATATGTGAAGCTACTACAAAGTATATGGCACAGGACATATGCTGCCATAGTGATGCTATGGATTAGACGGAGATGAATGGGTGTGGATTTTCCATGTGTCTGTGCATACACCTGTACCATGTGCCTGTGGGAAGTACAATAATATTTAACTCTGACAAATAAGTGATTTTACTAAATCTTGATAAAATATGCTTTATCATCTTAGACGCTAAATAAATTAGCTGGTTGCCATGTGTTTTATACTATGATGCATGGACACGGTAGGCAAGCACTAAGTCTGTGTCAGACACGGATATGGCTCTGACATGTATTTGCCACGTGTCCGAATATTGCTGTGCGAAAAAATTTGTATTTCCTTTTTGGATGTTTCTTTATTGTGTACCCCTTAACTCTTATTCATTTTGATATGTACAGGCCAAATGCTTGGACTTCTCACTAGTGGTTGTATACCTTGCGTTATTATGCGCTTTTTTATTGTGGGGCTTGTTATACAGAACACGAGCAAGAACTGGCTTCTCCTCACAAGCAAAACAATTGCAGAATGCTGAAGAAAAGTTGCATTCAAACAACAACGGCAAGGTTCCTGATAACTCTGTTCAGGTTCTTTTCTGCCAAATTATCTTTCAGGACCAGAGCTTGTTTGCTTAATTAGAGTATTTGTCGTTCCTTCTAGCATTTTTCTCTAGTCTTCAAATATTCAAAAGATACTGGTACAGTTCCCATAGTTTCTATTTTCTAGACAGTGCTTTAGTTCTTTGTCCCAAATTTAATGTGATTTCCTGGTGAATTTCTCTTTATACCAGGTGTCTGAAGCTGCTGCTTCTCCTGTCCAACCAGCCCATCCTTCTATTGTCCAAACTTACATGTCAACTTTCTTTAGGTTGAATTCTGACTCCAGCTGTATTAATTATATATTGGTAGTGTTTAGGCATTGTGTTAATATGTTCAAAGTATTGCAGGAGGCATGGAGTTTTTGTTACTAGACATCCTCTTCTTGTGTTATTTGCATCCTTGCTTGTCCCTATCCTATTATGCATTGGTCTTATTCGTTTCAAGGTTGAAACTCGACCAGAAAAGGTACCTAATTTATCATCATTATTTTGCCCTGTCGATCTCAGCATTATTATCTTATCATAGCAACCATTCTTTTACTGTTGCTGCAATCTGACAACTGTGCATAATGGAGGAAATTTAAAATCTTATAGATCGACATCCATAATTAATATTTTGTGTATCTGTATTTAAGACTAACTACTTAAATCAGTTTGATGTAACTACTAGATGTCTGCTTACAACTCATAAATATTTATTAAATTTGAAGCATACAAAATTGGTAAAAATGGAAATCAGAAACAATTTCCATGTACATTTTATATTGATTGCTTCAATCAGTTCGATGGAAGTATTAGGTGTATCTGTTACAACTCACAAATATCTATTGACATAAGCATAGAAAATGGAAAAAATTGAAATAACAAATAATTTTGATGCACGTTTTAGAATATTTCTGCATCACCCCGGCTCCTTCCCTGAACCTAAAGTGCTACCACTTACTCTATGATGCTATCAATTCCAACTTTTGCCGCTGGTTTTACGCAACGACTCTTTTATTTAAATATCAATCAATCAGTAGAAGACATGAACGTGGCACTAAGTGCAGAAGCAGAGGAATAAAATATGCTGGCACTAAGTGCAGAAGCAGAGGAATAAAATATGCTAACTATTAGAATTATTAAGATAACTTCCCTTGTATGCGCTTCTCATATATACGCATTCCATGTATATGCTTTCCTTATATGCGCTTCTCATATATGCGTCTTTTATGTATATACTTTCTTTATATGTCTACACTAGGCTATATATATACAAAGTCACCTCAGCCCTTTAGCTGTGTGGTGTCTGTATCAATTCCTCTCTACTCTTCTACATGGTATCAGAGCAAGGTTGAGAACTAGGTTAGGAACAACTAGAGTGTTGTGAAGAAGAAAACAAGTGGATGGTGTGTGAAGGAACGTGTGACCACGAGAAACAACAGGGAGACGGGAACCGTTGCCAACAGTAACGACTGAATGAGGTGGGGGTGGGAAGAGAGGAGTGTACCGTCGTCTGTCATGTGGGAGGTGGCGCTGCTGTCCATGACCTAACCGCCGTGTCCTTGGACGGCCAGGTGGTTCAATGCGGTGATGAGACCCTGCTGATCCCAGGTTTGCGGGGTGGAAGGCTGAGACGACGGACTGTCCTCTCTATCGCCGCATCCCGCTCCTGGCCGATTCATGAGCTTGATGTCAAGAATGCCTTCCACCATGGCACTCTTAATGAGACTGTCTACTAACAGCAGCCTTTCAGATTCGTGGACTTTGCTTGTTCCACCCATGTGTGTCTTCTCCAGAAGTCCCTCTATGGCTTGAAGCAGGCTCCCCGAGCATGGTACCAACGGTTCACCTCCTATATCCGCGGCATCGGTTTCATCGCCTCCTCCGACATGTTCCTGTTTGTCCTCTGCCAGGGGACTGACATGGCCTATCTATCTACTGCTCTACGTCGACGATATCGTCCGCACGGCTTCCACCCAAGGTCTTCTCCAGCACCTCATAGGCTCGCTCCACTCGCAGTTTGCCATGACGGACCTCGGCGACCTGCACTTCTTCCTTGGCATCTCCGTCGCACGCTTCTCCAATGGCCTCTTCCTGTCTCAGCGACAGTATGCTGTTGATCTCCTGCGACGCGCTGGCATGGCTGAGTATCACCCTACAACCACACCAGTGGACACTCACGCGAAGCTATCCGGCCACGACGGAGCTCCCGAGGTCGATCTGTTCGAGTATCGCAGCCTTGCGGGGGCTCTGCAGTACTTGACACTCACACGCCCTGACTTGGCATACCCCGTCTAGCAAGTGTGCTTTTTCATGCATGATCCACGGAAGCCCCACCTCGCGTTGATCAAACGCATACTGCAGTACATCAAGGGTACTCTCGACGCCGGTCTTCACATCGGCCTCTCCTCGGCGACATCTATTACCGTCTACTCCGACACCGACTGGGCCGATTGCCCCGACTCGCGGCGCTCCACCTCCGGCTACTGCATTTATCTCGGTGAAAACCTTGTCTCTTGGTCCTCCAAGCGTCAGACAACCGTGTGTCGATCAAGTGCAGACGCCGAGTATCGTCTTTGTTGCCCGTCTTTGTAGCAGTCTTTGCTTGGCTGCGGCAACTTCTCCAAGAGCTTCACGCCCCAGTTGCTTCGGCGACTGTTGTTTACTGCGACAATGTCCGCGCCATCTACATGTCAACTAATCCAGTCCAGCACCAGCGCATGAAGCATATTGAGATTGACATTCACTTCGTTTGCGAGAAGGTTTCACTTGGTGAGGTTCGTGTTTTGCACGTGCCATCCTCTCATCAGTTCGCGGACATCATGACAAAAGGTCTCCCGACCCAGCTGTTTCAGGAGTTTCGATCCAGTCTTTGCGTCCAGATTCCCGCTATGACTGCGGGCGGGTATTAGAATTATTAATATAACTTTCCTTGTATGCGCTTCCCATATATGCGTATTCCATGTATATACTTTATTTGTATGCGCCTTCCATGTATATACTTTCCTTGTATGCTTACACCAGGTCATATATATACAAAGCTACCCTAGCCCTTTAGCTGTGTGGTGTCTGTGCCAATCCCTCTCTACTCTTCTACACTAACTGATAAAAGAAACTCATGTGCTATACAAGGTTAAATAATTCTTGTTGTACGTGGAGTAACTGTGCTAGTCCCGCGTGTATGTCGTCTTCAGTAATTACCTAAAAAAAGTTAACAAGGCAAGGGTGAGTCCGAAGACTCAGCGAGCACATAATAAAATAATGACGACAATAAAAGTAATTCAATTATTTTTGTAAGACACAATTCTTTTAATTATCAGTAAATCACTTATCTTGCAAAGTTACCACATAAACTCTGCGTATATTCCATCTTCACTAGTTTCTTCCATGCAATGCAATGCCATGTCCACATGCAACCCCGAGCTCATACCGGTAAAGCTAAGTGTTCATCCGTCGATGACCCACTCGTGCCCCGCCCTCTTTCATGCGGGCCACAAAGCCCACTCTCGTGGAGCTCCTACCTCAGTAGGTCTTACTCGTGAGCACCTCGGACTAGTCATGTATTTTTCTCACCGATCACCGGAATAGTTATATGACTTTCTGGCTTGGCTCATGCAACCCATGTCAAGATGAAGGTAAATGATGCAACATCCTTTTAGCATTCACAATCAGCTCTACGCAAACTCTACTCCCGTGGAGTGCCTACCAAAGTAGGTCTTTATCCCACCACCGCAGGATGTCTATGCACAGTAGATCTGTAGTACCAGTGTGCAGCACAATACAACACTATTTCAACATAATTAGCAACCATAATCGTCTCTCGTTATAGTATAATCAACAAACAAACAAAGATATCATTTCATAAAATGACATAAAACATAGACTACAAAAGCAAATATCAGGCATCCACCACAATCCACTATTCTACCATGCACTTGTCTGTTAATCTGGCGGACGACGCGTGGATGGCACCAAACTCGAACCGCTACCTGAACAAGCAATTACCCATTTCAACTCATTGCTTTAGCAATTCACACAAGTATGCAAACGGTATCGGCTCTACGCGTATAGACAATAAACACGTTTCTATGTGCAAACCCGATACCAACAATCCCTCTCACCAGACACCATTCAAATGCTTTGGTGCCCAAACGACCATTTAAGGATCGCGCCATCTATATTCGTGAATAAACCTTATTCGTACGCGCTTAATATTTTCTCCTCTTTTCTTTTTCTTTTTCCCTCCTCTTTTCCTTTTCTTTCCTTTTTTCTTCCTCTGCTTTTCTTTCCTCTCTTTTTTTTCTTTTCCGGCCGACTCATGGGCCTCACGCCCTCTCTCTTTTTTACCTTCCTCTTGCCTTTCTCTTCATTCGGCCATCTGGTCTCCTCTCTTTCTCAATCTAGATCCACGGCGCGCTGCGCCTCCGGTTCTCTTGGTGCCGTGCCGCTGCTCCTCCAGCCTCCGGTTGCCTCCCTGTGGCTGCCCTCCCGGCTAGCACCGCCGATCCCTTGGCGCAGCACCGCCTGGCCCGGTGCCGGCTCTGGCGCCGCTGCCGCCGCCCTCCCCTGGCCGTCGCCTCGGGCCCCGGTGCTCCCCGCCTGTGCACCCCTCCGGCCGCCGGATCCGCAGCCTAAGGCCCGGATCTAGCCCCTCCGTGCCCGATTGGCTCTTCCCCTGAGCTCTCCTTATGCTGCTATTACTTCCTATGTGGAGTTGGCGCTACTATTTTGATTTGTTTTGACTTTCCATCCAAGGCGAGGGAAGGTATGGAGGTGCACTGCTGTGGCTAGTCACGGCGGAGCTCGAAGCCGCCCGCACGCCGGGCGAGTGCGCGGTGGCTTTCGGGCGTGGATGCTAGGCTATAGGTAGTGTGCCGCCGCCGATACTCGTCTATGGTAACCTCTCTGCCCTCTACTTTCTTCCCTTCTGCGCTTCTACTGTGGTGCATATGCGGTTCTGAATACTGAAATTACGGGTGAAAAGGGGCATTGCCTACCTTGATTAGTTGGTTGTCGGCTGAGCTCGGGAATAACTGGGTGTGTGCTCTTGTGTTTGCCTACTGGGTTGGCCGCGCGGGGTTGCTAGCAGGGTGGTGGCCTTCTCCTCCGGCTTGCCGTCCTGTTGCCTGGTTCCTTGCCCTTGGCTGACTGGCCCTGCTTCTTGTGCTGTGGTGGCTGACGAGCTTGTGGCCTTATGAGGTGGGGTTTGCATGGGGAAGGGATTCAAGAGAGAGCTGAAGTCTTACTGCCGTATTTAAACCGGCTACTTGCTGCGCTTCTGGTGCTTTCTCATGTGCAAAGTTGCCTTGTGCGGTGGCTTACTGGCTATTAGTGACCAAATGGGGTTTTGTCCCTCTCTTGCTTGGCTGGCTTCGACCTGGGCTTTAATACTTTGCTATGCTGGCCGACTCCTCTGGTGCCTTCTCGATTGCCTTCCTGTCCCCCCTCCCTCTAGCTGTGGCGTCCAGAGGTGATGTGCTGGCCCATACTATTGCCTTGTGGGGATTTTCCCGGTTGATGTGTGCTGGCTTGTTGGCTGTTGCCGTGGGGTGGCTTTAAGTCCTTTGTGACAGCTAGGAGTTCGCTACAGTGTTTTGAATATAAAACAGGTTTGTTTAACGCCGGATGATGAACTCTATGGTTATGAGAGGTGCCGATTGGCCCTCGGATGGTCAGGTATCTACAGTGTTTTGAATATAAAACAGGTTTGTTTAACGCCGGATGATGAACTCTATGGTTATGAGAGGTGCCGATTGGCCCTCGGATGGTCAGGTATCTCCGTGAACGGACTGTCTTGCCTGAAATTAACTTCTAGGGCTCTGACGGCAATTTCTTTCTCTTTCTTTAATTTACTTAATTTCTTCTCTCTTTATTGTAAATTGTGAATTTACTTCATTCTTTGCTTTCCTTTTCTTTTTTCTTTCTCAAGGGTATTACAATTTCATTTTTATATTTTGGAATCTTGTTGTTGGCTACAAGTTTTTGAATCTATTTGGACTATGGTGGTGTTCTATATTCTTCATTCTTAAAGCCATTTTTCATATGACTTTCTTTTTTACCTTGCCAAAAGTACATTAGAAAAATTAATCCTGCCCAAAGAAGTGGGGTGAAAGTCGTATTTTGCGATGAGTGATTAGAAAAATTTTGTATGAGTAAAAATATTAAGGCTGTATCTGTGATGTTGGCGAAACTTGTAAGTGATTGCTCCCCATTAAATGATTTTTTTGAAGAGAAATTGGAACTAGTACATTCATGGTCAACAAGATGAATTGACAGCATTTTGAACTCAAAATTTTCAGTGTATATTCTCCAGGAAGTTGTGTATACATTTACATCACAGCGATTTCTGATTTAATTCCTTTTCTTTTGGCAGCTTTGGGTCAGTTCTGGAAGTCGAGCTGCTGACGAGAAGCAATATTTTGACACTCATCTTGCACCATTTTATAGGATTGAGCAGGTTTTTCATCTCTTGTGATTTTGCTTTTGTTCAACTAGGTGAACATTTGTTAAAAATTGTATATTAACTTAGTTCCTGCGTATCAACCAACTATTTTCCCTATGTTGATCTTGACCTCTTATCTGTGGGTTTTTTGTGCTGTTTGACATTTGAAGATGAAGATTCTAACTAGTGAATTCTGTTGTCAATTTTTGTTTTAACTGCAGCTTGTATTAGCCACTTCCGCATCTGGTCGGTCTGAAGCTCCTTCAATAGTAAATGACAACAATATGAAATTGCTATTTCAGATTCAGAAAAAGGTATTAAATCCACACAGTAAAGTGAATTTCGCACTGCACATGCCTTGTGGTTCTAATGTCTCTTTTTAATTGCAAAGATTGATGATCTACATGCAAATTATTCTGGATCAACAGTATCCCTTACTGACATCTGCCTAAAGCCACTCGGTACAGACTGTGCTACTCAAAGTGTTTTGCAGGTGATGATTTAGTAAGGCCTAGTCTGCATATTGAAACCAACTTGATTTTTCTAGAATATACAAAATCTTTTCTACTCCTATCTTTTGTTCAGTATGCATACTACCACACAATAATATTGAAGTGATGGTTTCAATGTTGCAGTATTTCCAGCTGGATCCTAAAAAATATGATGATCTGAGTATAGAACATGCCAAGTTTTGTTTTCAGGTAAATTCATACTGTTGAAATTTCTTATGAGTCCATGTTTTTCAGGTAGTTTTAATTACAATTTCACTGAAATCGGAACATTGATTATCAGGATACTTTTTAGGTTTGTTAGCCTGTTGTAAATGGTGTTATCTAAATACTTAACAATATCTGCTGTATTGCAGCATTACACTTCTGAAGAGACATGTTTGAGCGCTTTTCAATCACCTATTGATCCTAGTATAATATTAGGTGGTTTTCCAGGAAGCAATTTTACTGAGGTAAATATGCTACCACACCTTTTTGGTAAAAAAACATTTTGTGGATTCCCTATTCTGATATCCCACTTTTCCTTATGTACTTACTGTTGCTTGGCAGGCTTCTGCATTTGTAATAACATATCCTGTGAACAACAAGGTTGAGACAACAGGACAAGAGAATGGAAAGGCTGTGGCTTGGGAAAGGGCATATATTAATCTTGTTAAGGTTGGAAATCCCCATTCAATTTATGAGCTCATGTGGTCAACAAGCAGCTGTCCTTACAGTAGAAGTCTACCCTTAATTGATACCTGTTCTACACAAGTCAATTCTTAACATATATTTTTAAGCAGTTCCCATGACATATTTCAGTACTTCCCCACTGCCCCTGCTTAAAGAATTAAAACAATTAAACCTTTTTTGGGGATTAGTAAAGTAAACTATCCAAAGCTCCATATTCCTGTGAAGCACACAGTAGAGAACATTTGAGTACACATGGCTCTACATCCTCAAAAAATACGGCAATGGGACACAACTCAGATAATGCAAATTAAGAGCATTCAGATTTCATATTCTCGGGACAATAAGTAGGAACATGATTGTTTCAGTTCTTTTTCTCCTTTCTTAATATAATGAATTGTTGGAATAGTCTCACATTAGTTGTGGAGGAGTAAGAGATTTAACTTAAAAATAGGGAAGTTCCTCACCTCACAAACTAGCTTTTGGGGATGAGAAGGTCTTTACAATCCAACAAGTGATATTAGAGCTCAATTTTAACATCTTTGGCCCAATGGACATTAGTGTATGAACATCCAATGGACCGTGACTCTAAGGGACCGTCGGTGTATGGTGAAAGAGGCAGTGAGCGGTTAAAGGATGTCACAGAGGAGATTAACCCAGCTAGATTTCAGCTCTACATGTTACAGAGGAGTATATACAAGTGGATGGGCCTCATGGGCTTATGGGCTTTAACAAGGGACACCAATATGTGAAGGAGGAAATTGTTGTACCTAACTTAAAAATAGAAGAGTCCCTCACCTCATAAGCTAGTTTTTAAGGATGAGAAGGCCTTTACAATCCAATACGAGCCAACTCACCTGGCATGTTGAAGCCTCCAAATGCTTGAATGTAGTAAATGGTAGTTTCTTGACTGCACATGTCATTTGTACGCACACGCAAAGTTATTCAAATTGTTGATGGAACCGACTCTTTCATAGCCTTTAGTATTTATATTCTTTTCTTGCTAGAGTTTCTTACCTACAGTGGTTTGTAGCTTTTGATTTTCACTTTACAAGAAGGTAAATGTCCTAGCGATTTATATATTTTACTTAAGCTAAAACTTACATCTGCTGACTTGGAAAACTTTTGCAGGAAGAAATACTGCCAATGGTATTAGCCCAGAACCTTACATTGTCCTTTTCATCTGAGAGCTCTATCCAAGATGAATTAAACCGAGAGAGTACAGCTGATGCAATTACAATAGTGGTAAATATATCATATAAGCAAATCTCCTTTTCATTGTGGAAGACATCCCAGTTTGCCTACATATTGCGATGTTTATTTGTGCCTTTTGATTGAAATCAGATAAGCTATATTGTGATGTTTGCCTACATATCATTCACACTTGGAGACCATCCTTCTCGTTTGCTGTCAGTATTTGTTTCATCAAAGGTATGAATATGATAATGTATGATGTGAAAACATTGTATATGTCACTCTTGATATTGTAATGCGAGACTGAAATGGGCCCATTCCAAACAGCTTTTGGCTTCTAGCTTCCAGAAGCCAAAAGCCGTTTGGAACGCGTTAAGCTTTTTAACGCGCCTTTTTTCTTCCCTTTTTTCCTTTGCATTGTCCGTTGAGATATAACGGTGTTTTTCATTTTTCCTCATTTTTCTTCATTTTTCTTTAATTGAATGTCTCAGAAAAAGCTAACAATTGCCACAGTGTCTTTCAGCCAAAAACCATTAAAAAAAGCCGAATTGCCAGACCCACATATTTGTGAGACAGTCAGCGGCATGTATATTGTTTTAAATTCGGCAACCATCTCTTTTGCCATACATGGAGTAACCTGTTCCTCATGCTTGCATTATTTAAGAATAATCTAAGAGCCTGTTCTTTTCAGCTTCTAAAAGCGGCTTTTGATTTTTGCTATAGTACCTAACTTTTAAACGGAGTATTTTTTCAAAACGAGGTCTACAAGTTAATTGTAGTACACATTAAAAGCCTGATATCTGTATAATCCAAAATCACAAGCGATTATCTCTCTATCCGTAATCTTTATCGCAAACAGCTAAAATTCAAAAATTTCAGCCAAAAACTAGAAGCCACAGCCATATCAAACAGGCCCTAAAATATCTATTCTCATTTATTCATGTTTTGTTGACCTTAAATTAAGTAGCTAGATACAATGGTTGTGGTCCATTTACCTGCTTGATAGTATTGAAGCTGTCTGGCCACACTTTGTGTGGTCTATGGTCTCAGGTCACATACTTTTAGAAGTGGGAGAT
This sequence comes from Melocanna baccifera, assembly GCA_036346265.1. Taxonomy (NCBI): domain Eukaryota; kingdom Viridiplantae; phylum Streptophyta; class Magnoliopsida; order Poales; family Poaceae; genus Melocanna; species Melocanna baccifera. Next base: position 7,553,637 of record CM070685.1, read on the forward strand.
GTCAAATGTGACACTGTAGATACAATTTTATGCTCTACATTCAGTATATCAAATTAATTATTTTGGTAAATTTACCAGTAGTATCACACAATTTAATACAACTCATGAACTTTTTTCTAAAAGAAAATTAAGAAAAAGAAAAGACAAACTACAAACAACCAACTGGAATATTCTGTAAAGTTGCATATAAATTTTTTTAATACATTAGTAGGGCTCTCCCCTACTGTTTCCCACAGAAAAACCAGCTGAAAAATTCTGATAAGAAACTTGTCTTTAGATCTCTTATATAATAGTTTTGTGTGAAGTTTCTTTTTGAAGAGCTAATCTATTCATCAGATACCAGAAGTATGTGATTTACTTAACTATGCAAAATCTGTCTTGCATTATGGTGCATTTGGACTTCACCAGCATTTGATAAGATAGATTCCAGGTACTGCTTGGCTTGTCTGGGGTTGTCCTGGTGATGCTTTCAGTTTTAGGATCAATGGGATTCTTTAGTGCTATTGAAGTTAAGTCGACTCTAATCATAATGGAAGTGATTCCTTTTCTTGTGTTGGCAGTAAGTCTTCTGTCTCTAGCGCAATAGTGAGTGATTTTCTGTTCTTCAATCCAATGATATTCTTATCTAATATTTCTTTGATTTGCTGCATTAACAAAAAACTATTATGCATTTACACACTACACATTTGAGTTGCAACATAGCTTCTTTATGTTGATTATTGAACTATCTCTGCTGAAAAAGTTTTTTCATGATACCATCATCATGTTTAATTCTTATTGAATACTTGATGTTTAATAGCATGAAACTGATTTTAACGCATGTTTTGTTCCACATATGTGAACTCAGTTGATGTCTATATTTTAATTGCCTGGAATGGAGTTCTTTGTTTCTCTTTTTTAGGCAGTGTTTGCTTGCTGCATTCACCATATTAGGCATTTTTTTCCTTCTGGAAGAGAGTTGGCGGTTGATTAATACTGCTATTTCATTTGGTCTCTCCTTTGTTTAAAAGATAGGTGTGCTGATCATTGCTACTAGATGAAACTGACGGTTGTGATGGTTAGGTCGGTGTGGACAACATGTGTATCCTCGTGCATGCTGTCAAACGCCAACCAGATGGGTTGGTATTGGAAGAACGGATAAGTAATGCATTGGTGGAAGTTGGACCATCCATTACATTAGCCAGTTTGGCTGAAGTTTTAGCTTTTGCTGTCAGTGCAATCAATCCAATGCCTGCGACCAGAATGTTTTCCATGTTTGCTGGTTGGTCTCTGTACATTTCCTTGCTTGTATCCCTAATTGGCACTTCCTTTTGGAGTTTCCAACCCACTATCTTGTGCAGCATTGGCAGTTCTTCTGGATTTCCTTCTCCAAGTGACAGCTTTTGTAGCCCTTATTGTATTTGATTCTAGGAGGGCTCATGATGGCAGGATTGATTGTGTCCCTTGTGCAAGACTTGCATCGACTACGGTTGCTGGTGATGGTAAGTAGCCAATAGAGTTTTGCATTTGCATTGCAAAAAGGAAGGCTAGAAGCTATAGCAGTAAATTCTTAGTTATTTTGGCTCATCTCTAACAGTCTCCTTTTTTAATGTCTTCCAAAATTAAGGTGGTGGCCACCAGGGGCATCACTTGCTTGCACGATATATGAAGGTAAATATTCGAACTTTTTTGCTAGAGCAAATGATGTTGTTTTTATCTTCGAGGAAGTAAACTTTTTAACCAGGTTCCAGGTTCTCAAGATTTTCATCTATTTTCTTGATAAACAATGAAGTTGCTTTGTTTTCATGTAGGATGTCCATGGACCAATTCTCAGTTATCGGGCAGTGAAGTTTGTTGTGATTACCGTATTTGTCGGATTTGCATTTGCAAGCATTGTAAGTTTTCTTCTGTTTTACATGCACAGTCATTTCATGGTTATTGCTATTTCTCGTATTAGCCTCTACCAAGAGATTTATATGTGGTGAACATATGAGTCTGCTATATTGACACCAAGCCTACTTAATTTGTTTCTAACGAAATTCTCTGATGGAAGCGAGATCAACAACTTAGAGCTCAGTCTGTAGTTCTTAAAAACCTTTGTAACCATCAATATGGAAGCAGCTATTCATTTGTTACAGTAGGGTAGTGTCTGTTTTTGTCTAGTTGCATGGTGCAAGTCCAGTAGTTGACTGATGCAAATTTGGACCAAGTGACTAAATGAGATAAAATGTACCTTCACTTACATTTTTTTTTCTTTTGGGAGACACCCTCCCTTGCAACTTGTTAGTTTTAAAAAAAGAGAACACATAGGAGGAACCATGCATCTTTTTAGTCAAGGTAGGAGATGGGACTACTCGTGATCTCAACCATTGCACCTAAGTACTTTACCACTATAGTACGTAGTTTTTTCTTTAACTTGTTACTTTGAAAGATGCTAGTGTATTTCAGTCACATGAGATAATCTTTTGATGGGGGCATTGTAGGTAACTACTGTTATGAATATTGTGTGTGTGATATGAGACCCAAAAGGCTATATATATATATATATAAGAGTACAAAGGAATATGCCATATAGAGATAAGGCATATATGGAATAGAATACAAATTTTATATCATAGTACAACTCTATCTCTATCTCCTTAACACCCCCCTCAAATGTAAGACGTATGCAATAGCATTACATTTGAAAAGAGTTGTTACTAAAATAGTAAACAAAATCCGAAATCAAAGGGCAGTGGCCGGTGGGTAGGCCGAAAAGAAGACGACGCCGCACACAGAGGGCAGCGGTCAGTGGGTAGGCCAACGCACGGAGGGTTTTGCACTACTCTCTGAATTGCGCTTCTCTTGGTGGGCGGAGCCCCCTCATCTTCGCTGAAAAGATGATGTCGCATACAGAGGGTAGCAGTCAGTGGGTAGGCCGACGCACGGAAGGTCTTGCACTACTCTCTGAATTGCTCTTCTCTGAGGCGACGCACGGAGGGCGGCGACCGGTGGGTGGGCTGTAAAGAAGACAACGCCGCATACAGAGGGCAGTGGTCAGTGGGTAGGCCGACGCACGGAGGGTCTTGCACTACTCTCTGAATTGCTCTTCTCTGAGGCGACACAGAGGGCGGCGACCAGTGGGTGGCCCGACACGCAGAGGGCAGCACCGAAGGAGGGGAAGCTGGAGCGCCTGGCGAAGGTGGACTTCGGCAACCCGGTGGCGGACATGGGGCTGAAGTACCTCAAGTACAGCATCGCCACAGAGGAGAGCACGCTGCTACAGATGCTCGGGTCGGAGATCTCCAGCAGCAGGATCCGGAAGCTGAATATGTCGGTCTTGGGGCTGAGGCTCTCAGGCGTGACGTAGGTCGGGTCGAGGTACCCCAACATCCCCGCCGGCGTGACGAGAGCGGTGGCAAAGGCGTCAGTGGGGAGCGGGCGATGGAGATCGAGGCGGCGCAGGGTCTGCGCAGGATCTCGGCGGCCGCTGCCAAGCTCGTGCCGCCGTATGGGAAGCGGGAAGGCTTCGTGCCGCGGCAGCCGGAGGACTCTGGTGACGGCGCGCGCCTCCCGAGATCGCGCCGCGCCTTCTCGAGATCGACATCCGCCATGGGACCGGCGCGAGCGAGGACAAAGCGGAGGGAGGCGCGATGGCGCGACATCGGGCGCGCGCGCGCGCCGCGGCGGCCCATCGCGGAGGCGATCACAATGGTGCTACGGTCGCCGGCGGTGGCGAGGAGAGCGCTGGGCCGGGTCGCGGCGAGGGCCACCGTGTACCGGCACTTCTGCACCGTCCTCTGCCTTGGGCGGCGACGCGACGGCCTTGAGGTCAGCCCGGATCTGGGGCGGCGATCAGATCCGACGGCCAGTTGAGAGGCGTGGCCGGATCTGGAGGCTAGGCGGTGGCAACCAGAGATGAGGGGGGCTCCGCCCGGCGGCGGACGTAGGCGGAGACCACGGCGCGGCCATCTCCTCGAGGAAGTCTGGAGGGTGCACGGGGGCTCTGCCCAGGGGCGGACGTAGTGTTGGCGCTGAGCGACGCCGGCTATGTTCATAACATGAGATCGAGGCTAGAGTTTTAACCTAAACTTTGATACCATGTTATGAATATTGTGTGTGTTGATATGAGACCCAAAGAATCATATATATAGGAGAGTACAAAGGAATATGCCATATAGAGATAAGGCATATATGGAATAGAATACAAACTCTATATCCTAATACAACTCTATCTCTATCTCCTTAACAACTACTACTGCATAATATTTTGTTAAGGGAGAGAAGCAAAAGTCTATGAAGTGGAGGATGGAATGGATATGATCATTGTGGAAACTGGGACTTTATTTAGACCAAAAATAACAATGTACTAGCACTTATAGAACATGGTAAGAGGCAAGAGCTCACTAGTATTTTTTGCATGATTAGAACATTATAATGGATATTTTTAGATGAAAAAAATACAAAATTATAATGGTGAAGATATTGAGAAAGGTATTTAAGATTCCAAGGAGTGCACAGTGGAGACACAGACAGATCTAAGAATATAGTGGAGAAACAGACAAATCTAAGAAATTAGAGCAAAATCAAGGGCAGGGTCTCATAATCATCTTATGCTTAGAAGTATCAAGTATCTGATTCTCTACTAGGAAATTTCAGTTGTAGAAGTAACGAAAGAGCTCCTATAAAGTTTCCTTCGAAGATTCTCCCATCTGTTCCAAAACCTGTACAAGCCCATGGGTTATGTTCAGAGTATTACTGACGCAGTCAAGACCTCCTTGCCTGTCATTCACCAAGGTTGAATATAGTTGATTGTGTTGTGTGGGAGGGGGCCTAATCTCAAATGAGACTCCTGCACCTAGTCTTATGTTAGGATGATTACAGGAGCTGTTTTGTTTTTTGTTTGTTGCCAATGTACTTATAAGATTTTGGGGTAAGGACCACCACCGATCCCTGCATGTTATATAAAGGCTGAACCGCCATCTGATACAATAGGCTGCCGCATGGATTGAGGAGACCGGCCAGGATCCTAGCCATATATGATCTTTCCATATATTACAATAGAATCTAACTATTCTATCTATAGCCAGGTCTTCCGAGATCACATGCGGCAGTTTACTTACATAGAGACATACTCTTAATAGCTGCAGATAACCTTCCTAATCGAAGGATACGGATCGGTCGATCGCTACATCAAGGAGAGAGATAGCTAACTCGCAGATCTCTAACAGCCCCCCTCGATCACAGCTTTATCAAGTTGAGATCGCTTCGAAAAACTGCAAGACGTTGAATAGGGAGAGCTTTAGTGAAGCCATCTGCAATCTGATCTTTTGTTGAAATAAGTTTGATATCAAGCGCTTTTGATTCACCCTTTCTCTAACAAAATGATAGTCAACCTCTATGTGCTTAGTGCGAGCATGGAAACAGATTGGCGATAAGTAAGTTGCTCCAAGATTATCACACCATAATCGGGCCGCAGGAGGACTGGAAATTCCCAATTCCTTAAGAAAAGTTTGAACCCACATTATTTCAGCTGTACAATTAGCCATTGCCTTGTACTCTGCTTCTGTGCTAGATCTTGACACTGTGGGTTGTTTCTTTGCATTCCAGGATACGAGATTGGTTCCTAGAAAAACAAAGAAAGCCCCAGTAGATCTTCTATCATCTAAACATCCATTGTCTCTGCATCACAAAATCCTGAAACTAGCATGGAAGGAGATTTAGTAATTTTTAGTCCATATCCTAGTGTGTTGCAAGTACCTGAGTATTCCCTTAGCTGCTGTCCAATGGGTAGTTGTTGGAGCATGAAGATACTGACACACCTTATTTACAGAGAAGGAAATATCTGGTCTTGTCAGAGTCAAATACTGCAGAGCTCCAACAATGCTTCTATATCTTGTACCATCCTCAGGACTTAACTGTTCTCCTTCTAATGATAATTTTTCAACTGTAGACATAGGAGTATTCATGGGTTTGCATCCTTGCATCTGAACTCGTCTCAACAAATCAGTAGTATATTTTTCTTGTGTTAAAAGAATTCCATCGTCTAGTTTCTTTACTTCAATTCCAAGAAAATAGTGGAGATCACCTAAGTCTTTTAGTGGAAAAACATCTTGAAGATCTTTAAGCAGAATTTGTGTAGCCTCAGCCGAAGAACTAGCCACAATTATATCATCCACATAGATAAGCATAAAAATGGTCACATTACCTTTTCTATAAAAGAAGAGTGATGTATCAGCTCTTGATGGTTGGAATCCAAGTTGTAGTAGTTTCTCACTTAGTCTTGAATACCATGCTCTAGGAGCTTGCTTCAATCCATATAATGACTTGTCTAATTTGCACACATAATCTTTCATCTTCATATCTTCATACCCTGGTGGCTGTCTCATAAACACATCCTCCTCAAGAACACCATGAAGAAACGCGTTCTTTACATCAAGTTGGCGAAGATTCCATCCTCTTGATATTGCAATAGATAAAACAAGTCTTATTGAAGCAGCTTTAACTACTAGACTAAAAGTATCTTCATAATCAATTCCATATCTTTGTTTGAAACCCTTGGCCACTAATCGAGCCTTGTATCTGTCAATTGTACCATCAGCTTTCCTCTTTATTTTATAAACCCATTTGCAATCAATTAGGTTCATCCCTTTCTTAGGAGAGACAAGATGCCAAGTCTTGTTTTTCAGAAGTGCTATGTATTCTTCATCCATTGCCTTCTTCCAGTTTTCAGATCGCATAGCCTCTTCCAAGTCTTGTGGTTCACCACTCTCAGCAAGAAACCCATACTTGATCCTCCCATCAGTGTACTTTATTCTGCCATCAGTGAACTTGACTGGTTTTGTAATGCCTTGTTGAAGCCGAGTAACAGGACGATGATGAGACATTGCAGGACTATTGAAAGAGGCTTCAGGAAGGTGCTCATGTGCAGATATCATCGCAGGAGACTGCTGCAAAACTTCCGGTGGAGCTTGAGCCTCAGGCAATGTATGTGCAGATTGAAAAGATGTAGAGCGCCGGCTGTACACTTGAGTAATGGGTGGCTTGGCTGCAAGCAATCTTGGGACAGATATATCTTGTGGCTGGCTTGATTGTTCAGACTGATGGAAATCCCCAAACTAACTGCCGCCGCAGATGCATCTTGCGGTCTTTGACCGGCCACTTGCACACCATGTTGGGATCACGATAATGCTCAACCTGCAGCTGCACATACTGTGGAAGTGTCTGAGGAACAAGGAGGATCATTACCAGTATTAGGAACATTATCATATTGATCATTTGATTGTTCACCCCCGTGATCAATAGTACCAAAAAGAGAGGGAAAAAGAAGGATTTCAGACTGAAGTCGAGCACCAGCGTTAGGATGAAGTTTTGCAAAAGGAAAAACTTCTTCATCAAAGACTACATCACGAGATATATAGACACGACCAGTCTGAATGTCAAGACATTTGAAACCTTTATGCATATTACTATAACCTAGGAAAGCACACTGTTTTGAACGGAACTGAAGTTTGCGAGTGTTGTAAGGACGCAAGTTGGGCCAACAAGCACAACCAAACACACGAAGAGTTTCATAATCAGGTTTGATTTTGAACAGATGTTCCAAAGGAGTGGAGTATTGAAGAAGTTTATTGGGTGTTCGGTTAATCAGATATGTGGCTGTAACAAAGGCTTCATCCCAAAATTTTAGTGGCATGGAAGCATGAGCTAAAAGAGATAGCCCAACTTCAACAATGTGACGATGATTCCGTTCAGCAGCACCATTTTGCTGATGAGTATGAGGACAGGAAACTCTATGAGATATACCTATTTGCTTAAAGAAAGGATTGAGTTTCTCATATTCACCACCCCAATCTGTTTGTATAGAGATGATTTTTCTATCAAGCAGTCTTTCAACAAGTTGCTGGAACTCACGAAATTTTTGGAAAACTTCAGATTTATGACGAAGCAAATAGATCCATACAAATTTGCTATAATCATCAATAAAGGTCACATAATACTTATTTCTCCCTACAGATTCACAAGCCGGACCCCAAACATCTGAAAAAACTAGTTCTAGAGGTGATTGGGAGACACTAGATGACTTGGATAGGGTAATTGATGACTTTTTGCTTGTTGACAAGCATCACAAACAGCCCTTTTATTGATCTCTGAAGAACAAGGAAGATTATTCAAACTAACAACTTGTTGAACTATTGAAGACGCTGGATGACCAAGACGACTATGCCACCTGGAAGGAGATGGTTTTATTGTTCCAAAAATCTGTTTGCTGGGGCCAACTGAGGGTGTGAATGAGAGAGGATAAAGTCCTCCCTCACATCTTCCTTTGAGAAGAATCTTCTTCGTGATCTGATCCTTAATCAAAAAGAAATTAGGATGAAATTCAAGGAATGCTTGATTATCAGAAGCAAGACGATGAACAGAAACTAAGTTTTTCTTAGCTTCAGAACATGGAGAACCTTATTGAGATAAAGATTACGAGAGGGCACGAACAATAGTATGACCAACATGATGAATGTCCATACCGCCCACTTGCTGTGTGGATTTGATCACCGATGAGTGTACTTCTCTCGTCTCGTCGGTTTGTCGAGGTCGCTTGATATGATCCGTTGCACCGTGATCGGTGTACCGGTTGTGTCAACTCCATATGAGTTAAGCTGCTGCAGACCGACTTTTCTTCAGGCATGTAGTTCTCGTCAAAACGATACCAGCAATTTGGAGCAATATGTCCCTTCTTCTTGCAGAGTTGGCAGCTGGGACGTGAGTCTGCAGCACCACGGTTAAAACTGCCAGATGCGCGACCACGACCTCCATTGCTGTTGCTGCGACCACGGCTTCCATGACGTCCTCCACGTCCTCGCTGGAAGCCACGGTGGAATCCACGCATTGCAGAGTTGACGGATGGTTGGTATTGGTTGCCCTGCAATAGATTCAATCTTTGTTCGAAACTGAGAAGCTGAGAGTAGAGCTCACCAACTGTGATGGGTTCAAAACGCCCGGTGACAGAGGTTACAACAGAGTTGTACTCTAGATCGAGTCCAGTGAGGATGTATGACACCAATTCTTCATCATCCAGTGATCTACCAGCAGCAGCCATCTCATCTGCAAGTGCCTGCATTTTCCCGATGTATTCAGCAATCGTCATGTTGCCCTTTTGTGTGGTTGCCAGGGCAATGCGCGTATTGACAACTTGCGCACGGGTTTGAGCAGCAAACATCTACTCGATTGCTTTCCAAGCTTCAGCCGCCGTCTTCTTGGAGACGACATGAATCAGGATCTCTCGTGAGAGAGGATGACAAGTAGCCCAGACTGTTGGTCCTTCTCAAGCCACAGATGATACGCCGGATTTGGGACTCAGAGCTCCTTCTCGCCATCTTTGGAGATAATCTCTTCTGCTGGTGCTGCTGTTGACCCATCAAGATAACCAACAAGCCTTGCACCACGGATTGCTGGGAGGATTTGAGCTCTCCATAACATATGATTGGATTTGGTGAGTTTTTCGGTCACAGAATGACCTAGGGAGGTGGCGGCCATGAAGGCAGATGAATTCGCCATTGAGGAGTGGCTCTAATACCATATAAGATTTTGGGGTAAGGACCACCACCGATCCCTGCATGTTATATAAAGGCTGAATCGCCATCTGATACAATAGGCTGCCGCATGGATTGAGGAGACCGGCCAGGATCCTAGCCATATATGATCTTTCCATATATTACAATAAAATCTAACTATTCTATCTATAGCCAGGTCTTCCGAGATCACATGCGGCAGTTTACTTACATAGAGACATACTCTTAATAGCTGCAGATAACCTTCCTAACTGAAGGATACCAGATCGGTCAGATCTGCTACACTGAAGCAGGAGAGATAGCTAACTCGCAGATCTCTAACAGTACTTACTATGTAAGATAAGATGTTCTGATATCATAGTCATTCTGGTGTAGTTACTATGAATTTCCTGTCTCTTAGTGCATGAGTAAGCAGTCTAATAAATCCACAACCACATTATGGAAAGGCATCTGCCATTTATGTTCAATGGCTTACTTGTGTTTCCTAATCCTGGCCATTTTCTCCTCTTCTTAATACAAAGACACACACTTCTCCTTTGTGTTCTTGGAAAAAATATGTTATCACTCACTTGTAGTGCTTCCTCTGTCCCAATTAGGCATTGTCAACTAGACTGCAACCTGGATTGGAGCAGCAAATTGTTCTTCCACGAAATTCCTATTTACAGGTTTGCCATCACTTGCCTTTTCTGTTGTTAAGTCTTAATTACTTCTCTGTTTCTTTTTGTATCATGCTCACTGTAATATTTGCAGGATTATTTTGATGACCTCGCGAAGTATATGAAAGTCGGACCGCCACTATATTTTGTAGTGAGGGACTTCAATTACAGGTAAACTAGTTGTAAAATAGCACTGCTATATTTTTTCTGTATGCTTTAAATAAAGAATCATGTTGCATGCAAATTTTTAATTTGAAAAACAAAACAGTGTGCCGAATAATTCCTTGACACGTCTTTGTGCTTTCTGACCTATCATCCAGTACAACTCTTGTCTTTAGATTGTTCCAGATGCAACGCAAGTTCAAAAATAAACCAATTTTCTGATGTTTCTGCATGAGCTGTTACTTGTTGCCTTTTGGAAGTGGCGATTTAGTTGAGCTCTTTTGAGTTGCATGCTTAACTGAAAAAATCATTAGTTTGATTTCTAATATGTTTACATTGTTTCCAGCTCTGCATCGGAACATACAAATCAGATATGCTCGATCAACCAGTGTAATTCAAACTCTCTCTTGAATGAGGTATAAAATTGTTTCTGTGTTTTAACAAAGTTCTTTTTTAGTAATAGTCAGTACAAGGTGATTGATTTGGTAGCTCAATTTAGTAGCACAATACATTTGAAAGGTGAGCTTCATTACAATAACGCTTTCAGCTCCTGCTGCAACTTACCTGATGCAATTTTGATAAGCATTGGGTATAACAGTTCATCATTTGTTGATAGCACTGCACTTCATTTAACATGGTTGTCGCAACTCGCAACCATGCAGATAGCAAGGCAATCTTTATCTCCTGAGACAAGTTACATTGCTAAACCTGCTGCTTCATGGCTTGATGACTTCCTAATATGGATGTCTCCTGAAGCATTTGGATGCTGTCGAAAATTTGTTAATGAAAGTTATTGCCCTCCAGATGATCAGGTTCGGGACTTTTCCCTGGATTCTTTTAGGAGTGTAACTCATTCGTACTATATTTCAATATTTGCATTGGTTGGCAAAGCCTACAAGTTCTTGTCTGAAGCAGTGGACATTTCCCTCTCTGGGAGAAAGAGAAAGGATTACAAGTACTAGCCTTGAAAACATTAACTGGTCACATGTTGGCATATTTGTTAGATAACACTTCACTTCTACTTTGCAGCCTCCATGCTGTCAAATTGATCAAGATTCAGATTCATGCAGTGCAAGTGGAGCATGCAATAATTGTACAACGGTATACTATCTTTGAATTTTGATCTCCATTCCTTAGTGTATTGATCAATTTCAGATGGTTGCATTCGTACTGCTGTGTCCCATTATGTGTAATGGATAAATAGTATATTTCAGCCACAATTCACACATTACTATATATGTGTTAAGTAGAAGTGAAATATTTCTGATCTACTTGGTATGCTTTTGTCTCAGTGCTTCCTACATTCAGACTTGCATAATGGGCGTCCATCCACAACTCAATTCAAAGAGAAACTTCCATGGTTTCTCGATGCACTTCCATCAAGTGATTGTTCTAAGGGTGGAAAAGGAGCTTATTCTGCAAGTTTGGACCTCAGTGGTGTGTAGTATATTGCAATTATGTACCTTATTATCATGCTGTCTTTGAGGTTTTGAACTTGCATGTAATTTATAAACTGTGAATGCATCTTAATCAATCGAAGTATAATATGAAATTTCCATTCAATGTACATGCATTTAAATCAATTGAAGTATAACATTAAACTTTCACTAAGCATTCTTGACAACCGTGTTTCTTGGTAAGGTTACAAAAGTGGCATTATACAAGCGTCGGCGTTCCGAACATACCATACTCCCCTTAATAAACAGGTAATGAATTAGCATGCAGCCCATCATAATTATCACCGTTTTCCTTTCCAACATTGTCAAATGTAAGTAATATTGAATATTTTTTCCTTCTAGAGTGACTATGTTAACTCAATGAGAGCTGCTCGGGACTTCACTTCTAAAATGTCCAAAGATTTACAGGTACTTTGTCTGCAACCATTTTTTTACTAGGATGATATTAAATTATTAATGGACATATAAAAAGTAATGTTTTCAAATATAAACAAGTTGGAGAACTAGCTACAGAATGTAACTAAATACTGTTCATTATCTTGAGGTACTTTCTCCTGTGACTTACACAAACTAGATTCTGCATTTTCACTCTTAGCCATTGTAACATTCATCAAGAGGAACAAGTGAGTTTCCTTTGTGAATGAATATTTAATAGATTAGTAATGTCATCTGTAGCAGGATTGTTCACATGAATAAGGTCTAACTGTGATTCTACCAATGGTCTAGGATCATTACAAGTAACTTATTTGGGCTTTCTACTGAGCACATTATGCCTAGGTTTTAACTTAAATGTTAGCAGTTATTACCTATTTATATTTATAGAGAAACAAGTTTGTGTGAGCTTTGTCTTTTCAGCCAACGTTTATTATATTTTCTAACAAAGTCTTTGATATATGTTGGTTGTGCAGATGCAAATTTTCCCATATTCAGTGTTCTATATATTTTTTGAGCAATACCTGGGCGTATGGAAGACAGCTATCATGAATATATGTGTTTGCCTCGGTTAGTTGTTAAATTCACTCTTCACAATATATGTGTTCTCACAGGGATCACATTTTTTGTATGTAAAAAATTTTCTTGGTATCAGAGAGAACACTTATAATCTCTCTACTAATATGAATATGCAATAGACATTTCCTGCTGGACAGTCTTGATTATTTTGATATTTTCCCAACAATCGGTTTATCAGATTGCACTGAAGAACCGAATGTTGATGAGTGCCAGCTGGTAAAATGCTTTTTTCAGCTAGAACTGGTATTAGCAATCAGACTCTCACTGAATAGTTTCTGTACATAAGTTAGTCAGAGTTGGGAGCTGTTTTTAATGATTTTGAGGTGAGTAATTTTGCTGGAATCCGATGAGTTCCCAGCTTTAGTGGACCTGGCAAGATGCCAACCAGGTTTTTGCGATGTTCTGTCTGTACTATACCAGTTACTAATAGAAACTTGCACCAGGCTCCTATCTGAATGTTTCATTATCAGCTTTCAGAGTTTCAATAGTTGATACCAAGGTTAGAAATACCGCTACCGGGGTAAATCCCGCCGGTCGTCGATATGATTCTGCGCACGCCAGAATCGAAAACCGCCGTAATCAAAAACCCGGTCGAATTTCATGCGCCAAAATTTGAATTTGAAATCGATGAATCGGAAAAACCGCCAGAATCACCAAAAACCGGAGAAAAACGTTAAAACCGGAAAACCGGTTTTCAAATTTAAAATTGGAAATTCCTAACATAATCATGGTAAAAAGTATGAAGTTAAGCACGGAAGTTGCATAGATCTTCCTAATACATCATATTAGTGTTAAACAATATAAATATCATTCGGGAAACTAACTTTTACATTCAAATTTTGAAAATTCCTAATACATTCATAGCAAAAAGTATGAAATCAAGCACAGAAAGTGTATGCATCTTCCTAATACATTATATTAGTGTTAAACAATGTGAATATCATTAGAGAAACTAATTTTTACATTCAAAAGTTTAAATTTGAATTAAATAAAAATCGCGGTTTTTTCCTCCTGGTCGGACCAGTAAATCCGATTATCGCGTGTGGCACCTACGTTACGCGGTATTTGGAACCTTGGTTGATACACAATACCAAACTTGAATGCTATATTTTATCCCCAAAATAATGAACAACAAAGCTAACAGCCCAGATTCCTCTCCATTTACCAATCCAGATGGAAATTGAACTAAAGGCTTTCTTTTGTTACATATATCTCATATAGCTGTGTAATTACCCTGTTGTATAAGGGGCTTCCTGCATATGTGACATACATATACGTGTATATATATTGGCATATTGGCCTTATGATGAATACAAGTACTATTTATAACATGGTATCAGAACCAAACCTAAGATTTCGTCATACCTAGGGTTTTGCCTGGTCTCCACCACGCTTGCCGCCGCCGCTGGTTCTTCTCCAGCTTTCCGCTGCCACCTGATCCTCCGCTTCCGTGCTGGGCGGATCCTGTTCGAGCAGCTGCCTCTTCTCCGGCCATCGCCAATCTCTCTATACGGATCCGCTCTTTTGGATCCAGTCGTCGCCGATCTCTCTATGGATCTCGCTGTGTAGATCGCCGCGTTGTGCTTGTCGCCGGTCACGCTGTCGGCCAAGGTCGGATCTGACGCCATGACATCCATAGATCGGGTCGGCCAAGGTTGGATCTGACACCAACCACCAACGGCCTCTTCCCGCACTCTCTCTTGGATCCGGAGTCGTTGGTTGTCGAGCCTCCACCAGGTCACAATAGCCGATCCGCCGTCGCCGCCTTCGGATCCGCCGCCGCCGGGATCAGCCGGCCGCTGCCCTCATTCGGTCATCCGTGTGCGCCAGATCTGGTAGCTGTCGCCGCTCGGAGCATCGCCGGCCATCGATCCGCCGCTGCCACACCACCCCGTCGCCAAGCCGATCTCCACCGACCGCTGGCGGCCGGGCCGCCTCTTCTGCGTCACCCACCGGATCAGCCGGCCGCCGCCACCCTACCTTTTGCGTCAGTTGCAGGTTCTTTTGCTTACTGTGTTGTAGGGTGGTTTGTTAACGGCTCTTGTTGAGTAGAAAAAGAGAAAAAAAAAGAAAGTATATACAGGATCTTGTTGAGCGTGCCTCTCTTACTGATCAGCGCACAACTGAGACTTCTATGGAGCTTAATGTCCATCTTTGTCTTACTGATGGTGAGCCTCTTCCTGATCCTATTCGCTTTGTCACTTTGTTGGGAGCCTTGTTTGTCTTGGTGTTACTCGTCTTGACATTTCGTACTCTGTACATATCTTGAATCAATTTGTTTCTGCTCCCACTTAGCTCCACTATAGTCATCTCCTTCGTGTTTTATGATATCTTTGTGGAACTATCTCTCATTGTCTCTTTTTCCCTCACTATAGCTCTTTACAGCTCCAGCATATTCTAATGTTACATGGGCTAGTGATCCCTCTAATCGTTGGTCTCTCTCTTTTTACTATGTTTTTCTTGGTGTTTCTCTCATTGTTGGAAGACTAAGAAGCAGACTGCAGTTTCTCGTTCGAGTGCTGAAGCTGAGTTGCGAGCGATGGCGTTGTTGACTGCGGAGGTTACTTGTCTACGATGGTTACTTGATGATTTTGGTGTTTCAGTTTTAGCACCGACTTCTCTTTTGTCTGATAGTACAGGTGCTATTAGTATTGCTAAAGATCCGGTGAAGCATAAGTTTATAAAGCATATTGATGTGGATGTTTCATATATGTGGACACAGGTGCAGGATTAGGTTGTTGCTTTTCAGTATGTGCCTTCCGAGTGCCTTTCGAGTTTCAGTTAGCAGACTTCTTCACAAAGACACAGACTAAAACTCAGCATCGTTTTCACCTCTCCAAACTTCATGTTGTTAATTTACCATAAGTTTGAGGAGGGGTGTTAGATATATGGGCTTCATGCATATATGACATACCTGTACGTGTATATATATTGGTTCATTGGCCTCATGATGAATACAAGTGCTATTCATAATATCTTTAATGCTCTAGGCTCTGAACATATAATTTAGAAACTGAGCTATCCATTAACAATAAAAAGAAACATAATTTCTGTCATGCAGTTTACGTAATAGATTTCTTTAATTTGGAATTAATTGCTGAATATAATCATGAAAACGTAAGAATCTATTTGCTTCATAATTTTTGTACTTTCATCTGACACATTTCATTTTTATGCAAAATATTAACAGGTACAGTATTTGCTGTTTGCTTCATAGTCACTGGCAGGTCAGTAACCTCTTTAAAAATCTATTTTATGTTGCTCTTCAATTGGCTTGATTGTGATAATTCATTCTCTCTATCGGTTTCAGTTTATGGGCTTCGGCAATCATTTTAATTGTGCTGGCCATGATAGTCTTGGATTTGATGGTATGTTTGACCCTCTTCTATCCAAGATCAAATACTCCTAATTAAAATGTATTTTCAATTTAATAGCAATTAGCTGAATATAAAACATGTATGCCATGTTTAAATAAAAAGTGGTTGTCAAAGTAGGCACATGTTGTGATTTGGTATATCAACTAGCTCATTAACTAAAACATATATAGGATTTGTTCAACTATTGGTTAAAGCAGTGGGCATGTTATCTGTGCACCATTTAAATTGACGCTCATTGTCAAATAATTGCGCTGAATTATAAAAAAAGTCCATAAATCTAATGTAGGCATTCCACATTACCGTGCCTAGCATTATTGGCATGTTTTACTGGGTGTTTGTATATGTAAAGCTAGTGTTTTGAGGCTAGGGAGTTCAGCACAATTTGAAGTCCCTAGCAATGATACTGCTTATTCTAGTTCTATATTTTCTACAATAGTTTTGGAAATTCAATTTTAATGTTAAATTGTTTGTTGTTATTTTCATTATCGCAGTGTAACATTTCCTTTTCATTTGCTTCCAAATTATTGGCAGGGATTGATGGCTATCCTTGGCATTCAGCTCAATGCAATTTCTGTTGTAAATCTTGTTATGTCAATAGGAATTGCTGTTGAATTCTGTGTTCATATCACGCATGCCTTTATGGTAGGTGCATTGTACATTTGGAAATACCAGTTTGAAATCTTTCAATTTACTGAGTTCTGTGATTATTGGGAAGAGTTAACGGCAGTTTGTTGCTCTATATTCTTGAAGAAAGTACTACTATGCATTAGAAAGATTTAACAGGGAGAAGTATTGCACTATTTAGGACACTTTGCCCACTTCTACAGAACTGTTTGTGTTGTGCACTTGCACTAACCTTGAAAATCTTTTAATTAGTTCTTCCTAGTACTTGAAATTTATACCATTTGCATCAAGGCATCTAGCTATCTAGCAATGTACTATGGAAGTAGTTAAATTTGATTTAAACCAATTGTACTGACACCCAACCCATTCATACCCAATAAAGTAGAACCATAGAAAATGTTTTGATGTAAACCTACTTTTCAACAAATATGTTCTCTTTATGTTTATCTTAGCTGTTATTTTCCATATAATGCCTAAACCCTTGATGCTCCCTTTTTGATATACAGATAGGCATTGGAGATAGAGAAAGCCGTGCAAGTCAGGCTCTATCGACGATGGGTGCTTCTGTATTCAGGTTAGCCATGTCACTATTGTTTACATTATTGAGACAATATTGAACTGAATAGGGAACTTGGAAGATCATTTGAATAAGCTGCTTACAGCTTGTACTTGTTTACTTGAATTCTGTGCAGTGCCTGAGTGAGTGTTACATATAAGCACTTAACAGTTTCGATTTTAATGTGCATTTTGCGTAAGAAATTTTCCCAATGTTGCAAATAAACTTACTAACTGGAGTCCAATTGCAGTTGTTTGTCATATTTCCTTATCTGGTTGCAATATTTATAATTTTATATTATCGTGGCTTGACACGCTTCTTAATTTTTCAGTGGAATCACCTTGACCAAACTTGTAGGAGTTATTGTCCTACGCTTTGCAAAATCTGAAGTTTTTGTGGTACTACATCTGAACCCGCATATCTTAGCCCTGTATTCTTTTGAGTTTAGCTTGAAGCACATTTTTTTTATCGAAATGACTACAGGTCTATTACTTCCAAATGTACTTGGCACTTGTCCTCATTGGCTTTCTGCATGGGCTTATCTTCTTACCGGTTAGCATCTTAATCATCTGTCATCTCTTAATTGTTTCCACACATTCCCATAAGGAGCTTCACCCTAAAATTAATGGATCTTCCAGGTTGTGTTGAGTCTGTGTGGTCCCCCTCCGAAAGCCATGAAGCCAGTTGGAGAGAGCCAACCTCCATCCTCCAGCTTCTAGTTAACAGCCGACATACTGATGAAAAATGGGTCACTTTGGGATTTTTACAAAGCATCCATGTACATATCCATCTCACCCGCGGTGCGGGAGTAACAGTACGGTCTGCAGCATTTCTACAGGTGAAAGCAATATAGATTCAAAGGAAGAGGTTGGGCATTAGTTAAGCTCAGTATACAGAACTAGATTAGTTGGTATCACCACATGGAGAAGGAAACCAGGGAGGGACCAGTATAGTCTGTTCGCTACAGTAAGCTGGTGGTTTGTATCCGTTTCATGCGAGAATCCAAACGCCCACAATTGAGCTTTTGTTTCGTCGTTTTGAGTTGGTTTATTGTGTGCATTTGTAAGAGGCGCTTTTTGAAGAGGTACTTCATTCTAGCCTGAATGTGCTTGCGTGTACCAAGAATCGCACACAGAACAAATGAGAGCAGTTAGAGCTTTTGCCGGTACAAATTCTGTATTTTTTTTAGAGAGTAAGGTACAAATGTTGTAGCTGTATGGTGTACAATCATACTTTATCCCAAGCATCTGTAGGAGTCTGATCAATCATTTCGGTGTTTCACCCTTCAAAACGGAATAGAAATAGACTGCCGATTTGGTAGGTTCTCCTGGATTATAGAGTTCACACCTGATGGAACCCGTGGAATTCACGTGACTTTCACGGTTCGTCCCCGAACTAACGCTCGGGTTCTGACCCCATCGAGCAAGGTATGTTTCTACTTAAAATCCAATTAACAACTCCAAGTTGCTGGAAACTAAAAAACAAAGTTTGTCTTGTGTTCAATCGACGTATCCTTAGAACCAAGTGCCAAACAATATACCAAACCTGTCCATTAGGATCTGCTAAACAGGCATTTCGACTGGGGAAAGAAAGAATTGAACGAAAAACTAACATCAACTTGCTAGCAATTCACACAGCTGTTTCCTTCTTTTGGGTTGCGATTTTTGGTTATAACTGGTAGTTTTTGTTACTGTTTTTTGAGATAGCAACGAATGGTAGAGATATTTATACGAACGATATACACGGTTCTAGATTTGAGAAGTTACTTGGAGTATTTGGTTCAATAATTCGCTCTGTATATTTTGATTGCTCTGTTCTTTTAGGTTGCAGTTGATGATTTTTGTCATTAATTTTTAAAATGGTAGCAAATGGTGGATATGTTTATATGAATAGCACATATAATTTTAGATTTAGAAAATTATTTAAAATATTTATTTTAATTTTTGAAGAAATCGAAAGCACATGTCAGAGTTGTTGACATAAGGACGAGCTGTAAGCATGTGACGGTCCTGCATCACGGATGCCATGTCATGTACATGCGGCTCCTCGCCTCAAAACATTGTCAGGTTTTCAAATCAACCAGTCCATGGATGGCAATCAGTCAAATTCGACAGCGACAGTGCAGCAGTGTCCGCCTGCCCCATTAATTTACTGGCGAAATCCGCAAATCGTGCAAGCTTACTACTAGTGGTACAAGTCATTGTCGTATTACTAGTGGTACACTTGCAACAATAATCCGCAAATAATGAGCAACATCAACACCTCTTTAGTCTCCACGAGCCCACGGCTCCACCACGCGTCTCCCACCGCCCATCTCCTGTCCCGTGGCCTCGCCTGGGACCGTGCAATCCCACCCCCGTCCGATCGTATCTCTGCGCCATGAGTGTGTGTGTGTGGTGGGGGTAGTGGCCAATTCTAAAGGCGACGACTCCAGTGGTGTAAGTCTCACCAAATCGACGCTAATGATATAATTTATGCGATATAAATATATATATCGATATAATTTTATCATAATTGGATAAACTCAAAGTATATATCGGGGTATACAAATAATATAAATTGTATATATGCATATAATTCTATCATATCATTTGTAATAAAGCACATATTCAATAAAAAGAGCAAAGATACTCCTAACCTAAACATATATGCTAATATAGAGAGCATGGAATCAATTAAGACTAGCATAAAGCACATGTTTTAATTGATTAATATTTAGTGCTCTCAGAAGTAGGGTTACACAAGATTAAATCTTGACCGTCCCGCTACCATGGTCTTATACTCCTCATTAATTGAATATGTCAAAGAAGATTTCAAACTTTGGCTCTAAACCAAAGTCTAACAACCTCAAAGTTCAAAATATACCCAGAACATATGATTTCGGCCAGCAGAGTATGTAATCAAAGTGATCACTTAATTGCAACAAGAATTTAGCCAAATGTAACTTGATCTTGTCAAACTTATCAAGTCATGCAAAACTGAATTGACTAACAGACATGCAATCAGCATAGAATTGAAGTGATCCAGTGACATACAAATACCGAAACTATGTGATTAAGATATCAACGTCCGAAGAACAATATGTATAGCTCAGATTTAATCATTCAGACAAAGCAATAACAGAAGTATCAAGGATTTAGAGCTCAAAGATGTAATCATCCTATTTCAATATATGACCAATTTCATCATTGAGCAACTTAGCCCATTGTTTCTTTGAAATCACTAATATATGAACAAGCCACAAACTGCAAAGAATTAAATCGAATACTCAGAAAGTCGGTGATACTCGCAATCACCGAGAAGATCTCAGAGCCAGGCACGCCATAGGACGCTATCCAAGAAAACATAGCACCCCTCTATGGCACAACAAGAGAGAGGAGCAGGGTAATCGGAGTTACAAAACCTACCTTTGTCGTTGAATACTCACCAGCCGGCAGAGTCGAGGTGAAGGGGACGCTGCACAAGCACACAGGAAGCACCGGCCAAATACCTCACCGTCAAGCACATGGGACAGGTCACACGGCCAAGACCGACGTTTAGGTGCCGGAGAAGAAGCACCACAGACCACGACCCAGAGGCAAATCGAGAAGAAAAGAGAGGGTTAAAGGGAGAGAGCTCACTCGTTTTCCTGATGCCAATCACGGGAGAAGGCGACCTCGTTTTATAGCCGAGAGGAGGAGGGGTAGAGACCATCGGCGTAGTAGCCACCAACGGTCAGAGCCGAGGCTCCCGGGCTGCCGCCCCTCACCTCTCTGTTGAAATCGCTCACCTCAGATCTGATCTGACAAATGAGCCGTTGTCGCTCCCACGGAAATCGAATCGGGAGAAATGTCCGCACAGAGGACCGCATACGCTGCCGCACGGGTGGACTAGGTCAACTAAACGCACCACCGCCGGGGGTGACACCTGCCTCCCTGAGCGCATTGCCCAAGAGCGCCTGCCTCCCTTATCCTTTTGATTCAGCCCATTGACAGGTGGGTCTCGCTCTCTTTTTTTTCTTTTTTTTCAATTGTAAAATTACTAAAATGCCCCTCTATTCACAATAACTAGTCCCGACTAACACGTGGGCCCAGCAACATCCACACAGCCCATCCACGTGTCGCTGTGTGGCATGCTTCTCGAAATCCAGGGGCCCACAGGTCAGCGCGGTAGGATCGCGAGCGCCGTGACCTAGCCCGAACGAGCGAACCGAGCCTGAACCGGCCAGCGTCGCGTGGCGCCGCACCCGGACTCGGCGATTTGAAAGCACGTGCACGCGCGGGGTGACCGTTACGACCACGGGGCCGGCTCTTTCGAGCTGTCCGATCCAACGGCTCCCCGTCGCGGCCCACTAGCCGTTGGCCGTTCGCGTCCCCCCTTTCAAAAATTCCATTTCCCCCTCCTCTTCTCCCAGACAAACCCCCTCCTTTCTCGTACGTGACACACAGATCTCTCGTTTCTCCCCCGAAACGAAACCAAAAAACAAATCACCAAAATCTCTCTCTTTCCCCATTTCTCTCTCCGCCTTCGAATCCCAACGCAGTCAGAGACGTTGCCGTTGCTGCACGCCGCGCGTTCTCGTCATTATTAACGCTGCCGCCGCCGCTGCTCAGATCGCCGTCTGCATGGGCGTCTCGGCTCTCTCGCATCGTCCCTAGGCCGCCCGCTTCTCGCCTGGATCGTCCCTGACCGCGTTTTCCGCTTCCGGGGTGCGTCTCGCCGCTTTCCCATCCATGGAAACCGGGGTTCTTGGATCCTGAGGCGGATCGATCGTCTTGTGCTGTGTAGGTGGGCGGCGTCGGCGGCGATGGAGAGGGCGGGCGAGAACCGGAGGCCGGTGGTGGGGAAGCCCGTGCCCAGCATCCGAGGTGGGCGGCGAGGGTTCTTGGGGGTGGATGTAGAGGTCTGCGTCGTCGCCATTCCCCTTCTCATCTCTTGATTTGTCCTTTGGATTGGTGCAGATATGGGGAACCGGAGGGCGCTCAGGGACATCAACAACCTCGTCGGGGCTCCCCCTTACCCGTGCGCGATCACCAAGAAGCCCATGCTAGAGTAATCTCCTTGGCCGAGAATCTCGTAAAATTTGTGTCTTTGGGATGGTTCTTGGATCGAGATTTTGATCCCTTTCTTTTCAGGAAGAGTGGGAGGGATGAGCAGAAGCCGGCATTGGTGAGCCGCCGGCCCGTCACGAGGTTAGGATGCACACTGTTGTTGTGCTCTGACGTTTCTTGGAGCCTTGATCTGATGGTACTCTGGTAATTCAGGAGATTCGCTGCCTTCGTGGGGAGTAAAGAACACCCTGGCCATCAGGCCACCACAACTGATGCAGCATTACTCGGAGATGATCCCCAGAAGAAGCCCATCCCCGATGGCACCATTGATGCCGACGTGGAATCGTGCGAGTCGGCCGATGATATTGACATGGTATATGCACTGTGATGATTACTACTGTTTATCGAAAGGGATGGCTCCAGCTTACTGTTACATTTGGTACTGCAGGATGCGATAGAGCGCAAGGACACTGTGAAGGATGAATCCATCATGGATATCGACAGTGCCGACTCAGGGAATCCGCTTGCGGCAACTGAGTATGTTGAAGAGATTTACAAGTTCTATAGAGAAAATGAGGTGATCTTTTGTCCCTTAGTGCCATGTGATGTGTATCTTCCTTTTTCCCGTTAGATAATCTGAAATTAAATGCCGGATTTGTATGAAATATGATCTGCTTATGATCTGTCCGTGCAAATAAATGAATTTGACTGGGATCTTGTAATCAGTACACTTTACACAACAATTTTAATTGCAGTATGCTTTAATGTGGAAATGCATTAACGAAAAAGATCCCGTCCTTAAAAATGAAGTTACTAACATGGATTGGGATCTTATGCACTTCAAGCAACTAATTTGAAGGCCTTGATCGTGTATTGGCATCTAAAAGCTGTTTTTCTATAATAAAGATCTTTCTCTATAGTACCCAGTTTTCAAGTGGAGTGTCTTTTTAAGATAAAGTCCACTAGTCAATTTCCTTTATATTGTACAAAATCATACACAAATGTCTCTCGCTCTACAAGCTTTTGTACAAGCCGTTACTATTTATAAGCTAAAGCCAAAGTCAAACGTCAATATGAACGGCCTTGTAGTGTTGATATGTTTGATTTGAGTGAATGTGATATGACACGTCTACCCACCTGAATCTGTCAGGAGTCGTACCTAGTTATTTGTCCAGTGCAACACATTGAAATGTTATGCTGTTCGTGGATCATCAGTGACAGTCCAGTGCAACACGTTATACTACTAAAACTGGTTAATCTGTGCTCAGAACTAATACAATCGTTAAGCTAAAAAACAGCATTTGAACGGTCTGATGCCCATTTCCAAGAAAACATTTTGGTTATGGTCTTCCCATCATTGTGTTTCAGATCAAATACATTAATACATTATACTTGTACTACTGAAATCAACCATACATGCTCATAACAAATCGTGATTTCCTCGATGGAAATTGTAGCCAATATTATCCTCAGATGCAAACATTTAGATAAAAACATGGGAAAGTTTTTATGACAGCCGATAGCAATTTGTGCGAGATGGTTTTGACATCTCCAACAGATGCCTCCTGAGGCACTGTTATGTAGTGGAATTTTAAGATATACCGAAAATGTAAAAAGAGACAGGTTGATCAAGACTAACGTGGGAGAAAACAGTTAAAAAAGAAAGTTTAGAAATTAGTAATCTACGTACCAGAATCATAACATAAAAAGAAAGTTAAAAAAGACTTGAGAAATTGGAATATATCCAAAGGATTAGCTTTGCATAGGAGCACATAGAAATTAGTAATCTACGTACCAGAATCATAACATAAAAAGAAAGTTTAGAGATAAAATTGGAATATATCCAAAGGATTAGCTTTCCAAAGTTTAGGCTCTCTGCTCAAATGGCAGGATAAAGGCTTATAGTTTTGCCTTATATGTTTTATTAAAGGCTCTCATTTCTTTGACTTTGAGGAGATTTTATTTCTAACCTACTTTAATTTGTTTAAGATAAAAAGGCTTTGTTGCTACTGCTGTTGTTGTTTATAGCAATTTGTTCTCATTGACATGACTGAAAAACAAATGCTAGCGGTACTTTTATTCATGTTGTGTATACTCCTCTAGGGTTTGGGTTCCTTAACTTTCCAGCATTACCAATATAATGGTGCTTTATGCAGAAAACGAGTTGTGTGCGGCCTGATTACATGTCCAGTCAAGAAGACATAAATGAAAAGATGAGAGCGATTCTGATTGATTGGCTCATTGAGGTAGAAAAGCGTGCAAACCCTGGACCTTTTCTATCTTATAACTTGTACTGATTTCAACTGTGCATTTGAGACTCATTATATTTTATATGTCTCCTGACAGGTCCATTACAAGTTTGAGTTGATGGATGAGACGCTCTTTCTTACTGTGAACATAATAGACAGATTCTTGGAAAAACAAGTGGTGCCAAGGAAGAAGTTGCAGCTAGTTGGAGTGACAGCTATGCTT
The DNA here is from genome assembly GCA_036346265.1 of Melocanna baccifera. Classification (NCBI taxonomy): domain Eukaryota; kingdom Viridiplantae; phylum Streptophyta; class Magnoliopsida; order Poales; family Poaceae; genus Melocanna; species Melocanna baccifera. The sequence goes on from CM070685.1 coordinate 7,578,509, forward strand.
CTTGCTTGTAAATATGAGGAAGTTTCAGTCCCAGTTGTCGAGGATCTAGTGCTAATTTCTGATCGAGCTTATACGAAAGGACAAATTCTGGAAATGGTAATTCCATTGAATACAGTATGCACTTCCATTGAAATCATGCTCAATGCTTCTGGTCCTTGCATATCTAAATAAATTTCGTCATAGATGAAGTTCCCTATGCATTTCCTAAATTACATTGTGGTTAAAGTGAAACCAACCACAGACGACTTAAAAAAATGTAGTAATCCTTTCTAGTTACATCATCAGTGCACCATGACATAATTGGTCAATGGTAATCTTTTGAATGGTTTCTTCTTGTTCTATTTTATAGTGCCATGGCCTATTGTTCCTTTTGTCCTAACAGGTGAATCATTTCTTTGAGCAGGAAAAGTTGATTCTAAACACTCTCCATTTCAACATGTCTGTACCAACGCCATATGTTTTTATGAGAAGGTTTCTGAAGGCAGCAGATTCTGACAAGCAGGTGAACTATCGCAACCTTCTGATTAGTGTTTTCATGACTTGAATAACAACTCTCCCAGTAGTAAATTTTTTCCTTTGTGATTGATGCAATTCCATGCATGATGTAAATCACAGCTAGAGCTACTTTCCTTTTTCATGCTCGAGCTCTGCCTTGTTGAATACCAAATGCTCAAGTACCGCCCTTCGCTTCTTGCTGCCTCTGCGGTCTACACTGCACAATGTGCTATCAATCGCCGCCATCACTGGACAAAGATCTGCGAGTTACATAGCAGATACACTGGAGATCAGCTCCTGTAAGTTTGCCTTCAATTACTTCCTGTCTGTATTTACAAACATATATGTCTTTAGGAGCATGTATGGTGACTCTTATGTATTCATTTGGCTGTTCTTTCAGTGAATGTTCCAGGATGATGGTAGATTTCCACCAGAAGGCCGGAGCTGGCAAGCTTACCGGCGTGCACCGGAAATACAGTACATTCAAGTTTGGGTGTGCAGCCAAAGTGGAGCCTGCGGTGTTCTTGCTGGGGTCAGGAGGGACACAGCCTTCGGCTGCAATCTAGTTGAATCTATTCCCCTGGATAGATTTTAACTTACTCGAAAACAACATGCAAAACATCCTGCTGATGTTGCACAAAAGTGCAGCAGATTTCCTTACAGCTTGCTTGTAATAATGTAATCTTAGTCTGTTTATGTTTGTGAAGGATGGTGGGATTAGTCAGTCCTTCAGTTATGCTACAGCTAATAACGATTTGGCCTTTCTCAAGGAATGCTTGTGCCTGTGGAACCTTGTAAAGAGACGTGCGTTTTGCATGAAATGAAGCAATAACTTGGAGCATTTTATCCTCTCTCAGATGTTCAAAATTTTTGCTGCTGTTCCATTGGTTGTTCGAATTGTTGGACGCATGAAACATGCGATGATTTCGTTCCGGCTCTAGCATTTGCAAATAATCTGTTGACCCCTGAACAAAACGAAGGAACAAGGAAAAAGTATATGTTGACCCCTGAACTATGTTTGCCTAAAATTCATACCTCAACTGTCAGTCTGGTATATTACCCCTAGATCAAAACCACTCTGATTTCGTTGATGTGGCATCTAAGTAGATGAATTTCACTAACATGGCGTCCATGTCGACATCCACGTCAAGGACCACGTCACCCTTCTTCCTCCCCGTCCTCTCTCTCTCTCTCTGTGTCAACCGTCCACGCCTCGCCTTCCCTAGTAAAGGTTCCTGCACTCTCTCCCCTCTCAATGCTTGAGCTCTGGCTTGCTGCTTTGGTCACGGCAGCGGCCATGAGAGCAGGCCGCGCTGCTTCGGTCGAGGCGTCGGTACTGCGCGCCTTGGTGGCAGCTCCTGTTCGGGGCATTTCGTCGAACAGATTGTGCGTGGATGACTTGCTTAGCCCTTGCTAGTGCTGCTTTGGGAACAAGCAGAGACCTGCGAATTGTATTGGTAGGCACAGATTAAAATGAAACAATTCAGTAACCGTAGAAATATTTGATCGAGAATTTTCTTTGTTCAAATAAAATGTTTGAAAGTACCGAAGCAGCAAAAGGAAACAAAAATTAGAAGATGGTTAAGTCCGTAGCTTGGTTCTCATTGGTGTTGGTGCTGCGATGTAGGAGGGGAGCTAGCTGTGCTTGCCCACGAGCTTGATGGCGCGGTGGACGCAGTAGGCGAATCGGGCAATCGAGCGATGGCACCGGCGAGAAGCATAGTCAGCTTGCGGCTGGAGGGAGAGATGATGGCGGAATCGAGGCCTGGGGAGTATAGATATAACGGAGAGGGAGGCGCGGACCCTGCTGGCTACGAGACTGCCGAGCGCCCGGAGCAATGCCGGGGAGGGGCGGGGGCGGGCTAGAGAAAGCCTAGAGCATCACACGCGGGTCTTACCCCCTCTTTTTTTTTTTTAATTTGCTGTTAAAGGGTAGAATGGCTTGACGGTGTGTTTGATTGGCGGAATCCTCCGAAAATTTTTAGTAATAATTTAGTAATTTTATAAAATTATCCTATTTGATTAAACAATCAGTAATTTGAATTAGAGATTCAAAATTATCTTAGAAACCAAATTACCATAATTTAGAGGAATCATTTACCCATGGAAAAGGGTTTCTATCTTGGATTATCAAGAAAAAGAAATCTTCCTATTGCACTTTTATCATTTGCTTTAATTTCTCATGATCAAAATTTGAACTTTCTGAATTCAAAATTCAAATTAAAAATATTTTTCAAAACATGAATTTCAAAACCAAAATATTGAAAATTGAATCCTAAATTTTAGAATCTTCAATTTATGCAATTTAAAATTAAATATTTGAAATTTCAAGTTTGGTTTTGAAATTCCATTTTTTTTTTGAAAATTTAAATCTTAAAATTTGAAATTCTGGATTTCAGAAATTGAAGCTACAAAAATATAAATTTTATAAATCCAAATATTTTAAAATTCCAAACTCAAATTTTAAAAACAAAATTTCTAAAATAAAAAAATTGAACGTCTAAATCATACTAATTAATTTTTTAATGTTGTAATTTTAAATTGAGATGATTTAAATTGTAAAATTCAAATTTTAGTTTTCAATGTAAAATTTATATAATGTTAACGTTCAAGGTTTGAAATTTCAAATATGTAATTTAAATTTGTGGACTTGTTGGTTTGAGTTATGAAATATTTGAACTATTATAAAAACCATTTTATAGTTTTTTCAAACCAGCCAAACATTAGAATTTTATATTACTGATAATGTGTTACCGGTAATCAGATTAAGGGGAATATTATATTACATGGGAATGTGAAATTATGCATACCAAATGTACCCTTACAGGTAATTTGCCTTGTAGAAACACTTAGTGAATGCCCAATTTTTGAGTTTATCATTGATTTTCAAACTTCAGTAAGAGTTTTTTTAAAAACAATTTAATAAATTATTGCACTAGGCAGTGTTCGCTACGGAGAAAAACCCCACCGACCCCCACCCACCCAACGGACAAATTAGTGAATTACCTGCTCAAGAAAGAAAGTGGTTTACCAAATACAAACTTGCCTCTCCGTGCGCTTTTTCTCTCCTATTCCCCATCTTCCTCCACTCGCTCTTATCTCCCCCTATCTCACCCTTGGATCTTCGCATCTAGCATTCTTCTATATCTAGGGTTTCTGCCTCCTCTCATAGGATTTTCCTCTCCCTATCTCATAACCTCCTTGCCTCACCACCTTCGAGCCCAGGATTTATGCTATACTCATGGCTATCGATAGAGGTAGTGCTCCGTTGCTGATGTAGCTTCGGATGTTCCTATTCGATGAAAACGAAGGCACCGTCAACTTGGGATGTCGCTCTCCACCTTGTCCACCACTCCAATCCCACGTCCCAACCCCTGCTGCCTTCGACGAAGAAACTGAGGTGTAAACCACTTGTCCCTAAGGAAGCTAGGATCTACTGCTATAGTAAGAGTCTACCTCTTTCAATTCATGACTATTCTTTTATGACTTATAAAGATTATATTTTGTTACAAATACCATCCATTGGACTAGATACTTGATGTCACGACTTGACTTTAAGGGGTCATTGGTACATTGATAATTTTAGAATATAACGAATTATATTCTATTATGTATTAATATTTGTTGAGTGTTATTTATGTTCTTTTATTCTCATATAGGAATATTCAGATGGCCTTGAGAAATTAATATTTGCATAATTAAGTATCAGTACATGAATTTGGAGTCGGTACACTACTCAATAAACTATGTAATATGTATTTTCAAAAATTGTTAGATTAGACATATTTGAAATCATTCATTATTATTACTAAAATTTATAACAGGTAAAAGTGTAAATTCTCTTTTTTTAGATAGCTAAATGTGTTGGGTGTGGACAAAAAAGTATAGTGTTTGTTGTCTCCAAAGTGATTGTGTTGCTGAAATAAATATCAATTTACTGGAAGTATTTTTACTAAATTTTTTAGTACTTATTTTAAAATAAAAAATAATTTTTACTACAGCTTGTCTTTGATGCTACAAGTGACTGGAGTCAATTTTTAGGGAGAAATATTTAATATATACATTTGATAATTGTATTAGTAACAAATTTAGATGTTAATACTTTAGAATTGTTAGTTTCCTTAATATATATTTTTTAGGTTGCTTCACTGGATATATAGATGTTTGTGAGATCAAAATTATATCCCAACCAATATAATTTTGTAATTGTGCTATGGTTAATAGTGACATGCAAACACGAATGCATTAAGTACTTCCCTCTCTACTCATGCCATTCCTCCTCTTTTGCATGTCATGGTAGCTTATGATGGCTCATGGTAGCTTGGTGGTATGGTGCCTCTATGGCTAACCTAAACATTGGATGCTTGCCACAAGGCAAGATTTGTGCCACTAGTACAATATATTTCTTACACGCATGAACATTATAGGTACACAAGCTAAAATATCTAGCTCTAGAAATTTATCTCATACATATCCAAGGTACCTAAGGATCTAGAATATTGTAATTATACCATGACAAAACACATCTCATCTTCTTGGAGCATGTTGACAAATATCTCTCTCATGCATACTTCCAATATTTCTAGAAGCATCCAAGCATGCATTATATATCTCAACATTAGTGATGCTTTTCCCACCATTCTCCTATTTATTCTTTTTTGTCATATCCGTTTATTCACTACCATCCACGCAAAGCATTCTCTCACATCTTTTTAAAGCATTTGTGAGAGGATACTCAGGTCATTTTATTTCATAGTTTGGTGGTGGGAGTGAGATTGTTCATCCCACCCACTTGGGTTCGATCTTGATGTGCTTATTAATCAGAGTGTGCATAAAGTATACATTCAGTGAAAAAGTGTATGTCTATGCTCTATGAGACTCTAGGGAATTTGAACTAAAATTTTAGTCCATCCACGTGGATGAATGGGGATTTGGATCAAAGCAAATAATGCCTTGATGTTCTCGGAAGGTCGTGGCATATCTCAATCTTTATCGGCCTATGCTTTATGATGTCATGTCAACCTTGCTTAGTTGTAGCTTGATTGTTTTGAGACCATGACTGGATTGAGTAAACCTTTTTTGCAAGCCGTGGAGAAGGTTGCGGAACTCGGTGCGCAGCGGTCGCGATACCCACGCTTTCGCTTGTTGGGCTGCACGTTGAATTCCGGTTCGTCCGCAACGGCTGGCCGGCCCCGGGACATTAGCCATGGCGTGCGAGAGCGAGGGACGACGGCAGCCGCGGCCGCGGAGCACCATGACCAGGGGCGGACCCAGCACAAAAACTGAGTGGGGGCACTCAACCCACGCTGTAGTAGATCTAGACATCGAAGTCGCTCGAGTGGGAGCCACGAAGTCGCTCGAGTGGGGGCCAAGTACTAAAATATTTAATTACTTTACTACAAATTTAAAATTGAGTGGGGGCCTCGGCCCCCATTTATCTAACTCTCGGTCCGCCCCTGACCATGACGTGCAGACGACTGCGATGGTAAGGGCGTCAGGGAGCTCAAGGCTCTCTACAGGATGACGTACGTCGAGGAGGTCACTCGGGAGGTCTGACCATCAATGACTAGTACAAGGATCGATCTGCAATTGTAAAGGTCCATTCTATCGTGTCAACGTTTGCAATGTGCTATACAACGCATCATGGGAGCAAATCATTTATCCGCCTGCGACAAAGAGTAAATTACAACGAGAAGGTTAAATATCATCTGGATATTTTTTTTCAAACTATCATCTAAATTTCTGACCGTTAGATCAGTGATCTAATCGCCATGAATTCCGTCCTCCCTAAAAAAAATGCACCCTCCAAAAAAAGGACCGTTAAATTTCTGATCTGATGGTAAGAAATCTGAATAATTATTTGGAAGAAAATATCTAGATAATAGCTAAACACTTCCGTTCTATAAACTATAAAGCCGTGACCAAAGTAGGTACGGGCTTGCTTTATCCTATTCTAAGGGGGTGATCGTTTCGGCTTTTTTCGGTTTCAGCTTCTAGTTTCAGCTTTTTTTTCACTATTCACTACACTATCCACTAACTCAGCTACAGTGTTTTTTCAGCCAACTACAGTGTTTTTTCAGCTAAAAGCCAAAAGCCATCGCTATTCCGATCACCCCCTAAAACTGAGATCTCACCTGACGTATGCTCGTTGTATCAAACTTGTTTGACCTCGCAGTTGCTCGCACCTACCACTACTAGCAGAACGTCTGCATTTATAATTACTAATCTTTGATAATCTCTACACGCAGAGTATAGTTTGAAGACATCCTTGCTCTAACTGTTTCATAGGTGTAATCCAGATTTCAGAAGGACGAGGGTTGCTCGCAAATTTATGTGCGCAGGAGGGAAAAGCATCCTCGAGGGTCCTGCTTTTCGTATTGTAGAATTTTACCTCTCCCAACTGTGATGCCGTCGAAGAAAATATTCTCTGTGTCATCCATGGAACAACTGGGATCCACAGAAGAGAAATCTTTTGCGGGTAAACATGCCGGGTGATTGCATGCTGATGCTCCAACATGGCCTTCGCCGTTTCCTGTGATCACATCCCGAAGCCCAAGCTGCCATGGGATTGAATCCGCCCCTAATCGGTGATCCTGCCCCCGGTGAATATTTGCACGTCGTGTTCCTGCGGAGCAATATACGCGAACAGATTTAAACGGCGAAAGAAACAAACAATCCAACGCATTATATAAAGGAAAAATTAGATACATGCCATTATAAAGTGTTCCCTTTAGAAATATGCCATTATAAAGATTTGTCTTAGAATCATGCCACTCTAAAGTATCTATGTTTTGAAATATACCATTATAGTCACTTTTATACATTTTCTATTACAAACACAGTACATAATTTTCGTAATCCCTATAATACCCCTGCCCCTTGATTAGACGCAGCTGCCATCCGAGCGTACCTAATTTTTCCTTTCTCCAACGACTCGACCCTCCTGTCCATCTATTCCCCCGTCCCCTTTCCCCAACTCCTACTCCAAGTAGGGGTGGCAATTGTACCCGTTTACCCGCATACCCACGGGTAAATACCCTAATAGAGCCAGGTATGGGATGTATTTTTTACTCATAGGTATGAAAATGGGGAAAACTTGTTACCCATCGGGTAAACGGGTACGGGTATGGGTGAGTTCTACCCGTACCCGTCTCGCCCGTTTACCCGCGAGTACATAGTCTGACAGGTGGGCCAGTCGACCAGTCAAGGGCTCAAGGCCAAGCTTCACCGATCCAATCATCCCGCCGCCAGTCCAAACTTCCTCCGTCCTCTTCCTCTCCTCCCGGTCCCAGACTCCAGCCCTACCGCCTCCCTCTTCCTCCCCTGCGTGCCGGCCTCCTCCATCTGCGCTGCGCGCGCCGCCTCGCTCCCGCTCCCCGCAGCACCCGGCGCTCCCGAGCCCTAGCGCCACCATCGACGCCTCCTCCGCGCTCCGCCGACGCGCGGCTGCTGCCCTCCCGCCTCCTCCTCCGCCAACCAGCATTCCGCTCTAGCGCATCGGAGGGGAGGGATTGTTGGTTGGTGAGGCGACAGGCTCCGCAGTTTGCGTCGTCGGCGCCGCCTCTTCCTCCCCCGTGGCGAGCTCGCGGCTTCGATCGATCGCTTAAGATCGAGGAGGCGCTGGTGCTCCCACGCCGCGGCGGCCGGCCGCTGTCCCTCACATCGCCGCACCTTGTCCCCTGTGCCCCTATCCGTCTGCCGCGCCTGCCTCCAGATCTAGATCCAGGCATCCAGGTACTCGAGATCTGCCTTATATATTTAACTACCAAATAATTACTTGATTCTCCCTTGTGAAATGTTCTTTATCTCCTGTGATGAAATCATGAAACTCAAGGCAGTCTATCCTTGATGTCATCTGATCAAACTACTAGAAATGTATCATATGGTTTTCTAATTGTATGGACAGCTATCTTAGGACAAAACGGCAGCATGAATTAGACCCCAAATCTACTTTCTCATCCACCATAAGATTCAGAGTTGCACAAAAGAAATACTAACTATCAAGACTATGAGAGTATCCACAGATCATGCCAATCCTAGTCTCAATCAACATGGATGAACAAACCATACTGCACATACAAAACTGAAGATTCATCAACTGTTAGTGGCAGAACTAACAAGGCAGGGGGATTTCAGAGAAAATAAGGCATAAACATAAGCCTGAACAGGAGCATTGCTTCTGCACCATTTACATACTTTTCAGCAAAGCGAAGATGTGAATGTGATATATTTGATGCGAACGTGATGTTTATATGTATGTGTGAATTTAAATGTGATGATTTTATATTTTTTAGCAATACCTGCTGTTTTTATATGTCATTCTGTCATTAGTTCAGTTCGCGGGTAAACAGGCATGCCCGTGGGCGATGGGTACCCACGACGTTCGCGGTAAACGGGTATGCCCGTGGTGACGGTACCATGCGACGGTATGGACGAGATTTTTTGCCCGTTGTCCTTCGCGGGTATACCCGTGGGCGTAAATCAGGGTCGCGGGTACGGGTATGAGCGAGCACTACCCGTGCCCGTCACGTCCGATTGCCACCCCTAACTCCAAGTGAGCTCAAAAAAAAAAAAAACTCCTACTCCAAGTCCAACCACCGCCGGGCTCCTCTTCCCCGCATAATCCCACATCGCCTCCCCACCCCCGGCGCGATGCTCTCTACCTACTCCCTCGCCAAGCTCCTCCTCACCCTCCTCCGCGGCATCCTCCTCCACCTCCACACCCCGACCTTCGCCTCTACGCACCACTTCTTCTCCACCTAGCAGCGGCTTTTGCCTTGCCCCTTTTTCTCTGTCATGCCGAGAGCTCTCCAGAGATCTGGCAGCAACAGCCTCTCCTCCTTGCTGCGCGCCGAGCCGGAGGAGGAGCTGCCTCAGGCTGCCTCTCGGCGCCGGCGGATGCCGCGTCTGCGCCTGCGACGAGATGGACCCCGCCGCCGCCCCGGGTTGACGCCCGCCGGTGGACGACGACGACGACGACGAGCAGGAGGAGCGGTCCGTCCCGGCCGCGCTCCAGTGCTTCTCGTGGAAAAAGGGGACCGCCACCGCGCACCACCAACCGTCGGGAGCTGGCGATGATGTGGTGGTTGCGGAGGAGGCGGCGTCCCTGTCGGTGCTTCCGGACGACGTGATGGAGATGGTGCTGTGCCGGCTCCCGGTGGCCTCGCTCATGGCCGCACGGTGCGTGTGCAAGCGGTGGAGGGACATCACCGTCGCGCCGCAGTTCCTGCGGATGCGCCGCGAGGGGCCACACCGGACGCCGTGGCTGTTCCTGTTTGGAGTCGAGGGAGACGGGTGGGGCGCCGCTGCCGCCACGGCCGTGCACGCGCTCGACGTAGCCGCGCACCGGTGGCGCCGGGTTGGGACGGGCGGGCTGAAAGGCAGGTTCTTGTTCTCCATCGCCGGCGTTGCGGACGAGCTCTACGTCGTCGGTGGCCGGTCCGGAGGCTTGGATGCCGGCTCCGTGAAGACCAAGACGCACAAGGGAGTCTTGGTGTACAGCCCTCTCACGGGCGAGTGGCGGAAGGCAGCCCCGATGCGGAACGCGCTGTCTTGGCCAGTGCTGGGGGTGTTTGAGATGTCCGTCAGCCGCAGCATTCTCCACGCCCGTGCCGAGAAGCATGTCCGGCACGCCAGTGCCGGCGGCAAGTTTCGGCTGGGAGGCACCTCCGCGGTGTACGAGGACCCGCACCAGCTGCGTCTAATCAAGGGGCAGGGGTATTATAGGGATTACGAAAATTATGTACTGTGTTTGTAATAGAAAATATATAAAAGTGATTATAATGGTATATTTCAAAACATAGATACTCTAGAGTGGTATGATTCTAAGATAAATCTTTATAATGGTATATTTCTAAAGAGAACACTTTATAATGATATGTACCTAATTTTTCCTCATATAAATGAATCGAAAGATAATAAACTATTTCTAAAAAGTTGTTTCCAATTGTTTCGGAACAACGGGGAAACAATAGACCGCGGCGCCGTGGCGTTTCCCCCCTCACCTCCGCCTCTCCGTCGCGCGGGAAATAAATCACGCCCGCCGCGACGACCAAACCGCCTCGATCCAATCGGCGGCCCCCGTCGATCGATTCCCGCGCCGCTTGGGTGCTTCCTTCTCTAGGTCAGATTTCTTCCGAGCCCCTCTGTTTCCTTCAAATCCATGCCTACGAGGTGTTCCATCGGAGCCGAATCCGTCTGGCCTGACCTCATAGTCGCGCGTTCCATGAGGTGTTTGTAGCAGGAGGAGATTAAGCGATCTGAATCGGATTTAGGGTGTTATTTTGGGCGCCGTTAGTAGGTTGATTGCGAACTTGCAATCGCGATGTGGGTCTCGCCCTCTTCGTTGCCTTAGGTTTTTCGTATGGTCGCGTCTTGTAGTGTTGGCTGCGTAGGTGGTCTCATTGTAGCCTTTTGCGTCTGCATTCTGTTGAAATGAACCCCGTAGTTTTTGCCAGATTGTAGTTGGCGGAAAATTTTGTTGCTTTGTGATAATCGATCGATTCGTCGGCAACATGATTTCATTTCACAGATTTACAATTTACACACTTCTTAGTGCATTGCAGATAATAATAACCTTTACATGCTGATTCTGGGCATTTGATCTAATTTTGATTGGACTTTGCCTTTTCAGTTGGTATCCTTGAGTTTACGCATGAGGGTGTTGAATGATGTAGAGAAGGTGGTGTTGAATGATGCTGAGGGCTTTCGAGGGCATACGGGCTCAAACAAGTGCTGTCCACCACCATGAGGGTCAATCTTGGGCTCCTCATGCCCGTGATGGAGCAATACACCGCGCCAACATGGGCCACGTTGGTTGCTGGGTTCTTCATGCTGTTTGCGGTTTCCCTCTCCATTTACCTGATATTTGAGAATCTCTCGGCATATAACAACCCAGAGGTTTCTGCTTTTCTTTCGCTGCACCTTGTCATCAGTTTTCAATATAGTTTTGTTTGCCAATAGGATGACTGGAACATTTTTTTTACTGTTATTTATTTTGTTCTACTTCTGCAGGAACAGAAATTTGTTCTGGGTGTTATCTTGACAGTCCCTTGCTATGCAATTGAGTCGGTAAGGCCTCTAAAGCAATTTCTATATGTGCTAAATTATTCCAACAGTATGCAATATGTTTAACGATCTTTGTTCTCCTTTTGGAACAGTATTTTTCTTTGATAAATCCAAATACCACTGTTTACTGTGGCATCCTGCGCGATGGTTATGAAGCATTTACTATGTACTGCTTTGGAAGATATATTTCTGCATGTTGAGGTAAGCTGTGTCCAGTGACATTGTGATGACCCCTACTTTGTTACCGGCAGCAATTGCATTTGCCTGTGGACTTGCATTTAGTGTAGACCTGGTTAAGGGTTCAGTCTTTTCCACAACAGTGAAGTGCTAACGTTTAGGCTGCTGTTGCTATTCTTTGGATTTTAAATTTTCCTTTTGACAGAACAAGTATGAAACATGCTTTTGAACAATGCAAGTATGCAACCTCGTGGCCTGAATGGCGCATGACTTCATTCTTGCGTTTACATCTGCTTGTACATCTTAGAACTAGAAGGCATGCTTTGCTCAGTTGATGTAGTAATTCCAAAAAAAAAGACAATGTAAGCGATGTTATTTTATATGCTACACCATATGGTAAGCTAGCTACTTATCAGTTAGTGCCTTATAAGACTTAAGTAGCATTAGCATGATGGAACCATTGTTTCTGTGTTAAGACTAGTTTTTTAACAGCTTGGTAGATATCTTCCAATGCCATACAGTTTGTTTCTGTGTTAAGACTAGTTTTTTAACAGCTTGGTAGATATCTTCCAATGCCATACAGTATCTATTGTAGTATTATTTACTTAGAAGTTTTGCATGGTCTGTGTTCTGGTATGTCTTGGCAATGTAGTGTTTGGTGCAGCTTGTATATTCCCTTCTCTGTATTTGTGTTTGTTTGCTATGTCTGTTTAAATGTAGGTGGGGAAGATAAAACAATAGCTTTTTGAAGAGGGAAGGCAGCTCAAGTTCTGGGCAACCCCTTTTGCATCATGCCCATACACCATCATTTTCCTGTGAATTTTATACTGAAACCCTGGAGAATGGAAACACTTTTTTACCAAATTATCAAATTTGGAATCTTCCAATATGTATTTCCACAACCTATCTTGCAATTTGTTGAATATGGAAAGTTGAGAATAACTTACTTAAAGTGCTTAGTTAAAGTTGAATATGGACATGCAGGTGATTATAAAGACACTCACAGCTAGCTTATCTCTTTTTCTAGAAGCTTTTGGTGTATATTGTGATGGAGAATTCAATTTGCGAGGTGGGTAAGATAATCAATCTTTTCTGCTTGTTAGTCTCATATGGGAAAAGGCACTGTCCATACATTGAGTTGTTTGTGCAGAAGAATTGACTGTGTAAACAGAATGGACATGTAAGTTTCTCATGTCATCTTAATGACGATGAATTAAACAAATCAGAACATGCTCCAATGTTACCCTCCTATCCTCAGAAAATAAATCTGGATCTCACTTTCCACTCTTTTCCCTCAAAGCCCAAGCTGAGATTGCTAAATCAAATAATTGCTTTCCCTATTCTTATATTTTGCCCCATTTTGTCTTATTAACTCCTAGATATCTTTTTTTTATGCAGATACCCTTACTTTGCTGCAGTCCTGAACTTTAGTCAATATTGGGCCCTGTACTGTTTAGTAGAATGGTACACAGCTACCAAGGACGAATTGGCACATATAAAATCTCTGGCTAAGTTTCTTTCGTTAAAATCAACAGTATTCTTGACTTGGTGGCAAGGGGTGGTGATTGCAATAATGTATGCTTTCGGCCTGCTTAGAAGTCCTTTAGCCCAGAGCTTGGAGTTAAAATCAAGCATTCAAGATTTTGTTATTTGCATAGAGGTATTTTATCTAAGTTCGGTTTGCCTTTAAAAGTCCTCTTAGCTTTAGCTTTAAAAAGTTATACTTCATGTTTTTGTGATTAGCTGCTGTAGATATCTGATAGCATCATGTATTCATGTCTTCCTCCAGCACAGATGGGCTTTGCTTCATTTGTTCACCTCTATGTGTTCCCTGCCGCCCTATGAGCTCTTAGCTAACCAGTCACCTGGAAACATTTCGGTGCTTGGAGATTACCTGTTCTTTTCAGCTTCTCAAAATGGCTTTTAGCTTTTGCTACAGTATCTAACTTTCAAACGGAGTATTTTTTTAGATGGAGTCTACAAGTTAATTATAGTACACGTTAAAAACCTAATATCTGTACTATCCAAAATCGTAAACAAGTATCTATCTCTCTGTAATCTCTGTCATAAACAGCTAAAATTCAAAAATTTCAGCCAAAAATCATAAACCGCAGTTAAAAAGAACATGCCCCTCTGATTCTGTAGATCCTTATGAAATCAAGGAAAGCAACCGGCCCACCAAAATGAATCTTCCACAGTTGGAACCGGATGAGAGAAGTGCAACAAACATAAAATAGAGTGTTGGAGACCTTGTGATCGGCAGTGGGGAATATGTGACTTCTATAAACAAATCTTACCTTGGAGCAGTCAATACATTTCATTTTATTATGTCTCGCATTGCTTATGAATTACTGGTTAGCATGTGCCTATCGTTATGATTCTCACGTTTTTGTGTTCTTTTTCTTCCCCTTTTTACCGTTAGGTGATCAAGGATTTTTAAATTCACCGTTAAGCAGGCGGTACGACCAGTGGAGAAGCGGTTCGATGAACTGTTGAAAAAGAATGACAAGTATAAGAAAAGCCAGGATGACAACTGGGTGAGTGCAGCATCACCAGAGAGACCGGTTTGTGGGATCGATGATCCGCTATTAAGCGGGAGCGCTAGTGACAGTGGGGTTACAAAGGGCAAAAAACATCGTAGAGTTGTAAGCCCAGCTGCTGCTGTGGACAGTTGGGGAGGTGGTGATCAGACATCTGAAATTCTTTTTTCTTTTTCCTTTGAATTGCGGAGAAATAACGGATTTTTTCATTTTCCTTCTTGTTTCTTCATTTTTAATTAAATGTCTCAACCAAAAGTTAAGATCCGCTAGAGTGTTTATTTTAGTCAAAAGTCAATCGTCGTAGTTGAAATCTATCACTAGGAGCCGTTTTGAACTGAAACTAAAAGACCTGGAAGGTGTGTATATTCTCATGAATATCAGACTGATGACGGTAAAGGATATGTTGATAGTGTGCTCTTTTTCCCCCTGAGGAGTAATATCTTCCGGAAAATCAAATTGCTATATTGCTGGTTTTTTGTTTTTTAGGTAGCGCTCAGAATGACGATGACTTATAATTTTTTTATTGTAGCTGGTTTATTTTTTTACTGTAGCTGAATTGATTTATTTGATATAATTAAATTTAAAAAATAAAAAACATGTTAGTCCATTGCAATGCAAAGAATATGAAGAAAAAAAGAGAACACAAAAAAAACAGTGCAAAAGTCCATCGCTGGAAGCAAATGTCCATCGCGGACCTGAGCGTGGCCTTAGAGGATGCTGTCGCATTTTATTTAAAAAAAGTCAAGCTAATTGTAGTCGGTAGTGGACCTATCTTAGGGTCTGTTCTTTGCGGTTTGTAAAAGCCACTTTTGATTTTTGCTACAGTAACTAACTTTTAAACGGAGTATTTTTTTAAGATGAGGTCTACAAGTTAATTGTAGTACACATTAAAAAATTAATATCTGTACCATCAAAAATCGCAAGCGAGTATCTCTTTTTCTGCAATCTCTGTCGCAAACAGCCAAAAAGTCATCAGCTGCAGCTAAAAAGAACATACCTTTAATGATTTGCGTGGGCAGTAAAAGCCCAAGTTGACAATGGCTACGCTGCTGTGTTCCTCCGACGAACCCAAATCGAAGAAGAAGAGTTCATGCAGAGTTCGTAATAAAACAAAGTACGGGCCTTTCCGAGAAAAATACACACATTGAACTCTACACAAACTCCAAAGTAAACTATCTTTGTCGATTCTTTAGGTGTTAGGCCATCCAATAGGGGGCACAGATCTGCAGCTCCAACTCCCGATGCGCACAAGGTACACAAGAGATGCATCCACTATCCAGGCGTAGAAAACTCCAAGCATTGCACAGGCAGAAGCGCCAGCCAGCCATGGCAGAATCTTCCCTCCGAACAAACCCAATCGGCTGCTCGCCACATTCTTCGCTCCCTGACACGGGCCCACCCGACCCCCGCTTAGCCTGATTTATGCCTCCCCCTGCGCCCCCCTCCATTTGTGTGCTCGTAAGACGGCTCGGTGCACCCGGGGCCACCTGTCTGTCAGCCCACAGTCCTCTCCACTTCTGTGGCTGAGCTGGCCGCTTTGTCCTTGGCCGGGTGGCTACTCTCTTCAGTTCAGAGCGTGCTTAGTTCCCTGCCTCCCGGAGAATCTCTGAATCTGCACTTGTTTACTCCAGTCCTTGGTAGCAGCGATGCAGCAGATGCATTAGGCCGATTTATTACAGCTTATGATAGATCAGGCTGTTATGTTGGAGATTTGAGCTCAAAAGATTCAGTAAAGCCACCGGTCACAGCCTTTAGAGCTGTAGAGTCATACAGTAACACGTTTGGTTACTAGTACTTCCATCAGTGTAAGTTTGCTAGCAGGCTGCCTATTAGGAGCTTATATGCGCAAATTTCAGTACATGAACCTTAATTTGGACATAGAGATGCAGTGTAAGGCCCGGTTTAAAACAGGGTGAATCCTATTTGAATGGCTACGGTATAGAATTGTCGACGAGCGAGACAACTCTCTTCCCCCCCCCCCCCCTGACTTTTGTGCCATCTAAAAATCAAATCATCGATCTTTCTATTTGCCAGATGCTAACAGAAACAAGACGCTATCAATATCGCCGTCAAAACGGTTGGTTTCCTCTCCCAACACAACCAATAGAGAACGGCCGCCTTGTTGGTGCCATATCAAAGCGCCGGGATAATAAAGTGAGCGCGAGGCCGTTATGAACTGCGCACACACTGCGAACGTGGATCCCCATGCCAGGCTCAAAAAAATTGCCAAGTGGACCAATGCAAGCAGTGCCATGTTCATGTGCGCTCCTGCCCTGCAGCTTAACCAGCCCCCCGTCCTTGTCTCGCCTCCCATGTGCGTGTGCCCGACAGATCGGCGCTGTCTCAAGGAATCGTTTGGTTTGATCACTTCACCTTTTGTTCTCCCTTGGTTGCGGCGATCAATGGGGCATTAGGTGTGCTACTACGCCACACAGCACGAACAGCAATGAAGCCGGCCAAGATGAGAGGACACCTTTGCGGTTCGGTTAGTGCGTGGAAGTTGCTCGTGTGATCGACGGGTTAGAAGCTCCATGATTGATTGAGTCGGTGCTAGCTTGATGGCGATGCTCTCGATCGTTCTTATCTACTGCAAATCAATTCCGTGTGTAGACTAGTCATAGAAGATTAGTAGTAGAGTGGTTGGTAACTTGCTTTCAGTCGGAGTCAGTAGTTATAAATAGTCATCAAATGGAGTTGAGTTGGTACGCTGCTTTGGTCCGGGTGACGCCCACTGCTGGATGGAAAGCTATGGCCACGAGGAAAAGAAAATTCTTTTATCAGATCATGCTACAAAAATAAAAAACAGGGGAAAAGAAAGGTCATGTCTTAAGGTAGTGTTCGAAATAACAATGACTTTTAGTTTTTTCTGAAATTTTACTGTAACTGGCTTTTTTTACTGTAGCTGAGTTAGTTTATTGAGCATAATTAATTTTTTTAAAATGTAAAAATAAAAACAGCATGCTAATCTAGAGCGAACAATGCAAAGGAATACGAAAAAAAATAAAACACAAAAATTCGAAAAAAAAACAAAAAAAGAAACGGATAAAACTGCTACAGTCCTGCTACAAGAAATCCATCGCCAACACCATCGCACAGAAGAAGCTCTGATGAGCGCGGCCTAAAGCTAGTAGCTACCATATTAAAGCATACTTTGTTTAGTTAAACATATCCATGTTTTCTATCTTTAATTTACTACTGCCACACTGGTAGTGGTATAGTACTAGTAACATAGAAGTGTACTCCCCTTGGCAACGACTGTTGCATTGTAGCCCGCCCTACGAGTACTGTAGTACTCCAGGTCACTGATGCTACGTAGCAGAGTGTTTTGTAACAGTACAAGTGAACACGCACTCAACGTATACCGTTCAATTCAAGCGGACACACGTTTGTTACTGAACACGTACGCATCTATAGCTAGCAAGAGTGTTTTAGTAGGATTAGAACTTGTTGGTCATGAGTGGACAATTATAAAATGTGCAGTCTAGTACAACCTTGGCACGCGTGGCTTAGATATTTGTTGGAAACCAAAAGTAATCAAACCTACCTTTTAGGTAGAGGCCATTACGCGAAGTGAAGCTGTGAATGTGTCAGCTGCGGAATCGCCGTCGAAGCGTTCAAAAGTTTGCATATCCATGTCGAGAGTTCGTTCGGTTGAGATAAAATTTAATAGTTTATAGTTAAAATTATACTATAGTTAATTAAAATTATATTATATCTGATGGTAGTTTATTTGATATAATTAATTTTAAAAAATATAAAAACAAAAACATGTTAGTCCATACGTATAATACAAATAAATACGAAAAAAAGAAATATAAAAAAGCTTAAGATACTAAAAACAGAAAAAATAAATTAAAAATAGTAAAAAATAAATTAAAAATTAGAAGTTTAAATTCAAATAAGTAAGATCTAAATATAAAGTGTTCAAAAGGTGTCAGCTAGCTTCATATATGATAGTAATCTAAAGCAAGCTAATGAAATGGAACAGGGGCATGCATGTGTTGGCGCGTAGCACGATCCGTGGGGACTCGCGTGCACCAAATCCTTACACAGCACAAAGTTCCTGGAGGATTCGTTTTAGCAGTCCAAAAGTGAGAGGTCGCCTAGGGGTTGGATTGGATGCGAGTGGATTTTAATTTTTGGGGCGTGTCGGTGCAGCAGCAATGCATGTGTATGCATTGCCTCGGCTTTACCCCATTCGCACGTAACCGGCGGGTGCCTGGCACGGCCGGCCTGCTCGGTTTTCACAGATCGATCTGGCAGCTGTACTTGGTCGTCCGTAGCCATGTTCTGCTTGCATTCGAGCCAGGCAGAGCGGCTTCGCTCGTTTTCACTTTTTTTCGATTTCATCATCAAACTTCTGTTTTTTTTACTATTTAGTATTTCGTATTTTTTTTGAGTTTTTTAAGATATTTTAGGATTTTTTGTATTTTTTCCCGTGTTCCTTTGTATTGTTCTTAATGGGTTAACATGTTTTTTCTATTTTTACATTTTTTAAAAATTAATTATGCCTAAAAAGCCAAATCAGCTACAGTAAAAAAAAAGCCAACTACAGTGAAATTTTAGCCA
Source organism: Melocanna baccifera (assembly GCA_036346265.1). NCBI lineage: Eukaryota > Viridiplantae > Streptophyta > Magnoliopsida > Poales > Poaceae > Melocanna > Melocanna baccifera. The sequence continues at coordinate 7,597,357 of CM070685.1, forward strand.
AAAATCAGAAGCCATCGCTAAAACGAGCGCCCCCTTACACCCGGCTCCAACTAGTCGCAACTTCTGTTTTTTTGGTTTTAAATTTTTTAATTTTATATTATCTATGATAATATATTTTTTATTTTTAAAATTTTAAATTTAATTACGTAAAAAAATCTAACATCACCTATATTATATTTTCAGAAACTACAGTATAAAAAAGTTAAAAACTTAGGTTTATAGGCTTTTTAGAGCACTGCCTAATTCTAGAGAGAGAGAGATTGTCCGTGTTTTATGTAGTAGAGAATAAAATGGAAATTTATTAATCCGACGCCGGGGGTGAAAGAAGAGAATAAAATGGAAATTTATTAATCCGACACCGGGGGTGAATGGGTGATTTATAGGTGTGGCGCTATATATGTTGTACATAGTAAACGGCCAAATTCAGATGTTACGCAAGGGCCGCAATCTCTCTGCATTTTTTTTTTTGCAAGATTCCATCGTATCCATGCATTACTAATACTCCTACCTTCTACGTTGGAAGGAAGCCACGCACATATATCACCATACACATACATCGCACGGACACACATACGGGAATATGTCCCTTAGCATATATCTAGAAAGGTAGAAACCAATGATAAATCTATAACCTCATAATATTTCTATTAAAAGTATACTCATGTATGTATAAAGATGGACACTAAAGTTTAAACCCACCAGACATGGCCAAATGAGCCGCTTGATATGGCACGGCAAGGGTTCGGATAGGGCATAGCCTGTTAGACCTGGTACGGTTAGCTCAAATAAATTATCGTGCCATGCCATGTCGATCCACGTGGTTGCCTGGACCTAGGCACAACATAGAGAGGTCTCGGGGCTAGACCAGGCTTAGGCCTGACCTAGTAGGTTCAGGATACACTGCAAGGCTTTTACACATTATACTACTGTAATTATTCTCTTTGAGTAATAATCACACAGGATGTAGGGTTGTTATTCTCCTAAGAGAATGTCCGAATCTGTATAAAAATTCTCGTTTTCTTTGTGTACTCGTAGCCTATTTTTTGAGAGAGTTTCTCTCGAATCCATATAAATCATATGTAATATCAATATTAAGACATCGACACCTCCATTGCAGGATGAGTTCGTTTTGCATGGTTTGCCGTCAGTTTTTTGAGCCTCTATATTTTTGTCCACATGTGTATGCACCTTCTTTGCACATATGTTGGTCGGCTTTGCATGTCCTCGCACCGCTGTGCCTGCAGATGGACATGGGAAAGGGCACGGGCAAGGGTACATGGAGCAGTGAGGGTTACACGTATTTTCCTAGAAATCTACGGTGAAGAGGTTGTAGCCCAAAACAGGCCGTATTCTTTGCTTGAATAGGCAGGGCTACACCAACCTTGGCCGTAAATTGCAAGAATGCATTGGACATTATTGAAAAATAAGTGGGAGAGCCTCAAATGCGATTACGCCAGGTGGAACTCCTTTGCACAGTGTGCAATGGGCCTCGACGTGGACCCTGAGACGGGCTCCATCGCCGTCGACCCCTAGTGTTAAGTTTAGGCAACCACGGTACGTTGTCAATGGGCTCCTATTTGCGTTCAATTCATGTGAGGCGCACAAAGTCCAAATGCAAAAATATTCATTATACAGTGCTTTGGACTCTGGCCAAGCAAAGCTTTTCAATTTCTTGCATCATACATATTAGGTATATTCTTTTTGGATGCGGCTTATTAGTCTAGTGAAATAGTGATTGATGAGAGAAGCCAAAAGCCACTAAAAAGTCAAAAGGAACATACCCATCCCACCCATTACCAGTGGGAAACCCTAAAGGAATAGACCCATGGACTATTCGTGCATGTGTACCTCTCTCTCTACTATTCAATGTTGTTCTCTACTTGGCGATGGGGGCAATGGGTGGGGTAGGAGGGTGGAGCTGGAGGGCGGCGACTATGGCAGTTAGGTTGGATAGGGTAGCACATCGGGGAGGGGTCGAGGGGTTGCGCGGCAAGGCAACGACGGCGCCGCTGGCCATGAGTGGTGGTGGAGGGGGCTGGAGCAACACGACAATGAGGTACCACCCTATACCATTGAAAGTGCTTTTAATGGTATACCGTTCGCTAGTTGCTCTCTTAAAAAATTTGCTAGGTGCACGGTAGCATGTCATGCGATGCTGGTGTCTTCTCGCAACACTTCTATTTGGCAAACAACACACTTGGGGTAGAAGGCATCTTGACATCTTTGGAAGAAGAAATTTCACAACTTAATTGATTAAATTAGGGCTATCATAGTGCAAAAATATGCCATCTTATTAGGAATTATGATAAATCAGTGGCAAAGCACCAAATATAAGATTGCACATTCAATGACCATAACTAAAATTCACAACGGTGCTGGTGATAAGAGTACTAATTTTACAACAGTTAAATCTTTGTAATCTTGCCATCGGAGCATGTATAATAGTTTTAATAGATTGTCTACAGCGCATGCTAGAGGACAGATAGGGGAAATCATCGACAATACAGTAGTTGGCTTCAGTGCATGAACTAAGGCACGAACAGACGGCTTTGACATCTGTTGTATGGATATCCTCTACTCCCTATGCGGTTTTGTGGCCCTAGGTGTTGGTGCGACTACCACCACATCCCCAGATGTGAGGATGACCGGAACAATGACCACCAGGACAACGAATGTGATGGCAACGGCAACCACTGCGGGCTGACAAAGAAAGTGGCGTTAGCCAGATCTGGCTACCTCCCGCCACCAACAAGTCGGATCTTGCCAGATCCAGCAAGATCTGGAGGCAAGCTGGCTAGATCTGGTTGAATCCGGCCGACCGATAGTTGAGGGTCCGATAAGTAGTCGGAAGCCAATGGTAGATGGAGGGGCGAGGCGTGAGGAGATGGCAGACAGTGGTGCGAGCTCGAAGGAAATGTCACAGTGGTGTGAGCTTAAGGAGTTGGCGGGGCGGTGCAAGCTCGAGGAGATGGTAGAGCTGGTGCGAGCTCATGGAGATGGCAGCGCCGACACAAGCTCTAGGAGATGGCGGCAATGATGGGAAGGGAGAGAGGAGGGACCGAGGGAGGCGTGTATAGGTTGTAGAGGTTATCGGTAGGGAAGGAGAGCAGAGGAGATGGGGTTATTTAGAAATATCTGACATGTAGGACCCACTACAAAGGAAAAGTATAAAAAAACATTGAGAGTATGCTACAGACGGTGGTTATAGAGGTTGTCTTTCATGTTATTTTAACTAGCAGATTTACTCACGCAGCTGCGCGACTAAATATTATGATATAGTTGTCTTTGATATACAACTCTACTTCTATAATTGAAATATAATTGTATTTATTATATAACTCTAATATCAATATATGATTAATCTACCTCGTTATAATCTGGCCTCGTCAAACTAAGTGGTGGGGCATGTTCTTTTCAGTTTCTCAAAACGAATTTTGGCTTTTACTACAGTACCTAACTTTTAAACGGAGTATTTTTTTAAGATAGAGTCTACAAGTTAATTATAGTACACGTTAAAAGCCCAACATCTGTACCATCCAAAATCGCAAGAGAGTATATCTCTCTCCTTAATCTCTATCGTAAACAGCTAAAATTCAAAAATTTCAACCAAAAGTTATAAGCCGCAGCCAAAAATAACAGGCTCGTGGAGATCCTTCTCTTTGATTTTGTTGCTTTAAAACGAAAGAGATATCTTGAATATCATCAGTTGTTTTTATTTATATAGATAGGACAATGATAAGTTATGGACAACTCAACAGATAAACCATCGTATATGCCCTTGTACGGTAGCAGTAGAGTAAGAGTATTTCTATGGAAAGCGCCCTGAGTTTAGCGAATACTTTGTATATTAGAAGCGGACGAACTCTGGCTTCCCCCACGCCACATCAGCGTTTTTACAAAATAGCCCTCAGGATTTTCAAAAATAGCGTAAAGGTCCTCAGTTTTTACAAAAAAGTTCCTACCATGTCAGCATTTTTTACGAAAAGACCCTCTATTTTCTAGAAATTACACATGAGTCCTTAAATTTTTAGGGAAGCCCTCCTTTTGCTTGATAAAGCCCCACAATTTTTCTAAAATTACGTACAGGTACTTGGTTTTATTTGCGGAAAAGACCTTTGATTTTGTTGGAAATACGTATGAGTCCTTGATTTTTGTAGAAACCCCTCCTTATAAAATATCTTTTTTTTTTGTTTTAATTCATATAATAGCTAGTACAACATAGCACCGTACTATGGCTGCTAGTATGACTTAATCGACGGCTGCTAGACACCATCATGGTCGTCGCTAGCTAAGAGACACGCACACAGAAGAGCCAGATCGGCTCATACGGGATCACAGGGAAAAACAAACGAAACTAATATTAGTTAGACAATCGAAATTAAAAACGGTTAATCTGCTAATATTCGCTCTGATGTTCCATTTTTTTACTGGGCAACTATTTGTTGCACTTTATCGCCTGAACTTTTGGTCTATATGATTTTTTATTCTCCCTCGCCGTCTCGCGTCCTGCCGTCTCGTGCTCTCTCTACCTGTTTTCCAAATGTTGCCATCCAACTAAAGCTTCCGCCTCCGCTTCCCATCTCAACTCTGCCGCGAATCCAAACGCATCAAAACACGCTCGATCAAAAAGCGCAGGAGAAGCACGGGAAGAGAAGGCCAAGAAGAGGCCGCCGCCTTTGAGGAGTCGCTCACAGGGCAAGGAGCAGAGGTGTGCAACTGTGCACTGCCACCGCGCGCGCGTGCGTGCATGCGTACGTGCGTGGGAGGAGGAGGAGGTGGAGCGCATGGGGTCGAGGCGGCGGCACCACCAACACGGCCGGTGGGTGGTGCCCGCGGTGGCGCCTGCCGCCGTGGCGTTTGCGGCGGCCGGGCTGCTGCTCGTGGTCGTCGCGTTCCACTGCTTGCTGTTGCCGCCGCTCGGCGGCGGCGGCGGCCGTGTCGTGCGGCGCCCGAACCCGCCGTTCTTGGTATGCGCCCTCTAAAGCTGCGATTTTGGGACGACGGGAGTCGTCTGTTCATGCAATGGGTTGGTCTCCGATTTCATCCAGTTCCTGCTTTAATGTGGATTCTTGTGTGTGTGTGTGTGTGTGTGTTTCTGTTTTCCCCTTTTGTTTCTCTGAGCAGTTGAACAAGCCAGGCGAGCTGCGTAGAAATGTAGTTGGCACCGTGGATTTTGCCGTTCCTGTGAGTGGATAATTCTGCGTTTGGTTCATTGTATCTTGCGTTTTGCGGGGGAATTCACTGATAAATTCGCCTAATTCTGGATTTGCAGAGTGGTGGGAGCAAGCTGGGGGAAGAACTCTGGGTGTCGAAGGCGGCAAGCAACTTCTTCGGCTGCAGCAAAGCGACCAAGGAATTCGCCGGTACGCGTTACTCGCAACATTTTGATTTCTTTTTGTATACGAATAGTTTTGTTTGGGAGAAGATTAGAATTGCTACTGTTTGTGTTTGGTTGCAATAAAGCTCTTTTTTTATGGGTCGGCAGATGCCAAGGCCGTCACCGAGTCGAATCGCTATCTGATGATCGCGACGAGCGGTGGCCTGAACCAGCAGCGAACAGGGGTAAGATTATGGTACATGCTTCTGCCATCAAAATATTCAGTTTTTGATTGATTGCACAGTGCAATAATTAAATTATCCTGAGATTTCAGTACATACATAATCTGAATTGTTGTGTTGATGGGACATTTTGGTGGCCTAATGCCATGTTTGGCAGTGATGAGACTCAGGAACATGTAGCTACTATTCTAGCCCCAAATTCCTTTCTTCAATTGTACGCGTGCAGCATGTACTAGTTAGTAATTTACCCCAACTACTCTCTGATACGATCGGCCGTCAGCTAGTTATACTCCAACAACTTGTTGATGGCCTACGATCGGCCGTCAGCTAGTTATACTCCAACAACTTGTTGATGGCCTGCGTGACTGCATCCGTGCATTTCTGTCTTGTCTTGGTATACTCCAACTACTTTTGGACGCCCTGGGTGACTGCATCTGTGCATTTCTTTCATTTCTTTTTTTATTACTAGCTGCTATTTACAACTAGTCAACTACCCTATCTTAGGAAATCCTGACTTTTAATTCTGTTCGTGAATAATCTGAACAATGACCCTCTATTATAGAGTTCGTTATTGGTGACAAGCTTGCTCTATTCTGAATTTCCATATTTAATTAGCAACATGTATTCAGCAAATTAGTTGTGTGTGTGTGAGCTCAACTCATCTCTTTTCTCCTTGATGAACGGAGAAATGAAGTTATGAAAAAATTCTGCTGTTCCAATATCAGTAGTTTTCTCAACGTGATTTGCCCCATGTTTTTTTACTGAATTATCCTTTTCCGTGAATGATGGGAGAACTATGCTGCTTATCTGATTTTCAGATCATAGATGCTGTTATTGCAGCCCGCATTCTGAATGCAACACTTGTCATTCCAAAGCTCGATCAGAGATCCTTCTGGAAAGATGCGAGGTTAGTCTTTACCCTCTCTTGGTTGTTGTAGCAAAGTACCTTCTGCTAATATTTTGTTCTGTATCGCAGTGATTTTGCAGAGATATTTGATGTTGATTCATTCATATCCTCACTCTCAAATGACGTAAAGATCATACCGCACGTACCTGATAGAAATGGGAAAACACCATCTCCATATAAGATGCGTGTTCCTAGGAAGTGTACTCCAAAATGCTACGAGAACCGAGTACTACCTGCTCTTTTAAAGAAGCCTGTAAGCATTACCGTTTGTCAACCTGACGTGCTTCTTATGTTCAAAACTTTTGGCTCAATTCTGATATGTTTCTTGCATTTCCGCCGGTGCAGGTTGTTCAGCTAACAAAATTTGACTACCGGGTTTCCAACTGGTTAGAGACTGACCTTCAAAAGCTGAGGTGTAGAGTCAATTATCATGCACTACAGTTCACAGATCCAATTGTCAAAATGGGTCAGATGCTTGTTCAAAGAATGAGAGCCACAAGTGGACGCTTCATTGCTCTTCACCTAAGGTAATTTTTTTTGTCGAAAATTGGTGTTGTCTACACAGTACAAACGAACTCTGTTACCCACATAAGCTATGACAGATTTGAGCCTGACATGCTCGCCTTCTCCGGATGCTACTTTGGGGGTGGGGAAATTGAGAGAAGGGAACTAGGTGCAATTCGTAAGAGGTGGAAGACACTGCATGTAAGAGAGTAGTATTTCCTAGTGATGGTTATTGAAGTATATATGATCGTTTCGGATTTTTGTAGTTACACATTTGTAAATTTATGTGCAGGCAAGCAACCCTGACAGAGAACGCCGGCATGGCAAATGCCCTCTAACACCAGAAGAAGTTGGCCTCATGCTCAGGGCGTTGGGGTTTGGGAAGGACGTTCACCTATATGTTGCATCGGGGGATGTATATGGAGGAGAGGAGACATTGGCACCTCTGAAAGCACTCTTCCCAAACTTTCACTCGAAGGAGACTCTAGCAAGCAAGGAGGAGTTGACACCTTTCTTGTCATTTTCGTCTCGCATGGCTGCCCTTGATTTTATCGTGTGTGATGGGAGTGATGTTTTTGTGACAAACAATAATGGCAACATGGCCAGAATGTTGGCTGGCCGAAGGTAATTTTTTTGTGTTATTCTGAATAATTTGAATAAAAGTAGATTCAACAAGACCAAACGGTGATTGATTGACAAAATGTGGGTTTCAGGAGATATTTAGGACACAAGAGGACCATAAGGCCCAATGCTAAGAAGCTTTACTCACTCTTTCTCAATCGAACCAGCATGAGTTGGGACACATTTGCATCCAAAGTTCAGACATTCCAAAAGGGATTTATGGGGGAGCCCAATGAGATTAAACCAGGAAGAGGTGAATTCCATGAGCACCCTATGGACTGCATTTGTGCAAGGACAAAGGGCAGAACTGGACATAGTAAGCCACACCTAAGTAAACGTGTTGGAGAAGCTTTTGAGAATCATTCTAGTGATGGGGAGTTCGACTGGAGGGATTTGGACTATGGAGAGAATACACCCTTGGGAAGGGATTCATCAAATGAAACTGATTCAGATTATAGTCGTGTTGGTGGATCAGACATTCCTGAATTGGAGGACATGATCTCAGACTAGCCACTTAAAATGGATAATTATCATAATAGGGTTTGTCATTTCAAAGGGATTGGCGGTAAAGTTTTTTGTGGACAGAAGCTGCTACATAATTTATCTTCTCCTGTTTTTTCTTGGAGACTTGTTTAAATCAGGAAGAGCTTCTTACAGAAAAAGACAGGTAACTACGAAATACTTGAAGTGAGTAAATGACATTAGCCTTTATACACTTGATGCTTTGAAAATTGAAAGTTATGCCTCATGCATGACCTTCATGTTTGATTCTCATAACATAAACCGGCTTTTGATTGTAGCTTTAACAATATTTGGCACCAATGAGTATTTGATATGATGAATCAAAATTTTCGTTAAAAAAAAGACATGTTGAATCAAACTGGGAAGTATGACTTTCCTTTGTGTATTTCTAACTTGGACGTGAACGCTCTAATGCTATGTATGTCTTGTCAATGCAGAAGCAGGCCTTCAGTTTGAGCAAGACAATTGTACAGTGTTTGATTAGTCTGAACGAATGCTGAGGGGCAAATTAGAATACTTTTTCATGGTTATTCATTCATATCTTTTATCTTGTACCGTAAATAGATGCTAAAGCCTTTCCCCCTTAAAGTTTTCGATGTAATGTACTTGTTAGAGTTTGCTGGGTTCGATAGTTACTCTTGATTTTTCTTTCACAATAAATGGTTGTAACTAATATTTTTGGCTTCTCATGAAATTTGTACATAACTTGAAACATGAAGGAAAAAAAGAAAATGTACCGAGAACCTGTTGACATTATGACTGTTAACTTGAAACATGAAGTGTATGACTTGTGTGTGTGTGTATCCATGTATATCTCCCTCATATGTGATGGAATAGAGTTGAGTCTTCCTCCCTTTGACATGGTATCACAGCAGGCGTGCTCCTGCTCCTTCTGTCGTTGATTTCTAGCCGGCGAGTTTGCCAACGGCGAGGTCTCCGGCAAGCACCTTTTGTTCCATCCACCGCTACTGCCTCTACTGCCTGCTCGTAGCTGTCTTCGAGTCAGATTTGCGCACCTGCGCCGGCTGTCTACGTTTGCCCGCCATCCTTTCCATCCCTGTTGAGCCTGGCCAGATCTCGACGCCGTCGGCTGTCTTCGCGTCGGATCTAGTCTTCTTCGAGGTTGCCAGAACCAGATCCGATTGTTAGAACTGTAATCTTGTTTCCGTATCCGAGCCGTATTGGAGTTTGCCGCGTATACGTATACGTATAGGAGTGTTGGTCTGTGTCCGTTTCCGTTTCTTGTTTAGTACTGTAAGAGTATAAGTAGGGCAGAAGGCTAGGCATTAGAGGCAAGAAGAAGAAGCAAGACAAAGCAAGCAGCGAAAGCCAATAGAAAGAAGAAGAGCAGGAAGCGCAGGAAGGCAAAAAGAAGCAAGAAGAAAGAAGTAGCAAAGCGTCTGCAAGAAAAGAAAAGAAGGCGCTGCAGAAAAGAAGAAGGAGGCGCTGCAGTGAGTTCGTCTCGTCTGCGGAAGAAAAAGCGGAAGGCGCGGTGTCTTAAGGAGCGGTGATTTTGAGAGAAAAGAAGAGCAAAGCGCGGCTGTTCGATTGCAAGAAATCGCAGCGTGTTTGGGTTTCGGCATGATCTTTCGAAAGGAAAAAGCATCACGGTGTTTTGCTACGTACGGAAGAAAAGGGATAAAGAAGGTGCTGTGTGGCGGCGAGGCTTTGATCTGAAAAGTGCGACTAGAAGAAGAAAAGAAAGGCGTGGCAGTAACCGATCTTCATTGCGAGCGTATGTGCTTTGGTTCCAACATTTGGTATCAGAGCGTGTTGATCTTGGTGGTGCCTGAAGAATATGGGCGAGAAGGCGAAGGCCCAAGGTGGGCTATTCTCCCTCCAGTATCCTCTCTTGACGACCGACAATTACCCGGTGTGGGCAATGAAGATGAAGGCGAACATGCGCGCCCAGGGAGTCTGGGGTGCAGTCGATCCGAAGGGGAAGGACAAGGAGCTAGAAGACAAGGTGGATCAGGCGGCTTTGGCTATTATCTACCAAGCGGTGCCAGACTCGATGATGCTTCAGCTCGTCGGGAAGGAGACGGCACGAGAGGCGTGGGAGACACTTCAGAAGATGCACGAGGGAGTTGATCGAGTGAAGGAGGTGCGGCTCCAGAATTTACGGAACGAGTTCGAAAATCTCCAGATGGGAGAGACCCAGTCGGTGGACGAATTACTTGTAAGTTGACTTCACTATATAATCAGATGGTTTCTCTTGGTGACAAGATGGAGGAATCAGAGCGATGAAGAAGTACTGCGCGTGCTACGAGAAAGTATGTGCTGTCATCACCACGCTCATGTACTCCACGACTTGGAGAAAAAGAAGATCGAGAGATCACCGGCTCTCTCAAGGCGCACGAGGAATTATCGAAGGGATTTGGTCTCGTCTCGAACAGAGGTTCGATATGATAATCGCAGTGTTGCTTGACAAAGGAAGATACAAGGAGCGGTGGCTCATCAAGCGAGCACGAGCGAGGTGGTCGAGTGGTCGAGGTGGCGAGGTGGTCATAGAGATAACGCTTGACAAGGCGGTGGTGACGATTCCGTGATAAGTCACATATCAAATGCTTTGAATGCGGTGAATACGGGCACTACGCGTCATCGCACAACGTAAAGTGCTTCAAGCGCAGCAGTATGGACATTATGCTTGAATTGCCAAAGCAAAAGGAAGAACGGGAGGCAAACCTCGTCAGAAGTAGATGACAATCCAGCACTACTTCTCTCATCATATGTTGAAAAGGTACCGATCATGGTGATGCTAAACGAGGAGAACGTAGTTCCAAAACTACGCACGAAGAAAGGCAACAACAATCATTCAGATCAGTGGTATTTGGATAATGAAGCAAGCAATCATATGACAGGAGATCGCTCCATGTTCCATGAGCTCGATGAGAAAGTTTGGGGTAAGATCAAGTTTGGCGATGGCTCCATGGTAGAGATAAAAGGTAAAGGGACGATGATGCTGCAATGCAAGAACGGAGATAAAAAGTTGTTGACAGGAATTTATTATATACCAAGTCTATGCAACAACATACTTAGTCTTGGACAGATGACAGAAGAAGAAGGGTGCAGAGTGGTGCTGCAGGATGAGTTCTTGTATGTCTATACCAAGAACGATGATCTGTTAATGAAAGTGAAAAGATCTCCAAACCGGTTGTACAAGATTTCCTTGAAAACTTATAAGCAGGTTTGTCTAAAGAGCGGCTTGGAAGAATTAGGAGATGACGAGACCAAAGAGCGAGATTCACTGAGTGTAGATGAAAGCAGCCAAGCAAGGCATGCAAAAGGCCAAGATGGCAGGACCCAGGTACGACACGTACACACTCAGGGGGTGTGCATGGAGAGCAGCTTGAGCGCACAAGGTGGCGGTCTCAAGGTTAGAACAGTTCCAAGAGGAAGACTTGGAGTACAAGTTGGTGCATTTTTTTGTAGTTATGTAGATGGAATAAGGTCAGCAGGACGCACGAGCGCGGGAGTGAGAGGCGGTATAACCTCAGCTAAGATATGCATGAAAAGCGGACAGATTTTGGTCCAAGAGAGAGGAGCAGGAGGCTTAGGTAACGGCGAAGCCAAGGCGGCTGTGGGAGCAGGTGCTCCAGCCCAAGCAGGCGTGCAAGGAAGGATGGACTCAGTTCAGGTGGGGGAAAGAGAGAAAATTGGCGTGATCAAGATGAAGAAACAAGATTAAGGGGGTGATTGTTAGAACTGTAATCTTGTTTCCGTATCCGAGCCGTATTGGAGTTTGCCGCGTATACGTATACGTATACGTATAGGAGTGTTGGTCTGTGTCCGTTTCCGTTTCTTGTTTAGTACTGTAAGAGTATAAGTAGGGCAGAAGGCTAGGCATTAGAGGCAAGAAGAAGAAGCAAGACAAAGCAAGCAGCGAAAGCCAATAGAAAGAAGAAGAGCAGGAAGCGCAGGAAGGCAAAAAGAAGCAAGAAGAAAGAAGTAGCAGGCGGCGTCTGCAAGAAAAGAAAAGAAGGCGCTGCGAAAAGAAGAAAGGAGGCGCTGCAGTGAGTTCGTCTCGTGGAAGAAAAGCGGAAGGCGCACTGTCTTAAGGAGCGGCTGATTTCCGAGAGAAAAGAAGAGCAGGCGCGGCTGTTCCGATTGCAAGAAACTGCAGCGTGTTTGGGTTTCGGCGTGATCTTTCGAAAGGAAAAAGCATCACGGTGTTTTGCTACGTACGGAAGAAAAGGGATAAAGAAGGTGCTGTGTGGCGGCGAGGCTTTGATCTGAAAAGTGCGACTAGAAGAAGAAAAGAAAGGCGTGGCAGTAACCGATCTTCATTGCGAGCGTATGTGCTTTGGTTCCAACACCGATGGTCATCCTCTTCGGTTGAGGCCACCCACCGCTCGCCACCTGCTGAAGCCCGTCGCCATCCTCTTTGGCTGCATCCTCCCACTGCCATCCTCTTTGACCAACACCCGCTGAGCTCGCATCCGCCCAGTGGCCATCCTCTTCGACTACGTCCGCCTGCCGTCGTCCTCTTCGGCTACATCGGCTGTGTCCGCTCGCCACTGTCCTCTTTGGCTGCATCCGCCCACCACGTCCTCTTCGACCAACGCCCGTCGAGCTTGCCTAAGGGAAGGTTGCCGATCTTGTCTGCATTCGCCCACCGAGCTTGCCCGCTGATGCTGCTCGACTGAAGGGAAGGTCACCGAGGTCACCAATGGACGCCGCTGACTGTTTTGGATTGTGGCTTGTCTGACTTAGGGCAACTGAAGATCACCCTTTTTTTAACAGGGCAACTGAAGATCACCCTTTTAACACAGTACTTGCATCCCCTCTGGATCTGGATCCAGAAGGGACCACATCACCATCCTTTTTCCATTTGCAGTGTTGCTTGCCATTGCTTGACATCTCTATTTTACATTATGACTATTGTTGATCCATTTCTTGGCGACAATGCTCTTTTGGCCTCAGATATTAAGCTTAATGGATAGAACTATCGTGATTGGGCATCATCTGTTTGTATACTTCTCAGATCGATTAGTCTTGCTTCACACCTCTTTAAGGAACCCTTTGATCTTCATGCAGTGGATCCATCAACTGCTCAAGCCTGGAGGAGCGCTGACGACCATGAGTACAGAGATATCCATTCGAATGAGTTTAATTGATCTCTCATCAGCTCGAAAAATGTGAGAGTATCTTCAGTAGAATAGTAAGGTTCTTCACTTCTCGCTTCGCCAGAACCTTCAGAATCTCCAGAAGCAACAAGATGTTACAGTAGAAGAGTTCTACAATGCTTTCACACGTCTTTCGAGTTAGCTGGACTCTATGGTGCCTTCGGCTCACTCTGGATGCAGGGATTGTATAACCAAGGAAAGGTATGATCAGCAGAATCTCATGTTTGACTTTGTGATGAGACTTCGTTCAGAGTTTGAGCCCATTCAGACTTAGCTTCTTGGTCGTTCTACATTACCTACTATGGCTAAAACTCTATGTGTTTTGATTGCTTAGGAGACTCGTCTTCCATCACTTGCTATCTCTCTAATGTCTTTACCTCATACTGTCTTGGCATTCTCATTGCAAGAAACCTAGTCATACCACTCAGCGTTGCTTCAAGCTTCATCCTAAATTATAGGCTAAATTGAGGGCCAAGCATGGTTCATCTTGTCGTAGCATGGCTGCTAGTGCTTCCTCTACTAACATGACTGCTATTGAGTCTTCTGCTAGCTCTACAGGACTCATTATTGCTAAGTCTTAGCCTCAGTTAGATGGATCCGCTGTATCCCTATTTACGTCAGGCACTACTCTTCCTTGGATATTAGACTCAGGAGCCTCTTTTCATATGACTGCTGATAGCTCTCAGCTAGCAGTATGTAGACTCGTCACAGATGGTACTTAAATTCAAACAGCTAATGGTACTACCTGTTCTGTTACATATCAAGGCACTCTTTCCACTTCACAACTTGTTGTTCTAGAAGTTTTCCTTGTGCCTTAACTCTCTATGAATCTATTGTCTGTTGGTCAGCTCACAGATATGCATCTCTTTGTTGGTTTTGATGATTCTTCGTGCTTTGTGCAGGATCGTCAAACCTGAACTCTCATTGGTACTAGTCATCGCCATAAAGATTCTAGAGGACTCTACATTCTAGATCGTCAGAGTCTTTCTCCATTTACACCGTCCACCGGTTTGGCTTCATCATCTACTTTGGCTTCTGCTTTCACTGCTATTTTTCCCAATAGCATCATCGTTTAGGTCATCTATGTAGGTCACATTTATCTACTTTAGTTCATCAGGGTGTCCAAGGTTATGTTCCTATTGATACAAGTTATGACTGTAAGGGTTGTAGACTTGGTAAATAGATACAACTCCCATATCCCTCTAATGCTTCTAGAGCTAGCATTCTTTTGATTTGGTCCATTCTAATGTCTGGGGACCTGCTCCTTTTGAATCTAAAAGTGGTCATAAGTACTATGTAACTTTTATTGATGATCATTCTTATTATACTTGGATTTATTTTATGAAGCATCGCTCTCAATTGTTGTCTATATATCAATCTTTTGCTAAGATGATTCACACTCAGTTTTTTCCACCATTCGTACTTTTCGTTCTGATTCCGAGGAAGAGTATTTGTCCACTGCTTTTCGTCATTGTTTGTCTTCTGAAAGGCACTCTTGCTCAGCTCTCCTGCCCCAGTGCTCATGCTTAGAATGGTGTGGCTGAATGTAAGTATCGTCACATAATTTAGACTGCTCATACTTTTTTAATTGCATCCTTTGTTCCTTCTCATTTTTAGGCAGAAGCTATCTCTATAGCTGCTTATCTCATCAACCTTCCTCTCGTCTTTAGGGCAAATGCTCCAGAGAGGTCTTGTTTGGATCTCCTCTAAGTTATAATCATTTTTATGTTTTTTGTTGTACTTACTATGTTTTGCTTGCTCCTAGGGAGCGCACTAAGCTGACAACTCAGTCGGTAGAGTATGTCTTTATTAGATATAGTTTTGAATATAAGGGCTATCGTTGCTATGATTCATCTACCTGTCACATTCGTATATCTCATGATGTCACCTTTGATGAGAGTCGCCCTTTTTTCTATTCTCCTACTGCTTCTCCATCCTCCACAGAGTCTATTTCTTTCTATATCTTCCTCCTATTCTCTCAGTTGAGTCAATCCCTCAACTTGAGACTTCTGTTGTGTCATCTTCTCCTCCTCCATCTCCTTTAATCATACCTTCTGTAGCAAACATATCTCCTTTTCTTTTTCATTATAGTCATCAGTCTAGAGTTCTTCTAAACTCTCCCTCTTCCACTCATGTTCCTTCTGATATTTCGGCCAGTACCACTACTGCTCATCCTGATGATCCACTACCTGCACCTCGGTATGACCTTCGTGATCACATTACTATTACTACTTTTGATCATTTTGGTTTTTCCATTACTTATGTTATATATGAGCCTAATACCTATCAGGAGGCAACTTGTATTCCTGAGTGGCAGTTGGCATGTCCGAGGAGCTTGCAACTTTGGAGCATACTAGTACTTGGGATCTTGTTCCATTACCTGCATAAGTGTTCCTATCACATGTAAGTGGGTATGCAAGGTTAAGACAAAGTCTGATGGTTCAGTGGAGCGCTACAAGCCTCGTCTTATAGCTTGTGATTTTTAGCGGCACATGGTCGTGATTATGATGAGACTTTTGCTCCTGTGACTCACATGACCATAGTTTGCACTTTAATTGTTGTGGCTGCTGCTTGCTCATGGACTGTCTCTCAAATGGATGTAAAGAATGCTTTTCTACACGGTGACTTACATGAAGAAGTTTACATGCATCCACCACCAGGAGTTGAAGCTCATATAGGACATATTTGTTGTCTTTGACGTGCTCTCTATGGTCTCAAGTAAGCACCTTGTTCCTGGTTTGAGTGGTTCAGCTCTGTAGTTTGTAACGCAGATTTCTCTCCTAGTGATCATGATCCTGCCTTATTTGTTCATACATTACAATATGGCCAAACTCTACTTTTGCTTTGTGTGGATGATATGATTGTCACTAGAGATGATTTGGAGTATGTTGCTTTTGTCAAGCAACATCTTGCTAAGCAATTTATGATGTCTGATCTGGGATCTCTTAGTTATTTTCTTGGGATTAGGGCCACTTGCACAGATAATGGTTACTATCTCTCTTAGCATCGATACATTCAAGATCTTCTTGCTCTCTCAAGAATAAGTGAATAACTTATACACAGACTTCTGCAACTCCTATGGAACTTCATCTCCAACTTCGTCCTATTGATGGCGTATTGCTTGATGATCCTTCACGCTATTGTCACATCATTGGCAGTCGTGTTTACCTTACAGCTACAAGACTGGATATTGCT
This sequence comes from Melocanna baccifera, assembly GCA_036346265.1. NCBI lineage: Eukaryota > Viridiplantae > Streptophyta > Magnoliopsida > Poales > Poaceae > Melocanna > Melocanna baccifera. The sequence goes on from CM070685.1 coordinate 7,613,791, forward strand.
CATTTTATTCATGTGCTCAGTCAATTTGTTAGTACTCCTACTTCGACTCACTATGGTCATCTGCTTCGTGTTTTACGTTACTTGAGGGGGACTCCTCATCGCCTCTTCTATGCGCGGTCAAGTCAGATTCATGCTTACTCTGATTCGACCTGAGCGAGTGATCCAATTGATCGCCAATCTTTCACTAGCTACTGCATCTTTCTTAGGACATCTCTGATAGCATGGAAGTCCAAGAACTAGATTGCAGTGTCGCGCTCTAGTGCAGAGGCTGAGCTACAGGATGGATAAAACTAGAAAAAAATATTTTTGGCAAGGAGGTGGCAATAAAATAAAGTATCATTTAGTGAAATGTCCTTAAATTTGTAGGCCCAAACAAAAAGGTTGTCTGAGCATTCAGAATCTATATGCTCTAAATGTTAGTCTCTTATGTAAGTGGTAGTGGAAACTGAAAAATGAGAAAGGAATATGGCAAGACATAGTTAAAGCAAAATACTTGTGTGACAAAAGTGTGAAACATGTTAAGCATAAATAGAATAACTCTCCATGTTGGTCTGATCTTATTAAGATTAAAAGTGAATACCTTAAAAAGAGATATATGATTATGGGGAATGAAAAAAACACTGACTTTTTGGGCAGATTGTTGGTGTGATTATGTTCCTTTATGTGAGCAATTTAATAATCTTTTTGTTGTCAGTAATGACCTTGGTCTATCAGTTCATGAGTTGGTTAATAATGGTTGGAATTTATCTTTTAGAAGATGGTTAAATGAAGATAGATAAACCGAACTAAATCAGCTCAAAAATATTTTGTTGACTATACCTTTGGGTGTAAATGATGACAAACCTAGATGGAAGTTGAATGCATTTGGAAGGTTTTCTGTTCAGTCGGTTTATAAACAACTTCATAATCATCTTGCTAATAATAATTTGAAAGTGCTTTGGAAATCAAAGATTCCTCTTAAGATTAAAATATTTATGTGGTTAATTGGAAACAATGTCATTTTGACAAGAGATGTATTGTTAAAGAAGTGGTTCGGTGACCTAACTTGCAGCTTTTGCTGTAAGAATGAGACTATAAATATATGTTCTTTGATTGTGCAGTTGTTAAACATGTATTAGGTGTTATTGGATTATTTCTAGGAGCCAATTATAGGCCTAGTTCTTTTGACCAATACATGTGGTGGGCTAGTCATTATTTACCTCATAAATCAAGTTGTCACATGGTTGATTTGTCGGCTGTGTGCTAGCTATGTGGAAACTAAGGAACAAGGTAGGTTTTGAGAAGAAATTGATTAGATTCCCAACTGAGATCATATGTTATATATGCACCTTTCTAAAATTTTGGGCATGACTTCACAAGAAAGAGGAGAAAGAGGTTTTGATGGCCAACTCTAATATGCATCAGAGTGAAGTCCTCGGGATACAAAACCGAAGAGAACGCCTGAGAAGAGGAAGCTAAAGACACTCACAAGTGCAGGATGATAGATTTAGGCTCCTATGAAAAAAAAGAAGAGAAAAACTAGTTTTTTTTGTATCTAGCTTCTTTTTTCGCTTTTTGTCGAACTGTAGCTACCTTGGTTGTGGTTTTCTCGTTTAGGTCTCTGTTGTTGCTGTGCTTGGTGCACTTTGATAAGAGACAGATGAGAAAAACAGTGAACCCATAATAGCAGTAACTAAGAAATACTGAAACATAACTATGTAAATTCTGTTATCTTAGAAATGGAATCCGAATTTCTCGTGTGAAAAAAAAAATACTCTTTCAATCTCAGAACGTCGATCCATTTTTGTTTATCTCATAGCTTAGAGTTGGAACGAGATGATAAAATTGGTTGTGGCCCAATGCAAATGTATGTTCCACATGGTAAGAATTAACGTAACGCCTATGCCTCTTGTTTCCATGGAGCACATTTTCACTAGGCTCCGAATGCTATGCAATCAATCAGCTCATCCCTAACACCTGACTCAACTCTCGTCCTGGTAGCTATCCGCCCTCCGGCTCTGCCACTGCCTCGCCACCCAGTGGCCGACGGTACCGACTGCCCGGGAGTAAGATCGAGGAGCCGGTGAACCCCCTTGGCCGGGCCATCGCCGCCAGCCAACTTCCTTCAAATGCAAAAGTCCGCGACTTCAAATGGCAGCACGCCAGCACGTGCCCGTAAAATAGCATTTTCGCTGCAATAAAAGGAGAAATATTGCAAGAATACATTCCCATAAATGCAAGAGTGGCGCACCAGGCTCTTTTTATTAATTTACATAAAGAGATACGCCCTATATATCTGTATCTTGACGAGTGTGCATTTATTTTGATTGTTTATTGAAAAAAGGTTTATACATTTATTTTGGACCGGTGCCTAGATTTTGTTCCCCGAGCATGACGAGTATATCTGTCGCTTCCATGGAATGACGCAACCCCAAGACCAAAACAAGCAGTGCGGCCTCCGGTTTCGGAACTTGTCAGGGTGTATATATACTCCCAATTCACATCATTTGTCTTGTAAAAAAAACTTAGGAACAGAGCTTAGCATTTGCTTCCATTTAGCTTATCAGGAACACAGGAATTTCACAAAAACTTTGCACAGATCTTACAAGAATCTAGAAAAATCCCTGGTATCAAACAGGGTCTTACTGTGATAGAGGAACCACCTACACAAATGGTAAGGATGACATGACTTGAGTAATCTTAGCTTTCCACGTGCTCTGTGTTAGTACATTTTCCAAAGATTGCTCAAACCGATGCTTAGATACATTAACTCAGTAATCTCACAGTAGTCGCATTCGTTTTTTTTTCTTGAAACGCATTCGACGTTTCTTGATTCTTGATGTTTCCTCTGGCCAAGATAGTCCCTTGACTTGTGATGTGACAACCAGCACGTACTGGTGATCAATGATCATGTGTTGAGGAATGCTTTAAGGTTCGTTTGTTTCAGTTTTTTTTTTAACTTCAGTTTCTAACTTTAGCTTTTTTTTACTATTTAGTAATTCATTTTTTCTGAATTTTTTTAGATTTTTAAGCTTTTTTACATTTTTTTCCCGTGTTCCTTTGTATTATCCGTGATGGACTAACAATTTTTTTTTTCTATTTTTACATTTTTTTAAATTTAATTATGCTCAAAAAACCAAATCAACTACAGTAAAAAAAGTCAGTTACAGTAAAATTTTAACTAAAAATCAAAGATCATCGCTAAAATGATCACCCCTTAATCTCGCAGGGTATCGCCGGCATCCGCATGGCCATCCTGCTTCTCCCTGGCCTCGCGTGGTGCGTTCTCGCCGCCGGTGGGGAGGAGAGCGTGTTCAACGTCGAGCACTACGGGGCTAGTGGCGACGGCAGCACGGACGACACCAAGGTACGTGCCTGACTGAGCACTAAGCTCACGAATTCTCGATGTCTTCGTGTTACTTGACTGCCCGTACGTACGCGCTGACGTGATGGATGGATGTTTCTGAACCGAAGGCGCGGGCCGCGGCGTGCGGCTCCGGGAGGCCGTTCGCGTCGCTCCTCGTGCCGGCGGGGAAGCCCTTCGTCGTCGGCAGCACAGTGTTCAACGGGCCCTGCGCTTGCACCAGAATTACCGTGCAGGTACTGTCAGCCTATCGCAGTGTAGTATTAGTAGAGTAGCAGTACTAGAATTTTTAGTGTTCATGTGGTCCTTTTCAAATCTGATATTAAATCTGATCCGTGGTTTCCTAATCCGACAGTAGAAAACTGTGCAGTCCTTGGATGTCAGGTTGCTTAGATGGACGGCCCTTTTTTTGGCTGCGTCTCTGTAGTTTATGACTACGACTTATTAGTCTAATAAATAGTAATTATTAAAAGAAGATAAAAATCAAAAATCATTGAAAAGCTAAAAACAACAGGGGCGATGCACAGAGCACGCTGAATAATCTTTCTTTGCCGTTCTTTTTCGTATGTTGCTCCGCCAACAATGATGTTACGCTATTGCTTTACTGGGCGTAGGTGATGGGCACGATTACGGCCCCGCCGGAGAGCGAATGGAGCGGGGGGAGAGGGGACTATTGTCTATTGGCTGATGTTCCATGGGGTGGACGGGCTCACGGTGACCGGCAACGGCACGCTCGACGGCAAAGGCCAGAGTTGGTGGGTCAGGAGATGCAGTGACGACGTGAGCCCCACTAAAACTCTTGCAAAAAGAGCCCACTTTTCCCCTTTTCGGATTTGTGCTACGTGCTTCTCTATAAGAAACCAAAAAAAAGGGATCTTTCTCTTTTGTTGAAGAGACGGGTTCTATTTACATTAGGAGTTGCCCAATATTCTTTGTGAAATGAAAGCATGGAAACACTTCCATTCAAGAATTGCACAGCTAACGATCTAGTTCCTTAGACAATCCGTTGAAGTGGCATATATACTACGTGTCTACGTTCATACACACAGTGAATTACTCATCTTCTTTTGTTTTCTTTTGCAGGCTTGTATTGAAGCTGCTCCGGCGGTTAGTACAAACAATGAAAATGAAAAATGGTCAAAGTCCTAGACGTTCGTGTAGCCACCTACTAACATTCTGAGACGTGTAACCTCAGTACGTATCACGTACTATATCAGGCGTTGAAGCTGGTGATATGCAACAACCCTGGAGCTGAGCTACTTCAGCAGCAAGGACAGCCCGCAGATGCACATCGCCATTGGCATGAGCAGGAGCGTTAAGGTGACACAGCTCACCATCACCGCGCCGGCTTACAGCCCGAACACCGACGGCATCCACATCGGCCAGTGCCAAGACGTGCAGATCACCGGATCAACGATCGGCACAGGCGACGACTGCATCTCCGTAGGCTCCGGGAGCCGCTTCGTCACCGTCGATAAAATTATCTGCGGGCCTGGTCACGGAGTAAGGTAACAATGCAACTAAAAGCACGAGATATCTTACCCTAGGTTTCTCCTACTAATAATCACATAACTTGCAAAGTTAAATTGTTTGTCCCATTTGAGAGAGAGATTGATTGATTGATTGCAAAGTTGGATTGGCGACCAGCAAATAGGTTTCTGTCTACATTTTCTTTTACCATTCAGAGAGGAAATTGTATAACGGTTAGGCTTGTTTTCTTGGTTAGTGTGGGGAGTCTGGGCAAGAAAGGAGGAAGGGCATCCGTGGAGAACATTGATGTGAAAAATGTCGACTTCATCAATACACAGAATGGAGCCAGGATCAAGACGTGGGAGGTAAGGTGAAGGCTGTCAGTACTCAGTATTCACACACATAAAATGGAAACAAATTTTCTTTTAGAAACAAGCTAGGGGAGGAATATCTTAACAGAACATAACTAAAATATTTGCCTACACATTGGAGACTAAATATAAGGGTAATATTGCTCAGTGCTATCGCAAAGATCACGGAGTTAGAAAATACTATCTAATGTGTCACTGACAGGTGGTTCTGAGCCTCATATGTTACTCTCACAAGCGATGATGTTTTTCAACTCCATAATCTTTGCAGTGGAACCGAACAAAACAGTTCTAAATATAAAGGTGATGATTGGTGATCGTTTCTCCCCACAGGGTGGAGAAGGGTACGCGAAATCCATCTCATTCACCAACATAACATTCACCAATGTGGACCATCCTGTACTCATCGACCAATTCTATGGAGATGACGCCGTCCCAATTCAGGTATGGTATATTACCCTGTCCTCCTCGCAAATTTCGCACAGGGCAAACCTGCATAATTGGGCCGAGCTATGTGAGAAACACCAGAGTTTATGTATCTTACATTCTTATGGCCGTGCAGGGGGCAGTGGCGATCAGTAACGTAACATACACCAATCTGACCGGGACTTCAAGCCGGCCAACGGCCGTCGCGTTTGACTGCAGCGAGAGCGGCAGCTGCACCGAGATCCATGTAAACTCCATGGTGCTTACAGGACGTGATGGCCGAGAGACCGTCGCCCGCTGCCGAAACGCGCAAGGAGACACCTCCGGATACGTTTATCCGGAGATCCCTTGCCTTGGCTAACGCAGAGAGTTACGAGTGTGTGCTAGGCAGTGGAGGCGTACAAACATGCAGTGCACCGTCATAATGAAACAGTCTGTCACTGCAAGTTAGCTGTGTTCATTTTGGCTTCAAGCCAATTTCTACTTTTAATTTCTATTTTTTTACTATTTAATAATTTCATCTTTTTTTTAGATTTTTTGCTTTTTTTCATATTCCTTTGCATTATTTGTAATGGACTGATGTGTTTTTTCTATTTTTTTAATTTAATTATATTAAATAAATCAATTTAACTACAGTAAAAAACTATAATTCAACACCGAACTGTTGTACACCGAACGCTGGTACGTGACGGAAGGGGCCAAACGTGCAGAGGCCGCGCGTGGGGTAGCCATGGTCCATGGAAGAAATTTTTGGGCCAGGGTTAGCTGCTGCGGCGGGCGTCCGTGCCAAAGCGGCGCGCCGCATGGCCGCAGGACGCCAAGCCACGCGCACCGGAGTTCAGGGCAACGCGACCGAGATGCAATCCTACAAGGAGAAGAGGCGCCGCGGCCGCGGCGGCAGTCGCGCGTGCAGATAGCTCGGCCCCCGGCATATCGGCATGCATCCCTATGCCCTGATGCCGCCATCGCGCGGACCCGTCCTTGCTTCTGCCCGCGCCAACACCTCCGCCATTGGCAGTTTGGCACCGGTTGGCTGATCTGCGAACATGTACTTCCTGAGGTTTGCATTTGGCTAGTCGGCGAAGGCGGCTAGGAGATCGGTGATCGAGCACGGTGTAGGTAGCGTCTGTGCCGAGGAATCAACAACAGGTGCCCCCAACGTTTAGGTAGGTATATAGATTCACCGTATGAATTCCATAATCCATTAAAGAGCGTGCTCAGAACTTTCGATTGTGCAAATACCGATCTATCAATTTGATTGGTTGGCGTGTAGAATTGATTCAACTTATATGCCGGACTAAACTTGCTTTTTCTAGTAGCTCGCTTTCATCATAGATCACGTAGTTGCCTGTACAGTTAGGACCAGTACCAATTCAGCAAGAAGAAACATCTAACTACGATCAAATCAGCTTTGTCGTATGCTCGGTTCATCTTGTTGTTAACTTGTTGTTTCAGCATTGTTGTAGTACAGGAAAGTTTCAAGCGTATGTGAAGCAATTTTTTCCTTTTCTTTTCTTTTTGGTAGTGTATGGAAGCAATTGAAAAGGACTAGTATGCAGCAACACTCTTAGTGGAGTAATTGACAGATACCACCCTACAGGCACTAAACAAGTCGGATTCTTGGTCGCGAAGGCACAATAAAAATATATACAATTCGATACAGCAACAGATTGTTTCCCTAACGCACATTCGGCTGATTCTAAATTTCGGTCACTTCAGATGCCCCTATCACCAGAATGAAACTGGTTTGTTTTTTTAGGACCCTTGTATGTACGTGCATCTCTTGGGTAACAGATGTATCGCAGATTGGCGTTGAACCTGTACAGTAGACTGCTGCTGAACCTTGGCATCGAAGAACTTCCCTGAACCAATGTAAATCATCTGCCTGAACAACGTGGAGAAAGTGATCCTTCAGTCAGATCTTTGTGCTGAAAACTTTTCCATGGTTATCATTTTGTCCAAACCGCTCTAGCGACAAATATTCAATGACACAATACCCTTTTCGAGTTCTTTCATCTTTGCACAGAAGCCCATCCATAAGTCACTTGATCTGCACCGGCAGCCACGGTACCTAAGGAGCCACCATGCTGCCACCTTTGTATCATATGTTTTCGTTTCAGTTGTTCTCTGGTTCCCACCTAGCAAGGAGGCCTTGACATCTTACAAGCTAGGTAAACTGTTGGAACTTCTCTTCTAGTTACGGTACCCTCACATTTTCTCTTGACAACCTTGCCTCTTCAGCACGTCTCAGTATCTCCTGGAAAGCTTGCAGGGAATTGGCAGCAAAGTTCTCCAGAGCCTGAAGAACTAGTCTCAAATTTATATGCATATTGCTTGCTTCAATACAATGGGCCTCGTACGTTTGTATGGTTGGAGGCCGTTGAAAACTCTGCCGGCTCGGTGCTAGGGCCAGCTTCTTGTTTAATTCATCTGCTTCCTTGTCAATCTCTAGTGCCTTCCTTTCCAAAATCTTGATCCATTTTTCCCTTTCTCGAATTGCAATGATTTGTTCGCTTTCTTCAAGATTTTGCTGCTCCCACAGGTGTCGTACACTAGAAACAAGAGCTTGCATAGCATTAACCACATCCTTCTCAGAAATCCGATCCATAGCCAGAGACCATTGGTTGCAAATAACAAAAACCATTGGAGCCCCTATTCTTCCGGGCGAATAGGGGGGGACTCCGTTAGCCGTCTCCTCGGGCTCGTAGTTAAGACAGAGTGCTAGCCATCCATTCAGTGCCTTTACGAAGTTCCTGTGTGAGTTCACCCAAGAGGAGAAATTGATGATCCATTTAATCAGCTCTAGTTCAAGCTCCGTTGCCAAATCACAGCCATTTCCACCTGATACAACCGAAGCCAAGTTTTTGGCCTTTGATAGCACTTGAAACTGAGTCTGGTAGGAGTGTAGCTTATCTTGCCACATTTTCGCAAACCTGGAAGGGGGGTTATCAGTTTGTTAGAAAGGGCTAGCACTGAATGAGAAATAGATGGAATTTAAGAGGGAAAGTCCATCAGAAAAGCAATTAGAAACTTCAATATTCACTAAAGATGACGTATCCATAATTCAACAAAGAATATGCAAGAGTCTAACAAACTCTTTGAACAACCTAGATATAAACGCATGATTTCCCCCTCCCCCAATTCTTGAATTTAAATGTGTGCATAACTGCATTATTCAGTTTGCAATGCATAAAATCGAAGTAACATTTGAGATCTTACCACTGCAGTTGTCTCATAAGAATATGGGATTGACTATAGAGCACCTAGTTGCTCTAGTCTTATAGAGCACTCACTTTTTCTTTTCTTTTCTAGAATAATCTTACAAACACTTAGTCTTCTATTCATAACATTTACTGCTAAATTATGTTATGTAACTTAATAAATTTAAAAATACAACTAAAAAATAAAAGTTATCATGTGGATTTTTAATAAATTACCAGACAAAAGTCATATAAATTATCATTCGTTAGACCCTAAGTTACCACCAATAATTTAACAAATCACCAACACAAGTTTAAAAATACTATCTGTTTATGAATTTGAGAAAAGTTTTGGAATTACCATCATTTGAACACTAAGTTATTATTATAGTTTTAAGAAATTATCACCCTAAATTCAAAATTAGCACTATTTCTATAAGTTTAAAATATTTTAAAACTTACCATCAGTTGCATTAAAGTTAACATCAATTATACTTGAAATTATCATCTGCATTTAAGCAAGTTATGCCATCCTAATATAAGAATTTATCATCATTTTGTGTTTGTGTAGAAAAGTTCACATTTTACCATTTAGCTACATCTTAAGTTATCATTTACACTTTAAACAAGTTACACCCTAATTTTAGAATTTAACATCAATTTTCTGTTTGTGTCAAAAAAAATTCAAAATTTACCCATCAGCTGCACCCTAAGTTATCAATCACACTTTTAACAAACTGCCATCACACTTCTAACAAACTGCTACCCTAATTTCTAAATTTACCACCATCACTTTTAACCAAAAATTCAAAAGTTCAAATATTACCATCAGTTGGATCATATTTTAGCATCCATAATTTTAATAAATTACCATCCTAAGTTCAAAATTATCATCAGTTTTTTTTATTTAAAAGAAAGTTCAAAAATCACCATTATTTGCACCGTAAATTACCATCTACATCTACATTTTTAAACATATTATCGGCCTAAGTTCTAAAATTACCCTTTGTTTTGGGAAATTTCAAAAGTTCAAAAAAAATTACTACTACTTGCACCCTACGAAATGTAACCATGGGTTGGATCCTAAGTTAATTAGTACTAGCTACACCCTACGATTCATGAGAGCCTAGGATAATTGATAAATTGATAGGACATTTTTTGTCTATTCAACAGTGAGTCGAGTTAGCTTTAATTAGTGGAATGTCACAGCTAAGAGCCTGGGATAGGAATCACTCTACCGATTGATGGATAGGCTCCTGACATGAGTCTAGGAAAGAGATGAAAAAAACTAAATTTAATGGGTGGGTCCTATTGTTTTTAAAATTACCGTATAAATCTTTAATGCATCGGACAGTCGACACGTGTGGCGCGTGTGAGGGCTATCACGTTGGTAGTGGCGTGATAGATTTATCGTAATTTAAACCACAGAAAATAGTCTTAGACTAGCAGCACATGTATACTAGTACATGTACAGGTGGGCCCCACTACAACCTTTCGAATTTGCTTGCCTTGGCCGTTGGTAAAAGGGAGGGAGGCCCTACGCATGCACTGCTTTTGTCATGTGGTGTTGCTTTAATGCATTGGACGGTTGACACTTGTGGCGCACGTGAGCGCTATAGTGCTATATATTTAACATAAGAACATTTTGATTTAACAACAAACTAGAAAGCCCAATGGAAATATAAGGGCAATTATCCTTGAGTTAAAAAGGAGACATACCCTTGGATCAAGGTATTAACTTGTGGCCCTAATTCCTCGTCCCTTACTTTGTTTATCTTTCTTGAAACCTTGGCAATGACACGCACAGCTATTCTTATCTTTGTTGACAGCTTCCTCAGCAAATTTCGAGTTGCATCAATCTTATGAGCTTCAGCACCCCTTTGATCCAAGAGCTTCAGTCGCTTAGAGTTCTTGGCAAGAAGTAAACGCATTTTCTCCTCAGCCTGCAAGAGAAAGACAACACAAAAGAGAATATGTTGTGTAAACAGGATACTAGGGTGAGCACATGCATGGACATAACCTACTGAACAGGTACTAAATAGAAGCATACGGCACATTACTCAAATCAGTGATAAAAAATAGTTCCAATAATGTGGCACATCCAATCCACAAAAAATGATTTCATAAATTGTGACACAAATGACCTTGATAATGTACTTGGAAGCTATTCTAAATAGGAAAAAGATAGTGCATTCGCATACCAAATCCCAATTGTTCAAACAACATAGCCAGGTACTTCAAAACCATGTTCATCTGCTCTGCCAAGTTTCACTAGCTCAAGGCTACAGATCAGAAGAATATTTTAAGTCATCAGTAAGACGAGTTCTTCTGAATCTGGCCGTTAGGCTTTGGGAAAGTTACTTTCCATAGTGGATATCATCTAATGGATCCTTGATCATCCTGCCCAGACCACCTAGACTCCTAAAGTACACACAAAAATGCTAACAAGCTACTCCAGTACCACAACTAATCAACTAGCTCTTTGAGCAGCAACAGATGAATATCTCAATTTTCAGCCTTTTTATCTTTCTGGATACTTACAAAATGTAAGACTTTTTGCAGGACATCTCAGAAAATAAAGATCACCCTTCCTTGGTAGGATGCCGACTCCACTATTCAGGTAAAGTTGCTTTTGGTTCGAGCAGAAGGGCATTTGGACTAACAAAAAGGCTACCAAAAGGTTCAGAAAGATTAACAATAAACTACAAGCCAGAAGAACCGGATGACACTGTTTTGAGCAACGTAGTTGCAACCTAATCTACATTACCTTCATCTATTTTTACGGCCACGAAACCAAAATTCATTATACGAGCATTCTCATTTAACTTCCACTGCACATTTTCCATGAATCACTAAAATCATAGCTCATGATCAGAGATCATTTCTAGTCATAACAAGGCGATTTTTTTCCAAACAAATATGAGCATACCTTGACCTCACCATACAGCTTCCTCTCCCAGAAATATAACTTCTCTAGTGTCAAGGATAGGCTCCACGAACCCGCCACCTTCCCTTGCATCCCTTCGCCTACGATGTCCAACAAGTCCACGCCTTTGCACCCCAAATGTGGCACGTAGATTGCCGACATCATTCGCGATGAAGCTAATTCAAACAATGAAACAGTCACATAATGCACCACAGATAAACTGAGTTAGATCAAACTAGTCTTTGAACAAGTGGTAGCTCACCGTCGTAGACCGATCTGTGTCGGTGGTAGCTCGGCCTCCCGACCTCGAGCAATGGCACGAGCTCCCTTGCCGCCTCCGCTGCCCGAACAAGTTGTGTCTTAATCTCGTTGGCAACATCCACATTGCCGACGACCCTCTGCGCCGGCGGTTCTCGTGCCGGCACGGCCACTTTACGGTGTGCCGGTGGCCTCCGTCGTACATTACCCACTACGTCCTTATGGACGACGACATTCTGCGACTCGTCGAGCTCGGCGATGCTACTCACACCACCGACCGAGCTGCGCCGGCTGCGGCCGCCGCCGCTCCCAGTCGTTGAGTACTCGCTGGCCACCTCCTTCACAACCACGCTGCCCTCGTCGTCCTCCAGGTCTGGGATGCCCTCCTCCTCCCGCACCTCCCGCGAGCTCCGGCTCGGCGTGTATGCGGCGGCCGCAGCCGCGGTGGTTGAGTCATAGTAGTAGTTGTCGTACGACTCGTAGTTCTCGAACACGTTGAAGAAGTCCCACGAACTCTCCCGGGGCGGCGAAGGCGGAGCCGCTGCCCGCTGCGGCGCAGCCGCGGCCGGCTCGCCGCCGTAGGCGTAATACTGTGGGTAGCGACCCGCAGCACCGAACGAGCCGAAGTACACGCGCTCCGACGCCGGGGGCGGGCGGCTGCGCGCGTAGTAGAACTGCAGCGAGCTCGCCGGCGCCGGGTACGCGAACGTGGGCTGGGGCGCGTACCCGTACCCATCCGCGTAATGCGGGTGCGGGAGCTGCTCAGGGACGTGTTGGGGAGGCGAGTCGGCCGGCGAAGCCGACTCGGATCCGGAGGACGACCCGAAGTGTAGATGCGCAGAATGGCCAGGAGGAGGAGGCGACGAGGAGGAAGGCAGGCCACCACCCTTGCGCGCTGAAGGCAGCGTGAGCTGCGGCGAGTCCAGGAGGAGGAGGTGCAGCGGCGCCGCCAGCGACTCGAGGGAGTCAGCGAGCGCCGCGTGCGCGTCGGCGAGCGCGTAGCGGTGCCGCACGGCCGCGGCGAGCAGGTCGGCGCGGCCGCGGCACAGCGCGACCGCCTCCTGCTCGTCCAGCTTGGACCCCTTGCACCCCATCGCGCGCGGCCTGTCCAAACCAAACGTACACACACACAGCTACTTGCTCTCGAGCGTACTCACTCTTGTTTGCCTTCCATTATAGCGTTCGGTGGCGTTGGCGTCCGTCGCGCGCGAGGAGTGATGGCGCAATAATGCGATCACACGGAAGGAGAGGGAAATGTGGGCGAACGACTAGCGTTGCTGTAGAATGTGACAGTGTATGTGTGTGTTTTCCGGGGATGTGACGGGAACACAAGGGAAGGTGAAGGAGATGAACCGGAGAAGGTTTCTGAGTTGGGAGAGACCGACAGGAGCCGACGACGCGCGCAGGGGGAGAGCAGAGCGGTCAGAATCTTCTTTTTTATCGTTTGCGCTTTCCTTTTGCGGGATTTTTTTTGAATTTTAGTTATTTAAGTATTTTACATTGGAATTTGCACGGAAATCAAAATGTAAACACTTTCCTTTAGTTTTTATTTCGAATTTTAATTATTTTTTATTTCGTATATTCACATGCATAATGTTATACATGCTCGATATCTCCTTCTCTTATATTGGTAGCTCCTCTTCTTCGACGTTGGCTAACTCAGTATTGCGGCTTCGTCACTAACTGCAGCGATCTCCCATCTTCACTGGTATCGGTATGTGTATTTTAGTCACTGTCTAACAATATGAAAAATCTTCTTGCACATCGTCAGTGGCGTCATGCCCCTCACCAGTGATGGTACGCTTCTAGCTACCCGATAGCTCCATATTATCTATAGTTGTAGTATCAAGAATAACCAACTAGAGGGAGATGAATAGGAGGTTATAAAAATGTTGCCCTAAAATTTAACAATTTTAACAACAAACAAGTTTAAGAACCTAGCACAAGTCAAGTTCTAAAAGACTAGGTTTTCTAAGGCACCACAAGTAATATCTCTACTAAATACAGTTCTAGTTAGACAAGATAATCAATCCACTAGCTAAAAATGTAGATATAGAAGAGTTGAGACAAGAGATAACCATAATAGAGACACGCGATGTTTTTCCTGTGGTATCGAAGATTTGCTAATCTTCACTAGTCCACATTAAGGTAAGCACAAATAGATTGAACTGGCTCCACAAATTAAGCCTAATGACCCAAAGTACACTAGGGTTGCTCTTTCTCCGCTTCGGAGATGGTGAGCACCACACCATTTACAATTGACTTACGTATCTTCACAACCTTTTTGAAGAGATCATCATGTAAATTTCTCTCAAACCGTCTAGATGATGGCAAACACAAAGAGTAACAAATCACAACCCTTACTTGAGAAAGTAATAAGTGACAAAAGGATCAACAAATGATGCAAATACACTTTAATACTCCCAACTACCCTAAATGATGAACAGCGAGCAAAGTGACTAGTAGAGAGTGCACCAATGGCTCTAATGTATTCAGTGAGGTCAAGAGTTGATGCCATACTGCCGGTGGGGGTATTAATAGCCCCCAACCAGAAATTCAGCCATTTGAGGTCAAATTCCACAAAATTCAGTAGGTGCGGTACTACCACCATGTATCAGCCGATACAACCACTCGTACTGTTCAACGGCTCTTTTGTGTGCAATTAATGTGTCTCAACTAGCCGTTAATTTTAAGTACAGTACAACCACCCTTACAGGAGCCAGTACTACCACCATGTGGTAGTACTGCTCGGCATGATCGGTACTACCGATTTGCAGGGTTTCAAAAATATTCAAAAACATGCCCTTTGAAAAAAAATATACCGCTAGAAAATAGGTACTACCGCATTGCTGTAATACCACGGTTCATGCGTGGTCATACCGTCGACCGGCAGTACCACCTGGTACCTGCGGTGCTACCGATTTTTCTGACAGAGGTTTTTCAAAAAATAGTTCAAGATGCATGCATGACTTTTTGTTGATCAAGATGGTATAAATTAAATCCGTAAGCTACTAGGTACAATCTCCTTTATAGTATGGCGTCTAGCATACAAATCCGGTCTTTTCTCTAAACACAGAGACTGGCAAAACTATAAAAAGGATACTAAAGCTATATTTCACCTTGTTCTTGAGCCATATTATAACTTTTTTATTTAAAATTTTAACTATTTTATTGGTGTTCATATACAAATCGAATTGTTAATTTTATTTAATTTATTTTGAATTTTAGTTATTTAAGTATTTTACATTGGAATTCACAAGGAAATCAAATTGTAAAAATTTTCTTTTAGTTTTTATTCATAATTTTAATTATTTTTTATTAGAATTCGTATGCAAATCCAATTGCTAATTTTTTTAGTATTTTTTAAATTACAGTTAATTAGGGATTTTACTTTGAAATTTGTACCAAAATCAAATTGCTAGTTTTATTTTATTTTATTCTAAATTTTAGATATTTTTTACTGGAATTAATATGCGAATCCAATTGATTTTTGTTTAATTTTTATTATAAATTATATTTATTTAGGAATTTTACTGAGGAATTTATATAGAAATTAAATTACTTATTTTTTATTTTATATTCTAAATTTCTGTTATTTATGAATTGTACTTGATGTGGCTTCTTTTTTATAATATAGACCACTGTAATCTAGACCTATCATCATGTGCGGTGTAGATTTTTTTTTCTTCGTCAATTAACGTGTGAATTTATAACTTTGAGACTGAACATAATAACTTTTTTGACTTTATTTTAGTAAGATGGATAGATGCTTCACACGGTACATGTTTTGTAGTACGTATGTACTACAAGGTGATCTCAACGTTTGATGTCTTCTCACCTACCTAGTAACCCATCGTCTACACCGATTACTCTTGACTACGCCATGGTGGTTCCACTCTAATTGGTCTTTAGCTCTGGCTTTTAAATTATAACTAAAATTATATTATAGCGACTGTTAGTTTTTTTAAGACAAATAAAGAAAAAATAGAAGAAAACAAAGAAAAAACTGTTATATCGTCACAGATAATATAAATGAGTAAGAGGAAAAAAAATAAAATACAAAAAAGCTAAAAAATCAAAATAAGCTAAAATTAAAATCTGATGTGCTCTAAATAATTTTTAGCTTAAATAAGTTGAAGTTAAAATAATCTAGAAGCTGAAGCTGACATGTTCCACGTGGTCACAACGGAAGGTCGGGGGGTTGTCTTGGGTGGTGGTGCGGACCGGGCGTGGCGCATTGACGGACGCTTGTCCTGCTCGGCCTGTGCGGATCAACCAGGTGATAGGCTGGCTGGTTAGTGCTCTTGCTCCGTTCTCTGGTAGAGGTCCTGCTCTTGGCGAGCAGAGGACGAAAGGGAGGTGAAGTGTTTTCATGTTTCACGCAATGAAATTAATTAGTACTACTGCTGAATTGTGCTGGCTGCTGCAATGTTGGCAGTACTGGTACCAGTGAGTTAAGGTTGTCCATGGTTGAGCAGAGCTGCATGCATGGCTACACCAATAGAGGCCTGCAAGTTTTGGATGCGTTACTTTCCAACGCAGCGGCATTGAATTTGATCCGGGAAGTAAGGTCACAGCCTCACAGGTATGTCGTCGAATTAGTGATCTTTTGCGGTAGTAATTGCGCTTGTTACTTCAAACATTACGGTGTCGCCGAAGGGTCGGTTTAACCTTAGGTCCGACGAGATCGGATTTTGGGTGATGGTTGAATTATCGGTGTGATGTGGTTGATTTTTAGTTGATGATTAATTTTTTTTAGAGATGTATTTTTTGAGTGCTCGACCCGAGTGGTCAGACACGCCATGAGGGCGGTCCGACCTGGATCAACGGTTTGACTAGCCACTCAATGCGGTTAGACTGATTTTGTCTAAATGTATCTAAGAGGTTTTGGATATATATGGGAAATGGTTATGAGTTAAGTTTTGTAGTTCTAGGTCAGTGCATTCATAATGTATAAAGTATGTTTGGATTAACGTGGATTACGTTTGCGAAGAACTTAAGCTCAAAAATGATTTCTTGGTCTTTGATGTGTCAGAAGCTTGGATGCAATCATAGTCGACGGCGTGGATCGGGACTAGGGGATGAGTTAAGATATGGTTAAGAAGGTCGGACGAGATAGTTGAGCTTAAGGAAGACACATAAAAAACTAGAGATGTTGAAGAAAATATTTGAGCAATGGTTTATCAAATGATACGGTCGGTGCAAATGAGATGTGTTTGGGGGAAACTGACATGAAGAGACTTGCTGATGCGTGAACCATTGGTGAATCTATATGTTGTATTATAAAGATTATTAGTAAAGGAGAAGAAGACAATGAACTAGGCTGGAGGAAGATGTGAGGTTCACAGTCAAAGCGGGAGTGTTTTGACGGGGAAGCCAAAATACTAGAAACGGCCATGGGACCAAAACAGTAATGTTTGGAGGGCGTTGAGAGAGTGGTTTAGGTCAATGAGACGTTGATAAGACTATGTGGATGAAAAGCTTGGTTCTTAGTGGGTTTGAACTTATGTACTTTAAGAAACGTGCATAAATCACGTATGAGTGTAAAATTCAGTGTATGGAATTAACAGATTTTCCTTATTATGCTAATAAATAGTATCTATTAGAATTAGATGTGGACCGATTGTTCTATCTATATGAGTGGGATGGGTTGGAGGTATGTGGCTAAAGAGATGAGAACCAACCATCTATTCATTTAGAGTTTGAGAGAGAAACTCTTTTATGGTGGAAGTTTTGGGTGAGTGCTCTTGTAAGAGCAATGTCCTTTATTGTGAAGTGGTTATAAAACCTTTATATATAAGTTATAATAGATCAATCCTATTCATTCTACATGATGTGTTCTTACTCTTTTTTATTTTGCACGTATTTTAGTTGAAGTTTTACCCTCTCACATTTTCTCTTGATCTTGCTGAATTCTAAGGATGTGTAAGTAATGAACATGCCTCATAAGGATCATATTCTATCCACCTTGGGAACAAATATAACAAAATCTTGGAAGTTGTCTGTTTTGGTTCAATTTGGAACCCTTCTAGTGATATCTTGTTCCCAGTATTTTGGTCTCGAATATTTGAGTGCTCTTGATTGCTGTAATATGTTGGAACTCATTTAGATCCATCATGGCTATATTTAACCTACGAGCAAGTCACATCTTAAATTCTTAAGTTTTGCTTGGTTTTGATGTAACATTGCTTAACTTGAGGAAAAATTAGAACTTTTAGTCAATATCCACGTGATTGCAAAGTTTCAAATTATTTTATATGTATTTTAGAGATTGCACTATGAAAAAGTGGTTGGACCGACCGAGCGATCTGATCGCTAGAGGAGTTGAACTATGTTTGTTTCTGTATTTTTATGAGTTCTTCGTTAGTGAGCAAATCTGATTTTCTTAGTTTTCAGTAACTAATACAGTGAAAATTTTAAAAATATATTTTAAGAGATTAAATTTAAAAACACCATTCATTCCTCCGATTGCCACGTCGAGTCCAACTTTAAGCTTACAGCTTTAACACGATACTCTCCTAGTACACATAACTTCTGCTAGTGCTAATGCACTACATACATGAATTAAGGCCGTAAAAAAAGGACGACTAGAATAGTAGACATACCTACGAGAGCTGACAAGCAACAAAGGCAGCTACCTTCACGGTCCGGCTTCATCAAGAAATCAGTGCGCTGCTGCTATTGTAGGAGTGTGTCGTGTGCTACCGTTCATTTTCACCGATAAAGTAGAGCAAGAAATTCAAGGGGAAAAGACAGTCCTAGTAAAAGAAAAGCTACGTAAACGATGGTCTGTAGAAATATACGCATATTTAGCACTATTTACGATGGTAATAACAAAAATAACGTTTTACCGTTCAGTAGCTAGACGATGACACCGGAGAGATGACACGTGATCCCTGCCGTCTTACCACCGGGTGACAGGCTGCTGCCACCCCACCATCGGATGGTAGGCAGCCTGCCGTCCCATGGGTAGACGGCATCTCCTCTGCCATACCATGGGCAGACGGCAGGTAATTAGTCGGCTTAATTATCTGTCTTATTTTTTACATAAATTTTTTTAAAATTTTTAAATATATCAAATGAGCTCAAAAGGTTAAAAATTTTATGTGCAGACTTCCAACATAATGTAGTTAACTGTGTAATTTTTTGACAAATTTATCCACTCTGAATATTGCATAAAAATTTATAAAATTTTGATATTGGTAAGAGCTGTTACATATACCAAACGAGTTCCAAAAATTACAAAATTTTATGTGAAGCCTTCTCACATAGTCATAGTAATTATGTAATTTTTTTAGAAATTTTATATACTATAAATTTATCAATGTTACCATATCGTCCCCTCTCGCAGCATCCTAACACGGTTGTAGTAATTGTCTATTTTTCGAGAATTTCATATATTACAAAATTTTATAGAAGTATATATAATAATACAAAAAATGTATCATACATGATGCGATATGACTCGGCCATCTGAGCCTCTGCTATCTTCTTGTCGCGTCTGGCTCCCCGTGCATGGCCTTGACTTCCATTAAGCACAAGCATATCTCGTGGAGTACGTCAGCCAATTCAGAGGTTGCGTCTTGATTCGAAGGAGGTATGAAGACCATTCTGTTTGTTGAGTGGTTAGGAGTGGTCCAGTAGGCTGAGGTACAGCAGGCTGGGTCCAGTAAAGGTCGATATCCTCCAGCTGACACATGCCGAACTGTGAGAGTCAGCAATAATGTCATGGACGAAGGACTCTAGAAATCCTTGCGGTGCAGAGGAGCTCTCGCTTTGACCATACAACAGGGCAGCG
Source organism: Melocanna baccifera (assembly GCA_036346265.1). Taxonomy (NCBI): domain Eukaryota; kingdom Viridiplantae; phylum Streptophyta; class Magnoliopsida; order Poales; family Poaceae; genus Melocanna; species Melocanna baccifera. Next base: position 7,633,580 of record CM070685.1, read on the forward strand.
AAGCCGAAGGAGTTCTATTCATCATAGTCTCCAAACCTTGGGTATGGTGTGAACGTTAAGCTCTACCCTACGTACGTTGCAAATTCTGGCACTATGTACTACTCCCTGGAAGCATATCAGAGGCCCATATCATCATAGATGGACTTGACGTCACCCCCACGTTGAATTAGAGGTTGCGAGATAAAATGATGTTAGTCACAATAAATATTCCGTAAGTAGAATGTGAATCTCGTACATCCCGGATGTACAACAAAGATGAATAACGGGGAACGGTAGTTTGTGTAGGTGGCACGGATGTCAAAAGTGATACATCTCGATGATAAACCAGCAGTGGGAGAACACCATGATGTTAGCGGAATGTAAGGCCTAATAGAAAAATAAAACGTAGATTTGTACATAAGTTATCTCCTCGTTGAGACGGCCCGTTAATGATCAGCGGCTAGTACTACGATGTCAGACAGACTCAGTAGATTGTGATGGCTTGTTGAACTCAGTAGATTACGATGGCTTGTCGGACTCGCTAGATTGCGATGACCTAGCGGGTGAGCATGGTGCCCCGATCTGCACGGCGTGATCCATCAAACGGATGCGTTGGTAGTGTGTTCGAGCTGGTGAGGGCGGTCTCGGATGCACTTGCAATGCGCTTTGCCCGCTCCAACTGAAGTGACATACGAAATATGTTCAGTAACGACCAGTATGAATTTCGTAAATGAAATGATAAGAAATTACAACTGTCTTATGCTGTCATACCGCCGCGAAGCGCTGCAGGGATCGATTGAGCGTTGTAGACTATCGTCATGCATGATCTACTTGGAACGATCTGGTAGAGGAACGGTGAGTCTACTGCATGACCAGGGTACGTACCACTCCAAGTACTCGTTATACGTCTAGACGTCGTGCGAACGTTGTTTCATGGTGATATCTAGGTGCACCCTATCCGTCCATGTCATCATCCACTCATGTTGCATTGGCCGTCAGTCTGTACCATGTCGACCCACCCTTGATTTCCTGCATTTTCAGAATCATCGATGTTACAGAGCAAGACATACAAAGTGTAAACATTACTCAGATAGAGTTTGACTCACTGGGGTATGGCTCGCGGTAGGAACCTGCCGTCTGGAGGGGGCATGACCTGGTGGAAACCAAATTATTGCATTACGCGCTGCGGCGTGTAAGCCTTCACCATGTACAAGAATACCAGATAGCGTGTAAGCCTTCGCCTATAGTGCCACATCCTACAAGCATTGCAGGGACAACCTGTACGGCGATACACGCTCCACGCGCCACATCCTTCAGCATGATCAAAGGATATAACTTGCCTTGGCATTGCTCAGGTACCACTTCTTGATCTTCGGGTCCTACTTTTGCTTCTTTGAAGCTGTTATCTATCGTGTGAACGAACATAAATAAACTTAAATAAATCTAAATAAATTTCGAAAATTACAAAACTAAAACTAAAAGATAGAACTCAATTTTAGATAAATTCAGAAAAAAGAATGGGGTCAATTGGAGCTAGGAAGAAGGAGAATGAGCTTTAGGAAAATTTAATCTAAAGAAAAAACTGAAAAATAAAAAAAAACTCTACTGTGTTGTAGACTCGATGCATGAAATAGTGGGTCTATGATAGACTCAGCTCATAGAACAGTGCGTTGTACTTGGCTCAAATGACGTGATTGACTGACGTGGCAGTGACGTGATGTGACATGTGGTTAACAAGTGGCACATAGGGAACATGGCACTGACATGTGATATGTTGAAGTGGCATATGGGACGGCTTGGGCGCTAACGTGGCACTCACGTGCCAAGACACATGGCTACATGTGGCATCTAGGGCTTGCGTCGCAGCTAAGGTGGCAAGACTGACTCAGCGGATCTATAGAATAGTGACTGCTGACATACGGGACCCATTGATCAGTGAGTCAGTGCATGTAGACTCAGTTCACGGAGAATCCAAAGGGTTGCTCGGCGCGGGTGCGGGGTGACGTCACAGCTGGCGTCACCTGGTCACTCGAACCGAGGCGAAGGAGCACGAATCGAGGCAACATCACAGAGCAAGGGGCGTGTGTTGGGTTTGAACAGCAATGTTTGGCTTGACCGGCGAGACTGGCGACAGGGTAGGACAGCGACGGTGGCGAGCGACGACGGCGCAGAAGGCGAAGCAAAATAGCGAAGCTCAACAATGATTGTGATGGTGACAGACGAGCTCAGCGAACGGCGGCAGCAGCAAACTCCGGTGAGGATGGCGGCACACGAGTGAGGGCGAGCGGCGGTGGGTATGAAACACGAGGGCCGATAGTGAAGGAGTTCGGCTCGAGCACGAAAACTGAGGCAACAACGAAGTTCGTGAGGAAGACAGCGATGAACAGTAGCCAGACTGATTGATGGGTGATGCGTGGCTCGGGAAGGGAATGGACAGTTGAGATAAGATGGCACAAATGAATAGTAACTACGACGCTAGATGCCTAACATGTGGCACTCGAGATGATCCGGCGATTAAAACGGTCATAGCATGGATGGCTGGCACATGGTATTGAGGGAGATGGACGACTGAGGCTTAATAGGCCAGGATGAATAGTAGTAGGCTCAGCCTATTTCTACTGAAAAAACCAAATAAATTCAGAAAAATCCAAGGAACTTTCTTGAGACAAAAGGAACCTAAATAAAATATTTGTAGTAAATGTTAATATTTATTTTAGTCATATTAAATCTTTTAATTTATAAAAATTTAATTTAAGTTTATATTAAATGCAAAAATATTCAAATGGTGAATTTTCTTTTAAAAGTTTCAAATAAACTCTGAAAAACAATATGTTATACTAAATGACACTAATTAACAAAGACTACGAGAATATCATTGAAAGTATACGGTAAAAAATTACCTGTCCTTCGGGAGAAGCAATCAGCACTGCCGCGTCCTTAATGAGTTATGCACCAGCTTCTCAAAATAATGAGCTACGCACTCTTAATTTTTAGCGACGACCGCAAAAATGAGCTTATACGATAAGCGACTGAGATGAGCGATGATGAACTACGAGAGGTTCATATTTATGGCTGAGCAAAATGAGAACCTAGTGCGCTCACCCCATAAATTAAGGACTCCTTGTCAACGCGCAACACTTTGGGTGAGGCGGGACGGCATGGTAACACTGACAAATGTGCCAACGAGGAAGCGGACAAGGAGGACGATATGGTAATACTGACAAATGTGCAGACGATGAAGCGGGCGAGGGGGACGATATGGACATAACGACATTAGTGCGAACGAGGGAGCGCATGAAGGGGGACAACATAGCTAGAGTGACAATTATATGAAGGACGTAACGGAAAAGAAAATATAGCAGCAACAAGCTGACATATATGCGAAGGATAGATGTTATGCACTGCAAAAGGTGCCTGAGTATCGCTAATTTTATGATTAAATTAATATGGTAAATTCGAAACACATAAAAATTCTAAAAAAATTATACAATAACTACCACTATGTCAGGAGGCTTCACATAAAATTTTATAATTTTTTGAGCTCATTTGCTATATATAACAACTCTTACAAATATCAAAATTGTGTGAATTTTTGTGCAATATTTAGAGTGGATAAACAAATTACACAATTAACTTTGTTGTGTCGTGAGGCTGCACATAAAATTTTGTAATTTTTAAACTCATTTACTATATTTAAAATTTTAAACAAATATTATATAAAAAATAAGACAGATAATTAAGCCAGCTAATTAGCTGACTTAATTACCTACCATCTACCCATAGGGCGGCAAGGGGAGATGTTGTCTGGCCATGGGGCGATAGGCTGCATGCCGTCTGGTGGCGGGGCGACAACAGCCTGTCGCCCAGTGGAGGGACGGCAGGGACCATATGTCATATGTCTGATGTCACCGTTCAGTCACCGAACAGCAAAAACTTTATTTTACCAATACGCTATATACATAATTATTTTTATAATTACCGTCACAAACAACACCAAATATACCAAAAATTCAAACTCTCGCCTTTATTTCTCCCTGTTTGTCCCCCCCTTTCATTTCCGTATTCATGCCTCACTGTTTCAGAGTGGACCGCTCCAATCTCTTCGGGAACAGAGCAAAAATCTGATGAGCGAGAGCGTCAGAGAAGCATGGCGACAAGATCTCAATGCAACTCTGAGAGCAGATCACACTGCAGAGAGAATTTACTCGGAGGCCATCCGAGTCGTATCATTTCTTGCACTTGCTCAGCTTCGTTTACCCCTGGGCATGTCTCGCTGTGGGGGCCAGTGACTTCTGCCATGCCTTCAACTCCATGCAACCACTAGGCTAGAGATAGATGATCCCATCCCATGACTGTTTATAAGTTTCTCGGTTCAATCATTAATTCTACCTCCACCTGTTCGTCTGAGGCTCCTGCCCTTTTTCCACAGTAGGATTCAATGAGGAGTGCCACTTTCCATTGTGCAATCAGACACCACTGCAGTGATCCATTCCGGCCTGCACCCTCCTCCTCCATTAAAGATTCAGCTCAGAAACCTCATTTGCCGACAAGTTGGGATGGAGAAAAAGGAAGAGCACGTAGCTAACCACTAGACAGTATTTCGGTAACTCCTGAATGCCATAGTTATACCAGCAGATAAGGAGCTGAAACAACGTACTCCATATTCTACTTTGGTCCGATCAAAGAATCCATCATGGTGAGCAACTCAGCACGGTTCCCACTGTGGAGCTGAGAGTGACATAAAGGGCGCAACTCGAATCCACGATCAATTGTACACGGTTGAGACAAGAAACCTACGTAAGCCCAAGCTTACGTAAAGCAACGAGTTCTCGTAGGATCGCCTTTTGTTTTGTCCATTTTAGCCGGTGCTTTTGATCTGGTGGTCTTCCCTTTTTTCAAAAAAAAAAAAAATCCCTGCTCTGTTACGTAACTCAGAGAAATGGAGAAGGAACCAGCAATGTCAGAGTAGAGCGACATAACGTAAGAAACCAGTAAGAAGTTCTTAATACTAGCATAGTCCATGCGACCGAGTCGAGCGGTTCACGTGGTGGCAAGAGGATATACTAGCATAGTTCATGCAGCATGGTGCCATTATTGTATTGCTGGGGGAAGCGTTATATGGACTAAGCCTAATGAAGCACAGCCTAAAGCTAGCGTTCGGAATTAGGATGGTATATTTTTTTACTAAAATTAGTTGATTTTTTACTGTAACTGAATTGATTTTATAATTAAATTTAAAATAAATAAAAATAAAAAATATGTTAATTCATCATAGATAATATAAAAAATATGAAAAAACAAAAAAGAAAAAAGAAAAAAGGAAAAAAAATAAAAGCCCAACACCAACGCCCAGCGTCCACTGACGCTGAGCGCGACCAAAATAACTAGCAAGTCCCCTCGGAAGTGAGTATTCAATTATAAATAGGGTCTACAAGTGGTGAAGGCCTGAATATTTAAGAGTTTCTGAAGCCATGTTTGTCTCGTTGACAGTGTCTTCCACTGAGGTCGTCCTTCTCCGACCTAAACGGTAGCTACACGCGTAGCTCGTCGTGTTCTCAAAAAATGCTGACGAGTTCGATCTGAATCTGTTAGGTGCAGTGACATTCAATTATTACACCCACTCGCAAAATTAGAGGCCCCGTGAACCACCAAATTCACATCAACACATGATTACTCTATTGAGGCATGAGTTTTCTATCATGTGGCTGAAGACCCTACCATGATCGTAGTGTGATGATTTGGAGCTTTCAGATCAGCAATTTGAAAACCCATGGGGCCTATGCAATCTGTCGATCCAAATGGCCCTTGTGACAGCAAGTTTCTGAGATTCAAGTGGGATACAAAACTACCCTGCCCCTGGAATCAAATACTACTACGACAGAGAAAAAGATATATCTGCCTTTATTATTATAAACCCCAATAAGGATATTTGTGTAAACAACAAATCATAGCTATAAAACATTCCTTACGACGTCACAGAGGGAGATTATTCATTTTTTTTAGAGAAAAGGCTATACAATGGGTCTATTTTTTCTGACTGTGGCTTTTGGCTAAAATGGTTAAATTTTGGCTGTTCACGACAAATATTACTAAAAGAGAGATACTCGCATGTGATTTTGGACGGTACAAATGATGGGCTTTTAACATGTACTTCAATTAACTTGTAGATTTCATCTTTAAAAAATACTTCATTTGAAAGTTACATATTATAGCAAAACCTAAAAACTACCCACAAAAGATGAAAAGAACAGGGCCGATAGCTCAAATATAGTGCATATATCTTCTACATCGACTGCCCTCCGCGGTCACGGGACGACCTCATCATCGATGAGGAGGCGAACAAGCTCACGGAAGGACACCTTGCCGTCACATACGAGTGCATCTAGCAGCTCGTCCGTCGCAATTGACTGGCCAAGTATGTTCACGAACACATCAAAATCCTCTATGAGGCCTTCCAACGCTTGCCGGCGACGGGCTCAGACCGCTTATCTTCACCACCATGACTGCTCGAGGTAGCCGACACGCCACCATGATCGCTACGCCCACTTCCATGGCCCATCCTAAAAAGCAAACGCAAAGAGCAAGGAAAATTGATGAGGAGCAAAGCAGCTATAGACGGCGACGGGCAAGCACGAGAAAGAAGAAGGAAATGATCGAAACCAAAGCGCCACATTGCTTAAGTATTTACGGGACATGCAATATTACTGGTGGTGGTAGGGCAGGCGCACCTTTTTAGGGGACAAGTGTGCTCCCGTAACCGGTGCAGCAGCCCACGCCACACGACCCATGAGCAGACTTTGCCATGTGTACGACGTGATTTGTACCAAACACGCGGCAATGGCGCTGATCGAGATAGCACACCAGAATTTCATAGACAACTAACCAGGGAGCTGAAGAGACGGACGCGGGGGGGGGGGGGATAAGCAAGTAACATGGTTTCAGTCTATTGATAATGAAGCCCTTTATACCCACCATGCAAAAAGGTCCATTAAAACATGTAAACCGAATGGTAAACCCAAAAGCGTTGTGACAAGGGAAAGATTTTTTTGCCCTCATTATTGTAGACCCCTACTAGAGACATTTATGTAAATAATCTCCTCATAGTTATAAATATATTCTTTAAGGTGTCATGGAGAGGAAGGCTTTATTTTTTTAGAGAAAAGGCTATATAATAACTCAGAAATAGTGTATACATCTTCTACACTCTATTGTGAGCTTGAGGCTCTCGACAGCCCTTATATGACCTCTCCATAACTCTTATTATTCATTGTTTGATCATAACTACACCATCAAAGTCTTGCTTAAAGCGAGGTTTTCTCGTTCGAACAAAGTCAATCCTTAATAAAAAAAATAACGTTGCTGGATAGTGTATGGCAAATGGTGAGTATGTTAATTCCAGTACGGAGCATGAACCTAGAAAATACGATCATGTGTTTGTGCAAATCAAGATTAAACATTTGCATCCATACAGAGACGAATCTGCCTCGTTGGCAGCACCTCATATTTCATATCTCTGATGGTCCTCGTATGATCTTTCAGGACCCAAGACAACTTTATGCTTACCTCAATAAAGATCCATACTCGTAGCATGGGAGAAGCAAACTACAGATGGTCAAATCTGCTCCGAATTAAAGCTTCTATTCGTGCAAGCCACATGCTCAATTGAATCTTACGCCAGCTTTCACTACGGATTACCTCTCTTTAGTTCTTTTGCCTTTGCTCCTTTTTTTCCCCTTCCAATTTTGGGTTTGTCTTTTCGGACAGTGTAAAAGTGGTGTCAAAGTAGAACATTTCCGTGTTCTTGGTGCCATACTGCCATGCATGCAGCTCAAACCTTGAATTGTTTGACGTTCGCAGATTGTAGTGTAGCGAGTCCAGTCTGTCCACATGGAGAGCTATGCACTACTGTATGAAAGTAGTTTCTGTAGATTGTAATAGACAAGGCCACAGCTTAAGATGCCGAAGATACGGACGAAAACACAAATGCTAATCTTTGAGAGAGAGAGAGAATGTGACAGAGGCAAACATCTGTTGTGTGTTAGTGTGTAACTGTGTGTAGGTACACTGAATGATCGATCAATAGATCAATAATTGCCTAGAAGAAGAAAACATGGATATGTAGCTCTAGATTTGTGGTTCTTTTGTGCTTGTTCATGAGTAGTAGTCGTCCTCCAAAATCATAAGTTTGGTCTTTAAGCAAGCATGACTGCAGGAGGGACATGATCCACCTCGCACTCCAAAAGAAAAGCTTCGCTCCCATAGTCCCGTACCAAGAGACAATGATAGCACCGGGCAAACATGCGACACTCGCAAAAGGCACACTCGGCTATTAACATGTACAGGGACTGTTACTGCAAATAGGACATGCTGAAAAGATTAAGAATTCTGGTTAAAAAAGATTAAGAATTATGCTGCCTATTATTGGGTTTTCTCCAAGATACACTGTGTACAAGAGAAGAGCACACCCCACTACCCCAGCACACAAATTTCTCACAAGCAAATACAAGATGGATGTATTGAAAAATGACACAGGACTGTCGCATCCCATCTAAGAATCCTGAATAGCTCCGGATGCATTGGGGGGTTTTACACTATTTAAGCCCTCTTGTCTCATCGGTTAAAACGTCAAATGCAGCCAAATAAACAACTTTTCTTTACACATCGTATCCACAAGCCAAGATTTACCATCTAATTAAAACGCCATGAAATTGCATTTGAGCCCGTGCTGTTTCGTCTCATCTTATGTGCTCATCCTCACCAGTCATCATGCATGCCTCGTGTGGTTGGTGGCTGACCAACCTTTCAAAGATCCTCTGAAAGACTGAAACCAAAGCAAGAAACTAAAGAGAACGATTTGGGCCAGAGCAGAAATGATCGATGTACCAGGAGCCTTCACAATCATCAAGGGGACAAAACTGTGAAGCCATGAGAGCACGCACTGCAAGCCCTGCGGCAGGAAGACGGTGGCCGACTGGCTGTGCAAGAACAGTGTAAGCGTGCAAAAGATGATAGTGTAACACCTAATGACCACTCTATTTTGCTGTGGTATCTAATCATGGACGCACTAATCTGAGTTTGTTGAGGTGTAAGCGTGTAGCCGTGTAGCCCCGGGTTGTTGGCCCAGTGAATCATCAGGCTAACCATTGGCACTGTGGATGATGTACGAAATGATTCTGCAGAAGCTTTGGAGCATTGGATCCCCTAAACGATTCACCCTCCGTCCCACAATATAAATTCTTATTTAAAAAAAACGTTGCCCCACAATATAAATTCACTATAGAGACCAAATATGTAGTTATTACAATATTTCCATTATATACTTATAAATAGTTGTAGTATACTATTTAATAGGCTATGCATGGTCTAATGTTATTATTTTTAAAAATTTTAATCTCTTTGGTTTATATATATATATGTGGTGAATTTTAGGCTTATATTGCTGTACGGAAGGAGTATTAAAGAACATGTCAACAACTCTTACAAAGATCCACCTGCATGGCTGCATCTATATGACGTGCATTACTGGTACAACTACAGAAGATCATAAAAATTACTGGTACATCTATAGGAGTAAGTACTCCGTAGTCTGTAACATAGAGTTTGATCTTAGTTAGGGGTGGAAACAAGCTGAACCGAGTTGGCTTGAGCTAGACTTGGCCGAGCTCGCACCGAACCGAGCCATGGCTCGACTCGGCTCGTTTAGAAATCGAGCTAGAATGCAGGTTCGGTTCGGACTTGACAGGTGGCTCGAGCCGGCTCACGAGCTCGAGTAGAGGCTCGTGAGGAAGTCGATGGCGGAGGACGCGGAGGGGGCCGGGGCCACGGACGGCGCGGAGTCACCACCTGCGGCTGCGGCGGGAGTCGGCGGCAGGGAGGAGGCGGGGGGAGCGGGGAGGGAGGAGGCGGCGGCGGGGAACGGGGAGAGAGGCTGCGGTGGCGGCGGGGGAGCGGGGAGGGAGGAGGTGGTGGGGGCGGGGAGCGAGGAGGGAGGAGGCGGTGGCGGGGAGTAGGGAGGGAGGAGGCGGCAGCGAAGCGGGGAGGGAGGTGGCGGGGGCGGGGAGGGAGGAGGCGGCAGCGGGGAGCAGGGAGAGGGCAGAGAGAGCAGATGCGGGGAGGCGGAGAGAGCGAGCGGGGAGCCTTTAGACTGGAGATCGAGACTGCGTGCGAGCGGCGCCGAGTTATGTGCTGATGTGCGTGCGGGGATGTGGAGCTCGATTGGCGGTCAAGGACGTTAGATAATCGATTACTTCTACTATATCGACTCCAATATGCATGACACCTCTCCGGTCGACCCAACCGAACTTGGCTGGTTGGCTATACAACATCCTATTCAAGAACGAACCCATCAAGGAGAAGCACTTAACCACATCACACCACTCCACTCTAGAATAAGTCCTATGGTAGTATAGCGTTGGAGTCGCTAGTAGCCCAGTAGAGTAGGAGGAGAAGATTCAGCTTGCACCAATGGTTCTAGAGTCTTCCTCTTTGGTATCGCGGCATGTGTCAAGCTCCATGTACCTACTTTACCTTGTAAAAGCAAATTATCATTCCAATAAAGCTGTCATTATCTAATATCTTGATATATTTCTGTGGAATAACAAAGGACCCGACTAGTAGTACTGGCATGCTCTGTAGTGGAAGGACTAAGGTACTCTTGGACCCGAGCCATAGCGCCTTCATTAGATAATTGCTTACGAGCCTTAGTGATACGGGGTCGTCTGATTTTCTCATCGTAGGATCAAGATACTTACGTATAGCCTCTCGAATAATAGTGATCCTTCGTTTCTGATGCAAGAACAAACACTATTTAATTCGCAAAAACACACGCGTCGGACTTCACAACCACCAAGCAAAGCCTTATCGTGCTCCTAATTCCCAGCGAAAAAATTGAACAATTTTGATTAGATAAGCAATCCTAAGTTTTTTTTTCTGATGTGATTTTGACCATTACGAAAAAAACAAGCAATCTATTAATTTTGTGTTCGGTGGTCTATCCTTCTGGAGCAGAATGTGTGGCATATATATAGCGTCACGCATGCATGGGCCTAAGGTCGCAACTTATTCTGTTCAGCCCCGAATGCTAATCTAATTATACCCAACAAGTGGGTAGGACAATTTGGTGGGTTCGGACTAACAGGCTATTACAGATTACATGGATGACTTGGCTTCGGTCACATCATTGGCACGCAGGCTTCGGACTGGAGTCTCGGTCCATAGACAGCACGCGAACCTTTGGATTTGAATTCTTGTGTCGGCTACCCTGGCCTCATGGACTTCCACGGTTTGGCTTTGGAATGACGTCTTGGTCTTGAGGATGGGATGATCCTTGGGCCAGCTGCATAGCTTCTCTTCCTTGCCGCATGAAGATATTACTTTGGCTTCGGTTCTCTTCTTATATCTAAATATACATAAGAAACTAGCATATAGTAGTATAAAGTTTTCATCACAGAAGAGGATGCTTTAAGAAACAAATTCATCTATTTATTTAAAAACTTAGTTCATGATTTAGTCATTGGACTTTGAGGTATATCATAATTATCCCCGTGCACACTTGGAGAGTTGGAGTACTTGGAAAATGTCACAGTCACAGGGATATCCTCATCATTCTCCTCCTCTTGAAAAGGATTTGTCCTTAATTCTATATCATCTTGTCTAAAGAATGGTGACAAATCAGCAACATTAAAAGTAGTACTTACCCCATAATCGTCTTCTAGAAGCTCTATCTTATATGCATTATCATTGATCTTGGTAAGTATTTTAAAAGGACCTTTACCATGGGACATCAACTTTAAGAAAACCTCATATGACTTCTTAGTTTACGTGATAAATTTTTTTTATTACGTGCTAGTATAGCATACCCGTGATCTAGATATCTTTCTCAAACTTTCAGTAGATGGAATTGACGTCCAGCTTTTTTCCCCTCTCTCAACTCTCATTTATTCTTACACGAACTCAGTCTGCATTGTGTTAGAACAATCCACTGAGACGAAGAAACGGAAATGGTTTTGCCACTGAGATGAATATACATTTCCGTCGCGCGTGGCCCTTGGGAACTGCATCTCTCTCTTGCCAAAAATCGTTGCGTTCAGTTTATCACCCGACGACTCCCATGTCTGTCAAACATGCGCCGCAAAAGCACATGATACTTCGCTGAAGTCCAAGAACAAACGGAAGGCATCTTTTCTGAAACAAGGCGCGGCGTGGCAGGGCAAGTAGAGAAGTCAAAGGCATCCGCACCGACTCACCAAACGCACGCGGTGCGCACCGCGGATCGGAGCTGTCGAGCCGGCGCCGGCGGCGCGCGCTCCCTGTTCCAGCTGTTCCCTCGCAAACGCGCATTCGCCACCAGTCAAGGCGTGTCCCCGGCGACGAGCAGAGATGACACGAGCTGGACCCGACAGCACGTGGCTCGTTCGCAGGGGCCGCGAGCTTGTAAAAGGATACTCCCGTGGCCTCCAACTGTGATAACAACGAACCGGTAACGTTTGGGCGACAGGGCAACACGGGGGGCACTGCTGGATAACAGTGTGTTTTTAGTACTACTGATGTTACAGTGCCCAAATGTAGTACTACGGAGCGATGCACGATCGTAAAATTCATAGCGTTTCTGGTACAGAACAGGTACCAATCTCGTGGTTCGGTTCAGCTAGCGGAGGCCTTCGGGGATAGACTAGCCTGCACCATTTGGACCAGAAATAACAGAGCTTCTCATCGCTTGGTCAGGGTTTTCTTCAAGGCATTGTGCTGGAGGAGCCGTGGACGATGCATCCAGATGTACGGAAGGAGCAAGCATATTCTATTTGCAATCACACATGCCGAATTTTTCATGGGCTGTTGTCAAGAACAGGACCAAAAGAATGCAGATTTTGCAACTTAGAACACCCGGTTCCAAAGCTCTGGAAAGATGCAGGCGAACGAACAGACTGCATACGGAAGGACACTTTACTATATACAGATTCTGTCCGAAAATGCAAGCTAAAATAAAATGTTTCTCAAATTTTAATTCGAGTTGCTCGGACATTAGAAGGTTGGGCTCAGAATGTTGAGCAAGGAGACTCTGGTGTTGACCAAAGCTCGGAACACCTTCTCGCCGCTGCTGTCGACGTTGGCGATGCAACGCTCCAAGTTATCGTGGCGCTCGAGTGCCGCCTTCCGCGCCCTCTCCTCCGGCTTCATGCGGGCTTCCGATCGGAGTTGCACGGTGGACGACTCGTCATCGTCGCCGCTGTTTTGTTTCTCGGTGGACCGCCGCTTCGCGCGCGACATCCAACGCACGAGGTAGGCCACCCACCATATGCGGTGGTGGCTGGTTCTTGGTGCGTCCGATACGACAGTGTATCTTGCGGGGGTGGTGATCCAGCAGGGCGTGGAGGCGATCTCGACACGGGCGGCGGCGGCGGCGTTGGAGAGGGAGGACAAGCCGGAGAAGACAGCCGCAGAGGCGGATGCCACGGCGACGATCGCGTCGACAACCGCGGCAGCGAGGGACAAAGTGTCAGCCCGGAGGTCCTCCGGTAGTGGCGTGGGAGCCTTGCTAGACACGGCGCGCGCAGCGGCGGCGAGGCGGGGGAGGTCGCGCCCTGCGCGACGCTGTGCGCGAGCCGCAGAAGCCAGCCACGCGGGGTCACCGCGCCGCAGAGCTGCGCGTGTCTCCGCCTGGAGCGCGGCTAGCGCGACCAGCCCCTCGCGGAAGCTGCCGTGCGCGTCCGCGAGGCGCAGTAAGTCGTCAAGCAGCCGCTCCGAGAACGGGGACCTCCCGAGCCGGCGCAGCGGCTCCTGAGCTTGCGGGTGGTGCAGCATCTCCGAGAGCGACACCAGCACCCGGCCGACCTGCGAGGCGGCCGCGGAGATGGACGATGCTGACGGCGCGCCAGCGGAAGGCGACTGGCCGATCACCAGGCGCAGCGCGGCGACGTCGTCGTCGAGCTGCAGCACCAGCGGGTGGAAGCGGCACGGGAGGCTGGCCGAGCGGATGCGGTACGCGGCCGCCAGCTTGTCATTCGCGCTCACCAAGGCGGCCGCGGCGGGGTTCGGGGCCGGGAACGAGATGGTGCGGCGGTACCCGGCCATCGTGATTTGGCCCGAATGGCGCGTGATTTTGCCGTGCCGAGTGGCGAAACGGAGACGGGTTTTAAAGCCGGGGTTGGGTCCTGGGAACGCGCGAGGAAGGCGTGCGTGTAGTTTGCGAGGGCCGCGGCCTTCGTGTGGTAATATATACAGGGAACTAGAGAACGCGAAGGCGCGACGTGGGGTTCAGAGTCGTGCGTTCTGCCACATTGACTGCCCCGTGCGTTGCAGCGCACCGGCCGTTACGTTTAACGTTTTCGTTTTGGAAATTTTACTGTTTTGGCCTCTCATGCTTTTTTTTTTTTTTTTGCAGTTCTAATCCCTTAAGAATATTTTTTACAAATATGACCTTCTGAGTGTAGAATTATACGAAGTCGATACATGGCAAATTCCGTGCCAGAAGAGCGTGGGGAATGGAATTTCCATGCTACAGTACCACAAATTAGTGTAGCTACAGTAAATTCGGTGGTGCTGTGTCTATTTTTTGCGCTTTCCTAGCGCGAAAGTTGCCATGTGCCAATGTCACGTAATTCCACGCTCAGAAGGAGGCTAGATTTGTAAAAAAATGATAGAGAGGGCTAGATTTACCATGATTTCTTCTTCTTAAGGTATGGAGCGGGGGTACTTGTCAGTTTGGGCTGTCGTGGGTTGGTTTACGGGGAAACACACTTATGATCCTTGGGGCCGCTTTAACCGGCTTAAAAGCCTCAGGTTTTGACTTCAACTACTAATTTTTTTACTGTAAATATACTGTAACAGCGATTAGTTTTTTCGAAGTAAAAAAAGAAGAAGAAATTAAAAATATTATATCGTCAGAATAATATAAAGAAATAAAAAAAGATAAGCAATCGAAATTAAAAGACCGATATGTTCCAAGTGGGTCTGACTGCAGAAAGCCACAAGCGAAGCCGTTGCCTTAATCGGCGAAGTGACGGGCAAGCGTCCACCGAGGCTGGCTCGTCCGTTCGTGGGCGCCGCAGCAGCTGTGCGACACTCGATTCTCGTAGGAGTGGCGCACCCATGCCTGCGGTACTGAATGTTCTCTGCACGGTGCATGACGGTGAGGAATCAGGAGGGCGTGAAACGCCAGGGCGCTTGTTTTCCGCCGGGGGGCAGTACTGGTACCTGGTATGTGCGACAGTGTGTGCCTTCACGACATCTTTTGTCAACAGCCAGTGACGGGTCCAATGTTGGATCATGTTTCCTGGCATAAGATTATGTCATTTGGGATTTCTGCAAGGCACTCGAAAGTTGGAACCCAAGCGATATCCTGTACATGAAGCCTCCATGTATAAACTTACAGGTCGCTCCACAAGCAGGAGTCGAGACCAAGAAAACGAAAGACCAACCCAGCAAAACTTACAAGACGCCCATTCATCAACCTCATTTCCTCAACATTGGAGATACCGCATCAGCCTAGCTACGCGTTTCATGATCCATCCCTCTAGTAGAAATCACAACCTGAGCCAAGCATCCACCACATACACGAAAGCAGTACGGCACCATATCTCCCTACACAGTGCATGTCTATTTGCAGTTCATACCTCGTGATGACTGTCACGGGATTTCGATTTTCGAACCACCAACACGTGAAAAACCTGGCGCCAGCTGAACAGCAAGCATGGCACTAGGCATCCGAGATGCATGAGAGAGACAGACAGGATCAGGTGGGCCGATAATACAATGGTTGCAGCCTAGCCGGTCGGATCCTGCTCGGTCTCTCCAGATCGCAGACCACCCATCCATGCAATTTTGTCCAGGACTCCAGAATTCACGCCCGACGTTACGTACCGATTACGCCGGGAAACATCTCGCCGTTTAAACGCACGCGTGCTGCGTGCAGCGTACAATCCCGCGATGTCTGCACGTGATGCATTAGAAGTCATGTCTCGCGGATCGTGTGACTGCCTTGATTAATGTGGCATACGAGCTTGGAGAGGAAGGCGAGAGCTCAGAACCCTGAACCGTGTGAAAGTGACTTGGAGCTCATCTGTTGCTGTTCCTCGTGACGCCAACAGTACTCTCTTAATTATCATCTCCTATCTCCTGACCGACACTTGCATTTCTTATTGACTATTATGGCCCTATTCTAAACAGTTTAGCAATCTTTTAGTTTTTAGAAACCAAAAATTGAACTGATTTCTCAATGTGGTTTTTATAAATTATTTGTAGGAGTTACTGCAGGAGTGGCTTTGAACAAAGTAGGTTCTCAACGAGAGTGTTCCTTACTCCTTCAATCTCTTTCGCAATCAGCCAAGTTGATTGTAATACTCACTGTAACGACTTAATTTATTTCAACCAAAACTTCACGCGAGTTTCTGTTATTTCGTACTCTTTCTCATGAACAATCCAAAAATCATAAGCCGTAGCCAAAAGCTGAAATAAAAAAGAACAGGTACACATCACTTTTGAATAAGGCCAATATTGATGTATTTTTTTCTGAATTTTATGTTCAAATCGGTATTTCCGGTCTACTAGGATACTACGACTAAAAAGCTTTGTAACTTAGTAGAATAATAGTAGTGGAGGAATCAATTTGCGTGACAGCCACTTAGTACTAAAAATGAAGTATCGGGATGCGCGTAAAGCATCACTTTCGCACAATTGCCCGTTGTCTATTGACAAACAAGCGCACAATTTATACGAGCGATTGTAATTTAATCCGGAACGCAAATGATATTTTTGGCCTGTTGTTTGTTTGTTTTGAGAGGCGCCTGTTGTTAATCTTAGCGTAGCTAAGCTACACAAGCAAGGTACGGATTTGAGAGTTCCATTAGGTCGACAACAATATCTTGTGATTCGCAGTTGAAAGAGAACGGTGCTCCTTGTGACATCAATTGCCCGTCAATTGCGGCCAATATCTGATATTTATTCAGGTTTTGTGTATCGACATGGATAGGCAGTCTTCAAAAATCAACATGGATTCAGCCAAGGACCGGTCAATTTGGAGATTTGTTGAGACTTGAGACCAGGACTTGTTTTTGCAAGCATCTGCCTCTCAGCCCCCACAGAGCAATCCCAAGTGGATATACATATCTACAGAAAATTTTGTGGCTTTGATTAGGATTAGTGATCAGCTTTGAAGCACACGAGCATTTCACATTTCTTTGTTTAATATGTTGTGTGACATCATGGTTGGGGTGCTACTCATTTCGGCTTATTTTTTCACTGTTTAGTATTGTATCTAATCTATTTTGTAATGTAACTGCTGGTGGTTTATTTGATGTAATATATTTATTATTAAAAATCAATAACATGCGTCGTTGAGTCGCTTAGGAAAAATAATTAAAAATTCTCATAAAAATGCAAAACATCCGACCCTTTAGTTTATGAAATTTATTGTAGTAAACAAACTAGAACCATTGGATCCCTACTTGGATGCATAGGCATACTCCGTACGCCGCCGTTATGTAGTCGATTTCGATTTGGGGCTCGCCAACAACGGGCCGGTGGGCGAGAAGTCCCGTTATGTATACACTTGAAGATACGTATCAGAATCAAACCCGCATATGTAACCCTTCCTTATGATATGTATCCGAATCAAACTCCCAAATGTGATTTATACCCTACAAGACACGTATCAGAATCAAACTCCCAAATGTAATGTATTATATAAACTCAACACAACCAAAAAAAAAAGTTGCACATCCAACGCTGAAAGTATTCTTCAATCTCGGCGAGTGCGACGGCCATCCTTCTCGGCGACATCGACGATCCCCACAACACAGCTGCAACAGGCACGCAAACAATCTACACCTGAGACATCACCTCAACCATAGCACAACCTGGACGCCGTAGCACAAACAGGTATATCATTGGCTCATCCTTAATTTTTCACGTCCTGGAAATTGAAGAATATACCAATAGAAAATTAAGCTACAGACTTAGACCTGATTGGAAGTACTAGATTAATTGTGTATTCACCACATTAGCTAGATTAGGGCTTTAAAACATATTACTGCACCTGTCACATCACCTCAGCAATAGCACAACCAGGACACCGTGGCTGAAGAACATACCATTAGAAAAATAAGCTAGAGAATTATACTTGATTGAAAGTACTAGATTAATTGCGTATTCACTAGATTAGCTATATTTGGCCTTTGAAACATATTACTGTCGTAGAATTAAATTTTTTGTTGATTTGGTAGGTTACATTGGTAGGTTATGTCGTTACAAGATTGTATAATATTGTATTAAGATTTGAAACATTTTAAAATTGTTCAGTCAGATCAGTAAATTGTAAGTATATTATTTGCAAAATCTTTGTAACCCTTTTTGCTTTGTATTTAGCAGCCTACAATTAATATGGCAGCCATACCCTAAGGTAGCGTTCGGAACAGTGATGGTTTATAGTTTTTGGCTGAAATTTTACTATAGCTGGCTGATTTTTTACTGTAGTTGAGTTAGCTTATTGGGCATAATTAAATTTAAAAAAAATTAAAAATAGAAGCAGCATATTAGCCTATCACGAACAATGCAAAAAAATACACGGAAAAAACAAAACACAAAAAAAGAAAAAAAAGAAAATGACAAAAGATGTACAGTAAACCAAAAGCTATCACCCAACACTATCGCTGGCAAAAACGCACAGTTGAGCGGGGCCAGTTCATTGACAACAAGAAAGGACACATGGACAATCAAGGTCAAAGTACTAAGAATATAGGATTCAATTAATCAATCCACCAATGAATTGTATAGAACTAACATGATTCTATTGGATGAGCAGGTACCATGTTTAATAACATGTAGTTTCAATATCGTTTCAAATTTTAAATGATTTTTTTGGGCAGGGTAATGCAATTCATGCTTCTATCGGAAAGCAATTGGTCATCACATTTAAGCCAAAAATAAAAGAAGAAATCCATTTACATATTGAAGAACATCAAAGTTTGGGAGTATGAAAAGTATGGGCTATTGAAGAATAACCATAAAATCATTTTTTTACACAATACAGCAGTAAAAGGGATCAAAGAAAATTCTCTGCAATTTTTGGACCACTACTTTGAATTTGCTGACAGTGATACCTTAAGGAACAGATTACGAAATGATGAACAATATAATGAAGTACTTACCATCCAAACATACATTTCAGCACCATATTCTAACAAGTAGCATTGTTTTGTCCCGAGTAACTCGTGTAGAGAACTCAGTGGAGTTTGACGGACTGAACAACCTGCACAAAGTGAGAAGAGAAATGGAGAGACACGTAAGTGAACCAATTATTACGGTAAGCGCATGGAGTCAAAAGGATAAGAAGAAAAGTGAGGCACATGCTGTACAAGCACAGTATTAACGCATACATACATGTACATTATTTAGAAATTAGGTTCTATATATACAATTAGGAATACAATAAAAAATTGGTACACATATAATGTGTACCAAGAGCAACCGTAACTAGAAGACGTCAAACGTCAACGCGTCTGCCAACAAGCATCGTCGTTTGGCAGGGAGATAGAAAGCAACGCGCCGTGGACCGTTTTGCTGCTGCACACATACATTCAGCTTTGGATCATAATTAGGGCATCTTCAATGATCTTAACTAAGTACTATCTATAAGGATTCCACATCATTTATAAAGTACACACTAAAAGCTAGTATTCCAAAGAACTATTTATAAGGATAGCTATTTGATGTTTACATGCACACACAGTTATTTATAGAACCTATCTCATTTTACGTTATAGATTAGAGACGAAATAGTAGCTAGCTGTTTGTGTTTTACATACTCTCTTTCCTCCATATAGAATATATGCTGATGTGTACATACAAATAACTAGCTAAGTCAGCACCATTAGAGATGCCCTTAAAAAGCTAGTAATCTCTTTGACGGCAACTTCACATGTTTCTCTCACGGAAGAAGAGAACAAAGCCATGGAATGATACTTGCTCCTTGTTACTGGTCATTACCAAAAGACTCGTGCATGGTCAATCCAAGAAAGCGAGCCTCCAGGACGACAACAGGTTTATGCACAAAAACCTATGCTTATGTCTCTGTCTTCCTGATGATTTGCATGGACAGGTGGCATGGACTCTAACTGTTGTTATTTCACCGGACAAATCCATACGGGCACATCGATGTAATCCTCGTCCTAGAGCAAACTCAAGAACGAGGCCAACGTAAATGCACCAACTGTGCTCTGTCGATATTTCCTGTTATATAGTACTGATACCGGTACATTCCCATTCCCATATATTAAGCCTTGGGAGGAGCCATTTGCGACTCCGTGTCAGCAAATTTACGAATAGGCTCTTTGGCTTTTTAGAATTTACGTGTGGGTTCTTGATTTTTTAATAAAAACTCTGTCACATCATTTTTTACGAAAACTCCTTCACTTTTTAGAAATTACATATGAATCCTTTTTTGGGATATCCTCCTTTTACTAGATAAAGCCCCACGGTTTTCTTGAAATTATATACCGGTCCTTATTTTGGCAAAAAAAAAACATTCTGTTTTTCCAGGAATATGTATGAGTTCTCGATTTTTCTAGAAAAGCCTCACAAAAACTATCAACTCTTTTGTTTCAATCCACACGGTAGCAGCGCGGCGTGGCGCGCGCTTTCGCTGCTAGTTCTTTCGATAGCAAGTAGCATATTCTGTTGTCTCCGAACGATGCAAGAAAAACAAAGGCGACGATCTACACACAAAAAAGGGGTCATAGCTAAGCTAGCCTTATGCCAGGAGCAAGCCTGCTCTAAACGGCTTCAGTTTCTGGCTTATGAGTTTATGGTTTGTCATCCTTTTTTTGACTTTTTAGCTTTGGGGGGGGGGGTTTGCTTCTTTATTTCTTTGTATTGTCTATGTTGATTTAATATTTTGTATATTTAATTACTTAGAATAAATCATAGCAACTACAGTATAAAATAAACCATAAGCTCTGGCTTATAAACAACCACTTGAAGCGCCCCTGTGATTCCAAGTAAAGAAAGGACTGTCCAATTGTGGCCGGGATCTACTGATCATGTTTAGTTGTTTACTGCTGAGTGCTACTACTACCCACGGCACAAGGCACTCGATGAGGGCTAACGGAAAAGAAAAGGAGGAAGGAAGGTAAACCTATTCTCTACAAGCCCATATAGGATAGGCCTCCATAAATCAACTCGTTGATACCTGGCCTTCCATTGCTCTCCCGTTTTGAGCTGGGCCGGTGCTATGTTACTTCAGATTTCGGGAGACGCGGAGGCAGCGAGGGCGCTTAGCGTATCGTGTGGGGCCGCGGGAAGCAGCGACTTCCAGCCCCAAACGCTACGGAGGCGCGGGCTAATGGTGGGCTGGTGGCACAGTCTGCGACTAAACCCAACTGCCCTTCTTGCCTAGGCGGTAGCTATCGGCTTCTCTTTCACAGTGAACCGTCGTCTACTAGATCTTGCCTAGGTGAATATATTTTGCGTTTGCGGGACATTCTGGTGTTGGCTGTGGAAGGATATCGATACTAGATCTTCGTAACTACGCCTGTCCTGTCCTCGTGCTGTTGGGCATGTTTTTTTTATGTATGTGGTTTATGATTTGTGATTGAAATTTTTTTATTTTTAAGCTATTCGTGATATATATTACGATGAGAGAAATAATTATTTGCGATTTAGTCTAGTACAAATATTGAATTTTTAACATATACTATAATTAACTTGTAGATTTTATTTTTTTAAAAAAAATATTTTATTTAAAAATTAAGTACTATAATAAAAATCAAAACTGTTTTTAAAAACCGCAAAAACAGGCCCAACGTTTTAAAATGAGGTAAAAAAGAGCGGCCGAGCTAGCGCGATATTTGTGCAATTCTGCCACGCTCGACTTTGGTCACGCACTCACGCCCCTTCTCCCTTTCTGTCGCACACGATGGCGGGACCGGCTGTGCTTTAGAAGGTACCATGTGAATCAAACCGAATCCCACGAAAATTTACTTTTTTAAAAAACAAAAATCTTCCATCATTTCCTCCATTTCCCCAACTCCTTTGCCTACCTTCATCCACTTTTGCTTTTCTTTTGCCGCGCAGGTGACTTGCGGTGCGTGTCTCCCCAGCCGGGTGCCCTGCAGGTTTGGGTAGACTTGGATGCCACCGTAGAGGGGAGATGGGTGATTGTAGCGTGTCAGTGCAGTCTGCAGAAGAGGTGGTGGTTTAGGGGTGATCGGAATAGCGATGGTTTTAGTTTTCTGGAAAACATCAGAGTGGTTGAAAAACATCAGAATGAGTTGATTTATTGGGTATAATTAAATCTAAAAAAATGTAAAAATAAAAACGGCACGCT
The DNA here is from genome assembly GCA_036346265.1 of Melocanna baccifera. Lineage (NCBI taxonomy): Eukaryota > Viridiplantae > Streptophyta > Magnoliopsida > Poales > Poaceae > Melocanna > Melocanna baccifera. The sequence goes on from CM070685.1 coordinate 7,655,877, forward strand.
AATCTAGAGCGTATGATGCAAAGGAATACGGGAAAAAAACAAAACACAAAAAAACCAAAAAAATACAAAAAAATCAAATAAAGACGAAAGTGCTACAATACATCTTGTCGCTGCTACAGTACTTTAATCGCTAAACAGTGAGTGGGTCTGGCCCTCGTGGAGAGAGGGGGGAGAGAGAGTTCTCCTAGTAGAAAGTGAGGGAGGACTGATCTGTGGGCCAATCTTTTAGGGGTTGATGTATAATTAACGTTTTTCCTATAGAGTTCTCTAGTTAAAATTTTGATCTCAGGTATGAATTAGAATGATATATAGATTAGAATTAAAATGGAGGACTGAAATAGTAGTTTCCACAGACCACCACCTGATGAATCCACCATGTATCGAGGTACAGACTAGCGTAGTGTGGCTTGATCTGATGCATCACTCTCTTCCAGAGACTACCACCTGAGGCTACTATACATCGTAGGTGCCCTTGGCCTGGCTACCAAATCCACCGGCTGACGAGGGATGGGCTGATTTTTATGCAAATCTGTACCCCCCGCTTTTGACAACTCCACACCTGGACTGGTCCGCTACCATACGTAGGGGGTGTTCTTTGCGGTTTTTAGAAGCGATTTTTGATTTTTGCTACAGTAACTAATTTTTAAATGGAGTATTTTTTTAAGATAAGGTCTACAAGTTAATTGTAGTACACGTTAAAAAACTAATATCTGTATCATCAAAAATCACAAGCGAGTATCTCTCTTTCCGCAATCTCTATCGCAAACAGCCAAAAAGCCATCAGCCACAACCAAAAACCATCAATCGCAGCCGCAAAGAACAGGCCCGTAGACTCCTTCAGGGTTGGTGTGCTTGAAAATTTTCGAACACTTCGTTAACCAACACGGAGACCTGTGCCAGCCCTTGGCCACCAACCATGAACAACGGTAGTTGTACAACATTTTTTTTTTGTCCCAGTACTAATGCATGCGACCAAAAAGGACGTAAATATTCTTTTGTCAACACCCTCAGCCTCACCCTTTGAACGATTTTTTCTTTAAAGATACACTGCTTTGGTTATTTTCATCATTGGAATCGTACCTTTTTTTTACGTGGATGGTATAGACTAGGAATAGTTGTTGTTAGCAACTTTGTGAATGATTTGTTTTTGTTAATGCGGGGAGACAATATGCGTCAGATTTCTTCGTAGTTTCCAATTTGCCATTTTAATAATGACTAAAGCGAACGGAATTGTGTTTGCGGGACAAGCTAGGTCATAAAGATGACGTCGTGGGTGATAGAGTGGGCGGACGCACTTGAAGACTTTCTGCAGGAGGACATCGTGTATGACCCTAACATGTATGATAAGTATCTATGCCGGTACGCTCCGTAGACATGCACCAGGCTCGTATGTGTCGTTGACCCTCCTCCTGCTCACGTAACAACGCCCATCGACACGTACCCTATGCACTTAGCGTAGAACTTCGCCCTCGTGGTAGATACTCTCGTGTTTCAAAGTTTCTAAGTATGGTTACAACAATTACTAGTTTGATGCTTTCATGTACTTCTTGCAGACGGACATCACCGCCGAGTTGTGAGAGACACCAGGTCGATTGTGGACAGAGTCGCCCACGGTTTGGAGGCGACGCACGACGAGTTGGTAGACATTGTCCATTGGGTCTATGTTGTATCAAGACGTGCCCTTGCCTTCTCATCATGCAGTACACTCTCAAAGGTGGCCATGTCGATGCGTACACCGTGACCACCATGTTCTCTAGATCAGGTAGAAGGCTCTAGAGGGCCACGTACCTACTCCAGGGCATTGCCACCGTCGCCACCGGGACAAGCCAAAGGGTCAGTGTGGACATGTACCTACACACCAGCGCCGTCGTCGTCCGTGGACCCCTACCTAGCATCGATAGGGCGGCGCACGTTGTTCGCCCAGGGTGAGTTCGGCGAGTACGACAGTTGCCTGTAGGCTATAGCCCACGTGGAAGGTACATTTTTGTCTCTTAATATTTTTTCCCATCGATATATTGCAGGAATAAACAGTACATGTCTTGTAGGTATGACTCATCATCCAAGAGTTTGGCTATCCCCCCACGAGGATCTCCCGAGGGACGTGGACGACTTGACAGAGGTCCTTTCTGGGTCGCAGCTTAGCAGTGTGCCAGTTCCCACACAGCCACAGATGCAATCCACCCCTGAGGCGTTGGGAGCACGAGTCAGCAGGCCTCCTAACGGCCTCACCTTGTCGGGGCACCAACACCCCGCGCTTAGGAAACTCAAGCGGGGCCGTACTGGCAGGCACTTATCGGGGGTGGGACATGGTGACGACGGAGGGGTGTCGCGGGTGGTGTAACTGGTGGCGAGTAGTGGGTCGCTTTGTGTACTTTTTTGTTGTGTACGTATTTTGCTTTGTCTTCCTCCGTATATGAATTCTTTATCGCATCTCAATATCTCTTACATTCCTACTTATGAATCGTTGCTACTTCAATCGTTCTCACAAAATTCTTTAGAAAATTTATCGCACTAAGACAGCGTATGGCGATCGCAAAATGTTATTGCGAGTCTAATAGATTCTGTACCATTCACAATCTACGAAAATTATAAACAGATCAATCGATATTGTTTGCTCTTTTATTTTAAAAAATAACTTACAAACAAGATTTGCTAAATGCATTACCTACAAAAATTGCTATTTGATCTCCACAATTATTTCCATCGGATTAATAAAATAATTATGTTATTTTTTCAAATTGCCCAACTGTTGAGCAACTTAAGATTAGTCACTCAACTAGGCTGGGTGATTAGGGATCTTGTCGCTCAATGGTTGATTGAGCGACTTAAACACGTGTTGTCTAACGGTAGAACGACATATGGTTAAAAATGCAAAAAAATAGGTATAATAGCGTAATTTATAATTAAAAATTGATTATTTTTAAAAAATTCCCCCAATTGTGCCTCGCCAACGAGGCAGACACAGCGATCGGCTGCATGCATGTTGTCAGATCATGCGTGCGTTGATGCGGACACCATCAAGCGTCAGGCTACGTAATGTATTGCGCGCAATTATGCCATGTCGACACAACAATTGACCTTTAGCAAGACCTTTAGTAAGATACCGCAAGAAGGTGACGGCAAAGCCAAGATTGCGATCGATCACGATATTTTTCCAGTGGCGTCGAATCAGATGATTCCCAACGATCTGATTTGACAGGCTCTATGGCCTCATAATTTTCTATTTTTATCGACGGGCGTTTCGCGCGCGTCCTGTTTTCGTACAGGAGTATTGCTGATGTGTATAACGTGTTGGAAATATAAACCGTGAAAACATTTGAAGCAAACCTGCGGCCTGGGAACTTGGCAAAAGAATCACAAACTCGTTACCCCTACGAGAAACATGCGCGGGCGATGCTGCCTCCAGTGCTGCATTTCTCGGTTTCAACCTTATCAATAACCAAGAGGTTGGAATTGGTCGCTCCCCGTTCGCACTATTCACTATTTATCTCCGTACATAATTAGTTTAAATAAAAACTACAAATAAAAATAAAAATTACAAGGATGAATAGTGGGTAGTGCGGCCGGGGAGCGCACCACCCATGATGGTGTGGTCCTCGGTCGCACGATCGCACACGTGTCAGCACTGGAGAGTCGTGCAGTTAGGGAGGAGGCTAGATTTGGAATTTCGGTGCTCTGGAGGCTAGTTTTAAAATTTTAGAGATTCAAAGGGTTAGATGTATCCAAAATTCGGACGATGCTGCCTCCATTGTTGCATTTCTCAGTTTCAGCCTTATCAATAACCGAGAGGTTGGAATCGGTCACTCTTCGTTAGTGGGTTACCGCTAGCTATGGGTGGTGGTCTTTTCTGTTTTTGTTATGGGGGTCACTTCGGAGTATTTGCACACCTCGCCACAAATTACGCACATCTAAAAAATATCTAAAACCAACAGATCACATCAAAGGTTAATGGAGGGAAAAGAGAAAAGGATATTTATTTGGAGCGAGTGGTGCAAATTAATCAAATAGCTAGTAAGTTGTTAAAGCTGACCAACGAAATAATTTGTAGGCATTAGATCTGTACAAGAGGTCCATAACCGTACGCAGCGTGCAGTAGCACTGCCCAAACTTTAGCATCGTCAGCGCGCGGCAGGACCATCGCTCCAGTTCCCACAGCGAATTAGATCTGTATCTGTAAATCTAGTTTTTTAGTAAGTATATTTTACTTAGTCTATAAATAGATATTCTAATCATTATAAAAAAGTATATATAAATAGAGAAATTAATAAAAAATGAGTTTATTCTCTTATTTTTTATGTTAAATTTATTGTTTATAATATTTTCTATTTGGTTCATCTATTTTACATAAGAGAAAAATTGTTCGGATTAACTCGTCAGCGACGACTCCTCAGTAGTCATGTGTGATAGCAATGCATGGAGTACGTTGCTATGCCTCACCTGACACAAACGCAGGCCAGACCGGCCAGATGCTCTCCGAAAGATCGACCAACCAAATTACAATACCGGCATACTGATACCAGCATGTGTGATGTGTTCACATGACGAGAGACATCCAAGCTAGTACTTTATGACCTGCATTCGTATGATCGTGTTTGCCTTCGAGTCAAAACTCCCTGCACCGTTGCATGGCTCTAAGCCTCTCACAGGACACAAAGTCCACCGTTCACACCTAAGCTGCACGTCTCACCACTCACCAACCCCCTGTGAAAAACCACCTATAAATCTCGAGGGCCGTTAAGCCTCGCAGGAATCAACCAATGAACCAACCCCGCCACCTTCGCAGTCACGGTACGTATAGCTAGCCGTATACAGGCACGGGCAACAGGCAGGCACGTACAGCTAGCACACTAGCACCGGAGCGGCCATGTCCAAGGAGGTGACCAGCGAGGTGTGCTCGGCCCCGCCGACGCCACCGCCGGTGTCGACCCCGCCTTCGCAGATACACTCCCCGGCGGTAAGCCGGTCGCCGCTAAGCGCGATGATGCCGATCGCAAGCCCCGTCAGGAGGGCGGTGGCTAGCGTGAGAGGGTACCTGGAGGAGGTCGGCCACATCACGCGGCTCGCCGACCCACGTGACGCCTGGCTGCCCATCACCGAGTCCCGGAGCGGCAACGCCTACTACGCGGCGTTCCACAGCCTCAACTCCGGCATCGGCTTCCAGGCGCTCGTGCTCCCCGCCGCCTTCGCCTTCCTCGGATGGTACGTGTGCCGTGCTAGTTCTACTATTCGATCGAGCATGTACATGCATGTTTCTTTGTCCCATGATTAATTTAGCTATGTGTTATTAATTTGATCTTTTGCAGGACGTGGGCAATCGTTTGCCTGACCGTGGCATTCGTGTGGCAGCTCTACACGCTATGGTTGCTTGTCAAGCTCCACGAGCCCGTCGCAGGTGGCACCCGTTACAGCCGATACATGAACCTCGCCACGACCGTTTTTGGTGCGTTACCACCCTTAACTCCCGCGCTGCTCGTCACGCGTGAGACGACGTCCCTTTCTGTACGTTCTGTGCTCATGCTTTGCCGCGCCCGGCCTCATTTCCAGGTGAGAAATGGGGGAAGATCCTGGCCTTGCTCCCGACGATGTACCTGTCGGCGGGCATCTGCACGGCGCTCATCATCGTCGGCGGCGGCAGCCTGAAAATCCTATTTAACATCGCTTGCGGGACGGTGTGCCTGGCGCAGCCGCTGACCACCGTGGAGTGGTACCTCGTGTTCGTCTGCCTGGCCGTGGTGCTGTCCCAGCTCCCCAACCTAAACTCCATCGCCGGCGTGTCGCTGGTCGCAGCGGCCGCAGCGGTCGGGTATTGCACCATGATCTGGGTCGTGTCCGTGGCCAAGGGGAGGGTGGCTGGGGTGTCCTACGACCCGGTGAAGGCCACGAAAGATGTGGACGGCGCAATTGGGATCCTGAATGGCCTCGGCATCATTGCTTTCGCATTCAGGGGGCACAATCTTGTACTCGAGATTCAGGTCATGTCCAGAAAAAAAAATAGATTTTTCTCCCCGGTGGATGGAAAAGACGAAAAAAAGGGTTGCTGAGTGTTTTCGCTTTGCAGGCCACAATGCCATCAACTCTGAAACATCCTTCTCATGTGCCCATGTGGAAGGGCGTCAAGGTCGCCTACGTCATCGTTGCGTTCTGCCTGTACCCGGTAGCTATTGGTGGCTTCTGGGCTTACGGCGACCAGGTACATACAACACCAGACCCTTGAGAGTAATCGTGAGCAACTGGGCTGTTTGTAATACCGTTCGTTCGATGCAGATACCTGCCAATGGCATCCTGAGTGCCCTGTACAAGTTCCACAGACGCGACGTGTCCCGGCTAGTCGTGGGTCTCGCCACGCTGCTTGTGATCGTCAACTGCCTGACCACGTTCCAGATATACGCCATGCCGGTGTTCGACAGCATGGAGGCCGGGTACGTGCACAAGAAGAACCGGCCATGCCCGTGGTGGCTGCGTGTGGGCTCCCGCGTCTTCTTCGGCGCGGTCAACCTCCTCATCGCCGTCGCGCTCCCGTTCCTGTCGGAGCTCGCCGGCCTCCTCGGGGGGATCTCGCTGCCGGTCACGCTGGCGTACCCGTGCTTCATGTGGGTGGCGATCAAGAAGCCCGGGAAAGGCACCGCGATGTGGTACATCAACTGGGCTCTGGGAAGCCTTGGCATGGGTTTAAGCTTCGTGCTCATAGTTGGGAATCTGTGGGGTCTTGTGGAAAAAGGCTTGCATGTTCGGTTCTTCAAGCCTGCGGATTTCCAGTGAAAACATGCAAAATTTGTCAGCCAACGGTATCCATAATGCAATATAACGTTGTATCTTTTTCTCTGAGAAATATATGGTGTTGTATCTCCAAATGTAGATATTTTTTAGAAGCAACGTTGAAATTGTTGGGAACTTAGATCTAAGCCTGCAATTCTAGCTTATTGGTGGACACTCTCCACTTAATCTATAAATAGAAACCTAATTATTGTAAAATGTACTTGTGAAAAAGAAAGTAATAAAGAAGTTCCCATACCCCTCTCTATATTCAATCTTGAAATTTTTTTTGCATTGTTTTGTGATTGATCCATCTCTTTTGCATAGGAGAAATCAATCTAACTGGACTCGTCAGCGACAGTTCTTCAACACGTTATCAGCACGAATTGCTCCGGTGGATCAAAAGAAAACTATCGAAGTACTCATAGATTAAATTGCCTATCTAGATCGCTTTAAATTTCACAAATTTCGCTTTATATTTGTAAGACCAATGCATTACTACCCATAACTGGTCCAGTCATACATTTACGCTCTCAAGTTCAACTTGGTAGATGTGAAAACAAGAGCAATAGGCACATGGCATAATCTAGTCATCAAGCATATTGGGCATAATGCAAGGCTTGATTCCAACTAATCATTAAAATAAGCATATCTTAGACAAAATACAAAATTTCAATGCTTGCAAATGACATATATACCATAAAGTCAATGGTGTGTATATATATATATATATATATATATATATATATATATATATATATATATATATATATATAAAAGCATTGTGCTTGTTTGGTCAGCTAAAAGCATAACATCAAGATTTCATTAAAATTAGTATGAAATTGCTTATTTCCGGCTGGTTGGAAATACCGGTCCAAGCCGGTATACCACCGGTTTTTTATCCCTACCTTGACTACGGAGAACAACATACTAGCTTTGCAAATTTAGAAAATTAATGATTACCTGAATGAGACGGCAGTAAGAGCAAGTCAATTCCCTAAGATAAAATGCAGACATACAACCATATTACAGACAGAAATTACATGGGAAAATATATTGAAAACTACACCTCAGGGAAAAAACAACTTTATCAGTTTCGAAGCCAAACAAGTGGACCTGATGGATGACCCAGGAGGATATAGATCAATCACTGGCAGAAAAGATGAAGATGCAGCGGATTGTGGGTTTTGTTGCTCAATTTTGCTGCGACGCATGGCGGAATTTAAGCTTCCATTGTTTTGAACTGGACTGTCTTTTCTTAATCATAACAAAGAAGGCATCTAATTTAGCATAAAATAAGTCTGTACCACCTTCAGTCTCCAGCTTCAAATACATATATATCTGATCATAAGGCAACACAACAGAACTTACGACATTACTTTGAGAGAGTCACTGTATTAATGAAGGTTGCATGCATCCCTGAGCCAACTCTCAACATATCAGCCACATACCTAACAGCACAAGAGCCAAAGGAAGTACAATTTAAAAGGCATCCCTGTTTCGATGGACAGTGTTCCTCCCTCTAGGACAAAAACAACATTGACAAGGATGAATTACCCTGGAGATGAATTAGCAGTATACAGGTATTGCACCAAGGAAAGCAAAACCAAACACTCCATATAAAATCATGCACCTGGCATCAAAAGTGGACTGTAGAATAAGACTAAAGAGAGATGGCCAGTAAATTTTTTTCTAGATAACATGCTAGTGAACATATAAACAGAGAAATAGCACAACTATATATTATAAATTTCCATGCAATAAGAAATTCTAAATAAGCTGGGCAAAATTAACAGCCATGCAGTTCTACAATTATCAAACAACCAAGCACATATACTTCGCTTTGCACAAACACAGCATGCTCTCAGCCCAGACCAGTAATTTCGCATGACTCCAGCCACATGGCCTGCATCACGAGTTGAAACATACCACCAAAAACTACTACTACTCAAAATCAAAGCAGGCCGCGAGCTGAAACAAAGCAATTACACAACGAAATGGTAGCCAGGAAGGGCCCTAATTACCACCCAGAGCTAGAAGCAAATCTACTTCAAACAACTTGCATATCAAAACTTATAATCTGAACAAAGGGAAACATTTCGGAGAAATTTGGGGGGTGGGGGGGGGGGGGGTTATACCACTTGGTCTCGTGAATTCGCCACTGGAGGGCCAGATCGAGCAGGAAAACGGCGCCGATGAACAGCATGTGCAGCAGCAGCAACAGCAAGACAACCTTGAAGCCCCGCCACGGCTTCCTCCCTGTGAGCAAATCCCCAGACCCCGGAAACCCCATAAAAAATCACAACCCAATCGAACCAAACAGCAATCGAGGAGGGCGCGAACCGTGACACTGGGGCTGGGAGAGGGCCCTGATGCCCGCGTAGGGATCGCTAGCTCCGCAGCACGGCATCTTCGCCGCCGCACCCGACAGGAGGAGGAGACGGCGGCGACGGTTACCGATCGGTGGTCGGGACTACGCAGGAAGCGAAGCTTCGGGAGGAAGAGCCAGGGCACTGTTCGGTGGGGACAGCGGCGGACCCACCTGGCAGCGAAACGCAAAGGTTGTCTTAAAAAAAGAAAAAGAAAACAGCAGGTTATGGGTGCCATAGCCCATATTCGTCGTGCAGCTTTCGGCCCAATCAGTCAAATCTCCTGGAGTATCAGCAATCAGTAAGCGCTTGTCTGGGAGGCCCATTTCTAACCGGATCCATGTGGCCGGATAGGAATCTGAACTAAAATTTCGATCCGTCTACGTAGATGGATCGGGATTTAGGCCAAATCAAACAAGGTTTAATGAGTTCCGTGTTTCGACATACAAATTTTTTAGATGGGTTCAGGAACAGATTCCAAAGCGGTGTATGTCGAAACACGGAACTCATTAAACCTTGTTTGTATCTGGGCTGGATACAAACACACCGCGGGCTGGCCTGCAGTTGCATCGTCGAAGCGTCTGACGGCCTGACATGTACAACAGTAGAAACGGCTGTGGTCTATAGTAGCTTTAATGTTATCTATAGATAAGATCAAAGACAACTTATACAACATATCATCTGACTTGTCTCTAACCCTTCAATTTGCACGGATGACATGAATGCAACAACAACAAAAAAACGTCTATAAAGACATTATAGACTGTTGTTGTATATGAGACAGCTTTTCTCTCTCTCATTCACATCATAAAAGATCTTACACGACAAAGATTATAAACAGCTAATATCAGTCTACTATACATGCCGTGAGTGCCAACAGAATAACTATCTCTCTTCGTTTGGTATCCTGGTAGGATTACACCACAACTGCAAAATCCAGCAGTTACGAAGAACTTCGTATCACCGTTGCATCTGCGTTTAACAACAGATTTTAATGTCAATGGAATCAATTAACTAATCTTCATTGCATGAGACACCCTACAGTCTTGTTCTCTCTTTTTTCATGCATCTCCGCGGGTAATTGTATGTCGCATGTGACTAGGCCAAAACAATGGCAAATGCGTGCTAGCCTGCTAGGTGGTCTGACAACCCGCAATTCTTAATTAACACTAATAACTCGATCCAGGATAAATATAATTAATTAAGCAAATAATCACATTAGTCAAGCTATAATAAAATGTCTTCCTCAAATCAAATAAAAATATAACATTTCATATTACATTAGTTAATCAATTACAATTCGATTATATCAATTTACATTTTTCGATCTTAATCAAGACAATCATTTCCAAAAATATAAAAAAATACATTATGATTAAAATTACACTAATAATTGCTAAGCCACATCATTCGGCATAAAAACAAACCTAAAATCAATCCGGAAGCCAATCCCAATAAAAACCAATTTACTGAAGTGCATAGCAGCCCACCGGCAGCTGTGAGTTCACAGCCCAACCCCTACGACACCCCAGCAGAAGAGATAAGGTCCAGTGAGGCACCAAAAGAGATAGAGAAATCATATTCCAGTCTACGACTAATCTAGAGAGGAGATCGAGCAAGCCATCTCCATCCTCATCGACATCCTCGTCCAAGATCAACACCATCGAAGCCGAGAACCAAGAGGAGGGATCACTGAGCCTCGCCGCGCTCAGATCGGCAAGGGAGCCAAGCCGGGACTAGAAGTAGATAAGAAGGTGAACCAAACCCCAGGAGAGCATGTGAGGGAAACACAACCATCATTACCAACATTAGCATCCTCACATGCACCAACCCCAGACCAGATCAAGCAATGTATCCCCACATTCTATTCTAATCCTAGGCATCACCGTCTCAAGACACACACACACATGCAACTTCACATGCACATGCAACGCACTAGAACGAGCACATGCACCAAGCAAGTAGTACCACAGATGGAGTAGATGAGGAGGGGACTAGGGAAAGTAGATTATACCAAAGGGGGGAGCTTATAGTAGTGTTACCCATGCTTGTACTTGACCAGATGTGCGCACCTGGTGGCCTCTAGCATGATGCTCGATGCATAAGGAGACCTTAAGTCTGCCATGGCATACCAATCTCGAGCATGCCAACCCACCACCCAAATCATCAATAGATCAATAAATGAATCCTCAAATTAGAAGCAAAATCAAAAGAGAAAATAAAATAAAAAGTAATTTGAAGGGGGGGGGGATAGAGAGGGATAATAAGGAGAGTCGAATCCTGGAGCCCAGAGTTGGAACCGCCAGTTATTGGAGCGGATCCAGCTAATGAGGGAATCGAGGTGGTTCTATGATAGGAGTCAAGCGACCATGGCGGCAAGGCTACTAGCTACCGGGCACGGTCGATGGCTCTACGGGTAATGGTGGCTGGGCCATGCCTGGAGAGAACGAGAGTTGAGGAGAGGGCGACAACAACCAAGGACGGCTATGGCTGGTGATGGCCGTCTTCAATAGGCGACACCATGCCCAACGTAGCAGAGCTGAGATCCTAGGGAGGCCAACGACCAGGCAAAGCCCTGCGGTGGAGGCGACAGTGCTAGCAGTGGGGTAGGGCGAGAGTGAGTGAGGGAGAGTGGTAGGGGGCGAGAGAGAGAGATATGGAGTCAGGCAGGGATAAGAGACCAAGAGAAGGGAAAAGGGCAAGGAAAAAGAAAGAAAAGAGAAAAAATAAAGTGCATATATACAAATTCATTAGTGCCAAAAGATAATTAGAAGTTAGCCAACATAAATCTATCATGTTTGCATTCGCCCGTAGGCCAACCATTGGGTTTTTACGTCTATAATGTTCCAAAGATTCATGTGTTCTAAGGTATAGAATGTGTACTAAATGCATGAAACAACTCAAGCTAGGAAGAGGTACTTCACCTAAACGTGCCTGAAACTGGGAACTGCCACAAGATTCCAGGTAAGCATGTCTTTGATCATTTTGATTATAATAAATTCACATAAAAATTATTTTGTACCAGATTACTATCATTCTCTGCATAAATTATGTGATTAATGATGAGTATGAAAGGATAGGCAGGTGATGGGGCAACTATCCTATAGGTAAATAACAAGTGGATAGAGGGTGCCTTGGAAAGGAAAGATAGTAGCAGGTACGGGGGCCTTTACATATGAATATTATATAAAGATAAACTAACTCTCACTTGTGTAATGAGCCATATTATCATATCAGTCATGGTTTCATCGAAGACGGGCAGAGCTGAATTACCTTATCAGTTTACTATACACTACACATAAATAAAGAGTATATGATTGTGAGATTGAATAAGGCCAGAGAGGGCAAAATCCATGCACCTATAAGTAGAGTGATGGAGAGTCACATAAAGGCGAGATTGGCCTGGCACAATGGCTAGGGATATACTAGCTGGGTGGAGGTATAGTATACGGGAATAAGAGAAATAGTTCTATACTCTGATTTAGGCATCGTATCTAAGGAAATACAAAAACAAAGCGATTGCAACTAAAGTTAGTAGCTATGAGTAAAATGATACAAACATGCATAGGATTTAAAACATGATTCACCCCTGCCTCTTTGAGGCTACGGGAGCCTACAGTGACCTGTTATCTGAATATGAGTGATTAGTCGATGTATAAAAAAACCTTAAATTGGAACTTTTTACCACAAAAAAATTACTTTCAAAATGATGACAAATGAGATAGGATTGTTGAGATGATGAATTATTGACATGAAAATTGCATGTTACTATTAATGCTTGTTGAGTATTCCTATACTCACTTTTGTTATTAACCTTCCTTGTTTAGAGGTAAGTTAGTATGGGGATTTACTTGGTTCTGGCAAAGTCTACATAGAGGACAGCTACCATGCTAAATGGAATGCACGGGACTTAGAGTACGACACGTACAAGATGGATGCCATGTATTGTGGTTAGGATGAGTAGGCAGCAGCCGATAGCCGCTTGCGTGAACCCGAGTATATTAGCGGATCGCTATCTTCTAGTCTAGTACTTGTGTAATTATTAGTTGGTATCATTCTATTTGTAAGTGTTTTAATATTTTTGTAGAACTTGTTAAGTTATATTAAAGACTCAAGCCCTACGTGTCAATGGTATTGTAAAAACAATATACTGTTTCTGACTATTGGTCTACCGTAACACTATAATATAGCTTGTTATTCGATAAAACATGAATTTATTTTGTTTTGTAGGGTAAAAACCATGGGCTGGTGCGACATGGGGTCGTCACAGGTGGCTTCTCCAGCTTTGCTGAGTCGTCAACTCTGTTTTTGCCTTGGCTTCCAAGTCCAGATCATGTTGTCTTCTAATGCACACAATGAAGCCAAATGCCCATTTCTTTCCTTTGCACATACTTGTCTACGCTGTTTGTGGATTGTGATCACAACCTTATTCCAGATCAGTTCTAGGCAACAACCACAACAACGTTCTCGTGTGTTTTGAGTCAGAATCAGATCGAAAACTGAAAAAAAAAATATTGCGTTACGGTTGCCGCACTCCATTCACCAAAGCGTGAAAATTTTCTCTCTTCGTAACAGACTTCAAAATTCTCGCGATCCCAACAGCTGTAAATCGAGAGTACTCTCTCCAAACGATAGGTGGAAATCCTACTGGCTTGCACATACGGCTGCACCATCGATACGGGTGTCTCTTCTCATCTATAAATACTCAAAAGTACACCACAGGTCGAAGGCCATACCGCCGTAGCGAGGGCGAGAAGCTACGTACTATCCCCGCCTGGCCGCACCTGGCCATCTCCTCCTCCTCTGTCAAACAAGCAAAGAACACTCCCAGATGGAGGTCGAGATGTCAGGAAACAAGGGAGCCCTCGTTGTCCTCGCGTGCATCTGCTCGCTCGTCGTCTCCGCGCAAGCAGAAACTCCGTACAGATTCTTCGACTGGGAAATCACCTATGGCAACATCAATCCCCTGGGTGTTCGGCAACAGGTACATATGGAGATACATATGCTCTCTCCGTTTAATCTGCCAAGTTATGGAGCTTGTGCTACATTTACCTTTTGATTTTTTTGCATCCAGAAACGGCTTACCACGCATTACTTGTTTGTTTTTTTTCCAGGGTATTTTGATCAATGGGCAGTTTCCGGGGCCGGAGATCGAGTGCCAGACCAATGACAATCTGATCATCAATGTGCACAACCGCCTGCCGGAGCCGTTCCTTCTGTCATGGCAAGTTTCTGGGATGAACACTTCTGATGCATGCGTTGCGCCAATTCAATATGCATTCTTGACTTCTTGTAGTCTTGTTGATTTTGACCGGTTTCTAGGATGAACCCTGCATTTTAATGAACAGTACTACCACTTGCAAGAAACTGCATATTCGTCGCGATTACTTAAGTTGATGCATGCATCATCCAGAGAAAACAAAAAGCGGATAAAAGGGGAAGTTTGTTTGCAATGCAATTTGCGCGTAGTGCGGGTTGTTTAGGCTCCTGAAGTGCGTCCATCTCTGTAGTCTCAATGTCTAATATACAAACTTAGAGATAACGTCTTTCTGTTACTTCTGGGTTTGCGTACGTTTCCGGCCAGTATTTTCTGCTGCTTCATCATTTACATGTGAAAGTTCTTAGATTGGCCGCAATGTTTCGCATCTCATCTATTCTTGAAATACAAGTCAGCAAACAAAATTAGATGCATCACATGTTCCATCTCAAATATGTCCTTCCGCACCACATCTGATTCCTTTACTGGTAATTGGAGAACGCACACGACACTGATGGAGTATGTACATCACGATCGAAGTGCATCTGAGTCTTCCATCAGTTTTTTTTATATCGTACCATTGTCTAAGATAGATCTACTACTGTTTTCGGATATCTCTCTTCTAGTTATTTAGAAGAAGTTACTTGCACTGGAACGCATCTAAGGATGCATTTTTAGCTGTTGGTACTCAGTGCAACGCAACAGTAACGTGCTAACGCAGATGCTGAGGTCGCATGGTGCAACAGGGACGGGTTGCAGCACAGGAAGAACTCGTGGCAGGACGGCGTGTCCGGCACCAACTGCCCTATCCCGCCGGGCCAGAACTTCACCTACCGCATGCAGGCCAAGGACCAGATCGGCAGCTTCTTCTACTTCCCTTCTCTCTCCTTCCACAAGGCCGCCGGCGGCTTCGGCGCCATCCGCATCCACAGCCGCCCGCAGATCCCCGTCCCCTTCCCCCCGCCGGCCGACGAGTACACCGTGCTCATCGGCGACTGGTACAAGACCAGCCACAAGGTATGGCATGACATGCATCGCAGTCACACACCTTCGACTTGTTCGAGATGTTAGAACTGATCCTAGAGCGTTCCGTGTTTTGCTGGTTAGGCTCTGCAAGCTGTGCTGGACAGTGGAAAGCCGCTGCCTTTCCCCGATGGCATCCTGATTAACGGCAAGGGTCCAAATGGCGCGAACTTCACCGTTGAGCAAGGTGATTTACTCGTTTTTAAGTAAAACACTGGAGCGTGTCTCTAGTAAATTTCATGCGTACTTTGGTGGGCATGGTTCGGATCCAAATTTGACCTAGATCAACTTGTTGTGGTTTATTTCGGCCCAATATGAACAGCATGTACCTTTACCATTTTGTTTGTAGTCTGAGCAGGGTAAGAGATCGAAACAAGCACCCGCTTTTTTGTTTATCTTTTCTTTCGCTCTACACGCAGGAAAGACGTACAGGCTGCGCATCTCCAACGCTGGCCTGCTGAACACGCTCAACTTCATGATCCAAGACCACAACATGACGCTGGTCGAGGTGGAGGGTACCCACACGGTGCAGAACACCTACAGCTCCCTCGACGTCCACGCCGGCCAGTCGCTCTCCGTGATCTTCACCGCCAACCGCCCGGCCCGCGACTACCACATCGCCGTTTCCACCCGCTTCACCCGGCGCGCCCTCAACTCGACCGCGGTGCTGCGCTACACCGGCTCGAGCCTCCCTGTCTCCGGGCCGCCGCCAGCTGGGCCTGCCAACGACTTGGACTTCTCCCTCGACCAGGCTCGCTCCTTCAGGTACACATCCCCTCATCTTGACCGTCCAATTTTACAGATGGGACGGCTACTAGCGAGCGCTTCTGCATTCTGGACCAACAACTTGCCGTGTCGTGGCCGCCAGGACGAACCTGACGGCGAGCGGGCCGCGGCCGAACCCGCAGGGCTCGTACCACTACGGCTCGATCAACGTGACACGCACCATCCGGCTCGCCAACTCGGCGGGGCGGGTCGCGGGCAAGCAGCGGTACGCCGTGAACGGCGTGTCGTTCGTGGACGCCGACACGCCGATCAAGCTGGCCGACTACTACAACATCAGCGGCGTGTTCCGGCTCGGCGGCATCCCGGACGCGCCGGCAGCCGGCGCGGCGGTGCGGAACGAGACGGCCGTCATGGACTCTGACCACCGCTCCTTCGTCGAGGTCGTGTTCGAGAACAGCGAGGACAGCGTCCAGAGCTGGCACCTCGATGGCTACAGCGTGTTCGTCGTTGGGTACGTCACGCGCACGCGTCGAGAGACGCCATCCTCCGCTAGACCTTGCATCTTTGGTCTGATCTGTCCCCCTAATATTTGGTGGCTTTCGCGTGTCAATTCTCGTAGGATGGACAAGGGAGTGTGGAGCGAGCAGAGCAGGAAAGGTTACAACCTTGTGGATGCAGTCGCGCGGTGCACGGTCCAAGTAAGACACACTTGCACAGTTGCCTTTTTCACTCGATGCGTGAACGGCACAGCAGCGCAGGCTGTTAACTTGTTTGCGTTGTGCAGGTGTATCCGAGAGCGTGGACGGCAATTTTCATCGCGCTGGACAACGTGGGCATGTGGAACTTGAGGTCGGAGGTCTGGCCGCGCAGGTACCTGGGCCAGCAGTTCTACCTCCGGGTGTACACGCCGTCGCACTCGGTCCGCGACGAGCTCCCCATACCGACCAACGCGCTCCTCTGCGGCCGCGCTACCGACAGCAGCCGCCTCCCCCTCTCGCAATACTAGCGCGGCCCCTGAGCTGGAGTGAGCGTGCGGCTATACCACCCGGGAATGATCCAGTGTACGGGAGTGTGATCGATCAAAGTTTTAGCAGTGTGGTGTGTAAGTCGAATACCAGTTTGGCCGGTTAAGTCTGGTTTAGCTATGGAGTCCAAGTTTTAGGCCTGAATGGCCTCGATATAAACAAGTGTAACCTATGATATTTGATACGTGAGGGTTATTCCTGGGTTTATTACGGGTCATGGCACCGTGTGTTATCAAGTTTTGTTTATAAATATGTAGTTTTTTTAGAGAGTACAAAGCAGATCACACACTTAAAACATCACCCACCCACACATGCATGTGCGTGTAATCTTATGGGACATGGTACGCGTTTCTCTCATTTAATGTACATGTGTGTATACTTCTAAAACAGTGGACACTATCATCAAGTCTAGGACTTATTTTTAGTGGGCTAGGTGCACATTCGCACGTCTAACCATTTGACCACAAGTCAACTTCCTTTATAAATATGTAGTTTACATAACTAAATCCTGCCAGTACAGCTAGGACCAATATAAAACGTTGAACATAAACGTTTTCTTCTTAGGTGGCATCCAATATCCGAATGATCAGGAAGCTCTATGAGAGTTAACGCCCTCATCGCGGGTGCTGTTGATGATTTCGGCCTTCTAGTCGATCTTTCAAAAAACAAAGAAAGAAATCCAGCCTTCTAGTCGAATGCCAGCTCTAAAATGGCGTCAGACGCCATGGGGTTAATTATTCTGCCCAACTATGCCTGATGGTAACTCTTCAGGCGGTTTATCAGAGGATTCTTGGCACAATGGCACGGTTGAAATCGATTCTCTGGATGCTCACACGCACTGCATCTGTCTGCTAGTGCTGGTTTTTGTATGGATTCATCAGAAAGTTGAGCTATCTCATATTGCGCAAGCTGCTGCGTCTGCAGTCCAAACTCCAGGTGCACAAATGCCAGCTCCGTGTTTTTGTCTCTACCCAGTCTTCTCGGCTTCGCAGTTTCACGTCTCCCCTTCTCAATCAACCTAGCAGCACGGACTGAATACCCAAGCCGTTGGTTTGGCAGGACTAGATGTGAGTCCCGTGTGTTCTTTTTTTTTTTTTAGATTCTGGAATCCTACAGTATGCCCCTGAGACGTGAATCGTATTTACCCTGCATCCCTGGCTTCCTGCTACCTGTACTGCCACAAGCAATGGAGTTAAAAGCATGTTACAGTTAAAAGCATGTCACCACCAGTTTAGCTCCTCCTAGGAAGCCTACGTTTGCACCTACTGCAAAAGATGAGCCCATCAAAAAGAAGGCATAGGCTGCCATTAATGTTGTTGACGCTACTAATGAGGCTTTTTTAGTATGTCGTTGATGCTTTCGAGCGCTGGTGTGCTATGAGACCTGTGTTTGAGCCATCATGGTGGTTAGTGTCAATGACTCCATCCAATCAGATATTGTTGGTCTGCGTTCCACTTATAAGATTTGAGAGTACTTGCGCGAGTGATTCCAATACAACAATGATGCTCAGTTCTTTTTGCTTCGGTGTGAGTTGGAGACGTTTCGCCAGGAGGATTCCTCCGTCGATGACTTCTTCCAAGCCTTGCCCAATCTTTGATGTCAGCTGGATGAGCTAGAATCTTCTCTTTACCAGGAGTGTTATAAAGTACAGAAGGTGGATCGTGATTGCTTTCACCTTGATGACTTCGTCTGTCGTCTTCGTCTAGCATTTGAGCCTGTCATGACTCAATTGATGAGCCTTTCACCTTGATTGACTATCACTGAGGCTCTTTTGACACTTCCTATTGAGGAGCTTCATCGCGGGTTAGCAACATAGTCTGTTTTGGTTGTGATTGCTATTTGTTTTTCTTTAACTACACCGATGGCTTCTGCTTCGACTACAGTCCCTCCTTAGATGTTTGTTTTCTCTTTTCGCACAAATTGGGCTTTAGTGTAATTATTGCAGAAACTTCATGTACGACTACTAAAGTTGTGCGATGCAAAAAAAGTGAAACAATGTGCGTGGGGGTAGACGATCCAAGGGGGCAGGAAGGCACTTCCTTGATGGGAGGATAAATCAGCACGTCATGTTTTTAGCGAGGTGAGTTCGTTTAGTAGCTCTATCTAGCTCTACTTTAATAGCTCTCTTACAACTCAGCAAGTTCTGCCAATCTAACTCAGATGTCTTCTCTAGGTACCTCTTGAGTTCTACATTTTGTTGTCTATTTTCACATAACACCAGAATTTACGTCTCTTATTTCAGTAGAACCTCATATTTTTTCTACCTCAGTGCAGACAGTTGACGATACTTTTTTGTCTGTCAGCTGTTAAAGCACTATTTTATCCACTATCTTTTCTATTTCAGTTGTTTCTCATGTTCTCCAGCTTATCATGCAACTTCTCTTGGTGGATCAACTCATCAATATCAGTTGTAGAGCTGGTTTTGACTCTCACACCTATTTTGTTCAGGATCGATAGACAAGGACGGTATTTGGGACAGGATGATGCCATAGGGATCATTAGGGTGTGGCCGGCACTTGTGTGAGCCTTGCCTTTCTTCATTAGTTCATTAGGGTGTTCTTAGAGTGTTACAGTTGATACGACTATATTTTATCAGGGTTGTAAGCTGGACAAATAGCTATAACTTTTTTATCATTCTAGTGAGTCATTATCTTCTCGTTCTTTTGATTTAGTTCGTTTAGATGTGTGGGGATCTACACTTATTATTTCTAAAGGTTGGCATAAACTTTATGTGATTTTAATTGATGATTATTTTTGTTTCACATGTTTTTTCCTATGTCTAATCGTGATCAGTTTCTTGCGATCTATCGTAACTTTGCAATGATAGTTCATACTCAGTTTTGAGTCTTCTATTCATACTTTTCACTGTAATTTTGCTAGCGAATACCTTTCTAGTGATTTTAGATAATTTCTTTCTAAGTAAGGCACTTTTTGCCAATCTTCTTATCCTGGTGTCCATAGTCAGAATGGGTTTGTTAAGCGTAAACATCGTTATCTGATTGAGCTTGCCCGCACTCTTCTTTTTCCCTCTCATGTTCCACTATATTTCTAAGCTGAGGATGTTTCTATGGTTGCATATCTCATCAATATGCAACCTTCCACTGCTCTTAGTGGTGTCGGTACTATAGAGCGTCTTTACTCTCGAACCCCCAATATACAAAACTCAAAGCCCCCAGTATGAAAACAAAAAATATTTTGAGACAAACTGAATTACAACATGTAGCACCTACAACACTACTTACACAAACAGAGGTGGAGCACGTGATGCATGGGGGTGCAGTTGCACCCCAAAAATTTTTGTGCAAAAAACCGATATACACCCCCTTAATATACAAAATATATACTATATATACTAACATATTTTTAGCAGCCCATTTGGCCCAATAGGCAACAAGTCAAGTCTATTAGCCTAAGTGCCCACACCATCGTCACTTCTTCAATCGATCGGCCACCCCACCAGAGATTCTCCAATTGGCCAAATCTTCAGGCTTTTGCCCTAGTGCAGCAGCCGAGCTCAAGCTCAGGCACGCGGGCTCTGCTCACGTGTAGCTCATGGCCATCGCTACCAGCGACCACCAGACACCAGAGAGGAAAAGGTAAACCAAAGGAGTTATCGAGCTAAGTCTTGATCCCGTGCTTCCTAATTCGTAGATATATTGTTCTGATTTTTCTCATCCGTATTACTCCAGTTTAACCGTGAAACAGCGGCAGATCCATGGCGACGTTGGTGTCGAAGCTGATGCGGCTACAGTCTAAGGTGCACGAGGCGACGAGGTTGGCAGCTAAGCAGGGCGCGCATACCACAAGACGCTTATTGAGAGGAACAAGCAGTACGTCATCGACCCGCCTACCATCGAGAATGTTAGGAGCTCTCCAAGCAGCTCTTCTACATTCGCCTCACTAGGTCCCCTATGCTCTCAACTTATTGTACCTTGTTTTTTACCGTCCAGTTTTTCTATGCACTTATCCTTGATGTCGATTAGCTTCTTGAATATTGAATGCTGGTAGATCATTTTTTGATATTCATTTGTCAACTAGCTCTGATGGGATGGTTTTCATGGTTAGTCTGGGACACCAGAAAGTAAATTACTTCTTTTTTTGCAGTAGTTATGATCAATCTTAACAAGCTAAGAAATAGTATTGATGAATAATACTTGAATGATTGCTTAGTTATCTATATTGAATTTTCATACTATGTCATTTAAACTTGTCTTAGAATAGACGTATCTTAAATTTGCATCCTCATTATTTAAATCCTGGTACCGTCACTGTACACAGACACAAATGGACAATTGTTTATACAGGCTAGGACTGGCTACCACAAAAATGACTAGGTATTTTACTTTTTTGGTCCTAACCTATACATCGTTTTCAACATTTAAACCATTTTCCCATGATATGTTCCCAAACAAAAATAGTCTAGATTGAAAAAGGGACGACATAACCTAGCTTGGTTTGATTATTGTATGTTAAAATCAAAAGCACAAATAGATCAGACTAGATAAAACTATTATAGGATCGATCCCACCTAAGGGCTGCCACAATCCCACGAAGTATAAAAGTATTTTTCCGGTCAGTTCCGGGCCAACATGGCCGCATGCACGGTCCAAAATACCCCTGCCGGGCGAACAATTAAGAAGTGACGCAGAGCGCACTTCGCCCCGCGGCCTTTGGTGTTTTTGTTTTAAATTTATAGTTATAGTTTTTTGAATTTTAGTTAAAACTAAACTGTAGTGGCTATTACTTTTTTTTAAAAAAAATAAAAAACCTTATTATCACAGACAATCTAAAAGAATAAAACAAAAAAAATCCAAAAAAGTAAATATAGACCGAAATTAGAAGCCAATATATTTTTAGTGACTTTTGATTTAAATAAATTGATAGCTAAAAAAATTAAAAACTGAAATTATTTAGAAAGGACCCAAGTGGACCCTTTGAAGGGTTGAGCGCCTGACCGCGAGTAGGCGCTGATAAGCTGGTAGCCTGGCAGCATCGCGGCCTCGCGGGCCGATACCAACATTAGAGCAACTCCAGCAGAGCCCCTACTTGAGCCCCTAAACTCAGATTTGAGAGCCAGAGCAAAAAACTGAGCTCCAGCAGGGTCCCTACTTGAGCCCTCAAAAATAGGGACCTCTCAAATAAGGCCTCCAAACCTCTATTCCTAGGGGCCCTGCTTCAGCTCTTATTTTTCAGTTTTGCTCGTTTTTTCCCGCACGAGTGAAACGTCCCCGCGCGCCCCAATCCCCCGCTCGCCTCCATTCCCCCGCCGCCTCCAATCCCCCGCGCTCGGCTCCATTCCCCCGCCGCCTCCTCCTCCTCCCCGCGCCGCCGCCTCCTCCTCCCCTCTTCCCCTCCCCGAGCCGCCGCCTCCTCCTCCCCTCTTCCCCTCCCCGCGTCGCCGCCCCGCCTCCTCCCCTCCCTCCACCCCGCGCCGCCGCCTCCTCCCCTCCTCCCCACCCTGCGCCGCCGCCTCCTCCCCTCCTCCCTACCCCGCGCCGCCGCCTCCCCCTCTTCCCCTCCCCGCGCCTCCTCCTCCTCCTCCTCCTCCTCCCGCGCCACCGCCTCCTCCTCCCTCTTCCCCTCCCGCGCCGCCGCCCGCCTCCTCCTCCTCCCACCCACCCCGCGCCGCCTCCTCCCCTCCTCCCCACCCCACGCCGCTGCCTCCTCCTCCTCCCCACCCCGCGCTATACCTCAAATATCTGACCTGACCTGACCTGAGCAAGGCTACTATTCGAGGGTGGTAAGCGCCGGCAGACGGCTCTGCGCTCGAGTCCGCCGGTGGCGAACTTCGACGCGCCACGGGAAGTTCGCGCGATGAAGCACCCCCGCCGCTCAAGGCGACGGCGCTGAGCTCGCTGACGAGGGTGTGCGACGTCCTCGGCGCTGTCCAAGAGCTTGGGGCACTCGTCCAGGTGCCTCTACACGCTGCTGCTCTTCTACCTCTATGGCACTGTCCGGGATGTCGATTTGCATCTTGCCAAGTGCATGTCCGGCAAGGGAGACAAGAATGTCACTGTGCACACCGCGAAATTCCTCGTCAATGGCGATGGATTGGCTGTCAGGAGCGGTCAAGTAGCTGAGCCGCGCTCTCGGTGTCCTCGAGTTTGTCCGGGAGGCGGCAAATGCTTGGCAGATGGTACCACCGCAATGACAATGGCAAGAATGTCATTGTCAAGAAAAAACAATGGCCAGGATTCAAAGGGAGCGTTGAGGCTGCAAGGTCATCTCTGGGGCTTTGGTGTTGAAGAGAAGGCAGTGACATACAGAGGGGATCTGTTCCATGTGCATCAGATCCAACTGCGCTGAATTTGCATTTACAGAAGTCAATGATATTCAAATACGGTAGTTCAAAACTTCAAATGCATGAAAGGCTCAAGATCTTAATTTCTAAATGCAGTGTCCTCTTCTGTGCAAAGAGTTCATTGTTGATGCTTGGCAACTTCACTATGCACGGTCCAAGGGAGCGAACAATCGTTCTTCCGATTCTTTCTTGTCTTACGATCTTGATATCAAGTATATGCTGAAAATATGTAAAATACTCCGAATGGCTGCTTTAGTTGAGGTTAGCGGGGTTATTTGTTGCGACATGTTTTACATGTTGAAGCCTTTCAACTCTCCTCTTTTTGCTCTGGAATCATTCTATTTAGTGCTGCAACTTGCAAGTCATTATCTTCTGGAATCTGCTTTAGTTGAGGTTAGCGGGGTTATTTGTTGAAAGCTTGTTGATTCATATTGAACTGGTGGCTTACACATTTCATTTGTCACCGTGCTGTGAATTTGTTTAATTAAAATTCGGAACAAATTTGAATATTCGTATTTGAATTTATAAATTTACATATCGTCCCTCATTGTGAAATCATAAATATTTTATTGTGTATTGTGCTTTTGTCCCATACATATGCATATAGTGTGTGAGAAAATAGAGAGAATTGAGAAGTAGGGGCTCTGTTTTGAGGGCTCCTGCTGGAGTGCAGCTCAGAAAACAGGGCACTCAAAAATAGGGGAAGCTCTCAAATGAAAAGTAGGAGCCCTGTTTTGAGAGCTACTGCTGGAGTTGCTCTCACCGTAGTCAATCCACTCCCATGCTACAAAGTAGAAACGCCTTCCACGTCATCAGTATCAACACTCGCGCTTGCTGTTTCAGGACAGACGATTGCAAAGACGGGGATCCGGCCTCTGGAAGAAAAGGTCTCTTTCCAACCACAGTTCGCCTGAAAGCGAATATATAACTTGGTAAGCAATGCTCCTATGCTCGAGACTGAATACGCGCGACGCAGTTTTGCCCCGTCAGCTACTACGAACTGTTAAATATACGTGCAAGATTCACAGCTAATTGTTTATGCCCAAGCCGTCATGCAAAATTCCTGACGAACGCAGTCACGTCAGTATTTCATACCACGTGGCACGACGTAACAAGCGTTCCGGGGATAAATCAGAACGCCCGTTCTGCGCTGATTTATTCTATGCTTCACAGTGCCAGCTTTGCGATTGATACAATCGGGACGTCGCGTCTCTATTTTGTACGTACGCCTCTTCTGGACCGGCCTGCGGCCGCAAACAGACTGAAGATCCAGACCTGAATTTCTTTTCCTTTTTTTCACTCGCAAGCAATCCAGAGTTCGACACTGCCAAACTAGCAAATAAGCCGGTTTAAATCTTAGGACGTTATAAATTTATATGTTGGTACTTCTTATACTAAACTAGTAAGATGGGACTAATCCACACTCTCGTATGCACATACATATGGATCATTATAGGGCCTAATTTCATATGGGCCAAGGTGTCACATACACCCCCTCAAAGAACCTAACGTCTGCGTCGGTCCAACATACCTACACTGGGCAAAGCACCGTCCATACGTCCAGTGCTGGTACATATACCATACCATATGTCCACGTCGGGCCCACACGCGCCATACGTCATACACTCACGCCCACGACCTGTACGTGCCCGTGTAACCGCGAGGGTCGGCTCTAATACTATTTGTAATGTCCTAAGGTCCAAACCAGTTTAGACCTAATCCCATTATGAATAAGTCATGCACACGTAACAATCTGCTTGCGTTTTCGTCCTCGCTTCGTGCAAAACGGTTAACCGGAGGTTATTACTAATGGTGTCTATAAGTTTATATGTTGGTATTTCTCATGCTAAACTAGCAAGGTGGGACTAATCCACACTGTCATGTGCATATACACATGGACCATTATGAGTCTAATTTCACATAGACCGAGATGTCACAGAGAAATTCAGGATTAGAACATGTCTGATACCATGATAGAGGATAGAAATCCTTCCATGCTTTGTTTATTCATGTCGCATGTATATATAGCAGTGTATAGACGCTATTAGTGTTGGCTAATGAAAGAAGGATAAGACCTTTCCAAATATAACAAAGCTAAGAATGGAAAGTAATATTCATTCAGTGATCTTGTCTGGCTGAGAATGCGCCTCGCCTTGCCTTGCAGGGAGATCGTCTTGAGATGCGCTGTTGGTGTATGGGGGATGTATACCATTCGAGTGCATGGTACTATACACAAATACGGCACCGTGTATGTTAACACTCCACAATGCCAGCTTTGCGATTGATACAATCGGGACGTCGCGTCTCTATTTTGTATGTACGCCTCTTCTGAACCGGCTTGCGGCCGCAAACAGACTGAAGATCCAAACCTGAATTTCTTGTTCTTTTTTCCACTCGCAAGCAATCCAAAGTTCCTCACAGCCAATGGCAAGTCGCTATTCCGAAGTTGTACTATCGAGAAACACAAGGCCGAGAGGTTAACCGCATTTACATTACAGAACAAACAGCGCATCCTTTGGATTTTTACCGCGGCGAGGGATTCGAAGACAGTGACATAGTTTATTCTACAGGCTAGGACCAGTTCATTGCCGAGACAATCTCGCCATGGCCTTAGGGGCGCATGTCCATATATAGACACGTCCATGGCACCTTCAGATGTGTGCCCGCATAAGCACTGAAGAAGCAGAGAGGCCGGGAGGCGGAGTGCGAGAAACGCGGAGGGGTTTCCAATGGCAGGCCGCGGCGGGGCGCCATTCGCGCTCGTTGCCCTGTTCGTGTTCGAGCTCGCGCTGCAAGGCGCCGCGGAGTCCCTCGTGCCGGCCATGTTCGTGTTCGGGGACTCGACGGTGGACGTCGG
Organism: Melocanna baccifera; assembly: GCA_036346265.1. Lineage (NCBI taxonomy): Eukaryota > Viridiplantae > Streptophyta > Magnoliopsida > Poales > Poaceae > Melocanna > Melocanna baccifera. The sequence goes on from CM070685.1 coordinate 7,682,188, forward strand.
CAACAACAACCACCTGCAGGGTTGCAACCCCGCTTGCAGAGCGGACCACCGGCCCTACGGCGTCGACTACCCGAACCAGTCGCCGACCGGCCGGTTCAGCAATGGATACAACTTGGCGGACCAGATAGGTAAGTATGTGGCAAGCACTTCTGTCTCGAAATACTTACACTACAATTCTACAGAGGTTACTAGTTTTTGTTATTTGTTAGAGGAGTTCAATGCACTGATTAAACTCATGAAAAATCTATGTTATCACCTGAATGACAGCGTTAGGACACTCTTACTACAACACATCTATACAAATTAAAACAACCGGTAAGATTTAAGACACCTTATTCATTCTGAAAGAAAAAAGTTCCATAATAATCTTAAAAAAATTCTTGAAATTCTCACGTTAATAGAAAGCGTCTCCATCGCTTTTTTAATAGAGTCAGATTATAACGGTGCAGATTAATTATAAATATATTAGAGTTGTATAATAAATATAATTATATTTTAATTATAGACAGTAGAGTTGTATATCAAATACAATTATATCATAATATTTAACCATATAATTACCGGTAAATCTGCTAATTAAACTTCAATTGAAGAGAGCTTACTCGAATTACCTTTTTCTCTTTCTTGGAACGAAAGAGGGCCCTTAAGGGTATGATTAGAGAGTAGACAACACGCGAACAGTAGCTCTCACACGCCAGCTTTTCTTTTTCTCTTTCTTCGAAAGAGAGACAAGTCGGTTACCTCATTGGCTCACGCACACTGCTGGAAAATGGAAATAAGCACCCAAAATTCGCCTCCCCATTTGCCCCCGCCGCCGCCGCCGCCGCCAGATCCAATCCAACCCGGCACATTGCATGGTTAACTGATCCATCACATTTCCCATGCTCCGCTTGCCGCCAGTGATTACTCCTACTTCTGAGCAACTTACATGAAATCATTTCACAGAACATAACATTGTGAACCCATTGATGCGAGGTTCGGAGAGGAAATTCTAATGTTTGGTGGTTTATTCATTAATCAAGTAAGAGTGCAAGACAATGTGAATGACCACTTTTGCTGCCATATGTATGTTTCGGCGAGCAGCTCAACATCTTGGCTTCACCGAGAGCCCACGAGCCTTCCTCTCCCTGCGGCCTGAGTGTATCATTCCACAGATGAAGAAGAGAGGCATCAACTTTGCATCAGGAGGGTCAGGACTGCTGGATAAAACTGGAGCATCGACGAGAACGTGTGGGCACGTGTTCAACATGAGTGCCCAAGTCCAGAGCTTCTCGTCGATTGTGCGGAAGATGGGGAACGGAACGGCCGATCTCATCTCCAATTCTCTCATCTTCATCAGCACCGGAAGCAACGACCTGTTCGAGTACGCCGATAACCCGCCCCCTAACCGCAACGACACAGAATTCCTGCAAAGCCTCACCGCCTCTTACGCGAGCTATCTGAAGGTCCGACTTCTTATCCGACGCTCTGTAATTCCTGTAGGCACGAGCCCGTGTCAGAATTCTTTGTGCTGCGTACGTATATGAACCCCCCTGAAAAATGGGTTGCAGGAGTTGTATGGAGCCGGGGCGAGAAAGTTCAGCGTCGTGAGCCCGTCGCTGGTGGGGTGCTGCCCGTCGCAGAGGGCGGTAGCGCACAACGACGTCGACCGGTTCGGCTGCTTCGGCTCCGCGAACAACCTGTCCAGGCAGCTGTACCCAATGGTAGAATCGATGCTGCGCGACCTCAACGTCGGGCTGCCCGGCATGAACTACTCCCTCGGGGACTCGATCAGGATGGTCGAAAACGTCTTCAACGGCACCGTCCCGCCTAGCATGAGGAGTTACGCAGCGCCCTCCCATATCAACGAACAAACAAGAAGATTACTCTTGTCATGCAGTAACGTATCAGAATTCTGATGCTAACTCTTCATTTTTTGGCAGACTTGACGGTGCTGGGCACGGCGTGCTGCGGCCCATCAGGACCGTTCGGGGCGGACGCGTGCAACAGCACGGCGCCGCTGTGCCATAACCGCACCAACTATCTCTTCTGGGACGCTTACCACCCTACTGACGCCGCGTCGGGGTTAGCCGCGGAAGGGCTTTTCATCGACCCCGGGGTTTACGTCCACCCGATCAACGTGCAGCAGCTCGCGACGCTGCGGAAGTAACAAAAAAACAAAGAGCTCTCCGGCAGCCGGGCTATGTATTACGCCTACTTACATGCCTCGGCCATATTCTAGGCTTTGTTCAGAACGGCTTTTTCGATGGTTTGTGGCTCAAATAGATATAGCAGCGGTTGTTAGTTTTTAGATAAGGTATTTAATAAATAAAGGAATAAGGAAAAAAACTATTATATCTCTATAGATAATACAAAGAAAAAAGAAAAAAATAGCCATGTTAAAAAGCCAAAACATTTAAAATGGTTTTCGATTTTTAGAAATCAGAAGTCAAAAACTGTTTTAAACAAAGCCTTAGTACTGCATACTTATAATAAGTGGTGGTGTGGGATTACTGGTGTGGCAAATTGGAGATGGTTGTGCAAGTCGACAAGTTTCGGATGTCGGTGTGTTTGTTATCCAAGATTCATATATGTCTTGATTTCTATCGTTTGTCATGTTTGTACCAACAAGACTTGCGGACTATATACACTGTTCCAACTAATATGATTGCATCTTGTATTCTTGTTGTCTCTATCAGTGTGGTAGCTCTGATACCACTTGTGGTGACATAAAACATAATAGCTCTCATACCATTTAGGATAACATAATAGGTATGCTAACATATATGCTACCAATGAGTTCAAATGGAGCAGAGAAAACAAAATCGTTAAACAATAGAACCAAATGGGCAAACTAAATCCTTACAAGTATTTCACCAAAACACCTTGTGTGCATAGACCAACAAGCAAGTATTGCTTAACAATTTCACACATGACAAGTGAACAACTTCCGCTAACAACATACTTATTAGGACCAGCTAGCCACAATATTAATACCCCCAAGATTACCAACATATCAAAGAACTCTATGTATGTTCATCAACAATACATCAACATACACCATCTTCTCAATATGACACAAATAGCAAGCATAGTGACCAAATCACGAGTAAGTAGAGAAATATAGTACCAAAGAAAGGTTGACACCATGATTTACGTGAAAAACCCTTTGCGAAAAAACCATGGAAGGCGGCACGAGCAATCATCCATTATGGAGAAGAAACATACATGATGGGAGCTAACAAATAGAAGAGAGACTCCAAATCCCCTCACAAACTACACTCCAAATCACTCGAAAAGTGTATATCTAGTGGAGAATCAACTCTCCCCACACTCTCAAACTCTCCCTAACCCTAGCTCTCAAGGTGAAGAACAAGTCACCCCAAATGGGGAGAAACTCCCACAGAATTCGGGTTGGCTTTGGCCTTAAAAGGCATATTTGCAGAAAAGCCTCTAAGGTTGAGAAATATTACAAACAACTCTAATTTTAACCTACAACATGCCTAAGTAATGTTTTGCATAATAAATGAGCCAAAATGGCTTCCAAAAAGGTGAAATTAGAAGCTACACATTATCACAATTCTCCACCTCAGTGACAATTTAACCATAGAACAAACACATCAATATTTTTGATGTCAAGAGTCCAACCTTCAAATGTTTTATCTCCAAATGAATAAATCAACATGTAACAAATTACCTCCATCCCATGCTTCACACAAAGCCAAATCGAGCAAGCACAATAAAACCAAGTCCAAATGCACAACTCACCAAATCAGACAAACAAACCTAGGTCTTCAATAAGTCATACTCTCATAGAACAACAATGTCTGAACTTGTGCAACTAACCAAATCAAATGCTCGATGAACAAATGCACCTGCCAAGAGATCACCTGAGGTACTAAAAGAATAGTGAAGAATGCATCTCATAGTCTTCCAATATACTCCGCTTGAAACATATAACTCGGCAAACAACACCCACTGAATGAGCAACTTGTGCAAGTGAACATCAAAATGTACAATAACTGTCAACTGTAAAAGCATATGAAAACTATGACAAGTCAAACTGCTCCTCTGTAACCAATTGTTCGGATGAAGCGAACTCTCAAATGTGTTGCCAATGGAGCACAAATAAACTCTGCACTAAACCACATATCATGAGCTAAGACAACCACAATGTACTGCACTTACAATACCAAATATTGACCCCAACTCAAGCATAACAATTGTCCATGTAGAAGCAAACTCCATGCTACACCCAAATCCTTCATCTTGAACTCTAATTGGAGCACAATCTTCCTTTTTCAAATTCAATCAAACTCAAAATGATTCTAAATAGTTGCAATCAAGATATCATCAACACAAAGCAATAGGATCATAACAACCATCTGAAGAAACCTTAAGATAAATACAAATGTCATATGGGCTCTTCCTAAAAAAAAGGAACCAAATCTAGTGTACCACTGCCACGGAGACTACATCTGGCCACACAAGAGTATCCAACAGACAGACCTTGCCTACAACAACCAACAATACTAGCCACAAACCAAAGCCTCCAACTGCTCCAACTCAATGCCATCTACTGCAAACAAGCTAACAACTACAAACAAGACTCTGAACTAAAAGAGCTTCATACAAATAGAGAGAACACATTATGGTATCCAAATCCCTCCAACAAACTGAAGTCACAAAGAGAACCTCGTAATGGAGATAATACCTGAAGGTATACTGTAGCACCTCACATACCAATATGAGATACTACTATGGGACGTCATCGCTAAAGTAAAGAATAGATAATAATAAAAGCAATAATAGAAATTGCATGGGAATTTAAAACTTAAAATTACTTTAATCGAGAACCAGCGTAAGCTGAGATAAAGGTTTAAAACATGGGACTGGTCCACTTTTAACAAAATAAAGAACAAATAAAATAACAATACTGTGGTAAACCACGATGCTGAAAACTCGAGTGCTCCCACCTATGCATGATGCTATCACTCCACTAGCCTTTTACTTAAGAATGGAGAGATAGCAAATGTGAGATTCGAAAATCTTAGCAAGTGCCCAACAACAGTTGCAATACAGTGAGAAAAAAATAAGTAATGCAAGCAAGTAATTGACACATTAATTGTAATGAATTTAGGTCACCAAAAACATTGATACAGATCGGGGATAGAGATAGCGAAAATATGAAATTTAAGGCAATTGTTATTTAGTAAGTTATGGCAATGGCACTAGCGATTACTTCTCACATACTCGGTTATACGAGAATAGTCAGGCACATCACTGTCCTCGACTGTATAACCACTGATGGGGTATAATATCCTGAGTAACGAAAGCGTACGACCCCCCGTACGTTATTAGGTGGGTGGCAATCTTTCCTATATGTGGGTAACCTCGAGCCAGGAAATCATTATATTATCAACAGGTCATATGGTTAAGAGATTAAAATAATTAAGGGTAAGCTAAAATAACGTTATGATAGATGAAAGGGTTTGCTAAGGTGGAGAACGGAAAAGCACAATTCTCGACATAAGGCGATGTGGGATAATGATATGATGATAGAGGTAATTGTTATATTGTAGGCAGATTATCTGGTATGAATTTAAGAGGACTAAGGAAAGGCTAAGACAAGGTTATGATAAGTAGAAGGATTTGCTAAGATTAGGGATGGAGAAGCATAATTCTCGATATGAGGGTGATGAGAAATGATAACATGGCAATAACGATCTAAAAATTATTCTAAAAGATATATTATAATATAGCTCATACAATGGTTGACAACTAACTAAATTTTATTATGTGAGAAGTAATTATTAGTCAACTCAACAATTTCTAATATATATATATATATATATATATATATATATATATATATATATATATATATATATATATATATATATATATATATATATATCATCATGACTCACATAAGAAATCATATCAGCAATACGTCATGATATTAGAAACATAAACATAGAAGCTTGGTATTAAAAGATGGCTAGTGGTTTAAACCTAAGTCTACAATATGATCATCCGCTACCTCTATTAACGATTTAAGCATGAATTTTAAAACACTAATTAAAGACATGAATTCTAGAACATTATTAACTGAATATTCTAATAAACCTAAAAGAATATGAAACAAGATAATTTAGAACATCATGTTATAAAATAGTGTTAGAAGTCTAGAACCAGACAAGTATTAGTAATATGATAATAGCCAGGCAAGATTTAGTGATATGATAATATCTAGGTGAGATTTAGTGATGTGATAATAACTAGGTGAGATTTAGTGATATGATAATAGCCATGTGAAATTTAGTGTTATGATAATAGTTAGGTGAGATTTAGTGATATGATAATAACCAGGTGAGATTTAATGATATAATAATAGCTAAATGGGATTTAATGTTATTATAATAACTAGGCAAGCATGAGTGATATGATAATTGTACCCAATGACAAAGGTGACAAGTAATCTGGAAACATGTAGTACATAAAACGGAAAAGGTTACAGCTGTGAGGTACATGTCTTGAGCATGTTCGACGGACATGATGCACGAGGGATCCGAGGTGTGCAACTGCCCAAACGTTTCTTCAAAGGCCACGTGCAAACCTGCAAGGAGAGGATGGAGATAAATCAAGTCAAGGTTAAGATAAAACTTTGGAAGAATGGAAAGGGATCATTTAGCCAGAAGGAAACGCGTTCGCTGGAATTCACCGTGCAAATCGTCGTTCGGTTGTGCAACTCGCTGTTCGGTCATGCGAACCACGACCCGCTGCTCAATTTCTCCAAAACGTCGTGCGAACATCATTCAACCGTGCGAATCGTCATTTGGTTGTGTGAACCACAAAATACTGCACGACCCAAGGAAACTCTGCGCAAAACACTATTCGACCGCACTCCCCCGCCAACCGAACGACAAGGCCATGGAGGTTGGACACTAGCCACTTCGGCCGTCGCCACTACCACCGGTCGCTGCTTGCGCCGCGTCTCCACGTCCCCACACCCCCGCTGCCGCGTGCGCCCATGCATGCGCCTGCTCACATGCCGGCGCCGCCTGCCGCCGCCGTAATCGGTTAACTCTAAGATTTATGAGGAAAACCCTTGCAGGAAAAACTATGGGAGGCGACACGAGCAATCATCCACTATGAAAAAGAAGCATATATGGTAGGAGCCAACAAATAGAGGAGATGTTTCAAATACCCTCATAAACTACACTCTAAATCATTCCAAAAGTGTAGATCTGATAGGGAATCAACTCTCCTCACTCTCAAGCTCTTCCTAACCTAGCTCTTAAGGTGAAGAATAAGTCACTCCAACTGGGGAGAAACTCCCACAGAATTTAGGTTGGCTTTAGTCTTAAAATGGCAAATTTAAGAAGTCCTTAAGGTAGAGAAATATTATAAGCAACTCTAATTTTAGCCTACAATATGCCTTAGTAATGTTTTGCATGATAAATGAGTCAAAATGACTTCCAAAAAGAAGAAATTAGGAGCCGCATATTATCACAATTAGCAATGAACAATATAAGCTTTCTCAAATATTCCCTGGAATTACATTCTTACCGTACAATACTCTACAGTTAGAAAAGGAGTGGGTTTAATAGTTAGTACACACGCAGTAAAACATTTGGTTGGGTTCTTTTGTGCTTATGTCTTTTAAATTCTAGTTGTTCATGTGTGAGAGTATAAAGAGAGACAATTGCATATGATTTTTATTAGTATATCTGAAGTCGGTATAATATCTATTACAATCGATTTGTAGATTTCGCTTTGAAAAGATGTAACGTTTGAAAACTAATTATTGTAACAAAAGCTGTAAGCATGAAACCCAAAAGAACCTAGCCTGGCTTTGGGGCTAATTTTTGGGAGTATGCATGCATCCAGTAGAACAAGTAGAACTAAAGGTTGGTCTCTTTTCGCATTTTCTACAGTAACTAGCTTTCAAACAAAGTGTCTTTTTAAAACTAGGTCTACAAGTTAATTATAATATATACTATAGTAATTTTATTTATATTGACCAAAATCACACACGAGTTTCTCAATTTTTATATGTTCTCTTATAAATAACCAAAAGTTATAGCACAACATTAGTCATAAACTAACCCAAAATAACAGTCCGTAATCGGCATCCTTAGGGGACTAGGGTTTAACCCGTAACGCACCGCGACAATCTCAAGCTTCCGCACGCCTCCATGACGACAACAAACGCCGCGGCGGAGGCGGAGGCGAGGAGCATACTTGAACGCGCCGCGGCGGCCTCCTTCCCGCCACTCCACGCCATCCACCACCTCCTCTCCGTCGGGGTTCGGCTCCTCCCTCCCCAGTCCTACCCGCGATCTGTTTCCCCCCAAATCGGTTTCATCTATGCACGAACTCTTTGGAACTTTAGAGTTTAGATTTGTGCTGAGACAAGCCGCGAATCCGTGCGGTGGCCTCCTGATGCTCTCGGCCTCTCACATCATGCTGAAAATTCCAGAATGTGTGAGAAAACTGAGATAGCAAACTTAGAATGAACTATCATTCATATGCTTGATGTTACTAGTGTTCTCCTGCGTGTGTCTTTGGCATTATATTAGTTGGAAACAATTACTTCCCTGTCCTTAGTGAGCATTACCTACTGATGGGCTCCAATGTTTCAGCAACTATGCTTTCGTAGGAAGCTTTAGGTTACTTGTAGGATTGTAGGGTGGGTGAGGACTGGATTCAGAAATTTGTGTCTTCTCTTAGATTTAAATCTAGGGGCTCTTCTCGATTCATTAGCACATTGGTTTCTGGATTGCATATGTAGTGAAGAAGGAATGGGGGTTTTGTCAGTGATGTGGCCTCTTTTGATATTACTTGTGATTTTTTTCTTTCCAACAACAATTGGAAACGGTAAGAGAAAGCTCTGGTTATTTGTTTAGGAGAAGTGAAGTAGTGAGAAACACTTTGTTGCTTGACGCCTAGGAAGCATGCTTTGGGAGGTTGATTGTCCACATAATTTAGTTGTCTTGTGTTTTTTTTCAAATTCAAAATGTATTTTTCACCCAATGTGTTTCTGCTTAATGTCTTATATTCATAAGTGGAGAAAAATGGTCAACATAACTTATGTTTGTTATTGCAGGTTTGTGTGCGATGCATTCTTCGCCTGTCTGGAGCCTTTAGCTATGCCTGCTCATGCACATCTCTTGCGGCATCAGTTTTGCATTCATTTCTAGAAGAGCGTGATGATTCCATAAAAAGTGGATCTTGTTCATGTTTGTCGACAGATGAGGCATACTGTTCTATTTGCTTTGGAGTATTGCTGCCCTCCTGCCATCAAGATGAAGCCAGAGAACCATCCCATGGCGTTTCTCCTATTGATAACATCACTTTGATGGTATCTCAAGTTGTAGAAAGGGAGAATTACCAAGTTGATGAGTTTTCTCTAAACATTTCTCTGCCACCAGTTATAGCGGCTAATGAGCGTGCCATTAGGTATACATTTCTACTTAAGAATCGTTATCTCAGTTTTTCTGCACCATCGTCGATTGATAGTTCATGAAGACAGCACTACATTAATCATATAAAAAAAAGAAATGTGTCCATAATGTGTTGACTTTTGCCTTAATAGGCTGTATATGAAACAAAAATATGGCAGTGAGAGTTGGTTCAAGGAAAAGATATTTTCTCAAGAAACCATGCCAGTGAAGGAGGCCTTGAGGCTATTGATAGTACCATCACTCGAGAAAAAAATGGTGAAGTGCTTTTGTGACTGTATATTATTTTCTGGAGTGCTGACAACAATATCTCCTAAAGCCAGCAATTGCTTGTCTAATTATCTCAACGTGGTGGACTAATTTTGTGCAGAATGTTAAACACGGTAGCAATTCATTTCAAATTCGCTTAACATATACTCATGACGATGCTTCACAAAAGCTTCAATGTTTATTGCCAAATGACCGTGGTCGTAAACGAAAAACAGGTATCAACTATGCACCTCACTGAAAAAATAGATCGAGTTGCTTATGAACGTTTTCCTTAACATGCTAGTTCATTCATGCTTTTGGATGCATCAGATTTGTCATCTGTATGATGATTTGCCTGGTGTGTTAACAGAGTCAAGAGATGGAACTGATACTTTTGGCGAGCCTCGCAAAAGGAATTCAACAGTCGATGATAAGCAGATAGAATCAGATTCAAACATCCAGAAGACTCTTGATGGCATTCAAGATCAACAGTTCTCTAGTTTATTCCAAATGCCACCTGAAAAGGTGCCCAATCTTCTATTATCATGTTGATTTGTTAAAGGAGTTCTCCATATTTTACTAATTTTTAGACCAACTCATTTGATTCATCCTTCAGGTGTTAAAACCTTGCCATCTTCTGATATCTTGCCTAAGATCGCCCATATATATTGGTGGAAGATACTTAAAGGTATGCATGTTCAATTAACCTTGGTTTTAGCTTGCGTAATTCATTAACATTAACAGAAGGTCAATAATTCATTAACATTAACAGAAGGTCAATAATTCATTAACATTAACAGAAGGTCAATAATAGTATATGATACACCTTTTTGTTATTCCTAATCCTCTAACTGCATACTTATGAAATGTTTTTTTAGCTGCTGCTTTCTTGAAGGATGACTTGGCTGATAATTATGTAGTTCTGTATAAATCACGGGCCAAACTTGTTGATGGTAGTACAAATGCCCAACTGTTAGCTATTATGAAAAATACAACAATATTTTTGTTGCATGTAAAAATAAATTTTATTTCAGAAAATAATTAAAAGAATGTGCCGTTTGCAGCTCCATATCAATTATGCAATATGCCACTTGGTATGTGTTTCCGTTTACTTAATACACATAAACAAATTACAGGTGTGTTTGCGTGTTTGCACTTGCATCAAATTCGATGCTGTGATATTCAAATATGTTCTGTTTCCCTCATGATACTATTCCTCATTGTCAGCTTTCAAGGAATGTCAGTCAGTCATGTTGGATAATTGATGATGAACGAATGGGGGAAGCATCAGTTGAGGTAAAACACATTCCCCTCTCCATCTCTCCCTCCCTCTCTCAACCAAAGGAAAGGCAGTGTATCTGAACTTCACCATACCCTTTTGTAGGAAATAATCGGGGAGGATGTTCATGCTATCTGCAGAGGTGATGGCTACAAGTTCCATGCTGCTGGAAGAGAAGATATTGATGTAATGTTATGGTTTAAAACTGTGGCTACTGGTATCTGCTAGTGCTAAATGTATCATATGTGCAGGTACGGATGCTTGGATCTGGTCGTCCATTTCTAGTTGAAGTCCTGAATGCACGATCTATTCCATCTGCAGTTGAAGTTCAACAAATTGCAGAGACGATTAACAGTTCTGAAAAGAAATATGTAAGAACTGAAATTGACACTGAATCAGCATTCTAAAGATTATGAAAAACTGAAATTGCACTTACATTGCATATGATGTGCTTATGTCTCAGCATTTTGTAGGTCAGAGTTAGAAATCTCAAGTTGGTAGGCAGTGAAATATGGACCATGATGCGTGAAGGAGAAGCAGAGAAGCAGGTACTCTATCCAATTGAGGACAATATCATTCTGCTAAAATGATACTCTTAAATTTTATTCTTATTTTCATGTTGTCTGTCACATTGCATTATTGCCTGAAGCAATACATAGCTTTGTCGCAAATTGGATTATTGCCTGAAGCTATACATTGCCTTGTTGATAACCTTTGCTGATTATCAAGGCTTAGTTGTGCTTTCTGCGTGCAGAAGCAATATGCTGCCCTCATATGGACTTCTCGCCCACTGACGGACGATGACCTGCATAATATTTCTCTTATGAAAGATATGGTATGCCAGATTTGCTAACCACTAGGAACCTATCAATGTTGATTGATGTTGTTATTTGATTGTTTTGTTGGATAAGTTAGGTTTTAACATGGACAGTGTGTTGCCATGAGCTCTGGATTACTGAGGTCTGATTAAGTTGCTACCAGAAAACACAGGTAGTTCAGATTGCAGAATAAGCCTGGTCTCTACTGTAAAGAAAAGTGTGGGTAGTCAATCACAGACACATCATCTGATGATTCTTGTTTGTATCCTTGTATAACTTTAAACTGACAACGGTTCTTGCGGTCATGACCTTGAGTATGCATTAAACTTTTGTAGAAGATCTTCTCAAGCATACATATCTTATATAGGAATTTTCTCAGATCTTCATGGTTACATGTTTGTCAGTTAGCTACTGGTGATGTGAGAAGAAGTTTGCCCAGACTTGTTTCTTTTCAGTGCCAGTATAGATGTTCTCTTTCTCAGTGAATGCATGCATTTTCACAAGCTGCTTCTTTGCCACAAGTATATTTGGGAGACATTGATTGATATCCTAGCTAAGCTTACCGATTTTCTTTGGTATTTATATGCTGCTATTTGCAAACGAAGTCAGCATTCTCTATGTAGCATACATGATGGCATATTCTATTGCCTGCTCTGTAGGAAATCGTACAGAAGACCCCAATAAGAGTCCTTCATCGTAGAAGCCCATTAGAGCGGAAACGGATTATACATTGGTGAGACTGATTCCGGCTTATGTAATCCATTGTTTTATATTTCATTCATCTGAGAAAAAATAATTCATCTGTCAATCAGGATGGAGATTGAGAAAGTTGCAGGTAGCTCAAACTATTACTTGTTGCATCTATGCACTCAGGTAAGCATTGTAGCTATGTCGCCAATTTTGTTAGGCTATCTGTCATTGTATTCTGGTTATGTATGTTGGTGAGAAAATGTTGCATTTGTTGGATGCTTATGTGAATATCGCTTGGGGGAATGCATCAACTATTACATTTATGTTCTGTTGCGTGTTTACAGGCTGGAACATACATTAAGGAGTTTGTGCACGGCGATCTTGGACGCACGCACCCAAGGTATCCTTGTCTATATTGACCCCCCTCCCCTCCAAAAAAATCATGTAATGCGTATTTAGTTATTTGCCCATCATTCCATCATCCACGAACTTTATTCACCTCTCTAGGAAAAGAGGTTTCAAATTGAATTCACGACCTTGCTGTACAGTTATAATTCCTAATAGGCTTCTTTGCACTTCCCTTGCTATTGCAGTATTGGTGCCATGTTAAGTTGCAGAGCTGAGATATTGCAACTCGACGTCACTGACGTTAAGATGGACTTCCTGCAGTAATACACTAATGCTGCTGCCTTCCTGATATCTTTGACTCTTGGTCCATTAATATTGCTAGTTATTGGAGGTGCCAACGACAAGTACACAGGAATGTTTAAAATAATCGGTTAGAGCGCAGTGTCATGGCTACTGTTGTAAAATGCACTTGGCTGAGCTGCATATTTGTTCATACTGCAGAGAACATCGTCGATTTGATTTCATTTGGCTCCAACGTTACCTAATATTGTTTTAACGAGAAAATGATAACACACGTTACCTAATATTGTTTTAACGAGAAAATGATAACACACGTTCCTTAATATTGTTTTAACGAGAAAATGATAACACACGTTACTTAATATTGTTTTAACGAGAATGATAACACAGATGTTACCTAATGCATTGTAACGTTAGTCTGCTGCTGTTCTACCGAGCAATCATATACATTGACACTAGTACTCTCCAAATAAGTACTAACATCGTGTTTTTTATATTGTGGATTTTCCCAAAAAGACACTGAATCATTCTTCTCCCCTGCATCTTTGAAACGTAATGAGCAAATGAAAGTACTCACTCGAAGGCATAACTGAATCATTCTTCTCCCCTGCATCTTTGAAACGTAATGAGCAAATGAAAGCACTCCCACGAAAGATAAAAGAGTTTCACTCAAAGGCATAGCTATCTTGGTTCAGCCACGATATCAAAAGTTCAATAGTGACAACTCGATTTATTAACATGCCCCCCAACCATATTTAAGTACCAAAGCCGCACAAAATCTCTAATAAAAAGAGCTCCAAATTTATACACTGCAGCAATTGTTAATTATTAGCTGAGAAACTGGAATCTCTGGTTCAAAATCTGCAAGCCATTCAGTTCCAAGAACAAAGATACCGATGCAGTTCAGTCCCGGTTGGAGGTCTGCACAAGGAAGGTATATTATATTACTGTTCAAGAAAATTGGCAACAGCAAAATATGCCCATTTAAGCCATGAAAACTTACCTTAGGGAAGTATATGATACAGTAGGAAAGCATCATTACTCAGCAGCCTGGACATAATTATTTATCAGAGATCTGGCAATACAGTATTCTAAACAGTACATACTATCACATGCTAAACACTTCTGCTTTCCTAAATCAAACTACAAGTCTATAACAAATGTCAAAAATTATTGCTTAAGTAGTTGCCAATGAAGGATATTATTTCCATGTGATGTTTTCCAGAGTTGAGTATATCTCAAGGCTTGTTTCTATTCTTCTGTAGATGTGATGGATAAATCACCACCATGTTGTTTGGGGAAAACATTTAGGTGACACAATTTCAAATAAATGTCTTTATGCTACAGCTCTCAGATTCATATAGACCAAATGTAACCTAGGCCATGAATATCTTTAACTGTTCAGTAGTTTGTTAGCATGGACAGGCGATAGTAAATATCTTTATGCAAGCAAACCTGGTTAAGAGGGTTGTCTGGAGACTTCTTCCATAGCTTCCATATCATGTCTTTGTACTGCTTCAGTGTTAGGCCTGGCTTTTCTTCCTTTAACTTAGGGAGTTCTGCCTCTTCAAATGCCTGTCACAGATATTATTCCAAATGTATTTAAGCACTAAATGTTATAGTGATGTATTCGAAAAAATCAACAGTACAACTAAATGCCTTTTGATGTATCACAACTTCACAAGCAACATTTAATTTTGCAAATTTAACATGTTTATACAGAACAGTACACCCTAGCAAGTGAAACAACCAAATAATAATCTAATCTACCAAGAATTGAGTTTGAACCACATCAAACATAGTATTATTGCAAGTCTAAAGTCAACGGTACATAGTGGACCATCCGCCATTGACCATGATTACATTTCACCTACTGTGATACCATGTTGAGTCCAGCAATTGGATTGCAATGCTTTATTTCATACATGTGCATACACCAAGACATGGAAACAATACAGTAGATGGGGAAGAGGAACACATGACATAGCCTGATAGCCATGGACTCATAGTATTGGTTCATTATTTTGTTACATCTTCATGTAAACAGATCTCAACCCTCAAATAGTGTCACTTTCATCAGTTATGACTTAACACTAACAGTGCAAACTACAGGTCTACAACCAATAATTACCATACATGGTTCTCCATTCATTGTGTTCACAGAGTCTGCTAGTTCTATAAATTAGTCAATCAGATATCAACTAATTCCTCTTTATCTCTACAGAAATTATTCAAAATTAATTAATCACATTCATGAGAATATTATAAAAGGAACAGGCAGGCTACATAGATGCATATCATTGTGTTACGACAACAAAAAGTTATCTAATCCTCGCATTTTCTTACAGGTCACATCCAATCGGGAAACATAATGTTCCTACAATTATAGTACAGTAGCAGAGACATCTATTTTGTTTATAACCATAGTATAATTCAACAAAATTTCACACATTTAGGAAGCAATTCAGTTAAAAATTCCAACTTTCCCAACTTTTGGTCAATTGTACCTTGAAAGATGCTTTGAGGCGACGCTCTGGGTGCTTGTCGGCGGGCAGAGCCGCCTCCGAGTCAACGAGCGACATCCGCGCGATGGCCTCGTCGACGGACCTCGCCTCGATGATGGAGTCGTCCCTGTTGGTGTTGGCTACGAGGACGACGCGCTCGTACTCCTCCTCGGCGGCGGTGCGGGCGGCGCGCTTCTTGGCTGCCTCGGCCTCGCGCTCGAGGCGGAGCCGCTCCTCCTCGCGGCGGCGCGCGAGGTCGGCCTCGGTGACCTTGGGCGCTGGGGCGCCGACGCGGGCGGCCTTGCGGGCGGCGGTCTTGGACGGGGCCGAGGCGGAGGCGGCCTCCTCCTCGGCGATGCGGCGGTTCTCGGCTTTGCGGGCGGCGGCCTCGGCGCGCTTCTCGGCGTCCTCCTCCCGGCGGCGCACGGCGCGGGACTTGGGGCCCTCGGCCTCGCGCCAGTACTGCTCCTCCTTGGCGCGCTCCACGCGCTCGCGGCGGTCGGCCTCCGCGGTAGAGCGGCGCTCGCGGGCAGCCTCCGCCTTGGAGTTGACGCCCATCTTCTTCGGCATCGCGTCGCGCGTGCGGTGGCCGGTGGCGCGGCGTGGGTTTGGGCTGCGGGATTGGGGGAAATTGCAGCTCTGGAATGGGATTTGTGGGATTCCTGGGGTCGCGAGGGGTGTCAATTGGCAGACCAGAAACGGTGTCCAGGTTGGGTACGCGTGCGAGAAGGTTGTTGTGCACAAGTGCTGCTTATCAGATAGATGCACGTTCGCCTTTTTTTGCCCTAAAGACCATTTTTTGCGGATTATGCTAAAAAATAGGGGTTTAAGGGGCGACGGTTGGCCCGTGAGACCGTTTAGGGCATTTCAATAGTATTATCTTAAATAACTCTTAACTATATTAAATAAGTAAAATCTTATATAGAGGTGAGAAAAAATAATATGTTACTTCTTATGTAAGAGATGATTTAAGTCCTTAAATTAACGTAAATAGTGAGAAAGTATGATATAGGAAGTTACAAAGTAAAAATAGTATAAAATAGTTAAAGGATTTAAGTCCATATATTAAATAATATGTTGTTAGAGATGTTGTCTCTAGTGATATCTTTAAATAAGATAAAAACTTTAAAGATAATCTTAAATGACAGAGTATTGTAAATGCCCTTAGCCCACCCACAAAAAAATAATCATGTGGTTGTTATGGCAAATTGAAGCAGTTAAGTGGCTTAAGTAGTTAAGTGAACAGACCTGCATAGCCCACAAAGGGCTACAGAAGTCGTGTAGCCCCGGCGCGTATTCTCTGACGTAGCTTCGACTACGTCACCGTGACTTTGGCCAGATCTGACCGTTAAACTAAAAAATCTAAATCTAAAAAATAAAAATAGAAATAATCTGGGCCGTCCATCCAGAGATGAACGGCCAGATCTGGCCAAAGTCACGGCTTGACGTAGCCGAAGCTACATCAGAGAATCTCACTCGGTGTAGCCCTGGCTCCTAGAGGTACATCAAAGCCAATATTGCTCGTCCTATATTCTATTTTGTATTTTTTTAGAAGTTGAAGTCGAATAAAGATAGTGCTGGATATCTATTTTTTTATTCTATGTTTGTTCAATAAGGCTTTGGACGGTCGATCAGATATAAATTACCGCTTCTTTACACTCTTACGTAGGACATTAGATAATAGATGTACAATCAAAGTGAATATGGAGAGATTAATCGTCGAGATATGGAAAGAAGAACACTCAATATTCTCCATCTATTTAGAAACAACAATCTATCTATCTATTATCTTATTTCTAAGTGAAGTCATTGTAAATTTTCTAATATCATTTGAGATACGGATATATATATATAGATATTACTTATTTTGTATCATATTATATATTTTTTTAAGATTAAAATCAAATATAAATAGTGTTAGATACGTATTTATACTTTTTGTATTTATTTCACGAGGCTTAGAAGGATCGGTTAGACCAAAATTAGACATGCTCGATTTGCAGCCCTCCTACTAGCTCGGCCGCCGCCGCCGCCTCCAATTCGCTCAGCCCTGTTACGGCTCCTCCCCGGCTCGCCCCAACCTCGCTGCCGCCTGCACCGGACCAGAACTGACTACCGAGGACTCCAGGAGCCCAACTTACCCTCCATGGTGGTCGGTCAGGACTCATTGCCAGGCGCGGCAGCCCTCGCGGAGAATCTTGTGGGGCTCTCTGCAGGCAATGGTGAGGAGGAGCAGCTGGCGGGCCGCGATGAGCTGCAACTCTCCCAAAAGTGTGCCTCTCTCCTTCCCTCTTGCGTTCTTGGCTTCAACTTTTGTTCGAAAAGTTTCTGATTTGAGGTTACCGTGTGCTTGCTGGGTCAAAAGCCAAGAAGGTGGAGAAGAGGAAGGGGAAGCTGGAGGGAGCGCCGGCTCAGGGAGGAAGCGAAGAGGAAGAAGACATCCATTTTTCAGTAGCTATCATTAGTTATTTGTTCAAACTCGGTAGCTTCACTTATATATTTATGTGGATTTAGCAATATATGCATTTCGTGATGTGTTTTGGGAGCTAATATCCGTCATAGTTCAATGTGAATCAGATAGCAGCATAGAGCTTGCGTTAGTTTGTAGAACTAGGCACTTTTTTGGTTAATAGCTAGCTTCATATGGTTTTTTTCCTCCAGTCAAAGGGTTAATAGTATTAGTTGGAATTATTGATCATATACAGTTTGGTTCTTGTAGTTAATAGCTTTGTTTGTAGCTATTTCTTTGTCATTTTTCAATAGCTAGCATTGGATATTTAGGGTCCAAAATGATTTTTAGCTTTTGCTACAGTATCTAACTTTCAAACGGAGTATTTTTTAAGATATAGTCTACAAATTAATTATAGTACACGTTAAAAGTTCAATATCTGTACTATTCAAAATCGCAAGCGAGTATCTCTCTCCGTAATCTCTGTCGTAAACAGCTAAAATTTAAAAATTTTAGCTAAAAATCATAAGCTGTAATTAAAAAGAACAGATCCGTATATTTCTTTAGCTATATTTATGTGGAGTTGGTATTTATCTACCGGTTGTTAACTTTCTTGAGCAACTTATCAACCTTCATACCCACATAGAGATGTACTGTTACCTCAGTACAGAATGTACTTATGTTACCTCAGTACAGAATGTAGCTGGAGCGGGCCAGTGCGTGCTGTCCACTGTACGCCCCACTTACACCGCTCGGGATTCTCTGACGTAGCTTCGGCTACGTGAGAGGTAACTTTTGGCCATGATCCGACTGTCTATCTCTGGATGGACGGTCCAGATTATTTCTATCTTTATTTTTTAGTTTTTGATTTTTTTTACTTTTATCTTTTTATCTAAAAAGATAAAAGTAAAAAAACTAAAAACTAAAAGTAAAAAAAATCAAAAACTAAAAAATAAAGTTAGAAATAATCTGGACCGTCCATCCAGAGATGAACAGCCGGATCATGACCGCAAGTCACCTGACGTAGCCGAAGCTACGTCAGAGAATACGCGCCGCACTTACACACCTCCTAAAAGACGGTTAGAGCGGGTAAACATAGGGATTGTATTGGGAGTAAAATGCATTGCATTAACGACATCTTGTAGGCACCGTTTAATTTAACTTCTGACTTTTACTTTTTTATTATTCATTAATTTTTTCTTTTTCTAATTTTTTAGGCTTTTGCCTTTTTTTCCTTTTTTCTCTATTCATTTGCATTGTCTGTAATAGGCTAACATATTTTTATTTTTAAATTTAATTATACCAAATAAGTCAATTCAATTACAGTAAAAAAATAAACCAACTATAGTAAAAAAAATCATAAGGCAACGTCACTCTAAATATCCCTGTAATATTTGCGCAAGTAGTTTATATAACTGTAAATTTATAAGTAGTGATTCTATACTTTTCTCTCTAACATGAGTAGTACTAATCTCAAAGTAAATAAAGAGGTAAGTAACATCTATCCACTCTTTATCATGCTTTAAAAATTATGCAACTCACTATTAAGGATAGTATAGAAACACCATCCTAAATTTATTTATTTATGTTATTGATTTTATTTAAGTGATATAACGAGATATAAAATAAGACGTTGTGACATATTTGATGCGGACTATCACTGGGTCTTTTTTGCACCTTTTGCACCTATGGTGCATTTTATTCTTGTATTGGACCAAGCATTACGACGAGCCGTCCATTTTGCTGCTAGTTTACGCTGTTATTTGTCCTGATTTCAGCCGATATCTAGATGCCTCTGCTCTAAGAAGACGCCGAAAAGTTGAATATAGGCATGTGCTATTTGCCCAACACAAGCAGGATCACTCTGTCAACTATTCACTACAGCTTTTTTCGGCTTGTGCTATGTGCTATGTGCCTGAGCACGATGAGCTTCATCGTACGGCTCCAACAATGGCATTGGTCGAGTCATGCTGAAAAAAAAACTCCTAGCAAAGTGCGAGTCAAATGGAACTGTAGAAGCAGGAACCTGTTAGAATGATCTCAACTGTTTGGCCCAACGGCCAAACGGGCCCCCTTGTTCGCGCCCTGATCGGGGGCGCCCAGCCCAATAGGCTGGTGGGCCCCTGTCGCTAGCGCCACAATAAATAGAGGTGGGGGTCGGGGTGGCACGTACGACGAAGTTCACCGTGCCGCCACAAACTCCACCAACAAACCCTAATCCGATCTGAGAGGGGGCGCTCCAGCGACGGGAAGACCCACCGCCAAGGAGTTCATTGCCGCTCGGGAGACGCCGGCCGCCAGGGAGACGCCGCTCCTCTTCCCCGACCGTCGCTGCCCGTGCGCAGAGCTTCACCAACGAACCACGATGGCCAACTCCTCCTCCTCTACGTCGGACGGTTAGTACCTCTCTCTCCCTCTCGGTATTACCCCAAGAACACAGAGATTCCAACAATGGTATCAGAGCGGGCAAAGAACCAAGAAAGCGGATCGGAAAAAAAAACAAAAAAAGGGAACTCGCCACGGCCCTGTGGCCTGCGGCCGCCGCCGCCGCTGCCTGCCGCCGCCCGGGGGCTTGCGACGGCTGCCGCCGCGCTGCCGCCGCCCTCCTGCGCCAAAGCGCGCTGGCCATGCTGGCTGCCTCCTGCGGCCATTGCTGCTCCGCCGCAGCACTGCGTATCGCGCTGTCCTACTGCGAGCCCCTGCGCGCCGCCGACACCTGCTGGCCCGCCCCCTGCGCTCCCGCGCGTTTCGCGCCGCCTCTCGGCCAGCTGCTGCCGGCGCTGACCTGCTGCCGCGGCCATGCTCACAAGACCGCAGCCGCCCTGCAGCCCGAGCCCGCTCCGATCGCATGCCCCTACACCCCTCTGTCAGATTCGTAAATTGAGGCTACTTTTTGGGAGCAGTAATGGTAAATGAATGGTGGAGCCTTTGTTTTGAGGAGATAAGGATCAGGCAAGGCTTTGAATGTGTGGTGGAGAAAGCCTGGGCTTTGCGCGAGTACGTGTATACCGGAAAAAAAAAGGAGGGGTCTGTTGGTTTTTGGCCCAGCAGCATATAAACTTAAGTACATCAGTATACATGTCATGCATATATTCAGGTATATATATGTATACATGATTTAAAGAAAAGATATAATTTTTATTATTAAATTCGAACCAACGGGAGAATTTAATTTTGGAAAAATAGATATATTTTTAATGGTATTTTTCCGCTGCAAAAGTCAAATTATGATTACTCTTTAAATTAAATTCGAACCAACGGGAGAATTTAATTTTTGAGCATTGTTGTGAATTATGATATTGTTATTTTCTGACCAACATTGATAATAACAATATTATAATTTTAATTGATATTTTATGCATTATTTCTATTTCTGCCCAACGGTGATGTAGATTTAATGTATAGATAAAATTGATTTAATTGTATGTCGTATTTTTGACCAACGTTGGAAATAAGGCATATAATTTTCTGTTATGTTCTCACTTTATTTGAAATATTTTTAGTGGATACAACTTGATGAGTTGTATCGGAGAGATCCCCACTCTTAAAGGAGATAATTATGGAGAGTGGAAGAAAAGATAGACTTAGCGTTTATCTTGGTGGTGGACTGGTCCTCACTACAAAGACGTCCCACGAGCCTATGGCACCGGTGAGGATCAAAATGAGGATGATATCGCTTGATGAAAAGACAGAGGATCATGCTCCCTTACAGATGTCTTATGACCTTGAGCATAAGAAATGGACCACAGCCAACAAGAAATGTATATTTTTTATCGAAATTAGTTGATTTTTATCAGAATCGAATTGACTTCATAATTAAATTTAAAATAAATAAAAATAAAAATATGTTACTTCATCACGATAATATAAAAATATGAAAAAACAAAAAGGAAAAAATAAAGCCCATCACTAACGCCAGTCGCCCACCGTGACACGAGCGCGACCAAAATAACTTGCAAGTCCCGCTCCAAGTGAGTATTCAATTATAAATAGGGTCTACAAGTGGTGAAGGCCTGAATATTTAAGAGTTTCAAGCCATGTTTGTCTCGTTGATGATGTCTTCCATCGAGGTCGTCCTTCTCCGACCTAAACGGTAACTACACGCGTAGCTCGTCATGTTCTCAAAAATGCCGATGAGTTCGATCCAATCATTAGGTGCAAAGTGACATTCAATTATTACAACAACTCGCAAAATTAGAGGCCCCGTGAACCACCAAATTCACATCAACACATGATTACTCTATTGAGGCATGAGTTTTCTATCATGTGGTCAAGACCCTACCATGATCGTAGTGTGATGATTTGGAGCTTTCAGATCAAGAATTTGAAAACCCATGGGGCCTATGCAATCTGTCGATCCAAATGGCCCTTGTGACAGCAAGTTTCTGAGATTCAAGTGGGATACAAAACTACCCTGCCCCTGGAATCAAATACTACTACGACAGAGAAAAAGATATATCTGCCCTTATTATTCTAGACCCCAATAAGGATATTTGTGTAAACAACAAATCATAGCTATAAAACATTCCTTACGACGTCACAGAGGGAGATTATTCATTTTTTTTAGAGAAAAGGCTATACAATGGGTCTATTTTTTTTTGTTGAAATGATCTCAACTGTTTGGCCCAACGGCCAAACGGGCCCCCTTGTTCGTGCCCTGATCGGGGGCGCCCAGCCCAATAGGCTGGTGGGCCCCTGTCGCTAGCGCCATATAAATAGAGGTGGGGGGCTGGGGCGACAGGAAAAACGACGAGGTTCACCGTGCCGCCACACACCCCACCAACAAAACCTTAGACCCGATCTAAGAGGGGGCGCTCCAGCGACGGGAAGCTCCACCGTGCCGTCACCGTCGCCGCGCACCGGGAGACGCCGTTCTTCCCCGACCGTCGCTACCCGTGCGCAGACCTCACCGACGAACTCGAGATGGTCACTTCCTCCTCCACGCAATCAGACGGTCAGTACCCCTACCTCTCTTCCTCTCGGTGTTATCTCAAGAAACCTCAAGAACAGTGCTACCCCAACAATACATATATTGTTTCATGGTATGCGTGCTTTTAGATATATATATATATATATATATATATATATATATATAAGAAAATATATAATTTTTTCATTATAAAATTCGAACCAACGGGAGCATTTAATTTTGGAAAAATAGATATAATTTTTAATTGATGTTTCCGCTGCAAAAGTTAAATGGTGATTAATCCTTAAATTAAATTCGAACCAACGGGAGAATTTAATTTTTGAGTATTGTTGTGAATTATAATATTATTATTTTCTGACCAACTTGATAATAACAGTATTATAATTTAATTGATAATTTTATGCATTTTTTCTATTTCTGCCCAACGGTGATGTAGATTTAATGTATAGATAAAATTGATTTAATTGTATGTCGTATTTTTGACCAACGTTGAAAATAAGGCATATAATTTTCCTGTTGTGTTCTCACTTTATTTGAAATATTTTTCAGGCGGATACAACTTGATGAGTTGTATCAGAGAGATCCCCACTCTTAAAGGAGATAATTATGGAGAGTGGAAGAAAAAGATAGACTTAGCGTTTATCTTGGTGAAGTGGACTGGTCCTCACTACAAAGACGTCCCCACCGAGCCTATGGCTCGGTGAGGATCAAAATGAGGATGATATCGCTGCGTAAAAGACAGAGGATCATCCTCCCTTACGGATGTCTTATGACCTTGAGCATAAGAAATGGACCACACCAACAAGAAATGTATGGTCAGTGATAAAGAACACGATTGAGCACGCTATTATGGGCTCAATCGCAGAGTGTGACATCACACGAGTACCTTGAGAGAATAAAGAGTCGCCATCGGCTCTTCAAAGACTTATGCTACACAAATTGATTAAACGACTTGTGATGAAAAGGTACTCGGTGGTGGCAAAGGCATAATAGAGCACATCGAGGATGAGTAACATGGCATCCAAGCTTAAACCAATGGATTTGGCTCTCAAGGATGAGTTCCTTATTCATTTAGTTTTTGCATCCTTCTTTGAAAGAGTTTGACATTTTTGTTGTCAACTACAATATGCACCCGAGAAATGGGACTTGGAAAAGTGCATAGCTATGTGTGTGCAAGAGGAGGAAAGAATTAAATCCTCACATGGTAGTTCTATCAACTATGTGAAGGATAATAAGAAAAGAAACTTCAACAATAACTCCTTCTCAAAGAACAAGGAAAAACCTCATCCATCACCTCAACGAATAAGTTTGTTTGAGACAAAGATCGAGTGTCTTCATCAGAAGAAGACAGGACACTACAAGAAGAACTGTCACGATTACTTAAAGATGATAATGGCAAAGAAAGGTGAGAACATTATTACCTATATAAATGAATCCTCTGTATGTGCAATATTCAAATCCACTTGGTGGATTGACTCAGGAGCAACTGTTCATGTTGCTAATTCTTTACAGGGATTCCGTTCGACGAGGACTACGCAAAGAAAAGAAAGATGCATTAAAGTCGCAAATGGAGTCCAAGCTGAAGTTGAAGCCGTTGGCGATCTTTCATTAGAGCTAGCTGATGGTTTCAAACTTTTACTTAGAGATGTTCCTTATGTACCCTCTTTACAGAGGAATTTGATTAGTGTTTCAAATTTGCACAATGATGGTTATGATTGTCATTTTGGAAATGTCAAATGTGAAATAATGTTTAATGATAAATGCATTGGTCTTGCCGTCAAACAAGACGAGCTTTATTTATTGTCACTTCGTGAAAATGTAAATTCCGTATGTGATGTGAATGAGCATATATCATCGCCAGTAAATGCGAACAGAAAACGAAAGAGAACTCATAATGAATCGTCGAAATTATGGCACTGTCGTTTAGGCCATATTTCGAGGGGGAGAATAGAAAGACTAGTTAAGAATGAAATTCTTCCTCTATTAGAGTTCTCAGACTTAGAACAATGCAGAGAATGCATTAAAGAAAAATATGTAAAGAAAATTAAGAAAGACGCCAAAAGAAGCACAGGAGTTCTACAAATTATTCACACAGATATTTGTGGTCCTTTTCCTGTGAAAAGTGTGGATGGATATGACTCGTTCATAACATTCACGGATGATTACTCCCGTTATGGATATATTTATCCAATCAAAGAAAGAAATGAAGCCTTGGATAAATTCAAGATATTTAAAGCCGAAGTTGAAAACCAACATGATTTAAAGATTAAGATAGTCCGATCTGATCGTGGGGGGAGTACTACGGTCGACATACCCCATATGGACAAGTTCCTGGACCTTTTGCAAGGTTTTTACAGGAAAATGGATAGTAGCCCAGTATTCTACACCGGGCGAACCTCAGCAAAATAGAGTCGCTGAAAGACGCAACCGTACCCTGATGGATATGGTGCGAAGCATGATGAGCTACTCCACACTGCCATTGAGTTTATGGATGGAGGCGTTGAAAACCTCCATTCATATTCTCAACAGAGTGCCTAGTAAATCGGTGCCCAAAACACCGTACGAGTTGTGGACAGGAAGAGTTCCCTTACTACACCACTTACGTGTGTGGGGGAGTCCTGCTGAGGCTAAAGTATTTAACCCAAACATTGGGAAGCTTGATCCCGAAACAGTAAGCTGCCATTTCATTGGCTACCCTGAAAAGTCAAAAGGTTTTCGTTTCTACTGTCCAGACAGATACACAAAGTTTGTAGAAACGAGATACGCTGTCTTCTTAGAGGATGAAATGATGAGAGGAAGCATGGTAACTCAAGAGATTGACCTTGAAGAGAAGCGGGCGTATGCGTCCACTCCGATGATTCAAGAGCCATTCTTCGCATTACTGCGTGTCATTGCCGCCGCACCGACGTGCAAGACAACGTGGTGCCAAGACTGTTATTGTTCCTCCCGTGGCAACAATGAATGAGAATGAGGAACATGTTCTTCAGATCCTACGAACCCATTGCCACGGATGAGGGGAGCAACAAAGACCCCAAACAGAAGATGTACCAAATGTAGAGGCCCAGGAGGTCTCAAAGAGTAAGAAGATCAGCTATTTCTGATGATTATCAGATTTATCATACAGAGGAATTTCAAATGGAGGATGATCCCACTTCATTTGAAGAAGCCATGAGAAGCGAAATTTCTTCAAAATGGCTTGAAGCCATGAAAGAGGAAATGAGGTCCATGAAGACTAATAAAGTCTGGGACTTGGAAATTATTCCTAAAGGAGCCAAAACAGTAGGCTGTAAATGGGTCTACAAGACAAAACTTGACTCCCAAGGGAATGTAGAAAGATACAAAGCGCGACTTGTGGCAAAAGGCTTTACGCAAAGAGAAGAGATTGATTACAATGAGACCTTTTCTCCAGTCTCATGTAAAGACTCCTTCAGAATCATAATGGCATTAGTAGCACATTATGATTTAGAATTACATCAGATGGATATAAAGACGGCATTTCTTAATGGCGATTTAGAGGAAAATGTTTACATGGCACAACCGAAAGGTTTTGTCGTCGAAGGAAATGAAAGAATGGGATGCCGCCTAAAGAAATCGATTTATGGGTTAAAGCAAGCTTCAAGACAATGGTACTTGAAGTTTGACAGTATAATAAGAAAATTTGGGTTTAAAGAGAATGTAGAGGACAACTGTATTTATGCAAAGTTTAAAGATGGGAAGTTTATCTTCTTAATCCTGTATGTGGATGATATCCTACTAGCTAGTAGTGATGTCAGTCTGCTACTGGAGACAAAGAAGTTTTTGTCATCAAACTTTGATATGAAAGATCTTAGTGAAGCTTCGTTCGTTCTAGGGATCGAAATTCACCGGGATAGAAACAAAAGGACATTGGGACTATCACAAAAGGCATACATAGAGAAAGTCTTAAAGAAATTTGGTATGCATAAATGTAGTCCTTCACCTGCACCTATAGTCAAGGTCGACAGATATGGGAATTTTCAATGCCCCAGGAACCAGTACGAGCTCGATCAAATGAAATCGGTTCCATATCCTTCAGCTGTCGAAAGCTTACAGTATGCTCAAGTGTGTACACGCCCTGACTTAGCGTTTGTTACCGGGTTACTTGGCAGATTCCAGAGCAATCCTGGAATAGAGCATTGGAAATTGGTAAAGAAAGTCTTGCGTTATTTGCAAGGAACAAAAGGCCTCATGATGACATACAGAAGATCAGATTTACTCCATATTGTGGGGTATACAGATTCTGATTATGCGGGAGATGATAGAAAGTCAACATCCGGATATGTATTCACTCTCGCTGGAGGAGCTATATCGTGGAAAAGCTCAAAGCAAACCGTCACTACATCGTCTACAATGTATGCCGAGTTTGTAGCATGTTATGAGGCTACGGGGCAGGTGAACTGGCTTAAGAAGTTCATACCCGGTTTAAAAGTGGTTGACGACATCAATAGACCACTTAAGTTGTACTGCGACAATGAACCCGCAGTAATGTATGCCCACAACAATAAGTCAAGTGGTGCTGCCAAACACATTGACATAAAGTACTATGTTGTGAAAGATAAAGTTCGGGATCAAATTATAAGTCTTGAGCATATAAGTACCGCAAAGATGTTAGCGGATCCGCTTACTAAAGGCTTACCACCCAACGTGTTCAGAGAACATGGAGCCGGCATGGGTTTAAGGGAAAGCCTATGATTCCTGGACTAAAAGATGGCCCAAAAGATTAACGTAACTATTTCAGAACAGAGAGGTGTATTGTAGCTGTTGAATCTATCGGCGATTGACCGTGACGATGAGATATGTTCTATGCACTAATCTGAAATGGAATGAGTAAAGTCGAAAGTAATTAAAGTTAAAGCATAGATTGAGATCAAGGGGGAGAATGTTAGAATGATCTCAACCGTTTGGCCCAACGGCCAAACAGGCCCCCTTATTCGCGCCCTGATCGGGGGCGCCCAGCCCAATATGCTGGTGGGCCCCTGTCGCTAGCGTCACAATAAATAGAGGTGGGGGTCGGGGTGGCACGTACGACGAAGTTCACCGTGCCGCCACAAACTCCACCAACAAACCCTAATCCGATCTGAGAGGGGGCGCTCCAGCGACGGGAAGACCCACCGCCAAGGAGTTCATCACCGCTCGGGAGACGCCGGCCGCCAGGGAGACGCCGCTCCTCTTCCCCGACCGTCGCTGCCCGTGAGCAGAGCTTCACCAACGAACCGCGATGGCCAACTCCTCCTCCTCTACGTCGGACGGTTAGTACCTCTCTCTCCCTCTCGGTATTACCCCAAGAACACAGAGATTCCAACAGAACCCTCGTGCAGAATTCCAACTCCCTGCAACTGAACTCGCACAAAAGAGGAATATGAGCTCCTACTACTTTCATTACCATTTATCATAGTCCCTGACCCGGAACAGTGATGAAGTAACAAGAGTACCTACCATGCCACCGTGGCAACCCGGCCAGTTACAATGCAAGTACTACAGCAGCTACCCGTAGACTGTAGTTAAAATCGCCCATATCCAATGCCAATCAGACCTGCTCCTGCCAATCTGCCAGCCGCGCAGAGGTCTCAACTCTCAACCGATCCAAGAGATTCCCATCATCTTTGCCGCGAATGCGTATCTACCCGCGGCTTCGTCAACCTGCCACCCACGGAACGGAGCGATGCAGTTAGAAGGATTAGAAAATGGTGCCAAGCGGAGAGAACTCTAACGAGCATGTCACAAGCGCCTACGATTTTCTGCATGGAGCGGCCGCATCCGTGCCCACTCTTGCGGTCGATCGGAGCGATGATGGGGTTGGGTTCGTCTGGGGGCTGCCCTCCAAGCTCGTGCAGAGGACGTGCTGCATCGTCTGCCAAATGACACATCAAGCAAACCAAGCGTCGATGAGAAACAAGGCGAGTTCCCTTCCGGCTCAGCTTAGAAAAAGGCACAAAAGGTAAGGAGCACAAGGAACGAACTGCTAGGAATTTCAGTGTGTGCGACGGCACGACACGGTCGTCGTGGTCCGCCGTCAGCAGCATGGTGGAAGGGTTCCGGCGGCGGTCGCCGGCAGCCGCAGAGCCTTTCTCCCACGGGCGACTTACGTTGTGGAGGGGAGAGTACCTGCATGGTCATTGGCAGCTTTGAGGAGCGTGGAAACAAAACAATAGAAGCAAGCAAGCGACAGTCTTTGGCTCTCGGATTAAATTTCCTAACTTCCTTTCAGGCACAAAAACTACTAATGGGCAATGGCTCACAAGAAGAAAATCCCTCATTGTTCGGAGAAATAATCAGTGTCATACTTGATAAGCCAGTGGAATTCTTCCTCATTCTCCGAGCAACCAAAATCACAAGTCCATGCGCGACCTGGATGCAAATGTTGTCTAGCACATTCATGAGATGGCACCTTTTCGGTGCAACTAATAAGTTGTGACTTTCAGGAAGAGAGGTAAAACTAAAACCAATGGTAAACTTGTGGAATCGCAGCATGTCCATGACACCCACATGAGCGAGAACACAGCCAAAAAGATCAGGGCGCTGCAACAACAACATTTTTTGCTCACTTTTTCTGCAGTAAACAAGAAACCAAAACCTATGAGACACAAAGACTTACTTGATTCATGCAGGCAGCGCTACCAGAAGACCCCCGTTGCTTCCACCTTCAATGCACAGCCTCCTTGGGTTTGTGTAACCTGCAGAAATGAGGAACTCACCAGCCGCAATGAAATCATCCAAGCAGTTCTGCTTGTTTGCAGGTGATCCGGCTTTGTGCCATTCTTCTCCGTACTCTCCACCACCCCTGATGTTCGCGATGCACGATACGAATCCTAAATTCTGCGTGAGAACAATACGGGTGACACTGAAAATGTGGTGTCATGCTCTTCAGCTCATGCCAAACCCACCGTAACCGTAGAGCAAAGTTGGATGTGAGCCATCAAGGTTGATGTTTTTCTTGGATACAATGAACATGGGTATCTTGGTTCCATCATTGCTTGGGCAAAACACCTGAAAAAACAAGCCAGGTTAACTAAATTAGAAATAGACATAATGTAGGATCGTGGATAGCAATCAGAGAGAGGTGAATGATTACGAAAGCTAAAAACAAAATTTAAGAAACAAGAATTTAATCCAAAATCAAAAGCTGCGCATGCAAGTAATGAGCAAAGAAAATTTAACTAGAGGGAACAATCAAAGTAGCAAGCTATGCATCACACGCCAAGAATTAATGAGCACTTACTTAATTACCTGGCACTAATCCTATTTTCCTTATGCAAAAACACACAGCCAGCAAGCAACAAAATCCTAATAACCATCAGACCTCAGGTAGCGTTCGTTTTAGCGATGGCTTTTGGTTTTTGCTGAAATTTTACTGTAGCTGACTTTTTTTTACTGTAGCTGAGTTGGCTTATTGGACATAATTAAATTTAAAAAAATATAAAAATAAAAATGGTACGCTAATCTAGAGCAAACAATTCAAAGGAATACGAGAAAAAAAACAAAACACAAAAATTCGAAAAAAAAAGAACCGAGCAAATCAGCTACAGTAGCTGGCAATCACCGCACAGTAGAAAAAACGCCGAACACGGCGATGAGAAGCTCGGTTGAGTGGCCCTGACTTCAAGACCAATGCATGCGTGAGTTAAAGAATCAAAAACAATACAAAGGACCATGCATGCAGAAGAAATAATAGTCAGAGCATCTCCAATAGTCCTAACTAAGTACAAATTAGGAGACTTCCACATCATTTATAGAGTACACACTAAAAATTAGCATTCTAAAGAATTATCTATGATGATAGCTATTTGATGCTTACATGCACACAAAGAAAAGGATTATCATTTATAGAGGCTGTCTCGTTTTGTGAACGAGACTAGAGATGAAAGAATAGCTGGCTCGATTTTTTTGCATACTCTCTTTCCTCCACATAGAATATATACTGATATGTATATGTAAATAGTTAGCTGACGCAACCTCATTGAAGACACCCTCACAGACCAAGATTTTTTTAACTATACTGACCAGTCAGTTCCATCACACTCCTGCGCCAAGTCGTGCGTCTCCAGCCCCTGTCCTCTCCTTGTCTCGTCGAATCACCTCTCTCCAGGTCACGGCAAGGCACCTTTTTCTTGCAATCGGAACAGCAGCGCATGCTCTTCTTTTTCTCACGGAAATCAACCGAGCACGCTCTTTGTTTTCTCTCAGAAATCAGCCGCACAAAGCCCCTGTTGATGTCCTCCCAAAATCGCAGCCCCTTTCTTTATTTCTCACGTAAAACTACGTGCAACACCAGAGCTCGCGTTCCCTATTTAAAGATCACGGCTCGGACTCTCCTTTTATCTGGCTAACAGCTTTCCTAATCCAACACGAAAACGATCGCAGCAACCGACTCCGTATACAACATGTATATAACTTGTATACGTACGACATGCATACAAACAACTGCCATGCAAAAGAACTACTCATTTTATCAACTCACGACACGCTAATTTTAACTAACCACATCTCTTACAAATATGCGGCCATCACACCGAATACAACTCCAATTCATATACAACTCATATATGTGTCGTCCGGGCATGTGCATCCTTGCCGCTTGCCTCCGCTTCACATGCAGCTTTGGCCATGACGTATCTCCGCGCCCCTCCAACGCCGCGTCATCTCTATACCCATTGTTCTCTAATCTGAACATCCCGTATGACATTCTTGACCGATAAGACCTCAGTTCCTCCTTAAACTTAATCCCGAAACCTCAGTTCCACCCGAACTTAGTTTCAGTCCCGTCATCGACCATGTTCCGCCTCAAGCAACACCTGCACATGAATATACACGCAACCGCGTACGAGCACAAGTCCACGACTTGACTCAAGTCGATCCGCACAATACCTCACACGAGCATGTCATGCAACATTATCATATCACCGTGCTATCACAAGCATACAAAGAAGTAACACATCATAAGTAATACCATAACCAACGTTAGAAGTAACATACCATAACCAACGTTGTCAATTATTTATTATCTAAAATAACCTAGATCTGATCACATGGTCTAACACACAACAATGCATGCGACTTTGAAAATACAATGCACATGGTTCGGGTATGAAGCTAAAAGTGTTTGAGAATAGAGAATTTACCCGCTTTGCCTGAAAATCCGTGCGATCAAAGTCAGGAACTGAAATTTCTCTGTATATGTTCATCTCAGGAATGTCAGTGCTTACATCACACCTATAGATGGTTCCCGGAGTAAGGAAGCTAGCAAACTCGATGAACACCTCGGAATCGACACGTCTACCGGAAATCCCGTTGACACTGCCTATGCCAATGGGTATGCCATGGAGCAACTCCCCAGTAATCAAGCTCCTCATCTGCAATACATATTTGACGACAAGTAGTTCACCAAAAGCTTGTTCCCATGGACAGCACAGGCCGATTCTAGCACAGCCTTCTCATCTTCAGGTAGAACATCAACCCAAGATTGTGGCTCATTGATGTCGACCCTCGACAATTTATACCTTGGAGCATCTTTGTTAGTTAGAAATGTGAATTCAATATCGTCATTGGCGATAAGTTCGTAGTGTACCACAAAGTTATCCACAAGCTTCACAAAAGGAAGCATGTCATGGGTTCCCTTCATGCCTTGCAATCAATCCATCAGGAAGAGCTGAGAGGTCACAGTAGGACAACTTGTTGACCGGCTCTGAATTTTCTGAAACTGACAGAAGCACATACTGCAACAAGTAACAGGAGAAATCAGATTAGGAGCAGCTTCGCTTATGTCAATTCTAGCAATAGAATAAAATCGGTGCAAAACTTTGTACCAAGTTGAGGGCCTTGTATACCTTGCCATCTTCTGTAACTTCAGGGGTGTACATGTACTTGGGGTGCTCGTGATCTCTCCAGCATAACACGTCCTCTGACTGGTCAGTTCCAAGAAAATGGTAATACGCTTCGTGAGCCAGTCGCTGCCGCTCGCGCTGGTGCCGTAAGCCAGGTGCTCGCCGTCGTCGCTGGCGCCGATCATGGAGAGCGACACCGTGGCGTCCTCGCTGAACGTGTTGGGATCCAGCAGCACATAATGCTCGCCACTCAGGCCACGCTGGAAAGACGCAATTATGCAACAATTCAGAAAATGTCGTCATTTCTCAGGGCAATTCAGAAGTGTCGTCATTTCTCATTGCAAAGACGCAATTACTACAACAAAAAAAAGGCTTGCTTTGTTCTCGACCCGACCAACTGAAAATGAATGGACGAATCACGTACGTACTCCTAAGAGTTTTTCAAACTTTAACTCTGCTTCAATTTACATTTGAGCTAAACCCATCTAGTTATACGCATGGCAATGTTCATTGAATAGCAGAGACGCCTCTGTCGACCTGTGAGCTGTCTGATTTAGAACATGTGGCCTGGATTGAGGGCACGTTTGCCGGTTTTTACGGTTGGTCTTCGTGGGGCTTGTGGTAGTACTACTGCAGAGAATTCAGAGAATATTGTGGCATACAGTCACAGATACAGGGGGCGCATACGTGCCACAGCACAGTGAACGAACGAATCAGTGATCCTCTTCAGACGTCGTCCATTATTTAGCAAGTATTTTTACTGTTGTGTTGTGCCTAAGCGATTGCATCTTATGTAGCAAAAACTGTACTTGTGTGCTAAAATGCTAACCGAGTGACTGTTTTCTTGTCCTAAAACAGTACTTCTTTTCATAAAAAGGAACTATATATTGTGTCCACCTTAACTGAAACGTTTTGGATTTGAATGTACAAATACTGTTCCTCTCCGGTCTACACGTATCAAGTCGGGCAAAGTTCATAGACGCGTAACGGAAGAAGTAACATTGTTGTGGCCTGTAGAAAGGCAGAGGTGCAGACAAGCATGTAGAGTGCTTTTCAAAAAGAGAAATAACTAATAGCAGAGGAACGGAAACAGGTGAACAGCACATATACTGATACGAAGACTCACGTTCTGTAAGGGTCCGGCACAAGAACTCCATGGTAGTCGTCAACAATGTCGCCGTCGTGGCGAGCCAGAGGGTACCGGATCGGCGGCAAGGGCTCGTCGGCGGCGGCGAGGGAGCCCATGGCGATTGGTGAAGCAATGCAACGGCCTAGTGGTATCTATAGCGCCCTCACAAGCGGAAGCACAAAGAAAGTCACGCGACGACAACAAACGCAGGATACACCCACAGGTATATATGGAGTGCAGGACGTGATCACGTGGCGGCCATTTTTCTTTCTCTGTGCATAAAGAAGTTAGGCAGCTTGCTATATTAAACATACAGGGGGAAACATTTTTATAGGACAGATAAAGTTTCATGCTAGTTTATTCGACATATTTACTCTGAACCTGTACGAGTCTGTGGGCAGGGGAAAATGGGCTTGATTTTTTACTCGTAGAAAAAAGATATATAATTGTTCGACGGTACAGCGAGGAGTGCGAGGCCACCACAACCGCTTGAGCTCTGACCCTTGCCCCAACATTCTGGACCGGAGGAAAGTTGTGCTACTCCCATTTCTCGTCGACTCGTATGCAGCAAGGACCAAATTAAAAGGTGACTGTCTCTCACTATTGGTCGTCGTGCAGCTAGCTGTTTGATCTTGGCTGCGTTGGGATATTTTTTGACCCCCATGCATGGTGCCATCACGCTCCGCATGCAGCCAAGCGTGCTCGGTCTGTACGATAAAGCAGAACAAATTAGCATGCATGACCTAAGAGTTCAACTCCGAGTAACGAGAGAATGAAATACTCAAACAAATTGTTGACAAAAATATGGCTACTCTGTACATTCAAGTGATGAATAATGTCTTATCAATCCATCGGTGGCCAAACTGCAGAATGTCTAGGAATGAATGAGCAGGGGATCGAGGGCACATGCGTGCATGCAACGCAAGTGAGGAAAACACCAGCCAAAACAAACTTGGTCTCTCGCGAGGCAAAAGGTACACAGAGATGATGAACATGCATGAACGGGCACCGGAATCGTGAAGCGCATGGAATTTATATATCGGCAGGCATCTTTCCGAGAATTTGGATCCGTACAGGCATGTGCATCGGAATTAATTTATCGATCGAAGCAATTAAGCAAAATGACAACGCGGAGGGACAACACAAGTGTTGTGAGGTAGTGGAACAAACGGCAGAGGTGAGGGGGAAGAGAGAACGATGACCAATTCGCAGAAGGGCATGCTACTACGTGCTCTTATAAGCTGAGATGAGGATGTATGGAAGCTACAAGTACGTACAGCTCCAAGAACTGGGCTGCAGAGAACTAATCAGGTACGAAAGCAAACGTCTGTCTTATCGGAGATTCAGAGACTTGGTTTCAAGTAAGAACTGTAAAAATATTGAGAAAAGGCCGATCTGAATTACAGAAGGAAGAAGATGATGTGTCAGGAACCGAACCGTCTCGATCAGAGGGCCTGCTCTGAGGCACGCAGCTAGCGAGTAGCGACTGCAAGGAATCAGCATATGAAGGAAGGCCTACAGAGCTGGGCTTCACAAAGGGAGGCCTACAGAGCTCCATTGGCAGTATGCCCACCTCCAGTATACAGTATAGACTCGGAAAGGGTCGAAGACGTGTGGATATATCTCGGTCAAAAAACTGCAAGGAGGCGGGCAGAATGCCAAGGAACTAGGTAACTAACCCTTTGGCAAGCCAACATGGTTACTTCTGGAGAGATACGGCTAGCTGTGGCCTGTTAGGATTTCAGGCATTGGGGGACGACGGTTTGGGACAGGAATGTGCTCTCCATGAAGTATGTGTGGCTTGTGGGATATAAGAGGGATTTGGTTCAAAGTTCAAACTGTGCGTGCTGTCTGCTAGATCTTTTACTTGTTCTCCATTCACAAATGAAAAATATATTTATTACTAAAAGTCGATGACAGGCTTTTCAAGTCGCTTAGAAAAAAATAATTAAAAATCCTTACAAAAAACAAAAAAACATTCAGTGCTTAATTTAGTAGATCTGAGTTATAACGATTTAGATTAAAAAGAAAGAGTTCATATTAGATACAATTCAAATCAAGAAAATTTCATAATAGCAGCAGAGATGCATGGGAGAAAGGGATTCCTATTCCTTCGGTACATACGTGTTATGAGCGCGCGCAAAGAAAAGGAGTCCGTAATATATGCGCTCAAGTGAGAAAAGGAAGGAAGCCAAGCGAGTCGTGCAATAGCATGCAGCCCTACAAAAAATAAATAAATAAATAAAAAGGACGGGGAGTTAGCTTCTCCCAAAGGGAAAAGAGGAAGGACACGTTAGGACCTCGCTTATTTGAACTTGAACTTTTGATTTTTAGTTTATATTTTATATTTTTTCTAACTTTTTAATATTTTTAAAGATTTTTTACCAATTCTTTTTTGCATTTGTTTGTATTATATATGATGGGCTAACATATTTTTTTTCTATTTTTAAAATTTTAAATTAATTATATCAAATAAGTTACCATCAGCTACAATATAATTTCAGCCAATTACAGTATAATTTCAGCCAAAAACCATCAAATTTCAGCCCAACTGAGTGGCCTCTAGATGTATCGGCGTGCATGTGTTTGGAAAAAATAAAAAGAAACATTTGGCCCTTAATTTAGTGGACCATAATTATATTTAGCAATACATAGGTGATGAATATTACTTGTAATTGACACAAATTCAAAAAAGAAAAGCATCTAGTTAATTAGGTAGACCTTTCTTATGATTAACAAATCATAATAAATGATTTTTCTATATCTATGGAAGTGCGTATGAAATTTATTTGCACCATAATATACATACATATGCACGTATAGTTGGAGAACTCTTTAAGACATAAGATGTTAGAGATAGAATTGAACTCAAACGACTCGCACACAGCACAAACTTATCTATAATATCCATTATAATTTGCATACTTTTAATTGTATTAATATAAATACAACTATTGTCTATTACTGAAGATGCCAATTAAAAATTATAAAAGCGCAAATATTTTTCCCAAAGATATAATATGTATTCTTTGTTTTAACATATACTACTATACATTAATATTACAAATAAAAAATTCTATAAAAATAAAAATTAGATCAAATTGATAATATTCTAAAATTTAAATTTTTTATGTGATCTGCAACTCTTTAATTTTTCAGATGTAGTTCTTTTATTATCAGCATATATGTATCACTAAACTAATTAAATATACTCTAGAAATGATACCCACACAGGTGTGTGGGCTATCATACTAGTTGTGCTAATACTTCATCATCTGTTACCTAATATATTCAGACGCTGTTTCTCTCTCTTTTTTTGAGATGAATATTCAGGCTTTGTAGTAGCCTGAGCATAGCAAAACTGGCTGCCCGGATGGTCCTGCTCGGCCTAATGTTAGGGCCAGTCGTGACCAAACCAATTAGCTAGCTTTAAGCCCAAACTTACTGGACTGGTCTCAATTCTCACAAACTAGCCTTCGCCTTGACCCGGTCAGGCTAGGCCGAACCAGGTTTCAGTTTCATGGCCCAACTCTCTGTGCCAAAGCTGCCATGTGGCCAGATATGTAGGTGTACGGATGTGATCCAGCCTATTAGGATTTACCAGTAGGTGCGCGCACATTGTGACAGAAATTAAACGAAGGTGATATATATTATCAAATGTTATTTCAAACTGAACAGTGAGTACTAATTTTATATTTTACAAAAATATGTATCAGACAAAGCATATATATATACATACAAACTTGTAAAGAAATCGAAGTCGAAAATAGATATTTACATTTAGTAGTTGATATTGTTTTTTTTATCTAATATGAGTAAAAAATAAAATATATAAGATATCTAGAATGTAAGAATATCTTTTGTAATTGATATTCTTGGTAAATGTGCCAACAGAATCAACGATTATGCGATGTGGGGCATGCTACGTGATACAAAGCGAGAGAAGTGAGGGAAGACACAGGTGAACTGATAAACTCTCATATTAAATTAGTAGAGATTTAAGTATTAGATTTTAGTGTGGATCATTTTTTATGAGTACATATGGGTGCAGTTTAGTGAGAAAAACGTATATCTATATTTATGAGATTATGTGCCTCTAATAAATTCTAAGAATGTGCGGAGAACACATAGGTACGTGTGAGTGAGCGTGTGGTGTATGGTGCGTGGGTGTTGTACTTAGGGTAGTCTCAATGCAGTGATTAGGATGATTTCTTAGCAATTAATAGGTCTGTCATATCAGCAAATTGGTGAGGTGGCATGCTAATCAAAGAAGAAAGAGAAGAAAATCGTTTCCTGGTGAAGAAATGCAGTCGGCTCGTGGTCCAATACCGAAGAAACCAGTTTTTTTAGCGCTGCAACACTCCATCGTTTCCATCGCCTCCCTCCCGGATCGCCTGCGCCTCTCCACCGCGCGCTTCCCCCGATAGCTCCCGCTCCCGCGCATTTTGCCCGAGCGCGCTTCTCTTTGCCCGCGCGCCGCTTCTCCCAATCCCGCGCGTTCCTCTTTCTCTTCGCCTGCGCGCCGCTTCTCTTCTCCCAAATCTCCCTCCATCCCCTCTTCAATCTTCCTCACTCTCCCTCCCCCTGCCGCCCCCTCCCCCTCCTGGCCTCCCGCCGCTGGACCCTCCCCCTCCTAGCCTCCCGCCGGCCCCCTCCTCCCCCTCCGCAGATCCGCCGCCCCCTCCCCCCGCCGCCCTCCTCCCCCTCACTCTCCCCCCGCCGCCCCCTCCTCCCCCTCCACGATCCGCCCCTCCCGCCACCCTCCTCCCTCTCCCCGCCGCCTCCCCCCGCGCCCTCCTCGGTCCTCCCTCCTCGCCGACGCCTCCTCCCCTCCCGCAGAACTCATCGTTGCGGCCGAGGCAGAGAGGAGCCCGAGTTCCAGCTCCCGCGGGACGCCGCCCGAGGGCGGCGAGCGGCTCGCCATGACGCCGGGATCCTGCTTGCGCAGCACCTCGCAGCCTCCGGCGCAGTGGAGCGGCGGGAGCTTCTCCGTGGTGGCTACGGCGCCGGCCAGCGGGACGAGGGGGCTAGCCTCCTCGTGATTAGCGTCGGTGGTGCCCATGTCGAGAGGTGTGGAGGTGGATGGAAACGTAGGTAAGGAACGAGAGCGAGGTGGTCGCGAGATCAGGAGGAGACTTGGCGAAGAGAAAGAGGAACGCGTGCGCCGGGCCGCTGGTGACGGTGCCGAGAATCGGGGAGAAGGTTTTCTACTTCCCGCAGGGGCACATCGAGCAGGTGAGCGGCAGCAGCAACTGCAGCGCTTGCCGCCGAATTTGGGGGAATTTCGGTTTTGGGAGCTAATCTTGGAGTTCTTGCTCTTGTCCATTTCAGGGAATTAGCATCGTCATGCAGGGCGACCCGGTGTGGGCTATCTCGCAAGCCACGATAGTGACCTCATTGGCCTGTCCCTCAACTTCTTCTTCATCCTACCCTTTCTCAATTCCGGTACGCCCAAATTTAAGAATTTTCAAAAGCAGGATATCAATTCAAAGTTCACAGCATTATGGCCATGATTCTGTTGGTGAGTTTTCTAGGCAGTGTAGCCGGACTTCACCTGCTCGAATCCCCGATGCTCCACCCAGTAAAAAACCGACCCTCATTTTCTTGCGACCTTGTCGTTGTTTTTGTTGCTTGTGGGTACAGTATGTGTACTGATTCAGTCGTGCTCGCTTGCCTAGGTGGCCGAAGGACATATTGCTATACTCTATATTCCAGCCATGGTTGATTGGAGACAATCTTCAGAACGTGAAAGCTAATGCTACTGAGTTAGTGAATGTAGTGAGGTTTCTCCCAGTTGTTGGCCTTGTTGCCTACCTCTTGTGTTGATTGACAATTTGGTCACACACCATATTGTCACAGCTAATCATTTTATGATTACTGCTACATGCAAATAGTCATTAATTTTATTCTCTATAGAAATTACTATAGAAACTACAGCGTTGGAGTGGTTAAGTGTAGATAGATGGTTATTGCTCTCTCTCTCTCCTCTAGAAATCACACATAGAAACTATGCATTGGGACTGCCTTTAGAAAAACTCTCCGTACCAGAACTAGCGGGTGCCCACTGCCTTGGCTCCCCCCGCATGCAATAAAACTTTTTACACCTCCATTTTTTACTTCAGAAAACATTGGTGATGGCATATGGCCCACCCTAAAGTACTGTTACATGCACTATGACTACATATATCCATTCACATTACATCCCATTCCTATTTACTTTTGGGATTGACTATTGTACGTGTGATTATTTTTTCTCTTCATTCTCAGTCACTTTTCACCATTGGATGAGCATCCTCCAACAGCCTCTTCTTTTAGAGGGAAGATTTTTCTTGGAAGGGAAGAGAATTAGTACTATGTAATTTTAGGTGACTGAGAGGTAAAAAAATTTTAATCGACTATGTAATAGCACAATCATT
Organism: Melocanna baccifera; assembly: GCA_036346265.1. Classification (NCBI taxonomy): domain Eukaryota; kingdom Viridiplantae; phylum Streptophyta; class Magnoliopsida; order Poales; family Poaceae; genus Melocanna; species Melocanna baccifera. The sequence goes on from CM070685.1 coordinate 7,722,585, forward strand.
TACTTTTTGGCAGGAAAGCTCTTGGCTTTTTCCATCCCATAGGAAGTTGGACCACACCTCCTCCGCTCGAAGCCGATGTATATATAGCAACATAGCGGTATATTTTTTAATTTTGATTCTTAAATATTTATTTTTGTAAATCTAGCCATCTCTCAAAACTTGATAACCGTAACAGGCAACATGTGTCTCCTATCATGCTCCGTGGCTTAGCGGGAGGGCGCCAACATAGGGGGCTGGTTAAGCGCAATAGGGTAGGTAGACGTGCGGCAACTTGTGGGCCCTACTAGCCTACAGAGTTAGCTTGGCTCAGTAGGTCCTACCGTAGCACCTCCCGGCTCAACAGGACATGTAGGCCCTAGGAGCTCGATAGGACAGTGAAGCTGAGGTCGACGAGCGCGGCAATAATACTTGGTGCAGCCAGTTGCTTCCTTTAGCCCTTTTTAATAACATATTATTGAAACTATTGTAGTAATAGACTATACCTATCTCGACATAACACTTCATAATAAAGATACGAATTACATAGCATGTAGGATATAATTAGGTGTATATATTTACCTCACTGCTTATACGATATAAATAGTAGCATACACAAACTATCCATTTGAACAATAGCTAGGATATATACACGTCTTTTAAAAATCATATTTGTAGTCATTTATCGTATAAGATACGTTGCCTAGTATGAAAAGATTGTCGTACTTATCCGGCTCCTCCGATATCTATTTTCATGCTCCGCCACTGGAAAAACGCACATGATTGCAAAGGCGTGGTGGAGACGCTGCCACGGCAAAGGCGCTGTGACCCAGCGAAGGGATTAACAATGGTGCGGCGCAACCGGCAAGGATTGATGGGAGAACTCAGCACAGATGTGATACGGCAATAGGCGCCTTCAGTCCAGCGCGGCACACCTTTCGGCACGGCGCTGCAGCCCAAAGGTCCCGTCGGTCGGCCACCGGATCAGATGCAGGCGGGTGGGTGCTTATCGCCATGTGCCGCTGCCAAGTCGTCTCGGCCGGCACACGACCAAGGCACCGATTTCCCCAACCGCAACCGGACTGCGCTCGCGTCCAACCGTCCAATTTTGTGCACGACAGCCCAAGACCGGCTCGGCCGACGTGGGCAGGGCACCCGCGCCGCGCCAACCCCAACCCCGAATATTCTGCGGGATCCCGCGGCCCCATACCCCGGCACGCGTTCCCACCACCGCACCCCATCCTGACCGCCCATCGCTCGTCTCCATCCTAAACCAACTGCCCAGATCAACCACTCGGCCTCCTCGGCCCACCGCGGCGCGGGCCTATTTAACGGCACCAAGACTCGTAACAGTACTCGTACGCAAGCTACAAATCTCAGAACTCGGAAGCACATTTTCTAACGTGATGACCGACCAGGAGCTGGTACTGAAGAAGAAGCAGGCGATCAGCCTGCAGGGCCGCGACAAGTCCGGCCGGCCCATCGTTCGCATCGTCGGCAAGAACTTCCCCGGTAACCAAAAACTCACCGTATCTCTATTGTCGATGCGTGTTTCGTACGTACGTGTCGCCGTGTCGAGCTAGTGGAGATCGTAACCGAAGCGGCGGCTTGTCACTGGGTCGCAGCTCGGACTCTGGGCAGGGAGGCGGAGGCGGTGCTCAAGGGGTACGTGCAGAGGCGCGTGCTGCCGGCGCTCGGGGACGCGGAGTTCGTGGTCGTGTACATGCACTCGAGGGTGGACCGCGGCGAGAACTTCCCCGGCGTCGGGGCGGTCCGGGCGGCGTACGAGTCCCTGCCGGTCGAGGTGAGGGGGAGGCTGCACGCCGTGTACTTCGTGCACCCCGGACTCCAGACCCGCCTCTTCTTGGCCGCCTTTGGACGGTTCCTCTTCAGCTTAGGGTACGTGCGTTTCGGTACATCGATCCTTCTTGACCCTGCAATTAGTTGGCGCGAAATTTACGAGCGATTGGTTTGTTAATTTGTTGAAGGTTGTATGCCAAGCTGAGGTACGTGAGCCGCTTGGAGTACCTGTGGGCGCACATGCGGAAGGGGGAGCTGGATGTTCCTGAGTTGGTGCGCCGGCACGACGACGAGCTCGAGCGCCGGCCGCTTATGGACTATGGCATCGAGGCGAATGGACGGTGTGGCATGTTCGACGCCGCGTCCATGGACACCACCGCTTCCCTGCATTCGCTGCGCTGCCTCTCCTAGTAGCCTGACGCGGCCACCGGCGTTGCTTGGTCTTGACTAGGTGTCGTTTCTGCAGCTCTCTGTTATGACAGGCCTTGTATTTGCGTACCTCAGTACCTGAAAAGTCTGTACAAATCGGTGTGTCAATGGAAAATGATGAATATAATGATAAGATATGAGTTTGTCAAATTTTCGGCTAGTCGACCCACCATCTGTCCATCTCTGGTTCTCTGGCATAACCAGACAATTAACCACATGAACATAGCCAGAAGCAACCACCTTTGTTGCCTCCGCACGCGCCGTCGACGCAAGCCCAAAGAACGCCATGATGGCGGTGGTGAGGACGAGGCCAATAAGGCCTTCTTAGGCGCCACATGCGCGTGCTGCGCCGCGCGGTTTAGTCACAGCACCAACGCTGCGCAGCTAAAGATGCCTACGCCGCGCCGGTGGATGCGTGGGATGAACCGTGTCTTCGCCCGATCTCCCCCGTGCGGCTTGACGGCCGTGGCTGACAGCGCCAGGGCCGTCGAACCGGGGCCTCAAACGGTTACTACCGCGATGGCCGTGCAGGTCGATGAAGAAGAAGGCGGCCGAGCTGGTGATCATGAGTTCTCCAGAGAGCAAGTCGCGGCCGCCACCATCCAGGCCTGCTCCCGCGGGCACCTGGTACGCACGTTACCTTGCCGCTCTGCTCTTGTCCGATTAAAAACTTTAGGCGGCTCTCCAATGATATTCAGAATTGTCAAAGATTTAGTTGTTGATCTTACGAAGTAAAAGAGGTAAGACTATGATCTAGGCTACACAGAGAGAAACCGAATGCCTTTATTATTTAGGAGGTGCTCAATGATCACGAAGAATAAAGAGCGCGAATGAACTACAGATTAGATGGGAGATCAATGTCGTGTATGTACTGCCGCTCAACTTGGCCTTAAATAGTGCCAAAAGAGTGACAGTTGTATCCAATGGAGAGGAACCTTATTGCTTCCCAGAATTAGCGCACATGAGGATGATTGCTACCAATGATTTCACCCTTCGAATATAGCCACAAGGCGATTTCTTGGACGGTTCTTGTCAGTAAGATGTGAGAGGAGCCAGGCAGTTATGTCAATGACATAACAACACGTTTCTCCATCTTCCGCACGTGATAAGCCTGAAACAAAACCGAGTTTTGCTAAAAATTCAAATTCTCAATTTGTTGCTTTTCTTAGATGTTTGCCTCCCTCTGGTCCTTCCCAGCCCAATCCCGTTCTCAGCCCAACCCAACCCGACCCCAACCCTCGGCCGACGCTGCCCCAGTTCCTGCTCCCGCGCGGGCACTGTAGCCGGTCCGAAAATATCAGCCGCCGCCAGATATTTCGCCGCCCGAGCCTTCCACCGCCTTCCACCGCCAAGCACCTGAGTCAAAAAGGTTGTACTACCTCCCTGACACCTCCTAGACTCGCCCCTGCCAACCAACCTTCCTCCCCACGCCGACCCGACCCCTCCCGCAAGCCACCGGACCAGGGCAAGGAAGAACTGCCATTCTCGGCTATTTAAACCCCAACACCCCTTTCCACCTTGTAGCACAACCCCACAGCAACCCCAAACCGCCCCCAATTGTTCCCGAGTACACCCTGCAGCCCCGAACCCCGCGGCTACCCGAGGTGAGTGCAAATTTTCAATCCGTTGATTCTTTCGGTTAAACTCCAATTCCTTCCGTCCAGAGCTCCCTTGGTATACCAGAAGCACTTCCCAAGCCACCCCAACTTGCCCCTTTGCCCCTACTGGCTTGCCCCCGAGCGCCGCCACCCACCCATGGCCGACCACCGTGGACAGCCCACCTCCGTTCTTCTCCGGCCAAACCGCCACCGCTACTAGCCTCCCCTACCTCCCTAGATGCTCAAGCGCTTGTTCAATTGCCCCAAGAACCCCTAGAGCACCCCTGTGCCACCCAAGATCCGAGCTCGCTCTTGGCGCCGCCGCCGGTGATTGCCGGAGCTGCCGTCGATGACAAGCCCAAAAATGGAACCTCTGAAGTCCCCTCTACCCGTCCCTACCCTCCAATTGCGTCTCAAGGTTCCGAAACCCCTCTGATTGCCGCCCCTCCCTTCCCTCTGTTTTCCCGCGCGAGCCAGCCTGAGGAGGAAGAAGCCACTGTAGCTCGCGGGTTCGGTGGTGAACAGTGCCCAACCCGCATAAACAGTGCGCCCGAGCCCGTTACTGTTCATCCGAAACCCGAAAACCCGAAAAGTGTATTTATACTCTTTTGAACCGTTTCGAGCCCCTGAGTCCATTTCCAAAATCCATTGCCCCATATCCAGCACCTAAAAGCCCAAAACCTTTATTTTGAAACTTTCATTTGAGTTCGTTTTGCTTTTTCGGTCCAATTTCAATCCTTCGAAAACGGGCCTGATTTTATTTAATTTTGCGCTAGCACCTGACGCTGCCAATCCACCGACACAGGAGGAGAAGGTCTTAGTCCCAGTCCAAGATTTCACGAAGTACGAGTTAATTGAAATTCCTGAATCGCAAGGCAAGTCGCATTATTTTTTATCATATTGAGCCCATGTCATTTAATTATTTAAATACGCAATATTTTCATTACATTACTTTAATGCTGTTATTTTATGTACAATTAAATTCATATTAACATGTTTTAGTTATAACCTACCATCGATAATGATGCCAAATTTTACTTTGTTGGCCAGTTTCATTTGTCAAACCCTAGTAGCATAAAATATGGTAATAATAATAATATTACATGATAGTATAAGAATTTATGTTTGATACTGTTAAGTGATCCGACACTTGTCGATAGAATTTCTGAAAAGAAAAGGTAGAGGATAAAGGCGTATTTCATGGGAAGCCACGAGTTGACCGGGTCCCGTGACCTTTGTCCGAGAAGGAGGCTCAAGTGAGGAGACAGCATAAAATAATGCTGGCCTAGTATCAGTGGATACTAGTGTATGTTTGAGGTGACGCCTCGGCAAGAAAATAAGGACAAGACCCTTATGCCTAATTAAGAACATAGTACACGCTCAACCACAAGCGTTGATCCGTCAAACCTGGATTAGTAGCTACTTAGTTCAATTGAATCTTTACACCATAAAAAAAGAAAGAATAATAAAGGTAATGCGTTACAACGGTAGACTCTCACGGATCGGGTACATCCACTTGACATCGGCCAGTCAGAGGTGCCCGAGGAAGTGTTGATCAATTGTCTATCGGGTAAAGAGTATATAAAGAATTGAGTACGCGAAAACCCTTGTTTTCTTAACTTTGGCGCAGGAGTATAAGAAATCTTGTGAGTAAAGCTGAGCAGCTCTGCAGAGTGAAATAAATGGTATTCGAATATGCCGTGCTTCCGGTTAACGAAGCTGTGTTTGTTTGGGTGATTCCATAAATAAAGCATAAGTAGATTTGAACAGGTTTTGGCAAAATGGAAAAGTTAATGATCAAGTTTGAAACCCCAAGTTACTAAGAAGTCTTCATTTGTTTTGTTTTAAATGTAAAGCGTGTTATAAAAGCAAAACTGCATCTACATAAAATAATAAAACCAATATTCCACATTCTTCGTAATCCATCTGCATGTAGTTATTCAGTATTTTCCCATGCGACTTGTTGGGTACAGTGGTTGTACTCATACTTGCTAAACAAACATAAACAGAAATCGCACCGCAAGAAATCGAGGTTTACGAAGAAGCAGGTGAAGACGGAGGCGCATTTGACGGAGTCGACGTTTGGTTTTAAAGGTTGTTCCCCGCTCAGGCATGCCTGTGGCACCCTTTTGGTTTTATGCATTGTAAGGGCTGTCGCCCGCTGTAAGACTTACTGTTAAGCCTTTATATTGTAATAAAGCTGGTTTGTACCCTTTTAAAAGTATGTATCTGCAATGATGTGCACTCGATTACCGTGCCTCGCAGTTGAACAGTCCTGGGCAGCTGCGAGATGAACAGTATAGTACCACCCCTGGAAACGGGGGTGTTACAAAGCCCATCTAGCAGTCGGGTAAGTGGGTCTAATGTTAGTTATTGAACCCTCCTACTAGTAGGTGACTAACGTCTAGTGTAAAATATGCAATACTCCTCCAACTAGGGGTACACTCAGAGGGCTGGACTTTGTTCCAATAGCTACCATAAATAGCAAGCTATTTATTATAGATTATTTAATGCTAGGCAAAAAGCTTGTTCGTTTCAACAAAGGCGAGTAGAAGTGTAATAGGAGTGGATACAGATGCATATTGTTCATTATGTTTCCTATCCTGTATTTTTTTTCGAAATCGGAGTTGGACACAAATAGTACTAGATACCTATTTCTCCATTCTGTATATGTGGAAGTAGGTGGGCGTCGACATCCGGTGCATGAAGGTGCTTGTGCGGCTACAGATGTGCATGCACGCTCGGTAGCTGCTCGACATGTCCAAGAACCAATAGGTGTGTAGGACTGATATGGCAACAGAGGGGGTGAATGGTATCTTCAATTTTTTTTCAAGCATTCATTTAATCTTCACTCTAACAGCTATAAGAAGTTATAAAGATAAAAAGCCAAAAAAAACCAAAAAAATCTTAATGCTACATTAATTTTAGCCCCTGAATAGTGAAAAACAACAATGTTTTTAATCCAAAAATCTATAAAATTTATGATCCATAGATCCAAAAGACTTGAAAGATGAACCAAGGTTGGATCTTGACCGCAAAACCGGGTTTTCTCATGAATCTTGCTATCAAAGTACATAGATGGATGGAGATAGATTTCCAAGGATTATATTCACCTCTTACATATTTTTGGCACAGCAAGATCACAAAAAGAGAAAAGAGAGAGATCAAAATCAACCAAAAGATATGCACATTAATCAAATACAAGATAGACTCAAGAGATGTGTTAGATTTAATCTTGACTTAAGAGTCCTAGCGTAATTGAGTTCGTTTTCATCTGTAATTCGAATTGAAGTAGTGTCCAATTCGAAGTCCTAGTCGTTTGCTATTAGGAGTTATAGGCATATAAATTGAGAGGCTTGTAACCAGTTTAGGCATTGCAAGATTGCAAGAAATAAAGATAAGAAATTCAGGGCAATATTTGTAACAAGTGGTATCAGAGCTTGAGAGATCGAGAGAAAACCTAGAGTTCTTCCGCTGTTGCCCCCGGGGGGATGATCTTTACCCCTGGGGGCGGCCACCCATGCGCGCCGTCGCCAGCCTAGGGTCGCCGACCCTCCGCCGTCGACGAGCTACAGGCCGCGGAAGAGAAGATCGCCGCCGTTGCAGAGAAGTCAACCGGCGGCCGCATCCGACCAGGCCGCCGCCGTGCCCCGCACCTGGAGCCGCCCTCCGTCGCTCGGCCTCCCATCACCGCCGCCGCCAATGAGGAGGAGGAGGAGACGGATCCGGCCGCCTTCGCCGTCGCCGCCCACTGCCGCCTCCGCCTCCTTGGTCCCGTGTCCGGCCGCCGTTTGCCACGCCGCCTCGCGCCCGCCGCCGCTCGCCGCGAGATCCGCCGCTGGCCGCCGGGCTCGCCTCCGCATCCGAAGAAGCCCGGATCTGGGCGGATCCGGCCGCCGTCGCCCTCACCGAGTCCAGATCCGGCTGGATCCGCCGCCACCGGCCGCCGCTCGCCGCACACGCCTCTCCGCGCCCGACCGCCGCTATGTCCGACGGCGCAGCCCAGCCCCGCCACGCCGCATTCCTCGCCGCCAGGGGGAGCCGCGCGTGGAAGATGCCGACGAGGAGGAGGCGCTGCCAAAGGGGGAGCGGCCGGGGGCAGGGCGGCGCCGGAGAAGGACGCGGGAGTGGTGGGGAAGGCGGCGGAGACGCAGCACGAGGGGGAGCGGCCGAGCGTGGGGAGGCACCGGCGGAAGCTGCTGCCGTGGAGGCGGTGCCGCCGGCCGGGTAGGCCTGATAAAGGTGGAAGCACAGGGAGTTGCAAAAGGAGAAGAAAACGCGTGCGCATCGGGCTCGTTTCGGCATCCAAATCCGAAGCAACGTCGAAGCCACTTCGGGGACGGCTGTTCCCACACCTCATAAAAGGAGGTGCCAAGCACCAGGGCCAACACCCAAACGCAAAGCAAAAGCAAGAGCAAAGAAAAGAGAAAAAGGAAAATAGCAATTTTTTCCTCCGTTTTCTCTCCGTCCAAGAGACTTCAAAGTAGCCGAAAGTTTTTGATCCGTGCCCAAGATCATGTCGCGTGATTCGGGAAGCGGTCTCGACGGCAACGAGGCATCATCCGGTGCGATGGCGAAGGAGAGATCCGCTATCTCGCTGCATTATCCGATGCTCACGGAGAGCAATTATGCAGCATGGGCAATCAAGATGAAGGTGTACATGAAGGCTCAAGGTGTGTGGGATGCGATCGAGAACGGCAACGTCGATATGCGCAAAGATCAAATGGCATTGGCGGCCATCTACCAGGGCATCCCAGAGGAGACGCTCTTCCTACTGGCCGAAAAGGAGACGGCCAAAGCCGCGTGGGAGGCGTTGAAAGCGATGCATCTTGGCGCAGATCGCGTGAAGGAAGCAAAGGTACAAACTCTCAAAACCGAGTTCGAGGTGTTGCGTATGAAGGAAACGGAGTCGATCAACGACTTCGCCGTCCGGTTGACGGTCATCGTCAACAAGATACGGGCCCTTGGCGAGAAGGTGGAAGAGTTGTATGTGATGAAGAAATTCCTTCGTGCTATTCCCTCACAGTTTCTCCCGATTGCTTGATCATAGAGCAATTTGGAGACCTAAAGGCAATGACTATGGAGGAGGTCATCGGTCGTCTTAAAGCGTATGAGGAACGTATCCAGGACACTAGAAACAAAAGTGAAGGACAGCTCTTGTTGACTCAAGCCGAGTGGGAGGCCCGATCTTCGAAGCGTGAAGGCAAGAACACTTCCAGAGGTGATGGCCAAGGCCGTAAAGGTCGGAGGTTTGATAAGGCAAAAGTGAGGTGTTATAACTGCAATGATTATGGACACTTTGCTTCAGAGTGCCCAAAGCCGAAGACGAAGAAAGCGTTTGTTGTCGAAGCGCTCAGCGAAGAAGAAGACGTGCTCTGAAGATGAGTTGAGTCAGGGACGTTTGAGACGTGTCGTCGTCCAAACTCAAACAAGATGAAAAGATAGAAAGTCAAGATTAAGGGGGAGATTGTTAGATTTAATCTTGACTTAAGAGTCCTAGCGTAATTGGGCAATATTTGTAACAAGATGCATAAAGATTGATGTATTGATTGCTTGAGAAAATAGATTTATAATCACTCTATCTTGGAGGACAGAGAGTATACCATATACTCCAAACCCTAACCCAAAAACATGAAGACACAAGAGAAATGGATTGGGTGGTTAACCACATGTTTTCATCCCAACTCTCTTTTATAGATAGGCTAACCAACCCTATCTATCATTTAATGGATACTATCCATTTAGCATAATGGAAGAAATCCATTAACCCCATACATACAAGTTTTAAGTCACACATGTCACTTATGCACGCTTTTCAAAATGCATAAGCCTGAATTATTAAGTCTGTTGCTTTGACCCATCTCAATTAAACAAGCTCCACCTTGACCTAAACTGTTCTCCAACGCATTGCCCACGTGCCACGGTTTTGATCCAAGATGATTTTCGGTATTTTAGTCAAACTACTAAAATACCCCTTGTTGACCCGGTCATCACCAACCACTGCAAGCAATCGCCATGCTTGTCATATATAGGTGTACCACTAGCTTACCACGTATCTTCAAATCTCTTCCGTCCCACTTCCACCGAACCACGGCTCACTTGGCCCGTGCAAGTCATATGGCGCCATTCCAGCTGTTCGAACTTGACTTTAATAATTTTCGCCTTTCTCGTGCCATGTTACTCACCATAACCTATTCCTTAACTCAAAATCCATAAGTATGAATTCTGACCGAAAGTCCCCATTGAACAATCCACAGCCGATCAGATCGCCAACCCTTGGGCGGCCGGATCGCTGCATTAACCGATCAAACCAGTGGCACACTGCTGGTCTGACCGGCCTTTACCTGACCTACCAGCAATGCTGTCAATCAAATTTTCAAATATTTCAAATTGCAATAGTTCATCGTAAACTAAGACCTTCTTACATAGTTCTTCACAGGCCAATTAATGTGTGCTCAAACTTATCCACTGGAACGTAAAATTACAGGCAAAATGAGATCTATACTACTTAAAGTACAGCAAGCAAACTTAGGTTATACTGGTATTTGCGGGCAAAAATTCATGCATCCGTCTTTTTGATGCGTTAAATCATCAAAATTATTACAGTATGTAGCAAGACGTTAACTTATCATCAAAAGCACCAAACTACGGACCAGATCACCATAATTACAGGAAAGCACAAGTGATGGCTGCAGGAACAGTAACACCTCTTGCTCCTCGTTAGCAAGCTGTCACAGCTCAAATCACTCAACCTTTACAAAGACGGAGGAAAGGCCTAGGACACTTCGGTACTTTCCCACCACCTCAAAAAATACTACTACCTAGCAGCTTCAGTCCACAGTCTCATCACTGGACCGGTCAGGCATGGCAACAGATTTCAAGAATACGTTGTCCATGTCGTCGGCATCCTTGTAGACTGGATACCAGGCGCATTCCGGACGTTGATGTCGAGTGGCAACATGCGGTATTCGATGTCGAGATCTCTCAAGATCTTGATCATCTCTTGGAGCACCAGCTCCCTCCTCTCGAACCTCATCCCCATGTCGTGGAAGTTGATCGTGTGACGGCACCATATGGATACTTTTAGCCTGTTTGTGTCATCCACGTCACGGAGGACGACCATGGAACCAGGGTACCAATGTTCTTTCTTGTTATCAAGGTAACTGAAAATTGAATCGAAGATTGATAGGTGTAACACATTCAAATCGTCAGAAAAATAAATGTGTCGACAGACATTCTTCTACATGATCAGATTGCTGAGAAGGAAGTGGCTTGGAGCCTTGGACACGAAAAACTGAGGTAAGAGCAATGCTACGTACTGCATTAGTCTTTCCTTCATGAGGGCCAGCTTCTCCACTGGTGTGGCGACGTGAACGGAGAAGTCAATCGCGTCTCCCATATCAGGACTCCTGTAGTAATTCATGATGGGTAAGGTGGCGAGCTGACTGTTGGGATAATAAACTTTCAGGTTGTCATATCGGAGGAAGATTGTTGTCATGATGTTCATTTCCTCGACGACCACCTGAAATTTGAACGGTTTGGAACCAAGTCAGTTAGTGTGAAGAAATGCTTCGATGTAGACAACGCAGCAAGAAAAACTGTAACCTGCATTCCATCAACTTCACAACGATCACCAACGTCAAAAGGGTGCATCACAAATAAGAACACGATCGCCTCAAAGATCGTCTTGAGAGTGTTGCCAAACATGAAAACCGCCACAAGAAGCTGCGAGCTGAGGAAGACGAAGAAGCGTGTCGTTGCTATCTCTAGGATGAGAAGCCAGAGTGCGAACACAACAAGCCCAACGACAACATTAGCCATCTGGTGGAGCTTGTTCACTGCAGTTTTCGTGTCGTTGAGCGTCAGGGCAAGAGCTTTGCGCTCTCTGAATGCGTTTACCTACAGAACCACATGACAGTGACAGGAGATCACGAGTAAGCATCGCATAATTTCTTGCTAACATAGAGAAGGATCTGTGTCAAGACCATTACCACCCAGTTCTTGAGTGACCTCTTGCTGACTCTGCTGTGCTCCTGCGCTCCTTCAAAAAGATCCATTGCTTTGAAAGCTTCCTCCTGCCTCATGAAACGCATCAAATCTGACAAGTATATATGCCTGCAACACGTCCACAATTCAGAATCGGATCGGCGTATTGCTATGACATTTCAAACAACATTTTAAATATGGATCCAAAACAAGTGTAAAACAAGACTTACTTGGATCCAGGTTTGGCGACATTGTGGAAAATCCTCTTGGCAGCAACCTTGGCCTCGTACTCACTGTGTATCTGTGTCGCCTGCTCGTCCTCCTCGCCTGTCGCATGCTTGAGCTGCTCGTCCATCGTTGTCAGCGCCCCATACCGAACAATCTTCATCAACCTCTTCATTCTCCACGCTGAGATGTTCTTCTGGCTGAGCCTGTGGAGCTGGTCAATCGTGATACCGTCATCAAAATGCCGCTCGGTTTTCTGCCTCTGCAGCTGCTTGCTGACCCCGCCTCCTCGCCTAGATGCCGCCGTCGTGAGGAGTCCGCTCTTCGGCCCAGGCCCAGACTTGCTCGGCATCGCCGCTGCTTGGAGCTCATTCGGGATGGCTGCCCCTGCGCTCTGCAGCCTCTGAACCTCGGCAAGCATGCGGCTTTCGTCGACCAACGGCGGCCCAGAGAGGGTCTCGATGACATACTGGTTGAAGAGTGCGTCCTGAATCCTGTCGAAGTAGGTCGAGACGTGGAAGGACGAGGCGAGCACCTTGAGCAGCAGCGTCTTGATGAGCCGGATCACCGTGGCGACGAGCAGGCAGCACAGCACCTTCGTGACGTAGAGCAGCACCAGCTCGTGCGTCTCCCGTTTGGAGTCCTTGTCGAACAGCAGGTGCCAGGAGACGAGCGCGAGGCCCAGCCAGAGCACGTTGCGCACGGCTCGGCGCACCCCGTAGACGAAGTAGAGAACCTTCTTCCGCAGCAAGAAGTTGCGCTCGATGAAGAAGACGGCGATGCGGATGACCCAACCGGAGACGAGGCGGCCGCAAATGAGCACGAATACGAGGAGCTCCCACTTCCAGAGATGGAGCCCCGAGAGCTTCTTGTCGGACAGACTGCGTATGGTGAGGCTGCAAACCAACGCGGCCACGATGACCACCAGGCCAACCCATTCTAGGATGATGAGGCAGTCGACCGTCTCGCGCTTGAAGTCGGAGGTGAGGCCCTCGTCCATGAACGGGTCGTCGTCCTCGTCGTCGAAGGCGCCTGACTTGCCGACGGGACCTGACTTACCAATAAGCCCTGACTTGCCGATAATGCCCGACCGGAGCTGCCCGGACCTGGGCGGCCCCTTGTTAACAAACGACTTGCGCTCGCAGCGCTCCGCCTCGGCGGCGGGGCCACTCGACGGCGGCGGGGGATCCATTAATCGGGAGCGCGTCTTGCTGCGCGGCAATAGGCCGGCTCCGGTGGACGTCGACGTGCAGCGTATCACCTCGGCGGCGTCCCCTGCGTTGGCAGCCTGGTTTCGATTGTCGACAGCGTCGGAGGAGCTGGAGGAGGCCGACGACGACGACGGGGAGAACCGCTTGTGGGGGTCTTGGAATGAGACGCGCAGCTCCCGGGAGGCGGAGATGGACGCGGGCGCGCGCGGCGGTCTCCTCAGCTCCTCCATCTCCAGGTCGGGGTCGAGCGACAACTCGCCGCCTGCCGCCGCCTGCTTGCGTAGGAAGCTGCCAATGAGGCGGCTCGGTGGATCGTCGCTGCTCTCCCCACCAGCGCTCAGCGCCGTCGACGCAGGTGACTGCGGCGGCCGGTTCTTGAAGCTGAACGACTCGCCGTCGCGGCCCACGTCGTTCCAGACGCTGGGCGAGGTCGAGGCACTCGACCCCGACCCGGACCCCGGAACCAGGCCCGCCGCGCCCGCAGCCCGCGGCGTGTTCACGGTCGAGCTGTAGTTGGAGTTATGCCCAGACACTTTGGCAATGCCGCCGGCCGCGTGGAGGCCAAATGAGGTTTGGCCGTCACCATCGATCTTGACGACGACCTCCCGGCGGTCGCCGTCGTGGTCCTTGTCCTGGTCGAAGTCGAACGAGCCCGACCGCGACGATTTGTTCGACCCGTACGACTTGATGCTGCGCTTTGGCGGCAGATCCATCGCGCGGGGCAGAGAGAGCCCGGGAAGCTAATCGGCAACCCCGAGACGGGCTGGCTCGTTGGTTATCAACGGGGAGACTCGGCGTGGAACGCGCACATGGGCGGGAGACAGCGGCGGACGCTTAGGCCGCCTTCGGACACGCGCATCCCGCGGGGCGGTGAGCGTTCGTTCGTGCAACGCAAGCCTCACGGCGCGACACGCACCTGCGGCCAAAAATGTTATGTCGCGGTCGGGACGAGCAAAAAGCCGAGGCTTTTGGCTCGGCGGGGAGAGCGGCGCAAGCGTCGGCTGGGGCCGGGTGGAAATTAGCATTGGGCGTTTACGTGAGCGAGGGAGCCTCGGCTTGGCTGCATATATCGCGGAACGGCGGGCATGCGCCGGAGACGTAGCTGGCACGCAAGGAAATGGTCTCCGCAACCAACGGCGGGCAAAATAAACGGTGCTGCTGCGCGATCGTCGTGAACTCCGGTGGGCGGCTAGCAGTGGTTTTTTGGGCGTGCCTCGCGACCTTTTTTCTGGGCGCTTTTGACGTGCGTCCAGACCCTCACGTGCGTTTGAGGTTATGTTTACAGATAATTGCTTCTATTTCTTGCTTTTATTTACAAAAACCTTTTACAAACATTTGATTTCTCAAAACGGTTTAATTGCTATACAATATTCGTATATTTTTTAGATTTAAATCTGTTAAATTTTAGCTCTTTAGATTTTCATCCAACAAACCCCTCATACACCCTAAAAAAAAATGAGAGGTGGAATTTTTGTAAACAATGCAAACACCAAAGGCAAGGCTTGTGATAGGATATTTGAGTTTAGATCATCATACAGCCATAATTAAGAAAATCAAATCGGACCATCGGTTGAAAAAAAATCAAAATCAGAAACTACATCGGCTCAATTTGTTTTAAAGACCGTCCATATAGTCGGATTGAAAAAAACTGGATGAACCGGTCTGTTTTTTACGAAACCGCCAAACCAGCCGGTTATAGCTGAACTAAATGGTTATTGTATTGGACAAGAATACCCTCGGTTTGCTTAGGTTTTAGGGGTAAAGGCGGCGTTCGTCAACCTCCTCGCGTAGGTCCTCTCGCCGCTCTGAGCCACCCCTTGTCGCCGTTTTGGCTGCGGATCGTCATGCCCTCCTCCGGTTCGTCTTCCCACCCGAGCAGCCCCCCAGTTGGCTCCGCCTTGTGATGTCGTTCTACGCCGCCTCCTCTGATGAGGTGGTCTTGCCGCTCCTCTGCGACTGCATCGGCTCCGAGCTCCACCTCTCGGTATTCAAATACTACCTCTTCTGGTTCGCGTACTACCCCGTCTCTGCCGCCACGACGACGGCCACCGCTGGCGGGGGTGCCTCACAAGCGTGGCCCTCCACTTGTCGCCTTCGCCCCTCTCACCGTTGCGCGACTCCTCACCGGGCCCGCTCCTCTGGCTTAGAGGCGCCTGGCTTCCCTCGGCCTCAAGTCGTGCCGTCGTGCTCTCCGACTCCTCCCATCCCTTCTGATTCTAGAGTTCGTGCTACCCGACGAGCTCGATCTCACGGAGCCACCGCACCTCAGCTCCAGACGAGGTTAACTCTCAAAGCAAAAGAGATTGTAGTTTCTGCAGATTTATTCTTTTGTTCTCTTAATCTCTACTTTGATGGAGACATGAAAATCGATTTGAAGTGGAATGTTGTTTATGTGGACTATATCGGTATATTGACCAGTCATAGAATATTCTTCTGAAGAATTTCAGTCAGCATAGGATGAAATACTTTGAAGATGAACATTTACTAACGAGGATAACAATTTGTAGCTCAAATAGCTTGATCAATTGCATTTCATTTTTTAACGTTCCCAGTTATTTTCTTATGTGCAGCAAACCACAGTTAATTGATGCTACACTCTTGCGGCCTGGAAGGTTTCATCGTCTTGTCTTTTGTGATTTTCCTTGATGGGATGAGCGTTTGGAAATTCTGAAGGTGCATTCTAGCATGGTGAGGTTTCGCTTAAATTGTTGTTGTTGCTTCTGTCTGATTTATTATTATTTGGAGATTTAGATCATGATATCTAGCATCACCACATTTTATAGTAGTTATGTGAACATCAAAAGATGTTGGCAATGTATCTTTTCTAGTTTTTACGTGTATGGTGCATGAGTATTTCCATAGTTATATGTCATCTGTTCTAACATGTCAAGGCCCATGGAGGTAGTATGTAGTAATAAGAATAGAAGTTTTGTACATTAGTTGCAAGTATATTGTTGACATCAAATGATCAAACATCTAAATTCTGGTACTTGCAGTAGTCAAAATATGCTCCTAAGATATTACTGGCAATCATGAATTTTGTCTTTGCTTCTTAAGAACAGGTCATGATAATTCTTGATCAATAATGTGATTTTAGCAATGTTGTGGACATTTTTGTTATTACCATTTACACTTGCTTTTCTATTTCCTTTTGGAACCTTTTGTCACCACTTGTTAGCTGTTCCTAATCCTAACAGTGAAAACTGAAAACAAAGAAGATGAGTATGTATGAAATATACATAGCATGGGCTGCTGAACTGTTTGGTGTTCCAAGGACAAGACAAATTTCTGAGGTAAGCATATTATCCTTGTCTCATGATTGTTTGGCTACTGTTTTTCCATTGCTGGTTTATAGAATTGTAACACCTCACATATCAATGTGAGATATTATCATGGAACGTTATCGCCAAACAAGAAATAAAATCATAAAGCAGTAATAAAATTTACAGGAAAAATAAAACCTTCAAAGTGTACTTTATTAAAAAGTCAACGGAAGCTGAAACAAGAATTTAAAACATGGGACCGGTTCACTCTAATAAAAGTTGAACAAATGAAATAATTAAATAATGGCAAGCCACGGTACTGAAAACTTAAATGCTCCCACCCATGTATAATGCTATCACTCCACTGACCTTTTCCTGAGATTGACAGAGCAAACGTGAGATTAGAAATCTTAGCAAGTACCCAACAACTGTCACAACACGGTAAATAAAGGATAAGCGATGCAACTAAGGAAGCAAACAATAGATACCAATTAAGGCAACTGTACTGGATTATCAACGAAGCTGATATAGAGAGTGAAATTGGAAACAATGGTTAACATGACATCTGTGATAATTGTATTTGAATTTGAAATAATTGTTATTTACTAAGTTATGATAATGGCATTGGCAGTTACTCCTCACATACCCGGTATACAAGAATAGCCAGGCACGCCATCGTCCTCGATCAGATATGCGACGGGTGTAATATCTCGTAACGAAGCGTCGCCCCGTATGTTACTAGGTGAGTAGCAATATCCCCTATATGTGGATAACCCCAGGCTAGGCAATCAAGTAATATTAACAATTCATGTGTTTAAGATATTACGGTAGCGAGAGGGAAAGCCGATAGAAAGTATGAAAAATGAGGATGTTGTTAGATAATTAATAAGGCGATTCACGATATGAGACGAGGGACATGTGATATAGAGACATGACCTAATGATTTATTTGATAAGAGACCCCCAATGAAGCCTAAGCACACAGGGTTGTCATTCAGTCAAGTTTTGTTAGATGCTGAATAGTCATTAGTCAAATTAAAAGGCAATTGCATATGATTCCAACTTAGTTTATGAACAGTAAGATACAAGTGACCAATAATAATATGAATTAAACGAGAAGCGTGAATCAAATGATCAGTATGAATAAAATGATAAGCATGACAATCTTAAGATAAACGATTTCTACCGACTAATCTAATTTATAGAATGTTCATAATGTATTCCCCCCTTTGAGATTAAAGTTTACACCTAGATCCTTAATCATGGCATGAATCTTAGAATATTAAAACGGAGTATTTAATACGACTAAACATGATCTCAACTAAATTAAGATAATATGTAATGAATGCTTAATCCCAGGATTAGGTTATTGTTGGTATCAGAGCTCAGGCTGTAGTTTCAGGAGAAAAAAAGGTTTTGCACGTACACGGGGCTTCGGGTTAACTCATTCATGCATGCATATCTAGTCCCTGGCTTATTACCTTATTACTATGTCCAATTGCCATTTTCCTTTATTCTGTTTTCACCCTTTGTCATTGTTTCAATCTTCTACTTCCATGCATGGTATGCCTCCGGCAAGGAGAGCCAGCGCTAGAGTGCAGGAGTATGTGGACCGAGTGCGCGGACGTACTAGCAATCCAAATAACCAGGGTCAGCCTTTACCGCAGACAAACTCTGCTTGTGATGCATCGACGTTACCTCCTCTGGTGGACCGTACAGAGGGCCTGGCTGGCACTCCTTCGACGCCGGCTGCTTCCCAGAGCGAGGTGCAGCAGCTTTTGGCCCAGGTGCAGAACCTGGTTATGCTGTTGCAGACCGCTCTCCTAGCGATGCTTGCCGGTTAGGCGGCGGCTGCTGCAGCTGTACTAGCTCACTACCCAGGAGAAGGTGTTGTTCGCCTCCCAGCAGCTGCTGGGAGAGGCGGACCTGTGGTGAGCAGACGTGCGCAGCTTTTGCGGGCCTCACACAGCGCCACCTACGTGGGAGGACTTCACCGCCGCCTTTGCAACGGAGTACTACCCTTTTGCCCTTACCAGGGCGAAGGACTTAGAGCTTTATTCCTCGCGGCAGAAAGATGGCCAGCTTCGATAAGAAGAGGCCTTATCTGTCGGAGGATCGTCGTGAGCCCAGCTCTTGGGGCTCTAAGAAGGCTCGTCATCTAGAAAAGCGCAAGTGGTTATCTTCTCCTTCGCGTCATCCCAAGGGCGGGAATCACATAGCATCTTGGGGAGCACCTAGAAAAAGTTGGTGTGCTATCGCTGTGGTGGAGACCACAAGGGCAGTGACTGTGGCTACTTGTGGGCTTCATGGGCATGAGTCCATTGTTTGCTCCCATAATCCTGATTCTATTTTCCCGCCTGGACTGATCAAGAAGCTTAAGGCCCCGGCGGGCACAACAAATCAACTTGCGTATTCACCCTCTAGTAGCCAGAATTCGACTGTTCTAGCTCCAGTTCCAACTCCTATTGCTTCTGCTCCTAGGGGTCCAGATGCACGTTTCTATGCATTGCCGACTCAGGAGTTCTACCTTCATTCTGATGTGGTGCACGGTATGGTTACCTTGAACTCTCACCCTGCTCTTTCTTTGTTTGACTCAGGGGCTAGTTTCTCCTTCTTGGCATCCCGCTTTATGCAGCAGCACTCTGTACCAGTTAGCACTCTGGCATTTCTGGACCTTCCGGTGGTGGTGTCCACCGCCAATGGACCTCTTACTAGTGATCTCACCTGTCTCAATGGTGCCTTGGAGATCGAAGGCCATGTGTTCAGCCTCGATGCAGTGGTGGCACCTATTCACCCCTTTGACTTGATTGTGGGTATGGATTGGTTGTCTTCTCATCAGGCTATTATCCATTGCTTTGATCGCAAGGTGATTCTACTTCAAGATAAAAAGGAGATCGTCTATCAGGGCAAGGAACGATACCTCAGTCTCTTATTTTTGACTTCTTATTTCGGCGGTCGCTGGATGACCAAGTCTGGGTGCCTCCTCGCCATATTAGAGAAGCCGGTTACTGGATCGTTACGAGAAGAATGACCAATTGTTCGAGAGTTCCATAGCAGATAAGACATGGCGAATCTTCTCTCGAAGGCCACCAATGAATCGCCACGCCTTGTGCTCATTAGCATTCACCTCTGGGAGGAAACGACAAATCTCTCGAAAGGCCCTCTCATACTGCTCCACCAGCTGACCATCCTTCTGTCGCAAGGAATCAAGCTCGAAGTTCTTCGCCTTGGTCAGGGCAAAACGGTAGTACTCCGCTGCAAAGGTGGCGGTGAAGTCCTCCCACATAGGTGGCGCTACGTGAGGCCCGCGAGAGCTGCGCACCTCTGCCCACCACAGGTCCGCCTCTCCCAGCAGTTGCTGGTAGGCGAACAACACCTTCTCCTGGGTAGTGAGCTCCATGGTGTCGAACTTCTTGTTCATGTAATGGAGCCAGTTGTCCGCCACCACTGGTCTCGATCCAATGAAAGTCTGTAGACCTAAGCGCTGCCACTCTCTCATTGTCATATAAGGTGCAGGGGGAGGTGGCACTTGAGCTGGTACAGCTGCAGCAGCCGCCGCTTGACCGGCAAGCATTGTTGGGAGAGCGGTCTGCAACAGCGTAACTAGGTTCTGCACCTGGGCCGAAAGCTGCTGCACCTCGCTCTGGGAAGGAGCTGGCGATGAAGCCGAAGGAGTGCTGGCCAGACCCTCTGTAGGGTCCATCGGAGGAGGTAACATCGATGCATCAGAAGCAGAGTTTGTCTGCGGTAAAGGCTGACCCTGGTTGTCTAGATCGCTAGTACGTCTGCACACTCGGTCCACATACTCCTGCACTCTAGCGCTGGCTCGCCTAGCCGGAGGTATACCATGCATGGAAGTAGAAGATTGAAACAATGACAGGGTGGAAATGGAATAAAGGAAAATAGCAATTGGACGTAGTATCAAGGTAATAAGCCAGAGACTAGATATGCATACATGAATGAGTTAACCCGAAGCCCTGTGTATGTGTAAAACCTTTTTTCTCTCCAGAAACTACAGCCTAACTCTGATACCAACTATACCATAATCCTGGGATTAAGCATTCATTACATATTATCTTAGGTTAGTTGAGATCATGTTTAGTCGTATTAAATGCTCTGTTTTAATATTCTAAGATTTATGTCATGATTAAGGATCTAGGTGTAAATTTTAATTTCAAAGGGGGAATACGTTATGAACATTCTGTAAATTAGATTAGTCGGTAGAAATCGTTTATCTTAGGACTGTCATGCTTATCATTTTATTCATGCTGATCATTTGATTCATGCTTCTCGTTTAATTCATATTATTATTGGTCATTTGTATCTTGTTGTTCGTAAGCCAAGTTGGAATTATATGCAATTGCTTGTTAATTTGACTAATGACTACCCAACATCTAATAAAACTTAACTGAATGACAACCCTGTGTGCTTGGGCTTCATTGGGGGTCTCTTATCAAATAAATTATTAGGTTATATCTCTATATCACCTGTTCCTCGTCTCATATCGTGAATCGCCTTATTAATTATCTAACAACATCCTCATTTTTCATACTTTCTATCGGCTTTCTCTCTTGCTACCGTATTATTTTAAACACATGAATTGTTAATATTACTTGATTGCCTGGCCTGGGATTATCCATATATAGGGGAGATTGCTACCCACCTAGCAACATACGGAGGGCGTACGCTTTCGTTACACAGAATATTACACCCTGTCGCGGTATACAGTCGAGGACGATGGCGTGCCTGGCTATTCTCGTATACCGGGTATGTGAGGAGTAACCACTAGTGCTATTATCATAATTTACTAAATAACAATTATCTCATATTCAAATGCAATTATCACATATGTCATGTTAACCATTGTTTCCAATTTCACTCTCTATATCAACGTCGTTGATAATCCAGTATCGTTGCCTTAATTTGTATCTATTGTTTGCTTACTTGGTTGCATCGTTTATCCTTTATTTACCGTATTGCGATCGTTGTTGGGTACTTGCTAAGATTTTCAATCTCACGCTTGCTCTTTCAATCTCAGGAAAAAGGTTAGTGAAGTGATAGCATCATGCATGGGTGAGAGGACTTAAGTTTTCAGCACCGTGGCTTGTCATTATTTATTCGTTCAAATTTTATTAGAGTAAACCGGTCCCATGTTTTAAATTCTTGTTTCAGCTTCCATTAACTTTCTAATAAAGTACGCTTTGAAGGTTTTATTTTTCCTGTAAATTTTATTACTGCTTTATGATTTTATTTCTTGTTTGGCGATGACGTTCCATGATAATATCTCATATTGGTATGTGAGGTGTTAGAAGAATTATAGTTTCTCTGATAGACTGCTAGACTAGAGTAGTATCATACTATCATTTCTTGTTTTGAGATCCTATTTTATTACATACTTACATGGTGATAGTCTGCAACCCTGTTCATCTGCTGAGAGCCTTAGACTGAGAGGCTAAGACAGCTGAGAGAGAGAGCTGAGTGTTGAACGATCTGACGGTTCACTGGTTGAACCGCCGATCGGACTGGTGACTCCACCGGTTCAATTGTCGGTCCGAGTTCAATAACTATGCATATAGCTAAGCCTAGCCCAATTGCCGAGCTGGAATTTTTGGTTGGTGTTAACATCAAGAACTGTCCTTGATGATAGTGATACATTATTACCTACATAAATTTTCTTTTCCTTAAAAGGTGCTCTCGTTCAACACATTTAATTTAGAGTTGTAGGGTCATGTTCATCGATTTACTTTACTTCTGTTTATTCATTTGATTCCTCATGTTCACAGACTTGTTTATACTTAGACACTTGTTCAAGCAGATCAGAATTTGAGGATTTGAACACATAGTTGATGAATATAACAAATATTTCCAATTATATTAATTCAAGCAGACAGGATTCATAAGGTAGAACTTAGAACATTGTTATGCGTACTTTTTAAAATTTTAATTATATGATTCCTAATACCATAAGTATCTGCAAACAAGACCACAAGTTAGAATATGCAAATGCAGAGTCTATGAACTGCTGGCACAATTACAAAGTATCGGCAATAGCTTCTGATGGTGATATAAGAAACATGAAGGAAAAATGTTTCGAAGATTAGTCATAAGTAAACATGGTCTGCTTTTTATACTATGTGTTATACTTTGATATCTCTTTTTATACGCAGTAGCATCCGAATTGGATCAGAATTTGATGAGATACAATACGAGCGTGCACAATATCAAGAACAAAAAAGATGAATCTCATATAGAGAACCAAAGTAACAACATTGAAGCAACTAAGACGAGAGAAAATATTTGGTAAAGCCAACAACAAATTTCTTAAACACAATCTCAAAAGAGTGTAAGGGATTATCGTTCTCTCACACAACCCTCTTGAATTTTTTAGGACACTCGAATCTTTGCCTTATACAAAATTTAGTGCTAAAGAATAACTTAGTTTCTAATCCTCTTGTGCATTTTTACATTTGGATAAGTGTATTATTTACTTTATTGCTTTGTTGCCATGGGTTCTCCATGGCTACCCATCATGCTTTATGTAGTCTCCATCATGTTTTATGTAGTCTCCTTAGCCATCCTTTAAAGTGACTTTAAAGTAGGAATCTTATTTCAAAAGAAAGTAGGACTCTTTATAGCACACATATCTAAATCCTAAAAAACTAAGATATAAATCACCATACTCAATACTATGAAAAGGAACCAGATTATCCAATACATCATTTCATAAGCGTCTTTTGAACATACCTATATTGTTCTACACTTAATGTCAAATATTGTAATTTATTTTACCCAAAGCATAACTGATGCATAAACAACATTCATATTTTCTCATTTGCTCACATGTCTCAGCTTATCCTTGGCATAAACACCTTGAAGATCACAGAATTATTGTTGCTTGGCGTGGAGTTGATAAGCGGATTTCGATACATCTCCCTCGTGGAAGATGTGTGATGGTGTGTTTGCGTCTGCCACTCTCATCCATGGATGTCAGTGCTGGTTCATTTAGATAAGCATAAGCACTTCTTTTCCACCTGCATCCAGTGGGAGAAGGTGGTGGAATGTCATATCTCACATGTACTTCAAATAATTCATACTTCTCCAAGGATGTTCATTGCACCAGAATTAAAGTATGGAACTATTATCTGCGTTTGAAAATAGCCATGTTGGCCCTGTATTACCATAAACAATTTTTACATATAAATGTTTGTAGTATGACCTATTTTGCTTGTTCTTTCAGTTCTCACAGTTTTATTGGATACTTCTTTACCATAAGTTCTATGGCATTGCGACAGGACATGCAACTAAGGAAGTGGATTTAGATGAAGTGGGATACAGATTATTTTCCACATTCTACGTTTTTAGAAAGGGACGCACTCTCGGTGCCAATGCAACTTCAGAAAAGTGCGGAAATAACAGATAACTCAAAAAAAAAAAAAGCTTACCAATGTTTGATGCCAATCCGTGCCTCAGTGTTATTAGTGGCAGCTGCCACCATCCTGCTGTTCTTGGTGATGTCTGTCTCCATCTTCCTTGTCCTGTCTCCTTCGTTTCCCCCCTCAAGAATGTTCCTTATCATTTGCTCGAAAAGCATATAATCTTCTATCTGCTATCCAAGCAATTCAGTCACTCCAAGTTACACGATCATAAGATACTGCAGTGATGATTTGTCTGCTATAACAAAACTTTCGATGTATTTGATGATTTATTTGCTAGAGTAAGCACTGCACTAAGGTTGAGCTGAGATTGGAAGTGAAAAATTGATGGACAACGACTGAATATACTTGATCAATAACAAGGACTGACCTTAGGTGTCTTGGCTTTGATTCTTGCAGCCTCCTTCTCGGCAGTAAGGAGCTGCTCCTCTTCTTCCATCTCCTTTCTCCTCCAGAACTCGTCGATCTCTGCCCTTGTGATGCTGTAAACCGGGACTGCCATCTGTCTTGGGGCTTTGGGAGGCTGATTTGGTGTCTGCGGACGTCCTGGCAACAGGGCCGTCGCGCTCGCACACCTGCTGTCTTCCTTGGAGTTGTTCTTTGTAGGTTGAGTTGTAACAGGGTCACCTCATCTATACACACCCCTTCAATTGTAGGATATTGCATTACCTACTGAATAAACCTAGGCACAACTCACAAGTCATGGCTACAGTAACATGATCTTCTAGAGGAGAATGATGGGTTGGGGTCTCGTTTCGTCTACTCTTCTTAACCATCGGTTGTGCAACTTTTGTTTGTTTACATGTCGTTGGTAGAGTCAATATCTCCTAAAATAACTAAAGCAAGAGAAAGGTGCTTTGGGGTAATGAAGCATAAGACTGAAGTTTGTGTCAACAAAACAAAATGAACCCCCTTCACACCACTCTGTCAGCCACAACTGTCAATTTGAAAATAAGTGCAGTGGAAGCTCAGGTCATTGAAAATCCCCTTCTTTTCCTTGGACTGGAATCACCATGTAATTATTTTGTTTTCGTTACTATATAAAACCCAGACATTAGAATAATTGACATATATATTTGTTATGAATAATTGACATTGTGGTTGAGTTGAATTTAAATTTTGCAAGAATTTTAGAAAATTCATATTTGTTGTCAGCGTTCTCGGTCGGATCGATGAGAGGAAGCAGTCGGACTGGCATGTGAACGGCGTTCTGACCGGTGCTCTGGTGTGACCAGATTTTTGGAGCGGTCAGACCGCCGAGACAGTATGATCGATTTCTATTTGACAATTGCTTTTTTCAGAGAGTGGATTTTGGTGTTGGTAGCGAGCGGTCAGACTGACCATGGTTGGCGGTTGGACCGGGGTGAGTTAGCCAGTGAAAATGTAGTCACACTGGGTGCGAGTGATTGGCGGTCTGACCAGAGCAGTCCAATCGGCGTGAGGAGAGCGATTAGACTGGTAGCTGAGGCTAGAAACCAGAATGAGTTGAGCTGAGTTGGTTTGAGGTCTGTTCATGGCTGGGGAGTCATGAGGGTTTATGTTGCATTGCATGATCCATGGTTTTGACTAGCGTAACTCAAATGCATGGAGATTGTGCTTAATATGGTTGCTTAATTTTTAGATGTACAGGTGACTTGGAGGATGTAGCGATCGACGGTAATGGAGCGGGACTAGGTGGAGAGCTGAGGTCCGAGCAGTTGTGCCAATTCAGTGAGACTGTATGGTTTAAGCGGGAAGCACAAGGAAGACGAAAATCATGAATATGCGAGTCGGTGCATGTGATGCGCCAGGTGACAGGGTCGATGCAGTCGCCTGTGATAGTCAACTATCACAGACGGTTTGTTGTTGAAATCGTCTGTAATAATTGCATCACAGATAGTTCAAAAGCTGTCTGATCGTCTGTAACAATTGCATCACAGATAGTTCAAAAGCTGTCTGTCATGATTTCATGTTATTACTGACTCGTAAATTTAGACGGCTCATAAAACTGTCCGTGATGATATTTTTAAATCATTTGTGATAACCTTTTCTGCAGTAGTGACAGAAGTATAAGACAAAATTTTCCTCATCAAATGCAGGTAAAGTGTACAAGGACATTGTCGGAAGTGCATACTATGTGGCACCAGAAGTATTGCAGCAAAATTATTGGAAAGAAGTTGACGTCTGGAGCGCTGGAGTGATCTTATATATTATTTTATGTGGGTCGCCGCCTTTCTGGGCAGGTAAATATTCATACACAGCCTAACATACCACATTGTTTCCAATAATGTATTGCTAACTGTTAGAATTTGCATATCTGAGCAGAAACAGAGAAGGTCATATTTGATGCGATGCTGGTCGGTCAATTTGATTTTAGTAGCAAACCGTGGCCAACGATAACTGAAAGCGCAAAGGATCTTATCAGAAAATGTTAAACAGAGATCCCCAGAAGCGTATTACTGCAGTAAAGGCCCTAGGTAGAACACAATCTGCTGTTACGAATGTAAAGCTCATCTGCATTTGTATAGTTTATATGTCGTCCTTATAAATTAATGTTTCCGTGCACAGAACATCCATAGCTCAAAGAAAGTGGTGCATCTGACAGGCCTATCGATAGTGCAGTCCTACCAAGAATGAAGCAATTCAACTAGCGCTTAAGGTGGATCCTCCTTAACAAGGATGGCTACTACTTTGCCTTGGTATAATTAAGCTGATCATACACTGCTCCTTTCATCTCAAGGTAATTGCAGAGAACCTATCACCGGAGCAAAATCCTTAAAATAGTGTTCAACAACATGGATACCGAAAAGAGTGGCACAATCATAGTTGAAGAATTGAAGGTTGGTTTGACGAAGTTAGGATCAAAGATTAGTGAAGCAAAGGTTCAGAAGCTTCTGGAAGCAGTAAGATCATTTATTTTTGTTTCACTCTTCACTATAAGTTTAGTATATGTAAAAGATTTCACTATTGATTACACGGAGTTCCTCACTGCTATGATCAATAAACACAGTAATCCAACGGCGCCCCCGGCGGGATTTTTGGAGGGGGAGAGAATTCGTGGTGGTTGGATCTTTAATCCAACGATCACAAATCTAGATGATAGTTTTAAAAAAATATCTATAGGATGTTTATCAATACCCATAAACATAAACTGAAAACGGAGGAGGATTTACTCCGTGCATTTCAACACTTTGACAAAGATAACAGCGGGTAAAACTAGTTTGCTAACCAAGAAATATACTTTATTTATCTTGCATGCATCGCCATAAATGAAGACCTATACAATTAACCAATGCTAAAACTTTGTATGTCAGCTTACGTACTAATCATGTTGTTTATAGTATAATAATGCTCAGTTCAAGCTATCCTTACACTATTTTCTGCATGGTAAACTCATTTATGACAACCAAAAGTTCAACAGATATTAATCAGACAACATACATGATAACTCTAGGTACATAACAAGAGACGAAGTTGAACAAGCCATGGCAGAGTATGGAATGAGTGATGAAGCAAATATTAAAGAAGTACTGAATGAAGTTGACAGACAAGGTGAGCATTTTTTCACTAACAAGCATGGTGGCCCGCACACCTATATAGGCATCATTTTTAGAGCATATTTAATTGGTTTAGCGGTACATATATGATGGATATTAAAGAAACAACATGCGGAAAATAAAGGGTTACAACTTACATGAAAGAATTCAAATTTTAGAATTTTTAGAACATTATCAATTCAATTTAATTTCCATGTTTGTAGAATTGGTTTCATTTATAATATTAATGTATAGTAGTACATGTTAAAAAAAGAATATATATAGATTATATCTGTAGGAGGAATACTTGTTTTTATAATTTTTAATCGGTATCTCTAATAATAAAGACAATAGTTATATCCATATTAATACAATTAAAATAATACAAATTATAATGGATATTGTAGGCAAGTTCATGTCTCTGTGGATTGTTTGAGTTCAATTCTATCTCTAACATCTCGTGTCTTAATTTCATACAAAAATTCCCTAACTATATGTGCATGTGTATCACAATGCAAATCAACTTTATGTGCACTTCCATAGATCAAGAAAAATCATTTGTTATGATTTGTTAATCATAAGAAGGGTTCACCTAACTAAGAGTTAGATATTTTTTAAAGAATTTTTAGCAAGTATTCTCATTTATTAGGTAACATCCATCGTTTATGGATTACTAAACATAATTAGGGTCCACCAAATTAAGAACCAGTTTTTTTATTTTTTGAGAATTTTTACAATATTTTTTTTCTTAACTGATATAATCAACCATCCTAGGCTTTTTATTGTATAATAGATAGTACCCAATGGTTGATATAGTTCAAGTTTAATTAGAATCCACCACATCGATGGCAATTCTAGCAAAAAATTTAAAGTTGTAACACACAAATTGTTGAGAAATGTGTAGGTAGAATAGGTCATGACTTTCTTTTCTTTTCTCCTTGTTTTCCTTGCCGAGTGCCACTTTTTCTTTTTCTTTCTCATGCATAACGTTTACTCATTTATTTTGCACATCTACGTCCTTGTTTTTCTATTTTACGTGGCTTTTAGTATGGGTCATCTAGGATTCTTTTTATTTACTGCGTTTATCTAGAATCCATAATGGGTAGCCTTGACTTATAAGATTTCTTGCTTTATCAAAGACATCCACTAGTAATCCTTTACAGACCATAATATGGGTCCACTGAATTGAGTGATAGATGATTTTCTTTTTTTCTAAGAATTTCTAGCTTATTTCTCTTTTTTTTCTTAGCAAATGTTAGACTCATGTCATCTATAATAGATATATTTTGTTTTTTTTCATGGATTTACTTTAGAATTCATATGGAAATCAAATTGCTAATTTTATTTCCCCCAAATTTTAGTTAATTTGGATTGTACTTGACAGAGGCTTTTTAATTTCTAATTTTTTATGTAACTATTATTCTGAATTTTAGCTATTTATTGGCTTGGGTTCAAAAAGTATTTGGGCTAGCTAGGGTTTTATCAGAGTCTATTTAGGCTAAACATAGTTGAAAATGAGCTTCATAGGGTCAAAATAGGTATATGTACGCTAAATGGGTTTTGGTGAACAATAATAGATTATTACTATTTACATTGGGTTAGGTTCAGGAATAGTGTTGGGTTTGGAACAGTAGTGGATCGGGTTTGAATAGCGTCGAGTCAGGTTGGCTACAGTGTTGCTGGAGGGTTGGGCTTGTCCTGTGGCTCTGGCCAGCTGATTTTGGCTTATGGGCTGTAACTGTTTGGCCCAAGGCTCACTTGATGTCTTCGTCTACCTCTCGGCACTACAATGCCGAGGAGCAGAGCATGGCGATGGCGGCCAATTGCGATGCTGTTGAGGGCCGTTGTCGATAACCAATGGCACATATGAGTTCTTGGAGACGAGAGGGTTCCATTTTGGGGTTTAGCAAGGCTCGGGGTCACTGTGGACGGTTGGCGGCAAGGGGAGCTCCACGGTAGTTGACCATGGCACAGGGGCAAATTAGAGGTTAATAGGCGATGTAAAGAGCATTTTAAGCATCTCTAGGGCAAAAGGGAGGCTATGGTGGTGATGGCTTCAACTCTAAGACTTCGTGGGAGGCTATCCATGGGGAGGGGCTCAGGTGGGCGGAGGGAGTCGTCGCCGGTGAGTTAGGGGGTCAGAGAAGCTAAGGCAAGGTCTCAATGATGTTTGTGGGGTCACAGTGGAGCTACAGACGAGCAATTGGAGAATGGCGGGGAGTTTAGCGGAAATTGAAAAATGGGCTTACTGGCTGTTTTGCGGTGGTGTTGGTGAACTACTGGCCAGAGAGGGAAGAGGGGAAGCTAGGGGTGAGTAGGGCGCTAATGATGAAGAATGGGGGTGCTTGTGAGCTTTTATAGTCGTTGTAAGGCGCTAGCCAAGCTTGGCAGCCAGCTGCAATTGTGGTAGCATTCGGTCGGACGTAAGCATAACATTAACTTAAGCATGTATTAACATTAGTACTTAACGTAAGCATGTATTAGTATTAGCACTTAAACATGCATTAGTATTAGTACTTAACATAAGCATGCATTAGTGTAAACATACATTAATGCATTTGTATTAGCACTTAAGCATGCATTACTGCGTTTATTAATTTTCTCTTATCGTGGCCGCCCAGTGTGGTAGGTGCTCCCAAACCTGTCTGGCGTTATAGGCCTCCACCTGCCACACACGATCGTTACCTATTGGGCTAGAGCCCGTTGTTGTGGTGCACTCAACCTGTCATACCGTGGAAGCTCAACAGATGACAAGTACTATCTATCACTATTTCCGTGGTTATCAAGCGACCAAAATTAAAATTCGTGTGTTTGGAGGCTAGATTCTAAATAAAATAAAATTCGTGTGTTAGAAGACCAGGTTCGAAAAAAAAATTGCAAGGTGCCACCTATACGATAATACGAAGGTTATATAAGGGTACAACTGAGGAGAAAAGACAAGGTCCGATATTTTTCCGACCGGCTTCCAGCAGCCAAGCGCGGGAGGGGAGAGGCACCGCGCAATCGTCGTCTTCCTCTCCGCCGTAACCGTCGAACCCTCCCCGCACGTCACGCAGCGTCTTACCCCCACCAACTCGACAATAAAACCCTCATCAAATGTTTCCGCTTACGCACCATCACCACCTTCTCCTTCTCGTTCTGTTCCACCCCTTCCTCTGTGCGATCCATATGGTGCCTACAGCCGCCACCGCCGGCGGTGGGTTCGACGAGGGGGCCCAAGCGCTGCTCGGGCTACTCCAGCGGGTGCAGTCGGAGGCGCTGCGTGTGCTGGGGCCGCGTGACTTCGACCCCAAGCTCTACGTCGACCTGCCGCTCGCCGCCGACCAGGGCGCGGCGGCAGCCGCGCTCGCGGCGCTGCCGCGCCCAAAGCCGTCGCGGGAAGAGCTGGAGGCGTTCCTTGCGAGGTACTTCGCACCGGCCGGGTCCGACCTCATGGCGGCCGACCTGCCGGACTTCGACGCCGAGCCGCGCGGGTTCCTGCCCAAGGTGGAGAGCACCGAGGCGCGGGCGTGGGCGCTGGAGGTGCACGCGCTGTGGAAGGACCTGGCGCGGCGCGTGGCGCCGGCCGTTGCGGTGCGGCCGGAGAGGCACACGTTGCTGCCTCTGCCCGGCAGGGTGGTCGTGCCGGGCTCCAGGTTCCGAGAGGTCTACTACTGGGACTCATACTGGGTCATCAGGTCCGTACACCTCCGTCTCCGCTCCCTTCCGCTTTGCTCCATTATTGGTTGCACATTCCTCGTCACGGACATCAAACAGTGCTAATCACGTATAATTGGTGTATCTTTTTTTTTGGGAGATATGGGGTGTTTTTTTTGCTGTGCCTTTTGGTTTTTGGTTGAAATTTTTGAATTTTAATTGTTTACGGAGAGAGATACTTACTCGTGATTTTAGATGGTATATATGTTGAGCTTTTAATATGTACTATTATTAACTTGTAGATTTTGTTTTAAAAATTTCGTCTTAAAAAATACTTCGTTTGAAAGTTAAATACTATAGCAAAAATTAAAAGCTGTTTTGAGAAGCTAAAAACAACAGCTCATAATTGACGAATCCAGGCTTACACGAATAATAGACAACACGTGTTCTTGCACTTAGGTAGCGGTTTCGGTGGTTTCGGGCGAATATCGGAACCTCCCAAAGTTCACTTGTCTGTTCCTGCGTCGTACGCTTCGTTTTCCATATGTTTGTTCTGTTCAGGCTTGTCGCGTATCTATGGCACCACCCACACACTGGGAGGCGGCTGAATTTTCTGTGGGTGGTGCCGTGGTGGTGCTTTGCTGCCGGCGTCGTGCCATTAAATTTAGCTGTTGTGGGGGATTTTAGTGTTTTTTGTGGTTCAGATCTCTTATATGTAACATTTTTCATATCTATATAATATTTTATAGCTGAGAAATATTGTATATATGGAAAAATGTTGTATATATGGGTGAAAATGTTGCAAATAGGGATGAGAAATGTTGCATATATTGAAAAAAAAATCTGAATACTCCGAGTTAAAAAACACTCGAGTGTTGTTTAGTAATTTTTTTAAATTTATTCCAAAACGGGGTTGTTGATCATGATGGCGATCACAAAGCCCAGGCTGATCTGTCCTAAATTCCTTCTAGAGGAACTTGCTGCAGTTCTCAGAGTTCAGTTCTTGTCGTAGGATTTTCGTGGGGCCGGACAATGTTACAGTGACTCGCACAGCAAATGCTGCAGATATTGATTTCTACAATTCTACTTCGTCCTTAGATGAAAGGTACTTGTTTTTTGTTTCTTATGGTATGTGTGCTTGGTGGTTTGATGCAGAGGCTTACTGGTGAGCAAAATGTACAATACGGCCAAAGAAATCGTGCTTAATCTTGTATACCTTGTGGAGAAGTATGGTTTTGTGCTGAACGGTGCAAGATCGTATTACACTAATCGAAGGTGACAATTATTTCTGCAGTACCGAGCTGTTTGGTTTGTGTCTACAGCATGAACTACCATTTCTACCATATCGTCTATCCGTTGCTACGGAAGTTCATACCTTTATGTGAAGGTCACCAGACCTTGATTAATGAAAACTAGACGGATTGTTGGAGTCATACTACATACTACTGAGGCACTATAGATAACTTGTACATGCTATATATTACCGTACGGTCGTCATCTGATACATGCTTTTTCTGTGCAGCGAACCACCACTTTTAAGCTCGATGGTTTTAGATATATACACGGCAACACATGATTTGGGCTTTGTGAGGAAAGCATTCCCCTCTCTGCTGAAAGAGCATAGCTTCTGGATGTCAGGTAGCAGACGATAAAGCCATTTTTCAGCATTCTTTTTACATTTTCACATGATTAAATACAATCACCCTTTACAATCATTCTGTTATGCAGAGGTTCACAATGTGGCAATAATGGACAATTATGGACAGGTACATAATTTGAGCCGTTACCAGGCTATGTGGAACAAACCTAGGCCAGAAAGTGCAACAATCGTAAAGTCTTTAACTTTGGCTATGTTGCTAACTATGCTGATTGCAGTGGATGTTTTGCCGTGTCAAGGATGAACTAACTATAGTCTGTTCTGTTTTTAGGATGAGGAACTGGCTTCAAAGCTTACTTCTACAGCCGCTAAGGAAGAATTATACCACCAAATTGCTTCAACAGCTGAATCAGGATGGGATTTTAGCTCTCGATGGATGAGGTTGGATGTTCAATAACTTACAAGTTACCAATAAAAAAATGATTGCTGGTTCTTCCTTTGATTAAGACATGTACTGCCAAAAGAAAACTTTAGGAACTCCAATGATATGAAATGTACATTGTGTACCACATGTTGTTTCTAATGATTTCACTGTTTTGTGCAGTGATTCTACTGACATGACAACGTTGACAACAACTTTCATTATACCTGTGGATCTGAACGCATTCATATTCAAGGTAAGCAATGGAACTTGCCATGATATTCAAATTCCAAAGTTGAATGATCTATATATTTAGCATGATTTGGATGTGTCCGGTTCAGCAATGTATTTAGTTCACTTGTTCAGTAGTTCACAATAGCTAGGAGACTTGTTGGGAGAAAAAGCTCTGAGTTGGTTCAAGTCAATAATGTTTGGAAATGTGACATAGTCCTTACCTTTATACACAATGCAGATGGAACGAGACATAGCAGTCTTTGCTAAACTCATTGGAGAGAATGCAACTGCAGAAAAATTTTTAGAGGCTTCAAAAGCACGTCATATTGCAATTGAGTCTATTTTGTGGAACTCTGAGATGGAGCAGTGGCTTGACTACTGGCTTCCTACTAATCGAAACTACCAGGTGCTCACGAAGGATAGCAGTTTGATCTCTCATAATCCTATCCAATTGTGGTAAACACTTTCTGATGGTATTAACTTGGTACATATTATTATTCCAGGGAGTCTACCAATGGAAATCTAACTCACAGAACCACAACATCTTTGCTTCTAACTTCATACCTTTGTGGTTAAATGCACATCATTCAGGTGCGTCCTGTACTCTTTTATATGTTTGTTTTCTAATGCCTAGGGGTGCAGTGATTTATTCTGAGAGTATAAAAAAACTATAATATCTAGCTACATGTCTGTCATAACTCATATGCCTTGCTCTGAAGTTCTTTTTATGTGGACGAATATGAGTATTCCGTGAAATGAACTTAGCTCTCAAGGGATTAGAAACTGTACGGTCACTGTAGGCAAATATTTCATCCAGCAACATGTTTGTCCTAATCATAACGTACGGATTCAGTTTCTACCAATTATTTGCTTTCATTAGATCTGAAAAGAAAATGAAAGCAAGTTATCTAGGAGAGATCTCCTGAGCACTCTTAATACATATGGGCACCGAAGGTATTTTTCTTGTGCAAGTACCACATTACAGCCTTACAGGGAGTTAGATAAGCTGACATCTTCTACCTCAACTACTAATCTTAACTTGCCATAACTTATCAAACCGTTCTTAGTACTAGAACAACAACAATTACATCTGAAACTCTTGCTTTTCTGATCTTTTACCCTTTTATTGCATGTCATTGAGTATGATTGTCTGAAACTTAAGCAGGCTTGGCGCGATTTGTCAATGACGCAAAATCAGTGAGGGTCACGAGAAGCCTTCAGACATCAGGATTACTCCATCCTGCAGGAATAGCAACTTCCTTATCAAATACAGGGCAACAATGGTTAGTTCCCTGAAATGGACACTAACGATAATTGATCTTCCCTTTTTTCACAATAGATGTGTTAATAATTGAACAGGGATTTTCCAAATGGATGGGCCCCATTGCAGCATCTGATAACTGAGGGATTGTTGAATTCTGGTTCGGCTGAGGCAAGGAAATTTGCTGAGGACATTGCTACGAGGTGGTTGAGAACAAACTATGCTGCCTACAAATCAACTGGCGCGATGCATGAGAAGTACGACGTGGAGACCTGTGGAAAATCTGGAGGAGGCGGTGAATACAAACCCCAGGTATGGTATATTTATAAACTTATAAATCAAAGTAAAAGCCCTTCCACTTGTGCTCACCCATGATGATGAGCATGTTTCTACTCCTCGATAAATGGCGATCTTATACAATTTACACTTTGCTATCTTCTAAGTTCTAATTACCGAGTGTGTAATATTGTGAGCGTTTTTTCCTCATACAATGCTAATTACCAATGAAACCAGAAATCATGATCTCCTATCATTCATCCAACCATTACCTTTTATTCTAATTTGAGTTCATGGACGTCTTTTCACAGACTGGTTTTGGTTGGTCCAACGGTGTGATATTGTCATTCTTGGAAGAATTTGGATGGCCTCAGGACAAGGAAATAGGCTGCTCATCATGATGGGGTTGAAGCTAACTTCGCAGAATGTGCAGGCAGGGGTACGGCTAATTCGAGCGGTGTAAATGTGTAATGCACTGGCAATGTGCAGTACATGCAAAATACAAGAGCCCTTCTGCTGAGTTTCATAAGACAGCAATTAGCATTCAGCACTTCACCAATTCTGTGTCTATTCTATTACTTGCCCTTTGTTGTTTCTGTTATGTATATATGGCCCATTAGACCTATTGGCCCATTAGCCCTAGAGTTGTATTGTACTATATATATACCATCGGTATTCATTTAATTTAGTTTCTATCATGGTATTAGAGCCTAATAGCCAGCCCTAACCCTATTTTCACCATCAGCTACATCTGCTCCTCCACCGTTGTTGCCAATGTTGCTTCCCCGGTGATGCCAGTTGCTCTATTAGCATCTCCTCCCTAACCCTCCTGGCATCTTCTCCTCTCGATGACTAGGGAGCTCACGTCCTCTTCATCATCGCAACGCTGCTCTGCCTCCCTGTCGTCGATTTTTGCACCGTCGCAGCGCCGCCCCCATCATTGCTGAGGATGATTCGCGCCAAATTTGGTCTTTCATCCGCCGCACTCACACCCTTTTCGGTGCCACGACACTGCTCTGCCTCCCCGTCGTTGATTTTGCGTTGCCGTAGCGCTGCCCCCGTCGTTGCCGAGGTTGATTTGCGCCAGATTTGGTCTTTCATCCACTGCTCTCATGCCCTCTTTGTCACCGCGGCCCTGCTTTGGTGCCGTGAGCGACTCGCGGCTTCTTCTCCAACCGACGATGTCGTCGCTATCGCCTCTAGCCTCCCTCACACTCCTCTCGACCTGCCGCATGACTTGGTGAGGTCGTTGCGTCGAGGTGTGTTTTGATGAGGATCAGTTGCGCTGACTTTGTGATATGTGGTGCGCCTTTGATTGTTCATAGGTGTAATGGCTTCCACCTCTGTTGTTTTTGCTTCTCCTAGTTCTCTCGGTATAAGAGGCACTCTTCTGGTCTCAAATATCAAGCTAGATGGCCAGAATTATTGTGAGTGGTCCTCGTCGGTTCATATATTGCTTCAAATCACTGCTTAGGTCTATTGGTCTTCTCTCATATATCACAGCGGAGCCTCTGACAGAGAAGATTGATGTAAAGGAGGCTGCTACATGACGAAGTGCTTATGATCGTGTTATGGATATCCTATGTCATAGTGCTAAAATTTTCATCAGGATGGATTTCATTTATCTTCCAGGTTCTCGCAAGACTCTTCATGATTTATGTTAACAGGATATGTCTATAGAGGAGTACTACAACTCTTTCAATCGCATTTCATGACAGCTAACCTCCATGGTTCCTACTTCCTGCGCTGGTTGTACTGACTGTGTAGGCAAGGTGAGCCATGACATGTAGAATTTAATGTTCACCTTTGTTATGTGCCTTCGTCCAAAATTTGAGTTTATCCGAGCTCAACTATTAGGACGTGTTGTTCTTCCAACCATGGAGGAGACCCTTGCTGCGTTGATTACTGAGAAGACTTGACTTTGCTCTTTTTCTTTTGGATCAACACCGCCGCAGTCTGTTCTTAGATTAGCACCACCTCAGTCTGTTCTTGATTAGCACCACCTCAGTCTCTGCTTTTTTATTTTACTATTCCTGAAGTGTTATTCGTACCTCAGCTTTCTGTGAATCTTATGTCTGTTGGTCAACTTACTGATATGCACTAATTTATTGGATTTAATGACTCTACTTGCTATGTGCAAGATAGTTGGATAGGAGTTCTTGTTGGTATTGGCCATTGCCTTAGAGATTCTCAGGGTCACTACTTCCTTGATCGTCTGAGTCTTCCACCTTTCTTCGCTCATGCGTCTTTAGTTCTTGCATCAGCCTCTGTTAGTTTTCCTCAGTGGCATCATCGGCTCAATCACTTATGTGGCTCTCGTCTTTCTACTTTAGCTAGTCAGGGTGTCCTAGGTCGTATTATTATCGACACTAGTTATAATCATAAGGTTGCAAACTTGGTAAACAGCAGTAACTCTCATATCCTACTAGTACATCTCGATCTAGTCGTCTTTTTACCTTAGTTTGTTCTGATGTCATATCTATTATATATTTTTTATTGGTGATTATACTCGATATACTTGGGTCTATTTTATGAAACATCATTCTCAACTCTTGTCTATTTATAAGTTTTTTGCTCATATGGTTCACACCTAATTTTCAACTCCTATTCAGACTTTTCCTTCTAATTCAGGAGGTACTTGTTGCATGCTTTTCGTCAAGTTCTCTCCGCTGAGGGAGCTCTTCCTTAGCTTTCCTGTCCTGGTCATGCTCAGAACGGTGTCGCTCAACATAAACACCGTCATCTTATTGAGACTGCTTGTACTCTTTTACTTGCATCTCATGTTTCGTGATATTTTTGGGCTGAGACTGTTTCTATGGCTGTCTATCTCATTAATATGCAGCCATCTTCTCATCTTTAGGGCAAGTGTCCTGGAGAGCTCTTATTTTCTACTCCCCCATAGTATGACCATCTTCGGGTTTTCGGTTGTACCTGCTATGTTCTGCTTTCGCCTAGTGAGCGCACCAAGTTAACAACTTAGTCCGTTGAGTGTGTTTTTCCTTGAATATAGTCTTGAGCAGAAGGGCTATCGCTGTTATGATCCCTATGCTCGGTGTGTGCGCATTTCTTGTGATATTTCTTTTGTTGAGGATCGTCCCTACTTTTTTCTTCTACCACTCGGTCCTCTTCTCCTGCTGAGTCTCTCTCTTTTCTTTACCTTCCACCTATTGTTTCATTTGTTGCACCTCTTTCTATAGAGTCCTCTGATCCTGACAGATATGGTTTTTCTTCTGCCGATGTTGTGCCTGAGCCTCACGCTTATCAGGAGTTTATTGTTCATCCTAAGTGGGAGTTAGCTATGGTTGAGAAGTTGGCTACTTTGGATCATACTGGTATGTGTGGTCTTTTTTCCTTTATCTGCTCATGCTATTCCTATTAGTCACAAGTGGGTTTTTAAAGTCAAGACCAAGTCCGACGGTTCTGTCGAGAGGTACAAGAATCGACTAGTTGCTTGTGATTTTCAGCAGGCACATGGCTGTGATTATGATGAGATATTTGTTCCTGTTGCTCATATCGTAACGATTCACACTCTTGTTGCTGTGCCTGCTGTTTGCTTTTGGATTATCTCTTAGATAGATGTGAAGAATGCTTCTCTTCATGGTGATTTGCAGGAGGAGATTTATATGAAGCCACCCCAGGGTGTTGTGGTTCCTGTTGGTCATGTTTGTCACCTTCGGTGTGCTCTTTATGGCCTTAAATAGGATCTTCATAATTGGTTTGAGCGGTTCAGTCTAGTTGTGTTAGCTGCTGGTTTCTTTCCAGGTAATCATGATCCTGCATTGTTTATTCATACATCTCCACGTGGTCGTACTATGCTTTTACTCTATGTTGATGACATGCTGATTATTGGAGATGACATTGAGTATATTGCTTTTGTTAAGCAATGACTCAGTGAGCATTTTTTGATGTCGGATTTGGGTCCTTTTTATGTTACTTTCTGGGGATTGAGTTGCATAGATGATGGCTACTATCTATCTCAACAGCGCTATATTCAGGATTTGCTTGCTCGTTCTAGTCTCATTGATAGTCGGACAATTGTTACTCCTATAGAGCTTCATGTAGACCGTCGCAGGTCTACATGGAGCCAGCAACTGAGCACGAGTCTGCTCAAACTCTGACTAGAGACGTCTCAAGAAGTCGTAGGTGCGACAAAGCTTCAGGTGAGACTGCTGACGCTGACAGCACTGACAGGTGCAACAAACATTTGGCCCTGACGCCATACCGCGGACAGCTGAGTGTAGAACTCGTCCACAGTGGCATCTCCCTACTGCAGCGACTGCTCTTGACACCTCAGTTAAATTTCTGTAAATTCGGCAATAAGTATCTAGGAGTCTGTAAAAGTTAAATTTCTCACGTAGTCCTATAGTAGAGCAAAATTTATAATCAACAGTAAATTCAGCAATAAGGGATTTTGAGTGTTGCCTTGCTCAGTAGGAAATGAGCTATAAGAATGCCTATAAGCTTGGATGGTACTACAAACAATGAACTTCTTTACACAAAACACAGCCGAAACCTCCTCTGTCACAGCTGAACCACAAAGCCACCACCACAGACACCGTGGCTTACCCACCATTGCCTGGACGCCATGCACCGCTGGCGCCATCGCAACCTTGACTTAGCCCAAAGCCGGAGTCACTGCCGTCTCGATCCAGCTCCCACGCTCCATCCTCACCGAAACTCGACTCACTAACGGCTAAGCCAAGGGCAAGGCTTTAGGTTGCTGGAGATGAAATGTTGAATGTTGGATTATTGTAGTAATTGCGGTATAAGCATATATTTAAACTTAATTCCAATCCAATCAATAATGACATGAGCATGGTATAAAAGACACATACAAGACTTGAATATTACATAAGCATGAATACTATCAAAGTCATTTCCATAAAAGCATATGCCCATCATATATACCATGAAAATCATTAAATCTAGCATAGTGTGTAAACAATAAATAATTTGTAAATGGTGCTCTTAGATAGTAGTAGGGTTACTCAAGTCAAGACTTGGCCGTCCCACTGGTTATATACTCTTCATTAATTGAACATAGCAAAAAGGATTCCAGTTTTGAGCTCTAAGTAATGCTTTACAGATTTGTCAAGGTTGAAGTCAAACTCAACTTATCTATTTGTATTTTCAGTCAGCAATAAGCTAAGCAAAGTGACCACCAGACAGCACACTATTCAGCCAATACCTTTGTTAACCCACAGTCTAACGAAACATAGACTAATCAGTTAGGACAAACATCTAAATGATTAACAACATTAGCATGAATTCTGAGTATGCAGTGGTCATAGAACATAAGAAGTTCTAACTGTTAAAGCACATCCGAAAATATGACAGTAAAACAAATCACAGTTAAGCAATACTTTAGAGCTCAAAGTGAATTAAATCAATTTCAATATATAACCATATATTCATCACAGAGCAGTTTAGCCCACTATTGCAGTCACCAACATATGAATGAATCACAGACTGCAGTGATTTAAATATGGTACTCACAAAGCCGGTGATACTCGAAATCACCGAGAAGGTCATGGAGCCAGGCACGCCATAGGGCGCTGTCCCAGAAAACCTAGCACCTTCCCACACCATAGTGTGAAAGAGG
This sequence comes from Melocanna baccifera, assembly GCA_036346265.1. Taxonomy (NCBI): domain Eukaryota; kingdom Viridiplantae; phylum Streptophyta; class Magnoliopsida; order Poales; family Poaceae; genus Melocanna; species Melocanna baccifera. Next base: position 7,763,047 of record CM070685.1, read on the forward strand.
GCATAGGCAATCGGAGATACAAAGCTCTCTTCGTCGGTGTATGCACACACACACCGACAAAACCGAGGTCAGGAAACGCCGCACAAGCCCACGGCAGGAGTCGGCCGCAATAGATTTGTGATGAAAGAGAGGTTTGCTTGTCATTGATGAGTGCCTTACTTTTCAAAATTCAATAGTCTACTGACTGACATGCATCTTTATTGCCAGGTACTCGTGCAGTGGGGATCTTTTTGGGCAGGACTGGGTTCCTGCGGAATGTGATGTTTCCATCAGGCCAGGGTGGTTCTGGCGTGCCTCAGAGAAACCAAAAGATGCTACAACTCTGCTCGACATATACTACAAATCAGTTGGTAGAAACTGTCTCCTCATATTGAACGTTCCTCCCAATTCATCTGGCCTCATTTCTGATGAAGACATGCAAGTCCTTGAGGAATTCACTGAGATTCGGCAGTCAATTCTCTCAGAACTTTGCTGCCAATTCCACTGTCACAGCAAGCAGTGTGCGTGGTGTGCCAATTCCCTCCAATGTGCTTCAAGATTGCATATACTCCTACCGGGGCCCACAGGAAGGGCAGACAAGCGGGGAAATGCTCTTCGACCTCAGGCGATCTACTTCCTTCAACGTGCTCCAGCTCCAGGAGCCTATCCAGATGGGACAGCGTGTAATCGAGTTCCATGTGGACATCCTAGCAGATGAACTGTGGCAAACAATTGTTGAAGGCACGACAATTGGATACAAGAGGCTGCTGCAATTCCAAGCCGTTGAAGCCCGATACCTGAAGCTATCTGTTGACAGGGCACGCACAGATCCACTGATTGCACTCTTTGGTGTTTTCATGGATCCCTTCTCGGTCATATATAACTTAGATTATGACAAACCATCCCATACTAGTAGTAGTGAACTTATAATGTTAAGGACAGACCATGCTGCTGGCAACAGGAGTATTTCCACAATGTAATGACGGAGTACAGTAGTCGTGTAAAGAGATACTTTACACTGCCCAGAGAGCCTTTTTAAACTTCTGGTCTTTTTTTCTGAGATAAACAACTTGTCTGTCCATGCCAATTCAACATTTAAAAATTACTTGTACGCTGTTTTGTTATTGTAATTCTACGTTCATTTGATTGAAGAAGCCTAAGTCATTCAAGAGTGGCCAATGTGCATATATCTTCTCAATCAATTCTGTTTGTTTCTCGAAGCATTCTGAACCAGCAACTCTACTCTCTGCAATCATGCATGGTTGATGGTTCTGCACTTCCCCAAACCAGACATTCTTCTAAAATCACTGAATGATGTTATCAGAAACCTATACACTACTTACTGTTGTCCTGTTGAATGTTGTCAGAAACTTTGCTATCGATGAAGTAATTATTGTATGATGTATCATCAATTTCTGTAACTGTATCCTCTGTAACTGTAAGCATATAGAGATGTAGTACTCATGAACCTCTTTTGAAGCCTAATGAGAGGCCAAGGCAAGCAGTTCCTGAAGACTGAATAGTTGACAAACCTCCTTTGAAGAGGTACTAAGGTACGTATCCTACACTTGAAGGCGGAAACTTAGCCCGTTGCCAATTTGCCATCTTCCATCTGCAAAGCTGCACACTCGTAACCATGGCTCCGACTCGCACGAGTCCCATCTAAACCCCAGATTTATCGAACAGGCGAACCTGCTCTAGCCGCCGCCGCCGCCGCGCCCCGCACGTCGCCGGCGACCATGTCGGACCAACCGCCGCCCTACACACCCCTCCCCTTCATCTCCTCCCTTTCCCCAAATCATAACCCTACCCCAACCCCCATTCCCATCACCACCCCCACCCCCACCCTTGTCCTCCCCAACCCCGCCTTCACCAGCAAGCGCAAGCGAACCGGGTTCCGCCGCAAAGTCCCCTCCGGCTCCCCGGCCACCCCGGTCGCCGCGTCCCCTGCCGCACACCCGCCACCCCCCGCCTCCGCCGCTGACGACATCATAGTGATCAACCGCGAACCAACCGCGGAGGCCGTCACCGCGCTCACCGCCGGGTTTCCGGCGGATTCCCTCACCGACGAGGAGATCGAGGCGGGGGTGGTCTCCGACGTGGGCGGCATCGAGCAGGTCAACTACATCCTCATCCGCAACCACCTCCTCACGAGGTGGCGCGAGACCTTCAACTCCTGGCTCGCCAAGGACGCATTCGCGTCGCTCATCCCTCCCCACTGCGACCACCTCCTGACCTCCGCCTACACCTTCCTCGTCTCCCACGGCTACGTTAACTTCGGCGTCGCCCCGGCCATCAAGGAGCGCCTCCCCAAGGAGCCGACGAGGCCCAACACTGTCATCGTTGTCGGCGCCGGCCTTGCCGGGCTCGCCGCGGCACGGCAGTTGGTGGCATTCGGGTTTAAAGTGATCGTATTGGAGGGCCGCAAGCGGTGCGGTGGCCGAGTGTACACGAAGAAGATGGAAGGGGGTGGGCTCTCAGCTGCTGCTGACCTTGGCGGCAGTGTGCTTACCGGGACATTTGGGAACCCGCTGGGAGTTGTGGCGAAGCAGCTTGGCTTGCCGATGCACAAGATCAGAGACAAGTGCCCACTGTACCGGCCGGACGGATCACCAGTTGATCCGGAGGTGGATAAGAAAGTGGAGGGTACATTTAACAAACTTCTTGATAAGGCCAGCTACCTGCGGGCATCCATGGGGGAGGTGGCAATGGATGTCTCGCTTGGGGCGGCACTTGAGACATTACGGCAGGCAGATGGGGGTGTCTCCACACAGGAGGAGATGAACTTGTTCAATTGGCATCTAGCAAATCTGGAGTACGCCAATGCAGGATTGTTGTCAAGGCTGAGCCTTGCATTCTGGGACCAGGATGATCCGTATGACATGGGTGGAGATCACTGCTTCTTGCCTGGTGGCAATGGGAGGCTTGTGCAGGCCCTGGCAGAGAATGTTCCAATCGTTTACGAGAGGATAGTGCACGCTGTGCGGTATGGAGGGGATGGGGTACAGGTAGTTGTCAATGGTGGGCAGGTGTATGAAGGGGACATGGTGCTGTGCACTGTTCCGCTTGGGGTTCTGAAAAATGGGGGTATCAAGTTTGTACCTGAGCTGCCACAGAGGAAGCTTGATGGTATTAAAAGGCTAGGCTTCGGGTTGTTGAACAAGGTTGCAATGTTGTTTCCTCATGTTTTCTGGAGCACTGACCTTGATACCTTTGGACATCTGACTGAAGATCCAAGTCGCCGAGGGGAGTTCTTTCTGTTCTATAGCTATGCAACAGTGGCTGGTGGTCCATTGTTGATGGCATTGGTTGCTGGTGAAGCTGCCCACAACTTCGAAACCACACCTCCAACTGATGCTGTCAGTTCAGTTCTTCAGATACTGAGGGGTGAGACTTCTATCATCAAAATTTACATTGCTATATAACCGAGTATCTGCATAAGGTAGTAATCAATGCCTCACAACTGACTGTTACAACAGATTCTTTGTTCCATTCACCTCTGCAGTCACACTGAAATATATATGGTTATTTATTCATATTGTATCAATGAAATTGACCGCTTAAAACCCTGGGTTTCTGTCTAAAAGATGAGCCTTGTGTTTCACAGGTATATATGAACCACAAGGGATTGAGGTCCCAGATCCTCTACAGAGTGTTTGTACTAGATGGGGCACAGACTCTTTCAGTCTAGGTTCATATTCTCATGTTGCTGTTGGAGCATCTGGAGATGACTATGACATATTAGCCGAAAGTGTTGGAGATGGTCGGCTGTTTTTTGCTGGAGAGGCCACAACGAGGCGTTACCCGGCAACAATGCATGGTGCTTTTATTAGTGGTTTGCGGGAGGCTGCTAACATCACTCTCCATGACAACGCTCGAGCAGCAAAGACTAAAGTAGAAAAAAGTCCATCGACAAACACACAGGCTTGTGCGGCTCTTCTAGTGGACTTGTTTAGGCAACCAGACTTGGAATTCGGGAGCTTCTCTGTCATTTTTGGCGGAAAAGCTTCTGATCCGAAATCTCCAGCTATTCTGAAGGTGGAACTAGGTGGCCCTCGAAAGAAAGGTGCAACTGAAGGGGGAAAGACAGACCAGCACCACTCAAACAAATTGTTGTTTCAGCAGCTCCAGTCACATTTTAACCAGCAACAGCAACTATATGTTTACACATTACTATCACGACAGCAGGCTATGGAGCTAAGAGAGGTTAGAGGAGGTGATGAAATGAGGCTGCATTACCTCTGTGAAAAACTGGGTGTGAAATTAGTTGGCAGAAAAGGTCTTGGTCCAGGGGCTGATGCTGTGATTGCATCCATTAAGGCAGAGCGGAACAGCAGTAGAACTAAATCCGGACCCTCAAAGTTGAAAGAGGGAGTCTCTAAATCCTAACTTTTGCTGCATCTTGATCCCTGACTACCTATTTTTAGGAGCCTGACTGCATATAATTGATGGAGTTGTTGTCTTTGTTCTGTCAATCATATATCTACCTGGCAATCATGGCATTTATTTGCAATGGAGCTTCTACAATATGTGCTGAATTTGTCCCAGACCAATGTCACCAATCTCATATCACATATTTGGTGATTGTTTGATGACGCAATGACATTAGATTAGATTTTGAGTGAGATCTCCCTGATTTACATAATGTCTGCATCTGAAATCTGAAGATTCCGCAAAGCTAATTTGTTTGTATTGCTACGTCTTGTCCTTGAAGAAGCCTGTGGTTGAGATGTTCATTCGATATTTCAAATTGGAAGTGCTGTTTAGCTTATGTACATGAATTTTAGATAATAGAATGGAAAACATGTCCACCTTTTTTATTTATTTTTTCTTAAAGATGTTTCTTTTCCATGCTCAAATATATGCCCACGAAATAATGAGTTACAGCAATGCTAGTTTCAGTCCGGGTCTGGAGTCAGCTTGAAGGAATCATCATCTGTTTTGTTGTCAGTGGTTCATGGTCTGGCAGGCATCCAGGCGGGGAGGACGCCTAACGAGAAAGATGTATAATCCTGTATTCAGTATTCACTCATCACTGCCGACTGCTCAATAATCGAATGACCGCGAGTGAAAGTGCATTCTGGGAAGATGAAAATAAGGTTGATTAAGCAGTAGCACCCAGCTCATAAAAAAAGAAAGAAAGCATATCCTCCTGTAGGACTGCAATGTCAATGGAGGGGTGAATGATATCTTTTTATTTTTTTTCCCTAGTACTGTAAATCTTTCATTGCAGAGCTAAAAAGCTAAGAAGTTCAGATTTCATAGCTTCTCAATCAAGTAACTACTCGAACAGCGAAGATGCACGAGTTCTACACCAAACTGGGATGACCAGCTACTAGCTGGCGGTCTGACTGTCGGCCGATCTGATCGGTCCCAGAGCGGTCTGATCGCTTCCATGTTCCTAGAATAGAAAATCAACCTAAGTCTAAATCACTTTTAATGTAGACTTTAAAATACATGATTACATAAGACCAAACTTTGTAAATACGTTACTAACGATCTCAATAACCTATTTCATCTAAGAATAAGGAGGATCTTGGCCAAAATCTCAACATTTCCTCAAAACATGTAATATTATACCGAAACTAAGCAAATCTCAAAAACTTGAGATGCAACTTACTTGTGGATTAAGAACAACCAAATGGCTATAAATGTATTCTCACATGTCATAGCAAGCAAAACCACTTAACGAATCAAAGTCAAAGCCTTCAGATCAAGAATCTTCAAGAAGAGCTCCAATTCAAGAAAGAATAAGGCAACTTCAAAATCTTGCACCACAGTGCTTAGATGAATAAGATCTAATCTACATGAGTCATCTTCATCAATTACACGTCATTGACACACAGCAAAATCAAGAAGGAAGAAAAGAGGCAAATAAACAACAAGAGCAAAAATCAACCTAAGACAATAATACTTCATAGAAAATGAACATAATTGATTATATTACTACTTGTAAATAAATATTTTATGACCCCTCTATAAGGAGGATAAAAGAGTACACCACAACACTTATTCTTCTCTCTTAAACCCTAACTCAAAGATGGTTGAAATGATTAGTCACATGCCTCCATCCTCAATCCACTAAATAGATAAAACAACCAGTCCACATCTAAACCTAATAGATACTATCCACTAGGACAATTGGGGGAACCCATTAACCTCACACTACACCAGTTTTACACTCACACTTAACTCATGCACGCTTTTTAAAGTACATGAGCCTGAACCAACTAGTCTTTAGCTTTTGATCCACTTGATCTTCTTAGTATCTCCTCGACCTAAACCGCTTTTCCAAACGCCGCTCAAGAGCCACGGTTTTGGTCCAACGAAGTTTCTGATATTTGGCTAATTACCAAAACATTGTTGCCTTAACCCGATCTTATCATTCCCTTGTAAGCGAAATACTTGCCACGTATAGGTACACAAATAGCTTTCCATGCATCGGCAAGTCTCTCCCCCTCCACCTTCGGATCTACCGGACCACGTCTCAATTGGACAGGCCAATCCATTTGGTGCAATCTATCGCTCAAACATTCTCTTCAACTTTCATTGCTTTCCTTGTACCATATTTGAGCTTAACTATCTCACCCAGCATTCTTGACCGTTCTGAACATCGGCTCCTCTATGAGCGTAGTTTAAATCCTCGCTGTTGACCATAGTTGACTCCAAGTTTCTTCACATATCCAAAAACAAAGAAATTATTTTCGAACACAAGTTCTTCACAACTTGACATACATTAGCTCAACATATTTCATACAACATAAAAACACAAACCTACGACCAAATTACTCAATCCACGACCAAATTCCCAAATTGCAAAGCACTCTACCAAAATTCAGACCACACCTAGTTAGACTGTTGTGCACAGCCAGTCGGATCGCTATGCACAACCGGTCAGACCACTATGCACAGCCTGACTGCCAGGGACTACAACCAGACTAAAAATCCAAATCTTTTGCAAAATTAAATTTCATCTCTATATACATTGGCAATAGTCTATCACAAATATTTCTGGACTTCTCATATGGTCCCTCACATCTAAATTTGTGAACAGCGCAATTTTTAGATATCAGATCAATCCACTTCCATGATTAGCAGCATTAGTTGCGCATATGCAACAGTCATGATTCAACACAATGAAAAATGTTTGCTTCTTTGGATAACTATGAAAATTTTCGTTTCAGTTTTGACGTAAGCATGAGAGCTAAACAGGTAAATTTAGATGTAAATTTTATGCCTTTGTATCACTAAATATGGCAACAAACATAGGTAGAAGCTCTCCAAATGAATGAGAGTTTGACAATAAACCGTGAAAATTGGAAATACAAGATATTGGCTTCTGGAGAGAAATTAGCAAGAATGCTCACAGCTTAACATCATACTTCCTTTCCATATCAAACAAAAATAGCAGAAAAGGGCAGATCCAAGTAGAAAATATTGTGCATAAATGGTACATGAAAACAGTCGCCCCACAAGCCAGAGTCTGGCAAATCACTATCAAGAATGTAACCACAGCCGATCGTGCAGTCTCTCTTCTCCTGTACCAAGCATCTCATCAACCCTTTCTCCATCCCAGTAAAAATGAAAGGTTGGGGTGTATCGTATGTTCTGAGTTGTTTTAGGGCACTCATCAATATTGGCATAGATGAAAGTAAGATTCTTGAAGTCATTGCTGAACCTGCAGAAGGATGGAAGAATCTTACTGCAAACACGGCACCTGCGTAAACGAAAGGAATGAGTTAAGTTAATCACATGGAGTTAACAGGCAATGGGAAATAGTATCCTATATATTGTTACCAATACCAAACAAATTGTTAGGCAGACTGCTGAGCTATATAAATTTCTCTTGATACTTGTTTTATACAGCAACTGATGAAACTTTCTATACTTAGTGTGTAGATAAGTTATACAGAGTTCAAACCAATTTAGTACATAAATATAGCGTTGGAAAATGTCAGCTGATATCCATCGCAAAAACCTAACTTATCTCCCCTCCCTCTGGCTCTCTCCCTCCCTCCCTCTCTGTGTGTGTGTTTCTCACACTGCACGCTCGAGACAATCGAGCAGCGCTGGCTCTGGCACATGAGACCAAGGCCCCACATCATGTCTCGAGCAGCGCTGGCTCTGGCACATGAGACCAAGGCCCCACATCAAATGGCTTCAGTTTCTGGTTTTTTTAGCTTCCGATTTATTTAAGCTAAAAGTTATTTTGAACACATCAGCTTCTAATTTTAGCTTATTTTGGCTTTCTAGCTTTTTTCAACTTGTTTACCTTTTCTTTTTTTCCCTTATTCAATTGCATTGTATGTGATGATATAATTATTTTTCTCATTTTTTTCTATTTTTTCTCAGAAAAAGTTAACAGCCGCTACAGTACAATTTCAGCCAAAAACCACAGACAGATGCTTAAGCCAAAAGCTAGTTGGAGCACCACCCAAGGCCAATGAGAAGCCTCGGTGGCAAGGAGCATGCTGCAGCAAGTAGCAGATGGGTCAGCACTCGGCAAGGTCGCAAGGAGCAAGCGGACGACGGCAAGAAGGGCCTGGACACCTGGAACGCATAGCAGTGGCCGGGCCGGCAAAGGCAAGGGTGGGACTGCACCTATGCACGAAGGCCACGCACGTCAGAGTTCAGACAACATAAGTGCCTCCAAGTTCTAAGGCACGAAGAATCACAGAATTAAATTTTAATTTCTCTAAAATTATTTTCAGATGTTGTCTATAGTACGAACAATTTGTACTTTAATTTTTACTATTGTGGACCTTTGCTTTTTTCCATTGAACAATATTTTGCTAACTTCCAACACCCATCCTGCAAAACTGGGGGATTGGATCATATACCCTCCTCATAGTTGAGAAATTGAGGATTTACCCTCCCCACTCAATGACATGTGGGGTCATCATAAGTCACTGACACGTGGGCTAGGAGGGTAAATCCTTAATTTCCATCTAAGTGAAGGGAAGGGTATATGATCAATAAATCCTGCAAAACTTGGATCCGCCACTGTGAAGGTGATCATGCAACAAAAAAGAAACATGGTGATACCATTTCAGTATTGGCCCTACCAGTTGCACTATAGAAGAATTTTTGACAGTGCCTAAACCTCTGATTCGAGCTGTTTATTGTCGCATAGCATTTTTTCAATGCGTGATCTTAAAGAAAAGAACTGGGGTGAAACGCGGAGTGCAGGGGAGCAGCTATACTTACCGGGGCCTTGGAGGATCTGAGGGAATCGAGCATCTGCTTCAGCTGCTGGTCGCTGGCGGCACTGCGAAGGTTGCCGTGGGAGCCGCCTGGGAGCGAGAGGCTAGTGCCTTCCAGGCCTGTCTTCTTGGCCTTTTTCTTCCCGTTGCCTGCCTCGCCCATACCTCCGGCTTGCTACTGCAGTTCCCTTCTCCGAAAGCCCTGCAATTGAAGCCAACCTTCCTAAATCTCGAGATTGAAGAGGCAATTTCTCCACTGGAACGAAGCAGAAGTACTGAAATCCCAAACAGCCAATGATAGCGGCAGTCCCAGAGGGGCGCCGCTCACTACCGAGCTCATCAGCAACCCTACCCTGTCGTGTATAGACGCGGCTGGCGCCCGGTGGAGACAAGGATGAGAGACGCGAGTGGGCGGAGGATTGAGGTCGGCGGCCGGCGGGAGGAATTCGACGGGCAGCGGCGGCCGGAAGGAGAGGCTCGGGAGACCCGCGCAGCGCACGTTCCTATCACCCAAGCGACAACTTTGGTCGGTGGGCTGAGGTGGAGGCGTCTGAGATGCTAGGACGAGAGCACCGCCGCGGCCGTGAGCCCGTAACCGACCGGGTGGAGAGAAAGGGTCTAGCTTACCAGGCTTACCCGCGTTGGGTGGGCCGGAGAGGCGGAGAAGAAGCCAGGACCAAACAGCGCGCGGCCCAGCAGTTTCCGTCTCCAGCGCGTGGTCCTGTTAGTTTCTTCCACGCGCGCGGCCGGCCCGGATTCTGACCAGTTGCACGCACTCTTCTCTCACGAAAGGAAGAGAGAGAGAAGAAGGCCGATTACAGCACGCGGCATGACCAGGCCATTGGGTGGATTTTTCGGCGATAGCTGATGTGCTTTGATGATAGCTTTTTAGTTTTAGTGTAAGTATCTGTATAAATAAATTAAATATTAATAAGTTATTTTAAAAATATTATTCTGATAAATTATTTTAAAACTAATAAAGAAATTATTTTATTTATTTGTTTGAAAAAAACTATAAAGTAAAAGGAAGGTGATATTATCTTTCCAAACGGGGCACGTCGGCCCTATTGCTCGCGCGAACCGTTGAGAGCACCCATGGCAAAACCACCGATTAGTCGGCCTATCTCATGTTTAGCAGATAAAATTACTAGTAAGAGATAAAATGGTGTGAATCTCGAAACAAATTGCACGATAGATGAGATAGGAAGACGTCCCTTTTAAAAGGTCAAAAAGCTTTTTCCGTAAAATACTCCTATTGACGCTCTACCCGACTACTTGTTACGACGTTCAATTTCTCCTCATTGATTGTGAACGACTCAACGCTGAACAAGGATCATGTAAACCTTCCTGACAGTGTTGTTGAATTACTAGAGCTATGTTTCCCGTTCCAGTACACCCCTTAACCCAACCATAATAGCCGGGACAACACCCTTGACAAGTTGTATGAATTGGTCATTTATTCTCACCTACTGCACGAGAACATTGTTCCGGGGTTTGAATAGTTCGTCTGCCATTCATTTTGGTACGGAGATGCCACTGATTGAGTCATTTGCATACCAAAGTGATCCCATAGTTCACAGTTAGTTTCGACGAAATACAGAGGACGAATTAAATGGTTGTTTCCTGCTGCCACTAATTCCAACTATTCTGAAGACCGCTCGAGACAGGGACACGTCAAAGAAGTAATCATCTTGCTAAGAGATCAGGTAGTACGTCCTTGGGACTTATTGGATAGTAAAATAGCATAACTGAATTCCATGGTTTAGAGCAATTCAGTGTTTAGAAAACATTAATGACTGGCGATGTACAACTACAAGTGGCAGTACAGAAGGCGAACCAGGCAGTCTCGAAGGAGTCGTCTCAAACCACACCTGCAGGCCGGTCTTCTAGATAAGCTACTTGGGTAATGTTGGGTGACCCAACCCCACTGTCTCTGACGCTCCATCCCTGCATGTCCTGCTTTGTCAAAACCACCTCACTGTCCAAATTCCGGAGGTGCCCAGGCCATCCAAGAACACATTGGCAGCTATATCCCCTCACACAGTCACAGGTCTCACTCAGCTAGCCACGGTCAAGTACGTAGGCCCTCACCAAATCGTGTTACGTCTTTGCATACACGCATGTTTTCTACTCTACTGTCGATAGCTTGTGCCTTTGCGTATCTGCAATGGTGGGGTTTTTTTTGGTTGTCTATCTTTTGGTTTATATTTTTAAATCCTAGTTATTTGTAAGAGATGATATACAGAGAGAATAGTCGTATGTAATTTTGACCGGTATAGCTGAACTCGATACAGTGTTTTATTATAATCTACTTGTAGACTTCGTCTTAAAAAACACACCATTTAAAAGTTAGTTATTATAGCAACCGAAATCAAAACCAAAACATGTTTATGTTTTGATCGTATCGCAAGGAAGGGGTCTTTTCGGTTGTGACTTATTTTTTTTATCGTATCGTAAGAGTTTCAAAACAACGACAGAAAAGCGGTTTCGCTTATTTGTTTAAGAGACATAAACCATAAGTTAAAAAAAAGTCAGCTAAAGTTTACCTAGCTATATGCAGTAGTACTCCTCTCACTCTCTTAGCACTAGCGTTCGACTACTCGTTGGTGGGCTTAGGGGACGTTTGTATTAGCTGTAGCTAATAATTTTTAGTTGTGTCTGATAGTTTTTAACTGAAAATAAATAATAGTGACTGAAAGAAGTGACTTTTAGAATGAGAATGTGAGCGGTTAGGACAGTAAGGGAGAGATACGTGTGTGAGACAGCAATAAAAGGAGTGAGGTATGTAATACACCAGTGACCTCTTGCTTTATACCCAAAACAAAACAGAAGCAATAAGAAAACCGTTTTGAGATATCAAGTATTTATATTGGTCTCTAATTTTTTGAAAGATAAAAGTATATGCTGATACGAATGCCACTTAACCGCGCGGTCTACCATGGTTGCGCCAATTCAATGTTTGCCCGCCCAGTCGCGCACGCATTGAATAGCCTCCGCCACGATTGTAGGTGAGGCCGAGAGGGGCACGCGGCGCGCTCGCGGTGGCGGCGCCGTTGGTTTTTGAGCGGTCGGTTCGCCCACCCAACGGCCCCCGACGGCGATTTATGGTCGACCGGACGTCGTTCGAAAGCGAGCGACCCTGCAGATGGACGGACCGATCCGTCCATCCATCGTCTTCAAACCTTCGCATACACTCCTCTACCGCTGCTCGACCTCCATATATCCCACACATGGATGGGATAGGATGGGAGCAAACGAGGCCGAGAGAGGTACACACTGCTACTACTAGACTAGTATGCAGTTCCAGCTGGAGTGGCGAGTGGCGTTTCAAGTCGCAGCAAGAGTGGCAAATTAATTGCCATCCATCGGCTTGCTGCTCGGCCCGGTTCTATAACAGCCTCGCTCTCTGGATCGACCCCATTGCACTAGGTGCACTCTCCCAGCATCCTTATTTGCTGCCGCGCGCCTGCCCACGTGAGCTCACTTATTGCGCTCGATTGCCTGCACTCCAGCAGCCGCGTAGCTTAGCTTGTTGGATCCGACCGGGCTTAGCTTACCTAGCTAGCTTGGCGATGGAGGCGGGGACGTGGGCGGTGGTCGTGGCGGCCGTGGCCGCGTACATGGCGTGGCTCTGGCGGATGTCGCGCGGGCTCAGCGGGCCGCGGGTGTGGCCGCTCGTCGGCAGCCTGCCGGGGCTCGTGCAGCACGCCGAGGACATGCACGAGTGGATCGCGGGCAACCTGCGCCGCACCCGCGGCACCTACCAGACGTGCATTTTCGCCGTTCCGGGCCTGGCCCGCCGCGGCGGGCTGGTGACGGTGACGTGCGACCCCAGGAACCTGGAGCACGTCCTCAAGGCCCGCTTCGACAACTACCCCAAGGGCCCCTTCTGGCACGGCGTGTTCCGGGACCTGCTCGGCGACGGCATCTTCAACTCCGACGGGGAGACGTGGGTGGCGCAGCGCAAGACGGCCGCGCTCGAGTTCACTACGCGCACGCTCCGCACCGCCATGTCGCGCTGGGTCTCGCGGTCCATCCACCACCGGCTGCTCCCCATCCTGGCCGACGCGGCCGCCGCGGGCTCTCACGTCGACCTCCAGGACCTCCTCCTCCGCCTCACCTTCGACAACATCTGCGGCCTCGCGTTCGGCAAGGACCCCGAGACGCTCGCCCAGGGCCTGCCCGAGAACGCCTTCGCCTCCGCGTTCGACCGCGCCACGGAGGCCACGCTGAACCGCTTCATCTTCCCGGAGTGCGTGTGGCGGTGCAAGAAGTGGCTGGGCCTCGGCATGGAGACCACGCTGGCGCGCAGCGTCGAGCATGTCGACCGCTACCTCTCCGCGGTCATCAAGGCGCGCAAGCTCGAGCTCACCAGCAGCGGCAAGAGCGACGGGTCAGCCACGCCGCACGACGACCTCCTGTCGCGCTTCATGCGCAAGGGGACCTACTCCGACGAGTCTCTGCAGCACGTGGCGCTAAACTTCATCCTCGCCGGGCGCGACACCTCCTCGGTGGCACTCTCCTGGTTCTTCTGGCTGGTCTCCACCCACCCCGCCGTGGAGCGCAAGATCGTGCGCGAGCTCTGCGCCGTCCTAGCCGCGTCGCGCGGCGCCGACGACCCGGCATTGTGGATCGTCGCCCCGCTCAACTTCGAGGAGCTCGACCGCCTCGTCTACCTGAAAGCAGCGCTCTCGGAGACCCTCCGCCTGTACCCCTCCGTGCCCGAGGACTCCAAGCACGTCGTCGCCGACGACTTCCTCCCGGACGGCACGTTCGTGCCGGCCGGGTCGTCGGTGACGTACTCCATTTACTCTGCGGGGCGCATGAAGACGGTGTGGGGGGACGACTGCCTCGAGTTCCGGCCGGAGCGGTGGCTGTCTGCCGACGGCACAAAGTTCGAGCCGCACGACTCGTACAAGTTCGTGGCGTTCAACGCCGGCCCGCGGATATGCCTCGGCAAGGACCTCGCGTACCTGCAGATGAAGAACATCGCCGGGAGCGTGCTCCTCCGCCACCGCCTCGCCGTCGCGCCAGGCCATCGCGTCGAGCAGAAGATGTCGCTCACGCTGTTCATGAAGCACGGGCTCAGGATGGAGGTGCGCCCGCGCGACCTCGCCCCGATCCTCGACGAGCTCCGCGGCGTCGGAGAGTACGCCGCCGCGACTCTGGCCATCGCGGCCTGCGCGTAGGAGATCCCGGGCCGTGCATGCTCCGCGGTTCGTGCTGTTTGGAAAGGAAAAGCTGGAACTGTGGCAAAAAAAAATGTAGATAGACGAGTCCAAGACACTAAGTAATTAAAGGGTTTAATTTGGTTGGTGAGGTCATTTAAATAACTTATTTTTACAGTTTACTACCACTCCATTGGGATAAAGGAATTTGTCTAAAACTTCCAGATCATTTTTGATTTGGATGTGAAGACAGCAAAAAAAGGGTAAAAAAAGGAGCAATAATCTCCGATGTGATTGTAACCAAAAGTGGAAGCTCCGAATTCGTTTGGGCTGTTTGTGTTAATTTGCCGCCAATTATTGTTAAGAGTGTTGCTTGTGCTAGCTGAAACATGTCAATCGATTGATTAATTTCTGTATGAATATGACGGGATCGATCAAGGGATATCTCGTACTATTTCCCTTTTGGCATCTTGTTGCTGATAGCTACTCGCTTCATTGCAAGAGATCGATGCATGCATATACATCAACAGTTGTTGCTTTCCATGGAAAGATTGTTTAAGACTTGTGCCGGCGAGAACGACCAGCTCTTTCATTTTCGTTTAATAATCATTTCGCATCAGTGTTTTAGGGTCCACTCTAAGAGTTTAAGCTCCTAGCTTATAGCTTTAACAGTTAGTTTTTAGGTGAAATTATATTATAGCAGCTGTTAGTTTTTGAAGTCATTCAATTAAAAAATAAAAAAAACAGTTGTAATAGACAACAAACAAATGAACAAGAAGAAAAAAGAAATAGTAAAAAAAAGCTAAAAATCAAAATAAATTGAATTTAGAAATCAGCATATTTCAAATATTTTCTATTTTAAATAAATTGAAAATAAAAAAATAAAAATTGAAGTCGTTTAGAGTAAGATCTTATTGTTATTGATTGCACCGTTTTATTTGATGAGGAGTTTGCCCGCGGTTGCAGGGAATGCTGTCTCGCGGAAAGCTGATGGGGATGTTACCGACAATTTTTTTTGTTGCTGTCGTACAGTATATGGACAACGTCCAGTATCCTGTGAAAAATGATCTTTGTGGCCAATTCTATACGAAATTCTTAAACTGGATATAGCCAATTTCCCAATAAGATGAAACGATCAGAATTTTTTTATGCGGCGGTTGATGCATGTACAGTTAAATTCTGAGTTCTGACAGATCTACACGGAACAGTCACCTGTAAACGGTCTCGATCTTTAATCCCCAATCTGTCCACGGGGTCCACCTACGAGCCCCTGTACCAATTTTAAATACACTCGTGTCATTCGCATATCTTCTCAGCTCTCATGTACTGGCACATCGCGATTTCCCCTCCATTCTCACTCTCATGGAAAAATTACCCAATGACCATGCGAGTCTATTGGCTGCAAGTACATCTCACTGCTTTTATCTTAAGCTACGGCGTATAGAGTAAAGAATCTGCAGCTTTGCGCCACTGTATTGTGTTTTCTCGCTCGTATTTGTGCAGCACGTACGTATTCCTTTAGCCCGACTCACTAACCTCTTTTAACTCCTCAACCCACTCAAATTGACGAGAATCAAAGCTGTAAATTCTTGTATAACAAAATCCCATGCAGATGCACGGCAATAGGCAAGAATTACTCAGAGTAGCACTCCTTACAATTGCTAGTTGTGATATGTTGTTTAGGAGATACGGGTCCTACACAATTGACAGTTAGACTAACACTATTTGATATGGAATCTTCTTTTAATGTGTAAGCAATTGGTTAACTAGTCATGTAAGGCGCTACTCCAACGAGCTTCTTTTCTGATTTTTAACTTCTTAATTTTATCTTTTTTTGATTTTAGGCTATTTTTTGCCCTTTTTCCGTTACTCTTTTGTATTGTTCATGATGATATAATATTTTTTTATTTTTAAAGATTTAATTACACTGGAAAAACTAATAAGTGTTTTAATGCATTTTCAGTCACTAAAGTACAAAAAAAATACGAAAAATCTGGACTTAAAAGCCCAAATAAGCACCACCTAAGTCTTACAGCTTATTAGTTATAGATTCAAATACCAAAAATTGTAGTGGAAACTATAGTGAAAAATCCACTTAAACTTGCAATTGGTGGGAATTGAACTTTGCTCCTTATTGTTAACCAGAAAATTAAGGTGCCATACCGTTGAGCTATGCGGTTGCAATGTTTAACACTTGATATGAAATAAAAAAATTGTAGCAGTCAATCCACCAATCAAACTAACAAAAGTAGTAATGGACGATCCAGATACAGTTACAATAGCAATGGCACCTTATCCCCGTTCGTGTTTAGGAGCTAGCTACCTTCAATTTGACTTTTTCTGATAGCTGGCGGTAAGGTCAAAGAGGCCAATTAGAGGAGATGGAGGGATACTTTTTAAATTTTACATTTTGGTTAAAACTAAATTTATATGCAAGAGCATAAATCAAATCGATTTTGCACAGTTAAAACATAAATCTTCTAGGTTCATCTAAATACACCAATACCCTAAATTTATGTTAAGGTTTGCAAATTTAGTAAGACAATTTCTATGAATATGAGTTGCAAGTAAGTAAATTGAGCACGAGAACAAAACATACTTTGACATGGTCTCTTTTTATCGTGATGTTCAGAGATTTGTCGGTCTTTTCTAGTTCATATTAAGGTAAGTTCAAACGAATTGAACCGACTTCACGAATTAAGTAATTTACCTTAATTTCACTAATGGTAGCTCTATCACTCCCCCGGGTAGGTAAATTTCAACTTTCACAATATGCCGGAGTTTCTCACAAGCTTCATTGAGAAGATTACCGTGCATGATGCTTCCAATGTCATCTAGAAGTCGGTAATCTCCAAGAATAACAAGTCAAGCCACTTTTTTGACTTTCATCACGTGCAACGAATGCACAAACTCATTGTAGATACTAAATTCACCTTTAAATGTAACGCATGCAATTAGATATCATTTTTCTTGCTTATAAGGTGCAACATACATACAATTGAGTGGAGAGTGTATGAGAGATAGAGCAGTGAGATTAAATTATTAACATATGATGAGACTTAAACTACTAGACATGGCTCCTCTTTAATAGTATGATAAACTATATCAGCAATCTGATCCTTCAACCAAACACTAAGACCGATAAAAAGATTATGAACATATTCTTAAATTATGCTATTTATATCTTTGTCTTGAGTATCCTCTTGAAACTTAATGACGAACATTTTTACTTCAAGTTAGGGTCCTTATCTCGATGTGCACAAAGTCATGATACATTTCCTACTTACCCTGCATCAACACATAATATGTTTTCTTTTGACACCATGATCATCTCCTCTTTGAAATCTTGACTTGATGCTCATCAACACATGATGTCATCTTTCATGTCAAATCTTGACTTGATGACGATTAACTTATAATGTCATCCAAAGTCTTCATCATCATGGGACATCAATTATTCATCTAGCTTATTAAAAAATATTAGCCCCATAATATAAATGTTATCAATTACCAAAATATACCATTAACTTATAATAATGGGTCTAGATTCTTCACCGGATTTATTAAAATGGCATTGTAGCAGCTATTAGTTTTTTCAGAGTCATTCAATTAAAGAAAAATAAAGAAAAATTCATAAAAAAGAAAAAACACCGTTATATTTTCACGGATAATGCAAAAGGAAAAAAGAAAAAGTTAAGAAGCCAACATGGTCCAAATGTTTTTTGTCTTTAAGAAACTAGAAGCCAAAAATATCATTCTTTCCAGCTTATGACTTTTCTGAGTAAACAAATTGGACAGTTTCTTCATTATTTTTTCGAAGCGATTTATCAACATTAGGTTAATTCACACAAATGCTCATGTTAGGACAAAAAATCATCAACCACAAATCACAAGTTATCAATTAGGGCTGAAAAGAGACATAAAATAAATCCTTAAAAGTTTTCAAAAAAAGAATAAATGATCAGTCGTAGCCACAAGTCATAAAGACATAAAATAAATCCTCAAAGGTTTTCTAAAAAAGAATAAATGCTCAGAGCAGGGGATCTTCTGCACCTCTCCGCAGCGTAACATAAAACACCACCCTCGAACGAGCACCCCAAGGAGACTCAGCCACAGGGATCCCGAGCCGCACAGGATCCCACCACCTCCGTCGCCTTCTTTCTCCACCCCCCCAACAAAACCGCTTCCCCTCCCCCCGTCTCCGCTTCTTTGCGCCCCCTTCCTTTTCGCTTCCCACTTCGCATATCTTCTCTCCTTTTGCTGCCCCCAACCCCGCACCACCACCTCCTTCCTCCAGATTCCTCTCCTTCCACCGCTGGGGCGCCCGGGTAAGCTCGCCCTCTCCTTCCTCCTGTCATTACGCTCCGCTCGCTTCGTATGGTCTGCCGCTACTGCTAGCCTACTAGCTAGATGCTGTTGCTTGCGGTGGTTTGGGTTGGTGATTTCGTGGGTAGGGGCTCGGGGTGGATCTGAAGCGGTGGGTTTTGCTGAGATCTGCGTGCGCGCTTGGAGGGGAATCGCTTGCTCGCGAGATGGTATCTGCAGCTGCGTTTAGTGTGGTTTCAGCCCGGGGCGCGAGTTAGCTTGGGCGATAACCTGGTGCTTGCTGGTGGAATTCCCTGTGGGAGTGAACGAGTGGTGGCTGCTGAGGTTTGGAATGTAGGTCAGTGTTATGCTGAGGAGGTTGACCCTAGCTCGCTGATTGCTTTGTTGGATTGTGGTTTTAGCAATGGGGTTTGAGCTTAGGTAGAGTTTTCCTTCAGCATGAGAGTTCAGCAGTATACTAGAGTGTGGGCTGCTCTATCATGGGCGATGGATTTTATATTTACTTCCAAGACACTTTATATTAGGCGTGTAATGCCAAAGAGAACGTCGCTGTATGTTGTGTTGTGGTGCTGTTTGCATGTGATCTTCCCCCAAGCAATTGAGCTGTTACCGTGCACTACACTACTACAAGCTGTTACTGTTGGGGATACAATCATACATTTGAATTCCTAGGAGGCACTTCTCAGTAGTGGCCTTTACAGCTTCTCACCTAAATGAAGTTTGAGACATGATTTCCCCCGGACTACATGCTGTCATTCAGTCAAAACACACTTGTTATGTTTCACTGCAAGGGGGTGATTCATGGAAAAAGATAAACATTTGTGATTTCTTTAGGTTATCTCCTTTCGAGATGGATAACTCTAATAAGAAATAAATATATCACAAACTTGAACAAGTGTCCATTGTCGGTAACTAATAAAAAATGCTTCAGATACTCTTTGTTCATTTTGTATTGCTTTTGCTGGGTAAAGATTGGGTCCAACGAAAAATCACAAAATACAACTGATGCTATAGCCAAAGTCTGGTTGTGGTGTTGAATCACACAAATTACCAAGGAAAGCCTTAACGAAATAAAACATCTTGACACTTCTTCTGATGATTGATTGTGTTTATATTAACTTAATTTTTTAACCCTGCACTTGTCCTAAGAAACCGCTAGTGACTCACAGTTGATACTGAATTTGTTTTTTTATGATACATGTATATGTATTTCAGCCTTTGCGGTGAAGAAGGTGCTAGCTGGAAATCTTGATCCTTCTTGGTTTTGCACTGATTAGAGTGCTGCTATGCTGTTCCATTGTCGGCTGCCGTGGAAGCTGAAGGTGTTATATGAGATCATGAGAAAATCTCATGCTTAAGCTCTCCATCTAATTGGCAGAATATATTCATTGATCAGTTTGGATAGCATTATGATAAGTACTTAGCCAGATAGATATACCACAAATTTTCTCATATTCAATATGCCACCATGGTGGGGGAAGTCTTCCTCAAAAGATGCTAAGAAAACCACCAAAGAAAACCTGATCGATACATTTCATCGGTTGATAAGTCCAAATGAGCAAAAAGGAAGCACAAAATCAAAACGGAGCTTTAGACATGGCAATGATACAACTATTGAGAAAGGCTGCCGATCTACCACAGTATCACGCCCAACTTCACCCTCAAAAGAAGTTTCTCGCTGCCAAAGCTTTTC
Source organism: Melocanna baccifera (assembly GCA_036346265.1). Lineage (NCBI taxonomy): Eukaryota > Viridiplantae > Streptophyta > Magnoliopsida > Poales > Poaceae > Melocanna > Melocanna baccifera. The sequence goes on from CM070685.1 coordinate 7,783,416, forward strand.
GGCTGGAAGGCCACATGCTCAGCCACTTCCTATTCCTGGATTACGTCCTGCAGTGACACGCACCGTTTCTGATGTTACTGAATCAAAGTCCATATTGGAAAAACATTGCAAACCACCACTACTTCTGCCACTTCCTAAATCTAATCGGCCTCAGAAAGGGCCTGGAAATAGTGATCTTGTTTCAGAAATAGTGATTGCTTCTGTCTCTAGCAACTGTTCTGCTGATAGTGATGACCATGGAGATTCGCAGATTCCGAGTCCTGTTGGAAATGATGCTGAAATTTCAAGAAATGTTACTTTGAAGAGCAAGTCAAGGTATGCTCCTTATTGTCGTGCATTATTTAAGCGCCTCATTCAAACATGCTCTTACATATCTTTTACTCTCATTCTGAAGTAATGTGTGCAACGAGAGCCCTGGTGCTATTACCACAAAGAATACAAAGGGGATGTTGAAACCAGCTAATCAATTCCTTTGTAACCATATATTATCCACATCACCGAGAGGTACTGCAGCTGACAATTACCAATCCAATTTACAAAATCCTCGGCCTGTAGTTTTCGAGAGTGCTCCCAATAGTTTGATGTCAAGTCCTTCTAGGAGTCCGAGAAGAATATGTCCTGATCATATTCCAACTTCAGCCTTTTGGGCAGTGAAGCCTCATACAGATTTAACTTTCCTTGGATCTGGTCAATGCAGTCCCGGTTCAGGGCAAACATCCGGGCATAATTCAGTGGGTGGTGATATGCTGGCCCAGCTTTTTTGGCAGCCCAGCAGAGGTAGTCCAGAGTCTTCACCAATTCCTAGCCCAAAAATGACATGTCCTGGCCCTAGTTCTAGGGTACATAGTGGAAGTGTTTCTCCATTGCATCCAAGGTCTGGAGGGATGGCACCTGAATCTCCAACAAGTCGGCATGATGATGGGAAGAAGAAGCAAACCCACAAATTGCCCCTTCCACCATTGAGCAACTCTAATAATTCATTTTTGCCAAACAACTCCATGCCAACTAGTCCTATTTCAGTACCTCGTAGCCCTGGTAGAACAGAGAATCCACCGAGTCCTGGACCACGATCTGGATCACGATGGAAGAAGGGCAAGCTGATCGGCCGTGGGACATTTGGCCATGTATATGTTGGCTTTAACAGGTACGTGTTCGAGGTGTTTCCCTAGTACCTTCATATTAAACTTCAAACTTTCATTCGTATGACTCACTGCAAATATAATATACTTTTGTAAGATACTTTGCATAGGACATAATTTGTTCTATTCTGGCAATCTTACTGCTCTGTAATGTTTTTCTTGTCTATGGAATTTTATAATAAGTCTTGCTTGATTTCATGTTGTCTAAAATGCTCATATGCTGTTTCTGTTATTGCAGTGCTATAGTGATGTTCTATGTTATTGCACTGCTATAGCGGTGTTCTATGGTATTGCACTGCTATAGCGGTGTTCTATGTGACAAGCACTTTTGCTGTTTTCTAATTTTTTTTACATTATAGACTAGATGGAAGATGGCTAGGATGTTCATGTGTATTTATAGTGTCTTGTGCATTGTTATCCCTTGAGGAGCTAAAAACTAGTGAGAAGAAATCATTCAGATCATAACCCTATATAACTTGCATAATCATGATTTTTAGCATTGATCGACATCCTTAGCATCAAGAAGTTATCATTTGCAGAGAGCAGATGATTTTGCTAACTTATGTTAATGGTGAAGTCTATTATAGCTGTAGACTCAATAGGTCATTGAATTCTAGCTGCCACACTGTTGTGTTAAAGCAAGACCTTATGGTGCAGATAAGACCAAGAGAAGTTGGTATCTTTGAATTATTGATCATAGTCTTTAACAATTAGATAGTTTCTCTGGTTTGGATACTATACTAGTAACTGTGCACACGCAATGCATGTTTTACGCAATATATATCGCACGAAATATATAATCACATTCAAAATTTAAAAATTATATCTATTGTAGTATAACTTGACCTAAATTTATAAATCCCTCTCAGACGCTTACTGTAAAAACACAAGGTAACCAACATTATCAATCACCTATGCTCCACTGTTGGATTCAAAAAGGGATGATTCCCACTTGCAACTTATGTGATTTTCACCATGGTACTATTAGTGAAAAACATAGTACTTATGAGCTGGATATATACTTTACACTCAAAATATCAGTTAGCTCACTATTAAAATTATTTTGTCCACTAATCCAGTCAAATAATTGCAGCCTTTGTTAAGTGTCTTAACTTGACAAAAACATAAAAACGATCAAACCAAGACACTTATCAGTCTCTTTGCATAGTGTTATAGCAGTACATCCACCGTCAAGTCATCACATAGTGGCAGTACAGGAACGACAATCACATTGCATGTACTCAAAGACACTTATCAGTCTTTTTGCATAGTAGCATAGCAATACATCACTCTTCATCCACCGTCAGCCGTCACATAGTGGCAGTACAGGAACGACAATCAAATTGCATTCTCAATTTAAGATAGCTAAACAGGTGCCCATCTTATCAAGCAAGGTAAAATAAGAACGACTAAGCTGCAAAAAGCACCCTTTTAATGATATTACGTACATGATAGAAGGTACTTAACTATACTCCATTAATGCAGTTTCTTGCATGGTTCTTCATACACAAATTCAACCCCATGTGTAAATTGATCTAAAAAAGAAAGTCTGAATGAAAATTTAGCAACACACATATGTAATATATCTCAATTATATAACCAAACTTTACATATATCTCAATTATATAACCAAACTCAAGAAAGCTTCAAATTATTGGAAGCTAAAACTTCACAGCTAACTGTCCATGTCAAAAAAAGGTAGCTGCGTAAATAGGACTGCATGTTGAGTGGTAAAAGAATATTAAGTCGCAGGCATTAGTTTGTGTGCCTATAATAGGTACCACCCAATGTTTACTCAGTTGCCCCATTGATCTAACATGGAGCAAGTATGAAACTGAAATGCGAAAGTGGGAGAAAATAATGCTGAAGTAAATCCTATCATAGAAAATGGCCTATAATAGGTACCGCCCAATGTTTACTCGGTTGCCCCATTCTAGTCTTAGCAAAAAGAAAGGCCCAAAACATTTCCGATGTGCAGTCATGCAAAAAAATCAATCCGTCATGGAGTAAATGTTAAACACAGCAAATTTAGACAGGTGGAAAATATATGCAGCGAAACTTGTAACATGCACAATTCACTCCAATCTGCATATGTAATAAGCTAAAATATAATAATGCATTAATGTAACTATTTGGAAATGTTTACTGGCATCGATTAGTTTTCTGAAAGTATCAAGTAATTGACAACCATAAGAAAAATAGGAGCTAACTCTTTGGAAGATTATCTCTGGAGCCCATTCATTCATGGTGTGGATCCAACTTATATAGAAACTAAAGGGGGGAAGATGAAGACAGATAAAACATCGTACCTAGAACCTAGCTGCTGAAGGAAGAAAACAGCTCGGAGAGGCACCGCCTAGCACAAGTGTCCTCGGGTGGCATGGGAGAGGGTGGCGACGCACCTACGCAGGAGCGGAACACCAGGACCCTATGCCCTAAGGAGCACTCATGCTTAATTCCTTGGGGTCCCCACTGCCGTATCCTCCTCCTCCAGTCAGCATACAGTCCCGAACAGCCTGATTGGCCCCTAGTGCCCCTTCCCCAACCCCGTCTGCATCGCCGCCGCTCCCACTTGTGCGTGAGGAGAAGATGGAGAGAGGGCCAATTGCTGGAGCTTGGGATGGAGTGGGAGAGGACAGGGAGCAAAGAGGATCGATGCAGAGTGGCATGAACGGTTGGTGTTCCTGAAGGGGATCAGACAGCGGAGCACGAGGGGAGAGGGCCTTGCGATGCGCGAGGCAGGCGGGTTTCTAATCTGGAGGCAGGTTCATGTGAATTGATTAAGTACTATGGACAATTATGGTGAATTGTTGTCATTATTCACGTAATTAAGAGATGGCAGGACCAATTTTTAGTCTAGGTCATTGGATTGGGTAGATAAATGGTCAAGATACTCAGATGGCGGGACTAACTTTGAATATGAGTCATTGGATTCATTCAGTTGGACGGTCATAATTCAATTGGGACACAGAGTTGGGTGCATGTAGCAACGAAGCAACTCGGACTTTTTATATTAGTATAGATGATGACTATTTAAGTGTTTTCAAATCATCTCCCAATTTCCTCACAATGGTTTTTGCCCCTGTTTTGGTTTCAATGTCTATATCAGTGATAGTGGTGAAATGTGTGCAATGAAAGAGGTTACCCTATTCTTGGATGATCCTAAATCAAAGGAAAGTGCAAAGCAGTTGGGGCAGGTATGGTCTTTTAATTGTGCTTGCACCTAACGTTGTAAAAATTCAGTTTGTTTATTATTGTTTTTCATTCAATTCAGTTTGTTTATTGTTGTTTTCCATTCAATCTATAATTTCTTTTGTTTCTCAGGAAATATCAGTCTTGAGCCGCTTACAACATCCAAATATTGTACGATACTATGGATCAGAAACGGTATAAACTGTTGCCTTCAATTTTTATTTACTTAGACTTGGTTTTCTTTGATTTCCAATAACTCTCTTTCCCTGTAATCTTGGAAGATTATACCTGTAATTGGGTCATTATCATTTTTGTACTCTTCTCCCTTTAGCAAGGATGGCAAGCAAGTTCATGATAGCTTCTAGGATTTCATTAAAAGGGTTCTTTACGCACCACTTTCAATATTTTGGGCATGACTATATATATTATGTATGCCCCAAAACAGGTTGATGATAAACTTTATATATACTTGGAGTATGTGTCTGGTGGATCTATCCATAAACTTCTACAAGAGTATGGACAGCTTGGTGAACCAGCAATACGCAGCTACACTCAGCAAATACTTTCAGGCTTAGCCTATTTGCATGCGAAGAATACGGTCCATAGGTATTATTTCAATTTGTTTTGGTTGCATTTTTTGGGCTGTATGTATCAGCGGAACTCTGGTGTATTTTTAAATCCTGCTCTTCACAATTTGCAGGGATATCAAAGGTGCAAACATACTAGTAGATCCGAGTGGTCGTGTTAAGCTTGCAGACTTTGGAATGGCAAAACATGTAAGTTTTCTGGTCATTTCACTATTGTAAAAGTAATTTAACCTGTTGGACCTTTTTCCAAGGAGAACAACAGATGTGCCATCCTTACATTCATTGTTGTTCCTTTTCTGTGTTCTGTATTTGTGCTCATAGAATCATAACCAGTTGAATTAGATGACCTTTTCGAAAATATGTAGCCATGGGGAAGTGTTTTCTGCCCTTGTCAGCAACTGTCAACTTGTTCTTGTAAGTCCTGGTTAGTTGTTGTGGTGCTGTAAGCATACTGCATTAATTACTGATGTTAAGGGTGCTCTAAACCTTTCTTAATAGAGTTTGATAGTCGGTTGAGTTTTCTGAGTCCTGACAGGTCACAAATGGCCTTTCTTAAACGATGATAAATTTGTTTTACTCGTTAACTTGCATTAATTGTGTCTTCTGTTTTTTTGGGTCTTCTTCTCCAGATCAATGGACAACAGTGTCCTTTCTCATTTAAGGGTAGTCCATATTGGATGGCTCCAGAGGTATTGCTACCCTCTTCCTTTACTTTGTATTTGTTCTGAGTTTCATGTGTATATCTGTAAATCACAAACTCACATGTAACATGTATGCAGATTATAAAAAATTCTAATGGATGCAACCTTGCGGTTGACATATGGAGTTTAGGATGCACCATCCTGGAGATGACTACCTCAAAACCACCATGGAGCCAGTATGAAGGGGTCAGTATTAGACTTCAAAGATACAATTTATATATGCTCTACAATATAGATGCCTAATATAAGTTGCAAGCTGCATTTCTTGTTTACTCATGGTGCCTTAATTGTACTCACTGCAGGTAAGTTATTGTGCCCGACTATCTCTGTGTTCTTTAATCTATTACCTCATGTTTGTTTCGATATATCTGGACACATTCTTCATGCTGGGCATATATTTGTGTAGCTACACATGCTTACTTTTGAACTTCATGAATACCTTTCGAGTCAATTAAAAAAATAGCGCCATTTCAGTATAAGATTGACTACCCTGCTTCCTGCTGTTTGTTTTGGAGGACAGCTGCCTCAGGTTTCTTGAATTTGGCAGTGTCCCGGAAGTCTTTTTCAATTTGGCTTAGAATGAGCTAGCTGTTGGAGTGATGCGCACATAATGTCTCTAAAACACGCATAATATATTTTGGAAATAACCTTTCTTAAAAGACTATGAAGTACTTATGTGTTGTGAACAAGTGTTGTATGTTAGGTGAGCCATTCTCCTGCACAAAATTGTCTGGTTTTCACCCACCTTCTGGGGTTAACAGGCCATTTTCTGCCCAGGTGGTGGTTAGATTAGATATCAAAACCAGGAAAATTGATGGCTGCAGATTGGTTCTTTCCAGAAACACTACCAGCCAGCCAACGGAAGTGAGCAGCTACCAGTTTCTGGAACAACGATTCTAGGAGACCCATGATGAACTCACTTGTGAACGTTTTGTGCAACATAAATTTTCCATCTTTAAACTGGGAGCACAGGACAAAAGATGTTGAAAAAGAAAAAAAATCTGGGCCATTATATTGATGTCCACACCGGATAAATGAATATGACATCCTTCTTTTCTGTATTGTTCAAAATTTCTCACCATCTGAATGTGGAACCTCCAAAGCTCATTTACTTACATGAAATTTTATGAAATATTGAAATGATAAGACTTATATATGAATTGAAGTAATCATCAAAGAAACTTATATATGAATATTCCCCCGTTTTCTTGGCTACAGATTGCTGCGATGTTCAAGATTGGAAACAGTAAGGAACTTCCGCAAATACCAGATCATCTCTCAGAGCAGGGCAAGGACTTCGTTAGAAAGTGTCTGCAACGTGATCCTTCTCAACGTCCCACAGCAGTGGAGCTTTTGCAACACCCATTCATACAAAATGGAGTCTCACTTGAGAAATCTGTTCTGTCAGATCCTTTGGAACATTTGGCTGTTATATCTTGTAGACCGAATTCAGAGGTAGCACCTGAATACTGTTGTTGTAACTGACATATCATGAATAGCTGATTGTCTTCTTTTACCATTTTCATGACCTGCTCACTTTGCTGGGTTTTCTTTGACTTTTCAGGTGGCTGGGCATACAAGAAATATCTCCTCATTGGGATCAGAGGGTCAGACAATTTACCAGAGAAGGGGCGCAAAATTTTCTTTGAAACAAAGGTACATCATTTCCCAAGTTATGCTTATTAATTTTAGAAGCACACACCATTAATGTGTCCAAACAGTGCTGCAGTAAGTAGTAACCAAGAACAAAAGCATTAGCTAGCAAACTAAAGCCATCGTAGTTGGAAAAATGTTCCAACACTAGTCACACGGCAGCCAAACATCCTACAGTTTTCTACAGCTACATCACTGCCTTCTAATTCTTATTTACTTTGCAGCGATATCCATATACGGAGCAATATATCCTGTCCAGTTTCTCCATGTGGAAGTCCTCTGCTAAAGTCAAGGTCTCCCCAACATACAAATGGCAGAATGTCACCCTCTCCTATTTCAAGCCCCAGAACTACTTCAGGCGCTTCCACACCCCTGTCTGGTGGTAATGGTGCTATTCCTTTTAACCAGTTAAAGCAACCAACCCACAGTCCCAGCCGGCCTACAGATCCTACCCATGGGCAATTTGTTCGAGTGCATCAAGTCTCACAGGGGCTTCACGAGAGGGTTGTATCTGAAGCTGACATTCTGAGCCCTCAATTTGGAGAGAGACTTGGCAATGTTTTTGATTTGCGTGATAGGCTGTCACCTTCTGAACATTTCACTCGTCATTCCTTTGTGGATCATGTGAAGCTAAATCCTTCACTAGACTTGACATCTGGTTCTCCACACCTTGGACTCAAGCATGGTAACTAATTATCAAGGATAAAAAGCCAGGTGGCATTTTTTTGGAGCTTGGTAATGTAACTGGTGGTTTTTGGCTACTTTGGCCATTCAATGGCTGATATTGTATCATAGTATGAGAAGGATCATTAATTTTTTTTAGAAGCTAACGGTTGGCAATGGATGGAATCTTTGTTGTCATCTTCCCAATTGAAGTCGACAAAGGTATGCCCCTTGTCACAAACTCACTATTCACGCCAAATTATTTGCATTCGATTACATAAGGTCAGGCTGTTCTACATCATTTACAGCTTCAATGTTCTGTACACACTTGGTAGCACTGAGATTGATAACTTGTTTTGTTACCATGCTAGCTGCTATAACCATGTCTCTTAAAGGACAAGGCAACATGGCTCAAAATGTTTTATTCAGGGCTGGAGACCCAAGGGTCATATATATATACAAGGGGATATACCATATAAAGATAAGATATATATGGAATAGAATACAAACTCTAGATCCTAATATAATTCTATCTCCTTAACACCCCCTTCAAATGCAAAGCGTATGCAATAGCCATGGTTATCAAGTCGTCGCCTAGTCGACGACTAGGCGACAAGTCGGTGGCGTTGGACCGACTGGAGCAGTCGACTTAACTTGCGCCGCCACCGTCGCCGCCAATGCCGGATCTGCCGCCGCCGGATCTAGATGGATCCGATGGCGGGGAGCTCCGATCTGACGCGAGGAGGCCGGATCTAGGCTGGGGCGACGTCGGCGGCGGCGGCCGACCGGATCTAGACGAATCCGGTGGCGGGGAGCTCTGATGCGGGGCGAGGAGGCCGGATCTGGGTTGGGGCGACGTCGGCGGCGGCGGAGGTGTCCGGGTGGAGACGGGGAGCCCGGATCCGCGATGGAGGTGCGGCGAACGGGTGGAAACGAGGCGGCGACGCCCGGCGAGGCGCGCGCCCAGTGGAGGCGCGATCGTCCGTGAGGCGCGCGTCCGGAAGGTGGAGGCGAGGCGGTGGGCGCCACCGGAGGTAGTGGCGAGAGTGGAAGCGACGGTCGGAGAGAGCGAGAGTGGGGTGGCGCTTGGATGAGAGAGGGAGGATGTAGTGGGGGAGTAATCTGCTGAGGGAGTGGGGGTTATCAGGATGTTTATTTTGCAGTTTAGCCCTCTTCTTTTTTGAAATTGCAATAAAGTCTTTATCTATATATACATATTCATATAACTAATATAAACAGTACCTATCGACTAGTCAGCGACCAGTCGGCCGACTAGTCTAGTCGGCCACTAGGAGGGTAGTGTCGACTTGATAGCCTTGGCAATAGCATTGCATTTGAAAGAGTTGACATTAAAATAAGAAAAAAATTCCAAAATCTAAGTCTTGTAAATGTCGTCGTAGCATGCGGCTCTTGAAAATTGTGTCGAAAATAGAAGATCTCCATCTGAGGTCGTGCGGTAGTCCATAAAGTATGGTGGCAACCCATAAAGCAGATCGAAGCCCAAGACGGTAGCGGCGTAGTGCAAAAAAAGCGCGGTGGCCTTAAAAGCTCAGGCGGTGGCTCAGAGAGAAGAGCGGCGGCATCATAAGGACTTCTACGACCTGCACGCGGCTCAGAGAGAAGAGCGACGTTTGTTGTCATATGAAAGACTACACTAAATCCTAAAGGATGGACTGAGGCTAGTAAAACAATCAACTAATTGACACAAAAATTTGTGGACTCGTATGGTTTAGAACAAACTAGAAGATAGAGACTATGGATTTGAATATATGCAGCAAAAAAACTTGAAATACTTAAAAAAATAGGTATATAAAAAAGTCTTAAAAACTTGAGCAATCTCCCTAGCAAATATTGCACAGACCAACCAACCTAAAAGAACTAGTCGTCCATCCAATCGGTGAGAAACACAAAGCCCAGCCGTCCAACTGTTGAAAAACATAAAGCTGAGTTGGGAAGTGAGGCTCGTCCCACGCGCAACGCGCCCATCACGTGACCGCATGCCACTAATGTTGGGCTGGGTATACAGTCACCTCACCTCTCCCATCAATGCCCTTCCCAAGCTGCTCCTCTCACCTGTTCTTCTCCCGTATCTCTGCCCAGGCGAGAGGTCTTGCCTTTGCCGTCGTTGGCGACGAGGGGATGGTGACCGCTGCGTGTACAGGACGGTGAGGAGGCCCGCAGGCAAAGGATCCCGTGTTGTGGTGCTACGAAGAGGACGCGGACGACGGCGCCGGCGACGGCGAGGTCGCCACCAGCCGCACCGAGGAAGCCCTGCGCGCAAGAAGAGGTGGGCGACGACCGGATTGAGGCGGAAGAGCCTCCAGAGAAGCAAACCACCACCACAGCAGCACCACACGGCGCTGCGCCTCCCGGCTCCGACGGGTTTCCCGGCCGCGGAGGAAAGCGGGGATCCCGGCTGCGAGGATGAGTAGCGGCGGCGTCGAAGAGCGCGAGGCAAGCCAGATCTGGAAGCTCGGCGATGCGACGCGAGAGGCCGCACACGGAGGAGTCCGGATCCAGCGCGTCTGTACAGTCAGATCCGGCGAAGACGAGCCATAGAAGAGGCCGTACGGGTGCGAGAGGGGCGGCGGTGGAACAACCGAGCAGCTAGCGAGGAAGAGCCAGCCGTGGGTAGCCAGATCTAGCGAAGACGAGTCGGAGAAGAGGCCGCACAGGTGACAGCGGCGTGGGCGCACAGGTAACAGCGAGGGTGACGATGGAGCGTGACGACGGCCAGAGACGACGCTGGGGAGATCGGCCAGCCTGGATCCATGCGGATCTGGGGGAGAGGACGACGGCGGCATCCTTGATAACTGAGAGCCGAGCAGCGGCGCCGCCCAAGAAGAGGACCAGACGATCGGAGATGGGGTGGCCGCCCCCGGGAATAGAGATCGATCATCCCGGTTGCAGCGGTAGTGGAAGACTTGCGGAGGCTAGGTTTTGAGAGGCATGAACCTAGGTTCTGATACCATATTATGAATATTGTGTGTATTGATACGAGACTCAAAGGGTCATATATATATATATATATATAAAAGAGAATACAAGAGGATATACCATATAGAGATAAGGCGTATATGGAATAGAATACAAACTCTATATCCTAATATAACTCTATCTCCTTAACAGTAGAATCATTTTTGGATTCCTATTTCATGAAGAAAATAATGATTTCAGCTGTGATGTTTTTATCAGGGCAGTCCTCCATTTTTGCCAGTACTATGTGGCTTGTTCTGGATGGTTTTTTTTGTGTAATTCTGAAGCTTTGCTCCTATTAGTAGCGTATAGATTCTCTCTCAGGTGCATCAATCACAATGAGGACTCCAAATTCACATTTGAATCTTTGCTTGTCGAACATTATACTTATTTTCAGGACACTGAATTTTGTCTCAACCATAGTTCTGGCTAATTTTGCTGTATGAATAGCAGATGTCGTCCATTCCTGTCAGGCAGAACAACTCGGCCTAGCACACTACAACTGTCAACTGGCGTGCTAACAAGTGTCAAATGATAGGACTGTATATTAGGTTCCCTACAGACTGAATGACCTAAGTAGTAGTTCGCGGCTTATATACTACTCTTGCCTTTATGTGTAACTTATTTTTCTATTTTTTCGTGGCGACCTGATGCCATTGTACAGAAGGAATGTCAACTAAGAGCCAAGATTTTGCACAGGAGAAACAGCCGAGCCATTCAGTACCCAATTTTTTTTACAGTTACATATCTCACCCGTGGTTGAAGCTACTGCCGCTGCAAGTTAACTGCATACTGAAAGTATTTTGTAGCAGCACTCGGCCAATGAGACAACTCATTCACTGTACCAGGTACTCTGGAAATTTATACAAAGGATCTGATCCTTAATTAAACTAGCTTGTCCCATATGTATATCTAAGCCCCGTATGGTATCCATGTGAATCTTATATAATATAGACCTTGCGTTAGTACTGAAAGTTGTATTCTTACAAGTTACAGCCATGCATCATTCATGTTTTCAGGCAAGATGGTGGCCTTCGATATAAAGGTTAGCTATTTCCAATGTGGCATCTGCTTGTTATCGTCAAGCTTTGGTGAACTTGATGAATACGAAGCGTTTTGGAAGTGCTATTTGTTATGAATATTGTGTGTATTGATATGATGCTCAAACGACCATATATATATATATATATATAGGAGAGTACAAGAGATATATGACATATAGAGATAAGACATATATGGAATAGAATACAAATTCTATATCGTAATACAATTTTATCTCCTTAACATTATTGACCTTAATTTTTCCCTAGGTCATTTTTTTTTGTTCGTTCGGCAGTATGTATGTGTCTGTCACCCATCCAATCCTGCGATGGCCTGCCTTTCAAGCCAAGGCGATGGCTCCTGCAGCTTATGGTGATCTGTTCTCCCTTGTCCCAGGTCGCGGCTGCCTAATCCCTTTGCCGTCATTGGAACCGTGCGCACAGCGTACATGCTCTGTGGTGGGTCAGGGGGGGGGTGTGCTTGGCGCGCCGCCTGTCTGCTGGTTTCAGTTCCGTCCTGCCCGTTCTGCGAAGGAGACGTAGCTTTCACCCAGGCATGGAGGCCTTGTAATCCAATACGGACAGGACAGGGCTTCAACCAAACGGCCTCGCAACGCCATCTTTTATCTGATACTTCCGTTGAATTGGTAATGTAACTCAGGCCACGTAAATATATTCGGGCGAAAGGAAGCCAAGGAACCTTGCACACAACGCTACCTTACCTCTTCAAGCTCCGGCCAGATCACCGCTGTCCGTGGGGCACCGGAGATTCATCGTACCAAGCCACCGTGCAGTGGTCGCAAACATGGACCAAATGAAAAGAGAAGGGAAGAACAAAAGGTAAAAAAAAAAGAAAAAACGCGATCATCCCATGCCGCTTAAAAGAAGGGAAGAACAAACCACCAGCACGTCACGTGCCACGGTGTAGGTTTTGTAGGTTGCGTTTATTAGGACCAGAGCACCCGCGTCCCTAGTTGCCAACGGAGGTGACTCATCATTGTCCTTTCCCATCACCACCAACCTCAGTTTGCCAAGGAATTTGCTTCATCCACAACCTGGTGGTCTCACAGATGTAGGCTGCACTAGTGCATTGTGTCATGACACAGTAGGATTGGCCACGTAGCTGAACGGCTCAGGTACAGGAGTTTCTACTCGTGCACGTAGAAAATTTTCAATGTTTTGTTGTCAATTGCAGAAAGGCAGCAGCTGAATTGAACTCTTTAACAGGATGATAGCTTAATTTGCACAACGACAGCGGCATACACAGTTGAGTACTGAAATTACAAGTCTGGATTCAGATAAAGGCGCGTAGTACAGCAAACTTGAAGAGAGATGAAAATTCCACAATAACATAGTAGGCATGGGAAACAACCGTCCCATCAGAAGCAGCTTGCTCTTTGGATTGGCATCTCATAGTAGCAGCATCAGCAGCTTAAGACCTGCTCTTGAATGGAATTGCTCTGATGACCACCTGGTGGTAGATGGCGGCCAGGGCAGCACCGATGAAGGGGCCAACCCAGAAGATCCACTGCAAAACCAAAAGTTGGAGGGGTTAGTTAGCAATTTGTCAGTACCAATGCTCCATTATTTCCTCACTAATCATGTAGGTTTAGCATGCAGCAATGGACATTGAAGTCACTATCCTAGAAGGTAGTAGTTGCCTGCTACAGTGAACAAGGCTATCAGCATTTCCCTTCAGATGAGGGTAGACTTTCCATAATTAAATAACCAACAAATGCTATCCCATCATGCTTGCACCTCTAGAAATCAGCTAGAACCACTGAATTATTGCTGGCACTTGGCTACTTGGAGTGAATTCACAAATTCACCAGTTAATCAGACTAGACTTCACAATTTCACATCAGCTTTCCCTTCAGATGAGGGTGGACTTCCCATAATTAAATAACCAACAAATGATATCCCATCATGCTTGGACCTCTTAGAAATCAGCTAGAACCACTGAATTATTGCTGGTAGTTTGCTACTGTCACATATTTTTACTTGGAGTGAATTCACAAATTCACTAGTTCATCAGACTAGACTTTACAATTTCACATCAGTTAAAAAGATTGGAGTAGACCCTCAAATCTTCATATTACTGCTAACAACTACACTACAATAGCTTGGTGTGTGCAACCCATGTAAAGTTACTGACTACTACCACCACATGACTGTAAATTCTATAACTACGATAAACATGACAAGGTAGGAAGAAGGGAGAAGGGGTCGGTTTCAGTTCACTCACATGGTCATCCCAGGCATGGTCCCTGTTGTAGATGATGGCAGCGCCAAGGCTCCTTGCTGGGTTGATGCCGGTGCCGGTGATGGGGATGGTAGCCAGGTGGACCAGGAACACCGCGAACCCAATTGGCAGTGGGGCAAGAATCTGTCGATCCCACAAACAAGAAGTAATAACCATGTCACTTAATCACAGTAAAAAAACACTTCGAATCTGTACTACAGTAGTAGCTATGAGCAAGGTGTGGCGTGGTACTCACAGGAACATGGGAGTCCCTGGCGTTCCTCTTGGCGTCGGTGGCGGAGAAGACGGTGTAGACGAGGATGAAGGTGCCGATGATCTCGGCGCCGAGGCCGTCGCCCTTGGTGTAGCCCGGCGCGACGACGTTGGCGCCGCCGCCCTTGCTCATGTACAGCCCCTGCTTGAACCCCTTGACCACGCCGGCGCCGCAGATGGCGCCGAGGCACTGCATCAAGATGTAGAACAGCGCTCTGGTCAGCGACAGCTTCCTTGCCAGGAATAGCCCGAAGGTCACCGCCGGGTTGATGTGCCCGCCTGCAGTTGCGAGTTGCGACGACGCCATCCATTAGCACAGAAGCCAAGAAACAGAGGAAGCCAAGAATCATAGAGGAAAGCAAGAAGTAGAGAGAGGTGAGTGGGGTGGAACAGTACCGGAGATGCCGGCGGTGCAGTAGACGAGGGCGAAGATCATGCCGCCGAAGGACCAGGCAATGCCCTGGATGCCGACGGTGGCGCACTTGGAAGTGGAGTTGTTGACGCCCATGACGGTGAGGACGGTGATGTAGAGGAAGAGGAAGGTGGCCATGAACTCGGCGATGCCGGCGCGGTAGAAGGACCAGGACTTGAGCTCCCCGGGCTCGAACAACGGGGCCGGCGGGGGCTCCTTGTAGTCCTTGTCCTCGCCGGCGCCCTGCGCCGCCGTGCCGATGGGCTGCCGCTCCGAGAACTTGTTCGCGCCGAGGCGGACGTCCTCCTCCTTCCCCTCCATGTCGTCGCCTCCTCCTTCCTTCTTGCAGCAGCCGAGCTCCTAGCTACTTGAGCTGGAACGGAATAAAGATGCTTTTGTGTGCGTCTGTGAGGGTTGCAGTGGAAGTGAAGAGTCTTATAGGGCAGGCCAGCGATGGTGGTGGGGGCTGGAGCAGTGGAGGTGGTTCTGGAAGGAGTGGAGTGGGGGACGACGCGCGAGGTGACGAGGACGGGGGCTGGCCCGGTGGTGGGTATGGGGACGGCGACAGGGGGGAGGAGCGGGATGGTCCTTGCCGCTGCAGCTTTGGTGAACTAGCTGGTTGCTTAACGTTTAAACGTTTTTGAACTTCAGGAATGCAACTACTGCATGATCAATCCGTAATTATTGCATGTACTCTCCATAAAACATCAATATAGCTAGCTTTGCGGTAATCGCACGAAGAAACGCCAGCTACTGTGTACAATCTCTGTCGTATCGTAACAGGCCATTTGGAACACGAAAAATATGAATTCTTACAAAATTCTCGCGTTAGGAGCTGCTCAAGTGGCTTTAGCTTCTACCTTTGAGATTTTAGAAATCAAAAATTACTTAGAACACATTGTTTATAAGCAAAAAAAAAAGTCAAAGTTTAAGAGGGTGATCGGAATAGCGATGACTTTTGACTTTTGCTGAAAAAACACTGTAGCTGAATTGGTTTATTAAGTATAATTAAATGTAAAAAAATCAAAAAATAAAAAACGAAAAAAGTATAAGTAAATTTTAAAAAAAATGAAAAAAAAATTTCACTGTAGCGCGCAATGTGCGCGCTACAATGAAATAATCGTCCGTCGCCCGTCGCTGAGGGCAGAAGCTCTCTTGAGCGCCCCCTAAACAAAGAGGTGGCTTTTTAACCACCTTATAAAAAACTTAAGCCACTTTAAACCTATAAGCTAAAAGTCACGTAAGAGGTGCTTTTTTTTAGCTTTTGTGGAATAGAATAGCTCTTTGCCACTAAACTTCGTTGAAATTACTCTAAAAATGCCATTCGCATATAAGTGCAAACTCTTTCATTTTTTTTCCTCTTGCTTCCTCCTTTCCACCTATTCTTTTTCCCTTCCCTTCGGCTCCCCCCAACGCCACCTCCCCTCTCCTCCCCCAACATCACTGTCTCCTCTCCCCATTCCCAACTCCGCCACCTCCCGACACCACCGCCTCCACACCCCTCCCATGCCCTGCCAACGCTGCCTCCCCTACCCCGATGCCACCGTCCTCCCTCGTCCCCATGCCCATCGCTGCCGTCCTCCCTTGGCCTTGATAACCTCGCCGTCCCACTCCCACCGGCGCTGTTTATGAATTTATTATGTGGTCATGCATGATCAATTGTATATTCATGTATGATTCTCAAACTATGATGTGTGAATTTGATATCTTTTTAGCTCGTTTGTGAAAATGTATTTCAGACATTCATTATTAAAGACAATAAGCCAACCCAAGGAAAAGACTAAATAAACAGACCTGTGGTTGGCTTTGCTTAAAAGTTATATGCTTATAAACTGATTAAGTTCAAAAGTTAGCTTTAAGTTATAAGTCAAAAAACCTAAGTCTAAATAAATAGAGCCTATATCTTTCGTTGCATCTTTTTTTTGTTGCCCTTTTCTCTCCTTTCAGTATTCCTTGGAGCAATGGCCTTGCTCATTTCGGTTTTTTTTCGGCTTCTGCTTCTAGCTTATATTTTTTTCACTATTCAGTATTTCGTCTTTTTCTGAATTTTAAAAGATATTTTAGGCTTTTTTGTATTTTCTTTTTTTCCTGTGTTCCTTTGTATTGTCCTTAATGGGTTAACATCTTTTTTCTATTTTTACATTTTTTTAAATTAATTATACTGAAAAAGTCAAATCAACTACAGTAAAAAAAAAAGCCAGCTACAGTGAAATTTCAGCCAAAAGTCAGAAGCCATCGCTAAAGCTTGCATCATGTACTGTTGTACTTGTATGCAGCTATTGTCTTAGTTCTCCTTCGATTTTTAGGGGGCGCTCGTTTTAGCGATGGCTTCTGGTTTTTGGCTGAAATTTCACTGTAGCTGATTTGGCTTTTTGGGTATAATTAATTTAAAAAAAATGTAAAAATAGAAAAAAAAACATGTTAACCTATTATGGACAATACAAAGGAACACGAAAAAAAAGAAAATACAAAAAAGCCTAAAATATCTAAAAAAAATTCAGAAAAAGACGAAATACTGAATAGTGAAAAAAGTAGAAGCTAGAAACAGAAGCCAAAAAAAAATCGAAACGAGCGGGGCTGTCCAGTAACTGCTCTTGGCTTCCTTTGTTCCGTTGCATCTTATATGCCGTTGAACAGCGACATAAAAGAAGGAGATATTTACAGTTCAATTAGTTCAAGCTAGTGGCAACCTTTTGCTGACGGTGGTGTTATTGTTTCAGCAAGTCTCGATCCTAGTTATAAAACCTGGACCGATCATCGACCCAGCGAGGCCTCAGGACCGGTGGATCAACGGTCGAATTTTATGTTTTAAATTTTATTTTTATAATTAAATAAATACATATACATATTAAAAATCAATGATATATGAGAAGCAATAATAATCAAAGAATCTGAATTCAACAACAAATTAAGTCAGTCGATGAGCGTCATGATAGGCTCGCACATAAAAGTGATCATTCGACTATTGATGTTCTAGTCTATTTTTCTTCTTCAAATAAGTGTGTTTAAATATGCTCCAATTTTTCTCGTGTCCAGATACATTACAGGTTTGGCTTAATACACAAATTGTCAACTAAGGCCTAACTATATATGTCTTAAATCTAACTATACTAATCTCTGATGAGAAAATAGAACGGTAAAATATTAACATTTACATCTTAACTAGACTGGAGGGTAGAGACAAGCAAAGCAAGCAAATGGGGAATACATCGTATCTTGCTGATGGAGGCGAAGCTGAGCAGAGAACAGAGAGGAGCAGCCGGCCAGAGTGAGACTGCGAAAGATGGAAATTTTTTATGGGGGTATATCTAGTGTAAAAGGGTATTTCAGTGCAAAGGTGCAAATAACGATATGGACCATCCGATCTAGATTATGTGGCTCAGATAAAAAAAGGTGGAGGTGGGTGGGAACACATCCCACTTAAACACTTTTGTAGAAAACTCCCTGTATATATTATTTTTTATGAGGTAGGGCTTCCACCTTCCTTGATCCGAGCCACACAATCTAGATCGGATGATCCACATCGTCATTTGCACCTTTGCATTGAAATACCTTTTTGCACTAGATATGCTCCCTTTTTTATGTGTAGCCACCAATTTCACAAGGGGATTCCTACTAAAACCTAGCAGCACCCAAAGTACAAACATGCCCTCATTTTTTTGTCTTGAAAAGCTCTTTCATTTGAGGCTTTGCTTGTCTATGTGGCCTCGTGAGCAAAACCTGCCGGGTCAAGCAAACCGCTCGGGTAGCCGGGTCAGTGAAAAATTGGTCGGTCGTCTGGGCTTCCTCTGCTCAATTATATCTTTGATTACGTGAGTGTGCCTTTAGGTCCGGGATTTTCCGGTTGGGTTTTACTCAATGTGACTTATAAGCTATACTTTCTATCTTTTTTTAATACTGTGACGGTTAAAAATGTACTATAACGACTGTGAGTTTTTTTAATAATTAAATTTAAATAAAAAAATTATATCATCACGAATAATACAAAGAAATAAAGAAAAAAAATAAAATCAAGAAGTTAGAAGTTGAAATTGTTTAAAGCAGCCATATAAATATGGTCTGAATACTGAACACAATTTTCTTGCAAGGGAAGGACCAGCAGGGGCGGATTCAGGATTTCATGTCAATGATGTCACATGGCAGGCATGGGCCGTCGGCCGAGCATGGAATGGTCCAAATAAAAAGCTGCCTTCAGAGTTCAGAGGGACATTAAGGTCACATGGCAGGCCGGACTGCTGTCATCAATACAGAATTAGAGAGGGGTACAAGAGTTCGGTCGAAAGTCGTTGCTGTCCTGTAACAGCATAGCTACGTAGCTGGATCCGCCCCTGAGGACCAGTGAATTGGATGGGTGATGATGTTACATGAACCTAATTCACTAGGCTTGACCATTAAGTCTCTTTCCTAAGTTGCCCCAGGCATCCGTAGTCAAAGTCGTCTATCAATTAGAAAGGTGAGCAAAATCCCATTATGTTACGCATATCTCAAATTCGGCTGCTTCACCGCGCTATCCATCAGAAAAGAGTGACAAGACAAAGCTAGCATGGTAGAGTGGCCTGCAAGAGCAAGGTAGTAACTCTTTGCTCTGAAAAAAAGTTGTGCAGCTGTTCAACGGGGTCTCCATCAGTTCAGTTCAGGCCCCACCCAGCAGGCACTCGTTAGGGAGGAGAATGATTTATGGCAAAAAAAAAAAATTCAGAAGGGAAAAATTAGCCTAGTACGTAGTGCCATCGAAAAAACATGTAATTCCAACATCGCAGTATACTTTTCGTCGTCAGAATCTCGTATCAACGCTTGAGAAGACCGTTGCAAGAGAAGAGGACACCTCTCCCTTCTTTTGTTCTAGCTTTCGATTTTTTTACTTCTCTATGAATCAAAATAAATAGAATAATTTTTTAAAACATATCCTTTAAATAATTTTTTAAATTTAAAATTATATCTATCAACTATACCGATATTTCTACTACCCATTACCATCTAAAAAACACAGGTAATCAGCCGCAGCCGGCCTTCTACCGTTCTACCATATTATTCACCTGTTTTTGGTCTTTTCAGCAACAGTAGCAACGTGCAGTTGCGCATGCCCTCCCACTCCCGATGCACCCTTCCTCACCAACGCTCGTCCAAACTGGCCCCCATATCTTTTCATATTTGCTGCCACCGGTCATCTCTTCTATAGGTGCTCGTTTTAGTGATGACTTTTAACTTTTAGTTAAAATTTTACTGTAACTGACTTTTTTTACTGTAGTTGATTTGGTTTTTTGGACATAATTAATTTTAAAAAAATGTAAAAATAGAAAAAACATGTTAACCCTTTAGGGACAATACAAAGGAACACAGGAAAAAAGAAAATACAAAAAAGTCTAAAATATCTAAAAAAATTTCAGAAAACGATGAAATACTGAATAGTGAAAAAAAACAGAAGTTAGAAGTAGAAATCGAAAAAAAACCGAAACGAATGAGGCAATATTAGTCACTCTCTCTGAAATTCCAGTCTCGTCATTCACGTTGCGCGTACCGGCCAACTCGAGGGATGGCGCGGCGGCCTACGTAAGCTAAGCTTGAGGTAGGGGTCGTTTCAGGCCCGCTTATTTAGGTTTGATCTTTTAGTTTTTGTTTATTTTGTATTATTTTGAAATTTCGTTTTTTTTCTTTTTTTAGAATTTTTTATATTTTTTATATTCATTTATATTATCTATAATCTATTTTTTCTATTTTTTAATTTTTAAAAAATTAATTACGTTCAATTATAAACTATTAAAATTTAGCCTAACTAAGCAGACTGTTCGTCGGCGTCGATGTTCCTTTCCAACGCCACGGCGATCAGCTCTAGTTGGATGTATTTGCAGCCTAATGATTGGTTCCAGACAGGACTTTAGCGAGCTTAAGCCGGGAAATCATTAACAAAGCTATAAGAAGGTTTAATGGGCACTACTCAACCACTGAGGTTTGTTCCGCTGGTTGGTCGGTTGCAAATAATTATTGGAGGGGAGGGCAGACATGAAGCGCATTATACTAGCTCATGAAAGGAATGTTTTGCGTATTTAAATCAAACCGGACAGGCGTCATTCATCTCATCTGTATTCTGTCTAGCGTACGTAGGGGTGGATATCAAAACAGTCCTCCGCTTTATAGAATTTTTTTAAAATTAACATAATTTGATTTAATATTATTTTATTAATATTTTGTAATTATTTTTAGAATTGAGCTAATAAGCTGAGCCTTTTGAAAATTTAATTTTATCTAAAATTAACTCTTTCAATATTTAACTAATTAATGAATGTAATTGAAACAATTTTAAACCGAGCCAATAAACCTCACTAACGAGCTTTTTTTCAGTCGTAAGCGTACGTGAATCACGGTTTTTTTTTACTCCCAAATTCAACGGTTTACTCGAAACTTGCTCAGATATGCCTCTCGTATGTAAAGCTTTATAAGTAGTATTGTAAACTTAGGACGAAAATCCGCATCATTAAGCACCATCAGTGCAGGAGTATATAATTCGTGAAAAAAGTAACAAAAAGGTGGAATCGATTTGGTCTGCATGATGAGGTTGCATATTACAGGTAGTACTCTAGCGTATTAGCTGCCGTCTGTGATATCATGTGTCGTCCTTATCCGGATGGCACGAGCCGTGAAGCATGTGAGGACAACTCACCGCTGCCTACCCGGCCCCACGCCTCGACCTGTCACGCACGAGAGACATGAACCCCGCTCCCCACTCCCAACCACCCTCGGCTCAGAGCAGCCGCGCGAGTTCAAGAGTTCATAGCCGAATTCTTTTCGGTTTATGCCCTAGGACTTTGAATTATCTTCAATGCATAAGTAAAACGCTTTCTTCATTATCGTTTTTATCTTATCGAAACAAATATTCTCTTAAATGTATAAATAGAACGCTTTCTTCGTTATTGTTTTTTAAATATCTTATTGAAACGATATTTTTGAAATAATTTATTCATGTAAATACTATATTAAAATCAAAAACTATAAGTTATATGTATAAATCATGAACTGCAGTTAATAATAACCTAGATGTTGTGCTGGGCTTGCGTCTGCTTCGTTGGAGTCGCTGAATGATTCGCAAGTGCGGGCAATTCACCTGCAACTAGTGTACGATATTTTATCTTGTACTGTACTAGTCTTTGTCTTGTTCGTTGAACTTCATGCCTCAAGTGTAACGTAGCTTCGATCCAAAGCTGTGGCATGTAGTATTCTCCACACACGGGGCTATTTTTTTAAGCTTTTGATTTCTATTTTTAATTTTTGGTTTATTTAAAAGTTAAAAAGGCAAACATTATAATAGGATGATCTTTTAAAGTGGATTCAACAAATAGTTTTTCAAATTTAAAACTATGTATACTATCTATATTAGTATCTCCACACTATATAAAAATGCACAAATAAAAACTATCAATTACATGCAAAAATTATCTACAGTCCAAAACACCCTATAGCAACAATAAGTAGTGTAGCTAGTTGCGATGGAAAGCGAACTCTCACAGTTGGCTAATCTAGCTAGGTTGTCTCTTTTGTGAGAGCTAGGTTGTGCACGAACTTTTACCCTGCCTCGGGGCATATCCACTTTATACACATTAAAATATCAGAAAATTATTTATACTTTGTTACTGGATTCACCTATCAAACACAGCTCCATTGACCAAAAGCATGGCGTATTCGAATACAATTTATTTTCATTCTGCAAAGTTGCTCAGCTTTACCCACAAGATTTCTCAAATTCTTAATGGCAAGCTATCGACACACGCCAGCTGGTGTGCGACTGAATTGAGAAACAATATCTTTCGCTGCTCAAATTACTGCATAGTCTCCACCCGATAGGTTATGTTCTTCATTAAACTGATTATCCACGGGCCAATGCAGAACACTACCGTCCAAGTCCGTGAAGACCTACCGTTGTGTGTACATCGATTACTCGCCCATACCACACCTCGTACTCCTGTGGAGGGTTCAAATAAAGTGAGCAGTTACCGGACCTCGATTGATGAGTCAATGCTTGTGGTTGAGTGGTACTGTATTTTATACTCAGCATAAGGGTCCAGTCTTTATATTTTCTTCTGAGACTACCAACCACAACCGATCACCGATACATATACCTGTATCGATACCTGTCTGTTGCACTCTCCACCCTAGGGTAGGGTCGTGGACTCGTCCACTACATGGCACTCCACAATTTTCGCCCTACCCTAGAACACTTTGAATCATTTTACAGGCGAACTATTAAATTAATTGATACCTCGCTATTTTATGTGAGAATGAATATTGGTTATTTATAGTTTAATTAAATAATACTAAGGTTGTCCACGTCAATATGGCCTTAAAGTAAACAGGACATTTGTACAGTAGTAGGACATAACAAGAAATTAACACGTCATTCTAAATATTTATTTTAATCAAATAAATTGAGCAATTAATGTAATGCAAATACTGTAATTAAGTAATATGAATTTCATGGGTTCAATATGATAAAAAACATACAACTTGCCTTGTGGGTCGACGACTTCAACAATTTCGTAGACTGCAGTGCTCTGCTCTGGACCTTGGACTGTTGCCTCGGAATCCTCGTGAGCTAACGCAAAACACACAAAATACAATTAAACTCCGTGCTTGCATCTAAACAAGCTAGGGAAAAGAAAAATGATAAACTATTAAAAAGAAATAAATGTAGAAATAATCAAATGGGCTAGGGTCAGAATTTTGGAAGTGTATTTTGGAAATTTGGAAACTGGATTTGGACTCAGAACGTCGAAACGAATCAAACGGGATATTTTCGACATTTTTCTGGAGCTGGAAAACACAATTGCTAAAAATGCTACAGTACTCAACAGTAATGGCCCGGCCCACAAACACGCGCGGAAATGTGCGCACGCGGCCGCGCGTTTAAAATTGGCCACTGGGCCACCGATTCGGCCCATGCTTGTGCGGCGCGTTCGGCCGATGTGGCCCGAAGCGATGCGCCCGCGGGCAGCCACCATCGGATTTCGAGGGAACGGCATGGATGCGGCCACAACAACGACCAGAGGTCGTCGTCTACCTCCGAACAGCCGCGAAGGCAGAAGGACAGATTCAGCCTCCACGGTGGGCCTCCCGAGTAGTGACCGGTACCAAAACACTCAGTGGGGGTGAGTAGATCTCATTTCTGGGCTAGAATCAATGTGAGAGTTCGAGGTGATGGTCGCGGGAGAGAGAGAAGGCGGCAGGAAGGCTGGCGGCTAGGGGACGATTGGGACATGCTCCGATTCAAATGGTTCTGGTTTGACGATCCACGAGTGGTAGGTTTCAAGGGGTCGAGGCTGGCTTTGCTTGAGAGGAAATGGATCTGGCGAAGCTATGTATGACGGGAATTGGAATTTAAAGGTGCGGGGAGGCGGTTTCAACAGTGCTTGGCTTCGGGACTGCCGGCGCTTGGAGGAGGGAGGCGAGGAAGCTTCCCTAGGAAGTGTGCACTGGCAGGTGAGTTGGTGTACGCCTCCTGCGGAGTTTGGCGGAGGAATGACAGCCCGAGAGTACGGGAGGGACGCGCGGACGGTCGAAGGATGCTCGGGTGCACGGCAGGGACCTCCTCCGTCAAAGTTGATGCGAAGGGCGAGGGACGGTCGCAGAGCCGGTAGAGAGGGAGAGCTAGAGGGGTGGGGGCCACACCTGCATGGGCTGATGCGATCTTGGGCGCCAGAAACATCGTGGCGCCGCAAATTGGGGCGAGGAGGCGCGGGCGCGTGGGCGCGGGCAGCGAGTGCGAGCGCACCAGCGCGAAAGGAGGGGAGGGGAGAGCACGGATCTCAAAGCAGTGGCAAAGGCTGGGATTGGCTTGGGGATTCAAACAAAAATCCCAGAAAATTCAAAAAGAGTTTGAATTTTGGGGTTGTTTCAATGGGCTCACAAAGTTTTTAGGGCCAGAGGAACTCATCCCAGTAAATCACATGGATGCCTCTGCGAGGGCGTGTCTTTGAAACTCCTCACGCGTGTGTTGCTTCATGGACCGGTCCAGCCTGAATAAGAAATCTCCTGGATCATGTTTTTTTGCTTTTCGGAGGCTTTTTGGCTTCGGTTTTTTTAAAAGCCGAAATAAATAGGACGACTTCTCCAAATGGATTCTTCAAATGGTTTTTTGAACTTAAAATCGTGTGCGTTATTCATATTGACATCTCCGTTGTTCGTTGTCATCTCAAAAAATATAGATAAAAATCATTAACCGCAGCCCAAAAGAAGAGGGACTTAGATTCTTTGAGCTGAAATTGCTCGCTGGGCCAGATAGTAATTGCATCACATCCCAATGGTAGCATGTATCCCATTGGCTCATCATTTGGCGGTTGGCCTGACACGCCATGCGAGTGTTGGATATAGTACGTTCGTAGAGCATCTCGAACTATTCACGTAAATAATATTATAGTATTTTTTCTTTCAAAATTGGCCTTTGGATGTCCATTTTTACAAATCTATCTCATCTGTGGACCTACCGAGCTCTTTTAGCTCGGTAGGTCACTTGCCGAGTCCCACTGTGCGGTAGGTCGCCGAGCTCTCCTAGCTCAATAGGTCACCAGCCGAGCCCCCTGTGCGGCAGGTCACGTGGTCCATACTGTGCATGATTAATTAGTGCTAATCATATTTAATTAGTAATAATAGTAATTAATTAACGCTAATTATGAGCTTAATTAACCGTTAATCGTAAGGCAACATAGCTACCGCACTTGAAGTCCATACTATGCATGATTAATTAGTGCTAATCATATTTAATTAGTAATAATAATAATTAATTAACACTAATTATGAGCATAATTAACCGTTAATCGTAAGGCAACATAGCTACCGCACTTGAAGGGCTCGCAAGCAGTTTGTCGAGCTCCCTTGTAGGTCCACGGAGAGGGTTAGATTTACAAAAACGGGTGTTCGGAGGGCTAAATTTGAAAAAGGGCTATAGTGCGATATATGTGAATAGTTGAACATCTGAGCCAAAACAACAGCCATCGCTACAGGTTCACTCTGTCACCCACGCACAGTCAACCATTCAACGTGCACCCATTTTCTACTTAAGAGAAGCTCAAGCTCAACTCAAGCAAGGTCAATAAAAAATGGAAAAAGTCCAAATTACTATCCCTAAGTATAACCTAAGTCCAGATAACCCCCCAAAGAATGAAAATGTTTACTTAATTCCCTATGTTTGCTAAACCAGATCAAAGTTCACCTTTTATCCATCTCCAAAACTGATTTTTGTTGAGTTCACCTTTTACCCAAGTATAGCTAGAGCATGGTTTTGTCCGTACAGAGCTGCTATCGATGTAGGCTGTGATGCAATTCGAGTTGCAAGGCTGCGATGGGAGTTGCAAGCTGTATGTTTAGCAAAAGAAATGGTAAATGCAATTCGAGTTGCAGTGTGTTGTACAACATTGCAATCACATATCGATACTGATTCATACTAGTGATACATACTTCTCCATCTAGTCTTACAATACTAGTAGTAAATTTGTAGGAGCAACCAACGAAGACGAGCAGTCCCCATCCACGCAATCTGGACCGTTGAGTTCAATCCCCGATTGGATCGGATGGCTCAGAGTTCCATTCTACGCTTTCGTTGCGATGCCGCCACCTCCCGCCGCCGTCGACCTCACTGGCTCCCTCTGGCCGACCATGTAGGATAGCTTATGTGTCAATCCTAGTCAACAAAACCGGCCAACTCAGCAAAATCAGTTTTAGAGATGGGTAAAAGGTGAACTTTGATCTGGTTTAACAAACACAGGGGGTTAAGTAAACCTTTCATTGTTTGAGGGGTTATCCGGACTTAGGCTATACTTAGGGGTAGTAATTTGGACTTTTTCCATAAAAAATAACATATAATAATATTCAACAAGAAGAGAAAAATTATCATAACTCACAACATAATAACATGTATATCTTAATAGGGATAAATATAAAATGGAAGGACTTGGGGTGCAGGGGGCTAAGAAATTTACTAGGCCTTAACGAGTTATTCGAGTTTGGCTTTTTGAAGCTTGCGGCTCAAAATTAAGCTCATGCTCGATTTGTTTGGAGCTCGAGCCGAAACTGGAACATGCCAAACCTGACTAGAGCCTCTATTTTTTTAGGTACTATCAAGCACCTCTCCACTTCCACTAACATGCAGGACCCGCACTCCTTGAGCGTATCATCAGCAGAGCCTTACAGAAATCTTTACTGTTTTGGGCCCCCGATGCCACTTTTTTTTTGCAATTCTAGCCCCCTGAGTTTTCAAATCTAGCTCTCCTGCCAAGCGCGAAATTACGCGAGGCCGACACGTGACAAATCCACACTGGGGGAGCGCGAAAATTTCATTTCCGCGACACTTGTAGCGTGAATTTTTTAAATTCCACACTAGGGGAACACGGAAAATGGCATTCCGGCGCTGTAGCTACTGTAGCTACAATACAAAATTCGCACTATAATGCCACAGAAATGTCATTTCTGTGTTCCCTAGGTGCAGATTTGACATGTATCGGCTTCACATAATTTCGCACTCCGGAAAAACCTAGATTTACCACAAAAAAAAAAGAAAACTCCGGGGCTAGAACTGAAAAAAAAAATGGCACTTGGGCAAAAAAACAGTAGAGATTTCAACCTCGCGACCTAGCGGGGCCCACGCGATACCCGGCCAACGAAGCGGGCCGACCAATCGAAGCGAGCCGCCGGCGTCCGAACGGGTCGCCAGTTCGGCCGTTCCTTAGCCGCCCAGCGACTCCGTCTCCTCTCCCCCACCAAAACCAACCCAGCCACCAGCCCCTCAGCCACGCCCGTCGCGGCAGAGACCGCGTAGGTACAAATGGAGCTCCGCTTCTGCGCGGCCCGCGGCGCCTTTGCATCCCCCTCTTCCGGCCGCGGCACGGCGCCCTCCCCGCCGACGCATTCGCGCCCGCCCTGTTGCCCCGTAAGTAAAGTAGTAGCAACTTCACACGAGTTCTTGTTTGCGATTTTGGAGTCTACACTACAGTCTACGGCGTGATGACCATTTGACCAGTTCAGTTGTACGGTCTGTGATGTGATAACGGAGAACCATGTGCCTGACACGCTGCTGGTGATTGACGCTTCCTGCAGATTCAGAAGCAACTGGCCGGCAGCGCCATCTCCGTCTCCAGACGAGGCCCTGCCGCGAGGAGGAGTCGGTGTTCAACTCCGATGACGACAGCATACAAGTATGACAACTTGATGCGGTGTTCTGCACACTTTCGTTTTCGTTGTACTACCGTTTTCGTTTTGAGATTCACTAGGCCCCCCTACTTTACTGGCTGAATAAGAACATGATTAAAAGTTCGTTAATAAACAAGGGAGATTGATTCGCACTGTACTGGTGCTACACAAGACACAATTAGGCAAAAAATGATGTGCTGGTGAAGCAATGAGATTGTTACAATCGACTATTTGATGAAATGAAGTGGGAAATAGTAATATTGACAACATAGTCTACGACTATGTGGAAGGTTTACTAGCTTTGTAGGATAAAAATGAAGAACTATAGTGGCTAAAAATCAGAATAGTACTATCACTATGCATAAATGGCTGCTTAACTTAGTAACCCTCAGGCTGTTCCATTATGGGCATTGCCTGTTTTGCTAGATTGTTGTTCATGTGAGCTGAATGTTTCAGTACAGGAACCCCAGACCTAGTCGACTTCAACTGGGAGACTCTTGGGTTTCAACTGGTGCCGACGGACTTTATGTATATAATGAGATGTTCATCAGATGGGGTGTTCACCAAGGGTGAATTGGTGCCATATGGGCCAATCCAGCTGAATCCAGCTGCTGCAGTGTTGAATTATGGTCAGGTTTGTTTACCTCCTCGATCTGCCTCGAAGAATCACTATTCCATTGATGAATAATGGTTTACCAAAATAGCTTAGTTGCCTTGCATGTGCAGGTTGATTTCATTTGCTCCATTCTGTTAAAATGCTCTAATATGCTATTGAAATACCTGCAGGGATTGGTTGAAGGTCTTAGAGCACATAGGAAAGAGGATGGGTCAGTCCTGCTTTTTCGCCCTGAGGAAAACGCGTTCCGGATGAGAGTTGGCGCAGAACGGTTATGTATGCCTGCACCAAGCATAGAGCAGTTCCTAGAAGCTGTAAAGCTTACTATTTTGGCAAACAAGCGTTGGGTAAGGACATTTCTTCTTGAACCATGATATGTGACGCATCTCTCCATTCTAATAGGTTATGCGCTCCGTTGCAGGTACCTCCTACTGGCAAAGGTTCTTTGTATATCAGACCATTGCTGATTGGAAGTGGGGCTATCCTCGGTGTTGCACCTGCCCCGGAGTATACATTTGTTGTATTTGTTTGCCCTGTTGGGCACTATTTCAAGGTTGGCAAATTTTAAGTGCTTCTTTCCTGCTTATTCTTGGTGTCGTATTTTATCTGGCTGTAGCTATAAAATGTTATTGTCTCTTTTACTTTCAGGATGGCTTATCTCCAATTAGCTTGTTAACTGAGGAAGAATATCACCGTGCTGCACCCGGTGGAACTGGTGATATAAAGACTATTGGAAATTATGCTTCGGTAATGCACCTTTCTCTACAAGTGTGATTTATACTTTCTTTATCTGATCCCTCATTAACTTCAGTTTCAATACCCTCCTAGAGGACACACTAATATAAATCTTTAGTCCCTGGTTCTCTGCATATGTGTTGTTGTAGACAATGCGGTTTTAGCAGAAATTTAATCATAATTCCAGAATTAAATATGAGCATAAAGGTATGATTCCAACAACACTTAAGAGCAATAATAAAATGTTAACAGGAACATAATTCTTTCTCAAGTCATCTATAAAAGAAATCATACCTATTAGAACAGCGAATAAAGGATATGGACTTAGCATATTGCTCAAAGTGTTTTTTTAACAAATATTGCTCTCAGATGTCGGTTGCTCTTGTTTTTAGAACAAGGCTTCCTTGACAAAGCCACCCACATGAGACGGCTAGCACCACGGTTGTGAGTTCGAGGGTCGGAGAACACCGCACAAGACCAAAACCTTAGCACCGGCCAAGTGCTAGGCAAGTAAGAACACTACACAAAACACGGTCGAAACCTCCTCTGTCACAGCCGAGCCACAAAGCCACCACCACAGAATCGGCACCCGGATCGGCGTCGCTGTGGTTCACCGCGCCACTGCCTGGACGCTGTGCACCGTCAGCGCCGTTGCAGCCCAGCCCAAAGCCAGAGTCACTGACGTCTTGATCCGGCTCCCACACTCCGCCTTCACCGAAGTACGGCTCACCGATGGCTAAGCCAAGGGCGAGGCTTTGGGTTGCTGGAGATGGAGTGCTGAATTGCACCACCGCAGATGGAGCTCAAAAGGCTTTCACTCGGTGGAGGTGGAAGAGGAAGAGGAAGAGGAGAGATGGGAAGACTCGATTGGATCTCGGTCTTCTTCCGGGAGGAGAGCCCAAACCGGTATAAGAAGAGGGAGAGGGAGGACCGCGCCGCCAACGGCCAACTAAGGCCACCGAAGTCGGGGAGGTGGGGGATCGGATCGATCCCCATCTCCCTTGATCTGGTGAACAGAAGGAGCCTTATCCTCACCCTCTCTCTCAATGACTAGTGAGCCCCTCTCTTTATCCTTTTTTTGTTTTAATCTGAAAATCCAAATGGGAAATTCCCCAAATGCTCTCAGCGGCAACATGAGTTTGAGTTCCAATATTTTTCTTACGATTGGCCCCATCTTCTATGCTACTGTTGTTCTGCTAAATGCTGTCTCAACACTCATTTGGTCTAGAAATGTTAATTACTAGTAGCTTTCATCCACAACATTCGTTGCATATAAATGCATATCTTGGGCTCTCTTGTTTGATAAGATTGCAGCATTGTTCTTGAGGCACATAAAGATCAGGAAGCCCCCCTCAAAAAAAAAAAAAAGATCAGGAAGAACATTGACATATGTACATGTGGTTCCTGATGTTTTGCACTTTTGTTTGACATGTTATACAGGTCGTTAATGCTCAGAAAAGAGCCAAGGAAAAAGGTCATTCTGATGTTCTATACTTGGACCCCGTGCATAAAAAGTTTGTGGAGGAAGTTTCTTCCTGTAATATATTCATGGTGAAGGTATGTAAATTGAAATTTGTTCAAATTGACCTCCTTTGCAAGTGCATCTAGGAAAATACTGTTAGAGATATATGTATACCTTGTTATTCCCCATTGTTATGAGGGGTTCTTTGCATATTTACCACCTGTACTTTGTGTATATATACCGGCCCATTGGCCTCATATTGAATACAAGCGCTATTCATAACATGGTATCAGAGCGTACCTAGGGTTTTCCGTCGCTTCGCTTGCCGCCGTCGCCGTCATCCCGCCGACGACTCCGCGTGCGCCTCGCGTCGCTCCCCGCGCCGGCGCCGCGCGCCCGCTCCGCTCCTCACGTCTTCCCGACGACTCCTCATCGCTCGTTCGGCCTCATCGCCGCCGAGGCCGCCGCCGTCGCCGCCTCCGCCGCGTCGCGCGCCGCCGCCGCTCCTCCGCCTGCTGCAGCCGGCGCCGCCGCCGCGCCTCGGCCGCGCCGCCGCTCCTCGCGCTGCCGCTCCCACGTCTGCCCGCCGCCAATCTGCGTCGCTTGCGCCACCGCCGCCGCCTCGCCGCCGCGCCCTACATGCCGCATCTTCTGCCGCCCGCGCCGCCATCTTTGCCGCTTCGCGCGCTTTCCTTTTCATGCGCCGCTTCCACGCTGCCGCCCCACGCCGCCGCCGCCGCCGCCGCGCCGCCTCACTGCGTGTGTGCGTATGTGTTGCTAATGGCGGAGGCGTTAATAGATAGGGTTTCGGTTCAAAAAAATGTCGATCTAACCGCGCGCGCTCGTGCGCGCTGTTAGACCGTTGTATTAGTCGCCGCGCCGCCGGCGCGCCTACCAATGGGCACCGTTTCCTCCCATTGCCGGTGATCTTTGATGGTGTTAATTACACCGACCGTGTCTCACATGCGCATTCACATGCGTGGTCTACGTCTGCGGGCGTCCTCTCGCGATGTCACTGCTCGCCTTGCCCTATTCCTCGACGAGCCCACGCCGGTTGCATTGCCCCGACGGTAAACAAGGCGCTCGCACGAGGTGCTCAGATTGCGATGATGAAGCGCCTCGCCTACCGGAGGCTCGGATTTCTACAAGGATCGTCGACCACCTACACTCGGTGGTGCGATGGCGGCCTTTCGGCTCTTCTTTGTCTTCATCGCCGCGATATCCGGCCTCGATTCTCTTACGAGGTTGTGGGACTTCCGGCTTTCGGATGTGGACTCATCTTCGTCGGCGCTCGAGCCCTCCGGTGATGCCACATGCTGTCCCGTGGTTCGCCAAGAGCACTCTCTTGGCGCAGGTGATGCTCTGTTGATGCCTTTACGCTCGAGCTCTGTATGCGGCGTCGATTGGACTCTCTCGCACCGGGCCGCTGCCGTTCTGTCCGTCTTTGCTGGATATACGTCTTGACTTGGAGTTTGGCGGGTCTCGAGTTCCTTACTCGCCGCCTGAGTTCGAGCAAAGACGTGCTCGACTTCTTGCACGCCACCCTCGTGTCACTCTCTGGAGGCTCTCACCGAGATACGCGCGAGAGGAGACTCGCTGAGTGGTACTGGTGCGATGCCACTCCCTGCGTGCTCGCCGCTCGTCTACTGCTACATCGCCTTCTTGGTAGTGCCACGGTGGTGGTGGCGCCGCCGTCTGAGGTGGCCGTCCTCATCGCTTCCTCTGCGACAAGGCGGCCACATTGAGTCCAGTGCTATAAGAAGAGGCGGCATCATCACGCCGTTCTTCTCACGCCACTAGTGCTTTTACGTCGCCGTCGCATCGACTTCTTCTTGATTTCTCTCACCGAGCAAGAGATAGCGGACTTGGCGCTTTGCCGCTTGTGTTCTCCTCGGCGGGTTCTGCGGGTTACGCTCGACTCTTGAGCATCGAGAAACCACCCCTACACGTCGGTACCTCCAGTGGATTCTTGATTCGGAGCATCTTTTCACATGACTCTGATTCCTCCACTCTGTCTTTTATTACACCTCTTGATTCTCACGCCGGTGTTCTTACTGCGATGGTACATCTCTTTCGTCTCTCAGTCGAGGATCTCTTAGCAACTCATCCTTTCATGTTCCTTACATTGCTCATATTCCTCGCCTCACTATCTGACTTCTTTCTGTTGGGCGATTCATCGACCTTGGTTATCGTGTCATTCTCGACTCGACTCTTGTTGTGTTCGGGACCGCCACACGGAGCTCGGTTGGTTACGGCCCTTGGCGCGTGACTCACGGCGTCTCTGGGAGCTTGACTGCTTCACCTTCCTTCCGCCGCCACCATCGCCGCCGTCTCTCAACGCGCCGCCGTCTCTGGCTCTTTTCAGCGGTGGCATCACCGTCTTGGTCATCTGTGTGGATCTCGTCTGTCATCCTTAGTTCGTCGTGGTCTTAGGGGTGCATCTCGGAGATGTGTCTTTAGACCGTCGAGTGTAAGTTAGGTAAACAACTTGACTTCCTTATCCTCATAGTGAGTCCGTGTCTCGGCGTCCTTTTGATCTTGTTCATTCGGATGTTTGGGTCCGCTCCTTTCGTTTGAAAGGGGTCATCGATATTATATCATATTTATAGATGATTTCTCTCGCCACACTTGGATATATTTCATGTCTTCGTAGTAGAGGTCTTGTCTATCTATAAACAATTTGCCACTATGATCCACACACGCTTCTCCACTCCTATTCGTGTCTTTCGTGCTTGGTCTGGCTGGCGAATACCTCTCTCGTTACTGCGCGGCTTTCCTTGCGAGCGGGGACTCTCTTCGATTCTCTTGTCACGGTGCTCATGCTCGAATGGTGTCGTGGCGCAAGCATCGTCACCTCCTTGAGGCGGCTCGTACTCGATGATCGCCGCCTCTACTCCACCTCACTTTTGGGCCGAAATTTGTTTCCACGCCACCTATCTCATCAACATCCGACCTCTTACGCTCTTGGTGCGATCCTGTTGAGCGTCTCTGTGGTCTTCTTCGACTACTCGCCCTTCATATGTTTGGTTTGCGTTTGCTCGTTCTCCTCGCCTCTCGCGAACGCACCAAACCGACCGCGATCTGTTGAGTGTGTCTTTTTGGGATCTGATCTTGAGCACAAGAGCTATCGGTCTTTGGGATCCGGTTGGTCGAAGGATGCGGGTTTCTCGGGATGTGACTTTCGATGAGTCTCGTCCATTCTACCCACGTCCTGCCTCTCCTCCGACTTCCTCTGTGGAGTCTTTGTCTTTCTTGACCTTTCCAGATACACCTATATCTGTTTTGCCCTTATCCACCTGTTCCACTGAGCCTCCACATATTCCCCTGTGGCATCTCCGCGTTGTCGCCCTTTGTCTTTGTCTCCTCGACTCCCGGGCTCCTCCCACTCTGATGCCTATCTTCTACACTCGTCGACCCGTATTGAGGATCCTCTGATGAGCCATCTTCTCCGATGTTCCATCTTCTTACGATGGTACATCTTCCCCGATGGGTCATCTTCTCCTTGTTACGCTCTCGCGATCGCGATCGATTCGGCCTCCCTGCTCGTTTGCCTTTGCTTGGTGCGACTACTCGTGAGCTTTCTCTCCTCACGGGATCTTTATTACTCCCCCGAGTGGCAACTTGCCATGGCGAGGAGATTGCTGCCCTCGAGCGTCTTGGTACTTGGGATTTTGTTCCTTTTCCTTCTCATTCTCGTCCCATCACGTGTAAGTGGGTCTATAAAATTAAGACTCGCTCGATGGCTCTCTTGAGCGCTATAAGGCGCGTCTTGTTGCTCGTGGCTTCAGCGAGGAGCATGGTGTTGACTATGACGAGACTTTTGCTCTGTTGCCCACATGACCACTGTTCGCACTATTCTCTCGGTGGCTTCATTGCCACCGGTCTGCATTTCTCGACTTGATGTCAAGAATGCCTTTCTTAATGGCGAGTGCGTGAGGAGGTCTACATGCATCCGCCACTGGGTATTCTTCTGAGGGCATGGTGCATGCGCCTTCGTCGCTCTCTCTATGGCCTCAAGCAAGCCCTCGTGCTTGGTTTGGCGCTTCTCCTCTGTGGTCACTTCTTCTGCTGGCTTTTCCGCTAGTGACCATGATCCTGCACTTTTGTCCACACCGTCTCGTGGTGGACTCTTCTTCTTACGTATGTTGATGATATGATCATTACGGAGATGATTACGAGTATATTGCCTTTGTCAAGGCTCGTCTTAGTGAGCGATTCCTTATGTCGGATCTTGGTCCTCTTCGTTATTTCCTTGGGATTGAGGTCATTTCCACTCCGGA
Source organism: Melocanna baccifera (assembly GCA_036346265.1). Taxonomy (NCBI): domain Eukaryota; kingdom Viridiplantae; phylum Streptophyta; class Magnoliopsida; order Poales; family Poaceae; genus Melocanna; species Melocanna baccifera. The sequence goes on from CM070685.1 coordinate 7,818,557, forward strand.
TGGCTTCTTTATGTCCCAAGAGAAATATATTCGAGATCTTCTTGATCGCGCCTCTCTTCGATCAACAGATTGTTGAGACTCCCATGGAGCTCAATGTTCACCTTCGACTCTCGATGGCGAGCCTCTTTACGTCCGGCTCGCTATCGTCACCTTGTTGGGAGTCTTGTTTACCTTGTCATTACTCGTCCGGATATCACTTATCGATTCATATTACGAGTCGGTTTGTCTCGGCTCCACTCAAGTCCACTCTGACCACCTTCTTGCGTTCTCACGATACCTTCGTGGGACCATCTCTCGCCGTCTCTTCTTTCCTTGTTCTAGCTCACTCTGACTTGAGGCCTATTCGGATGCTACTTGGGCGTGATCCCTCGATCGCGGTCTATCTCTGCTTCTTGTGTTTTTCTTGGTGGTTCTCTTATTGCACGGAAAGCGAAGAAAGCGATCTTTGTGTCCCGTTCGAGTCAGAGGGTGAGTTACGAGCGATGGCTCTCTTGACAAAGAAGATTACTTGCTACGGTGGTTACTTGAGGATTTTGGTGTTTCTGTCACTACACCGACTCCTCTTCTGTCAGACAGTACAGGTGCTATTAGTATTGCTCGTGATCCTGTGAAGCATGAGCTCACCAAGCATATTGGTGTTGATGCTTCTTTCATGAGGTCTTGTGTGCATGATCAGGTGATTACTCTTCAGTATGTGCCTTCAGAGCTTCAGATAGCGGATTTCTTCACGAAGGCCCAGACTCGAGCACAGCACAGCTTCTCTCTCTCCAAACTCAGTGTTGTTGATCCACCATGAGTTTGAGGGGGGGTGTTAGAGATATATGTATACCTTGTTATTCCCCATTGTTATGAGGGGTTCTTTGCATATTTACCACCTGTACTTTGTGTATATATACCGGCCCATTGGTCTCATATTGAATACAAGCGCTATTCATAACAAATACCAGTATAAACAATTTCGAGTGTAGTACCAGTGAAGTCTCTGGCAATGATGTGAGCATGTTTGGAGTTTATTGAACAAACTGAACATTTGTCAGATGCATATCATCATCATCATCATCGTCATCATCCTATTAAAGTATTAAAGCGCTATGGACTAGCTTATCTTCAGATATTTCAGGAGTATCTTGGAATAGTTGATCAAGTCTAGAGCTGCTCCAAACTGTACACATGTTTATGCATGGCATTATTTTATTACTAGTATATTTTGTTCTCAGCTTCCATTAGTTTTTCCCTGACAGGATAATGTTATTTCTACTCCACTATTAACGGGAACAATTCTTCCTGGAATCACAAGAAGAAGTGTAATTGAAATTGCTCGAAGCCTTGGATTTCAGGTAAATTAAAACAGGGATGTTCATCTTCTGCTCACACTGCCTTTTGAGCAACAATACGAGATATGAACATGATCTTTTCCCTTTTAACATACTGTGTATGCCTTTTTTTTGGTCAGGTTGAAGAGCGCCTTACTACAATAGATGAATTGCTTGACGCTGATGAAGTCTTCTGTACTGGGACTGCTGTTGTACTATCACCTGTTGGTTGCATAGTGTACCATGGAAGAAGGTAAGTACCTCAGCCTTCAAGTAGTTATTTTGCTACTAGTTGTGGTTGTGAACCTTGGTTCACAATGGGATAACTACTGTGCTGAAGATGGCCAGACGGCATGGCTTGAAGGAGATTAGGGTATTAGAAGGGGGTGATAGAGAGAGATTGAGACGAGAGAATATTTTGGGGGAGAATAGATTGTTTCTTGCTTGCTTGATCAGAACCCACGTACACAGTACCCATTTATAGGGATGGTTTACCTCCTAGCACATGGACTCCAACTCTTATCACTAACTTTCTTATCTCTAACTCTTAACCTTTCCTGATAGATTACGAACTAATCTCCCTGGACCCTAACTTTCTAATCCTCCTGGATTACGGACTCTTTCTGGACGCTGTTGTTGGCGTTGGATCCTTTGCCCACACTGCCGGCCGCCCGTGCCATGTTGTTGTGCACTTCTGCACGTCTGTGCTGCAGCTGCTGCACACACCCGCTGCTAGGGCATCCGTACACAACAGTTGTGCTATTTGGATGTTTGAGAAATGACTATAAACTAGGAAAGTAGGATAGGACAGGTAGCATTAAATGCTAAAAGCTTATGAAACTTGGCATTTCAGATATGTTGCCTATCGAACTATGAGTTAAGGGCATAATAATTGCATTTCATGGCGTCTGTATGAGTCTACTAGTTTCACTAATCATTGTTCCTGGCATACGTGTTCCCCAATTATTCTCCTACTTTTATCATTGATCCTGTTGCCATACAAAATCTGCAATTGCCAGCCGACGCAATACTGGAAAAAATGGGCTTCTCCATGTCATCAAATAATTGCTATTCCTTTATTAAAAAAACAATCAATTCTCATCAATCCCATGTCCGTTGCAGAGTGGAGTATGGGAATCAGAAGGTCGGAGGTGTGTCTCAGCAACTCTATTCAGCACTTACAGCTATTCAGAAAGGCCTTGCAGAGGACAGTATGGGATGGACTGTGCAATTGAATTAGCAGCTTTATCATCTGAATGGTCTCTACATGCTCCTCATGCTATCAAACAGTGCCTTTGTGTTTAGCAGCAATAATGCAATTCATCAGACTTGCTCACCCCGGACTTCTTACCTTGGCACAATGTAGAATAGAATCACTTCTCGTGAAGATACACAGACAGCATAGCATATAGATAAAAGAAACAACTATTGTTTCTTCTCATTTTCTTTCCCATTTGGATTGACCACAGTCACTGTAAATATGTGCCTTGCTTGCATCCCAGGCCCTGGGTCCATAACTCATCGTCATCTGTCACCCTGATATGTATTCAGGACAAATTATTGGTGCAGTTGGACAATGGGATGTGCGTTTAGAACAGTGCCCAATAATGACTCTACAGCAGCAGGGAGCGACCTGCATCGATCTCACTTACACTTGGGGGGTCGTCTCGTCTGGTCTCCGCAGTGCAACAGCACGCCATGAGCCCAATGCTTGAAAAACTGCCTTAAAAAATTTTCAACAAAAAAAATGTGTTCATATGACAAATTTGCTTTCACAAAAGGAGTACTGTTACGACATTTGTTGTTGTGATTGAGCTATTGCCTTTTTTTTCGACGATGGGGTAGAACATTACATCTTCAGCCTTTGAAAACAGAAAGCCAAGTTTCACCCAGATTTATTTCAGTTTATGGAAAGAAACTCCAACAAACATACAAGTCCTTACAAGACAAACCACATAAATTCAATGTAGCATAGTGAGAATGGATTAGTGGATTAGTCTGTACAAGAACATTTTGACAGATATATAATGCTCCATCAGTTCTTTTTTACTCACCATTTTAGAATACGTGCATCCAACCATTTAAAATTTTGACAATAAATATATATAAAAACTATTTAGATTTGTTACATAAAAAATACACTAGTGCGTTCTCATTAAAAGTCTTCCACGTCATTTTAGGGACTGTCTATTTATCACGCGAAAAATTTCAGTCACTTCCCTCAACCCTTGTATAGAGGCCTAATCGCTCTCATAACTGAAACAAATATAACTAAAAGTTGCAATAAAGCTGTACTAAAATTACAAATCGCTTAGGACTACAATTTTAGGTTTAGTATTATGCAATTCTAGGTGACTGAGAAATAAGAAAATTTTAGACAATTAAAAATTAGCAAAACCATTTTAATAATGTTTTAACATATAATTGATAAAATAATGGTTAAATATGTGTATTGAAGACCTTGGCGATGTCCAAATCAACAAGTAGAAAAGAACCGAGGTAGTAGTATATGCCAATATAGTCAGCAAGGGGTGCCACCCTATGCGGGCAGAAATACTTGCCAATTTCAACGCTCGTTCTTGCAATGACGGTAAGTGGACGCCAAGATACTTGCGCAACAGTAGATACTTGTTCACGACAAAGAACCATGCTTCTCGTGGATGTTTCCTGTTGCCATCTAGATACAATGCTATGTGTTGGTCATGGGTAACATCATAGCAGATGCCGCAACATTCCTATAGCTAACTCCCATCCTTCGTTAGTTTGCCTTCTGTTGCCATCAGGGATGGAGCCCAATAGACCCACCCGGTATCATAGGACACCAGATCCAAACAAATTTTCAGTATTAGTCAGCCCATATACATTATGTATGCACCACCAGCCAAAAAGTTGTGCACTCGGCACCTTTCAGCCCACCAAACTAACCAAGAAGCCCACAAGTTCAAACTAGCCCACCAAAAGTCAGCCAAGTAGCCCAGCACACAGTAGCACCAGCACACATAGGCAACCCACGTCATAAGGCCCACCAAAACAGTCCAACAGTGCAGTAGCCGCACTAAACATGACAATTGGCATCGATCTAGCGTCCAGCCAATCTAGTCCACAAGACCACAGCACATTGCTAATCGCTACATATTCTAGCCGATCGAAACAGGCTCGAGAGCCTCGCGTGCTGTGTACGTGAGTGAGCCCTCCCGCATCAGCCTTGCAAAAAATCGCTAGTTGCCTTGCTTGGTTGCAACCGCCGCCATCGCCATTTGCCAGCCGATGGCTACCATCCTAGATTGGTTGCCCGGTTTTGCTTGGATTTAATTTTCTCGGGAGTTTTCTTGGTTTTAGTGCAATTTGCTTATTCTTGAAAAAAGTCTAAATTTTGACATGAATTTTTATGACTCTTGAATGAAATAGGTTACTAAGACCTTAAATAAGGTGTATGTAAACTTTCATATCATTTGGAATTGTATTCACCAAAAGTTGCATTGGCTCAGGCTAAAAATTCTAGTTCTGGAACAGGGGAGCCGACCAGACCACACCCTATTCCAGTGCAGCCGCTAAGGCCAGTCAGACTGGCTTGTAGTTGGTGGTTTGACTGCCAGGCTCCAATAAGACCATCCCTAGAAGCTGGTTTGACTGCTTAAAGCTAGATTTCTTTGAAATTTTGGTTTCTTGGTTTTCTAACTTTGGTGTTGGTTTTTTATCCTGATTTTTATAGCTCTATAGTTATCGAAGTGAAAGATCGAATAATACTTAGGGAAAAATTTGAAGGCACCCTCTATTGCCATAACGGTCCTATAAGTAGTATCAGAGCCTGGTTAACTCTTTTCTTAGATTTTAACTTGTCTTTAGAGCCATGGCATCAGACAAATACTCAACCAAGCTACCTATTTTTGATAGAGTTGATTTATCTTACTAGAAGGCTCGTATGCAATTCTATATCGAGGCTCAAGGCAAGTAATTTGGATTAAAGTAAAAAATTCTTATAGTGTGCTAGTCCATAATCATGTTACACTGGATGTAGAGGCAAATAGCAAGACGTAATTTTCTAATTCAAGGGCTTAATCGATCTAAATTTGAGTGAGTTGCTCACTTGTGGTCTACTTTAAGATCTTGAAGACCCTCACTGACTACCATGAGGGCTCTACCGTGATCAAGAAAGTGTGACAGAACCAATTGAAGAAAGAATACTCAAAGATCAAGCAAAAGTCTGATGAATATTTGGATTAGTTATGGGGAAGGTGCAAGAAGATTATTCATGATCTTCATATTGTTGGTTTGACCTTTTTTGATTTTGAGAATACACACCAAATATTGGACGCACTTGATGTGAAGGTTTGTTGAATGATGATTACTTCCATCAATGACAATACTATCATGAGTGACTTTACTATGGATAACCTCTACTTGAGGTTGAAGATGCATGAGATTTACTTTATCTTGCATCCTCCCAAGACAGAGTCGATGGTACTCGTGATTAACCCTTCTCAGAGTAGCTCTTCAAATTCCTCAGAATTTGGCTCTTCGGGATTTTCATTATCAGCTTTACATTCATTAAGTGATGAGCAGTTGGAGAAACTTCCTGAAGATAACTTAGCCCTCCTATTCACAAAATTCATGAGAGTTTATAATAAAGTAAGGAACAAGAGAAGGGATGGCCCTATTACTTACTTTGAGTGTGGTTAACCGAATCACATTTGGGCTAAGTGTCCTAAGCTAAAGGGTAAGGAGTAGGACTTCCAAAGGTGTCTTCAAGCTCGAGATGTAAAGTCCAGGAAGCCAAACTACCGCATTGTTAGATGCCTCGGTTTACATGTTAGATGTCTCGATTCCTGGCCTATACTTAAGACATAGCATGGTTTCATACACCAGCTTACATGGTTTCACACTTGCCTTTTCACCTGCCTGGCATAGTTTCACACTCGCCCCCTCACTTGCCTGGCATGGTCTATATATGTAACCTTTGGTTCTTCATTTTATTTCAATTGCATGATTGCCCCAACTATTCTACGCTCTCATAGTATCAGAGCGATGCTGCTCTTGAGTCACCACCTTCATAGCTTCCGCTAGGGGTGCAATCGGATCGGATTCGGATGGATATTGTTTATACCATATCCTAATCCATATTTTTTTCCTGAATTCGGTATCGAATATGGTCAGCCCGGATACAAATACAGATTCGGAATATGTAGATTTTCGGAAACGATACCATTAGGGCGGATACTTAACAGATTCGAATCGGGCAACGGATAATATAAACGGATATCACGCTCATACAAAACGATACATTCAACATAAGTTCTCGGCACAATAAAAGTTCAATATAAATGGTAAATTGATATATAATTCATTAACCAACATTCTAACACGACATAAATTCAACATAACAATTAATGGACCAAATTATTAGATGATGCATTGTTGAAAAAAAGTAGGGTGATTGAAAGGGTGCATTAGGAATTTTTCCTTGTGATAAATTTCTCACTGTTTCCAGATTTCCTCCAATAAGGCATTGAAGTTAGTATACAGCTTTCCCACTGTGAACACGTAGTAAATACGATAATATTATTAAAAAAACATTTATCAATATCAGTAAATGGAACATGAGAAATTACAATGCCATCAGCCTTCAACAAGCACATTGTAGGAAAGAAAACCTATTCAAAATAACTGTTACACTAAATAATATTTGACATGAGTGTCTATGCAAAAAAACTTTTATCCGAATATCCGATCGAATAATTATTCGAATATCCGACCGAATAATTATCTGAATATCCGACCGAATAATTATCCGATATCCGCATACCGACACTATTCGGTCGGATAGCAGTTGTCCTGATTTCGTTACTGAATCCGACATGAACTATCCGGTACCGAATCCGAATCCGATCGGATACCAAATTCCCTTCCTGAATCCAGTACTGACCAGATTCGACACCGAATCGGTCGGGATTAACCCAACCCATTTGCACCCCTAGCTTCCACCGCACCGTCCCTGGGAGATGATCTCGTCTACGTGATGTCTCTTTGGGGCCACGCAACCCGTAGTTTAAGTTATGTCGTCGATCATCCGATCGACTACCAATTAGAGTTTTCTCTGGTCATCTTCAGATTGAGTTTTCTCTACCTTTTCTGATCATAGATCGGTTTGTATCGCCCTACCGACTCGTCGATGTTCCTCGGCTCTGGACTTCACCACCTTGACTTTGTCCTCTTTGACACCTCCTCTCCTCTGATGACTCGTGTCATGATGCAGCGCGCATGTCGACACGGCTCTCCCTTCGCGGCCTTTCGAGCACCCTATCTATCGTCGTTATCATGCCAAATCATCATCGCTGGCCCGTCGTCCGCAAGCACGAGCTATCGCACCACCAGGAGCATGTCTCTCTCGGTCATGTCCGTGTTCTTTATGTACCGACGTCATCACAGTTCGTAGACATTTTCACTAAGGGGTTGCCTACCTCTATCTTCAGGAATTCATATCCAACCTGAATGTCCACATTGCCAACACTTAGACTGCGAGGCGCGTTAGCCCGATCGTTTGGTTACCGAACGCCTCGTCTCCTTGTGTTTTCTACTCAATCTCTTGAGTTTACATTAATCTTGTGTTGTGTTCACATTAGTCTTATGTTCCCATTAACCATGCTAGACTATATATATGTGCAACTCTTTATGACTTGAATCAATGAATTAGATAGCGTGATTGCCCCAAATATTCCACGCTCTTATGGTATCAAAGCGGTGCCGCTCCTAAGCCGCCGCATCCATAGCTTCCGCCGCGCCGCCCCTAGGAGATGATCTCGTCTCCATGATCTCTCCTGAGGGCTGCGCAACCTGTAGTTTAAGTCGTGTCGACATTCATCTAATCAGCTATCAATTAGAGTTTTTTCGGTCATTTTTAGATTGAATTTTCTCTACTTTTTTTTTATCATAGATCGGTTTACGTCGTCCTACCGATCCGTCGATGTTCCTCAGCTCTGGACTTCACCGCCTTGGCTTTGACCTCTCTGGAGCCTTTTCCTCCGATGATGTTGTGGCATGACACAACATGCTTGTCAATATAGCCCTCCCTCTGCGGCCTTGCGAGCGTCCCATCTACCATCGTCATCACTTCATATCATCATTGCTAGCCCATCGTCCACGAGCACGAGCCGTCGTACCACTGGGAGCGCGTCGCCTTCAATCATGTTCGTGTTCTTTATGTACCGACGTCATCACAGTTTATAGATATTTTCACTAAGGGGTTGCTTACCTCTGTCTTCATAGAGTTCAGATCTAGCCTAAACGTCTGCTCCACCGACGCTCCAACTGCAGAGGGTATTAAATGCCTCAATTTTACATGTTAGATGGCTTAGTTCCTGGCCTATACTTAAGACAAGGCATGGTTTCACATACCAGCTTGGCATGGTTTCACACTTGTATGGTTTCATACTTGTCCCTTCACCTGCCTGGTATGGTTTTACACTTGTTTCCTCACCTGCCTGATATGGTCTATATATGTAACCTTTGATTCTTTATTCCATTTGAATTGCGTGATTGCCCAAAATATTATACGCTCTCACACAAGTTCGTTAATCAGGTTCTTATCACTTTTAAAAATGTCGACACGAGCGGTATAGACTTAGGGACGGTAGGCTCAACTATGACCCGCTCAGCTACACGTAGAACTTCAACAATGGCAGCCTCGAGCAGTGCATGCCGGACTTCACGACCAGGTATGCGCCCGCACGCAACGCCGGCTCGCCGAGACGGCCGCCTGCAGTACCGACGGCCGCCACGGCATAACGCGCGACTTCTTGGTGCTGCGCCATGCGTGCATATGGAGTTTTTACCACTGCTGCGACCTTGTGCGTCTCTTGAGTGGTAAACTGCCATTACTCCACATGTTTTCAGATAAATGTATATGCATGTCATATGGATAAATGTAAGTAGAATCGGTATAGTTTAGTGTTGTATTCTCGAATGAAGAAAAAATCTTGCTTGCTGCTTGCCTGTTTCAGCGTTCATGCAGAGTTGCAGGGACTCTCATGAACCGCGCTAACTGCAAAGGGCCCATTTCGAAATCAAGAATTTTGTTGGAATCCGGACAAGTTCCTCTTAAATTTCTCCGTTCCAAATGGGCCCTTAGCAGCGTTTTGCGCATGTCATGCAGTACTTGTAGCTGTAATCTTCGGCTTTTGCACGAAGCAAGGATCAACCATTGGTACACAGCAATCGATGTTTAAATTCCTTCTCCATCCTTTGTTTCAAATACATCCAAATTAAGTTGCTGAAACTTCAATTTTGCGCTGTGCAAATTTGTGTTTCCATTGTGCATAGTTGACTATATGTACGCGGCTGTAACTATCGCACCAGTTTCTCCACTATGCAGACCCCCCTGAAATGTTATGTCAGTGCTACTGTGGGATCTTTCTTCTGTCTTAATCGAATTGTTACAGAGAGTTGCTTCATGTTAGGGTGCCTGCTTCTGTATGGAAAAAGCATTGTTTGACATTTGGGTGCCTGCTTCTGTTTGGAAAAGGCAAGGAAATGAGATAATAAGGATGTGCCCATTTATTGGGGAGGCGAGTGCTACAAATTCAAATTGTGTATTTGGTCCCACCAAATTGTGTATGACTCGATCGGCTAGCACATCACCACCAACTTGGAAGAAAATATCTGGGTCATCGAGGGCACCGAAAAGGCAAAAGTTAATTCGGTCGTTTATTTGGTCCCGGCAATAATATATGGCTGTGAACAGTACTGGTTACTTCACTAGTACTCCAGCAGTGTTCTTCTAAGAGTCAATGTTGAGTCAATATTGTCAGTAGTGTAGTGTGAAGTTACGAATCACACCCTGTACGTGCTTGAAAATCATGATTTTTCACTCGCGGAGGAGCATAGAAGCAGTATTTTTCTTCGAGGTGCCTTTCTTGGGAGCCATCGTTACCTTACATGCACAAAATAATATATCCATTTAGAAAAAGAGTGTAGAATTTACAATGTCTATCGAAGAAATCAAATGTAGTTTCATGGAAGGTGATGCACAGTTGTTTTTTGTTCATTTAGTACAGGTAAATATAGTTTAATCTAAATGATTATTTTTTAAATTTTTGTGTATTTTTACTGTATGCCCATAGGGACGGTGGAGGACATATACTGCGGAACTTGCAGAGTATTTGAAATATAGAGTTTAAGGGGGTTTGGTTGCAGAATTTTGTCACATTCAAGTCTTTTGCTCGCCTTATGAGAAGCGGGAGCTTGAGGCAGCAGCTTTTCCGTTTGAAACAACTGACAACAGAATTAGTGTCGCTTATCCGTTTGAAATGTGAATATTTTGTGGGAATCTCACATAAAACCAAATATCGACTCTCAACTGAGTCGAGATTTTCAGTGAAATTTTTTATGGGAATTCCGTGTTTCATATGGAGCCTTAAGATTAGTGCAAAAGTACTCTCCATAGTTTGGTACTATGCCTTTGATACTAGAGGAGAGAGAGGGTGATTAGACGTTATTTTAGAAACAATCACGCTAATAGCTTGTTGCTTAGGCGTGATACTATAGGGTTCCACAATGGTTTGTTTTGTAACACCCACCTATCCTCTGGGCCTAGAGTGCTACCATCATTGCATTACAATATCGTATCTAAAACAACTGCTAATCATTTTAAGCAAACTCCACCTTACTTATAAAACAGAGCACTTACATTATACCTTTTTCCTAATGCTATGCTAGCTTACTGGTGGGATTGCACATACTAACAAAATCTGATATATGGAGTACTACAAGTACGTGAAGTTAATCATGTGCTACACCCGCCTATGCAAGACGTCCTCATTAGTCACCTAGAAATAAAACAATAAAATAAGGGTGAGTCCAAAGACTCAGCAAGTACATAATAGAACGATATATACTAACACAACAAGAAATCAACTAAATCCAACTATAGCATACTTTGCATACAGTGTCTTGCTCATATTATTATTCTCATGGTTACACATAGATCATACGTAATCCACATGTATTTTTCATGTTCCCACGTTATCACATCATCAATGCAATGCCACCATACTCTATATGCACATTTGCTCATCACATTGCGAATACCGGTATTGCCGAGTGAACACCCGTCGATGTTCACTCATAATCTTGGGCCCGCCCATTTTGGCACGGGGGTCTCTCCACTCCCGTGGCGGCCTACCGAAGTAGGTCTTACTCAAGAGCACTCCGGATTAGTCCGCTAGCTTTACTCATAGCTAGAGACTTTCTCACCGCCCTCACTCTTGAGTGTACATAATGCAAATGCATATGCCATGCTCATCATTAACATCATTAGTAGGTAAGCGTCACGGCCCACCTTACTCCATCATCATTACCATCACTTACCGTGCAACATCATGTCATTTAAACATCACGTTTCCAGATAAACACCACCACGTCATGTAAGCATCGCATATTTTTCATAAAACTTTAGGTCTACCGCTCTACCAGGTACTTGCTTGTTAACCAAGCGGAGCGAAGCGACGTGCAGACGTCGTCAACTTAGGACCTCCACCTGAACAAGCAATTAATCTGATTTAACATATCATAACGAAATTAGAGATTAAAAGGACGCCAACGATTCTGCACGCATAACCCAGTCCTAGCGTAAAATGCCCGGGTCACGGGTTCGTCAAGCGGGTACCAAAACCCTCCTTTTTTCTTTTTCTTCTTTTCTTTTCTCTTTTTTTCCTTTCTTCTCTCTTTTTTTCCCTTTTCCTTTCTTTTCTTTCCTTCTTACCCAGTCTCTCTCTCTCTCTCCCTTTCATTTCTTTCGACCAAAAGGCCCTGAGCTCCTCCTGGTAGCGCGGCCGCACATGGCCGTGCTCGGGGCTCGTCGGCTTGGCGCTCGCCGCCGGCCCCCCTCCCTTCTCCTCCTCCCACTCCCTCACTCTTTCTCTCTCGCGTGCGAGCCGCCTCAGCGCTTCCCGGTGGCGCGACAATGCAAGGCGGCGAGCCAGCTCACGACCTCGGCTCACCACCGGCCTCCCCCTTGCTCGCCCCCTTCTTCCTTGCCTCGGATCCGGCCAGCCCAAACCGGATCCGTCGCGTCCCCTTGCGCGCACGCGGTGGTTGGGCGTTGGGCACCGTCGCCCGATCGGCACAGCCAGCGCCCGCCGTCCTCGACTCCGGCCCCAGGCTGCCTGCGCCTCCGCCCTCGGTCACCTGCACCGCCATGCCTCCCTCGGCTCGCCGGCTCCGGCTTGCAGCTGGCCGGGAGCCGAGCACCTTGCCCCCCAAAGGAGCCGCCGGCCACCAGTGTGGCGTCGGCGCTCCGCGGATGGCTTCCACTACTCAGGGCAGTGCACCTTCCTCCCCCTACTTTCTACATGTATGTGTTCTAGCCTCTAGCTGCCTTTGCTTTCATAGTGTGTGTATTATGGTGGTGCTATGTGGGGATTTGTGCTAAGACGCGACATGGGTGTGCTTGAAGGAGAGGTGGGGAAAGACCTGCTCACTTGCCGGCTGCCGCCTTGCCTCCTTTGTCTTCGTGCTCCTCTCCTCAGGCTTCTCCTCCCCTAGCTCTTATTTGGCTGGCTTACTTTCGGTTGAGGAAGGAGATGGTGAAATGTCGCTTGGTTTCTCGGTTGGGGAAAGGAAATGGGCTTGCTGGTTCTGGTTGTGGCAGAGGTGATGAAATGGGGAGTGGCTTGAATAGTGAGTAGGTGACATGGCTTGTCTAATTAAGAGGCATGGCTATCACTCTCATAGTGAAATGCTGGTTCTGCCCCTCCCCTTTAGCCTTGGCTGGATATGGCACTAGGGGCTTTCTGGTCCAATTGCAGCCCTATAATAATTGGTGCTCTTCTACTGCGGTAGGTAAATCGGTAACAGGTAAGAATAGAATTTCCTGCCAAATGACGAAAACCTACAACGCGAGACGGTGCCGACCGCCCTTGGACGGTCTGGGAACCTCTGAAAGTGCTGCTTTTCTGCGACTTTCTAGACGGTGCCGATCGTCCCTGGGTGGTATGGGAACCTTAGCGAGCGTTACTTATTCGGCATTCTAAAAGCCGATGGGTCTGACGGTAAAAACCCTTCTTTCCTTCCTTTACTCTCTCTTTTGCAATTTAGTGGTATTACATGTTTGTTGCATGTATCTCTCATGTCAATAGGAGTAGGAAGAGGAATGATCCACAAAAATAGTATCAAGTTCTTTCGATGCACTATTTTATCATAATTATTTTATTAGGTTTTTTAAAGTGGTTTGATACGAGTGCCTCCTCTCCTCCCCCTTCCGTCCGCGCGTGCCTCCTCCAGCCTCTCCACTCGCCTCTGGTCCACGCGCTCCAAGCTCTGCATGGCGGGCCGCTCGCTTGCGCCGAGCCAAGCTGGAGTCCCGCCCAACCGCCACAAGCGCAAGGCCCCGGATTCCGCCGCCGCCGCCGCAGGAGAGGATGAGGCGGGGGAGGAGACACAGGAGATGGAGAGGGAGGTGGCCGATCTGGGCTGCCGCATCCTCGAGCACCGCTGCGACGCCGCCGCCCGCCTCATCGACGCTGCCGCATCCCGCCACGCCGCCCTCCGCCCACCCATCTGCCTTGGTACGCGCGCTTCCGGCCTTGCTCTAGTACTAGGGTTTTCGATTGGTTCGTCCCCTTATTTGGGGTTTATGTAACTTGCGCGTGAATAGGCCGTGCTTGAAGTGTACATGGGGAAATGCCCCTTTTTTATTATCTGTCTTGGGATTAAATGTAGATATCAGCAATGCAGTGCAGTGTTGCTTGAATTGATCATCAGATAGTTAGGGCTTGGGGTTATGAGAGAGAGGGGCCGGCTTTTTGGATCAAACTTGCCACTTTGAAAAGAGAGAGAGAGAGGGAGAGGTTTGGCTTCTTTGGTTTGAACATTGTCGACCCAATAATCAGAGGAATCGGTGGTTTATAGTCTTGGTAATTTATATTTGGGGCTCAATTCTTGAGCTGTGGTTGCCATGACCTAGCTGACGATATTTTCTAAAACTGTATGTTTTTCTTCTTATGATGGGTTATAGTAATCTCAAACTTAGTTCAGTTACAAAACACATGCTCAACAATTTTAACGCCTGACCTTACACAGATGCGTTGTGTTTGCTGTGAGTAAAGGGAATTCAGTGAAGTTTGACAAATTATAGATAATAGGACCTGTTTGTTGATTGGCTGTATTGTAGTTTTAGCTGAGGTGAGTGATTTAGTCAGTAATTGCTGAAAATTGTTTAGTTAGGTGTTTAACTGTTGCCCAGGAAAATCTGTCCTTTGAAGTGTCGAACCTAGAAAAGTGAACCTTTCGTTTTCCCATTTTCTCCTTCGCAAGTTCAACTAGGCCTCTCGCCCTCTCCATCACTTCATGTCTCATTATGAGAATAATATTTGTGTACTGTTGCTTCTTTTATACTCAGGGTAACAAGTTAACCTCATGCTAATTTTACTGCCATTCACCCAATACTTCACTATGAGTTCAACCTGTTACTTTGCAACCATGGTAAATGAAATATCACTTAGAATGGCATGGCTAAGTGGCAAATTCAAAATAATGCAAAGAGTTTACACAATTTTGGTAGTTCAACAAAAGCTGACACCAATATGGATATTGCAGAATTTCCAACTGAACTGCGGCTGGACGCTGGAACATCACTTGCTGAAGCTGATCAAGAGAAGCTTGAAATTCTGAAAATCTTCAAATTCAAGACTGAGGCTAATATTGCTGCTATGCCCAAGGTACTGAAGAGAATGAATGAATGTGTTGCTCAGATTGAGAAGCTGGAGCAATTGAATGTGAATGTACATCCTGTTTTCCGAAGAAAACGGTAGCGGTGATAATGCGCTTTTGTTTGATGCATTACACATAAGGCTGTGCACGTGCTCACTCCTTAGCAAGTGTATCATCTGTACCATGTTGGTGTTGAAATAGGTTGATTCAGCAGTATTTAGTGAGAGATTGATTACTGACAAAGCAACCATATTTATATGTTGGATGTAATATGTTCTCTAGATGTCTTTAATCAGAAAGCACTGTGTAGCTGTTTGTCACCACTTCTCCAGATTGTGTCTCTTGCTTATTAAGTTGCTTTTGTCTCTGACCATTGTGTGAAAGTTTTTTTTAGAGTAAGAGTGCCATTCACGGAAAGTTACTTGCCTACTTGCAACTCTAACAGAAGGTTGATTCAGCAATATTTAGCGTCAGACAGATTTTTTTTCTTCTGTATAATTAGATTGCTGACAGAGTGATAGACATGTACAATTAGATTGATTTCGGATGTATATTGCCCTGTGTACTTGATCGTACAGTGTTCGTAACTTCTTCCCCAGATTGTTCTGGTTATGTGTTGTCCGACACTTACAATATCGCGTGATAACACTAGATTCGCAGGAAGCTGCTTGTAACTGGAAGAGTAGTGTATATCTTCTGAGCAATACACAACCAAAAGCACTTTTTTCCGTACCAACAGCTCAAACATGTAATCATACAGGCAATTGTATTCCAAGAAGGTGCAAACATCGAGCCTGCCTTCTCGCAAAGCTACAGCACGTTAATGTAATTATCTGTGTTACGACTGAAGAACAGATGCTAAATTCTTTCTTATGTCCCAACCCAATACATATTTCAATTTGTAACGTCCCAAAATTTCAAAATCTGTTTAATTAATCTCAAAAACATCATTTCTACATTTCCTTGCTTTTTTTCCAAAAATGTCTGCATTAAAGAAAAGGTTTTCTTAATTTTCAATAGCTAAAAATAAATTTATGTAATTAATTAAAACCTGATCAAGACCTGCTAATAATTTATTTGAGTTATAAATAATCTAATTTACCTCTCCAAAAAATTTCATAATTTTTGAAATTGGTTTGGTAAATTTTTTAAAAAAATCAAACTCGATTTCTGTTATTAAACTAATTAGAAAAGAATTTAAATTCGAAACCCTTCTCTTGGGCTGAATTTGTTATTGTTGGTCCATCTCTTGTTCTGGTCCAATCCGGCCTGCGCGCCATCGTCAGCCTAGCTGCCTCCCCTTTACGTTCTCTCCTCTCTTCTCCCTCTCTCGTTGCTAGCCAAGTCCACTTGCTAGCCATCTTCCTCCACGCGCCGCACACGCAATTGGAGACTGCTTGGAGAGCCATTGTTCATCTACAGTGCCAACCATAGAAAGTTGATCAATTGTCTCCCTCGAGCCTTCTACACGAAGCCCCGCGCTGCCCCCTCCTTCGAGCCGAGCTTGGCATCTGCTCGAAGTCACCACCGTGCAAGTATCCGCAATATCTCAAGCTCGACTGTGAGTTTTTGTCAAGCACCTCGCCCTTGTCTCACCATAAAAGTTTCCCCCAACTATGTCACCTTGTTCAACACTCTACGTCGCTTCCATTTTGCCCATCGTCAGCTTGTCTCCTCCATTGAGTTGCCCAGAACGCCATCATCGTCTTCGGCTCTGGCGCTCGCTCGCTGTCGCACTCCACCATGGCATGCACCGATTTGGATGAGCTATAGCTTCAACATCCACATCATCTTGCGCCATTTGATCTCCCCTTCAAATCCCCTCACTTGATTTCACTCCTCCTGCAGCGCAAAACCTAGCCCGCGTCATCGTCTTCGTCTCCAGCCGCTGTCATCGCCTTTGAAATCCCTCCACTCTGTTGAGCCTCAGAACACGCCACGGTCGTTTTCACCTTCTCCGGGCCCCATTGAATCCTTTTTCGTGCCCTTTTGCAGCCCATTTCCTCAGTGGAGCTCCACCGTTGTGAAGCTTATAGTCGCCGCCATCACCATTGATGTTCTCCTTCCTTCGGTGAGCCATCGCCTTGGACATATCATTTTTACCCTCCTAGCCACCCCTGAACCTTATGCGCACCTTGGTTTCAGCTATTGATCATCGCCGAGCTTCGTCACCATTCAAACCATCACTGCTGCCCCTGTTCACCTCCGTCTGGCCACCGCAAGCGTTCTCCATTGCCGCCGACCTCCCCGTTGATATCAGGGTGAGGTACTGAAGCCAACACAACCCTCAAATTGGCTTGATCTAGTGGTCTTCCTAGCCATCGCCGTCCATGGCACTATCGTATTTGCATGTCACCGACTCCTCTCCGACGACCCTAGGTCCCTGTGCCACCTTCGTTAGCTATGCCGATGCCTTCTGGTTCTATCCTAAGTCTCAATTCCTATTGTCTTTAGCTGCTGCACCGAGCCAATCTCTAGCCTGAGACGTTCTGCCACTTCTCATCGTTGTAGCGCCGCCTCCTTCCACCTCTTTGATCGTCATCGTCTCCCAAAGATTCACCGTGGTCTCCTCTTTGCATCCATGGCCTCACCCGTGCCTCTCCACCGTTGCCTCGCCGTTGGCGAGCTTGACAGTGAGCCCGGTCGTAGCCAGTGGTGGATGCTCTACTCTGAGCTACTAATGGGCGGACTCCTCTTATTAGGTTGTTAGCAACGTCATTAGACATAGTTTAAGGTTAATTAGGTTAGTTAGTTCTATTGAGTCATTGGCATGTGAACCCTAGTAGGTTAGTTCATTAGATTTTTAATTAAACAGTAGTTAATGTGTTGTTTAACTAACATGTGGATACTACATGTTAGTCCTTTTGCAAAATAATAAAATCTTGACAGGTAGGCCCCACTTGTTAGCCTCATCGAGCAATAAAATCTGATTTTTCAATAGAAATAAAAATATAAAATGACTTCAAAAATTTGAAACCCTAGTTGCAGCAGTAACCTCTTTTATTTTTTGGGATTTTCTCTCCCATCAAAGCTTCAAATGCTCGTAACTTTTGCGTTTGAACTCCAAATAGAGTGAAACTTATTTATAAATAAAATCATGCTATTCTATATTCTACAAAAGTATTTGAATTTTATCTTTGTTTGAATTTATTTGGTATTTATTTTTGTTATTTAGCTTTATACGATAGATACTGACGTACCGGAAATGCTTCGAGATTGATCCAGAGCAAAAGACAATTGTTCAACAAGGAAAGCATCCCCCTTTGACCATGTTGATCCTATATTTTCACTATTATGTATGTTGTGTTCAAAACTATTATGGATGCACATAATTTTGGTAGAAATTGCTATGTTGCTAGGTTGGTAGTTATTATCCAATTGCTGCATGACAACCACCTTGGAAGTTGTTACCCTCACTATCGTAACCATAGAAATGATATTCACAACTCATATGTTTACTTATGGAATTTTAGACCCTATATGTGGTATAGAAGCCTAGCCATGCTGGGAATTTTGGTATACTAGAAGATAGGTTGGGCCCTATCACAAATTATGGGAATGTTTTTGTTGCTGGATCAGTGGGGCCTTATGTGTGTGTGCGTGCTCTAGACTTAGAGCTCTACTATCTTGAGAGATTGTTTGCAAACTATTTCTCTCTAAGTAAAATGAACATCCAAAGTTTATCACACCCTCTCTGAAATTTTGATTAACCTTTATCTAGTTTTAGTTTAGAAATTCTATTTTAGGTGATACTTAGTGCAAACATATCTCCAAACATGGCCATACAAGTGTTTGATGTGCAATTTTCAAAAGCCATATGACAGGTCTGATAGGTAGCCCCATGGCGGTCAGACCGTCGGCCACTGATCGGTCAAACCGCCACCCCCATGGCGGTCAGACCGACTTACACCTAATAGCAACTTTGAATATTACAAACTCCCAAAACCAAACACAAACTTCAACAACATTAGCATAACAAACTCAAACACTCATCATACACATATGGTGACCTTCACATGGTCTCATAGTCTCCTCCTTAATGAGTAATTTTATAAACACCCAAATGGCAATAATTTGAGTTTGTTTTTGAGAAGAAGAGCAAGAAAGTTGCAAAACCACATATGGTTTATTTGAAAGAGGAAAAAAAAGAGAGCATGACTATGTTGACAAAATATGGAATAGAGCTAACACCAAGAAGGAACAAGTTTTCCACAAAAGCTTTAAGGAACAAGTTTTCCACAAAAGTTTTAAACCACACCAAAAGCCTTACAAAGACAAAATCTTGCTTATGATCCAAATAAAAAGGTAATTGATCACCATGACCATTTTCATAGCAAGAGAAAGAATCAAGAGTGCAAATGCAATGCACATGAGCTACACTCACTTCATACTCTTTTTTCTGCACAAATTAAATTTTAGCTCAAAGCATATTTTGATTTCCTAATTCTCCCCCTTTTTGAATATTTTCAAATGTTGCCTTCCTAATTTCCCCCTTTTGGCAAAATAGTCATCAAGGATCAAAAGAAGAAAAAAACACTTTCCCTCAGATGATGCATTGAACAAATGGAGCAAAGAAGGCATAAAACGAGTATGTATGCAAAAATGCAAATGCAAAACCTACAAAAACTTTGAAGATTATCCAAATTTGAGATGAAGTTAAAACATATCACTCAAAGTGAAAAGGTGCATACAAAGCTATTTAGGTCATGACTAAACATGGATAATGAGACTAAGCAAGATAGCAAGTCAAGTGCATTACAATTTTGACAAGACTTCAAAAATTAATAAATTTATTCAAAGGTATCAAATTATGAATCAAGCCATGCCAAAAGACAAAATGAATTCAAGAAGCTATAATTGAGTCAATCAAAGTGCTAGAAGTTTAATTTTAACCAATTATGCTCAAGCACTTGATTAAAGGCAAACTTGAGATTTTAAAAATCAGTTTAAGGTCTTATCTTAACAAAGATAGTCCTAGATTAGGAACCATCCACAACTGCCTTCTAGATTTTAAACATTTTTCACAATTTATTTTAGGCCTTTAATCATTTGAATGATATCAAGTCATTGTCGACCATCTCAAATATTACGCTTAAAAGAGTGACATTAGTCATACAAAACTCTCTCTAAGTTCATGCCAAGCTATCTCATGAAAAAGAATTGTTGAGATTCATGATTAAGCATAAAAGAGATCATTCATTCAAGTTAGACACTAGTTCATTGAGCAATGATATGGTTCGCTAAATAACTAGCATAGTACTAAGTAAAAGCTCAATTTAGACTCAAAACTTGACAAAGTATTTAAGATATGACATGAATCATAAAAGGATCACTCGAGATGCAACTAGTTAAAAGATTCATTGATGCCAATTTTAGTTCAAGTTGTCATTTTGATTTAGCTAGCATAGCAAAGTTTCAACTATACATACAATGACATGATAAAGTTAGCTAAGTAAACATACCAAGACAACAAGCAATATCAAATTGATTGTAACTCACATATGAGTATTAATCAAAGCACGCATCTGCATGATCATATCTTATAATGCAATGTAGAATGATACAAAAGGGGAAAACACAAGAAAAAGCATAATGACCCAAAATTCCCCCTAAAAACAAGAAGATACCACCTGGAAGAATAAAAAAGGACAAAACTCTCCCTAAACACACGTTGTAAGAAGAAACATCTTAAAGCACTTGCAAAAGTATACAATTTGCAACCAAAAGCATCACTCAAACTCTCTCTTCTCATATGGGATGACGTTAAAAGCATCTAGAAGAGAAGATAATGGCAAGCAAAGCAATGAACATTACAAACTCTAGCACTAGTGATAACTTACTACACATGGTCTCTAGAAAAGAAAGTCTCTGCCCAAAACCTTCTAGCAACTAGTTAGCGATGGACAAGCTCAATCTAGATTGCAAAAGAAACATCCTAGAAGACCACAATATAAGAAAAGTGCCTAAGAAAAGACACATGCTAGATGTGTGCGGTCTATCTATTGTATGCTAAACTCCCCCTACAACCAACCAGATCCATTCAAGATGCAATAAAGAGCAAGATTACCAAGTAATTTGTATGAATAAAGCTCAGATAATCATAAGCAACAATAAGGTACATGAACACGCATAAGCATAGCATGATGATGGATATGTCAAGAATAGTACATGTTAGCAAAGATGTGATGAGGTTTAAGCCATCTATAATTTATATTAAGGCACAAAATTATGTAAGCATAAATATGACATTGGACAAAAATTATGGATGGTGTATCATAATTTACACTAAGACACAAATCATGTAAGCACAAACATGACATTGGACAAATCATGGATGATGTATGCTAACATGTATATCAAGTAAGTATATGAATACTTAAAACAAGACATCAACAAGAGCATGACAATAGACATGCAATAACAACACATGCTCATGATGATAAGTCAAAATAATACATTTATAAAAATTATGATCAATATAAGCCATCAAGCCAGGGGAACAAAAGAAACAACGAGAGCCAAAGCCTCACTTAGCCAGTTTGACTAGGTTGGGTGGTTTGACTGCTGGTCTAGGGTTGGTCTGGCCGGTTACCAGTCTGATCACAGGTCTGGGGCTAGTCTGACTGGTCATCTGTTCCTAGAATAAAAAGAAATCTTGGATCAAAACTCAAATTTTATCCAAACAACTTCAAATTTTGTATGAGACTTATTTAAGGCACTAGGAACTTAAACTAATCAAGAATCATAAGGTTCTTGGATTCAAGATCACTAAATTGAAGAACATCAAATCTAGGTCTCAAGAACACCCAAAACTCTAAAATCAAAATTAGTTCTTGCTCGAGTGGTTTCTAATCAAGAGGATTATCTAGATCTACTCTTACATATCATAGCAAGCTAATCTAGTCATGGATTCGGGATAAAGCTATCTTGATCATGAAAACTCAAGTCTTACTATATGAGTGATTTAGATAGGTGAAGATTGATCAACTAGACTTATCTTCTATCTCTTACTTATCATATATCATAACAAAATTAAGAGGGAGAAAGAAACAACAAAAACTAAGCCAAACCAAGATTTCAATACTTGAGTAAAGAGATGAAAGACTTAGATGAATTTTGATATCTATTGATATTTAGATATGAATGTTTACAACCACTCCCTAAGGATGGTAAAAAAACTCGAGACAAAGAGCAACAACTCATCTATCAAAGGTTCTATCTAAAAACCCTAACTCTCTTCAAATTGGCTTAGCAGGTTCTCCAAAACCTATCCCTAAGCTAACACCTCTCTCTCCTTATACTAGTAAGGTGCCAGTGCGTTGCAACGAAAAACCAAATAAAAGTGATGCATACTATCAAATATGATCTCAAACTGAATAATAAATATCAACCTTTTCTTACGTCATCATATATCAAACAAAACATCCTCCCCTCCTTCCTCCACC
This sequence comes from Melocanna baccifera, assembly GCA_036346265.1. Taxonomy (NCBI): domain Eukaryota; kingdom Viridiplantae; phylum Streptophyta; class Magnoliopsida; order Poales; family Poaceae; genus Melocanna; species Melocanna baccifera. Next base: position 7,841,019 of record CM070685.1, read on the forward strand.
GCCGTGCCGCCCTCGCCTCCTCCCCTCCCTCCCTCCCCCCCCCCCCCGCGCTGTCGAAAGATGTTTTACCACATGCTTTCAAATGCAAAATGTTAATAAAAAAAAGTTTTGGTGCCCATGTAAGAGTGAGTCACCATTTGTGCAAAGTGTGATACTTGCATTGACGAACAGACCCAAACAGGTCAAATTTTTCACCTTTATCTACTTATCTACACATTCAAGCAATATGTCCTGTCTAGCAAAATACACAAAGACATTGCATAGCCGCATGACTACATCAATCGTATTAATTCAATAAAGAACATTGAGCTTTGTATGTACATAAACAAAGGTGTTTGACAAAAGGATATTCAATATTTGAGTCGATAACATTTGCTCAAACACAACAAATTATTGTATAAGCATCATAGACCAATGAAAGGACGAACATGGTTTGCTTGACTCAAAGCCCCCTCAGAAGGGGGAAAGAAAAAACGATCATGAAAGGTCCCCGAGACTAAATACATATTCAATTATTCATAAAGGATAAAGAAAATAATTTCATGTTACAGTTATCATGCATAGGCATCTGCACTCCGAATTTTAGTTGGAGGTGGTAAATAGCAGTTGACATGGTGGCAACACTAATAATAGACACAAGAGTGTACAAACCATAAATAGGTACACAAGAGTGTACACCTAGCAGGAACTGCACTTAATGTGTTTTATGTCTCTCAACAAACTAATTGTGATCATCTTTAACTCACTTAAATCAAGTTTATTTGGCAAAGGAGAAGTAAATGAACAACGATTGAGATGAGAGAGGAGCGTACTTTGTAATGTCTGCAGCTGCTGCTGAGCTTGTAACATTTTCAGCTGACAAAAAGCACTACAAGAGATTACATAAATTACATTGAGAAGCAGCGCATATTCCCATACATAACTGTAATGACTAACGATGCCACATTAAAACAATTCTCATGAAACACAAGGTTGCCCTTTAACACATACAGTGATTGACTATGTTCTTCATTTCTTCTAAATTAGAAATAGATTATTTCTTATGTTCCCTTATTGGTTCATGCGATGAATTATATAGATATAGAGGCATTGAATGTATCTTGTCATTAATCAAAAGTTTATCCAACTTCATGCAAGCCAACTATCCAGGTGCCAATTCAATAAGGGTATAATCAAAGATCTTCCTTTTTTGCTTCCCCGGATTTTACCACCAACCCGTTGAGTCACTCAAGCTAAGACGGACTCAAGTCCCCATGATAAAGAGAACTACAGGAGGTATGATCAGACATAGAACTAATTTAAACCCCGTTTGATAAGAAAAGAACACTAAATAATATCGTGCATACCAGCTCCACCCGAGATAGCACCTCCAGCACCCTGCATAAGGTATACCATTTTTAGACAAGTGCTACATCATAAAGCACACAAGCTAAACAATCTAACAACTGATTGGCACTTACTCCCTGTGCATAAATCTTCCTAGCCCCTTCCAGCTGCGACATCTCCCCATCAAAGGTATTCGCCATCTCCAAGTACCTCGGTGTGCTCACGGCGCACGAATCTTCAAGCACAAGCCAACCAAACACCTATCAAAATTCAATCTTTTCGACACCACCACCTCGAAAAACACAACATAAGCCATATCAAGAAACCTCTCGAGGGCCACGCGACATGCCGCTCCAGCTGCAGCCGGATCGCCGGCGGCAAGAGCTGGGCACGCCGCTCCTCCGCAGCCCGCAGGTTTGCCACGAACGGCTTCACTGACCTCGACGCGATCTTCTCCGTCCGCCCATTGCCGGACACCACCAGCTCGCACTTGCGTAGAGACCCAAAGGCACCACCTTTAGCCCACAAGAACAGCATGAACCCACCAAAAATGCGAGATTGTTCTCTTCCTAGTTCCCGGCTTCCTCACTGGGAGCGGCGGGGGGAGAGCTGAAAGAGCACGAAGTCGAGCAGCGCGTCGGGCTCCATGGCATCGCCACCACTGCCGCCGCCGCTAGCGATGTCGGACCTGGTGGATCCCGGACAAGACCAGCTCCTCCTTCCATGGAGCCGCCCAAGAATGGTCGGGGAGGAGGCGGCGCGGGGTGGGGAAGAGGAGGAGGTGGTGGAGCGGAGTGGGAGGGAGGGGAGGAGGCGGCGCGCAGGGTGGGGAGGAGGGGTCTGCACAATACGGCGCCCTCACGCTGCGCTGGGAGGAAGGCGGCTGGGCCAACGACGAGGACACGGGTGCGGTGCCAGCGAGCACGGACGGGCGCGTGGACGATAGCATGCTGACCACCTTGGACCAGCCACGCTCCGACACGACGATCTTCCCGGACGGCGCCGCGGACGACGATGAGGAGGGAGGCGAGGGGGAGGAGGGAGCGGCGAGGGATCTCGGGAGGAGGGAGGCGGGCCCGACGGTGGATCTGGCCTGGGCGCAGGGGAGGGGGAGGGCGGCGTGGGCCGGCGGGGGGAGGGGGAGGAGGGGAGGTTGGGAGGGGGAGGAGGCGGCGGCGGGGGAGAGGGAGGAGGACGGGGCCGGGCTGGGAGTGGGAGGGTGCGGCCGTACGGAGGCAGGGGGAGAGGGAGGACGGGGGGAGCGAGGGGGAGGCGGTCGGGGGGGCACTGTGTGGGAGAGCGAGGGGGCGGGTAGAGGAGGGGGGAGCGAGGGGGAGGCGTGGGGGTGGGACGGTCCAGATTTTATCTCATAATCAGATTGAATGACTAAAAAATAAGGGAGGACTCATCAACCACCAACTCCTTCTTTTAAAATAGTAAAGATATAGAGGCTCACAAGAAATTGTAACTAACCCTCTAGTTGAGTTTCATCCACTTACATAGCCTAACCTGATAACCTAACATCATACCGGGTTTTACACTTACACATGTATGTTTCTCAAAGCGTAGATAACTATTAACCCGATAGTGAATTAACACTTGATCTACTTAACATTTTCAGTACACCCTTGATCTAAACCATCTCTCTTATGACTCCTTGCGTCATGGTTTTATTAAGTCTCAACTTTCTGGCTTGGGGAAAAAGACCGTAGCCCCTCAAACGTATTAACATATCTATAACTGCTGCGATTGGACATTTACAATTTTACATCAGTTTGTTACATTGCTATAACATGGAAACACGTTAATTTGTTACACTTCATAACCTTGCACTTGACAAACCCCTACTACTTGTGTTACATAATGGATCCCATCAGGCTTCTTAATACCCAGCATCACTAGTTATCTGCTACATGATGTATTGTGTCTGGCTTCTAAGTACCCAGCATCAGTAGTTATATGAAATATACATTTATATACTCTTCACAAAAGCAGCAGCCATTTAAAAAAGATATGCTATCTGAAAAGGTCACCTAAAGTGCCCCATGTGTGGTTTGGTCTAGTAATATCTCTTGAACAGCTGGGGCTTAACGCTTATATTTGAATGATCTTTTAAACGTTGGATTCTTGCTCATGCATATGCATGCATTCATTGAAGATAAAATAAGTCTAAGTAGCCTGCCCTCTGCTCATCTTATGCCACAGAGATAAAAGTTCTCAGGGAGTTATCCAAGAAAATGCAGCATGTTATCTCTGCTGCTGCTGAGCCTGTAAAACCATTGGACAAACCTGCAGCTAGAGCTGCGAAGGACAAGCCTGCAGAAAGTCCCATTGCGCTTTTGTAATCTCAGCTAGGTGCTTTCTATATAGAATATTGTTGAAGCACATTATAGTTTCTATATAGATTGTAATTATATAGAAGTGTATGAATGTTATATTGCTAGGTTTCATTTGCTATTTTATGTTCCATTACTTGCGGATAGAAAGTAGAAGATGATTTGTTTTATTAAACTGAGTTCATGCTGGTTCTGCCACAGACAGATGGACGACTTGCAGCCATTGGTGGTGATCTTGGATCACAACGAACCGAAGCAGCTAGTGGAAGCAGAAGAACCGAAGAAACAAGGGAAGAAGGACGTGGAGCTGTTGGAGGAGCTGCCAAGCTGGCTTCCCGATGGATGGATCATAGAGGTTCGCCGTGGCGACAACGGCTCCACCCACCGGGTACTTGCTCTTTGGTGTTTGTATGCTGATGTGGGGTTGACTGTTGAGATGTTTGAGACTTTTGACTTTTTGGTTACTTCCTGACTGTTTTTGTGCAGTACTACACTTTCCCAGTGTCAGTATACACATTCTCGACGAAGATGGAGACACTAAATTATCTTTTCCCGGAGATGGATGAGCGCGTGTTGGAATCACAGGCATGCGCTGAGGACAACGAGCTTCATGTGAGTGAGTTCTGTCTATCATCATGTGTTGATTACATTTGAGATGTGTGATTCCCTGCTTGTGACATGCAGAGAATGGGTACATGGCTTCCGGACAGGTGGGTGATTGAGGTCAGAGCTGGAGGAAAGAAGATGGACAAAATGTACAAGGTAAATTGGAACTTGCTTTCACATTAACATCTGGTGTAGTAGTGTACGCCAGTTTTTGCACACTTAATTAGAAGCTCATTGTGTCCATAGGTGGTTGGAATTTATTGCAACTAGACACAAAAGAGACCAAAAGCATGAGAGTTATTCAGATAAGACATGTCTGAAAGTTTGCATTCAAACAAGTAAAAACATATTATAAGTTACTGCTGATCTGGCGCTTGCTTGCTTCCAACTGCCAGGTCTGGGCTTGACGAAAGCTGCGCATTTTGGGCAGACATATGGACCTGCAGCGCTGGAGCTCGCAATTGGGCCCTCACGCAGTTGCCGAAAGGAGAAATGCCCATCCCGAGATTCTTCGGTTTTTTTCGGGCAGCCCATCCAGAGATTTCGACTAGAGAGACACCTAAACGCGACGGCGCCAGTTTCACGAATTTTTTTTAAAATAATCTATTTTTATTTAAAATTACAGAAATACACACACACAAAATTTTTTTTACAGAAATAGCATTCAGTCGCCAACCGTTAGGTGATTGAAATTGACTGAAACCTGTTGCCCAATGGCTGCACGATACACATACAGTCGATGGACTGTTGGATGACATAATTGCAGTCGTCTAACGGTTGGATAACTGGGATCTATCGCCCAATTGTTGGGCTACTGGAGGTCCAGTCGCTCAACTATTCGACGACTGCACCACATATATAATCGGCCGAATGGTCGAGCCCCGACCAATCTACACCGACCACAAAGAGAAAAGAAGGGAAAAAAAGAAGAGAGGAGAGGAAGAGGAAGGAGAGGAGAAATAATAGATGAGGAAGGGTTACCCTATGAGGATAGTGTATAGTTAATAATAGACGAATGGTCATAGAAATATAAATTACAGTATAGTAGCAGTTCCATAATGTGTTATGCAATTTTGACTAGTTGCAACATTGAAAATATTTATAGGCAGACATCAGCAATACTAATACCCACTATATTGAAAGTGCATTACGGTGTCGGGACCATTCGTGAATGTCTGAATGGTGTTAACTTGAGTAGTTTTGCATAAACCACTCTGGTACACCTGGATGACAAGAATGCTCAAATCGCAAATATGATGTATTGGCTCACCCACAGCTTCTCCTTGGATTTTGAGGTGTGCAGCGTCTTGATACAAAGGGTTTTGGAGCTGGTCTCCCATGCACATTAGATGGGAATTGATGAGGGACCTATACAAATTCTTCAAGTCTAAACAGTAGCTCGGCCTAAGTATCATTACTGGAATTGTGTAAACTACTCCTGTAACTATCCCGACCGCCATTGGAACACGAGCAACTATCCGCAGCTAGTAAGAACCAGTTACAATGTGTTCCCCTACTATTTCTCTTTCAAAGTACGCACTAACAACTTCTTCGGTCTACTCGCAGTCTCCGAAACTACTATGTCGCTACCGCAAGTAGATCTACCTCGAGATCCACCCATATGATCAGTGAACTCTCGACTTCGATAAGTGAAATATCAAAAAAGTCTACGAGATCCGGGAGGAGAAGCGTCGTAATGATGAGCAAACCGAGCGTATATGTTGGAAGATAAAAGCCCATCTCAAGACGTGCATGCACAGAGAGCGTAAGAGAAAGAGGGAAATAGCAGCTAAGGCCAAAGAGCCCGCTGATGAGTTCAACGCCAAGCTTGCAAGGAGGAAAAAATGGCCCCGGTCTACACAGTAGGTTAGGTCGTTCTACACTAGTCTCCTGAAGGTCGAGTTTATTTTCATTCCAAAAAGACGTATATGTATCGTAGAAGTACTTCGGTTTGTTGCATCGTGCAGAATGGTGTTTTCTTATGCACGTAATCCAATCCTATACGCCGTGTTATTCCCAGCTTATTATGAAGTCTATTTTAATTTTTAACATCACATCTCATCATATTTTTGCATTTAATTCTTTGCGTAGCAAGGTATCCAAGAACATGAAAAAACAAATCCCCCTTCATATATGAATTCTTGGTTGCATCACAATATCACCTACCTTTGTACTTACCAATCATTGCTATCTCAATCATCATCAAAAAAACATTCAAAAAATTTCTTGCACTACAACAATACACAACGATCGTAAAATATTATCGTGAATCTAACAGATTTTGTAGCATTTATAATATATGAAAATCACAAATGGATCAACTGACATTGTCTGTCATATATTTTTTATAAAAAAAATACAAATCACTGATAAATTTTAATAAATGTTATATACCTACAACAATTGTTATTTATCCCATGCGCGGTCGAGGGGCCTGTCGTCCAACGGCCTACCAATTGCCTACATGTCATGTGGTCGTTGGGCGACAGGGTCCAGTTTTCTAACGGTTGGACGATTAGAGGCTATTCCTAATTTTTTTTGTATAGGTATATTTCTATAATTTTAAATATATAATGGCTTATTAAAAAAACTAGCCACATAGGCGCGGCGCCACGCCATGCTAGCCACCGTATGGACCGAAGTAAAAGAGGTGAAATTTTACAGCAAAAGAAAAGTGGAGTTTTTTCTAAAAAAATCGATAGCATTTTCGCAATAAAAGGAGAGCGGAGGGTCTTTTTGGAAAAAAAAACCCAAGGGCCATTTCTAAAGAATCAGGGTCTGTGCGTAATTACAGAAACTGCGGATCGCTATCCAGCAAAAAAAGTGAAGGGTTTTTTTTAAAAAAACTAGTGACTTTTTTAAGAATTGAGGATCTGTATATAATTTCAAAAATATGAAGGACTATTTTGCGAAAACGTCCGCGTGGACATGGGGGGTGGGGGCGGGCGGAATCCCCCAGCTTTAAGCTTTGTTATGCGGTAGATTCCCAGCTTCTTACCCTCGCGCAGCGAAACGCCTATTTACTGTGCGGTCTTCGACCCGCGACCCCCTTCTCTCACCCCCTCGCTGCCTGCCATTCCCAACCCGACGAAGCCAAAAGCCTCCCCCTATCCCACGCGGCTTTGCTCCGGCGACGCCTTCCCGCCGATCTCCCCCGCGCCGGGCGACCGCCGCACCTCGGGCTTCGATCGCCCGCCGCCGCCGACGCAGCAGCCGCCTGCTCCGACCTCCCCGTCTGCGTCTTCTCATCCAGCCGCGTCTCGCGGCATATCTCCGGGCGAATTCTAGCCCCGTGCCCGTCGCGGAACGAGGCATCTCCGCTCCCTGAGGTGAGACCCCTTTCCGGCAACGCTAATTCCGTTGGTTTGATGATTGCTTTGCCGCCGCGGCGTCCTAGATTCGCGCCACCGTACCCATCGAAACCCTAGATGGGGACATCCGTTGCTTCGCGGTTGGGGCGGGATTTGAGCGATTAGGTGGTTGGGATGTGGTCTGGGGTCCTTAACAGCGGAATTTTTGGGGTCAATTGTTGCTCGGTTTGATGCGTATTTGGTCCCAGTCGGATGGCTCATTGGTTCAAGTTCAGCACTTAGTGAAAAATTCTCGGCGAGCTTTGCAAACTTACGAAAGTTACGGGCTTTGATTCAGGGATTGTGAGACTGATACGACGGGATCCTGGAGGAAATGAGGGGCTACCAATACGAGACAAATGTAAGATTAGTTTTTACTCCACTTTATTCTGTTTAGTTTCAATCATATATGATTCGTAGAAGCAGTAGGAACATTAGTTTACTGGAGATTATGCTATGATCATGAACATGTAAGCTTAATTCATTGAAAAGAAAAAAAAGAAGCTACTGTCATTCATTTGTGACAATGCTTTTCTTTCTGACGATGATGGCAATCATTGTAAAGGGTTATCATCGGGCAATGGAGGATGAGTATGAAGGCGAGTACTATGATCAAGATGAGTATGAGGAAGAAGGTTCGGGTGCTCGGGAGGAGTATGTTGAGGAAGAGGAAGAACCACCAGAGGGGCAACAGGAATTCCTTCAAATTAGAGAAAGATTAAAGGAGCAGATTAGGCGAAGGGCACAGGGCACTAGCACAGCTGGCCGCTCATCTTCCTTGCATGATAGAAAACCTCCAACCAAGTAAGTGTCTTTGATACACCTCTTCTACATTTTCTCGAGCATTTGGTTTGATTTTGCTCCAGGAACGTATACAATACAGAAAAATTATGTCCTACGGAGAATGTAGTCGATCTATGGTTCCTTCTGACATTACCTCCTATCAGGGCCTTTTTAGATGGTTAAAACCCAACTGAGGAAAAAAAAATCATTTGTTGGTTACATTTTTTGTGGATAATTTGCCTTGGAACTGCGAAACTTATCATAGTCAACAGATTGGCCATTATATCCTTTGTTGAAATATTGTTGTCCACTTGAAATTCGATGTTTTACCTTGGTGATTTTAATGTGTTCATGGGGAATCAATTTTCATTTGCGTCCAGGCAGGCATGCTACTCTCTCTTTTACACTTTATGCAGCTGTTGTTCCCCCACTTTGTTTTCTACCTTGCATCTCCTTTCTTTTACTGTAGCTGTTGCTACTGTTGTATTTACTGAGTCCATTATGTATGTTATTTGTGTAGTTTTGGCTCCTTCTTTGGGCCATCTAAGCCGGTGATTTCCCAGCGAGTGATTGAAGAAAGAAAATCAATGAAAGAACTACAGAACACAATGTCCAGAGATCGAAGACCTTCTGGAGTATGTAGTACTGCATCTTATCCCTATTATCATTGATCCAACATTTAGTAACTGGAGCTAATATATGTGTAGAAGGACATCCCATCATCTTCAAAAGTGCAAGCGAAAACAAATGGACTTCACCAGAAACGGAAGATTGTTAATGAGGTACAAAGGATTTACCTTTACTGGATTGTCTATATGTGTGCTATATTAAACTTGATCAGGTGTGGTCACAAAATAGCTACTACAATTTGCAGGCAAAAAGAAAGGCTGAGGCACTTAAGGATAATCGGGACTATTCATTTCTACTCTCAGATGATCCTGACGTTTCATCTTCTCCAAAGGAAAAGCCTGCGGCTAGGTCTTCCTTCACTCAAAAGTCTAGTGAGTTTGAACTTCCATTGCATGGAACTAGGTCTTCTCTGTTTAGTAGAGAAATGCTGATAGTTGGTTTCTTTGATATTGAAGATCACGAGTTGACACATTCAGCAGTGAAGAGCAGGGCACCTGCAAGTCAACCTACCAGATTATCAGATGGGTATGGGTTGAAGAACACATCATCCACACAGAGGCATGCTGAAAGCAAGGTAGATTACAAGAGAAAAGAGGCTTTTCCAAACAGAGAAAGGACTGTTTCACTTAACAATGGAAGGATGCATAGTGTTGTTAGAAATGGGTCAAGCCAGGCTACTACAAGCAAAGCTACAAGTCAAAAAATTCTGAGCAAGGGTCCTATCATAAATAAGCCCTCTATGAAGGATGTGAATGATCAACCACCGAGGAAGAATCATGTACCTTCAAAGCACCTTGTCTCACAGAATGAGCGGCCACAATCCTCACAAAGTCAGAGGATGCAATCAGCCTCACATGGTCAGAGACCACATCAATCGGTGCAGAGTCAGAGGTTGCAGCAGTCGTTGCAGAGTCGAAAGCCACAGCAGTGGTCGCAGAGTCAGAGGCCACAGCAGTTGTTGCAGAATCAGAAGCCGCAGCAATCATTGCAGAGACAGAGACCACAGCAACCTTTACAGATCGATAGATTGCAATCTTCGCAAGGCCAAAGACCCCAGTCACAAAGCTACAGGCTGCAGTCATCTCAGGGGCAAAGGCCTCTTTCCTCGCAAGGTCATTATTCTGAGCAAAGGAGAGTTCAGGCAAATGATAGAGTAAAACCAGTAGAAAGGCAGGTAAGGCCTCCCTCGAAACCCATGCTAATATTTCTGAAAAATAATATGTCAGTTCTTTCTTTTGTTGTTATGCCATGTGCATGCATTTTCGTGTGTATGGACAATGCCATTTAGTTAGGAATGTTTTTTTCTTCTAAATTAATTCTTCATTGTGTGTGCCCCTGTAGCTATCTCGACAAATATCTTCCAATGGAATACGTGAAGTTCATGCAAAGAAAAAGCAACCGGTGAAAAGAAGATTTGATGATGAAATTGAAGATGAGGAAGACGCCTTGGCAATGATCAGGAGTATGTTCAGGTATAGTTTATCATTTTTTTTGTATCTTGTCAATGATCCTGGTTTACTGGCATGCTTCATTGTGCATAGTCATTTCTGTACAGGCTGGGCCTCGAACTGTAATAATTTAGTAATTTACTGAGCATGATCTCAAACTATGGCGAGCATTGTGCCGATTGCAATACCTGTTGAAATACTAGCTTGGGCTTGTGATTCTGCATTTTGGTTTAGTGTCTTTCGGATAATAAATCCATTTCATGAAAATTTTATGATATGAGTTAGTTTTAGAAGATGAATTATAATACTTTGCATTTTGAAGAAACCTCTTATAATTTTGGGTTTCCTGTGCAGGTATGATCCTAGTAAATATGCAGGTAAAGATGAGGATGATAGTGACATGGAAGCAGATTTTGCTACTATAGAGAGGGAAGAGAAAAGAAGGTATCTACTTTCTTTTGTTTGTTATATAATGCACGCTTTTCTTCTAAATTTTTATTCTATTATGTTGTAAAACTGTAGAAGGTAAGGACAAACAGAGGTCATTTGGGTAATAGCCTAATAGGAACAATTTTCTTATTATTTCACTGACGGGTGGTCTGGGCCCGCATGTCAGTAGAAAACTCAGTGGCAAAAACAAAATTCACTCCAGATTAGTGGAAAAACTATATTTTCCCTTGTTAGTATGGTTAGTTTTTGTGTAACATCTCAAGTATAATTATATGCTCTATATACAAGATTTTGCACTGTCTACACACTTGATAAAGATGCATTCCAAGGACCCATTTTCAGAAAATGGAACTGCATGACCAATGTGTGGTCAATTTGCCAGGCATTTGAATAATTTGCATTATTTGCGTCTTCCCTGTCTTCTCAGCCTTTTTTTGTTTTTTTTCTTGGTTAGTGCGAGAATTGCAAGGCAGGAGGATGAAGAACAACTTCGCCTGATAGAGGAAGAAGAGAAGCGTGAGCAGGAGAGGAAGAGGCGAAGGTTGGCACATGGCCGATAGCGGCTGAGTAGCTTCGATGTGTGTCATTTCTGGATGTTACCACTGCAGAGGCCTGAACGCAAGGTGCAGTCGAATCGACTGTGGTGCTTTGCAGACAACAGCGAGCTGCCGAGCTCTGCTCCCATTTATGTGCCGTTGGATTTCTCAAGATACAAATCAAGAAAAACGGCAGGTGAACAATTCCCACATGGGTGATCTATTTTTTTGCAGAATGTTACTGCAAGCGATTCTAGTTCTTTTTGAAGCTGGCATAGATCGTGTGTGAGCTTCTCCCCGGGGTGCGGTGATACCAACATTGTTGTGTTGTACATGACTTCTCATGTAACTGATTTGTTCTTTGAGCCAGTCCTATAGATGCCAAAGCCAGGTGGCATCCCTGTTGAATTTATTTGGATGTAGCTGTGTTGTACTGCTGTAATAAACAATGCATTTGAAACATGTTTTGTGCATCAGGATAGGAAACTGGAGAGGAGAGTCGGGAGTGTAAGCTGGTTTGGATTTTGCACGTGCACCAAGCGCCTCACTCGGATGAATTCCGGACGACCGTTGAGTTGCACGAGACGTTTCGGCACGTCTGAGAAATCGCCAGTAGAAACCTACCAACGTCGGGTTGGGTTCGTACTTGCTCTCCGACTTCGGTTCAAGTACGTGTGGGTAGGTATGAGCTGGCGTGCGATCGATCCTTGTTCCAACTGGTTCCGGACGCCACGTGCTCCTTCCGTGTCGTGTTCCAAATGCAAGCGCTAGCGTTGGCTATGGGTTCGGGTCCTCCAAATGCAAGCGCTAACGCTGGCTATGGGTTGGTCGGTTTACCATTTTCTCTTATAATAATTAATTTTTAAATAATATATCTTTTTAAAACAGTATTTTTAGATAAATTATAGTAGATACTGTACTGAGTTCAAATATATCGGCTAAAATCGTATGCGACTTTTTTTCTCTGTGTACCGTTACTCATGAACAGCCAGAATTTAAAAATCATAAGTCAAAACCCATAGCTACAGTATAAAAAAACCCACAACGGACAAACAAATTCGGCAAAAACACAGGCGAATCTATCCAGTTTCGATGACAACTCGAGCTCCTCCGCTGCGTGACACATCAAAGTGAGAGTTTGCCCATCTCTTTCTGCGACCTCAGGAACATCATCACGACTCGCCTACATAGTTGAAGGGGAGGAGAAGAAGATTAGAGGACAAGATGAGAAAAAGATCAAATGTCTGTTGTTTTGGACTGTGATTTATGAGTTTTTATTATGAGTTATTAGTTTAATAGATAGTAATTATCTAATAGACGACAAAAGCAATTGAAAAACTAAAAATAACATGTTCTTTCCGGTCCGATTCCACCGACGGAAGAGGAGCTCGTCAAATACTGCCTCCTCCTGACTCCCGATGCTGCAGGGCAGGCCGTCCGTGCCCAATGATGCCGTCATCGAGTCAAACGTGTACGAGTGCCACCCGGACAAGCTTGTCGGTGGTACGTGCGACGTGCGCGTTCTTTTCCAGCTTGGCCTCTGTTTTTTCTTCGTTCTCTTTGTATTCCTGCGCTCTTGTTTCTTTAGAATTCAGGGTTTTACCTAGAAAAAAGGGTTTTATAAGTAATAGTACATTCTAGCAAGTTATATTAGTGTGTTTTAAACTTGCCTGGTGATCACACGATGGGTATCCATTGACTGCAGAGATGTACAAGGATAGGGGCGAGAACGACTGGTACTTCCTGTCGCCCAGGGCTCGCAAAGTACCAGAACGACGATAGGCCGTCAGGAACACGGACGACGGCCACGGGCGGTGGAAGGCGTCGATAGGCAAAAAGGAGGCAGAGGAGGTGGTCTGCGACGGCAAGACCAAGTTCTGCAGGAGCGTCCTCGCCTACTTCGAGGGCCTCATCAAAACCGAGAAGACCAAGTGGCTGATGCAGGACATCACTATCCTGCAGCAGGAGAACAAGCTTGACAAGAGCGGCAGCGGCACGTTCAGGAATAACAAGACTGTCAGTTTCCACGACGACTCTTATTTATGTGCGGTCGCATGATTTTTGAGGAAAATTAATTGAATTTCTCACATTTGGATATGAGCAAAAATTCATGCACCGCCACCTCTACTTCTTCTTCAGTGACCCTTTCTTCTTTCTCCCTGGCAAGTCCGAAGGGAGAATCTTGCCCCCAGCGTCTAGGATTCACCTTTCCCCCCGGACATAGAAGGAGACCAGGGGTGGTGGCCCGATGGTGGGCGTCGATGAGGACGACGGATGGAGTAGGAGGGTGGTTGGTGGTGCCGAAGGACAGTGGCGAAAGGTACTAACTATTAGATTAAGTAGGGGTGCATGGTGGCGAAGGGTAGGGGCATCTAATGTACTTGCCAATATTAGGAATGAAGTAAAAATCCTGGTAATTAATATTTCAATCACTCACTTCGTTGGTGTCACCTTTTGTTATTATTATCTTCCATTTTCCTAGTTACTGAAATTTTTACAAATTTTTTTGGTCTTGTTAGGTTTATTATTTTGTGATTTGGAATTTTATTTATAAGCAGTCTGTCGATGTTTTAGTATCGATCTTACGTATGATTTGTATGGATTCGGGGGAAACTCTCTCAAAAGATAAGCTACAAGTAGATAGAAAATACATAAATTTTTATACAGGTTCATGCCTTCTCCTAGAGAATAATAACCCTACATCCTGTGTCACTATTGATCAAAAGATAATGATTACAATAGAGTAATATGAATAGAACTTGCAATATCTCTTGAACCTACTGACTCTCCCCTTTGCTCCTCTAATATCAATCCTTATACAATTGACAAAGCGACAGCCGTTGTCATGCACCAAGAGACGCCTTAACGTTTTGGGGTATAACTGCTAGTGGGAGGTTATTATCAGAGAGACATAGTTAGCCGTTCGTCGTGTGATGATTGCTGTCAAAGGGAGATCATGTGCGGTTATTGGATATAAACATACGTTCTAACTATCTTATCAGATGGACTTTCTACATGGCGAATCATTGTAGATAGGCTAGTCAGAGACATATTGGCCATAGAGAGGTCTATGACCATAAGATAGTCGTAGGACTACTTACGACTATCTTATGCTTGTAGGAAACTTATGACTATGAGAATGTCATAGAATGATTGAGATCAGATAATCGTATGATAGTTTACAACTATGAGATAACTGTAGAAGAGTTTACGATCGCTCTACCAATTTCCTCTCTTATTGAAAAGGGGTATATTTAAAGTGTATGATGATGCAATAATTTAAAAATTATTCTATCCTTGTCACATTCATTTTTAATTCATCTTTTTATGTTGTCGGGTTGTCAGCCCGCGACTTGTCGATCAACTGGGGCGGTCAATCTTCCCATTGGTTGGTTAAATGGGCTATCTAGCCCACCCAACAATGTCAAGGATCGGCCTGCCCGATTTAGTTAACACCAGCCATCAGTCCATCTCTGGCTTATCCTCTTGCCTCTCTCTCTCTCTTCTCTACGCCTTTCTGTTCCACCGTCGTCGTCCTCAGGTCCCTGTCACCTAGCTCAGCTCCACTGTGGTTGAGAGCTCTCGGGCTCCCACCGCCATCACTCATCAGCTAGCGCTATGGCGTCGCCGACTTTAGTATTGACCCCGTCGGCTCCATCCCCAATGTTCCACTTCTCACCAAAGCTTTTTGCTTCGCTGACGCCTTGCATCTCCGCTGATGCCTCTATCCTTCCGTTGCCTTATGCCTTGCCAGAGCTTTTGCTCTGTCAGCACTCTACGTCTCCGCTAAGCTCTCCGCCTCTACTGATGCTACGCGACCCAGCGGCTGCATGTCGCTGATGTCTTGCGTCATGGTGGCTGCATACTACTGACGCCATGCTCTTACTCTGACTACTATGCCACTAGCTTTACACAGGCCCTGTCGGTTACCTATCTCTAGCGCCTTGCATCCTGATCGACTACACGCCGTCGATGCCTTAGGCTCTGATTCTTCTAGCCCTAGGTTCTATCCTCTTCTCATCCTTCTCTCTCTCCTCATCTACTGTCTCTCTCTCCATCTCCCCTCATCTACTGTCTCTCTCTCCATCTCTTTACTCCTTTTCTCTCTCCACTTCTTTCCCCATTCTTTTCTAGTACTTGGCTATGGGTGCTTGGTGTTGTGCTATGCTTGTGTTGTGCCGTGATGGACCAAAAATGGATGAGTGGAGTTGACCTACTTGGCTTGGTTTGGCAACAACAAGAGTATTGGTGGCAATGATGCTCTCTACGTGCTCCCGGTCAACTTAGCTGGTTCTGGTGGCCATGTGGTCCTAGGCCATCGTGGTCGTGGTCCTTACTCCTTTGGTTTTCCCTAACTCCTTTTGGGTTCCCCTCCTCCTGGCTTCCTCCTTCTCTGTGGTGTGCATGGCTTCGGTTACCTTTGTGCTTTTGCTCGGCTCTGGTTTGGAAGAGAGAAGGGAAATGAGAGTGGAGTGGGAATGGTTTGGCTTTCTCTCTCTCTCTCTGGCTCGCTATGGTTTCAGTGGCTCTGTGGGTTGGACTTGCTTTGGTTTGGACAGGAGAACAAAAATGGGAATGTAAGTGAGTGAGTGAAGGCTCTCTTCTCTATTGGTGTTATCTAGTTTCGATTGGCTTTATGCTTTTGCTTGGCTTCTTTGTTGGTTTTCTGGACTTGCTGGTTGCTAGACCCATGGCTAGGACGTGTCTTATGCATGTGTGGCTGCATGTTGACTCATCTTGAAGTTAAGGTAAACGGTAAAAAGGTATAGGTAAGGGTGGAATTTATCGCCGAATGATCAAATCCTACGGCTGCGAGAGATGCCGACTAGCCCCGAACGGTCTGGTATCTCAATGAGCGAAATGCCCATTTTGATAACTAAATTAGGGTTCTGATGACAATTTAACTTTTATTTATTTATTTATTTTGTTCAGTCTTCTATTATTGGTTTTCTTCGCAATTAAAATGATGTCTGTTACTTCTGTTTAGTAGGTATTTATATAATGGAAATTACAATTATTTATATTCTGGAGATGATTATTTTAATTGAGATCGAGAATTGCAGTTTGATGAAATTTTGAATGTTATTGATGTAATTTGAATTGTAATTGTTGGAGATAGAGAATTGTAAAAGGATGTGATTTAGATTGTTATATTGGTGCAATAGGGGCTGTTAATGTTTTGCTTGACAGACGTTGATTGGAATTCATATTTGAGATGAGTTCATTTAGCTATGCAATATACTTGTAAGATTTTATTCATTGTAACATTAAATTGAAAATTTTAACTTTGGACTTTTAGCGTTGTAATTAAATGTATTCAAGGTTTATTCTTATAATTAAATGTATGTAATGACACTTATTCATCTTAATTCTTATATTGGATGATTAAATTTTAATTCTTATGTTGATATAATATTTACTTTGTAAATAAGTGATTTTATTTAAATGATTTTGACGGTTGTCACAACACCGTATGGAAGAATTTTACCGGACTCATGGCGCTGTGCAACCATGTGTCAATGCGGCTTACGCAGCGCAGCAACAGCGGCCGGCGGCGTTCACGCAGCAGCAGCAACAGCCGTACTTCCTCTCCGGCGTCAACCAACATGTGGGGGCCATGGTCCGTCAGTTTCCGCCTTACAACTGCTACCCCTACGAAGGTGGACAGCAGTACCAATGCAGGTCGGCCGTTCCGGCGGCGAGTGATTATGTCGGGGCAACGGCGCCGTCAGCCGCGGTGCCGGAAGCGTCGGTATCTGAGGCCGCAAAGGAGGGGAGCGGCACAGGGGACTGCAACAACAATGGCGAGAAGCATTTTGTGGAATTGGCGGCGACTGTGAAGATGTCGCCGGATGGGAGCGCGTAAGGAGACGGCGATGGCCCCCGACATGATTCGCCACATTAATCGGTGCTGCGAAATTTGACGTCGAGATGGGAGAAACGTCTAGTTTGCACCTAGCTAAGTCATTATGCTTTTCTATTTCGAAATTTCGTGTTACTTGGACTGCCTTTGTCTAAGGGCGAGATGTTATTTATGCATTCATTTTTTTTCTTTTTAGAGTAAATGCATTCATAAGTCGTACTTGCGTGTCTCTTCAAAAAAGAATGGGGCTTTCGCACAATGAACTTCACTTTATTGGTGTACAAACAAGATTGACAAAATTAATAAAACGCGAATGCATCTTAGCACGAAACTGTAAAATGCTGAGAAGTATGGTAATATACAGCTATGCAAATTACAGCAGAAATCGCAATGGTTGGTATCCATTAGCGAAAATTACAAAAAACGACAACAGGGCCCAACCGGGTTTGAACCGGTGACCTCTTGATCTGCAGTCAAATGCTCTACCACTGAGCTATGGACCCATGAACGAGCAGAGGAAAGACAGGAAAGCTATTTTACTTTAGTAGTACAGATAGAATAACCAGGCAACCGTTGCAGGCAAGCTGCGTTCGTCCAAAACTGAAAGGTCACTGTTGAGTTGAACGTCCGGTACTGGTGGTTAGTGGGCAGTGCATGAGATTTTCCTTTGATCTGACATCTGAGTGATCCGATTCGGAACATTGGCCACATGTGTCGTGCGTGAGAAGTTCCGATCGACAGTCTATCCCCTCACTGTCCTCATCTCATCGAGTGGATTGTCAAACTAGATGATGCATGCATGTAAAAGTATTCAAGTTTTGTAAAAGTAAAAAAAAAGTATATCTTCAGTAGTATTACGTCATACGCCATCCAGTCGATTGGTGCAGAATATGATTAACAAGAGTCCATTTGCTATCGATCAGTCGTGCATCGGCGGTGTTTTTGATAGCCTGCGTCTTCTAGTTCTAGTTAAACGCAATACAATGTACACCGGAAGCAAGAATTGTTACACCGTATGAGAGGACAGAGAGGGCCGCCATAGATGGTCTTCGTGCGTCATTGGCAACGTATGTACCGCGCGATACTTTCCCGCTTCCGTTTCGGGCCTTCGGCGTCCGCGGAACAAGAGATCGGCCGGTCGTCAGCCGTCACCGATGACGAACGCGGCACGCCCCTGCGCTGAGAGTAATCCAGCGCCGTTGCCTACGAGCTTTCTAGGAAAAAGGCGTGCATCGAGGACAAATCCCCATGCGCCTGAGACAGTTCGGGTGATCTAGCATGCAGTGCCTGTTCTGTGTCGCCAGCCTGTTTTGCGGACAACTTGATTGGTTGTTCACGTTACTACGTATATGCATCAGCCAAAGGGTCGGGTATTTTTAGTGGATAAGTTGGGATAAATTTATCACCTCCGATCCTACACCATATCATCAATGGAAATTGGACTCACAAGTTTAGTAATGCACTTTTGTTGCTTGAGGTCGAAGAGTTTTCCATTCGGCTCAATTCTACTATTTTTTTTTAGATTAAGGAACAAAATCCCGGCCTCCATCATTCACAAGTGAATGAGTACAGCCACTTAACAAACAAACAACCACGCAGTACTTAGACCACCTCTCCCCAAACAGTGACACAAACTAACACACAGACTTCAACCAACACAAACACATACTCAAAACATAGACTCCTCACCAAACGGTGAAATCTAAAATCATAAAAACTCTTCCACGCAAAAGATTCAATCTTCTATCCTTCAAACTCTTCCAAGCAAAAGATTCAAGCTTCTATTCTTCGATTTCTCCAACCAAACTTGCTGAAGAAATCCAATACCACTCTCTCCAACCGTTGGCATCCCTCTTTTAGTGCAATTCCTTCTTCCTCTTTAGACAGCTGCGACCAAAACCTGATCCAGTACGTCCCCCTGAAAAAGACCTGCAAGAATGAATGAGAATTGGTTCTTTTGAAAACTGCGTCATTTCTATTCAACCACATTGCCCAACATAGAGCTGCAACCCCGATTAAAATTTGATTTCTAAGATTAGAAGAGAAACTCCTAAGCCACGAACCAAACAAATGAGCTACACTAGAAGGTGGTTGGATATTAAAGACAATAAAAATCAAATTCCAAATGGACCTTGCAATATGGCACTTGAAAAAGAGATGTTGTATGGACTCCTCCGAGCTACAAAAACAACACTTAGTGCAGCCATTCCAGCGCCTTTTGACCAAATTATCTTTAGTTAAAAGCACCCCTCTCGACAAATACCAAAGAAAAACTTTAATCTTCAAAGGTAACTTAGTTTTCCAAAAGACATTTTTCCCTGGTGACCTTTCTCGATGCAAAAAATCCATGTACAAAGATCTAACTGAAAAGGTACCATGCTTATGCAGATTCCAAATAAAACCATCCTTATTATTATTCAAAGAAATTGATATTACTGCGGAAACCAACATAAGCCAGGCCTCCAAATTATCCCCTTTCAAAGCACGCCTAAACGAAATATTCAAAGGAATCAAACTTAGAACATGAACATGAACATGTTCATGTTCTAAGTTTGATTCATGAACATGAACATGAACTTAGAACATGGTCAAATTTCTTTGAATCAATTCTACTATTTACTTAGTAATTTCTTTCTTGCATTACTAAGTAAGCACTCGGGGGCTAGGAGGAAGTCATATTTTGTACCCTAGTCTTTATTTTTCATAATAGTTTTTTTGTTTTTAAGATGATTACTAATTATTTGGAAGCAAATTTTTTTTTGCAGGAATCTTATATTATGTAAAAGGTTTATATTTCAAAGTCTTACATCAGAACCATTACAAGAAAAAGCTACTCATTTGAGCTCCCATATTGGTGGATATCGGATGGAGATTTGACCTGAATCTCATCAACAACTTTCTTCCCCACTAGTCTAGCCTCTTCTATTAGATTGGTGGCTGCTTCTTCGGAGCATTCGAAGTCAACTTCGACCAAGACAAAGTTGATGGAGTAGTGAGATGCCCTGAGTTTTGTCAAGGCAAAGCTAACTGCATTCTCGATAGCACTTCTCATGCAGGATGCTTGGTTACTCTTTAGAGCAGTCACTAGCAAGGTTCGAAAAACCGGAACCGGGCCAAATCCCGGCCGCCGGGCGGTACCGGGAACCGGCCGGTTACCGGAAAAGCCAGTTAAAAACTAGTTAAATTTTGGCAAATGAAAATTTTGAAGGGAGCGGGAGGGGACCGGTAACCAATCGGAAACCGGAAAAACCGGAAAAACCGGAGCGGGAGAGGTTAAGAGGCATGCATGCGGAAGGTTAATGCGATTTCCGGTTTTTGCAGAAGGTTAATGCGATTTTCGGTTTTTAATGCGCATGCATGCATGCGGAAGGTTAAGAGGCATGCATGCGGAATATTAATACGATTTCCGGTTTTTAATGCGCATGCATGCATGCGGAAGGTTAAGAGGCATGCATGCGGAATATTAATACGATTTTCGGTTTTTAATGCGCATGCATGCATGCGGAATATTAAGAGGCATGCATGCGGAATATTAATACGATTTCCGGTTTTTAATGCATGCATGCATGCGGAATATTAAGAGGCATGCATGCGGAATATTAATACGTATGCATGCATGTGGAATATTAATGTGCATGTATGCATGCGGAAGGTTAAGAGGCATGCATGCGGAATATTAATGCACATGCACAGCATGCACACGAGATTTAATGCGCATGCACACGGTTTTTTGAAATTTGAATCTCGGACGGTTTTTTTTCTCCCGCTCACCGCCGGTAAAACCGGTTACCGGCGGTAACCGGCCGGTTACCGCCGGGATTTGGAACCTTGGTCACTAGCCCTTGGATATTTTTGACTTGCTAGCCCAAATAACCAACATACTCAACCAGGTCATTGGTTGGAGGGTTAAGCTCCTTAGCACCGAGGTCGGAAAGATCATTGTTGAGAAGGACTTTTTTCAGTAAGTTCGATTACATAGTTCTTGTCTTCTCTTCACAGGTTGCAAGTTTCTACTTAAGATAGTGTATTCCTTTTACTTGTGCTAAACAAGAAATGGTAAATCGACAGTCAAGAGAAAATTCTCCAATTGGTTTAAACAACTGATTGGAAGAAATTTGTTTACCTTAGTTTTGACTCTTCATTACTTCTTTTTCCTTCTTGTAGAATGAGGCACTTTTCCATCACGTGGTTTTCTGTGAGGTTTCCTCACTCATGGATAGTTCTATGTTTTTATTCTAACAACCTGTTCACCTCCCAAATCATAGTGTATTTATCCTTATTTCTAGTTGGAGCTTTTCTATCTCCTGATCTTTTTCTTTTGAAAGAAAGAACAAAGGGTAGGGAAAGGGAAAACTTTGATCAAGGAGAATAGGAAGATCAAAGAAGTAACATACCTTTAATCTTCATTTGAAAATCTAGCAAGGCAAAATTGTTCTCCTTAGACTCTTAGAGCGCTCATTCATAGTAGCCAAGGCACTATAGGTTTTTCTTTTGTTCTCGAGCTCATCAATCAATGCCTTGACATTACTTTTTGGACATGTAGAAGCACTCAGAAAGTTAAACTAAAATTCTTAAAAGTACTCATAGAATTAATCCCCACATAAGATACTTGGAAAGAGTATCTTACCATTCTTCTACTTATTTGTGAAGAAGGTCTCTCTCCATCTCGATTTCAAAGAGTCACTTTGTTAGGTCTTCGACCACAACAACTATCACAACTGATTGCTGATAAAAGAAGGAAGAAAAAGATATTAGTAAATAGGGAGAGATATGAACGGATACCAGTTTAATGTTCACGAATACTTACTAAGATTACTCGATGGGCAACCTACCCGTATAGGTGATCAGGTTACTCCACTTCTAGAGTTCCACAATCTTGCCCCACCAAAGTTTTTCAAGGTTCAAGCCGCTCATCATCAAATGTCAAAGCACAGCTAGGAATGTCCCTCGGGTGCGGGATTCGATCATGGCTCCTCCATGAGGAGGTCACGATCTCCGGAAGTCCAAAAATTTCTGAGAAGAAAGTCCATCCCTCTTCTTCTCCCTCTACGATGTTGGAAGATGAAGGGACAAACTTTGCTTCCTCGGCCAGTCAGAGAGCTTGACTAGATCTCCCTAACTATTGTGATAGCTAGCTTGAGTGGATGTTTAGTCACTTGAGTGGTGATTTCCTGCGTCGCTTCCGCCACTTCTACGCTTGGATGCTCGGGGCTAGATTCTGGTCGGGGGAAGTCTTCTCTGGAACCACCTCGAGCACTCCAGCTATAGAACCACTCAAAATATTACAATCCGAGTGGGTCGTAGAAACCTCAAGGAGATCTCCTCCTGAGGGTGGGACAGAACTTCCACACATAAAGGAAGGATTGTAGTTCAAAACACAAGAATAAAAAGCAAGTAAGAGAAAACTTCTTATGGTTTATACATACCTCGTCTTTCTCTTTTTTCATTATTTTTCTTTAGTTGGGTTACTATCTACAACTCCAGCTAAAAAAACTTTTTTTCACCATGTCTACTCCGGTCAAAAGACAGTCTGGTCGGAAAGAATTCCTCCAACCGATATTTCCCATCTTCTCAAGTAAGTAATATTTCACTTGAAGTCGGGGGCTAGCTAACAAGGATTAAATGATCTAAATTAATACCTTATTATTAATTATAGCTATTATAATGACACCAACTAAGGTCCTCTGAGTATACCCCAGATCGAAGGGTAAGTGCAATCGATCAATGCCAAGTCCTGACAATGACCACTCAGAAGCATCCACTAAACTGGCATGTGGGCCCATTTTTTGAGTAGTGGTTAAGCCTTTAGTGCTTTGCCTTGCAAAGTTGGAGGGCTACGATGTGCGCGGTTATGCCTCCATAGTAACTCAACATTTTCTCCAGCATCATTGACAAGAACTGCACGACAGTTCCTACAGGAAGAATGTCTCTCTCACAACAATTGTTACATGATTTATACATGAAGGATATCTCACTGCATTAACTGGCAGCATGTGCAGACTCCATGAATTGATCGAATGTCTCTCGACTGAGTCTTGGAAGTGTGGAGACGTCCCTTGGTGAGAGGCAATTGCCACCCCTTTAGAAGCTATTTAAGCCGAAGCTGGAGGCGACAAACACAATCAACAATCAGAAGTAGAATCTGATTTCATTCTCTTTGTAATCAGGGAACCTTAAGCACCCTTGTAAACATTTTGTTGTGTCTCTTCCTCCCCTAAGACTATATATATGGCCTTAAGGCTGGATTACAAATATGCCCTTGCTATGGTGCACACAATGCTAAGGGTACCAATGTCCTTTTATATGTTTAGTGGGCCTCTTGGCCCAACAGGCCAAATGGGCAAAGGTAAGAGCCACTCCTCCAATATTAGTCTCTCATGGTAAAGGGCTCAGCCAATCGTAGGCCGAAACCATGTCGTGTTGCCCTTTGGTAGGCTCATGAGAATTGCTTGGTATGGTGCGAACTGCCTCAATTTCTGTAGTCGTGTGACACACATCGCCGTCTTGTTTGCTAGTTGTGCAGCGCAGCATAGTACAAGCATCAGGACCGTGGCTCGTGTGGCATCGTTCCACACATAGTCTCGGGTGTCGTGCATTGCCCAAAAAGGCACGCACATTAAATTGCATTTTCCCTTTTAAGATGCTTCCTACTGGTTCACTTGCCATACCGCCCGACAGTTTGTAGCCTCCTCCCTTCATCTTCTTGCTCTCCTATGGAGCGTCGGTTGTCACCGTTTGCAGTGGTTTCCGTGCTCGTGGCATCACTCACATCCAAGGTTTTCTCCCTGGTGACACTTTTGTGGAGCGTTGCAATGGTGGGACAGTCACAGGCGAGCTGCTCCCCCAACCGTGGACATTGACCATAACCCCTGCTGCCGTCTGCCATCCCAGCCTCGGCCCCTTCCACGGCCGCAACCCTTTCATCCCCGCCGGGGGTGGCGCTGGCGTCTCTACCCCATTCGATGTTGAGATCATTGCCGCTTATACTTATTGCGGCCAAAGCCCTCCCTCAAAGCCTTGGGGGCGGGCTTGGCCTCGAAAGTGTCAGCTTCATGCCATTGCGTATCCTATTCGGCCCTAGCGTACTTCTCCATCTTATCGAAGAGCTTTACCACCATTCTAATGGGTTTGTGCGTGTTATATTTGGCCAAGGGCCCACTGCGAAGGTCTCATATCATTGCATTAATGATGGTGGTCTCGTTGACATCTTTGACTTGGCAACGGACCTTCGCAAAGCACCTAAAATATTCTCGTAGCTTCTCGGTTGGCTTCTGCTTGATTGCGAAGAGTTGGTTGACGTCAACTACTTGACATAGTTTCCTTGAAAGCTATTGTGCATCTGGTCCCAAATCTGCTCCCACGCGTACATAGAATCGGGCGTGATGGTGAAGAACTAGGAGAGCGATATCCCTTGGAGGGCGAGCAGCAACTCCTTGGCTTTCATCAAGTCATTGCCTCCCGTGGCTTTGATGGCCATTTCATAAATGCATAAAAACTTCCAGGGGTCCGTATCGTCCTTATACAGTTATGCCATGTGTATCTTAAAGTCCTCCAGCTAGATGCATTGTTGTAGGTCGGCAGATAAGGGGGACTCTGGGTCCACTCGTTGGAGAGTGCAGCGAGCAACAACATTAGCCTCTTAGCTTTTCGCCCTCTCTGCGGCGACCTCCACCACTGTAATCATAGGCGTTTGCTGACTCCGAGCTTTCTTCATCTCACGCATGCGTTCCACAGATCCACTAACTCGCGCTACAGCGTCCTGAGAACCGCCTCCAAAGTGCCCTCCATCTACTGCGTCTCTACGATGAGGGTGCTGTGCTCAGCCGAGGTCCCGATGCGCACGTTGCTGAGGATGCTGGGGAGGGCCCCGGTTCACTGAGATAGTAATGAGGGCGCCGAGGTCGTTGGAGGCGACGGCGCTGGTGCCGAGGTCATTGAAGGGATCAGCGCGGGTGCCGAGGTCGTTGGAGGCAATGGCATGGTTATCCGAGGTGGTGGTGCGAGTGCTGGGGTCGTTGGAGATGATGGCACGAGCTCCATCCTCCGTTCACAGAGCCTCTTGCGTCGCCACTTGCGTGCCTGTTGGCAGGTGATGCTTGTTGCCGGTGTGTCGGAGTGTCGCTGCCACGGCGGCGGGGGTCCTTCAACCACCGGCCCGCGTGTCCTTGCCTCGTTTATCGTTGCAGCCATGCTTCTCTTTTGATTAGCCGCCAATGTAGCCTTCTTCGGTGCCATTATTCCTTTGGCTTATAGCTTCTATGCCGCCCCCACGGACAACACCAAGTGTTGTGGTTATAGACCAAACAGTAAATAAGGGGCTATGAAGAGTCTACTAAGGGCTACACAGAGCCTTGTGCACACTAGAAGTGGTGGTGAATGATGAATTGTCTGTCTCCAATCTCCTTCCTTCTCTAGGACTATATATATGACCTTAAGGCCAGATTACAAGTATGCCCTTACTATGGTGCACACAATGCTAGGGGTACCAATATCATTTTATATGTTTAGTGGGCCTCTTGGCCCATTGTCCTTTTACATGCTTAGTGAGCCTTTTGGCCCAACAGGCCGAATGGGCAAAAGTGGGGGGTCACTCCCCCAACACATTCCTTTAGCAATAAAGAAGCTCTTATCTCCTTCGTGTAATTTGTTGAGTGATCTTCCTCTCCATACTCATAAGCTCAACCTCCAAACTATCGACACTTCAAGTGGAAGTAACAATGTTTAGGTCCTTTAGGACCACTTTGTGATCTGACTAACACAACATGAGTGACTATGATAAGCTTTTCGTGGAAGATAGAATTGAGAATTGTATTGATCTACTGTTCAATAAGGCCATTGGTCTTCTTTTCTCAGTAAAAGGAGGGACCACTAAGTGGCTTTCTTGGACCATTCCTTGTAAGAGATGGTAAACTGCCTAGGAACCTTAGAATAACAAATGGTTGGAGTGTTATCTCAGTCTGTGTCTGTATATCGTCCTTCCTCTGTTTACAGCTAAAATTGAAACAAAGCGTGGATGTATTGTACTTTAGTTCACTATTATGTAATTTCGTTTTTTCTAGTTTTTTGGCTTTTTTATACTTTTTTGTCTTTTTTCTCGTATTCCTTTACATTGTCCGTAATGGATTAACCTATTTTTATATTTTAATTTTTTTAAATTTAATTAAATCAAAAAACACTGTAGTGCAAAATAAATTATAAAAAACCAAATGAGCAGCCCAGCCGCCGCATGGAACCACAAGTATCAAGTAATATGTGTCGGTTGGCTAGTGGCCAAGGAAGCTGCGGTGGAAGCTGCTACCGTGACCCTGTGACTGGCTTGGTCGCATGCGTGAGGCACTGGCTCGCTGCTGCATAAATATATGTGCCGTTATGCCATTCTGGATCAGCGGTCAACACTCAGCACCACGACACGGCACGGCACGGACAACACACAATGGTAGGGAGAGGGAACCACACGGAGGAGTCAGTTGCCGTCGTGGCGGTGCCGTTCCCGGCGCAGGGCCACCTGAACCAGCTCCTGCACCTGTCGCTGCAGCTCGCGTCGCGTGGGATCTCCGTGTACTACGCGGCGCCCGCGACGCACGTCCGCCAGGCTCGCGCGCGCGTTCACGGTTGGGACGAGGAGGCGCTCCTCTCCATCCGGTTCCACGAGCTCGGCATCTCCGCGTATGTCTCCCTGCCCCCTGACCCCACCGCCCCCTCGCCCTTTCCAGCACACCTTATGCCCCTGTTCGAGACCTACACCGCCGACGCGCGCGCCCCGCTCGCGGCGCTCCTTGGCAAGCTGTCCGCCTCCCACCACCGCGTCGTCGTCGTGTACGACCGCTTGAACGCCTTCGCCGTTGAGGAGACGGCGCGGCTGCCCAACGGCGAGGCGTTTGGGCTGCACTGCTTGGCCGTGTCAATGCTCGTTGGGAAAATGGACGTCCAGCACCGGCTCCTGCGTGCGAACGACCTCACCTTCATGTCCGTCGAGGACTGCGCAACGAAGGAGTTCACGGAGTACGTCAAACGGGCGAGACCGCCGAAAGAGATCTCGCCTGGCGCAGGCATCCTGACAAACACATGTCGCGCGCTGGAGGGTGATTTCATCGACGTTGTCGCCGGTCACCTGGCCGGCGACGGCAAGAAGGTCTTCACCATCGGACCGTTAAACCCATTGTTACACGCGAGCGCGTGGAAGCAGGGCAAGCAGCGGCACGAGTGCCTGGACTGGCTAGACAAGCAGCCCCCGGCATCTGTGCTGTACGTGTCTTTCGGCACGACGTCGTCGCTGCGGGCAGAGCAAGTCGCAGAGCTTGCTGCAGCACTGAATGGGAGCAAGCAACGGTTCATCTGGGTGTTGCGCGACGCCGACCGCGCCGACATATTCGCGGAGGCCGGCGAAAGCCGCCACGCGAAGCTGCTGTCCGAGTTCACCAAGCACACCGAGGGGACGGGGCTGGTGATCACCGGGTGGGCGCCGCAGCTGGAGATCCTGGCGCACAGCGCCACGGCGGCGTTCATGAGCCACTGCGGCTGGAACTCGACCATGGAGAGCCTGAGCCACGGGAAGCCGATTCTTGCCTGGCCCATGCACTGCGACCAGCCGTGGGACGCGGAGTTCGTCTGCAAGTACCTCAAGGCCGGCATCCTCGTGCGGCCGTGGGAGAATCACACTGAGGTGATACCTGCGAAGGCCATCCAGAAAATCATCGAGGAGAGCATGCTCTCTGACAAAGGAATGGCAGTGAGGCAACGGGCAAGGGTGCTCGGAGAGGCTGTCCGCGCCTCCGTGGCTGACGGCGGCTCGTCGCGCAAAGACCTAGATGACTTCATTGCTTACATCATAAGGTGATCGACGAATGTCACATGCCGAATTGGCCAAGTGGGAAGATGCCTCTGATGCTTCCAGTTCAGCAGTGGAAATTCCGTTGGAAAAAGTAATGCACCAGTTTTTTCTTCTTCTTTTTTTGCATGTCTAGGTGCGTATTGTAACCATCTTTTACGTCAATAAAGTTTAAGTTTCCGAAAAACATTGAATTTGACTTTTATCAATGTATCAATTAAAGTATAAAGGAATTGTGTAGCAAAGTACCAAAGAAACAAAAGCTTGCGGGCAGTTCCGTAATAGCTAATGTGGGTAAAAAAGGCTGCCTTGGCATGAATTAGTTTTTTTTATATAAAAGCATCTGTTGAAATTTGTGACCTGTTGATCTAGATTTGAAGAATCTCCTCCCCTATATCCCTATGTATGTTCCCCTCTCACTAAATTATAACTCTAAGTTGCTAACCCTATTTTTACCCTCATTGACCGTGGTAGCAACTTTACCACCTCACCGAGGTGCCGCAACATATTGCTTTACCACACCTTTTTCTCCGCCATCTCCTTATCTCCTCCTACCTCCCGCTACTCCCACTTTCCTTCCTATCTCTGCCACAATCGACTAGGAGGGTATGTTTTGCCACATCTAAACTTATAGTATATTTATTTCAGTGTATATTGTGGTAGCTGATTAAATAAAAAAGTTGTAATGTCCCACATTTTATCCAATTTTATATCACTAATATAATATATTTGAGTTGGTGGTGATGGTGGCTCCACCTTGAGAATCTTCTGTGGATGGACCTATTTATGCATATTTATGCATATGTATGTGCCTTGAATGATCCTCTATGAAGCATAGGATCATCTACATATATCTATGCATGTGATTCGTTGCATGGTTCTTCTATACAATTTTTAAATTTAAGGTTAATTATTGTTGCAAATAATGCACAGAAAAATAGAGACAAGAGACACGAATTTTTTACATGGAAAACCCTTGCAGGAAAAAGTTACGAAAGTTCAAAGGCAAATCACTATAATAAGAAGAAATTACAATAAAGTGCTTCTTTTGGGGCTTGCCTCGTCGGCATAGTGGACTTTGGACCGTGCTTGGGCCTAGCCGGAGGCGAGATAGACCGGTACGGTATGACATGACATGGCAGAATGATTGTACCGAACCGACATAGTACAAAACCGTCTAAAGTACCATAGATCTAGGTCATATCGGCGTGGCATTGACCCAACTCCCAAGCTCTACGAGTAGACATGGAACGTGGTCGTGTCACTGTTACTGCAAAATGATTGATACATCGTAGTCACATTCTGATTTTTAATAGGTGGGACGGGCAACGAGCCACGGCCAGACAGCGTGGATGGATCATATCCCTAGAAATTAATCGGCAGCTACCGTTTTCAATTGCGTCGTTTGCTGCATGCCCCTACAAATGCAGCCGCGTGCATGGTCGCTGTGGCTGTGGCATTTGTAACACTAGCACCCAGTCACCCAGTGCACGGTTGAGAGAAGAGAGAGAGAGAAAGAGAGACGGCAGCATGGCCCCAGCGGCAATGGAGGTGGCGCCAGCGCCTGTGGCCATCGTGGCCGTGCCGTTCCCGGCGCAGGGGCACCTGAACCAGATGCTGCACCTGTCGCTGCTGTTCGCGTCGCGGGGGCTGGACGTGCACTACGCGGCGCCCGCGCCGCACGTCCGTCAGGCGCGCGCGCGCGTGCAGGGCTGGGACGCGCGCACCGTCCGCTCGCTCCACTTCTCGGCCCTCGACATCCCGTCCTACGCGACGCCACCGCCCGACCCCGACAGCCGGATCTCGTTCCCGAGCCACCTGCAGCCGCTCTTCGACGCGTTCTGCGACCACGCGGCGGCCCCGCTCAGGGACCTCCTCGTCGAGCTCGCCGCCTCGCACCGCCGCGTCGTCGTCGTGCACGACGACCTCGTGGCCTTCCCCGCCTGGGAGGCGTCGCGGCTGCCCAACGTTGAGGCGTACGCCCTCCAGTGCGTGGGGCAGTCGTTCAACACGTGGTTCAAGGACCCTGGCCACCGCCTGGTGCGCGCGCTCGGCCTGCCCCTCCCGCCCCCCGATTCCTTCGTCACCGAGGAGTTCATGGAGCTGTTGCAGCGGCAGGGCGGGCTCCGCGTGTCCGGCGCCGGATTGCTCCTCAACTCGTGCCGCGCGCTCGAGGGCGAGTTCATCGACGCGCTCGCCGAGACCCTGTCGCGTGACGGCAAGAAGCTCTTCACCATCGGCCCGCTGAACCCACTGCTCGACACGGCCACGCCCGCCCCGGGGGTGAAGCCGCGGCACGAGTGCCTGGACTGGCTCGACAAGCAGCCGCCCGCTTCGGTGCTGTACGTGTCGTTCGGAACAATGTCGTCGCTGCCTGGAAAGCAGATCGAGGAGCTGGCCACCGCGCTGAGGGGGAGCGAGCAGCGATTCATCTGGGTGCTCCGCGACGCCGACCGCGGAAACATATTCGCGGAGGCCGGCGAGAGCCGGCACGCAAACCTCCTGTCCGAGTTCACGAAGCAGACCGAAGGGAGGGGGCTGGTGATCACCGGGTGGGCGCCGCAGCTGGAGATCCTCGCGCACGGCGCGATGGCGGCGTTCATAAGCCACTGCGGCTGGAACTCGATAATGGAAGGCCTGAGCCACGGGATACCAATTCTTGCGTGGCCCATGCACTCCGACCAGCCGTGGAACGCGGGGTACGTGTGCAGCCACCTCAAGGCCGGGATCGTCGTGAGGCCGTGGGAGAAGAGAGGGGAGACGTTGCCGGCCAAGGACATCCAGGAGGTCATCAAGAGGACGATGGACTCCGACGAAGGCGTCGCCGTAAGGAGGACGGCGAAGGCGCTCGCCAAGGACGTTCGTGCCGCCGTGGCGAAGGGCAGCTCGTCGTGGGCGGACATGGAGGTGTTCATTGCTCACATCACACAGTGAAGGGGTCTGGCCGCCGTAAAATTTTTAATTTAAGCTTTGATCTAGCAGAGGCCGTCACAGTAGTACATGTGTGATTTGAAGCGTCCGTCTGTCACGTTTGTGTTTGCTTGCGAGCTACTAGCAGATTTGTTTCCTGCCTTTTGTTCGTCCCGTTCGAACACGAACGGCCTAAATCCACCTATGGGTTTATTAGCAATAAGCAAATAATGCATGCCTGGATGCACGCAAATCAATGGGACTGTCCCCTGTCTATAGACAGGCATGGACAGTTGTTCCTCGACTGTTCTCTCTACTTAAATTTTCTAGATGCATGTGACAATTGTGTATGATATCCACCTACCATTCACATGGTACGGATGCTTGGTTTCTTATTGCTACAAGGGCACTCCAAAACATAAGTGACTATAACATTAATTAGCTTGCTATATAAAATTGGTGTTAACATGAATGAGAAATTAATGAAGGAATATAGAGAAGCGGTGTCTCATGCAATACATTGCTTGAGCATATAATTCAACACGAAGACATTAGTTAAAGCCATGTACAATGTGTGATATCAGCTATCTACAAATCTTACCATATAGGACACAAAATGATGTAGATGAGAGAGATGAAGCATAGAGAATTAGGCCATCTCTTATACAGTAGTCGACTGTAATACGATAAATAAGACATATTATGTCATAGAGAAACTGTCTATAAAGACATGCAAAAAATAATCTATTGTATAAGCCGTCTTTAGTATTGTCTATAGATGATATAAAAAATATTATAAACAACAATTGTCCACACCATTGTACATGCCCTAAGATATCTATTAGAGAGGGAAGTGATGTCTACCACATTATAAAAGTGTGTCACTGCATTAAACGGCGCATTGGGGAGGTAATTGAAAATAATTATTAAATTATAATATTGATTAATGATAGACATTATGCATTGGCAAGTTAATGTCTAGCCTAATATCTATATGAGGTGGCATTCTATAGACATTGCTATGTAGTGTTACCAATGAGAATGCCCTAAGGGCACTACTAATGGGTCCTAGTCATTAGTATCTATATCATTAATTAGCATTTTAACTAGGATCCATACGATGAAGAGGAAATTAAAGTAGAAATAGGGAAGCAGTGTCTCATGCAAGACAGACACACAATCCTACACATAATTCGTGGTCCCCACAGCATTAAAACTCCTACCTACTCCACTCCAGCTCACCGTGTTGCCGCTTCACATCGTCCCACCGCGTGGGGCTCCACGCCAGCCTATCGCGTCGCTGAGCCACTCCACTCGACGACAAAGCTCATCGCTCGTGCGTCGGCCATCGTTCCCACCACGTTGCCATTGCATGACCGAGCCGTCGGCCACCACGCCCGACCTCCTCGCCGCACTTGTCAGCACTAGCCGCCGGCCACCACGCCCGACCTCCTCGTAGTGCTCGACTTCATCATCGCACTCATTGGTGTGGGCCACCGGCCACCACACCCAAGGTAGTCGTTGTCGTGCCTAATCTCATCATCATGTTGCCCATCCGCTCGTCGCCTCCTCGCCGAGGCCACCGCAATAGCCACAACTCAGAAATGATCGAATCTGGACACTACTGACGCGTATCTAGCTGGATCTATGAGGTGGCGGGGCAGAGGAGGCACTGGGGGGACCGAGGTGGAGGATAAAGGACTTGGCTGGGCGCTGGCACCGATGAGGAGGGGAGAACGAGGTGCAAGGGAAGGAGTAGGCTAACCGCCGTCGTCAGTGAAGAGGGGAGAAAGAGGTAGAGAGGGAGGAGTCAGTCAGCCGCCCGCTTCGGTGAGGAGAAGAGATCGAGGAGGTGGTGGAGGAGTGGGAGGCGGCCGGCGGTGTATAACGGGAGAGAGTGAATGTGAGTGGTGACAAAGGAGAGGATTTCAGTGTGTCATCTGGGACAAGTCGAAGGAACATACATAACTGAATTTGGATATCCAATGGAATTAGGCTGTGCTTAATTGAGCTTTTTTTGTGGCTTCTGACTTTCTCATTATAGTTGGCTTATTTTGTATTATAACAATTTAGTAGTTTTTTGATGTAATTAAATTTAAAAATAGAAAAAATAGGTTATCCTATTACACACAATGCAAAAGAATACCCCATGCTGAACAAGAACAACTACACTACGTAGGCAATTAAGATGAAGGTGTTCATAAAGGCCCAAGGCGTTTGGGAAGCTGTGGTGGCCAATGACGTTGATAAGCGCAAAGATCAGATGGCCCTTGCGGCCATCTTCCAAGGAGTCCTGGAGGAGAGACCCTCCTCCTACTCGCCGAAAAGGAGACGGCGAAAGCTGCGTGGGACATGCTCAAGATGATGTACGTCGGCGCCGACCGCGTCAAGGAGGCGCGCGTGCAGACCCTTATGAGTGAATTCGAGAGTTTGCGTATGAAGGAAATGGAGTCGGTGGATGACTTCGCCGTGAGATTGACGACTTTTGTCAACCAGATTCGCGGTCTTGGCGACAAAATGGAGGAAAGCTACGTTGTGAAGAAGCCTCTCCGTGCTGTTTCGAACAAGTACCTACAGATTGTCTTAACTATTGAGCAATTTGGAGACTTAAAAAAATAACAGTGGAAGAAGCGATCGGCCGCCTCAAGGCGTATGAGGAGTGTCTACGCATTTCGGGTGACAACAACAACGACGAGCAACTTCTCCTCACGCGGGCTGAGTGGGAGGCCCGATCGTTGAAGCGCGAAGGTGGCGGTTCCGACGGCAATGGTGGCCGAAGCCGTAGAAATCGCAAATTTGACAAGGCTAAAAGAAGATGCTACAATTGCAATGACTATAGGTATTTTGTTTCCGAATGTCGCAAAAAGAGGAGGAGTTGCATCTCGTCGAGGCAGATGCCGACGAAGAACTAGCGCTACTCTAAGTAATTAGATTAGGGAGTGAAGTTTAGTAAGTCAGGTTTAGTGGGGAGATTGTTAGCTTTAATTTTGACTTAGTATTTTTTTGAATGAGTTATGAGCTGTTGCATGTAGTTGAATAGGTGTATGCTGAGTTAGTTATTCAGTTGGAGTCATGATACAATAACCGGATCTTGACTGCATGCTAGTGCTAGTATTTAGTTAGTTTGTTGAGTTCGTAGTGCATGTTTTTCCTTATAAAAGGGTCTGGCCTGCACTCAGTTGGAGAAGCGAGGAGATGAGCAGCACAGCAATTGTGTTGCGTGTTCCAGTGTGTGGAGTAACATGAAGTCTTCTCTGTGTGCATCGTTTTTTGTGCGTGAGTTTATCCAGGGAGACAAGAATGGATGGTGCAATCCATCCATCCTCCATCTAGCGCGTGTGTCAGAGTTCATTCAAGTTTTTTTATCAAAGTATTGCATGCGTGCTTGGTTGTTCGCGTTGAGTTAGTGTTAAGTTTGTGTGTGTGTGATTTTTTATGAGTTTTTTTTTTGGGCTAACAGATTTAAACCCAACTAAGCCCAAAATCTTTTTGGGGGCTCACCCAGCCCATAAATTCTCTGCAGTAATTCCTCGCCATTCTCTAAAAAAGATTAATTCCTCTCTGAAAACACTAATTATCCATCTTCTTCTACTTAACCATCTGCTTTCCACAATGCAACCAAAAAACCTGCAGCTCTGCAAAGCCACTGTTCTGCTCGCAAAGGCCAACAAAGAACAGCCACCTAGGGCTGCGTACTCTAGGTGCCCCACCTCAGTCCCCACACAGCAATGCGCGCGCCGGCGGTGATGGCTTCATCGGCGGAGAAGAAGACGGGAAGCGGAGGGGCCGGGGGAAAGTCGCAGTCGCAGCTCCCTCTACTTGGTAGGTGCCGTGCGGGAGAAACAGAGCCCCCCTTGAGCGCGCGCTGTTCGTTCCTTCATTTGCGCTCTTTTGGTTGGTTAATTACTACAGTATTTTAGTGGACACAGTCTGGTGCTGTATTTTTCCTGTTTATTTTAGTTAGGATTTGGGCATGATTTGGATGTGATGTGATTTTGGATGTGATGTGATGTGTGGGGGATTAATTAATGGGTGATCTAGGGAGCGAACTTAGAGAATACGTAGCATTTTAGTTGGAGTTTTTCAATCTCATCTCATGCTTACTGTGCTGATGTAATGGGAGCTACAACGTGATAACAATAAAATTATCGGCCATGTTCTTGTTGCAACTGTTTGGGGTAAAAGAAGCTCTTTTTCCATGGGAGGTTTAGATCATATACCCTCCTTATAGTTGGGAAATTGAGGATTTATCCTCCCTACTCAATGACATGTGGGGTTATCGTAGATCACTAACACGTGGATCAGGAGGGTAAGTCCTCAATTTCCATCTAAGTGGAGGGTATATGATGAATAATTCCTTTTCCATGTGTAAACTATCATCGTGAGGTCCAACAGACAATGCCACGTGATCGCAGATGTCGTTTTTCACACAGTACAACAGATGAGCATAGGCTCTACATTGTCTGGAAATCCGTCGAAAGCACGTGATATGATTTTAGGCTCTACATTGTCTGGAAATCCGTCAAAAGCACGTGATATGATTTTACTTGTCTCCTGTGAATACTACCCAGTGGTTGATTTTGAGTGTGTAACTAGAAGTTTACCTTATTGCTTAAGTTCACTGCTTATGTTTATTAAGTGGCCTTAGTGATTATTTTTCGATCGCAGGAGGCTGTTCAGCTGGAAAGGCATTTACTCCACATGTACTGCTTGTAAATCAGGGAGAGGTATGCAGTCCATCTTCTCAAGTTGCAAATTACAAGTCAGGCATATTTTTCTTGTCATTGTGTTTTGTTTTACTATTTGTCGCCTTAGCTTAATATGGACTTTCGGTTGCTGAGCAATGTTCCCATTTTCTCATCCTGACCGGATTTAGTGTGTTTCTGGGTGCTTGAACCTGGAGATACTATACTGCGTGAAGTGTGAAAATATATAATATTATTAGTTTACTGTCCTTTGGAGTATATTATCTGCAATGCGAGCATTTGTCACTACCATCTACCAAATTGAGATGAGTCTGAACTTCGTTCTACTATTACTACATGTTCTCAGCATTAGTAATATTTATTTGCCTACCATAAGGTCCATAACCATTTCAAAGAAATCAGTAGCATGCTTGTACATGTGCGGTGCAATCTGTATGAGATCTTGTGCTCGTCCTGTTTTTATGCAACTGAGCAAGTTATTGATTCATGTATGATGGACTACGGTATTTTTCTTCTCTTCTCAGGCTTCTGCAGTAAATGTTGACTGTTTTATCCATTTCACCTCTTCGTTCTGGTGGTGTTTATGGTCATCATGTGATAGGAAAACTGCTTGGTTCCTACTTTTCTCATTTTGTTTCTATTTCTGAAGAAAATTTGGTGGATTAGGGGCCTGTTCTTTTCAGTTTCTCAAAACGGCTTTTGGCTTTTGCTACAGTACCTAACTTTTAAACGGAGCATTTTTTTAAGATAGAGTCTACAAATTAATTATAATACATGTTAAAAGACCAACATCTGTATCATCCAAAATCGTAAGTGAGTATCTCTCTCTCCGTAATCTTTGTTGCAAACAGCTAAAATTCAAAAATTTCAGCCAAAAGTCACAGCAAAAAAGAATATGATGTATGCATTGTTCATATTGGTGTCTATAGTTTAACAGCAATGATGAAAGTGCTTTTACACACAGGATATTACCTCCAAGATCATGTTGTTATCAGAACTGCATGCCAAATCCATCTGCATTCTATCAGCTAATGGCCCTGTCTCAACTGTAACTCTCCGCCTGTCTTCACATTCAGGTGGCTTTGACGATGCAGTTTACCAGGTTCGCCCTCAGGGTTCTCATGTATCAAATGTATATACTACTGTACCCCCTTCTTCAGCAAGGATTGCTTTTCTCAATTCCTTGTAGGCTAGCAACCTAGTACAAATTCTTGAGCTCCTAATATAGTGTGAGAAAATTGGTTCCTCCTTCAGTCCTTCATGGATCCTGAAAAAAAACCTTTCCACCTCTTGATCATTACTGTAAATTGTTTTTGCAGGGTCATTTTGAGATAGTTTCACTAAAAGGCTCTTATCTGCTGTCTGATGAGGCTGGGTCAAGAAACCACACTGGGGGTTTAAGCATTGTTGTTTCTACTCCCTGCGGCAGCATATTTGGAGGTAGCATTGGAGGACCGTTGATTGCTGCAAACCCTGTGCAGGTTCATGGAATACTTTTGTCAATTGTCAACTGGACTATGTAACAAAGTGGAAAGCATAATGCTATGGTATAGAAACTCTCCGTAGAAAGTTCTTGATTGAATCTTTTCTTGTGTGTTGTTTCCTCAGGTGATTGCTGGGAGCTTCAATTACAGGGTGACAAAGGCAAAGAATGAAGCAGAGATCAGTGATAATAACCAACTTACTGAGCTGAAAGTACCTTGGGAACTGGAACGTGCAAGCTATCATGCTAATGCGGTGACTGATGAACCCTTTTCACCTCTGCCTCAGTTTGGGTGGTCTAGGATTGAAGACGTCAAGCTTGGGCACCATGGCATTGACCTAACCAATGGTTAGCACTATATGCATGAAGATAGCCTTACATGATGGAGATACCAAACAGCTGTTACAAGGGTTGAGCTGTTGAAAGCCCAAATATAATCAGACTTTGTAGAGGGAAGAGTACTTCCAAACCAGACACGTAGTTCGCGGAGGAAAAGTAGTTTTAAATATAATGCTGAGTAATTTTGAAAAATGTAATATCGATACATAGTTAGCTTATTCAGAAACAGGTGTACTTATATCTTTATATCCCGGATATTTGTATGGGAACTAAATTAGTCACAGCAACTCATATTGTGTTGAAGGATTATGAAATGCGCATTGGGATGGCCGTATTCTGAGCATGTCATGTGGAAATATATGGTGAAGCAGCTAGTTGCTCTGATTCATCTCAAACTGTTGGAATGCGCATGAGTGGGGCATTACAACAAGCTAAGATCATGTGCTACGTATCAACACCTATTGGTGGCTGTGACAAATCAGATGCAGAGTTGCATCATGTCATCAAGCTGATGCAGCAACGTGACAGATTCTGTTCCTCAGGAACTTCAAGAACCAAACAAACAGCGATCCAATGAAAGGCATATCGAACCGATACAGCATTGGGAATTCATTAACGTGACATACAAGTACAAAGTAGGATGTAAGGAAACATAGCAGACGCAACCTCTGTAATGCTGAGCACAAATTTTTATTAGACACAACATTATTTCTGTTTTTAGCGCTGAATTCAGTGCAGAAGTGCAGATTTTTCGACAGGCTCCAGCCGGATGGTTTAAGAGCTCCCAAGCAGCTTCTTGATATCCTTCTGCAGAGATAGAAATGAAGTGTTACGATGACCTCCTAGCAATTTGGCTTGTGCAAGTGGAATGTGAATTGCAGTGCTGTAAGTTACCTCAATGCTCAGAGGCGAAGTGGTCGGCGCGTAGCGGTCCACGACACGCCCCTCCTTGTCAACCAAGAACTTGGAGAAGTTCCACTTGATGCTGTCGCCGAAAAGGCCACCTTTGCTAGACTTCAGGAACTTGTACAGGGGCGCAGCATTGTTGCCA
The DNA here is from genome assembly GCA_036346265.1 of Melocanna baccifera. Lineage (NCBI taxonomy): Eukaryota > Viridiplantae > Streptophyta > Magnoliopsida > Poales > Poaceae > Melocanna > Melocanna baccifera. The sequence goes on from CM070685.1 coordinate 7,879,664, forward strand.
TTGACATCAACCTGACAGATAATAACAGCTAGGACTCAGTACTACTCCACAAGAAACCATTCTTCTTGGATTGAATATCCTTGAAATGAAGATTCACGGGCCATCACCGATACCATAATAATAAGCTGATATCATCCTACTCAAGCAGTTCACTGTTTGTTTCACATTGAAACAGGTACATGCATTACTTTGGTTGAGGAAAACAGTGCACAAATTTACCTTGTCAAAAATGGGGTACTCGGCCTTGAAGCGAGTGCAGGCAAACTGGACGATCTCCTCATTGCTGCCAGGCTCCTGCCCACCAAACTGGTTGCATGGGAAAGCCAAGGTCTCAAAGCCTATACAACCACAAATTGGCCATAGAACTTGGCGGTCAGCACCCCAACAACCATAGTTTGTTGTTTAAATCGAAGAACTACTGACTGTTAAGTAAACTAAAACCCAGTAATGAGTAATACATATGAGCATATGACCATGAACCAGATAGATAGATATTCCAAAGTGAAGAAAAGCAGCGGGTCAGGGAAACACCTTGGTCCTTGTACTTCTCATACAGCTGGCTCAGCTCCGTGTAGTTGGAGTTAGTTAAGCCACTGAAACAATTGGTAACCAACAATAATTAGCAGTGCGAGGAGAAACGATTTTTTATAGGAAAAAAATGTTGCCTACGTCAGACAAGGAAAGTAGTAGGCAGAGACATTAGTTTGGACAATCAAGTAAGGGGCAGAAATGATTCCATAAAGAAGGCAGCAGCAACTTATCGATTTGGACCATTTTTGCAGTGGACCAAACAATGACAATACGATCTAAAATTCTAAATACGCTGTGCTTGTAAAATTGAGGGTAGCTGAACAGAAGGGAAGTAATTGTGCGGGGTTATGCGGTTGATTGGTACCACTGAGATGCGACGTTAACAATGAGAAGAACCTTCCCCTTGTAGATGCTCAGGTCCACGTCTTTCCCGCTTGCATCCTGAGAACACACACGCACACGAAGCAAAACGCGCTCTTCAGAGTTTAGACTCATACTGCATAATTCACGTTCTATATTCTACAAATTCGGTAAAAACATCCAACTAATGATTAACGAAATTGGTCGGTTTACTGAGCCAAAATTCACACGAAGCTCCGCGCGAATCACCAAAGCGCAAAGTAAGCAAACAACTCGAGTGGCGCGGGCCTCGGGTTCGGGGCAGGCCAAGCAGGGGATCTACTAGTATGTGCAAAATAGAGACCTAAGGGACCTACGTGTGGAAACATTTCGGGGGGCGAGGCGAGCGGAGCTGACCTTGACGGTGAAGTCGTGGACGGAGGTGGCGGACGACGCGGCGGCCATGCTGGAGCGGACGGCGAGATTCCCGGCGCGACTGGACGGAGCGGCGGCGGAGACCGAGCGGGCTCAGGAAGAAGCGGGTGGTTGCGAGACGGTAGCGTGGAGACGACGAAAGCGAGAGAGTAAAAGCTGAGCGGTGGGCCGAGACGGAGAGACGTCACCGTAGAATTTATAGGGGCCCACGGCCACGGGGTCCGGGGATGCCTGTGGATAATTAATATCTTACGGCCGAAGCTACAGAAGTAACAGAAGTGTGAACGCCCGCGTCCGCGATGTGTGGCCCACGCAGGCGGAAGCTCGTGGGCGCCTGCGGCTGGGGACCCGCCACGTGTGAACGGAACGGAATCGGGGCGCGCTGGTCAACTCGAGCTGCACCGTCCGATCGGATCGGACAGACGGTCTCGTTCGACGCATATTTTTCCATATATATATATATATATATATATATATATATATATATATATATATATATATATATATATATATATATATATATATATAGCTACTGGAAGCATCCGACTATCCGGGCCCTGTACCTGGAGCCGCTGTTTGGACACGAGCAGCGTACGTTCGTGGACGGCTTTGAGCGCAGCATTTTGCTCCCGGTCATTCGCCGTCCCGTTCACGTACGGCCATGCACGCGGTCGCCGTCGTCGTGCATGACACGTACGCTGGCGCGGTTGCTGGTGAGGGCCAAAAATTGTAAACGACCGGGTCATGTTCGAGGATCCGACGCTCCGTTGCGTTTTGGACCTGACACGCATTATGCATGTATGCATCACGCGTGACGCATAGGCGCAGCATGGCCAGTAAGCGTGGCGGGGTGTGGTTCTTGCGAAAAGCATAGTGCGTGCCCAGCAAGGATTTCTACCGTAGCAAGCAAACCCATCTTTCGGCCCAGCTTGCTACTGTTCGCGTTGCGAGCCACGCACATTATCTACTAGGAGCATCACTTTATATCAGGATTTCTTTTCGGTTGCGAGTGCGTACTGCGTTGTTAACGGCTTAGTTAGGTAACTGACATCACCCACAGGGAGGAGGACAAACCCACCGTGAATAAACATCCTTCTAGGCTCTAGCATCATCACGAAGCACCAGCTTTAGTTTGTGCTTCTGAATTTGACCCCTGTCACGCCTCGATCTGACCCTCCAAGCTGCTCGGTTCCCTTCTTGAAAGGTCAAGTTGTAGACTGGGGACTACATCGTATTTCTATCATGTAGGATAAATCACATGAGAATATGAGATCGATCAAAATATTCAGAGCATTTTTTTTATCCTTAGTTATTGGTACACTTGTTAAAGTGGACCGGTAAGATCAATTCTTACCTAACACGCATACACGATTTATGCATATGTACATTTTATATTAGGCAACCACTGTCATGGTAGTTCTCTAGATCACCCAACACATACCACGGAGTTACAGATATCTACAGCTTATTATATTTAGAAGCTATGCTTGCTGCCGCTCCTGTATGATCAATGGCCCAGATACTTTGGGGTCTTGTAGTACCTCAACAGCAGGGACCAGCAGACGACACTGACGGAGGATGCCGCCATTGCAGCGCCGGCGACCCATGGCGGCAAGCGGAACCGGGTCGATGGGAACAGCACCCCCGCAGCAATTGGCATGCCGATGATGTTGTAGCCTAGCGCCCACACGTAGTTCATCCGTATGCGGAAGAAGGTTTTCCTGGACAGATCGATGGCAGTGATCACATCCTCCAAGTTGCTCTTCATGAGGACAATGTCGGCCGCTTCAATGGCGATATCGGTGCCCGCGCCGATTGCCAGACCGACGTCAGCCGACACAAGCGCAGGGGAGTCGTTGATTCCATCGCCAACCATCGCCACGGTTCTTCCACTCAACTGCAAGAATTTAAATTCATAGGCAGTGAATGGCTGAATGATTGTACGATAAACGCAATAAATTCACAAAGCAAGCATATTATATATCTCACCTGAAGCTCCTTCACCCTCTCAGCCTTCTGCTCCGGTTTCGCTTCTGCGACGATCTTTTCAATGCCTACCTCTTTGCCGATGGCCTTGGCAGTCCCCCAGTTGTCCCCAGTCACCATTATGCTCTCCACCTTCATGGACTTGAGATATGATATCACTTCATGGGCGTTTGGTTTTATCGGATCAGATACAGAGATTATGCCCACAACTTCTTGATCCATAGCCACAATAATCCCTGTCTGCGCCTTCTCCTCTTCTTCAGCAAGTATTTCCGAAGCTTCCCCGGGGATATCAATGTCCGAGGACAACATAAATCTCTTGTTGCCCACAGTGACACTCTTGTCACTGACTTTTGCCTTGACACCGTGTCCAGTTACTGAAATGAAATCCCTAGCTTCAGGCCAGATATGGTTTTCTTCTGGGTGGAACTTCTTGGCATGCTCCACTATCGCCTTCGCCAGGGGGTGCTCGCTGTTGACCTGAATGAGACCAGCAATCGTTCGAATTTGAGTAAAATATCTTTTCAAGACAATGGAAAAAAATATGTCTGCTAAAATACATACTGAGTGGGAAAACATACCTCTGCTGCTGCAACATAGTCGTAGAATTCACGCAAGACCATGTTTTTAAAAAGCTTGGTGTTGACGACAACAGGCTTCCCAGTGGTTAGTGTTCCTGTCTTGTCAAAAACGATACAGTCCACCTATAAAATGCCATAAAAATAATGTTTGTCAACAATTTGAAGCACTTTCTGCAAAAATGAGTGTCCAAATGTTTAATGATCTTTTTTAGACCTTCTGTGCACTCTCCAGGGCTTGCCCACCCTTGATCAGAACACCTTGCGAGGCACCGACTCCAGTTGCAACCATCACGGCAGTTGGAGTTGCCAGCCCTAGGGCGCAAGGACAGGCGATCACCATAACTGATATCCCGAACTGAAGAGCTAGCTGAAAGCTATCCATGGAAGATGGTATCCACGAGGCAGGGTAGCCATGGAACCTCCCAGCTAAGAACCATGCAAGCCAAGTAAGCAAAGAAACAACAATGACCTGCAAACATGAAGCAGATTGTTCAGCATTGGTAATAATGCGCCGTCGATTGGATTACCACAGTGTAACTGAACTTACCATGGGGACAAAGATTTTAGATATCTGATCAGCAAACTTCTGCACTGGAGCTTTTGCCATTTGTGCTGACTCTACTAGCCTTACAATCTGTGCCAGGGCACTCTCTGATCCAACAAATGTTGCCCGGACATGGAGCACACCGTTCTCGTTCACCGTCCCTCCGATCACAGTGTCACCCTTCCTCTTTGCCACGGGCTGTGATTCTCCAGTGATCATGCTTTCATTCACATGGCTCTGGCCCCAAACAACAAAGCCATCGGAAGCAACTTTCCCACCCGGAACTACTTTGATCACATCATTTTTCTGAATCAACCGGCTGTCAATCTCTTTCTCGCCTACAACATTCCCTTCGTGGTCGTACATCAGCATTGTTGCAGTTTCCGGTGCAAGATCCATCAGCTTGGCAATAGCCTCAGAGGTCTTTCCTTTTGCCAAGATCTCAAGGTACTTTCCAAGAAGGATAAATGATATGAGCATCGAGCTAGTCTCAAAAAAATCAGTTGCCATGTAATTCTCAGAGGTGGCAGCTCGGAGAACAGAGTAAACCGAGTAGAAGTAAGCTGTGTTGGTCCCTAGAGCAATGAGCACATCCATGTTCGGCGAGCTGTGGCACATCGCCTTGTAAGCACCAGTATAAAATTTGCGGCCAATTACAAATTGGACAGGTGTCGACAAAATCCACCGCAGTAGTTCACCAATGTTCATCATGTTGATAACCTTTTTGTCCAGCCCACCCTTCAGACCTGGGATGTACATGAACACCATGGAGGTGAGGAACACCGGAATGGTGAATACTAAGCTCCACAAGAAAGACTGCTTGTATCGCCTGATCTCCCCCTGTCTATGATGCTCCCTTCCATCAGCTTCCGGATATATTGATACAGTAACATTACCAGATGCAGCTGACTCGATGACTTCGATGAGGTCTCGGGGACCTGTCTGGTCAGGCTTGTACGAGATGGTGATCTTGTGGAGCTCGGTGTCGACTTTTATGTCTTCCACACCAGGAAGAGCTTGGACAGAGCTTTTCACTATCTCGATTGATCTCTCATTGAGAATGCCATCCACTTTGAGGTATATCCTGCTCCGATCTTCTCCCGTGGTGACCAGTATCGCTTCAAAGCCAGTTTCTTCAGCTGCATGGAATAGTTGGCTAGCAGAAATGATCCTGCGATCATAACGGATTTCTGCCTCTTCAGTAGCCAACGCAACCGAAGCTCTTTGAACCCCTCGAACAGCTTGCAAGACAGATTCAACTGTGCTTGCACAAGACGTGCAGATCATTCCTTTTATGTGCAGCCTGCATACTAGAATGTTCTTTTCCTTGACCTCCTCATCGATCAGCTTAGCTTCAAAACCAACATCCTCGATGGTTTCCCTGATTTTTTCCTCCTGTCAAAAAACATTCAAAAAAGATTGAATAACACGGACATGTACTCTGTAAAATCATGAAGTAAAATTACTGAAAGAACATAAATGAGTTTCAGGTGCATTGCAAATATTCACTGTCGATCAAAATACATAAACAAAGTGAGCAGAAAATTAGTGTAATTACTATAATCAGATTGTTCTGATTAACTGAAACATGTGCGATCTCATCTGTTAAATTACTCAAACAATAATGTTTGTTCATGAATATGAGTTTTCTTGAGTATATAAAGTAAAGAAGCAAAAAAAAAGTGCCCAGGAGACATAATTTGAAGATTAGTGTGTAAAGGCATTGACATTTATATTTTGTCTAACGTCTGAATTGACCTTTGCGTGTAGTGATCAATCATCACAATGGTCCTTGGTTCTCTGGAAATTTGATAGCTTCACAGCAAAAGGAAATCCTTTTTCCAATTCTCGATCATTAGAAAGTACTATTGAAAAAAGGAGCACTATCCATGGGGGAAGGTGCGCAAGTACTAGACCATGCACAAATCATACTCCAAGCTATAAAGAGACAAGCTTCAACTTATAGTGAGATCTTGACAAAGATAACTAAAATATTGCTTGGCGTTATACCTGCAGTCCAAACCAAAAGGGTGTAAAGAAAACTTCCATTCTTAAGGAAAAAAGATTGTTTCTCAAGTAGTAATCCCAGTCTCTTATTCTCTATACTTTATCCAAAAATGAAACCGTTATATCCAAGACGACACATAAGTGTGTTGGTATCCTGTGGCTATTACTGATTAAAGTTACTAGATGCAGCAACAATTGACACCAGCCAAATCTTAGGTGCTGTCCAATAAGGAAGTGTGTGAGAAAGCAGCCACTATGTTGAAACAGAGATGAAATTTTTTTCAGGGTCCTATAATGGCAAACAAATGAAGTGTCCCTCATCATCCAACTAGAACAGTGCACTTATACTGCAGGAAAATGACTTCCAATAATAGAAAAAGTACCCCTTTCGTTCTAATAATTTCACGATACTGATGAAAAGTGATACATCTCGCTTTCCAAATATAACAATTCTTTTTCGAGAAGATATTCAGAGATAATAATGTGGGGACAAGATTGCAATTTTGTATACCCAAATGCGCCACTGATAAAAGGAAGTAATTATGACTTATGAGATGAGAAACGTGAGTGACAAATTCTTCCTGAATAAAACAACTCATTCCAACCTGACATTTTAATTATCAATTGGGTATATTCTCGCTTCTAGTGGAAGGAACACCAAATGAACAGATCAACAACGTGAAACTATGTAACTGACTGCAGGGTGCAACGGACTAAAAGACGTAAATTCAAAAAGGAAAAGGACAAAAGTATGTATCAACATTCCATTAAGTGTGGACTCCCGAAAAAAAGGTACAGGATATATGCAACCTAATTTGAGATAGAAACTTTAGTTAATTAAATTTCAAATTCTGTTGTAGGAGTATCAGGCAAATTACAAATGAGTCAAATGACTGCACATAAGCATATTAGGTTGCACTTCCTTTCTAATATCTGTCTAGGAGAAAAAGTTATCTGCACTTGTAGTTGAAAATTTGTAAAATAAGCAGGAATCACTTTTTTCAAATCCATATTCATATTGAGCCTGCAGGCATGTGCACATCACAATATTTGCATCTAGGAGTGCTATTGGATCCCAATCGACCCATGTTTTAGGGGCACGAAGCAGTTAGCAGTTCTACATCAGAAGCAAAGCTATCTACCTGTAACTTTGTAAACCACAACAAAGAAAATAAATGCAAAGCTTACTTTTCACGAGCCCACCTCTTGTTTCAAATACTTCTCAACCTATGTAGCATCAATTAAGGCCACACAAGTAGTTCCCCGAGTGATACTATTTGTACAAACATTTGTAAGAACATTTTTGTTAAGAACATTCTCTAATCGGAGAATCCCAGGCACACCTCTCGATTGTGGACCACGAAGCTAGCCTATGTCAGTGGATTTCCACAGGAAAATTTTCTTCAGACACTTCCTACATGCCCAGAGTACTTACACAGCTGCGCATTTGTCTCTATACTCTACAGAATTGCTAATGCTTCCTAAATAAAACCATTTTGAGATACTCGAGCATCTTGAAACTAAAAGCCCCGTGTATATACTTCCAAACTTTTCACGGAAAGGACCAGTATAAAGTATAGACCACTTTGCGTGTATGCACCCACAACTAACGGGATGAACCATTCTAATCTAGAACTCTGGATTACATCAAAACCATATAACTAGCTACAAAATTTTGGGTCAAAAAACTTTTAAAAATAACGCAAAATTGTCTAAATTCAAAAAAAATCTCAAAATGCCTAGATCGATCGTATCGTCCGAAAACGGCCCCCATAGAAAGGCCGCAAAAATGACAGCATGCGTAATAAATGCTAACAGCGCAAAATCGGAGTGTCCGAGATGCTCACCGAGACGAACGCTGGGTAGAAGACGACCTGCGCGCGGCCCCCGAGGACATCGACGGCCGCGTCGTGGATGCCCGGGAGCCGCTTGACGGCCTTCTCCACAGAACCCGCGCACGCGGCGCACGTCATCCCGGACACCGCGAACACCGCCACCTTCTCCTCCTCCTCCGCTTCCCCCGCTGCGGCCTCTAGATCGCCGTCGCCTCCTCCTCCTTCTCCGACGACCGCAGCCGCGTTCGGGCGCCGCGGCATGGACGGGTACCGCGGCCGCAGCGCGAGGTGGCGGCTCACCTCGGAGCCGCCGCTGTGGAAGCAGGAGAGGAAGAGGGCTCGAGTGGTCGCCGCCATTGGCGGTGTGATGATTTCGGTCGGGGGTGATCACTTCAGGATGGTTTAAACATTGGCGGATTTGTATTTTATAGGCGGGGGGAAGGGCGGCGTGGAGCCCAGTGCAAGCTGTACCGCCACCAAACTGCCGAGGGTACGCCAGCGTCGGATTGGAAAATACTACACGTCTGTTCCATGGCCAACAAGCCAAGTGAAAAATGCAATTACTCGTAGCTATTTTAGAAAAGTAAATTACAGTCCTTCGTATTGCCAACATATACATTTCTTTTTCTATATAGGTTTGATATATGCATGCACCAAAAAAAATATCCTCCAATAAACACATACATAAAACTAAAAGGGTCAAAAATGTACCTAGCATTATTTATATATGGCAAAATAATATTAAGGAGGTGATTTCATATATTTATCTGAGAAAATCCTTTTTTATCTCTATTGGACTGATGCTACTTGGGACTTCCAAGTTCTCACCATCGAAAACATACCCTATGATTTAGTGAAATTATGTAATCATTTTATTATCGGTAGGTTTTGCACTAATTCCTTCGGTAAGCATTTCTTGCTGGTTGCCCTGAGTTGCCTACTGGCCTGCTGGGTGTGTGCGTGTAGTGCTTTCAAGTTTCATAATGGTGGCCTTGGGCCGCAAGGATGCGTGGGCTAGATTTCCACCACTCGCTGACCTTTAGTCCATGGGACGGCTAGTTTTTTAAGCGGGCTGGAAGGATCTGGAAGACGGGAACACGCGGCCCACCGCTCGCAGGCTGCAACTTTCGCCATTTGATTATGCAGTTGTCCACGTCTTCGGGCCAGATATCCATACAGAGGCAAACATGCATTTTAAGGTCATATTCTTTTTGATTTTTTTTATCAGTTAGTTTTAACTTCTTTAAAAGTTAGAATAAATAGAACTCTTTATCAAATACTTCTCTAAACGGTTTTCTGATCTTAAAATAGTATGTATCATTCATATTAACATCTCCGCTGTCTCAAAAAAATAAAAGCTATCAATTACAGCTAAAAATCATCATAGTATAAAAGAACAAGAGTAAAATTTGAAACTCTTGCTCTCGTTTGAACGCTCTACGCAGCAAAAACTGTCCAAATAGCGCGTGCAAGCCTGGATGACAGGGGCACGTCGCATAAAAATGCCAATTCGAATTTGACTTCGAATTGCTTGGAGTAGCAGGATGCGCACGTACGTAGCCTCATAACCAAGCAAAGTCCGATCATAATTTGAATTAAATAGAAGTGGTGTAGAACCAGTATCCGTGCTACCTGGAAACTTTCTCGAACCCACGAATCAAGTTCGAGTCCCATCTATTTTATTCTATTCGAAGTTTACATGGACTTATGGACCAGCCCGCGTTTCAAATCGAATCGAATTAAACAAATCAGATGTAGAACGAAGTCAAATCGAATCGGATTAAGCAAAGCAGGTGCCGGTTCTACCTTGACGGTCTCTCGAACGCGCAGCAAAAACTTGCGTTGATGGGGAACGTAAGCGTTGTTTATGGGTAACAAGCATGTCGTTTCAAACGCACAAATTCAGATGGAATTTCCGTCTCTTTGAGCCGTTCCGATTAATCTCACAAAATCGGACCAAACGACCCACGTCGACGTCGGCATCCGAAAGTCAAATTCAGATAACTAATCCAAGAGTGGTTGCGTGGTAAATTAAACGTTGCTTTTACATCCCGGCATCATCAGATAACTAACCTGGCAATCAATCTACTTGGCTGATTTGTTAAAAAATTCATTTGTCTAGGACTTGCAAGCTAGGCTCGACCAGTTTGTTCAGGGGTAGGTTGCTTCTGAGTTGTAACCCGCGATCTTGAGGAGAAGTGCGTGGCATACTGGCAAGGAGAATTTCAGGCGATCTTGAGGAAGACAAATGGGCAGCTAGAAGTGTAACATGTGCTAATTCAAAATCAGGCAACACTTGCAATCATCGAGATCCCTTCCGGTGACACGACGATCGATCCGGCATCGGAGCGTAGGAAAGCAGTGAAGAAATGCCCAATCTGTACCTAAGCATGCTGACAGTTAATTAAACTTTGACTTGTGTTAGAATTGGACCCATGAGACAAAGGACTATTTATTTCTAAATTCTAAAGCATAGCATAGTTTTTGTCTCGCATTGTTTAGACAAGTGAGAGAAGAGTAATATGGGCTTGTTCTTTTTAGTTTCTCAAAACGATTTTTGACTTTTGCTACAGTATCTAACTTTCAAATAGAGTATTTTTTTAAGATGGAGTCTACAAATTAATTATAGTACACGTTAAAATCTCAACATCTGTACCATCCAAAATTGCAAGTCATAAGCCGTAGCTAAAAAGAACATGCCCTATATTCGGTGGAGTCATTGCTTTCTCTTAAAATATATGACACATGGCATGAGTTGGCATGAGAAGGATTCATACGGATGTACGTGTGTATTCGCGTATTTTCTCTTAAAACCGTATTTTCACCTATTTGCTAAATTGTGCTTTTCTCTCTTTCTTTAATTGGTCAGGAGACTATTTAATTACCATTATTTGATTTGGATTAGTAGTTACTAGTGGTTTGAATTAGTAATTACCAGTAATTTATTTCAGTTTAATAGTGTCAGTTAATCTGCACATATATAAAAAAACATGTAGACATCTAGGTTAAGGTGATTGAATTCTTCTATTCCTTCTCACATCTTCTTATTCCTCATGTTTGATATTTGAAATTAAAATATTACCCACGCCTACATCAACTTATACATTCCAAAGTTATATAATTGGTCAGGAAACCACGATGTCAACTCCAGCATCGATCGGGGGCTTACGTATAATAGAACAATATCGATCCCTCGGTAGCAGGAGCCAAATCATGCAAACTCTGGCGCCTCTTCTTTCAGCTGCCGTTGTTTACTCCTACGCCCCAATCAGATGAGCGGGCACCTTTATTATATGGACTCTCTCATGGTTAATCTTCTAGTAGCGGTTGACTACTTAGTACCGGATTCCGTTTTAGAATCACATTGTTTACCACTTATTATGCGATTCAGAAGCACCCCGAGAAAGAGGAGAGCTTTCGGTCAAAACATATTCAGGATTCAGAGGCACCCGGGAAGGAAACTGTCTAGGTTAGGGGGTGATCAGAATAGCGATGTCTTTTAGTTTTTGCTGAAAAAATACTGTAGCTGGCTGAAAAAACATTGTGTTGAATTGGTTTATTGAATATAATTAAATTTTAAAAAATTTAAAAATAAAAACGGCACACTAATCTAGAGCGAACAATGCAAAAAAAATACGAGAAAAAAACCAAATAAAAAACGAAAATTTTTTTACTGTAGTAAATAAATCGCCACCGATGAATCGCTGAGCGGGGTGAATCCTGAACTGTATACGGGTTGGCCTTCCATTTGACGACTCGCTGTTCGACTTGGACGGCCTTGTCCGATCAACGGACAAGGAAAACTAGCGCTTTCGCAAGCAGCTGCCACTCATCAGGAACATGGATACGTGTGTCAAACAACTGATTTTGTTTAAGACTACAAGGTTCGCTTAGGGGTGGGCTGCTGCTGAGTTCTAACCCGTGGCTGCCCTCTTCCATATACAGCCTGGGCAGGGTGTGGCAATTAACTCTCGGTCATAGGTTAAAATGGCAGCTCTTAATCTGCAAGGAAATAAAGTCAAAATGGCAGGCTGAAGTGTGAGATATGCTCGCTAATTCGAACTGGAACTCTACTGTAAATTACGGCACGGGATGGCATGCCGTAGTTGAACTCAATTCCGGTGACACCACCGTCGATCGGCGTGTAGGAAAGCAGTGGAGGAGTGCCACGCGGTGTATATCGGACAGCAGCCCAGTATAATAAATGTATAATGACAAGTGACAAATCGGACTCTATGCTGTATTCCATGGTCGTTTTACTGGTCAGGAAACCAAAACGCCAATTCCAGCATGGGGTACGTGCTTACGTACGTATAGAGCAATCATCCTCGGTAGCAGAGCCAATCAAGCAACATCTCATGCATTTGTGCGCCTTTTCTTAATTTGGATGCTGTTATGCTTAGATTTTTTAAAATAATACTTTTTATTAATATTACATAGATATATCATCGTTGAAAAATTATATAAACAACTTTTTGCCGTCATTTGAAATGATGATAGACCGCTATCGGTATTGAAATAGCGACATTCCTGTATGGAGTCCCGTGTGGTAGTCAGCAGATTTTTATCGCCAAATAAATTAACGACAAGACCTCTGTCGCCAATCCAATTGGCGACGGAGAGCTGCTGACTGCCACGTGGGACTCCACAATATGATTATTACCATTTGATTGATGATTGAAGCTATAGGGCTTTTATCACCATTTTAATTGACGATTCGTCTCTCTATCGTCAATTGAAATAGCGACAGATGCCATGACGCCGACATGTTACCCTGACGTCAAACGAATGGACGACATAATCTACGCTCCAACTTCAAATGGCAACAGAGCTAAAATGGTGACATAAGGTTATTTATGTATTTTTTCTACGATGATACATTTATACACTATTAATAAAAATATATTATTTAAAAAAAAATTCGTTATGCTTATGGGACACTGATGGTAACCTCCAAACTTTTAACTCCCCAGTCAGATTAGTTAACTGGTGTCCGTCTTGTGATTCTCCCATAATTAATCTTCCAGTATCTGCTGCCAGCCAGCCATGTCGAAATCCAAGCGCACGCCATGATGCGGACACAAAGAAATCAGAAAACACCCGGAGAATGACGAACGGTCTTGGTTCACTGAATCTTGATTACTCACTTGTTTGGAATGTCCTCTCTTTTTTTTGAAAGCCATGTTAGGAATTTCTTTCTTTCTTTCTCTTAAGAACATGAGGCTGGCATTTCATTAAATTACCCCATGAGTCCATGTTCGGTTTCGATGTCACTTCTCTGTGAAAAGGAGCCCAAACACACGAATATTGTGAAAACTAACGCAAGTTGCCACTCATCAGGAGCATGCGGACGTGGGTGTCTTCAGTGTCTATGCCTAATGGAAGTCAGCGCACTGAGGTTACTTATAAGGAAGTGAGAGACGAGTACAGCAATTCTAGGCCAGATGACTATTACGGAATTAGAATTTGTAGAAGAAAAGTGCTGAAAGATCACTCTGATGCTCGTAGTGCATGTACGATGCTTACTCTTACTCTTATTGTGCAGTGCTATTATATATCGAGCTGCGACAGGAAATAAGCCAAACATAACTATACAGGCCGGGTTCTTTTCGATCCTGTTGTAGCTACGCAATAAGAGTATTATATACTTCCTAGCTTTTTTTGCTGCTAGCTCTTGCAGTATTCTAGTTTTGCCTTCAGGAGGTAGTCAGGTAGACAAGGACTCGTATAGCAGAACTACTAAGAAGACGTAAAAGCAAAACAAGAACGGCCCTGGCCTTTTTTTTTTTTTTTGCTACGGTGGATGATTTTTGCCTGTAACTAATAAATATAATAGATAGTACTAATTTATAGAAGTCGAAACAAAAATCTGACAAACCGAAAAGAACAGGATAAGATGTTTCTTACTTGCCCAGAGACCACAATCAACAAGGTTAATCAGGACAGGGCACATGTAAATTTCTTCGAAATGGGCTCAGATACACGGGCCATGCTAAGTGAACCTCAATGCCAGCCCATAAGGCACGAAGAGCCGAAGACAAAAACTAATTAACCACCACGACACAACGCCCTTCTTGTTCCTGGATTTCCTTCTTGGAAGGATCCCTAGTAGTAGTTTCCCAGTCCGGCAGAAGCCGCCTCCAGATCTCCGTCCGGAGACCGTCAGTCGCGAGGTTACCCACTCCGCTATGTGATTCTAGCCGCCTCTTCCTTCAGATTTCTCTCCGGTCTCCACACTAGATTTCTGCGTCTCCTCCTCCAAATCGTCTGCCAGTTTCGTGGTTCCTTTTGCACTCTTGCTTGCTGCGGTAACGTTTACTTCTACCATCCAACTTGCCTGTACCAGCCTCGCATGAATCATATATAGTTTGCTAGTTTTATGATTGTCAGTATTTCCCCTGTACACGGTCTCCTTGATGAGGCTGTTGAATTAGCGGTAGTAGATATGCTTCTATATCTTCTTTCTTTTTTTCCCCTTCCGCAAGTACAGCCAAGAATTGAGAACTGTGAAATAACTGAACTGGAAGCCACTTTTGTGTAGATTTTATCTTCTACGTGATTCATTCTGATGGGATGTTACTACTTACGTATTCTATCTTGTACGCAATATCTTGAATCACTGAACTGAAAGTGTGAATCACTGAGCTAAGGACAGCATAGAGAATTGATGTAGCTCATACTTACTAGGCTTGATGGGAAGCAGAGATGACAGTGCAGAAGGCCAGGGCTATGCCGCGGACATCAATTCCATCAGGGAGGCGCAGGTCCGCATAGCACCGTATGTGCACAATACACCCGTTCTGTCGTCGACGTCGATCGACGCCATAGTGGGGAAGCAGTTGTTCTTTAAGTGCGAGTGCTTCCAGAAGGCGTGAGAATTACTGGCACATGTGTTATTTGCCTCTGAAACGCGTTGGAGCACATGGTGCTAATTGTCTGTGGGAATATGTTTGTGCTGTGTAGAGGGGCATTCAAGATCCGAGGTGCTTCCAATTCAATATTTGCGCTTGATGATGACCAGGCATCAAAGGGTGTTGTGACGCATAGCAGGTTGATGCTAGTTTCAGCCTTTTTTGTGATTTTGCCTAACATCTGAAGAACTTTAAGATACTGATGATATGGTTTCTTCTCAGTGGGAACCACGCTGCTGCTGTGGCTCTGGCCGCAAAGCTGCGTGGCATACCTGCTTACGTTGTCATACCAAAGAGTGCACCAGCATGTAAGGTTGACAACGTTAAGAGGTATGGTGGTCGTATTATATGGAGTGATGTCACTATTGAATCAAGAGAATCTGTTGCTAACAGAGTCCAGGAGGAGACTGGTGCTACTCTTATCCATCCATTCAATAATAAGTACACTATCAGGTATGTTACGCCCCCACACACACACACACGGTAGAAAAGCTTCCTATAGAGAAAATAAAATTTGGTAGACATTGCTTCTGGCAATTTTAAGTGGATTTAGTGTTCCACTAGTTGTCTAGTCCTAATTTCTAAGCTACCGTCTTGATGCAAAAAGTCAGTTTGGGATTTGGAATGGAAGGTATGGAGGAATTTTATCACGGAATTATTGATCATATACCCTCCACTTAGATAGAAATTAAGGATTTACCTTCCTGGCCCACGTGTCAGTGACCTACGATGACCCCACATGTCATTGAGTGGGGAGGGTAAATCCTCAATTTCCTAACTATGGGAAGGGTATATGATCTAAACCCCCTTTTATCACATGCTTACTTCAGTAATGATGGACTCCTCTTCCAGTGAAATGATCACAAGGAGTATATGGAATTACTTGATACTAACCTTGGCCTATCATCAATTTATCATATCAATACCTTGATTTAAAATGTATGATATCATGACTCTTAACTCTATGTTCAATTGTTCATCAAGCAACACGACCTGCAGCATTTTATTATTTATTTTTTATGTAGGACAAATTTAGGCTAAAGGAATATCAACCTATTTTCTAGGAAAAAGAATATTAACTGATAGTTTTATGCAACTTATATTCAAAATCCTCTAGTGTCTTTTTGTGCCTCGCCATTTTGCATTTTTTTCCTCTCCCAGTGCATAGAGGAGCACACATGAGTAATTTCATTTCTCCTTGAATTTCCTATGAATTATGGAAATTTTATTTGATTTTTTTTCAGTGGTCAGGGTACAGTGTCCCTTGAACTTTTGGAGCAAGTACCTGAAATCGACACAATAATTGTTCCAATTAGTGGTCTGTACTCTATTAACTTCTTTTGTAACATAAATAGTCTTACTTTTCTAATTTGACACTTGCAATTGTTGGTATACTACAGGTGGTGGTTTGATTTCTGGTGTGGCACTGGCTGCAAAGGCCATAAACCCTTCAATACGTATTCTGGCAGCAGAACCTAAGGGTGCTGATGATTCTGCCCAGTCCAAGGCTGCTGGAAGGATCATCACACTGCCTGCAACCAACACCATCGCTGATGGACTACGAGCTTTTCTCGGTGACTTGACATGGTAACGCAATATACATTGAACACGTTTATATCATCTTTTGCACATGCCTTGTCCTGGAATCATACAAAAATATTGATCCTTTTTCCGCAACATAGATTATTGATCCATTGTAAAGATTTTCATGAAAACGTCAATGCTAGTTGGATAATATGTTTTACCAAAATGTATCTTGATGTGAAATCCCTGAAAGGGCTTTCAACACCGCAAATACTAAATGTTATGCAGTTTGGATAATAATATATGCTAATGGACAGATCCTCCATTTGTATTTCAGTTAATGAATGGTGTTGCCAGTAAAAGAACACTATATCCAATAGCAAACTCTGAAATGTTCTGCAGATAGAGGAATGCATGTATCTTGATGTGAAAAAGCCCTGAAAGGACTTTTAACACCGCGAATGCTAAATGTTATGCAGTTTGGATAAGAATATATGCTAATGGACAGAACCTCCATTTGTATTTCAGTTAATGAATGGTGTTGGTAGTAAAAGAACACTATATCGAATAGCGAACTCTGAAATGTTCTGCAGATAGAGGAATGCATTTGCAAATGTTTTGGTGGTTTCATTTGAAGATCAGTTCATTAACTCATTCTTAGATCAACAAACAGTCATGTTTCAAGATATTTGTCACATTTTATCCCTATATTTTAGGCCGGTGGTGCGTGACTTGGTGGACGATATCATCGTTGTTGATGACAATGCCATTGTGGACGCCATGAAAATGTGCTACGAGATGCTGAAGGTGGCTGTGGAGCCTAGTGGCGCGATTGGCCTCGCCGCAGCGCTTTCTG
Source organism: Melocanna baccifera (assembly GCA_036346265.1). Lineage (NCBI taxonomy): Eukaryota > Viridiplantae > Streptophyta > Magnoliopsida > Poales > Poaceae > Melocanna > Melocanna baccifera. The sequence goes on from CM070685.1 coordinate 7,897,213, forward strand.
ACGAGTTCAAGCAAAGCTCTGTTTGGCATGAGAGCAGCAAGATAGGGATCATTGTTTCCGGAGGCAATGTTGACCTCGGTGTGCTTTGGGAGTCTCTCTATAAATGACGATTGGGGCGTTCAAATTTGTACTGTACTTGAATTTGAAACTGCAGGAGGCGTGGTGTTGCAAACTGCAAATCAATGCTACTACAGGTGCATCAAAACCTCCTTTCTCCGTGTGAACACGAATCTCAAAGCATCCCTTCCACCCAAAAGAAACCCCTTGCCACCCACACACCAGACAACACCACCAATCGATCCACTCATCCACGTCCCACGCACTTCTCCAATAGGAAACATTGATCAGGTTATCGATAAAATACCCTATGTTTACATATGGTAATAGATAAAATGCTCTAAAGTTAAGAGACTAATTGACCAATTGTCTTTTTGTATTTTAAATCAATTTTTGAATTATTTGCTCTCTATGTGACCGAAAAACCCCTCCTCTTCTTTCACTCCTCTCCTCCCTTCTCAGATCCACCACGGCCCTCGCCACCGGTGACCACCATGCCTCCCCTTCCCCCTTAATCCCCTCTTCCTCCGGTCGCCACATCCTTCTCCTTTCCTAACGACACCACCTCAACCGAGAGGGAACCATGTCCTAGAAGTTGGATTTGTAGGAGACTATGACGAGGAGTAGCACGAGCTTGACGCCCACGACAAGCCGTTGCCGCAGTAGATGGAGTCCCTCCGAGCATCGACAAAGACAGTAGGTGGTCTACACTTCCACGGGCGCTCCCCTTGCCCGCCCCGACAACAGCAACATGGTGAGGGGCATCGCAAGCGGCGACACCATGAGCAGGATCCGAGCTTGGTCAATGCGGGCCAGAAACAAGGGAGATTGGTGGCGATGTATCCTACGGTGGAACTAATCGGGCAATGGGTCGGAGAGGAGGGAGATGATATAGGCTTGCCACATGGTTGGTGAGGAAAGAGGACGGTCGAGGAGGCCTGGTGTTGTTGGCGGTGTCGTGGGGTCATCGAGCCCAAGGGCGGGAGTGCTTCGATGAGAACAGTGGCCAAGGGAGACGCCAGAGAGCATCAGTGGGGGGTGTGGAAGTTGTGGATGTGCTCGGATTTGGAGGAGATGGACTGTAGTGCCCTAGTGCTGTGCACGGCGAGCTCAACGACGATGCCTATGCGATGGAGCAGCTCGAGGGAAATTGAGACAGAGGGATGGATCAGCTTGGGTCGCAAATGAGGTGAGAATGGTGAGGGAATGACCGATTTGAGAAAAAGAACGGTGGTGGGGAGGATTTTAGAGGATGGCTGATGTCAGGGCGGACCAACGCAAAGACCTTACCAATGTCGGGGAAAGAGGCGACAGGGATGCGATTGCTCAGTAGCTTCTAGGGATGTAGAGGGAGTGGAGTGAGAGGAGGAGCAAAAGAGCGAGTGGTTGCGGGGCATTTTACATGACTGGATTTAGAGGAGAAATAGAAGGGGAGAGAAGGAAGAAGTCGACGGTAAGACGGTCATTTCGCATAGGGTTTAGGAATGGAAAATTTAGATATATGCCACTACAAAGTGACCATTTTAGAGAAATATCACTGCAAAGTTTCACCACACAAAAATGCCACTCCAGAGTCACCTTGTTCACAAAAAATACCATTCTTATGTATATTTTCCTACATAAGACCATATTACCCTTATCTTCTTCCTTATGTTGCTGCTGCTGCGCCGGTTATTAGCTTAAGCAAAACGCTCTGAACGAGGAAGAATATGCTGCGCACAGGCGTTGGGAATTTCCAAGCACGGGAGATATTGCATATCATCGCTTGCACCAACTTCAATTTGCCACGCACGGGAGATACTGCATACTCCAACCATGAACCATTTCATTCATTCAGTTTGTCCACTCATCCAAGCCATCGCAGAAAGGACAAATTGATGTTCATCTTAAGGAGAAGCAGTACATAAAATGCACATTTGTTTTCTTCACAAGAAAATGGTGATTAAAAGAAAAGGAATGAAATGAAGCCTAATTGACAAACTATATAGGAGCAAGTTTTCTTAATTTGGTTCTAACAAAATTAGATGATCATCTATCTCCACTAGAGGAACCGCAGTCGACAAAGCCGGCTCGTCGGCGCCCGGCCGCTCGGTTGGCGACGACAGCGCGTGACTGCGTTGTGACGGCGCCAAGCCAAGTGTCGGCGAGCCCGGCCGCTCCTCCTCCTCCTCCATGTTCTCTGCGGTGGTCCCACGGTGCCGTGCTCGCTCCGCTTTGGTGACGTGGCGACCCGCCTCGGCCTCCGACGTGTCTGGTCCACCGGTAGTGCAGCTCCCCTCGCGCCATGTCGTCGTCGCTGCGTGGTTGTCGGACGACTCATGGCTCGAGGCCCGCTGAACGCATCGTCCCCTCCGCCTCCTCGTGGTGTCTGCATTTACCTCCTCACGATCCAGCTCCTCCGCGCCGCGCGCTTGGGCTTGCGCTTGGATGACGCGAGGACGGGACGGGTAATCCGTCCGGATAAGGATCACGGGGAGGCGGTGCGGTGGCGCAGAGATATGAGGAAGCGGTGGGAGGAATCAAAGGCGATCGAGACCCACCGGGGAGAGGCGGGAAGATTCGGGCTTGAAATTCCTAACACTGTGCGCAGCAGATTCTTCCCGCTTCGGAGCGTTTTGCTTAAGCTAATAACCATAAGAAGAAGAAGAACATAAGGAAGAATATAAGGGTAATATGGTCTTATATAGGGAAATATGCATAAGAGTGGTATTTTTGTGAACAAGGTGATTCTGGAGTGGTATTTTTATGAGGTGAAATTTTACAGTTGTATTTCTCTAAAATGGTCACTTTGTAGTGGTATATATCTAAATTTTCCTTTAGGAATTAGGAGCCCAAGAAATAAAAGGCGTTAAAATTCTAAAAAAAGATAAATAGGAATAGATTTCCCCTTTCCAATTCCTTCGCTCCCCCGCCGCCGCAAAGAGAGGTATTGCTCGCAACGCGCGCGCGCGCGCGAGAGAGAGAAAGGGAGGCGGCCGTAGCAATCTTGAAGCGATGGTGAGCCAGCGTCAGCGGCTGGCGCGGAAGCGCTTCCGCGAGGCGAACCCCGACCTCTTGCCACCCAAGCCTGTCCCTCCCGCCGACGGCACCAAGAAAAAGAGCAGGAAGAACAAGAAGAGCATGTTCAAGAAGGCGAAGAAGGCGGGCGGCGCGGGGAGGTCAAAGCACCCGCTGCGGGTTCCCGGGATGCGGCCCGGGGAGCGGTGCTTCATCTGCAAGGCCACCGACCACGTCGCCAAGGCCTGCCCCGAGAAGGCCCTCTGGGACAAGAACAAGGTACCAGCCTACCATTACTCAGCTGAAAATGCTGTCTTTAGGAGCTTGTGAGGATAATTTGTTCGCGGTAGTGTCAGTTGCTAAAGATTCCATGGACCTAAGAGGCTAAGAGCGTTAAATGATGTAACTGACCTGGGGAGTAGGTTTAGAGCATCGTTAATACTAATTGTTGGGGATGGTAGAACCGTAGGACCGCAGAAGTACTGTTGATGATTTTCCTTTAGCTTGAGAATTAAATGATTTTCATTCGTCAAGGACTAGGATTGTGTTCATTTTGTGACAGCAAGGTGCTATGACTACCGTACCCTGCAAACTCACAACAGTAACTTTTGGAAAAGCATGTGCCACTTTGATCAGTGCTTATATGATATGAATGGACCGTATTGGTGAACAACTGTTTCAAAGAGTTAAATGGTGTTTGGTCACGTCCTTTTTCATCAGTTGGTCAATGTCTAATTCCTCCATTTGCAACGGTTCGATTTCACTATCTTTTGACAATGTAATAAACTAATATATTATGTTCTTTTCAGATCTGCTTGCTCTGCAGGGAGCGGGGGCATAGTCTGAAGAACTGCCCTGAGAAAAGTGATGGGAATTTGAAGAAATTCTGCTATAATTGTGGTGAATCTGGACATTCTCTTTCCAGGTGCCCGAAGCCCATTGAAAATGGTAGTCCTTATCCATCCATCTTATATAGCTGCTATTTTTAGTACTGGATACCTGCCAATAATATTATCCTTATCCATGTGGTTTGTTCACCTGTATCATCATTCTATGTACAGGAGGTACAAACTTTGCGAGCTGCTTTGTCTGCAAACAGCGGGGACATTTGAGCAAGAATTGTCCTGAAAACAAACATGGCATTTATCCAAAGGTATTCCACATGCTTCCTTGTCCCTTCTCATGGTATTACGGTATTGCCAATGTAAGGCATTGAAATTGAAACGCATATACTTTCATTTTGTATTTGGAGTTTAATGGAAACAAACATGTCATCCTGACAGAAAATAGTTTTGGTTCATGGTCATGACCTAATTACTAGTTAGGCTGTTCGAAATCACCCGTAGCTTGAGAGAACCACAGAGTATTCTTTCTTTTTTCCTTTGGGATAATGACGCATCATGCAAACAAATGGATAGATAATCGTTCAAATATATAATTAACAATTGATAAGTGTGTGTTTTGAGGGCTTTTAGATTCTTCTAAGTATCTTATCCTATGAGCCCCAAACTACAACAATCCTGCTTGAACTTATCGATACATTTGGACTGGAGATTGTCTGAGTTTGAGTTCAGACATCTAGAACCAGTATGTTGGAGGGCCTAAGCTTGTTGTACCTTTGAAATTGAGTCAAAGTTCAAGTCCCTCTAACAAGCTTAGTCTCCTAGTAGTTCATACAGGCCTATCCTTGGGTACAAATCACAGGAAGATCATACTTTGAGACATCAATCTGCTTGCATGGGGGCTGGGCCTCAAAAATCGAAACTTTCTTGTTACTTTCATTACTGTTGAGACTGTTTCTACTTGCATTATCTTACCTTTATTTTATTGAATCATGGCTGCCTTATACATGAATTGTAACTCTATATATTTGTTAGGGTGGTAGCTGTAAGATATGTGGTGAAGTTACGCACTTGGCCAAGCATTGTCCAAACAAAAGGAAACAAGACTTCATATCCTCGAGGGATGATGGTAAACAAACTGCAACTATCAACTGCCTTGACATATCTTTGCAATATCACAAGTACTGTGGATGCATTCTCAAAATTTGGGACATTCACTAGCATATGGAGTGTTCTTGTGGTCAATCTATATATTCTAATTACCTATTGTTATGATTTAAAGTCCGCAATAAACATGTGAACAATAAGGCTTGTTTGTAAGCATGCTGGCTATACTTAGGAGTTAGGAGTATACAACTACTTTATTTCTAAAGGTTTCTTTTGTTTTGTTAAATAACATAATCTCAAATAGTTATGTCAACGACAAAAATATATTTGTAGGCCACATGGTGTTATACTCTGTAAGGTAGAAGCTGTGTTGATGGGTGAACGTATGACTTTTTAGTCCCTATTAATGAGTATGACTAGCTATGTGGATGCAATATCTGAGATAAATTCTTCTGTACTTTATGTTGAGATGGTCAGTAAGCTAGTGCAACTGAATTTCTGCTGTAGTTGTTCAGTACAGTAATTAGTAGTATTCACTCGTTTATTTGGCATTCTGCTTATTTCAGCTATCAATATGGAGGAAGACCACCAGGAAGACCAGGCTGTTTTGCGGGGTGGAGATGATCTTGAAGATGATTTCATTGAAGAAGAAGAACCGAAAATCACCAAAGCAAAAAAAGCAAGGCAACCTAGTTCGAAATCAGCCACAGGGGAAGCCAATGATGAGAAGAATGCCACTGCAAAGGCAAAAGGAAAACCAGCTCCGAAAGTTGTAAAATTCTTCGGTTAAACAATGAAAATTTTGTAGCTTATGATACATAAGATCCTTCTGGACCAATTTATATTGGGGGATCGCGGTTATGTAACTTACAACGAGAATTTATCTGTCTACTACGTGATCTTTGAAAAGTGTCGTTGCTCAAGATATCTGATCGTCGTTCAGTGTCCATTGTCCACATTAGGCTACAGCCTACAGTTACACACAATTGTGATTGCTGATGACAGATGTTTGCCTTCGTTCAACGAGCGGCGGTGTACCAGTGATCACTTGGATATGATTATGGCCTACGGGCAGTCTGCTCATTCCGTGTTACAGATTTCTGGAGCACTATCTGTTGCCGAACAAGAATAAAACCGTTTGCAAATTCAGCAAATGTGCATCCTCTTCTCTGAAGCATTCAGACGCTGCGGAAGGATGTTGCGTCAAAATTAACCGTGTTGCTTTGCTGTCGCAATTACTCCGATTTACAGTTACAGTGATGGATGGGTGGTGGCGCGCACACGAAGGTGTTTGATCGATCGATTCGATCTCTTCGACAATGCAGATGCCTTGCATCGGTGCATGCAAGATTTGCTCTTTCACTGTGCTGGCCTTATTGTTGTTGTCTCAAGGCGAACTCGGCGGCGGGGATGGCCGTGAGCGACGAGTGCAAGCTCAAGTTCAATGACCTGAAGGCGAAGAGGAGCTTCTGTTGGAAACATAGGTAATATTTTAATTCTAAATTTTAGTAGGAGACAAATATAATATACTAGTGATGCAAAGCTAATTATTAACAGTAGGCTACTAATCATACTTCGGAATATACACAAGAAAAATATAGTATCAAAGTTATACGAACACACTAACAATTTACTGTTGGGCTTGATGAAGAACAGGAAGTAGCGCAGGTGTGATGCAGTGTAGACTTGATGCAGTGCAGGATGTAGATGAAGTAGAGTAGGAGTGGTCGCGCAAATGCGCTGCCTAGAAACTTTATTGCTACCCCCCGTGTAGGTCTTCATGGCAGCAATGGCTCGGAGATACCGCTCACCCTCCTTCCAGGTGTACGCTGGGAAGAAAGGCCGGCGAAGTTCGGACGACACAGTACCAGCATACTATCACCAGAGGAGAAGAAGACAGTAGGGGAAGAAAATGAAAAGTTCAATCTCTCAAACTTGGACATCTCTAGGTCTTTTATAGACGTGCAAATTACTCTATAGTAATTGCCCTCATTTTACTGAAAAAATTCACTGATAACTGCTCAATTATTCACTGTTAACTGATAAAATTCAAAACCAAATAATGGTAATTAATCAGTCTCATGACCAGTTAAAAGGAGAGAGATGATACAGCGTTCAGCAAAAACAAGGTGGAGATGATCTGCCAAGTGGCGCGCCACGTCACGACGCGGTCGTAAGTCACAAGTCACGCGATTTTCACGCAAAAATACGCGAATACGCACGCACGCGTGCACGTGTGTGTGTTTAGCCAAAACCATTCTTATGTCATCCACTTCCATAATTCAAGGAGTGACATGGACTCCACCTTATAAATTAGTATCCCCCACTTTGCCTTAACAATATGGTACTAAACCTTACATATTTTAAAATTAAGAAAAATGGACCTCATTTATGGGCCCATTCTAACAGCTTCCGATGCATCACGTTCAAGATTGACGAGAAGACGCAGCAGGTGGTGGTGGATAGACGGGCAGCCGAGCGACACCTACGCCGACTTCACCACCTCCATGACCACCGACGAGTGCCGCTACGCGGTGTTTGATTTTGTGGCAACCCATATCATTAGCAGAGTAATAACACTAGTTAACAAATATTATTCATTGATACACTGTTTTAACAAATAATAATCTCATCAAAATATTATAGCAGAATAATAATTAGAGACTGGGCATAATATTACAATAGCGTCATTATGCAAGGCTAAAGTCCTTTACAAGACCATAAGCTTGAATATTACAACATTAAAGGAAAATGTTTTAGTCCAACTAATTATTATACAGGTGCTAGTAAATATACAACATCGCATTAATTTATATATACCTTGATGGTCCTGCTCGAGCTGCTAGTGATACTCTAGTCGTCCCAGGTCTTGTATAAGATGTCCATCTCATAGGGGTCGTACTCAAGATCATCTCCCTCCCACTCGGTATAGAACTTCTCTGGGTAGACATCCTCCCTACCAATTGAAATCTCAGGTTGGCTAATCTCTAAACAAAGGAGAATGATAACAAGGATGAGTACAGAGTATTCAGTAAGCATTAATAGTAAAAATACACTTTTATGATCATAATCCAACATATCAGTGAATCCAATCTCATCTCATAACATCTCAAAAATATATATATATGCGTCAGACTTATCCTTCATGGTCTTGAGTCTAATTGAAATATTGTCTTTATTTCTTTCTAGATAAATCTGCATACCTAGTTGTGGAGTGCATAATAATTTTGATAGAGTTACTAATCCTACCCATCTTTGACGGAACAATGGTTGATATGACCAATACGGTACAACCTATACCACAAGTAAAATTTGTAAGTTCTTAGATTTTACCTCTATGTAGAGGATCCTAATCTTTCCCTTATGTCATATTCTGCCCACCCTTTACTTATACTGTAGGTCAACTGCTATATCAGTTGAGCCTACTATACCTCTTTCATTTCTTTCACATGGTATTCATTCGTATTAAACATAATTTTATTTGATGCATGGTGATAATATCTTAGTAATTAAATACTTGTTTTAACTGAAGATAATCTGATCACATGTTCAAAGGTATGCTTGCCTGTGAATTGATCGTAAGTCTCGGTGTTAGGTGCGCTCAGGTGAAACTCTTTCTCTAGACCTAGTTCATTTTCTATATTTAATGCGTATGCTACGACTTAATTTACAGATATAAAAGATAAAGTATGCCGATGCATTCTCGTGTGACTCCTTAGGTTAATTTAGCCGATCACGTAATTTATTATTAAAAGCTATTTTATCTCGCCACGTGAAACCAATTTACTAATGACAATTATTTCAATTTAAAATCTACGAATAATAATTACATGGGTTCGATAATATAAATGCTATCTAAATTACGGATGCAATTATATGTGTATCGGGATACTCAATACAAAATACGCGTATATATACTCTCTTTCCACTCGGTCAGACAGTTGGGCCTTAGCCCATTTCTCCCGACACACACTCTCTCTCCCACTCATTCCTCTCGCTCCCTCTGTCTCTCGGTTCCTCCTCTCTCTCAGTTCTCTATCGCGTCGATGCATAATCTGGTGCCACAATCTCGGTTCTCTCCAGAGATAGCGAGCACTATACTACTCACAATGGCACTTGACCTCTTCACAATCTTCTTTTAAAGAGATCACCGTAGAACTTCTCTAAGCCGTATAGGTGTTGGTAAATACCAAGTATAATAAACAACATTACTTGCTTGAGGATTATCGAGTGCCACAAAGATCAACTTATGATGGAATGCGCTTGGATGCTTTCAACTACTTCAAAATATGAAATATGAGCAAATGAGTAGTAGAGAGTGCATAAGGAGCTCAAAGGTATTCAATGAAGTTAAGAAGAGAGCCCATGTTGCTCGTGGGAAGGTATTTATAGCCTCTACTCACCAGGATGACCATTGGAGTCAAATTCCCCAAAAAAATAGGATTTACGATACTACCGTCATGTAGTAGTCAATATTACCACACACACACACACTATCCAACAGCTATTTGAAGTTCATTAAATGCACAAAAACCAGCCATTATTTCAAATATCGGTTGTATCACCCTCATAAGGTCTGGTAGTATCGCACCCAAGATGTGGTAGTTTCAATTTTCAAAGGAGAGAAAAATACTCCAAAATATACCTATCTGGAAATTAGTTACCGCCATGTAAATTTGGGTACTACCAATTTTTGCTAGTATGCCAATCATGTGGTCATACCGTTATGCGGTACCACCGCGCGACATATGTGGTAGTACCGTTTCAAGGAATACCAAAAGAATACCTCTCTGAAAATTAGCCACCGCATATAAAAGGTCGGGAGTACCAATTAGCGACACTACCGTCAATGATAAGCGGCCATACCGGTTTCTATAAGAAAAAACAAAGAAGCTTCCAAATGAATTTCAAATGCACGCATGGACACTAAATTGATCAAAGTAGCATAGGTTAAGCTTCAAGCTACTAGATATACAGTTGAAGCTTGACTGCTTGAATGAGGGAGGAAGATAAAAGATGGGCCGGCCCACAACCAAACCATTAGTCTACAAACAAGTCCCAACTAGTAATTAATCCTCACATCCAAACCCACCCAACTAGAATACCAAATGCAAATATGCAATCGTACTAGATTTGAGGAGAGGGGAGTGTGGAGCAAGGCTGTCAGGATCGCGATCCTACCTGGGATCGTTTTCTTGCGAGCAGGATCTGATCGTAGGATCATGATTCTATAAAATTTTTTATTTTAAATATAATAAATTCATCAATTATACAAAATATCATACTAGGTAAGGTTTCAGAGTTCATAGTTCCATGCTTCCATTGTACAGGCAACATCCAACAGGTACAATACAAATACAATGGTTCCATAATTCCATAGTACATAGCTCACACTTCGTTGCAGCAGAACACAATGCAACAAGCCAACAAGTTCATAGTTTCACACTTCAGGGCAGCACAAGGCTACAGGCAGGCGACAACAGAAGTGCATAACACAATACAACAACCAACAAGTTCACACTTCACAGGCTCACAGCAGTAAAGGGCTACAGGCAGCAGGTACAAGAGGGATAAACACAAATTACCAATTGTTTATCAAGGTTCACCAATTGCTTTGAAAGCACCAAATTACTACTGCTAACACTGCTATCACCATTCACTAATTGTTCTGAAAGTACCAAATACCAATTGTTCTCAAATTACTACTGCTAAGTTGCTAACACTACCATCGGTCTATCACCATTCATCAGTTCATCAATCATCACCAGTGAGGCAAAGTTCTAAGGAGAAAGGAACTAAGGATATGCCTAATTGACTATAGTATCACTCTACATCAGGATGTTACAACCAAACAATGTTACAACTTACAATCGAACAATATTACAATCAAACAAAGTATCATACAACAATATCAAAGAATCTACTAGGCAGTGATTGATAATAGTTCAGCAATAGTTACCAATAGTTACAACTTTTACATGTGTCATCCAGCCACAGTAGGATCATAGAATCGCACGATCCTACGACACGTATCGCGATACTGACAACCTTAGTGTGGAGCAATTATGCTAGGAAGCCAAGGTGGTGATGTGAGGAGGCATGACCTGATGGATGGTAGGAGGCCACACGATAGCATGTGACAAGACAGAGCTTGGAGCTAGGGAAGGGGAGGAGAGGACGAAGGAGACGAAGAGGAGGGGACTTGGACAGGATCTGCGCTGGGGCAGCGAGCGGTAGCATCGGCACGTGATGAGCTGGAGCTCAGAACCAGGGAGGGGAGGGAGGGTGGAGGAGGAGCGAAGAAGGGGAGGGGATCTGCGCTGTGCTTGGGTGGTGGCCGGTGGGCGGTGGCGCATGATAAGTCAGAGCGGCAAAGCCTGAAGCCAGGGAGGGGGAGGAGAGGATGGAGGAGGAGGGGAGGGGATTGGAAGTAGGAGCCAAGAGGCAGAGAGGTATTGCCGGTCGAGCTGTTGAGGCCGAGGCATTGAGCAGAGGAGGTGAGGGGCAGAGAAGGGGACTAACTGATTGAGTCTAAACGCTGAATGCAGAGTCATGGATAACGGAGGTATTTATCATTTTATTGTAATTCTTTCTTGTTTATTCTTCCTAATGTTGCATTTGCATATTTACACAGACAAATTGATAGTAACATTTAGATTATCTAGTTGTATCTTATATAGTGATGTATTTTATAATTCGTTTGTAGATTTGAAATAATAGACAAACAAACTTTGTGTAACCATTTCACAAGCCATTCAATAGTCCTCTATTTTTATCGTAGCTTTTTAATTTAGCTTAGTCTTTTGAGACTACCCTCTATTTTCATCTTGACTTCATTGCTGCTAATCATTCCAATCTTGTTCAATCCGAGTGATGAATTTATGAAGAAATGCCTGCTATTTTTTAGCAGTTCAAGATTCCTATGCCTTGTCATTTGTGGGTAAACAAATGCTTGCCACTATGCTGTACAAAAAGCTCTAGACTCATGAGCCGCTTGAGCTTGGCTCGAGCTTGAAAGCTCCAAACAAGGCGAGCTCGAGCCTAGCTCAGTATGGCTCGAATAGATACTTAATAGGATTGCAAGTCTTTTCACCAACACAACAAGCTACTCAACTCCATCAAAATTTAGCTTTCCCCAGGCCCAAAGCCCAAGTCCTCAAGTTTGTGGCCCATAGCAAGCAACCAAAGCACGTACCCAGTCACCCACCCACGAGCCAAACTACCACCACCCAATGCCTTTCTGCAATCTCCAATCCACACCGCACACACCCATTCCCTAATCTCCTTTGTCTCCTCTCCTCTCCTCTCCAAGGCAACGACCACCATGGAAGATTGTATCAGGCCTTAGCCTCCACCCTGTGTCCCTGACGTGACGCTCTGTTCGACCTTCCCCTCTCGGGAGGTGGTGATGTTGTCGAAACGACACTCATGACTCCACCCCAACCCCCTTTCTCCTCCCCTAAAGAACATCTTCTCCACCGCCACCTCTTCCTCGATCCCTAAATGCTAGATCCGAGTACCTTTTCTTTTGTGTTGGACAACATCAATCTTGTATTACAATTTCTTCCATTAACTAGGTCTGAATACATGTGTATTATGCTAGGACCTTAGGATTAATTGAAGATTTCATGTTGCTTATTCTTTTATCGAGTTTTGTCGAGCCAAGCTTGAGATTGGCTGCAAGTTCGAAGACAAACCTAAGCTTACTCGAGATTAGCTCAAATTTGTATTGAGCTCGAGCCTAGATACATGTGCTTGCTCAAGCTCGGGTCGTTTATGACCCTAGTTGCCACTCAAACCTTGAGCATCCGAAGAAATCAATTAATTAAGCATCGTTACCTATGCCCGTCTGTGACTTGAATGCCCCTCAGGCTAACATACAAGTGCAGTAATTAGATGATTTTTCAGAGTAACAAGATGCACCATACATACACAAGTTCCACATCTGCATGCCGCACTTAATATAATTTCTCCTTTTTATTCCCCCTCCGTCGATCGTGTTTGAGCCTGAAATATTATAGGATGCTATAGCGCTCTATTCCCCATCTCCACGAGTTTTTCAAATTTTTTATGCATGTATTTCATCAGTAAATGGGAGGCTCCCTGGGTTGGTGGATGAAACGGCGTCCCCCTCTAGTTAACAAAAGGGCATTGCTTGCGTCCGTACGTCTGACGGGAGTATTCCCATCGGACGCTCCAATACAACATTCATAGATAGTGTGCGCAATAATTTTAACCACAGTATGCAATAAAATATTTTCACAAAAATCTCATTGCTGCACTGGTTGTTACTGATTGTTGCACACATGAAATCAAAATGTTGCAAAAACACCACCTGCCTCACATGGTAGGCGGCAGCGAGGCCTTAGGTATGCGCGGCGTGGATTCAGCACCGGGAGAAGAAGGCCACCTGTGTCCTCATGGCGTACGGCTGGGCCGAGGCGGCCGCGTCCCCACCCGCCGTTGAGGTCCTCGACTTCGACCCCAAGGATTGTTGCTCTCCCTCCCGAATGTCGATGCATTCGGACACTCCGATGCAATATTTTGTAGATAGTGTGTGTAACAATTTTAATAACTGTATACAACAAAATATTTTCACAAAAATCTTAATATTGCACTGGTTGTTACTGATTGTTACACACATGGAATCAAAATATTGCACAAAACAACACCTACCTCCCATGGTAGTCGGCAGCGTGCGCGGCGTGGATCCAGTGCCGAGAGGAGAAGGCCACCGGTGTCCTCGCGCGACCGGGCTGGGCCGAGGTGGTCGTGTCCCCGCCCACCGTCTAGGTTCTCAGCTTCGACCCTAAGGATTTCTCCTCTCCCTCTTGATCGTCGATGCCTTCTTGTCCCCTAGCACACTTGACCTACTAGGCTACCGGGAAGGGGGGAAGGCCGGATCTAGCGGCATCGCACCGGTGCACAGTCGAAGAGAAAGTCGACAACGGCGTCGACGCCAGGATAGGGTGGATGGGTCTCGTGGTCCTCGTTGTGCATAGGGTCGGGGTGTCGTGTCTAGAGAGGAAGAGAGAGAAGGGAGGGAATGAGAGGTGGGAAAAGTGGGGAGACGAAGCCGTCTGATAAAATTTTTTTGCTCCACATATGTAAAGTAGCACTTAACAAAATCCAACTTCATGTCGCTAGCAACCTGATATTCTGCTCTTATTTCTCCTGGAAGTTATACTCGCAGCATCCAAGTTTTATTTTTTGTTGCTATATATAGTACTCTACTACTCTTTCTTAGAACAGATTCCATATCTGTATCAATAGCGACACTTTTTTTGGTGTCAGCCTGTCAGGTTTCTAGTGTTTTTTGAAGTCAGCTCAACAAAAACGACGAGAAAACCATCTAAATGATGTGAATCATTACTCGTCGGATCTAGGGCTGTAAAAAAAGCTCAAGGCTCGTGAGCTGTTCAAGCTTGGCTCGTTTTAGACTCGATTTGAGCTTGACTCGAGCTCCGAACGAGCTGAATTCGAGCTTCATCTCAAGTTCGTAAGCTTCAACGAGCCAAGCTCGAATAGCTCGCGAGCTTGAGATATTTTTCATACTCCCGATGTCCCCTACTCCCCGGGCGCATTCGACCATTCCCCACCCCACACCCCCTGGCCCCGCCGCCTCTCCCATTCCCTCCCCGCCTCCCTTCCTCCCACCCGTCTCTCCCACTCCCAGGCCCCGCCTCCTCCCACCTGCCGCCCCTCCTCTCGCCCCCCGCCGTCGCCCCCCATCTCCCACCCGCCGTCCCTCCTCTCGCTTTCCCGCCGTCGCCTCTCCTCGCCCCCTCCTCTCCGGCTCTTCCTCTCCACCACCGCCCCTGCTCTCCCCCGCCACCGCCCCCTCCTCGGGCCCCCCGCCTCCGTCCCTCCTCACCTCCCTCTCCCCCGCCGCTGCCCCTCCTTGCCCCCGCGCCCCACTCCCGTTGCGCCTCCTCTCCCCCGCCGTTGCACCTCCTCGCCCCCGCCGCCACCCCTCCTCTCCCCCCGTTGCCCCTCCTCTCCCCTACCGCAGCCCCTCCTTGCACCCCGCCACCCCTCCTTTCCCCTGCCGCCGCCCCTCCTCGACCCGGATCCGACCAGATCCATGGCCGGCCCGCCCCCTACAGCTCGGCCACAGCTCCCCTGCGTCTCCGGCCAGCTCGGCCTTTCGGCGCCACCTCATCCCGCTACTCGCCTGGCTCCCCCAACTGCCAGCAGGACAGCAGGTTCCTCTCTACTCCCACTCCCTTGGCACCGAGCCTACATGAGCAGAGCTCAAGCGAGCTCGAGTTTTGTCTGAGCCGAGCTCGAGCCTAGCTTAAAACTCGATGGCAATCTCAAGGTCGCTCAAGCTCAGCTCGAGTTTGTACCAAGCTCGAGCTTGCCAGGTCAAGCTCGCTCAAGCTCGGCTCATTTACAGCCCTATTCGCATCGTAAGTCCATCTGATTGTTCAAGCAAGCAAAATTTAAAAGAAAATCTGCGATGTACTCCTGAACATCATTGTATTTGTTACGGAATGGAGTGGCAGCTCTTGAACCGTAAAGTTACACCCACTCTCCGCTGCTTTTCACATGATCCCGGGTCGATCTGGACTTTTTTAACTTCTAACTTTTTATTTTCATCTTTTTAATTTTCAATTTTTTTTAATTTTATTCCTTTGCATTATCTATGTTGATATAATTTTTTTTGTAAATTTTAATTACGTAGAATAAGCTAATAGTAGCTTTTAGGCCTCTTCTTTTTAGATTTTAAAAGTTGGTTTTTGGTTTTTTCATTGTAAGTTACTTTCAAATAAAGTATTTTTTAAAACGGAATCTATAAGTTGATTGTAGTATATACTATAGTAAATTTTTTATACTGACCAAAAGCGCATATGAGTTTCTGTTTCTCCGTACTCTCTCACAAACAGCCTAAAAGCTATAAATCGAAACAAAAAAGAACAGACCCAAAGTGTATTTCAGCCGCTATAGTACAAAAAAAATTCAAGACTAGGCTTATAAGTCTGAGCTATGGCATGTAGGGCTAAAGTTGCAACCTTTCATCTTTAGCCCACCTACTTTTTTACTTTTTGGGCTGGGATCGGGACTGTTCTTTTTGGTTTTGGCTTATGGCTACGGCTTATGATTTTTAGGCTGTTCATAAAAGAGAATACGGAGTAGCAGAAACTTACGTGTGATTTTGACCGATATAAATGAACTATTATAGTGTGTACTATAATTAACTTATATATTTTATCTTGAAAAGATATGCTGTTTAAAAACTAGTTATTATAGAAAAACCAAAAACATCTTTTAAAAGCAAAAAAAAAAAAGGCCACTTCGTTGCGCGACTTTAACGAGAATTCTTTTTTATCTGTTCCTACGTTACACATCAACCTTACATGTGATCGCTTAATTACTCGTGTATTTATATTTGCGATATAAGATGACGAAGGCTTGGAAGGTTTTTTCAGTTTAAAACATTGCGAGATCGAATGGTTTGGCAGTAATACATGGATGAGAGAAGCTAGGCCGCCTAAACTGAGTACTGTTCGATCAAAAGCAAAAGCGCAACAGCATGAGATCGACATTTCATCGAGACGTGGGACCTTATGATCACATGTTTGTTCAGATCATGTATCTTTTTCTTTGAAAAATGACTTATTTTTGCATTCACTTGGTACTACAAAATTAAACGAAATATCCCCCACCCCCCCTCAACATTACCAGTTCACCTAACAAATCAAATATCCTAAATGAATTGGTGCTAACGGTTGCTCCCACATATGCAATACCCGTGATTTTCCACCGGATTATTTTTGGTTGTACATCACATAACAATGCAAATGCAGGTATCCTTCATTTTGGCACCATCTTTAAGTTCTTATGCTGATCGGTTCATGTACTGTGCCTGAGAAGAGTTTCAACGTTTGCATCCATCTAAGCAGGCCGTGATCCTACTTTCACATTGTTCTGTTCTCAAATCACAATCTGTGAACGGCTATAGGATGCGCTGTACCTTTCCTTTCTTTCTAAGTAGTAGTAGCTCCTTTTGGGACCGCTCCATTTGGCTTATGGCTGTAGTTTCTGGTTGTTGGTTGAAATTTCACTGTAGCGCGTTTGTTAGTTTTTCCTGAATCATTTAATTATAGAAAAATAAGGAAAAAAGAAAAAGCAAAAGAAAAAAAAAACAAAAACCAAAATTAAGAAACCAACACATTCCAAATAGCTTTAAAAAACCGAAAACCAGAAGCCAAAACCACTTAGAGCGAGCGTACATTATTGGGTGATTGGGTTAATCAGCTGGAGTTAACTCCTCTTGTGTTAATAAGCTGGAGTTAACTTTTCTTGATACGAAGCAACCGTCGTACTTAGACCAAACACACCTCTTGTGTCAGAATTTTAAGCATATATAGCACTGTTGCACCACGTATTTACATAAAATAGTAGTATGTGTCGCGTATTAGCAAAAAATGGTATTTTTACCGTTTAGTGACCGGGCGGCAACACCGAAAATGTGACACGTGTCCCTGCCACCCCGCCACTAGATGGCAGGCAGCCTGCTGTCCTGTGGCCAGACGGCAAGAGGCCTACCGTCCCATAGCTACACGATAGGTAATTAAGCCGGCTTAATTAATTGCCTTATTAATAGTTTTGTGAATTTTTAAATATATCAAATGAGCTCAAAAATTTATAAAATTTTATGTGCAGTCTTTTGACATAACGTACTTTATTGCATAAATTTTTTGACAATTTTACCCACTTTGAATGTTACTGAAAAAATTCATACTATTGAGATATTTACAAGAATTGTTACATATAGAAAACGAGCTTCAAAAATTATAAAATTATAGTCATAGTAATTGTATTTTTTTAGAAATTTTATGTGCTCTGAATTTGCCATGTTAATTTATATTATTTAATCATGAAATTAGCGATGCTCATGCATGTTTTGAAGTGCCTGACTTCTGTCGTTCGTACATATGTTTGCCCGTTACTACTATCTTTTCTTTTTTGCTATGTTCTTTGCATAATAGGTTGTGTTATGAGGTTGCATATAAAATTTTATAAATTTTGAAGCTCGTTTGCTATACGTAATAACTCTTATAAATATCATAATTGTATAAAATTTTAAGCAACACTTATAGCAGATAAAATTATCAAAAAATTACATAATGAAGTTCATTATGTCGGGAGACTGTGTATAAAATTTGGTAATTTTCTGAGTTCATTTACTGTATTTAAAAAATCAATCAAATAGTATATAAAAATATTAATTCAGCAGGTAATTCAGTCGATTTAATTACCTGCCGTTTGATAGCAAGGCGTCAAGCTCCTGCAATCTGGTGGAAGGATGGTAAGCTGGGAGCCGATCGGTGACCAGACGGCAGGGGCACGTGTCACGTGCACAGGCCTGCTGTCTAGTGGCCAGATGACAGAAGTACTATTTTTGCTATTTTCTGTCACGTACAACTATTTTTATAAATATAGAATAAAAAAGTGCTATATACGTCAAAAATTCCAATGAATCATGTATATACACTACGTAGCAATACGCAATTAATGTATGCTGCTTGTCCATCTGGTGTCCTCGTTTGTCGCTGCCACATGGGCCCACAGGCCCAACTGTAAGTCAGCTTCCTTAACGGGCCGAAACCCGCAGCACCAGACGCGAGGGCTAGTCTAGAAAGCGGCCGCGACCCGTGAACCCGCGGCCGCGCCACGCCTTCCCCTCTTCTCCTCGTCAGTTCATCCGTCCCATCCCATCCGCCTCCCGGATCTCGCCATGCACCGCCACTGATCCCATCCCTTCACAGCCATTTCCCCGACCACCTCGTAGATCTCCCCAGATCTACACCACATTGCGCGCTGCTGTTTCGTCCGATTTTTCGCCTCCGCTAGTCTCCACTGCGCTTAATCGCTCGCTGTTTCACTATCGTTGACCGATTCCGCCCGCATTTTTATTCCAGAGACTTTGTTCGGATTTGGTGTTGATGGAGTAAGCCCTCGCAATGGCGGAGGACGCCCACGAGATGTACGATTCCTCGCCGCCGATGCCTCGGGAGCCGAGCTCCGAGGAGCAGTTCGCGGCGGTTCCGCTCACCGACGAGGTGGGTGTCGAGGAGGGGGCGTCGGATCCGGAGATGAGCACGGGCACACCCGCGATGCCCGCCACGCCGTCCGAGCCGTCGCCGCAGCCGAGGAGGAGGCCTCGGCCGCCGGGGGTGCTGGCGGACGCGCCGCAGGAGGTGGTGCGAGCCGTGGACGCGGCGATCAGGGTCGGCGGCGGCGGCGGGGTGGACCGCCTCAGCGAGATGGTCTCCGAGGAGCTGGGCGAGTTGCCGCACTCTGTCGTCGACGTGCTGCTCGGCACCATGGGCGGCGCGGATGGCCTCGACGAGGTAGGCGACCGCACCGGCACCGGCGCTCCCCCGAGCGTCGTATCCAACTCGCGCTCCGCCGTCGTCGCGGCCGAGCTCCTGCCTCACCTCCCCTGCGGCGAGGAGCCATCACCGCGCACTCGTATGGCCGCGGGCCTGCACGCCGCGCTCCGTGCCTGTACTCGCAACCGCGCCATGTGCTCTTCATCGGGCCTCCTAGCCGTCCTCCTCGAGTCTGCAGAGAAGCTGTTCGTTGGAAGGGGTCGGAGTAGTAGCTGGGACGGGACACCACTGCTTCAGTGCATTCAGCTGTTGGGTGGGCACTCGCTTAGCGTGAAGGACCTGCATTCCTGGCTTGGTTTGGTTAAGAAGGCGCTCGGGACAAGCTGGGCCACGCCACTGATGCTTGCGCTTGAGAAAGCCATGGGGAGCGAGGAAGCAAGAGGCCCTGCTGTGACATTCGAGTTTGACGGGGAGAGCTCAGGTCTGCTTGGTCCTGGCGATAGCAGGTGGCCCTTCTCGAATGGCTACGGGTTTGCTACTTGGATTTATATAGAATCATTCTCGGACACACTTAGCACAGCAACAGCTGCAGCTGCCATTGCTGCTGCTGCGGCGGCAACATCTGGAAAATCTTCAGCAATGTCAGCAGCTGCGGCGGCCAGTGCCCTTGCAGGAGAAGGGACAACACACATGCCCCGGCTTTTCAGCTTTCTGTCTTCGGATAACCAGGGTGTGGAGGCTTACTTCCATGGCCAGTTCTTGGTGGTGGAAAGTGGGGGCGGGAGGGGTAAGAAGGCTTCTCTGCACTTCACTTATGCGTTCAAGCCTCAGCGCTGGTACTTTGTTGGGTTGGAGCACACAAACAAGCATGGTTTGCTTGGGAAGGGCGACAGTGAATTGAGGTTGTATGTGGATGGTAGTCTGCATGAGAGCCGTCCTTTTGAGTTCCCACGCATCTCAAAACCACTGGCTTTTTGTTGCATTGGGACGAATCCACCGCCAACTATTGCAGGCCTGCAGAGGCGCCGGCGGCAAGGTCCATTGTTTGCTGAAATGGGGCCTATCTACATCTTCAGGGAGCCAATTGGGCCAGACAGAATGAGTCGGCTGGCGTCCCGGGGAGGAGATATACTTCCCAGTTTTGGAAATGGTGCGGGTTTGCCATGGAAGGCAACCAATGACCATGTTAAGAACAAGGCAGAAGAGAGTTTTATACTGAACCATGAGATCGGAGGATGCTTACATCTTCTTTATCATCCTAGTCTTCTCAATGGCCGATTTTGTCCAGATGCTTCCCCTTCTGGTTCAGCAGGTTCGTTTTATTTCTCCCCTTATTTCTTGGTGTTCACTATGCTCCTTTCCCATGTCAGCATTGACTTCTATGTTTTGGAGGAATAAACTGTGGTCTAATTTACCCATCCGTACTGGTTTCAGTTGAAGTGAAATAGCTATGCAGATACATAAATACTCTGTAACTGATGAACACATGATATAGCTTCTAGGTAAAGACTATTGCATTTTCACTTACATTTTTAAAATTTTGCATCAAGGGATTTTGTGTTGGACAAAACAAATTATATGCTTTAAGCCATATAAACGAGGTGCTTTTAATCAATCGCAAAAGGGAAAGTACTATTTTAATCCATCGATTTTGGGCTCTGGTCTGTCTTATGTTTTTTTTACCTTTGAAGATCCTGTTGTGGTCCAGCAACTTTCTCCTCTTGGTCCCAAAATAGTACCCTTGAAAAGTTTCGGCTCAAATACAAACTGTAGCCTAAAATTGAAGGACCAAAATGAGAGTTTTCCCATAGCAAAACAAAAAAGGTCATATTAAAAAATGAGACCAAAGCTCAGAAGACTGCAATCAGCAAGGTATTCACTGTAGTCTCTACCTAGAAATCGGTAATTTACTTATGAGTCACTTCTTCAATCTAAACAGTTACTACCAAATGTCGACAAATCACTGCGTCATGATCACACTCTCTTGAGTCATCAATACCATTTTCAGTGTGCAAACCTATTGGGTAATCATCTTTTGATATATTGTATTTCTCGTTGCTGATATGATCTCAGATTATTGACCTATTGTTGTAAGAATGATGCTGGGATAGTTAAATGTTAAATTTTCCAGCTACCTCTGAATGGTACTGTATGATGTTCTTTCATGTATATGATTTTACCGATACTCTCTTCTGTTGAATTTTAGGCACTCATCGAAGGCCTGCAGAGGTTCTTGGGTTGGTTCATATTTCATCTCGTGTGCGGCCTGCAGAATCTTTGTGGGCCTTAGCTTACGGGGGTCCAATGGCTTTACTTCCATTGACCATAAGCAATGTGCAGATGGATAGCCTTGAACCTACACTTGGTGAATTGTCATTATCTCTTGCCACTGCTTCCCTTTCTGCCCCAATTTTCAGGATTATTTCTCTGGCTATTCAATACCCTGGAAATAATGAAGAATTATGGCGGACATGTGCACCAGAGCTTTTGTCATGTGTTTTACATTATCTATTGCAAGCACTTTCAAAGCTGGAAAGTGGTGAAGAAGAGGCAGTGACTGCCGAGGAGCTAGTTGCTGCAATTGTATCTTTGTGCCAGTCTCAAAGAAATAATCATGGGCTTAAAGTGCAGCTTTTCAGCACTTTGCTGTTGGACTTGAAGATGTGGAGTTCATGTAACTACGGATTACAGAAGAAGCTTCTGTCATCGCTTGCAGACATGATATTTACAGAGTCTGCTTGCATGCGAGATGCAAACACTTTGCAAATGCTTCTTGATGGCTGCAGAAGGTGTTTCTGGGCAATTCGGGAACCAGATTCAATTGATAACATTCCCCTTACTGGAACAAAGCGATCCTTGGGTGAAGTGAATGCTCTGATTGATGAACTTTTGGTTGTTATCGAACTTCTGTTAGGAGCAGCATCTTCCACAGCGGCTTCCGATGATGTTCGCTGTTTGATTGGATTTATTGTTGACTGCCCACAGCCTAATCAGGTAAATGGGGCCAGGCACCACTTGACAAGCTTGCTTTTGAGCCATTGTTTGAATGGAAATACCTAACCCTTCCATGTCTAAGTTCCAACTTTACATATCTTATATGCAAGATGTTGTTGAATTAATCAAACATCACTATGATATCCAATGGTGCATTTAAACTGGAACATATAAAGTCTAGGATGCCCCGATACGCGATACGGGTACAGCGACACGGATACGGCGATACGATATTTTTCAAAAACAAGGATACGCCGATACGGCAAGCATACACACACACACACATATAATACATACAAAATTGTAAACAAGCTACGAGAGGGAGAATCTGAGATTACCTTGATGAATTGAATGCTATATATTCCATTAATCAACCGGGCAAGATAGCACTTTCCAGTTAGTCTATTTCCCTTTCCAGTTCTGATTGGCTCTTCCTCAAAATTGATGTCAACCTAGACAGAACATTGTAATCATAAGCATCCATGGGTTGTGTGAAATAAGATCAGCTCTTTTTCAATACAGTTTAATGTATGACATATGTGACATGGTTGCGGTTAGCCGGTCATAGCAAATTCATTCTTATAGTATAACATTGAGTATCAATCAAATCAAGAATACACATAGATATATATGTGTTATGATAAATTGAGATGCAGCCTGCAGCACTTAGTTCAAGTTAATATAACTGAAATGCATATAAACTTAATTCAAGTTAATGCAAAACAATCACAATCAACTCCTCATAGATGCAGCCTGCAGATATGGTGAGCCAAGCTCACACAAACATACAAGCTAAAAGAAAGACACCACCTTTCTGCTACTCCCCACAGAACAATTTCCAATGGCAGCACTTAGTTCCAAATCCACACGGCCAGCCACATAAATTGCCATCAAAACTCAACGTGTATCAAGACGGACCACCATATTTCTTCATTTTACCGCAACCAGCATCCAGAACCAGAATTGCATGATATGACCAAATTCTGAGTTCATGCATGCAACAAACATCACCATCTCAAAGCAAGAAAAATCATCCAAAGCCACTGAAGCCGAGGAAGATGAACCCACCAGTTGGAGTTCCGCAGCACCGGAGTCAGAGGAGGAGCCGGCGCAGGCCTTCGGTAGGGAAAGGTAGAGGAAGGCGAGAGAAGGTCAGGGAAGTCGCCGGCATTGGAGAAGACCACCGACACCAGTAGATTCGGCGGTGGCACACCTTAGGGTTCGGCGTCGTTGAGGTGGTACGCGGCGGCGGGGCTAGCCGAGGTTGGTAGTAGGTAGAGGGAGCCGAGGGGAGTCGGAGGAGACCACTGGTGGCGAGGGAGGCCGCCGGAGGTGGCGGATTTGGGCGGCGGGGGCGACCGGAGGGAGAGCGGTGGCAGCATGGCGAGCGGGGGAGGCGAGGCGGCGAATGGGGGGAGGCGACGCGGGGGGAGGGAAGTGCTGGCGGTGGCGAACGGGGGAGAGCGATGGCGGCGGGGGCGACGGGGAGAGCGGTGGCGCGATGGCGGCGGGAGGCGAGGCGACGAATGGGGCGTGGCGGGGGGAGGTGGTGGCGGCGAGTGGGAGAGCGGTGGCGCGAGGCGGCAGAGAGAGCGCGGCGCGGGGCGGCCGGGAGGCGAGGCAGCGAGGCGGGGGTAGAAGTAGCGACGCGAATGGGCTGGGCCGGATGTATCGCCGCGTATTGCCGCGTATCGCATGCGTATCGGAGTATTTTTTATTTTTTTTGAGATGGAATTTACCGATACTTCACCGATACTATATCGCCGCGTATCGATACGTATCGCCGTATCGGATACGTATTGGACACGTGTACGGCGGTGGAGAGCCGTATCGGTGCTTCCGAGTATAAAGTTACTGCAAACTCCGATGCATTGGTTCCTGCACAACATGAGAAGCAGGTGTTATATTAATTGTGAGTTGTGACAAATTTGACATTACATTAGCTATTAGCTCTTAAAGCTTCTCTGTGTCTGCCCAATTTTTTGCTTTAAGGATATATTTTATACTTGCCTTGATCTTATGAAAGTCATAACTAAGCATGTGTAGGAATGCCTTATCTGCCTAGCTTAATTGAAAATCTAGTCTTAAGCTTCTTCTTGTGATCTAAACAATGTGCTTGTTAGCAGGTTGCAAGGGTGCTGCACCTCATCTATAGGTTGATTGTGCAGCCTAACGTTTCTAGAGCGAACATGTTTGCTCAGTCATTCATATCTAGTGGTGGTGTAGAAGCACTTCTCGTTCTTTTACAGCGGGAAGCTAAAGCTGGTAATAACAATATTTTGGATAATTTTGATGCAACTTTAAGTGAAAGTGATGTCCTGAGGAATGGATGTTCTGATACAAAAGCTGCTAGTGGTGAATCAGATTCCCAGGATGATCAAATTCAATCAGCTGAACAGCATGAATCCATCCTTGATGAAGAAGAAACTGAACAGGAATCTACAAACACAAATGATGCTTCTTTTAAGATGTTGGGATCAAATATAGGAAGCAAGGTGCCCAGTACTGAGAATCAGCTCCTAAAGAATTTGGGTGGCATCAGCTTCTCAATTACCGCTGACAATGTCCGGAATAATGTTTACAATGTTGACAGAGGTGATGGAATTGTTGTTGGAATCATTCACATTCTGGGTGCTCTAGTTGCATCAGGTCACCTAAAATTTGTCTCGAGTGCTGCAAATCCAAATTTACCTGGTGGTCTTCTGACAACTGTTCATGAAGAAGGAAATACTATGTCAGAAGATAGATTGTCGCTGTTACTTTTTGCATTGCAGAAAGCATTCCAAGCAGCCCCGAGGAGGCTTATGACTGCAAATGTCTATATGGCTTTAATTTCTGCTGCGGTATGATGTTTGCTAATTGTCTAGATAATGGGATATGTTTTTGACTTGGACTAAATGGATTCATGTTATTAGCTGACTTAGTTGCTGTTGGTTTACCTTATCACCTTTCAATAGACCTTTTCTTAACACAGATCCAAATAAAAGTACATGCTTCAAATAAAAATGAAAGCAAATGACAAACTATCTTGGGTTGTGCTTTTATGATATTACAAAAAAAAGAGAGCATGAATGCTAAATTTTCTCTACACAGATGAGGGGCTGAGACCATATCAGTTTCAGTTGGCCTTTGTTTTTATCTGCTTTAGTATTTTGTGCTTGTTCCAGTTGGAGTGGAACAACGCAGCATTTAAAGTTTAATTTTGCCGATTGAATTATTGCCCCAACTGTTTACAATCTGAAGTTTCTATCTTTGATGTTGTTATGGTCTTGAATGCAGATTAATGTTTCTTCAGTTGATGAAAATCTTAACCTATATGATTGTTGTCACCGTTTTGAACATATTCAACTTTTGCTAGTCCTGCTCCGCTCGCTTCCATATGCATCAAGGTCATTCCAAGCTCGTGCTATACAGGTGCGTTTTCATTGTCTTATGATTGTTCATGATTTGTACTTTCACTTGCATTGCACTATATGCTTATATGTTCACCCTCTGCATCAATTTTGTTTGCTCTTATCAATTCCTTTCTTTTTTCTGACACCTTTTTTGCCATATTGCCTGCTTAAGTTCTTATGACGTCAAACTTTCCTTTATCATTTCAGGATCTTCTGTTTTTGGCTTGCAGTCATCCAGAGAATAGAACCACGATGACCTCAATTGCAGAATGGCCAGAATGGATTTTGGAGGTTTTGATTTATAATCATGAGGTAAGTGCTGCAAGCTTTTTGACATAAGAATATATTGTAATCAGAATTATGCTGGGATGCAATAGCTGCATCAACTACATTTTGTGCTGTGTGCCACCCATTGTTCTAATTCAGAAATTTCTGATTATAGATGGGTGCTAAGAAAAATGCTGATGGTGTAAGCATTGGTGAGATTGAAGACCTCATACACAATTTCCTGATTATAATGTTGGAGCATTCAATGAGACAAAAAGATGGGTGGAAGGTAAGCTAACTTTTTATGTAGACCATCTTATTCAGAAACCTTTTTGTTTTATAGTCGCACACCTTCCTCTCTGTAGGTGTGTTTGGGGCCTTTGGGCTGATTGTATCACTACCGACCCTGCCTTGTAACTTGAAAGTTTTTGCTGTACCTGTAACAATTTAGGATGTGGAGGCTACAATTCATTGTGTAGAGTGGCTTTCAATGGTTGGAGGATCTAGCACTGGAGGCCAACGGGTCAGGTACTCTCTCCCCCCTTCCTCCCTCCCTCTGTGTGCCCTGCGTGCTTGTGCATGTGTGCGCATGCTAGCTAGTCAAATAATTATTTTCTCTGCAATCCATTTGGCCTTTTTTGTGGGGTTATTATCTTGTACTTTTTTATAACAACCTGCTACTTTTTTGGTTATTTTTAAGGCGTGAGGAGTCATTACCAATTTTCAAAAGGAGATTATTGTGCGGTCTGCTTGATTTTTCTGCCAGGGAGCTTCAAGTTCAGGTAGTTGTCCTTTTCTGAACAAGATTTGATTTGCTTGCCAGGCATAAATGTTTTTTTATATAGGTGCAAGCCGTTATTTCTTATATCCTTTGCTGCTACTACTTTCTGTAGTTGTTTTTTTCCCCTTTGTTGTGCGTTGAAAGTTGTTTGGTCCTGGCCTGGTTTAAATGGTGATATACCAGGAAAAGGTCAGCATAAACAGCAGGTTGACACCTAGATGTGGCACTACCATGTCAACAACATTTGTTTCTATTATTAATGATGTTGCTGGGAATACAGATATCTAACTCCATTTTGATTTACGCTTTTGAACTTGGACAATAACTATCATACTGTTGATGTTACTTTGAACGGTGTGCAGTGCATTTCTCATTGTGATACAATTTGTTGTGGTTGTATAATTTTATCATCTATGTGGATACTGTTTCATACTTTATTAGTCTCATCTATAATGTCTTTTCTTTTGCTTGTCTCTACAGCAGACTGAAGTAATTGCAGCGGCTGCAGCTGGTGTTGCAGCCGAGGGTTTGTCTCCTGAAGAAGCAAAAGTACAAGCAGAAAATGCTGCTCATCTCTCAGTAGCACTAGCGGAAAATGCGATAGTTATTGTGATGCTTGTAGAAGATCATCTGAGGTCACAAGGTCAACTTTTTTGCACATCCCGTTCACTCGATAGTGTTGTATCTTCTGCTTCAATGGCTTCATCTGCTGCCAGTCGGTCAAATTCATTGGGTAGAACTGGTAGCGAACATATGGATGCTGCGGCCTCGAGACGGTCATCTTTGTCCAGTGAAGCTGGTGGCCTTCCACTAAATGTATGTAACGTGGAATGGCTATATACTATTACATTCTGTCAGTTATTGTCATTATTTTGACCAAATGATTAGTTGTTTCTAATAGGGCTTAAAACTGTTATACTTTTATTTTTATATGCACTATTCATCTTGCATTGATATGTTTGTGTTTGAGAGAACCAGTTTTACTATTTTCTTCAAGATGATGTGTCAAGTCATTGCCAAAAGTGCCATTATCAGTCATGATCAGTTCAGGTTTAGATTGACTTCATTCTTGAACCATGGTCCTGGCTTATTATTGCTAGTTTTTCATAATAGTTATCTAGGTCCTCATGCTGGATATTTCACAAAAGCTATTGTTCACCTTAGTCACCTAGGCTACCTTTCCCTGCATTGGTAGTTAATCTTATGTGATAGGGGCAAATTATTGGCATGATGAATGCTAGAATGCTGTCTTGTAAAGGTATTGATCATGTTTATCATTGATCGCATGAAGAAAAAATCTGGTGTGAAGGTTGGTGTTTGTTTAACAGAGGAGATAATAAGATACATGCCACTTTATTGAAGAGGAATTCTTCAAGAAAGTTCTAAAAATGTGGTACCATAGGAGATTACATCTACATTTCGCGCAGTCTGTCTATTGTTGTGCACACGTGGCAGCATGAAATACCTGTAAGCACTATTGGAAGTTATAATTTTTTTATTTAAGAGTCACCAGTAATTTTAGTAGATTTCTAGTTACCTATGAACCATGTATATAATCCACTGTTCCTTCATGGCTTAGGCTATTGCCAGCAGATAGTAGTTCAAATTTTATCCATATGATCATATGAATGTTGTGTTCATTCTTGTTTACTATGTTTACAAAGCAGGTGCTTACTTCTATGGCTGACGCAAATGGGCAGATTTCTGCTGCCGTGATGGAACGTCTTACAGCAGCAGCAGCAGCTGAGCCTTATGATTCTGTCAAGCATGCATTTGTGTCTTATGGGAGCTGCATTGCAGATCTTGCAGAAAGTTGGAAGTACAGAAGCCGCTTGTGGTATGGTGTAGGCATTCCATCCAAACCTGATATATTTGGTGGCGGTGGAAGTGGTTGGGAATCTTGGAAATCTGTTCAAGAGAAGGACTCAAATGGGAATTGGATTGAACTTCCACTTGTGAAGAAATCAGTTGCAGTGTTGCAGGCACTTCTGTTAGATGATTCTGGACTTGGTGGTGGTCTTGGTATTGGAGGGGGATCTGGCCCTGGTATGGGGGTTATGACTGCACTTTATCAGTTGCTAGATAGTGATCAACCATTTCTTTGCATGCTCAGAATGACTCTGGTTTCAATGAGGGAGGATGACAATGGTGAAGATGATGCTTTTATGAGGAACACTAGTATAAAGGATGTCATATCAGAAGGGATGGGTCGTCAAGCTGGAAGAATGGTGCCATTTGATGGCAACAGTCGCTCATCTACTAGAAAACCTTGCTCTGCACTTCTTTGGAGGTACATACTATGCACCATCAAGTATCAACTGCAGGAAAAAAGAATGACATCTAAAAACTATATTTTGTCATCGAACTAACAGAATCCATTTTGTGAGTAAAAAAATCTAGCTAAGCATAGTACTGTGCTAATGATCTTTGGTAGGAGCTGAACATTTGTAAGCCATATGTATTGATTTAGTCTTTGGTGTTGACTTTTTTTTCAAGATGCACGTCTCCTTGAAAAAAATTTGTACTGCATACTGTTTCACAATTAGTTAGTAATCAGAACTTTGATGGAAGCACAGTTTCCTTGATATATTACATGATAACTTCTAGGTGGTCTCCCAGTCTATTCTGGGTGATTATTTTGTCAATTCTTATATCATTGGAACTCTTCTGATTGTACAGTGTGCTTGGCCCCATCCTTAATATGCCAATTACTGAGTCTAAGAGACAGAGGGTGTTGGTTGCTTCCTCTATTCTCTATTCAGAGGTAAGTTTGTATTGCATTCTTCACTTAAGCATGTAAGCTGCCTCATAGTGAATTTGGAGCCATGCTCCTGAGTGAAATAATTTATTGAACATAGCATAATATTGCAATTAGCTTCTATCATTGTTCTTCCTGAAAGTTCTACAAATTATATCACCCCAAAAGTTAGCTTTCTTGTTCTGCAATTTGTAAGTGGTTTAATGTGTGTCTCACATATGTAATCTATTTTCTTGTCAATTTTAACCTTTTGTGCTAAGACTTTATTCTGAGTTTTTTTGGTTAAATATGGGAATGCTCATTCTCGCACCTTCCTTCCCTTAAATCCTTGAGCTGTCTGCTTTGTTGTACTTCTCAATGTTTGTGATACTGTTCAAGTCAATTTTGTCCTGGTTGATAAAGCATATGTTGGGTGTTATACTGTTATTCTTGATTCAAAAGTTGACTTTGAGTTCTATGCTCTGCTATTTGCGTATGATTCTGATTTCTGAACAATAATCCGTCAGTGCTCATTTAAACACTATTATCATTTATCGTCTTATCGATCAATGATAACTATGTAAATAAATAGCATGATCATCTTTTAGACTTCTAAAGTTTTGCCCATTGTATTTTAGCAATGTTCTTTTATTGAGTTAAATAAATGAGTTATTGCTTGTTAGTCACATAAGAGTTTATGCTATCTTACTCATGATGCAGGTATGGCATGCTATTGGTAGGGACAGAAACCCCCTAAGGAAACAGTATATTGAGCTGATTTTACCACCATTTATAGCCATCCTAAGAAAGTGGCGGTCGCTTTTGGCTGGTATTCATGAGCTTACTTCTTCAGATGGACAAAATCCATTGATTGCTGATGATCGTGCTTTGGCAGCAGATGCATTATCAATTGAGGTACTGGCTGATTCTTTGTGAAACCTAACCATAACTGAAGTTACATGGTGTTAATGCTGAATTCTACATCGATGACATATTGATACTACTATAATATACTCTGAAAATTCCAGCTGGTGATTTCAGTTGTGCTTGTTTTACTCGTATTCTCTCTTTAAAGTTTAAACTGGGGAAAATAGCAAGTCGGCAAAATATATCCCAAACTTTTGAACTAATATTATGAAAGTGAAAGGTTGGATTAGTGTCAATCACCCATAAACTCACCATAAACCTTGTATAGTTGTATTAGTCTCTCAGTAGCCATGGACTGCTTGATTGTGGGCTTGTTCTTTTTAGTTTCTAAAAGCTGTTTTTCAGCTTTTTTTACAGTAATTAGTTTTTAAATGAAGTATCTTTTTAAGGCGAGATCTACAAATTGATTGTAGTATACAATGTAGCAACTTCATTTATATCGGCTAAATCCGCACGTGAGTTTTTGTTACTCCGTACTCTCACACGAACAACTCAAAAGTCATAAGCCGCAACTATAAACCATAAGCCGAAGTAAAAAAGAACAGGCCCATGTTGCTTTCTTATCTAACTTGAGCTCATGTGTCTATCAAGTTGTGCTTTGTGCCATTTAGCATAACTATGGGTGGGTTATTTTGGGCTGTGGTTTATGACTTTTGAATTCTGACTGTTCGCGAGAGAGTACGAAGAGAGAGACGGTTGCGCACGATTTTGGCTGGTATAGCTGAAGTCGGTACACTATCTAGTACAATCGACTTGTAGACCTCGCTTTAAAAAGACACACCGTTTGAAAGTTAGTTACTGTAACAAAAACAAAAAACCATAAGCATAAAGCCCAAAAGAACCTAGCCATATTGTCCCCCTTGTCATGAACTTCAAGGAAAAAATGTTATTGGTCTTGTCTAATTTAAAGCTTACTATCAGATGCTATCATGGCTTTTTCTTCAAAGGAAGTCTATTGATGGGATTTTTTTCTTCGCTTTGAGCTCAGGCTGCTCTTTCAATGATATCACCTGGCTGGGCTGCTGCTTTTGCCTCACCACCTGTTGCAATGGCGTTAGCCATGATGGCTGCTGGTGCCTCTGGGACAGAAACAATAACACCTCCAAGGAATATCTTGAATAGGCGTGACACATCATTGCCCGAGCGTAAAGCAGCAGCAAGACTGCAGACTTTCTCAAGTTTCCAGAAGCCTATTGAAACAGCACCCAACAAGCCTGGGTCCACCCCAAAGGACAAAGCGGCAGCCAAAGCTGCTGCATTAGCTGCTACTCGTGACCTTGAGCGGAATGCTAAGATTGGTTCAGGAAGAGGTCTTAGTGCAGTAGCAATGGCAACATCAGGACAAAGGAGGAGTGCAAGTGATACTGAGCGTGCAAAGAGGTGGAATACATCTGAAGCTATGAGTGCTGCTTGGATAGAGTGCCTGCAATCAGCTGATTCCAAGTCAGTTTCAGGAAGGGATTTTTCAGCCCTTTCATACAAATATGTTGCTATTCTTGTTTCTGGTTTTGCCTTAGCACGAAACTTACAGCGAGTTGAGGTAAATCCAATTGGAACATTTCCATTTCCGATATTTAGAATTTACCATACATTGTATAAACTTTGGAACATGCAGATGGAGAGGCAAACACAAGCTGCTGTGTTGAATCGGCATCGTGCATCAACTGGAGTTCGAGCATGGCGACATCTTCTTCATTGCCTAACAGAGATGGGCAGACTATACGGACCATTTGGAGAACCTCTGTGTACTCCTGATCGTGTATGTATAGCTACTAATTTATTTTTTTCTCTATTTTCTTGCCCTGGTTCTTCTTTTATTGAAACAGCAAACTTTGCTGACCAGTATTCTCTAATTGTGAATTGTTTCCTGTAAAATGCTTTACATATGCATGAGAAAGAAGCACTGTGTCAAAAAGGAAAAGGAAAAAATAAAGGAAGCACTCCAGGACATCTTTTGATATTTCTTTCATTCCTGTGGTTTGCAGGTTTTCTGGAAATTAGATTTTACTGAAAGTTCTTCAAGGATGAGAAGATTTATGAAAAGAAACTATAAGGGGTCTGATCATTTGGGTGCAGCTGCTGATTACGAGGACCGAAAGCATCTTAGTGCTGTTGCGCAATCAAATGAATGCAACCCGGAGGGTGCAGAGTCTTCATTAACAGATACTCTTCCATCAACTGCTTCTATAATAATGGCTGAGGTCATGTCAATGGATGACAGAAATGAGGACAATGTGCATTTAGAATCTGACACTACTACTAACAGTTTTGATGATCAACTTCAGCATTCCTCAGCCGCTGATCAACAATCTGTGAAAGGATCAGTAGATTCAAGAAGTTCTGGCATTTCCGCTGATTGCAATTTGGTTCGATGCACAGTTGTTGCACCTGGATATGTGCCTAGTGAAGCTGATGAGAGAATTATTGTTGAACTTCCATCATTGATGGTGCGGCCATTGAAAGTTGTACGAGGAACCTTCCAAGTAAGTTCCGTGTAATGATAGTACTTGTAAAGTTCTACTTGTGCCATGATCAGTTCTCAAAATGCAAAACTGAGCTTTTATTTTGTTATAATTTCACTTATCTTATGTTTTATTAATTTTAGGGCATCCTAGGACTAGCAATTCCAATATTTTACTTTTCTGTCTGAACACCTAAAGAAAACCTAATCATAGGATGTCCAATATGTAGCAAATACCTGTTCTTTTTCCTTATGATGTAGCAGTGTAGCACTATATTCCTGGGTAATGGCTACAAACTGTTGGCACTTTTTTGGATGGATAATATTGAGAAAACTGCATGCTACCTCATTTTATTAGCAATGGCTGAAAAAATCTTCCTATTTCTTTTGATTCAATGTATTCTCTTGAGGTATTGTCTATCTTCCTATCATGATTTATATTATGTTCTAGTCTTAGGACTTAGGGTTGTGCAAAATCTGTAAAATTTCCATTTTTTTATGTGCTTAACTAGCTATCTTTTCCATATCAAGATATGTTGTTGGAATTTCATAGATTTATCTGTTACCCATGATCCGTTGTTCTGCTTTTCTTAAACTCCCACTTTAGCTGTTAATTGATATCATTTGCCCCGTAATTTTGTTTGCAGGTAACATCAAAGAGGATTAACTTTATAATTGATGAGTGTGCAAGCGACAATAGCATGGATGATCATGCATCCACTAGTGGCCAATGTGATCAACAAGATAAAGATAGGAGCTGGTTGATCTCTTCACTTCATCAGATATATAGCAGACGGTAAATGTTGACTTCTGATCGGGTGCTATTGTTAGAAATTGCTTTCTGATATACTTCTAGCAGATATCCTGTTCTTTTGAAAAAAAAAAGATGGCTATTCTGTGCTTTTAGAGTGACTAATTGCATGCAGCGTCTGTGACCTATCACCAGACCATATAATTTAGTTTTTATTTTCCATTCACTCATTATACTATTTCAATGACTTGTTGCAGATACTTGTTACGGCGAAGTGCTTTGGAACTATTTATGGTAGATAGGTCAAATTTCTTTTTTGATTTCGGGGTACACCCTTCATGAAACTCTACTCTCTATAAGTCTACATTTTGAAGTCCATGCATGACGAAGCTGAATAGCTTTCTTAGACTTGTGTCTGTACTTGATCTAGGATTTGGAAGCACGCAAAAATGCTTATCGGGCGATTGTTCACACCAAACCTCCTAATTTGAATGACATTTTTCTAGCTACCCAGGTTTGTGTAATGGGCATTTTTCCTAATCTCTAATATTATCAATCTGCAACAAGTTTTTGTAGTAATCTATTATATTTTGTTCAGAGAGCTGAGCAAATCCTTAAAAGAACTCAGTTGATGGAGCGCTGGGCTAACTGGGAGGTACACGAACACTAAAGAAAAATTTTTCCTATGTTGTTTGTTGGTAGGTTTGAGATCTAAGTATGTCAAATTTCTTCAGATTAGCAATTTTGAATACTTGATGGAGCTGAACACACTGGCTGGGCGCAGTTACAATGACATAACTCAGGTTAATTTACTGCACAAATTGTATTTCTAATTTCATATGGTAACTTGTCATTGTAATGATCTTATCTGCTTGTGCAGTATCCCGTTTTTCCTTGGATAATAGCTGATTACCAATCCAAAGTGTTGAATCTGGATGATTCTTCTACATACCGAGATCTTTCAAAGGTTGATCTACACCTGTTTATTGCTTCTGTCCTTTTGTCAGTTACTTAAAACTGCTAACCATGGTGGATATTATTTGATGCAGCCAATTGGAGCACTAAACCCTGAACGACTAAAGAAGTTCCAAGAGCGGTACTCTACGTTTGAGGACCCAATCATCCCAAAGTTTCATTATGGTTCACATTACTCCAGTGCTGGAGCGGTATATCTTTTAATAAAGCTGAATCAAATGTTTACTCATAATATTGGCTAGGCATTATTTATTGCTGAAGGATTTTAGGTTGCATTCAACTCTTTGTACAGGGTCCTCAATAATTTTTTAGCTCAATCAATTTGTGATATTCAGACTAAAAAATGGTATCTCAATTACCACAGAAGTCTACAGGTTATACTTGTGCATGTTTTTGCGTGCATCAGTGAAAACTTTGCATGTGCCTCATATTAGTATTTGAGATAATTGTCGACAGGTTCACCCTTCCATATAATTTCGGTTGGCTATGCAGTCTAATTTTGTTGATATTGTTCAGTTATTTAGAAGACATAACCTCCAATACTTGAGTACTGTGACCTACAATTTTGATATTTGATTCTTTTGTCCAA
The DNA here is from genome assembly GCA_036346265.1 of Melocanna baccifera. Taxonomy (NCBI): domain Eukaryota; kingdom Viridiplantae; phylum Streptophyta; class Magnoliopsida; order Poales; family Poaceae; genus Melocanna; species Melocanna baccifera. The sequence continues at coordinate 7,932,435 of CM070685.1, forward strand.
TACATTTCTTGGTTGCAACAGTATTTGATTTTTGTACTGACAACTAATATCCATTGCAGGTCTTGTATTACCTTTTCAGGGTGGAGCCTTTTACTACACTCTCTATACAGCTGCAAGGCGGCAAATTTGACCATGCTGATCGTATGTTTTCTGATCTTTCTGGCACATGGGATAGTGTTCTTGAAGACATGAGTGATGTAAAAGAGCTAGTAAGTCTATCAGCAAGTGTCTTGTCTGTCTTCAGTATGTTTTTCTAGATGTTGGTTGGGTGGTGCCAAAATTCAGCCAAGATCTTTGCTGTATTCTAATTATCTGATGATATTTATCTAGGTCCCTGAGTTGTTTTACCTCCCTGAGGTATTTACCAACATAAATTCTATTGACTTCGGCACAACTCAACTTGGAGGAAAGCTAGGTAAATGCATTTCGGCCTATGTAAAATATGTAGCAGAATACATAAAAGCAGAGTTACGTAATTCTGAACGTCATTGCAGATTCTGTAGAATTGCCTCCTTGGGCTGAGAACCCTGTTGATTTTATCCATAAACACCGGAAGGCTCTTGAGAGTGAGCATGTCTCTGCTCATTTGCATGAGTGGATTGATCTAATATTTGGGTACCCTCTATTCTATTATACTTGTTGCCTTTTGCAACTTTTTTTTAGCTAAATGCTTTTCTTGCGCTTGTGCGCACAGCCGCACACACACACACACACACACACACACACTATAATTTAATGTGTGTGTGTGTGTATGATTTTTCTAGTACCTTTGATGCTTTGCCCTTTCTTCCAAGCACTTGCTATTCAAACAACATGTACTTATTACTTGAACAGTAATACCTGAAGTGACTGTGGTCATGATTTTCTACACTGGAAAGTGGAAACATTTACCTTTTTTCACCGCTAGTAGATTTTCTCTTCTCCCATCAACGTAAGTTATCAGTGTGAAAGCATGCTCCTCTTAGGTGTAGAGGTAGGTGAATACCTTATAAAGAACTTGTGCCCTTTGGATGGAGCATCCTGTTACTAGTTCTGAAAAGAAATATTTATGTAATGTAAGAAGATGAAGGATCAGGATTTTCAATATTGGCAAAGGCAAATATGTTAGGCCACAGATCAACAGAAAAGGCTTGGCTGCCTTCATGTTTCTCTGCTTATATTTTAGATGGAATGATCCTATTAGATCACTTATTTCTAACACAATTCATCAATGAAATATTGAAATTTCGTGGTCTGGCATCCATGAAGGAGATAAAACATCCGTTTAGTTCTTAAGAAGCTAGTTCTAATGTTTTCTCCTCACCGTGTCTATATATCACCATTTTTATCATATAAACATCCTTTTTCAGATATAAACAGAGGGGTAAAGAAGCGGTAATGGACAACAATGTGTTCTTCTACATTACATATGAGGGAACTGTGGATATTGACAAAATTGCAGATCCAGTAAGTATTATGCATTCAAGTTAGTGTATATAGGTTTTGTAGCAGTTGTTGTCTAGCTGCTCATGTTTTACTGAAAATGCCAAAGGTGCAACGCCAAGCTATGCAAGATCAAATAGCTTACTTTGGACAAACACCATCTCAATTGCTGACTGTCCCGCATATGAAGAGAAAGCCATTGGCAGATGTCTTACAGCTACAGGTAATTTATATTAGCTGTTTCATGAGGTCAAGTATTTTTTGGTGTTTTAACCTACAATTAGTTAAGTCCTGGCTGTGTAGCTAAGTGCTTTTCCCATAGTGGAACTGGTGGGTCATTGTCGAGCAAATAACTAATATAAAAAAACATTTGCTGACATCATTTCATCTACTAGCATTAGTTGCAACAGACCAATGATGCCTTTTCTACTGTATGCTAAATTATTCTCGTATACTTCCCAGACAGATGTCAAATGTCCCTAGGAAGAAATTCAGCAACCTAATGGTGCCAATAATAGTTGGTGCTGATAGTGTTAGTTTGTATTGGCTTTATCAGTGATAGAAAAGCAGTCAGGAATGTTAAATGTAACATATGTATAAATAATGACTTGGCCTATATGGCCCATCTAGTATGTTTAGGCATTTAGCCCATATGGCCCATAACTCTCTTGCTAATTAAATAAGATGCACAGTTCTGAATAGCCACATTGCCTCTCTTCAACAAGGAACTGGCCAGTAATTTTCGTTTCTGCATTTCCAATCCAGAACCAGGATATAGCTTATGGAACCCGAGTTTCTGCTTATGTTTGAGACTAAATCATGGTGTGTGATGGTTAGTTATTATCTCAGCACTATTTCCAGCCAAATTTAGGTTAGTTAGGGTTTAAAGAACGTTCCTGGCCTCGAATTGCTGGAAATCATCTTGCAACCCAAGATGGTTGTTCTCTTGGAAGAGGGTGTAATAAGGCACAATTTGGCCAGTGAAGCTAGTTTCCTCATGTGAATTGCTTATGTGATGGGATTAGCCCCATGTAGCTAAGTTGGAGTGTTTAACAGTGTTTAACTAGTGTGTAATGCATAGAGACCATATGAACTCAGGTTAACCCTTTTGAGGTCAGCCAGGATGAAAACCCTAACTGTTGGTGTGCTTTGGACATATTTGGGTGTTACAACACACCAGGTCTGGAGCAGATTTTAAAACCCTGATCTTTACTGCATTCTGGTGTATTTCTCAAATCTCGATTATAGAAATCTGTGTATAGTCTTTTTGATTTAGTGTTCTCTCCATTTCCTTTGTCATGCTTCTTGATAGACAACAACTCCTAGTAGCTGTTGTGCTGCTTAAGCGCTAAATGTAATACATTACTTGATGTTCCAGTGCATGATTGGTAATGAACTAATGACCTGTCTCACTGATTTTTTACATGGCCTGACCCTTTGATTTACTGTGCAGACCATATTCCGGAATCCAAGTGAACTTAAATCTTATGTACTTCCTAATCCAGATCGCTGCAATGTTCCTGCCAGTACCATGTTTGTATCAAATGACTCTATTGTAGTTGTAGATGTAAATGTGCCTGCAGCGCATGTGGCACTTCACCATTGGCAGCCAAATACTCCAGATGGCCAAGGGACTCCTTTCCTTTTTCATCATGGTAGAAATGCCACGAATTCAACCAGTGGTGCACTCATGCGCATTTTCAAAGGATCTGCTACTTCTGGAGAAGATTATGAGTTCCCAAGAGTTACAGCATTTGCTGCTTCTGCAATCCGTGGTTCAGCAGTAGTTGCTGTCACATGTGACAAAGAGATTATCACTGGTAATTATTGCTTTTCACTATTTGTCCTTATATTTCTTTATTTGTGTACTTGATCAGACACTTCCTCTTCGTTCATCCTTTCATTTCATTTCCTTTGTGGTGAATTGTCCTACTTCTAGAAGAGGATGAGGTGTCCCGCCTGTTAGATTTCGGGGAATTTACCAATAATCATTATTATTGTAGACTATTGTGTTGGCCTAGCTCCTGGAGAGAACTCGCACATTGTTTCCTCTTAGAACACACACGAACACAGAGGAGACAAAATGTTTTGTGCTGCCTGTCTCCCAAACTGCAGCGTTCTTCTTCCTTTTATAGAGCAGTACTTAGTGCAAGATTAACTCCAAACAGTTAGATGCATGCCTAACTCCTAGCATTACACATTGAAACGTATGCATGCATGCAGAGTTATTACTAGCACAGGGGTTACCAACACATTGAAGCCTATATATATACTATACATGCACTGATGTACAAGAGACAGAATACAAAAGGGAATACAATGTGGACCCATATCCTAATACACATGTACATTAACGCTACCTTGTGACGAGACTCCAAATTCAAACTAAATCTACAGAAGACGACGCAAAAGAAAAGTCATTCAGGATGAACAATATTTTAGCTCTTTCATTCTGCAAAACCGGTTTTCTTTGTATTTTATGTAGATTGGGTTTGACATTGAAATTCTGTCATAGCCTCATAGGGTAGAACAACTCTCCCTTTATTTAAATTATTTTTAGGAATTTTGGAAGATTTTAGGCCGAAGTGCACACCCCCAAGGCCCCAATAACCTCAGACCAAACAACTTGGTCTGAAACTTCTCTGTTTTTAATGTAGTGTGCTATGGTACTTAAGCCGCTTCTAATATTTAGTGATCTTTCCATGAAGCTGCTTATACTGTTTCTAATACCATTTTGCTTAACAATAGGTGGGCATGCAGATGGTTCTGTGAAGTTGAACTCACCAGTTGGAGCTAAGACAATTGAAACTGCTTCTGGACATCTTGCTCCTGTGACCTGCCTTGCACTTTCTCCTGATAGCAAGTACCTTGTGACAGGATCTCGAGACACCACAGTTATACTCTGGAGGATTCATCAGACAGGCTCCTTACATAAGAAAAATGCTCCTGAACCTCCACCGACAACACCAACGGCACCACGTAGTCCTCTCTCCAGCGGTACTAGTAGTGTGAGCAACCTTTTAGAAACCAGGAGGCGTCGAATCGAAGGTCCTATGCACGTTTTAAGAGGACATCTTGGGGAAGTAACTAGCTGTTCAGTTAGTCCAGACTTGGGACTTGTTGTATCCTCATCAAACACGTCAGGTGTTCTTCTACATTCTTTGCGAACTGGTCGGCTGATAAGGAAGCTCGATGTAGCAGAGGCACATGCTGTATGCTTGTCTTCTCAAGGAATCATTTTGGTTTGGAATGAATCAAAGAAAATATTATCTACCTTCACCGTCAATGGACTCCCTATTGCTACCTCAGTTGTATCACCTTTTTCTGGACGAGTTAGTTGCATTGAGATTGCTACAGATGGCCATTTTGCTTTAATTGGAACATGTTCGTCCAGCAATTACAAGTGTGAGGACAATACTGAGACTGGGGATCATGAACCTGACGAATCCAATGGCAAGGATGATGTTTCTAAACAAACTGAAACCCGGCAATTTGTTCATGTGCCTTCGATATGCTTTGTTGATCTGCATAAACTTAAGGTTAACCTTAGAAACTATATTTTTGGCTCACCTTATTTATCCTTTGTGGATGTCTTACCAGACATGTTTTCCTGGCAGGTATTTCATATACTGGAGCTGGGAAAGGACCAGGACATAACAGCAATTGCTCTAAACAAAGAGAACACAAATCTTCTAGTGTCTACTGCTGATAAGCAGTTAATAGTCGTCACTGATCCTGCTGTGAGTATCCTAAATTCTTATTATGCTATAAATTCTACATTACCACAATCCAATTTTATTGCTTAATTTTGCACTGAGCACTTAATTAGAATATTGCCGGTTGCATGGAAATGATCACTTTCTTCTCCTTTCAACCTTCGTTCTGATAGAGTTGGTAATTGCAGTTGAGCTTGAAGGTAGTAGATCAGATGCTACGCCTTGGTTGGGAAGGTGATGGGCTTCTTCAGTCATGAGCAAAGCATCAATTGTTGGCAAATCATTTCTTGATTAAAGATCTATCCTGTCTGTCTGATAGCATAAGTAGGACCAAGGTAATGAAGCAATGGCGTGGGATATGCTATCTGTACAAAAATGGAAAAAAGTAATAGGCGTTGCGAGATAGGCTGATTGTGCAAAGGCTAGGTCGTATACTGTATCCAACAGGTCATTTAGTCAGATAGAAGAAACCGACGGACTTGATTGAAAAATAGCGTGTTCCTTTTTTTCTCATCACTTTTACCATGTAAAAATATCCATTGTTTTTGTAGAGTGAGACAGTGAGCGAATAGCTATTCTACATCTTTTGCGATGTATTTTTGGTTGCTCGGTCGGTTCATACAGATCTCTGTCAATGTGAGTGTTAAGGTGAGCAACCCCAACTGTTTTGTATATGCCAACTTTGACTCTGCTGTGAGTTGTGACTATTTGGCAGCAGCCAACAGAGCAAGAGTATTGAGAGGAAGATGGATTAAATTATTTTATATCAATGGTAGGTCCGAGGGTGGAGCCCACCTTATTTTCTTAAACTTAGAATGGATAATCAAAATCCTGGTGACCATTTTGTGGACCTGTTTGGAATGGAGGATTTGGATCCAAATCCTTAGGATTTAGTTCAAATTAAATCAAAAAAATCCTAGAGCAATCCCCCTCGTCCTAACCGGGCCTAATGTTGCTTTGTTGCCTACATTATGGCTTGTTAGTGGTGCGCTCAAGTGGATACCCAGCTGCTAGCGGTGGCGAACTGGCTGCTTGGCGCTCATCTTGTTGCCATTTACCACATTACCCAGCCACGGAGCTGCTATGCCTTTTTCATTCAGAACTAATTCATATACTATATTGCTTTGTGCTAATCGTTACCCAGAATGCCGTTTTTATATGGTTTCAGATTTCCAAGCCGTAATATTAAGTTATTAACTCCTTACAAGTAACCATGGACGTGTACATTATCACCCATCAAGACGAAACATCAAATCTTTAGGTCAGAAGGGCAACCATGAAATACCAACATTAGACATCTTCAGGTAAGCTTGCAGTGTATCGAACGCCACATTCGAACCTCAGGAAAGGTCGCAAACATCCGGAGATTGAAAATAGAGAGATGTAAGCGTGACACGGAATAGTGCAGTGCTTTCTATCTGGAATTTGTGCGTCATTTCAGACATAAGATTGGGAGCATTACACGCTGGCTAATTGTCATTGCATCCCAAGGACTCGTGACAAATTTTGGCAAATGTGATGGAATGGTTGGGATGAAGGTATTAGCTTCTTTGCTCAGGTCCTTTTGATCTTCGAAAATGTCCCGGTCTCGGAAAAATAGGTGCTTTGGGTTCCACTTCCAAGCAGGTTTCCATGGGCCTGTGGATTTGACAACTCTATTCCCTTCACAAGGAAACAATAACATTAGGAAGATGAAATGATAACAGGGGCACTGGGTAGCTATTTCAACAGTGCCTAATCGTTGAAATGAAGAAAATAGGGCAATCAAAGCAGCTGCAATAACGTTACGTATAAGAATATAGTGATTAGCATCTGTAGGTTTCAATATAAAATCACTATGAAGCCTACAAACCAACGGCGCCAGATTTTCAAGGAAAAAACCAACAGGTGTAGAACTAATACGTAACTCCAAAGCAATGACTAAATACAGGGTTAACGATAGCTCCAAAGCAACAGAAATTAGGAGCTTTCTATTAGTAAAGCAACGAGAAACAAAAATTGGTTGCACTACCTTTTCCAGTTCCTAAAATAAGAGCAAGTCAAACAACTATCCAAATAACAGATTCTAGACTTGGTAGCACCCACAATTCCACATTCCATAATTGAGTAGCTAAGTCATAGATGGCAGCAATTATTTATCTTGAAGCGAACGAGATAATAATAACTCAAAAAACTAAGAACTCAAATGAACTGGTGCAAATGCCAAACTAGATGTCAGTCCAGATGTCGCACCACTGCTACCATAGCTCTTCTCCTTGAATTTGATACTAGAAAGTAACATGGAATCAAATTGATGTTGCAGTACATGATATTGTGAACGAGGTCAAGATTTGAAACAAAAGCAACATTATGTAGATAATGTAAGCGAGTTATGGCTGCACGCATAACAATAGTGCCTGCTGGGCTACTGGAACTGGTACATAGTGCAAATTGTCGTATACAAAATGCATGCAAACATCTAGATTACCTACAATTTGTGCAGAAAGCATGAAATAAGGATAGGAAAACACTATTGAAAAGATCAAGCTCTGGGAATCAGAGAGGATAATAGAAGAAATAGAAAGGTATAAGACGTATTTATTATTGCTGTATATCTTGCTATCTTACAATTTAGGATTATCTAAAGTACAATGTTTTTGCACATTTTCTCTAACAGTTTGTACCTGCTTGGCATGGACAGAAAGTTGGAAAATAGATATTATCACATCTTTCTTTAGCAAAACGGCACAAGACCCAGTTTCATTATTATACTGAGATGTAGTCCCATGTTTATTGCTTTAATATAAAATGCCAGGGAACAAAATGAAGTAAAACAGCATACTTTTTGGCAACTTTAGCAGCAAGTTTGCTTTGCGCAGCTGAGACACGTAGCATCCCACTTCCAGCCTGTCCGAGCATGCCATAGCCTTCCCCCAAGCCATCACCTGATGGCAGTGAGACATGATTATGTCAAAAAGGTAAATGATATCCATTTTAAAGCATGGTGGCACTAAACAGCAAAAATGTTATTCAAATTGTCATATCAATACTGACCTAGTGAGCTCTCCTCTGGTACCCCAAACTGTATTCGGTTTGCAAGCTTCATCATATCAGTCTGTGCATATCTGCAGAATCAAGTTACCAAGTTTATGACAGTATATACCATACTGTTTATCCGATGAATCAAATTTTTGTATATGAGACAAACTAACAAGTAGTTCAACACAAAAATTAAACATGAGATTGTTCAATATGTATTTTCCAAAAAAAAGAAAGTTGAGAACACCTTACCTTTCTTTCATTTTTCGAAGCCAACGGCTCCCTCTCTTCTTTTTAGGCAGTCTGGTACAGGAAGTGGTTTTGGAAGCTTTGCAGGAGGTGGTTCTCAATCTTCTCTTCTAACAAGTTCCGCCCAGCTTTTCCAGTCGGATCACCTCTAATCGAATCACTCCTTGCTGGTAGAGTTGACTTTGCAGATATAAGTCTGCAAGCACGAGTCCTCAGAGCTGGGGGCGGGGGTGCTCTGAGATACTTCAGTTTGTTCAAGATAGCCAACACGAAACTGAGATGTGGCAGTAGAAAATCCAGCTAGATTTTTCTTCTTTGCACCAAGTAACTGAACATTACAGCTTATAGCCACAGTAGAAGGGATTTACAGTTTACAATAGTTTGACTTATAGTTCACAGTAGATTGGTTTCACAGTTAAAAGTGTGGTTTACATTTTATAGTCGATTGGCTTTACAGTTCACAGTAGATGTGATCTACAGCTTACAGCTGTAGAATTGGATTACAGTTTACAGATATGGATTGATGCATTACTTTACCGTGTGCTTGCTGAGTCATCGGACTACCCTTGTTTTATTGTTTTTTTAGGGTGATCTGGAGTGACGGTATGCATGAAATGGGAGTAGTTCCTTTTGCACTGCACATATGCAATAACGGCTTAGTCATGCACTGAGTGTTATGTTTAAACTTTTGTTAAGAAGTTTATGTAAATGTTTTAGTTACAGTATGTTTCAGGAGAATGGACACTCTTGTTAATACAGATCTCGGGCGTTAACTCTGTTGAGGGTATGCTTTTGGTGAAAGTAACAGTGTGGTGGTAGCATCAAGGATCGGGGTGTTACATATTTCCTAACATACATCTTTTTTTCCTCGGTTTAATTAATTTGGTTTGGCATTACAGTAGCAAAACGAGGACCAAAATTTAGCCCAAACTTTGGTTGTAGATACAACACAAATCCCATAGATAGGAACTTAACAAAAAATTTCGAGAAATCGAACCCTCTACATCCTAATTAGACAAACTATCGGCTGTTTCGTTTTAAGGCTATCAATTGGTGTGCGCCGCAAAACGTTGGTCACCGGTGCCGACTGCCAAGACATATGGTAGCCGGAATACCAAAAGCTTAGAAGAGGCGAAATGTAGAGATCAAACTTGACGAGGAATCCATGAAGAAGATCCATACAGCAGTAGCCGGGATTACCTCTGCAGCAGCGGTTGCTCTCTCGCCTGACGTGCGCCCTTCCCTGCCCGGTCGACGTGGCAACGTGGAGAGGGCAGCCGGGCGAGTACGGGAGACCGGGTCGGCAGCACGCTGCAACGCTGGCTATGAGGCGGCGACGAGGCGATGAGCTGGCAGAAGTGGGGACGGCGGTGGGGAGGCGTTGCGGACCCGCGGCGGGCGGAGCCGAATCCGCTCCCGTTCGTTTTGGATCCGACGTTTGGATGAAGTACGCGGGTTTGCCCGTAACGGTGTGGCCTCTTCTTTTTCACTGTGGTTCATGTTTTTTGACTGAAATTTTTTAATTTTAGTTGTTTGTGATAGAGATTATGGAGAGAGATACTCGCTTGCGATTTTAGATGATATAGATGTTAGGTTTTTAACGTATACTATAATTAACTTGTAAACTCTATCTTAAATACTCAATTTGAAGGTTAGATACTGTAGCAAAAATCAAAAACTATTTAAAAAAACTGAAAAGAACAGACCCCTCCTCCACTGAAGCGGGAACGAACGGATGCGATCGCACTGGCTCAACAGAAGCAGCGGAGCTCTAGATGATTTGGAGGAGGATTCGCCCTCCCGGGGCCGCAGCTGCGAGGCTCCGCCGCCGCCGCCACGCCCCCCTCTCGTTCGACGGCCGGGACGCCGCTTTTCATGGGGTTGTTATTGGGCTCAACCAAATTGCACCGTGACGAAGCCGTGGTTAGACTTGTGTGGGTTCGACGCGTTGGTTCCTCCAGGAGGAGGCCCACTGCTGCGTCAAGATGGGCCTGTCTTGTAATAGCCCGGCCAAACTCAACTGAAACTAATTGAGTTGGGCCAAACAAGGAGTCGACCTCGCACAGGCACGACTGCTACGCTACTGTCTGCCGACCATGATCTCCTCCTTGATCAGCCAGTAATTTCGATGTCGTGTACTGAGAGCATTCACTGTTCGACGTAGACTTCACACGCAGTACTGGTAAGACAGTCTTACCATCTTCAAGTCCTGGTTCCTCTTTCCAATAAGTCGGCAAACGCGTAGACTACAATAGATTTCAGCGGGCAAAGTGACGACAATAAGCTCAAAGTTGACAACACATGATTGCAAGGTAGGAACGGATAAGCGGCGTGTCGATGGAACGAGACTATCTATCAGCTGATCGATAGTGTACTGTCACTTTTTGACAGGCACAAGTGCGTCGCCTTTTGGTACTCCGGCACACGTTCAGATCTATACAGAGAGGAGGGGAAAAAAAGGCGAAATTGTTCTGGGCTCACATTCTTGCACAATGCAGAGGCAGACAGGCTTAGTGCATGAAGGTGCAATGTGGAGCCAGCTAATCCGGTGAAATGTACGTGTCTTGTGCCCAATTTTGTTGTCTTTCGGATAGATGTCGTGACCCGATACACGTGATGGTCTAGCTAGCTAGCTAGCTAACGTGACTGTCTGGATGTCACGACAACCGTTGCATGATTGGGTAGACAAATCTAGATGGTTAGGTAACCTGATCATATAGCTAAATCATATAGATAATGTACTATACCACATATGACTTTTCTAATCGCACGTGTGTTCATTTTTGTGTAATTTTCGATCAGGTGCTCTGTCTGGCACTGTTTTGAGAAGCAAGAAGGAAATCATAAGCATGTTCAAGAGAGAGGCTTATCGCTGGTAAGGGTGAAAACATATTAGATATAGATCGGATAGTGTTTAAATCATATTCGTATTTGTAAACGAATACAGATATAAATTCAGATATTTTCGAATACAAATATAAATGGAATATTGTAATTTCGATGTCGTGACCGGATACACGTGATGGTCTAGCTAGCTGGCTAACGTGATTGTCTGAATGTCACGACAACCGTTGCATGATTGGGTAGACAAACCATAGATGGTTAGGTAACCTGATCATATAGCTAAATCATATAGATAATGTACTATACCACATCTGACTTTTCTAATCGCACGTGTGTTCATTTTTGTGTAATTTTCGATCAGACGCTCTGTCTGGCACGGTAGATATATTTTTTTATATGAATTCGAATACAAATAGAATAGAAATTGTTAATCGGATGGGAAAATCTATACCATATTCGATCATCCGATCGAATATGGTAACCAGATAATACGGATAATTCATATCTATTTTCACCCCTACCCTGAAGTCCTAGCTCTAAGCTGGCTAAGGGTCGTTCATATTGATTTTTGTTGATAGTTTTTTACTGTGATTTATGGTTTTTGGCTAAAAATAAATAGTAATGGCTGAAAGAAGTGACTTTAAAAAGGAGTACGTGAGCGGTGAAGAAAATGAGGAAGAGATGTGTACACGTGATAGGAAGTGGGACGCATGATATAACTGTGACCCATAGCTTATCCCTAAAGTGATATGGTAGTAAGAGAAGTGAAGAAATCATTTTAAGAAATCAGATATTTATATTGTCTTTTGCTTTTTCCTTAAGCACCCATGTTGGTATGTTCGCCATGATTGCTGACATCAAATCTACGCAGTTCACTTTTTAACAAAAAGGCATATGCTGATACATACAGGCACTTGCAAAATATCTTGAGGCGTACGTGGTTGTGCAGCAGCCTCATGTCACAGGGAGCTACACAAAATTGTTTCACAACTCGCAGGCACGGTCGACTGACTGGTGGGTTGCGTATAGGACTGTTCGCAATTGTACCGAGCCGAAGAAACCATACCGAAAACCGGTATTCGGTACGGTATGAAAAAAAAAACTGGTCTTCAGTAATTCAGTTCTTTGAGAAAAGCCGGCTGAAACCCAAACGAACCGAGCGGACCGAGCTCTACAAGACTTCCGCGAGTACGTGTCTCGCCCGCTGCAGCAAGCTGCGTTGCCGTTAGCCTAGCTTGTATGTTTGCTCGGCCTGTGGCCCAGCCAGCTCACTACGTCCGTGCGCTGCTCCAAGCCCATTACGGTTGCTTAATTATTTTCTTGCCCAATGGGCCAGCCGACTGTTGTTTATTTGTTTGCCCCCTTGTAGCTGCCAGCTAGTGGTTCCTTAGTTCATAGTTTTGTTTGTTTGCTACCGGCTATCATTGTTAGTTTGTTATCGAGCTAAAATGCCATCGTATTATTTCACAATTCGTGTCAACTTTGATAAATATAATATTTATCAATACTGTATCGAAATAATTTAGTATTTACCAATATCGAACCATATTCTTAAAAATATCGTATTTACCAAAATAACAATATCCTATTTATCAAAAATATCATATTCACCTAACTATATTTACTAAAAATACCGAATGAATAGCCCTAGTTGCATAGCGTGTGTTTGGTTGGTGGCTCCCCTCAGCCTAGCTCGTATCCCTCATCTAGGCTGGGTTTGGCATGGCTAGGGAATGCAAGAGGGCCTTGTTTGTTTGTTGTTTTTGTTGGAATAGGCTGGACTAAGATGTTATTTGGTTTAGTTGCATTAGGGGTTGGGTGGGATGCTTGGATGCAAGAGATGGTGTTTGATTGGTTGCATATGGGCGAGTGTGGTGACCTCTTGCATGTAGTGGTGCGATTACCCCTTAGAACATGGATATAGTTAGATTGAATTTTAGCTAAGTCTCTAGCACTCTTTAAGATGCATTAGTAGCTGGTTATACAAAAATTAATGCTGTTGACAACTAATCTTCGTTAACAGTAAGTTTTACCAAATTAGACAGAGTTATATTTGGTGAGGCTAGGTCCCAAGGGACATGTCTATCATTGTGAAATTTTGATTAGTCTCAACATCTTGATGCTGTTCGCATTGAATATGTGAAATGATACCAAAAACTGTCATATAAGCATATAAGAAGTAGCAATAACATTGAGTATTTCGAGTTCATAGCAATATAGAGAAGAGTGATAGGTTCGCATGGAAGAGTGATAAGTTCCTAGCATTGACTATTTCAAGTTCATGTGCAAAAACTAATGAGAAAACTATTGTACGGTATAGGTTTGGCCCATCCGATCCAGCCGATCAAATGGTCCAAACTCACACCTTCCACGCCATGACTCCTATGGTTAACCACACAAAACTTATCCATACTAGTATGATCTCCCCCTTGCAAGGAGTAGTGGCCACAACGGGAGAGCTTGGCAGTGTGCAGGAAGGCAGAGACCATGGAGGAGTGGCGGCTACAAGGGAGCTCGGCGGTGTGCAAGAAGGCCAACATCGACCACATAGGAGCACGGCTAGCAAGAGCGGCGACGACGGGTGAGCACGCTCAACATGACCAGCTCCGGTAGGTAGGGACCCTAGCGGAACTCCTCCAAGGACCACCGATGGCCAACCAAATGGGGAGGCGCCGAAGCTCGGCTACGACTTGAGAGCTCCATCAACAAGAGAGAGGGGTGGGAGAGGGGTAACCCTAATGAGGGGTCGATTGCATTTGCGGGTGTAGGCGTGCGGCCACCTGCTCGCACCAACTCAGCTCGGGCTAGCAGGTAGCTCGATTAAATAGCTCGTGATTTTTATCTTTTAAAAATTAATTTTTGAATGAAGTGGTTTCTCAAAGTAATTTCTGTAAACCATTTATAGGAGTTATTACAAAAGCCGCTTTGAATGGAGTAGCTTCTCAACGCAGCATCTCTTACTCTCTCAGTCTCTCTTATAATCACCAAAAAGCCACAACACTAGGACCTAAGAGTGGATTTTGCATGAGCCGGGCCAGGCCTAGGGACGAGTTCAGCCAACCAAACACGCTTGGGCTGCACCAATCGGGCCTGGCTAGTAGGGGGTGCTTTACCCTACCGATCACGCCCAAATAGATAAAGTTGCTTCACCACCAAAGAGGTCACTTGCACGTTGGGGTGCAAACGAAGTGGATATTTTTCGACCGTCCGTCCGTCTGTTTTAATTCGGATAGAATTCGGAGCAAATTTTCGGATATCTGGAGGTATTGCCGATACGAATATTTTTTTGCTGGATATAGAAACGGATTTGGAACAAACATTATCCGACGGATACGAAACTATCCAGATATTTTTCTGGATAGTTACCGGATATTTTTTTGGATAGTTACCAGATTCAAACTCGGATTCAACTCAGAACTCAATTCGGATTCGGTTCGGAACAGCCCAACAGGCACTTACTAAAAATGCTAAAACTTTCACAAACAGAGTTCGATTCGGATGTTCTTGTATTCGGAAAACTTATTTGAAGACCTACGCAATGGATACGACATCTTCTTCAAATATATCATGAATCATCTGTTATGACCGAAACAATGTGATGGCTGTAAAATCTAGTTTCTTTTTTTTGTGTGAGTTCGAGTCTAAAACACTATAAGGTTGAGTTGTATTCGGTTTGGAGACTATATGGACGTCCCAAGGGGCTATATAAGCCTTGTAATCATAATCCTTACACATGTGATATATATGGTTTTTGTTTTCGTGTATTATCTGACTAAATATTCATGACCAAGACTAATTGTATTTGGAGCGGTATGTATTCACTCCGTATTCGTGATCAAGAATATCTGTATCCGTATTCGTATCTGATATTATCCGTGTCCGATTTTAACTCCGATAAAAAATATGAAAAATAATACGGAATAAGCAATATTCATTCGTATCCGCTCCGTTTGCACCCCTACCGCACGGTTTTCTTTCTTTCTTCCCTCTGATCTGATCTCGAGTTCACAACAATTTTGGGTTTGTTTTCTCGAGTCTTACGCTGACCGGTGACGCAGTCGAGTGGCCGCGTATCGTGGAATCGTGAGTGAGGCGTGAGCGCCGGTGCGCGCTCATCCATGCACGCCCTGATCCGCAGGTGAAAAAGTGCGAAGGGATAAGCGAAATGAGCAGCAGGAAGCCCCCCGGAATCCGCCTCCTCGAGGGGGGCCGGCGGCGGCGCCCGATCTCTGTCGCGTCGTGCCGGGCCATGGCGCTCGTCCTGACCTTCTTCTCCTACGCCGCATACCACGCCGCACGGAAGGCCACCAGCATCGTCAAGGGCGTGCTCGACCCCAGCGCGGCCGGCGCCGGCTGGGCGCCCTTCGACGGCCCGGGCGGCGCGGCAATGCTGGGCGAGATCGACCTCGCGTTTCTCGCGACGTACGCCGTCGGCATGTTCTTCGCTGGCCACCTGGGCGATCGGGTCGACCTGAGGCTCCTCCTCTCCACCGGCATGGTCACTACGGGCCTCCTCACCGCCGCATTCGGGGCCGCCTACTGGCTCGGCGTGCACAGCTTCTACTACTTCCTGGGCGTGCAGGTGCTCGCCGGGGTGTTCCAGTCCACCGGGTGGCCGTCCGTGGTTGCCGTGGTCGGCAACTGGCTCGGCGGGAGCGGCAATAAGGGGCTGGTCATGGGGGTCTGGAACGCAAACACGTCAGTCGGGAGCATCTCGGGCTCGCTGGTCACCGCGGCGCTGCTGCGGTTCGGATGGGGCTGGTCGTTCGCCGTGCCCGGCGCGGCGATGGCGCTGCTCGGGCTGGCTGTCTGGGCGTTCCTGTGCGTCGGCCCGGAGGCCGCGGCCGGGCTCGGCGAGCCTGAGAAGGGCGACATGGGCGTCCCGCTGGTGGAAGGGCAGAGCGGAGAGGAGGACGCGGTGGGGTTCGTGGAGGCGTGCAGGATCCCCGGCGTGGCGACGTTCGCGCTGTGCCTCTTCTTCTCCAAGCTCGTCGCCTACACGTTCATGTACTGGCTGCCTTTCTACATCAGCCACACAGGTAATGAATCGATTATTCTATACCAAACAGCTCACGCAAAACCGTAAAATTTCACGTTCTTAACATTCATACTTCGAAATTTCACGTTCTTAACATTCATACTTCGACTGAAATGTGGATTACTAGAATGCAACTTCTATCCCATGCCTTGCACGTTCCAACTTCCGTGCAGTAAAAAAAAGCTGCGCTTTGTACACGTGCGTTTCAGCTATTGGCGGGCGATATTTGCCGGACTCGACAGCGGGGTCGCTGTCCACCCTGTTCGACGTCGGGGGCGTCGCCGGCGGCGTGCTTGCCGGGCACCTCTCAGACCAGCTGAACGCCCGGGCGCTCACGGCGGCGCTCTTCACCTTTTCCGCGGTCCCGGCGTTGTTCCTGTACCGCGCCTGCGGCGGCGCGTCGGTGGGCTGGAACGCCGCGCTGATGTTCGCCGCGGGGGCGCTCGTGAACGGTCCCTACGCGCTCATCACCACCGCGGTCTCCGCCGACCTCGGCCGGCACAGCTCCCTGCGTGGCAACACCAGCGCCATGGCCACCGTCACGGCGATCATCAACGGCACGGGCTCCGTCGGCGCGGCCGTCGGGCCACTGCTGACGGGGTACATCTCCGGGCGGAGTTGGGGCGCGGTGTTCACCATGCTGATGGCCGCCGAGCTCGTCGCGGGCCTGCTGCTATCGCGGCTCGTCACGGCCGAGGTTCTTGCCAAGGTGGCGGCCCGGAGATCAGCGGCGCGGCCGCCGGCGAGCGATCTGCCGGTGTCGGCTTACACTGGTGTCAGCTGTGTGTAGGGAAGAGAGCTACCCAAGCAACATCACCGCGCACGCACGACTCGTTTCATTGTGAATGCAGATACGTTCATGTATCATGTAAGATGTCTTCCATTTACCTTGGATTGATCACTTCCATTTAAAAATCATCTGAGATAGCGGAGGTTGATACTGCTTCCGTACTTGCATAATTCCATCCATAGGGCATGAAGTAAAAGCAACTCCAAATTCCGAAAGACGACTAGTGCAATAGTAGATCCAGATTGGTGGCATGTTGCAACATGTTTCCGGAGTTCAGACCCCGCTTCTCCTATATGTTCTTCACCAAGTGTTTTTTTTACTTTGTTCTTCATCAAGATTTGCATTTGCTTCAGCTAGTCTCTTGGATACATCTCTCGATTCTACGAGCTCTAATAGGTGACGCTAATTTGACAGAAGCGACAAAGCTCATGCTTCTGTTAGCGTCAGACTGAGCACGATGGGCCTCTGTTTTTTTGGGTAGAGACAGCCCTACTTAAAATTACTGACCAAGTCGAACATTGGGCCTCTGCTTCTAAGCTCGTCGCGGTAAATTGCTGGCAGGCGCGTGCGCTTCTCAAACACATAGATGGCTTGAAATTTTCTGCGAGAATCAATACATGGAGCAACTCTTCTCAATCCTTAACGAATCGGATTCGGATACGTGTTCCACACAGAGCTGTTCCACTATTCACCAGTCCTACACACCACACAGCAAAAAATGTTAGTCAACTAGCTTCGGACCAAAAAATCAAGTAAAAAAGAAGAGTATGTTCTTTGACCTCCTTCCGTTATTGATCCATAAGAGAGATCTCGTGTGCGCCTTGTGAATAAATTGTTCGTGCACGTAGGAACGCTCCTGCACCGGGGGGCCCCGCGGCTTGTGCGACTTGGTGTCCTCTTTCTTTTTTGTGTCTGATTAGGCCCAAGCAGAGGGCTCGCCGGCCTCTGCACTCCCAGCAACGTGAAAGCCTGAAACGGGCCGGATTTGGGCAAGTAAAAAACTAAAAACACCGACCACGGCTAGGTCGGCCCAACTTTGCCTAGGGTTTTTACCATGTTCGCATCTCCGACGGCTTACAAAGCAAAAGGTTTGCGAGCTCCGGAGCTCGTGCCCTGCCTGTTCCAGAAATGTTGTCCTTCTCTGTGCTAGGCTAAAACGAGTACTCAAAATGCGTGTTCACATGGGTCATTAACAAGTGCCGGCCGGTTCGGTTTACCTACGTGAGAGATTATTTGATGCTTCCCTGTATCAGGTAGTACGTGTAGCTTTATAGGCAGCAGCAACTAACTCATCTGTACTGTGCAGCCAGCCGACGGGCAGGAGCCTAGGCAGAACCGGCCGACAAAGCTAGCCGTGGTACGGCGAGAGACCGACGTGAGTTTACGGAGCACAATGAAGTTGCTCACTGATGAGCTCGGACAAGTAGACAACCGCGCGGGTAGCTGCGAGGTGGCTCCGCTTATGACTGTACTGTACAGCCACGGTACTGGGCAATATACACGTAGCCAGGGGCGGATCTGCCCTTCAGGCAAGCCCGGGTGACCGCCCGAGCTCTCTTTGCTAGGCCGGACCCCCCGGGCGTCCACCGCCGCCCCCGATCATCCACCCGCAGGAATCGGAGTCCAGGCTTTTCTATGCCCAGATAAGAAAGTCCAAGCAACCCCAAATCCAATGACCCAATAAACACACGGCCCAAGACCAACAAAGCAAAAGGGAATGAGATATACTAG
This sequence comes from Melocanna baccifera, assembly GCA_036346265.1. NCBI lineage: Eukaryota > Viridiplantae > Streptophyta > Magnoliopsida > Poales > Poaceae > Melocanna > Melocanna baccifera. The sequence goes on from CM070685.1 coordinate 7,951,243, forward strand.
CCCATAAATATCACACGTGATGACGCATCCAAGAGAGAGTAAACCTAGAATCCTAGATCCCGGACAGCAGAGGCGATCGGCGGGACGCGCGCGCGCGCGAAGAGCCCAGCGGAGCGGAGGAGCGCGCTCGGCGAGTGGGAGGCGCGCGCGCGCAGCACCAGCGGAAGAGTCAGCGGAGTGGAGGACGGCGCGGCGCGGTGGCGCCCAGACGGAGGAGTCGAAGGAGTGGAGGAGGCGCGGCGCGGCGGCGCCCAGGCGGCTAGGGCCTAGGGGAGGCCGGGAGGCGGGAGGCGGTGGCTGGGGAGCGCCCAGGCGGCTAGGGGAGGCGGGAGGCGGAGCGGCCGGCGGATTTGAGAGGAGAGTGGGAGCGGGTCGGGCGTTGGCGGCGGATTTGAGGCGTGAATTGATGATTTTGTTACTTGTCATGATCTTGGAAGTCTAGCCGTGAAGTTGGTTGAAACTGAAAGGCATATTGCATTTCCATTGGTCTTCCGCCTTATCGAGTTAGCATTGCTACTACCGGTGGCGACATCATCGGTTGAAAGAGCTTTCTCGGCTATGAATATTATCAAGACCGATTTGCGTAATAAGATGTCCGATGATTGGCTTAATAATTTGATGGTGTGCTATATTGAGCGAGAGATATTCAAAGGACTTGATCGTGAAAAAATCAAGAAACAATTTCAACATATGAAAACTCGAAGAATGAAAATGCCTCGTTCTCCTAGACGTACTTAGTTATTTACTGGTATATTTTTGTCTTCTTTTTTATTGCATCTTTTATATTCTATTATCAAATTGTGACACTACTGATTTATCTATCTTTCACAATTGACAGGTTGTTTCTTTTACAACTCATCTACAATTGTGGATTAAGCTTCATTAGTGAGGTATTTTTCATTGTCCTTCCGTTATCTATATATGTTAACATGCGAATTATAGTTGTTGTTTCTATTTCGTATCACATACTTTTATTACTATGATTGCAACATAGTTTGATTATGGATTGTTTTGTTTTTGAGTACTACTGTTTATTTCACGCTTTCAACTTTAGTCTACCTAGTTTTTTTTCCTGAGTTCGTTACTGAACTTCGTTCTATCTAGTTTTTTTTTCTGGATCTGCCACTCCACGTAGCTCATGGTTGGAGACGAAAAAACAGCCATTATTGGTACAACATGGTGTGATCAAAGCCGGATTCTACCTCCAAAATCTTTGTTTTATTGTCACGCAAATTAATAACTGATTGCTACATGTGCATGAGTACTCGTACGTACGAAACACTAGTAAGTACACAAAATAGCTATACCCCACCTGCACTGCACATCGTAACATGGACTGTTCTTTTCAGTTATAGCCTATATTTTATGGTTTATAATTTTTTTAAATAAATAAATAAGATAATTTTTTTATCATTATTTTGAACCAGCTTATTGAGATAGTATTTTAAAAGTAGCTTATCGACTTTCGATTCGTTCGCACAAGCACTTACACTAGAACCAAAAAGCATAAACCACAGCTATAAACCGTAGCTCAAAAAAATATACCCTAAGTCTTCACATGCACTGTACGACAGTCCAAGGTATAAACAAGGAGTTACACTATGGTACATGCTAAGAATTTGGCTCCTTTTTACCTTACTCATGGCTTATGAGTTCCTACAAACAAATAAATGGACGGTTTTTTATCGGATTTTCAAAACGGTTTATCGAAAAATCTTTTTAAAGTGGTTTATTAATATTTGATTTGTTTATATAAATACTTACACTAGAACTAAAAAATATTAACTATAGCTATAAACCATCAGCCATAACTAAAAAAATCACCCAAATTTATCCAGCCTAAGCTTTCTCACTCTCTCCCTCACTTTCCTGGATCCTCATCTCCAAGTAGCGGCGAACTCAAGACTATTTGGCTCCACAAATCGAGGCAGCCACTTGCAGCCACCTTTATCCCCTGCATAATCCAAACCGCCCATGGAGAAGAAAAAAAAGTTGAGATTGAGATCGATGGCGAGAGCAAATTGATCGGTCGATCGAGCCATGGAAAAGGATGAACAGCTGAGCCCAGATCTCGTGAACAACAATGTAGTAGCAAATGAACTGAGAGGCCAGGGTCTCCGTTGCACAAGAAGCCAAGCGCCTCCTCACCAACTCCATGCGGGCGTTGGCGATAGACGAACGTGCCTGCGTGACGATTTCGGGCTCCTGTCAGTACAGGGTTGGGAGTTGGGAGCTAGCCAGCTGATCAGGAAAACATTGCGGGGTTGTTTAAGTTGACTTAAAGTTAGTTTTTGTTTCTGATTTTTATTTTTTTTACTATTTAGTAATTTTGCTTTTTCTGATTTTTTAGATTTTTGGAGCTTTTTGTCTTTTCTTTTTTTCCCGTATTTCTTTGTATTATCTGTGATAGGTTGATATATTTTTTCTATTTTTTAAATTTAATTATGTTAAATAAACCAACTCAGCTATAATAAAAAATAAATTAGTTATAATAAAAAAAATTATAAATCAATATTAAAGTGAGCGCTAATTGATCGGAGGAAAGCCAGCTAGCCAAAGAAGAGCAAGACATGACAGGGACCAGTTGGTTTGTGGCGAGAGAACAAAAACAAAGACAAGCACTCGCGCTAGCTCCCATTGACTTCTCATTTGGTGTTTGCTTGGTGCAATCATCACAAGCAAAAGTGCCATGAAAGCAGCTGCGGCTACAAGGGAGGGAAACTTTAGGGGTTAATTTGTTTGTTATGTATGTAAAAAAACTTGGATTTGAAGTCCATTTTATGGGGCCTCACTCCACTAACCATATAAGATACAGATATCTGCTCTATGTATATATGCAGTTTACTGAGATGTGCTCTGTAATTATTGGTGCCACATATAATGTGTCTCTGATACAATGTTCTTTTTCGTTGTGTAATATTTCTAGTGTACTACTACTAGGGTGGATATCGACAAAGCCCGGCTTGGCTCGCAGGAGCTTGTTAGCAAAGCGGCTCAGCTCGGTAAGTTAACGAGCTGAAATGAAGACTCAGCTCATCTCAGCTAAAAGCTCGAGCTCGACTTGTTCAACTCGTTATATAGAAAATGTGCCCCCTCCTCCTTCTTGAGCCTCCTCTTGTGCTCTCTCTCTCTCCTTCCTAGATGTCACAAGAAAAGCAAGCGCACACAGGCAAGGCAAAGGCTTGGTCACCACCATCACCTCACTCCGACCAGCCAATAACCCCCCCACCCCAAATGCCTCCTCCCTCTTCTTCTCCCTTCTCTCGGCCTCCTTCCTCATGCTCGGGGTGGATGGCGCCAGCGGTGGCGGCGGAAGGGACAGGGATGGGGCAGCAATGCATGCGCTATGGCGGGAGCTAGTGCCACCGGACTAGGCGGCGGTGGACCACTGCTCGTGGCACGGCGCCAGGGGCACGGTCACTGTGCTCGAGTTGCTGCTCCAGGGGCTCTGCAGTGACTTCTCAGCAACCAGCAGGCTTTGCGCGCTAGTGCGACTTGACTCTCCTTCAACACGCTTAGTGGAGTCGTCCTTGCGGCTCTCGGCACGCTTGGCCGCCTTGAGTTCTCAACCTCTTCATGAGCATGCTCTCTGGCCCCATCTCGGCCTCCCTCGGTGGCACCATCGGGCTCATGATTTTGAACCTCTCCATCAACGCGCTCTCCGACGCCATCCCCGACAAGCTCAGGGGACCTCCAAGAGATGCAAATTTCTAGGAACAACCTGACTGGCACCATCCCTAGCTGCCTCACCAGGCTTCTCGGCCTCTGCGTGTTGCCCACCTATGAGAACATACTCTTTGGCCTGATCCCTCCAGGGCTCGGGCTCTCTTCAAAGCTCCAAGTGCACAACCTTCACTCCAATGCCCTTGAGGGGAGCATACCGATCAGCCTCTTTGATCTAGGCAACCTATAGGTTCTAATCCTCACTGTGGGGAGGCGGACGCCGAGGGGAGGCCTATGCGGATGCAGACAAAGAGGGGGATGGGAGGGAAGGCGGATGACGTGGGGTAGGGAAGGCAGAGACAGATGCTGAGGGGAGATCGGTGAGGAGGCAGACGGTAAGGGGAGGCCAAGGCGGATGGGGGAGGGAGGATGGGAAGGGGAGACAGAGGTAGACTAAAACACCTCAAAAGTTCAAATCTAATTTGAATTATTTTAGGATTTTTTGCTTGAATTTCCAATCCCTCCTAATTTGACACTCTTCTTTGGGTTTGTGCCTTCCTTCCTTGCTTCCCGTTTTCTCCTCCTACTAGCACCCTATGGAAATCCATTTTCCCTGCCGCCTTCCTATTTTCCCCACCCACGTAGCCGCCTGCCTGAGCTCCGGATTGCGACTACGTTCTTCCTCGCCATTCACTCTGCTTGCCAGCTTCTGTCCCCTCGGCCCCACCAACCAGTCTCATGCCTCACTGCCACGCCGTGCTCCCGGTTAATAGAGCTGTATTTATTTGAGTGATTCCAACAATAAAACATAAGTACATGTCTCTATGTTCCTAATTGGTGTAAACTGAGAAGACAACTGTTGAAAACCCCTTTATTCTTAAGAAGTTGTAAATTTGTTATTTGATAATGTTTTCAAATAAAATTGCATCCACTCTCATTAATAAAATCTATATACTCCCATCCATTGATAATCCATGCAATTAGTAAGTTAGGATTTACCCTTGTGACTTCCTAGATACGATTGTACTCGTTACTTGCTAAACAATATTCAGAAGATCAATAGAACTACGATGAACAAGCTGTTGAGGAGGAGCATGAGGAGCCGTTCTTTGTCGATAATCAGTGCTTTTAGGTCTTAGCCTCGCTCAAGCTGGCTTGTGGTATTTTGTTGTAATGTAAGTTAACTTTGGGCTTGTCGCCCGCTGAGTCCAAAACTAGGCTGTTAACCCTTAACTTTATAATAAGTTTGGCTCTTATTTGTAAGAATATGTTGTTCTGATGCTTATTCTCGTATGGTATTCCGCAACTGTGCAATCCCAGGGCAGTTGTGGGGATTACTAACGCTTCCAAAAATAGGGGCATTACATGGATGACAAGTAGGCGGGGAGGCAGAGGCGGACACCGAGGGGAGGCTCAAGTTATTGTGCGCGCGGTGCGGCGGCAGTTGCAGCCTGTGCAGCTGTGTGCCTACGCTGTTCTGTGTGCTTTAGGGGGGGGGGTTAGGTTAACTTTGGGTTAGCATTATTGGGCTGGGGCCGCTTGCTTGGGCTGGGCCTTGATAAAGCCAAGCCTAACGAGCTACCGAGCTGAAATATGGGTCTAGCTTGATTAGTTTATGCCACGAGCCGAACCAGCTCAAGAGCGTCGAGCTTTTTTTTTCCACCCCTAACTACTACACTTGGCTACGAGTAAACAGCTAGTCTTAGTTATATAACAAAGGATAAGACAACAAGAGGACCACATGAAGCGAGTGACAGAAGAAGATCGAGATTGCTGGGGGGAGAGAAAGGGAACTGTGTGCCATGTTTCAGGAGTGCAGAGTGACAGATAGGGAGGTTGGGCCCCCTGACCCCTTCCATGTCTTACATAGCTTTCTGATGAGCATAAATGCATTCCTTTTGGATTGTACTACATGAAAGGTTTTAGGAAAAGAAGAGGAAGCGTCAGTTCTACGCGCACAATCACACAAAAGGAGGAGCAATTTGAAGGAGTTTGCTATATAGTGAACATTCACTACTTAACTAACTAGTTAACAACTTCCTTTTCTAATCTTATTGGATTGAAAGTTAGAGATTTCAACTTGAAAGTTGTAATCTTCAAGTTGAAAGATGTAAAATCCATGTTGGAAGTTTAAATTTTCGAGTTGAAGTTTCACTACCTGGGAGGTGTGAATGCACGAGTTGCTCAGTTTGAAAGTTGGAAATTTTGAGTTGAAAGTTGAAAATAAGTTGAAAGTTTGAATCTTCAAGGTGAAAGGTACAAATTCGTGTTCAAAGTTCAAATTTTCAAATTAAAATTTGAATTTTCGAGTTGAAAGTTTCACTAGTTAGATAGTGTTACCTAATTAGTTAACTAGTGCATGTTCACTACATAGAGGCTCTGCAAAGAACAAACTAGCCGAGAGATCTAGTCTGATAGATTTGTTTGATATTGTTCTCTTGTGTAGTGATATGTGTGCGTTTGATAGCGCGATGTTTTTTTTTTGTTTCTGCACTCTGAAAAACTGCAAGAAAAATGCAGAGAACAACACCAAAGGGTGTTTGGTTTCAGAGGCATCTCAAAAGGGTCGTGTGATAAAAAACCCAAGCAAAGTTTCACCTTCTTTTTCTTTTGGTTGCCCAACTTGGTAAGCTTTTCCCTGCTTGTCTAACCTATTCCAAGTTCATGTCACTTATTTTACGATCCTTTCTTCCCATTCTTTTATCAACATCACTAGCCTCTTTTGCTTTTGAACTTCCACACACAATGAGACACATATATGAGTGACATGGGGTTTTACCGTTCTAGGACTTGCCTTTGAAAGCTAGGCCAAACGTTTTGCAACATTGCGTTCATGATCCAGAGTTTTGTGGTTGGCAAATCTTTGTTCTCGACAGTGACATGCACTAGTCTTTAGTCCCCATATTTTAGGCCCATCTGGCTCCCCAGTGGCCTCATGCCATATTTTGCATTCAGCATACTACCTTCCTAGTGTTGTTTCTTGTGGCAGTTGCCATGGCTAGAACAAAACAATGTATATAGCACTTCTTAAGCTGCAAAAAATACGAAACAAGTGATGAAATTTATGCAAATTAATAATATATTTTCCTATAGTGGCTTTAGTAGCTTTGAGCTAAGATCTCGTTTGCTTTGGCTTCTATAAGCCGTTTTTCTATAGTAATAGTTTAACTTTTAAACGGAGTGTTTTTTCAAGATATGGTCTACAAGCCGATTATAATATATATTATAATGACTTCATTTATATCGACTAAAACGTACGCAAGTATCTCTCTCTATAAGCTGCTTCATTAAGTTAGAATATCGATCTCCAGAGCTGGCGGTGTGTAGCACACTAGCTAAGTAACTATCAGTACTAAACATCTCTAAAAGCAATATTCCAGAGTGCATCACTACTCACTACACACAGTACCACAACAGTACTAATGCAAATATCTGAGACCTATGTCACCCATGTTCACATGCCCCTTTCATCTTTTCTACTTTCTTTCTTCCTTTTCTCACTGATTGATCAGAAAAAAAAAAGATGTACTGGTGTATCTTTGTTCATCATGATCATGTCTAGTGGATCAGCATGTTCGATGCTACTTTAGTTTTGTTTGGAATTTATATATTTTCCTAGGAGAGGCAGCTTATGCATGAATAGATACATATTAGCATAGTTCCTTCATGATCCGTATGCATGGACCATGTATGTACCACTTGTACATATATGCATCTCTCCCTTCTTTATTTCTCTCTTTTTTTCCTACACCTTTTTTCAGTGGGAAAAGTTGTATTATTGTATCAATTTTTACAAGAAGTGGAGGCCCATCAGTTGACGAGAACCTCCAAGCTATAAGAAATGATATCAATCGTAGATTCGCACCACTTGCATTTCTGGTGCTATGTACAGACGGTTAGTTGTTTTACATACAAGTACTCAGAGTTGGGTACTCCCCTTACATTACATGTATATACATGTACCTGACCACTTAAAGATTCTCCTGACTTTATCCCTTTTTTTCTTTTCTTGGATCAAATGACCAAAAGCATGCTTGTAGTGTTCGTTGATAAGGACAAGGAAGCTTTTTTTTTCCATTAGTACAGGATGCATCACTTGTATGTTTCTCAAGAGTTTTTTAAACCTTTATGTTCTTAATTATTCCCCTGAAAATAAAAAATCAAAGGCATATACTTTTTGTTACTCCTTTCCATCTCATAGGAGCTGATATGGGCATATATTACATATGAAGTAATGAAGATCTGATTATATATATGGTACATTCATTTTGTTAGCAAGCTGGTAGACACTAGACACCCACATCTGCCCTGGTGCAGGATGAACTAAATGGCTGCATAGAAAAAAAAATACTCAAGATCATACAACAACAATAAACCAACCAATATACAGTTGGTATAAATATAACTTATATTCAGTAAGACAACTTGGATGCTGTGACATCCTGGCCCAATTAACTTTCGGCTCAAGGCCCATGAGGGCATGCATTTGTGTGTGCTTGAGAGTGTGGATTAGTACCACCTTGCCTAGCTTGAGAGAAGAGAACCAACATATAACCCATATAACCCTACGGCTTTCAATGGTAGCAACTCCCAGTTAACCGTTTTGCGTAAAGCAAGAATGAAAGCGCAAGCAAATTGCTATGTGTATGTGGTTTAGGGTTAGACCTAAAGCCAGTTTGGACATTGTGGTTATATGTGCGTACTGGTCAGGGGCACACACATGTGACGCATGGTGTGTGTGGGGCTAGATGAGTAGACATACGACATGACATATGTGCCATCACTGCCAAGAGGGGTGATTCTGGTCATTTGCCCTCCAGTGTGGGTATGTTGGTTCGACGAGGACGTCGGGTCCTTTGAGAGGGGGTGTATGTGACCCAAGGGAGGGCATGCATTTGTGTGTGCAATAGGATGTGGATTAGTACCACTTTACCTAGCTTGGGAGAAGAGGACCAACATATAACTAGGGCTTCCAATGGTAGCAACTCCGGTTAACTGTTTTACATGAAGTGAGGACGAAAGCGTAAGTGAGTTGCTACGTGCGTATGGTTTATCCCATTTTGGGTTAGGTCTAAACTAATTTGGACCCTGGGGCCTTATAGATGCCGTGTTAGTTAGACCACCAACCAATCATATAACAAGAAGAAAGAAAGAAAAGAGAACAAGAAAAACAATTGCTATGTAACCTTTTTATTCCCTAATCAGTTCTTTTATGTGAATATATTCATTCAAAATCAACCTCTTTGTAGATCATCGTGGATTGTAACATCTTTACTTTTTTTGTGGAGAATTTGTAAAGATCTATTAGATATGATTCTTTTCTCACAAATCATAATTCTAGACAAAGTTCAGATGGCTAAGTCTTACTTTTTTCTTGTTTCCTTTTAGAATTAGGGTTCTTAACTTAGGAGGAAATATCCTCTATATAAACAGTTCTATCATATGCAAGGGACCATGTGATAAGGCCTAGGATAATGTTGTGATGAACCATTGCTAAGGTTATGGAGTGAAATTTTGAATTTTGCAAAATTTGCATATTGGTTAGGTTTGTTGTCAGGCAAACCGGTCTGACTACTGGCCAACGGCCGATATGACCACTGGCTTGTTGTTGATCAGACCGTTGGTGTGTTACTAATCAAACCATGTCGGACAATATGACCGCAGTAGTTAGACCGCCTGCTGGTATGACCGTTGTTTTGTTGCTGGCTGCACTTTTCCAAAGTGGGTTATTTTTGCACTATGTTTAACCGGTCATACTAGCCTTTGGTTGGTTGTCAGATTGGCCCTGGAGTAAATTTTTTGGATTTTGGTTTTAAGATGTTTTGATATATATATATATATATATGGTCAGTGTATTAATATTGATACATGTTTTTTTGCTACGTAGGTCAAGATGTGAAGTTGTGCATGGGAATGATTTTTTTTTTGTCTTTGGATGTGTAGAAAAGCTCTGGAGTTAACCATTATTAACGGCGAGGATCGAGACTACGCTTATGGAGGAGCTGAGGCCTAGAATAGCCAAGAATGTCTGGTGCAATGGTTGAGCTCAAGTATGGCATAAGGAAGGCGAAAAATATTACAGGGAAGGTTTGAGTGATAGGATGCACCAAATGGCTTAGTCGGTCTAAGTGAGATGTGGTCGAATGAAATCGAAGATACTTGCCAATGCATGATAAGCCATTGGTGCATCTATACGTGGTAAACATGGTAATTGTTTGCAATGAAAGATGAAGACCAAGTCAAGGCAAGTGTATTTTGCTAATTTGCCAAATAATAGAAACTGTGTTGGATCACAATTACGGCACTTGAGGAAGCGTTTAGGTAAAGGAGATGCTGAGAATATCAAGTGGATCGAAATCTAAAACCTTAGTGGAGTCGGACTCATGTGCTTTGAAAAATGTGCATGAGTTAAGTGTGTGAGTAAAACTTGTGTTGCATGGGGTTACTGAGTTTTCCCTAAATATGCTAGTGGATTGTATCCATTAGTGTTAGATGTGGGTTGTTTGTCTCATCTATTTAGTGGGTTAGGGATAAAAGCTTGAAAGCCAACCATTCATTCCAACCTTGTGTTCCAGGGTTGAGGTTTGAAGAGTGAGTGATGTGATATGCTCTCTTGTCCTCTAGACAGAGTGGTTGTAAAATCTTCATCCTCAAATAGCAACAAATCAACTTTGTTTATCAGTGATGATGTCTTCTTGATCTAATTGATTTGCTCTTATTCTTATTAATTTAAATTCTTCTCCCCCATTCTTGATCTTGGTGTATGCCAAGGACATGCAAGTGATGAAGATGACTCATGGAGATCAGCTCCCATCCAACTAGGCACTAGGTCTTGCGAGTTCTTGAAGTTGCTTTGTTTTGGTTTATTCTTGAGGTTTCTTGTTTCCAAGGTTTTTGTTTCGAATCTTTGGGATTTTTTGTTTGCTGTAATATGTTGGAATAATCTAGAGTTATCTTGGCTATCCTCTACCCACGAGCAAGTTATATCTCAAGTTTTTGGTTTTTTTCCAGTTTTGGCGCAATTTTACTCATTCTTGAGAAATGTTTAAACTTTGATAGGGATTCGTGCAATCCTTTGATAAAATAGGTTCCTAAGACCCTATCAAAGATGTGTGCAGAATTTTATCTCATTTGACCAAAGATTTTTTTAGTTGCATCAAAAGTAGTTAGGATCTGAATAGATTTTCTATTCTAGGAACAGGAAAGCATTCAGACTACTTCTATATGTGCTCATACCACTCACTGGTCAGTCTGCTTTCTTGCCACTAGTCAGACCGCTCTGATCAGACCGCTCATGTGCTAAAGATCTCCTATCTTTGGTTCTTGAGGTTCGTGATTTGGTCTAGTCTTTTAACTCTAATCTTCGTAACTTTGTAACTACCGGAGTGAAGAGTTTCGTAATATTTGGGAGAAAATTTGTAAGGTACCATTCACTCCCTCTGTTGTTGTTCGGTCCTACAATATGCAATTTTGTCTACTTCATTCCTCTTTTGTCATAAAGATCCATGGATCATACTCACAAGATTTAAAAGGGCCTCTCCTATTAGTTTGTACATCTAAACTGCAAATGTCTTGATGATGATATTTTGACTGTAAGGTGTAAGTGTGACCGTCAAAAGCTGAGACGAAATAATAGTTACAATTCACAATAGTAGTGTATTATATGGCAGCTGGGATGCCCAAGCAACCCTAGAATAGAATAGACACTAGTGGCTGGTTGCCAATAGTGGAGCTAGAAAATTTCCATTAGGTATGCACATTCGCATATCGCACCTCCTTAGATGCGCTCCCAACCGCCGTGCTGCACTTGGATGCACACCCTCACCATGGTCACTGGGCACCTCCTAGCGCATGCCCTTGCAATCATTGACTCATCATGCCACCACATAATTTTTTAATTGAAATTCTATAATCTATGCCATCAAACTTTCTAAACTTTGATTGCTAATATATTTAGAACTATCTAGATTTATCGCTAAAACTACTATCATAATATTATAATTTTATTAGGATATAATAAGATGACGCTACAAATAATAATGGTCCAAGTTACGTCTGGTAGACCATAAAAAACAAAAAAATATCACTTAAAAAAGAATAGAGTGAGTAATAAAATATTAGCGTTGGGTAAACTATGTATTGTGAATATTATATTCGCATGGTACTTTAACGTTACTATATAATTCATTGGGTTTTCATCCCAATTAATTAGCTACTTTACATATTTAGTTGTAAAAATAATTTAATTTTATGGCGTCATAACGATAACAAATACTAACATTAACAAATAAACTCTATAGATTTTTATTAGTACATTACATAACCGGCATAACAGTTCATACACTCTATCACTTGAAAAGCATGTGGGGTTTTTAGTATATCTATATTTAGTACGACAATATTGATATGGTCTATTGACAATATATATAACTTCAAAATTTGTAAGTAAAATGTCTTGTGTAAGACCTTATATTAGTTTTGAATCATTGCACTCAGAGTAATGCCTACAATGGCTGAACAAATAGATAATCACACACTTAATTTTTGAGTTAGAAACTAAAAAAGTTTTTATAATAGCTAAATAAAATAACGCACATGAACCACTTCTTAGTAGTGTGGTAGAGCTGTGAATGCACGACTCAAACCTATTAGGGTTCAAATCCTGACGCTTCAACAGGAATTTTGTAAGATTATGGATCCTATTTTGTAAGATTGTGGATTTATCCCAACCTACGTCTTTCTAGGCATGTGCTAAAAGGGCGCACGCGTGCACGCATGTTTTTGTGTGTGCGTGCATGTGTGAGTCTTTCTTATAATCAAAAAATAAGATAAAGTACGTTCATACCATTCACATGATATCACTTATACAGAGAAAATAGGTGTTAGAATATCTATAAAACCTAAAAGAGGATATAAAATACAATTTACATCTAATTCTCTCGAGCATTATCTAATTAAAATGAAGTCCAACTTTAATTAAAACGTATAGTAAGAAAAGATATATACATAGTTTTTAAAAAGTTTAGAGGTGTTCGTGCATCCCTTGGCTCCGCCCATGCTAGCTGCAGAGAGCGTGCGTGCATGTAAATGCAGAAAAGATTGCGTTTTGGTGGGGCTATTTGGAACTAATATGAGCAGGAGAGCCTTTGCCTTTTCTGGACATCCCTAAATACCTAATGCACTCAGTGAATGCTCGTGGCTAGTGGCTAGAGGTTGTGAATGAATGAATGGTCAAGCTTTGTCGTGGTCGACGTGATCTGCGGCCTCTTTTTTCCGCCTGGCTTCTCATTAAGAGCTAGACTACAGGGGAGGCTCATCTCTTGAGTCATGTCATGTCCCTGTCATGGAAAGGCCAATGTTTTCCATGTCTTGTGTAGGTAAAGGAGTGTAAAAGGATTTCGGTCAAAAAGAAATTATCAGAAATATGTACACTCATGCAGTCATGGTCGCTTGCTGAGGTGACTCGGCTAGATTGATTGAACATTTTGATATGAGTACGTACGCAGCGTGCGCAGTCCGTGCACTGTTCCTATCGTATTTTGTTATTTAAATTTGATCATCTAATTACTTCAAGAATCCAATCAGAATTTGTTCACAGGATTTATTCCAATCAAAGTGATTGTTGAAAATGCGAACTAGTCAGAGTTTATAATTGGGATCATCTTCGAGTTTATGGTGGACTTTGCACCGACTTGTACCACTGTGGTGTCTAAAGGTGTTTACGTCAACTGGAGTCAAACATAGCTGCTCGAGTCGCTTCCGATTACAACTCTTCATCGTTATTTTCTAAGACTCTGTTTTGTCTACGAGTGTGGTATTATTCTCATTTCCGAGCAGATTACTGTTCTAGTTTTCGAATAGGTCTCTATTTCTATTGTTGATTAGGATTTTGTTCCTTTCTTGTCTGAGACTCCTGTTTCTAAGATTATTTATATCTCTTGTAAGCCTCATGATAGATAGCACGGCGTATCTACTCATATAATACAACAAAAACATTATGTAACTGTGAGACCATGTAGAAGTCATCCATGGTTGTGATGAGTAATTGATTTTTATTTCAGAGAGTTTGTGAAGTTTGAGTTTGATTTTTAAGAGTTTGTAATTTTTCTATTGCATTTGGGCCACGGTCAGGTCGACCAGGAGTGGTCAGACAGGCCTAGGGCTAGCAGTTAGACTGGTTGTGGGAGGTGGCGGTCAGACCGGATATTGGTTGGCAATTTGATCGGTCGAAGTGCCAGCGATCAGACTAACCTTGGAGGTTTGAGCATGAGTTGGTTGAGTGTAGGCACAGTATTGGTGCTATTGTTTGTGTGCATAGGGCTTAAAATTTGGTCCTAGGCTTAGATTTAGTGGTTTGGTTGCATACTTTTTGCATAGTATATTGTATGAGCTAATTGTGTCAATTGATGATTTTGTGTGTTTTGTGCAGTGCTATATGATGGTTTATTTGTTGCTGTTGGTTGTAAGACTCCAGAACTACATCATGGTGAGATAGATGGGACCAGGACTAAGCTATGAGAGCTTAGGTCTAAAACGATCAAAAGATTAGGACTACGCTTAGGAGGAGCCAAGGTCAAGACGATTAGGGAGCCATCGAAAGATGACTGAGCTAGTAGAGTGGTTACAAGTCAGGATGATGAGGAACTAAAGTGAGAGCTACTGGTAGTGGACATGATGGGTAATGGCAAAGTGGATCGAGATTAAGCTTAGGAAGGAGCTAACATCCAAAATGGTCAAGGAATCTAGGTGCTGTCATGATGTGAGGAAAGGTATGTGACGCGCCAAGTGACTTGGGTCCATTTACAAGCGAGGATGGCTCAGTAAGATCCAGATACGTTAGAGACTTGACGGCAAATCATTTGAGCCACATGGACTTAAAGATGAAGCGCGGGATTGCTCAAGGCAATGGAAGCGGAAAGCTTCATGGAAGGTGATAGATGGGTATTTTGGTAAATTGCTTAATACTAGAAAAGTGATGCTATGCAAAACCGTGATGGTGGGCTAAATGGTTTATATCTTGGATGTGCTGAAAATGCTAAGTGAATCAATTATTGATTCACTAACGGATTAATAGGTATGTGCGTTTATGTAAGTGTAAAACTCGATATGGTATTGGGTTAACGGGTTAACTCTTGTAAGTGGATGAAACCCAACTAGAGGTGAAGTTAAGGTTTCCCTTATGAGCCTTTATAAATAAGAAAGGAGATAAGTGACTAGGGTTAAGATTTTGAATGAGTTCATTCCTAGCTTTGAGGGGAGTACGGGTTCTTGGAGAGAATCTTGTAGGAAATATGAGTGTTTTTTGTGGCTAAGCTTTTTATCATTTTTAAACTTTGTGTGTGGCTAAAGAGTAGCTATAAATATTTATCTCCAAGAATCAATAGAGATCAAAATTCATCAAAATCTTTCTCTCTTTGCTCAAGTAATAAAATCTTGATTTGACTTGCCCTCTTGTGCTCACTCTTTCCCTCTTGATCTTGCTTTGTACCAGGGGTGTGTACATGATGGAGATGTCTCTTAGAGGCAATATTTCATCCATGTAGGCACTTGTAATTTGCAAGTTCTTGTGTTTGTCTAGTTTCAACTTAAGAGAGGGTGATTTTGAGGTTTTGACCTTTTGGATGTTTTGGCTTGAGTTCGTGATGTGATCTATCGTGTTATGATATATGAGAACCTATCTAATATCATCTAGATCATCAAGAACTCATGAACAATTCCAGATCGAGGTTTCTCTCTTTTATCTAGTTTTGGTGCAACCTTTCTTTAAACAGAAAAATATCAGAATTTTGACAATGATTTTCTTGATCGTTAATTATAATAGGTTCCTAATATCTTAGAAAAGGTGTAGTAAATTTCACGTGATTTGAAGCATTGGTTTAAGAGTTCACTTAATTTGTGATTTTAGTCTGGTTTTGGTATAAAAGAGCTTCAAGAGCCAAGAGATCCAACTTTCCTAAGTTCTTTTAAGATTTTTGGTTGAGATAGGTTCTCAAGGTCATTATATAGTTTTATTTCAAGTTTCAAGTCATTTGGAGGTGTGGATCAAAAGTTTTGTTAAATTTTTGGATTTAAAATAATGCTGGAAAATATGTTCTGTCCTAAGAGGAAAGGTTTGGCTACCCCTGAAAGGTCATACTGCCGATTGCATTGTGGTCAAACCACCCGGGTAAGATTTTGTCTATTTGGCTTAGTTTTTCTTAGATCTTTTCTTGTGAGTGATTGGCTTTTGATTTTTGTAGCTTCCTATAGCTATTGGAGTGAAGATATTTGCTTTCTCCTTTTGAAAATATCTAGAAAATCTTTTAATGGGGTTGGCTGCTATTCACCCCCTCTAGTCGCCATTCTCGGTCCTATAGTAACTTTTCCCCATATAGTGATTTTGTCAATTGTACGTCTGTTCCTTTTTCCCACAAGAGTTTTTCACATTAAATCTTTGTCTCGTACTCTTCTTCATTATTCCATATTTTACCGAGCGTTTTATAATAAGTTGTATTAGGGCTTGATTCTTCACCCTATCAATCTAGGGCATACACATGATGGCATCAATAAAGTATGAAGTTCCATTGCTGGATCACAACATAAGATTTTCCCTATCAACCGAAAATCCTACAGGATTTGGGAAATTGTTCAAGAATGCACCTATCTGGAATAAACATATCGGCAACTAGAAATCAATCACACCGAATTTTCGGTTGGACTACTCTTCACGGCCAATCACACCATACCATAATTAGACTGCTGTCCACGGCCACCCATGGCCAATAAAACTGCTCCAGCATATTGGTCAAACTGCCTTTGCAGGCTGGTCAAATCACAACCAAGTTGACAGCAAAAACCAAAGAGAAAATATCACAAAATCAAACTCAAACTTCGACAATGAAACACAAGCAAAATCAAATACTCATCATACACATGAAATAACCTCCATATGATCTCACAATATTACTATACACACAGATGTTCCAGATCTCATCGACAATGAGATTGATTTCTTGATGCAAGCTGCAAGCTACATTATGGAGGTAGGAGACTAGAACATGCATATGCGTGTTAGTAATAGGCTCTTCTTTTTTGGGCTGCGATTGATGGCTTTTATTTGTATTTTTCGAGACAGCAGCGGATGATAGGGATGGCAATTGATCGAATATGAATCAAATAGTCTCAAATACGAATACTAAACCATATTTTTAAAATAAATATGGATACAAATATGAATTAATATTTTTAAAACGAATAGATTTTGAATATTCTCGAATACGAATACGAATCGAATATGTACTTAATTTGGTCGAATGCAAATATCCTAAAATTTTTGTAACAAATATTGGTAGAATAAGTTTATGTAATATGACTACACGTCAACACGAGCTAGCAGTATAGTGCATAGAATTAACAATTATGCAAAGTAATTTTCACTTCTTACTTGTGAATCTTGGTTCATCAAAATATTACTGCCTACAATCATCTCTATAGAGGTCGCCAGGGATGAAAATGGATTGAATACGAATCGAATAGTCTTGAATATGAACATACTAACATTATCAAATACAAATATGAATATTCTCAAATACGAATACAAACATTCTTGAATATGAACATGAACATTATCAAATACAAATATGAATATTCTTATATATGGATACGAACATTCTTGAATATGAATACGAATATTCTTGAATACGGATTTTGCTTACCACATTCGCACTTTGTCGGATATAAATATCGAATAAAACGGATTATCCTTTACCGTTTTCCTTCCCTAGCAGACGAAACATATGGTTTTGAGCTTGAAAAGCCGTTTGGGAATCCGCTTCAAGAAACCGTCATATTTGTTTCGACTTTCAAAGAAACTAAAAGCCAAAACATAAAAGCCCAAAAGAACGAAGCATATGCTATGGCTCCCTTCCTTCCCTTGCCTACAAGGAAACTCCATTGGGCGCTTTCCCGTCGCCTCACTCCTCCGAATGTCCATTGCCCACAGGCCAGGTAAGGCACAGCACAGCACAACCCCATGCTGCAAGCAAACACAAGATAGAGTATCCTCTCAAGATCTCCAAACACCAATGTTACATCCACGGCTAGCTGGTCATGCTCAGCACAACCACATGGAGAGGAGTCGCAACGGCCGGCTAAATTGGACTGGAGCAAGCCGAGAGAAAAAAGAAGCAATCTAGACCAGACCAGGACCGAACGCCCAATCCAATCGGCGCAGCAAGATGACAATCCAATCAGGCCGGTCGAGGCTGGCGCAATCGAATCGGATCGTTTCGTGCGGTTTTCGCACCTTTTTTTTTTTCTCTTCGCGCCTTTTGGTTTGGGTTGGTCCGGTTGGGGTCCGTGTCCGTCCCATCCAAAGCGACCCGGCCCCTTTTCCCCAAAAGCTAGCCACAGCCAGGGTCCCCCCAGCTGCCGCGCCGGGACAGCTGTGTGCGCCTGTGCGGTGCGGCCGTCCGAAATCCACCGCGGGAAGATCTCTTATCGCCGACGAGCCGAGAGGCGAGGTGCCACAGGTGAGACGAGATTGTGCTGTGCGCAATCGCGGAACAGTAGCGTGGATGTGGTGGTGGTGGTGGTGGTCCTCGTCGATTTCAAACTGCTTATCTTGGTTAGCTGAGTTGATTCAGAGAGGCTGTGCGATTTCAAACTTGTGATTGAGAGGGATGAGACCAGGGCGGCCTGATTTGCTTAGTGGCATGGAACCCTAGAATGCGGCTGCTGTAGACCTGCAAAACTTGTTTCCTTGATGTACATTGCAACGCAGAGAGGAGGACAGACAGCTTGTCCAGTTACTTGAAGAGCTTCAGTAAAGCAACCCCCTAAAATACACCTCTGTTGAAAGCAGCAAGCCAGAGGAGCAGAGGGGGAGGTCGGTACTTAACTGCTTGGCTTAAGAAAAGTCAGCAGAAAGCAAGCAGCTTTAGCCCTAGCCTGGTGGCCTCCAGAGTGGCAAGGAGAGGTACATGCATACGCTAATGCAAATGCAATGCACGCAACAGGCAGGCAGGGCAGCCAGAGACACATGGCTGAGACAGGAGAGATTGCAACATTGGGAGGGAAAGGCATGGAGCGACTGGGGTACATGGCAGCATAAACAAATACCACAAGACTTGCCGTCGCTCGTGTTTGCTTAAAGAAAAGGAGCTGTCAGCCTCATGATCGCACAGCACGTTCTCATGCAGTTTGTTTAAGCTCGTAGAGGAGCCTCTTCTTGAGAAAATGCGAGGCAGCACAGGCACGGAACTTCAACTAACTCACCCATCACACATGTAACATGGAGCCTTTCGAGTTCTTCAAATCCTAGATTTGTTTGCAAGCTTCAAGAGAAACGACCGGCTTCTGAATTGATAAACCGATGCACAAGTTTTTGTCAGCTGAAAAGGGTCAGCCCAGGGATAGGGGTCATGAAGGCGAGAATGGCCAAACAAGGCATCCAGCACGCTGGAGAGGGCACAGGCCATGTGAGAAGTCAAGAAGATGAAATAAAGCCCTAGAAATAAAGGGCCGGTGTACTGTCTACCGATGCTCTGTAACTTAATCAGGAACAGGACTCTGCAAATTGCAAGTGCATGCAAAGTATGGACGAATGAATGTGCAGTGCGGGACCAGATGCAGTGGGTGGCCGGTGGGCGACTCGTGGCCGCGCATCAGCCACTCGATCTCCGATGTGCAGTTGCGGTGCCACCATCGCTTGGTCCACAGATCAGTCCTGTAGAACTGCACATTGTAAGCAGACACTACAGCTGAACAAGCTCAATTAATAAGGAAACATCAGAAGTAGGGTAAATCACATGATGGGCCAGAAGATAAGTATGAAACAGATGAGAGCAAAGAGCAAGAGGTTTCTATTGTGAGGGCGACAATCAATTCAAAGTTGCTCACCAACAGTGGCTGTGTTTTTATCTGAGCAAGCGATGATGATGTTGAACTGGGGAATGGATGGCAGTGCAAACACTACATCTGAGTTCTGAGCAAAAGTGGTATACAATAACCAGTATGCAAGCAAGTGGCTTTCTTTGGGAGAATAGATAGGAACATTGATCTTTTACGCAGCAATAGTAGCTTGTGAACTGTTGTGGTCTGGTGCTCTCAAGTGTGAGGGCAGATTTCAGATCCACATGTTTCCACTTTCCACCAATAGTCGAGTTATATCTCCAATGTTCTATTCACACAGATCGGACAGTGGGAAGGAAAATCCTTTTTTTTTTCCAAAGACAAACCAATGAGTTCGTCAAAATGGCATTTTTTTTTCAAAGTTTGAAATGAACAGAAATTGCAGCCAGGAGTTAGTAACTACACAGCTACACTACCGGAAATACAACCAAATCAGCTACACTACCGGAAATACAACTAAATAAGCTCTACCAATCAAACTCACCAACTTCCGGCTGCTTGAGGCGAAAACACAAGGTCCTAAGGCCATGTTTGGAACGCAGGAGATTTCATAGGATTTTCACAGGAAATTGTTCAATTCCTGCAGGATTTGGGAAATTACATCCATTCCTAACGGCGCCTAAATGACATTAGGAAACAACAAATTGTTGCACATCGTCAACATTTGTAAGCTTGAGGGATTTAACAAGATAAATGAACATTTAAAAATAAGGCCTTTAAAATGATCAATCTGTCCTTGTGCTCCCCTTCTGGGGAGTTATTATCTGAATTATCAAATATAACTAATACACATAATAGAACTGCTATGCTTTAGATAGGAACAAGGACAAACTAAAACTGGTGTAATCCAAACCATTCATCTTCATTTTTATTTGGAAACAGCCCCTTCAAGCATGTACTAAACAAGTTAGGACAAATATTTACCAACATCAAGCTATATCGACAATTTAGTCTATTGTGGAAAGATAAAAGCATGAGTGCATGACCACGAGTACCCATCCTTGGACATCCTTTGTATTCTCTGTTTCTTTCACAGAAATGGACAGCCTTCGCACTGCCATATGCCTTTTGTTTCAAAATCATCTAGTTCAGTGACGTAAATTGATAAGATCCAGAACTAGAAATCTAAAATTAGTATGAAGCGCCAAGAATTTTCTACAGCCCATACATGTTTTTCTAGCTGCAAATCAGCTATGATTATGATATGAAGACAATCTACACCAAATGTGTCATCATTGATAATCACATGTTCCTTTTTGGCCAAATTACAGAGCATAAACTCTATTTTTTTATGAATAGAGTCCATGAACACTAGTAACTATGAAATTGCACAAGTACTAAAAAAAAACACTTTCTCAATGTCGTGGTTTGTATTAGCGAGCAAAAGATGCCTTCGTTACGATCCTTCGATCATGTCTCTGCAATGCATGCTTTAGACAGATTCATACATCAATTTATCGGTCATCGGATTGAGCAAGCTGATACATCCATCCAATTCGGTTAAAGTTTAGATGATGAACAGCTTTAAAGCACAATCAAGAATAATAATCAGTACGTATTGCCCAAAGAACTAAAACAGCACCCGATAAACACTAGTACTACATCATAAGGCCATTCAATATACCAAACTATCCACTCTACTGACAATGGAATATTTCAAAGTACATGACAATGGCCAACTGAGCCGACAGCAAGAACAGCGTGGTAAGAGTTAAGACTCTAGACCAACATGTTATACTATAGAGACACCCACACCAAGATTGCTAAATATATTAGGCCTAGCTAACAAACAACAGTATCAAGGCAATCCCAGGTGTGCAATAACCAAGACAATAATTTCTTTGCAATGTTTTGATTGCAAGACAAAATGCATATTACTAGAGTTAAGCATGCCTGCGAATGGTGTAGGAATGATGATGGACGAGGCAGGTGTGATCAGCATCGCCATGCTGAGACGGACACAAGCTCACCGCGCTGCCAGTAGAGTGCGAGGCCCAGTCCACACTTCTCCACATGGAATCCCTGGACCTGCACCCGCTTCAAGAGGCAGTCAGCCTGGGCCTCCGCGAGGTTGCTAAGTGGCACTGGTGCAAACCCCGCTGATGCAAACACTGTCTGCCATGCCATTGCCTTGTCAGCTCTACACCGCCCAAGTACTGCATCCTCCACTCTTGGCTGAATCAGAAACCGCTCGATCTTGCTGGTAGCCTCCACATCAGTGCCAGCAGCATCAAGTGATTCAAGAAGAAACAAACAAGATTGGAAGCAATTCAAGAAGTGTTGCGAAAATGGAAGGTCACCCCGATCACTGCCGTGGTCAATAGCTACCACAATCTTAGGAGCAAGCTGTTTCACCAACTGAAGGAGTACTGGGAGTGGTGGAGTGCGTGCTGAGCAACCAACCGGGAGGCTAACCGCAACAACCTCCTCGGCTGTAGGAGCAACGAATTCCATAGGATCAAAGACATCGAAATTGATGGCACTGAACTCAAATGGAATGCCAAGGTCAGCAGCAAACTGCGAGAGGTTATCCCGAGTAAGATGCAGCTCAAGAGGGTGGTTGGAGGCAGCTGAGACGAAGGCTGTGATCTTCAACATCGGCAAGGACACCCCCCCAGTGCCACGCCGGTGAGCGAGCTCCTGCAAGAACGAAGCCCACTGGCCACCGACACCAAGGTCGAAATCAATGATGCGGATACAAGACGCAGTTGTACAGGCGACCTCGTCGAGAAGCGCCTGGGTAGCCGTGAAGTTAGCAAACTGGAGCACAGGCGAGAGGTCGGAGAAGGACTTGTAGGCGACGAGCTTGAGGGCGACGTCGAGCGGAGAGGTGAGGCGGGTGGAGCCGTAGTGGCCGTCGGCGAGCGCGAGAAGGAGGGCCTCCTTGAGGTAGGAGGCGGAGCGGAGGAAAGGCTTCCCAATTGGGGGAAGCTGCTGATTGAGCCGCGCCAATATCTCTCGCGCGCCGATGGAGTTGCCGACCTCGGCGGCCTTCGCCGCCGCAGCAAGCTCGTCCAGGAGCTGTTGCTGCTGCGCTGCCAACGCAGTTGTATTCATCGCGCTCCGCGGCGGTTGCGGTGAAGGCTGAAGCTGGAAGGGAGTGGTGTTATGTAGTGGTGGGAAGGGGAGGCATTGCGCAGGCGGCGGTGCGGGCTGGAGATGGTTGTGGAGGACGAAGAGGTTGTCGGGCATGGAGTGGTGGCGCTTCGGCGGTGGCTGGAGAAGTGGCTGCTGTTGATGGTCGGGGAAGGAGGGGAGAGGCATAAAGAAGGTGGCAGCCGGCGTCGGCTGGTGCGGGTTGAGGAGTAGACTGGGCGACGGCACGCCAATAAGAGGGGGCTTTATGTCGGCACCGTCGTGGAAAGGCGTAGTCGTCGCCGGCAGCGGCGACGGCTGGAGCGCCGCTTCGGAGGAGAGGAGGCCAAAAGTGGAGGTGGCCTTGCTGTTGCTGCTGGTGAGCGACCTCGCGCCAGAGGACGACGTGTCGGAGACGAGCGCGGCGGGCGAGGCGGCGCCGCCGGGGTGATGCTGCAGCGAGAACCCAAGTGAGTTCGCGGCCGGGAACCCGAACCTGGCGTCACTGCCGAGAAGCTGCTGCTGCTGGAACGGCGTTTCCATGTCGCCGGGTCCAGCCATGATCCAGTTCAAGAATGTCTGCTCCCGCCCGGCGGCCGCCGCGGCGTCGCCAAGCATGGCGTCCCAGCTCTCCTCCGCGACGAACCCCGCATCCACGGCCCCCGGTATGGGTGGCAGCTCGCCGCCGCCCCATTCCTCCTTCCTCCCGCCACCGCCGCCGCCGCCACCGTGCTCGCCGGGGGGCGCCCATTTGGTGGCTTCAGCGGCGGCGGCGCTGTTCTCCGACACCGTCGCCACGCCGGTAGAATTAGCGGCGCCGCCGCCACCCAGGGACGAAGACAACGTCGACGTGGAGTTGGGCGGGCTCGGGCTCCATTTGCAGTCCAGCACCGACCTCGGCTCCACCAGTAGCCTCCCGGCGCCGTTGTCCTCCAGCCAAAGCAGGACCTCTGTGCTTCCCGCGAGCTCTACCGCCCCGTTCGCCTTGGCACGGAAGGGCGCCACCCTCATCTACCTACTCACACATAATAGTGCGCCCCTCTCGGCGCGATCTGGAGCCGCTGTGGATCGAAAAAACTAGACGAGGTGTTGGGTGGTGGTACGCTCGCTTGTTTGTGTGGCGCGGGTGTGGAACAGGGAGGTGGGAGCAGCAGCAAGCAGGAGCGGCCTTTCTGCCTGTGGCAGCTGTGCCCTCCCCTCTCTCTCTCCCGTCTACCTTGTTGGGGACTCGGCTCCTCGCAGCTGTGTGCTCTCTCGCCCCATCGCCAGTGGCCCAGTGCTCCTTTGCTTCTCTCTCCTTCTATACCCCAACCAGGTTTACTTCTTGAAGACTCGAACCCTACCAAGCGGAATGAACACAATTCAGCCCGTGAGCTGCCCTATATAAACGCTAAAGCAATAGTTTTATAAATGATATTGAACCTTCTTTCCTTAAAAGACTAGTTTAATAAATAAGATCTTCCTTACACTTATAAATTGTACTTTTTTTTTCCACAATCGATATGAAACTATTACCAACATTCTCCCTCTTACATATTAGCCGTGTACTTCCTCTACCATAAAGTCTAAGGAGATGTTAGACGTTTAGGTTCTAATACCAATTGTTAGATCGAATTCTGACCGTATGCTTATGTCCAACTAGATTTACTCCCTAGACCCCAGGTCTAAATGGACTTTCAAATAGAGTGTGTTTTTAAGGTGTGGACGTGTGGTCTACAAAGTTAATTGTAATATGCGTTATAGTGATTTTATTTATATTGATCAAAACCGAACGTAAGTTTCTCTTACTCCGTACTTTTTCATGAATAGCTATAAGCCGTAGCTCCAAAGAAACAAGCTCGGTGTATGCTGCATGCATGTGGTTCACTGACTCCATTGGGTGTTGGGCAATTTATTGGGCATGGCCGCGGCTCCCAATCAACACCACACCCAAACAACGCGCGATCATTGCCTTGCCTGCAACAGCAAACACTTCTGTGGTGCAACCTATCGCGTTGCCCTCAGTTGCTCGCGAACGCCTGCGCAGGACGAGCCGCACAGATAACGTCACATAAGGTGTGTAGCAATACACTAATGGCCTCGGTGAGCGAGGCGGATTTGATTAACGGGTGTGATTATACTTGTCAATACCATTCCAGTGACTATACTGGGTTGGCTCTTGAAATGGTATATTTTCGTACCAGATCATACCGGCATATCATTCCGAATTTTAGTGTAATGATATATATATATATATGTGTGTGTGTGTGTGTGTGTGTGTGTGTGTGTGTGTGTGTGTGTGTTTATAAGTATATATGTGCTTACTTATATTCATACCAAATTTTAGTTGTAATATTACTTAAATATATAGTAGTAGAATCAAATGTAACATACAATTTAATGAGTTTAATAAACGGTATTACCAATTTCATGATATTTCTAATATTAAGGCCGGTATGGCCGGTCTCTGACCGATATTAATGGTGATATAGGATATAGGGCTGCTTTGTACGTAAGGGTGGATATCGAGCCAGCTCTTCGTCTTATCGAGTTTTTTTTGAAATTAACATAGTTTGATTTAATATCATTTTATTGATAATTTGAAATTATTTTTAGAATCGAGCTAACGATCCGAGCCAAAAAATTTAATTTCATCCGAAATCGATTCTTTCAATGTTTAACTAATTAACGAGTATAATTGAAATAATTTTAAACCGAATCAACGAGTATTACTAACGAGCTTTTTTTTCAGCCCTATTTGTACGTTTGAGGTGACAAAATGCTATATACCAGTCAGCCGGTACCGGTACAGTATCCATAAGTTTGGCTGTGATACGATGGCTAGGTTTGGCTGTGATACGATGGCTAGGTGACACGTGCTAGTTACAGGCGCCGCTAAAACCCTACTTAGTTAGACAGACTCACACGTTAAGCACTACAATCCTACATGCTACAGCTGGCCCCTACAGGTTAATCAAATTTGCTTCTTAATCTGGCGATATATAGCTCCAGGCCCACCTGTTAAGCGTTCAAACTTGTCGCAGTATAGAGAAATCAAACTACCGGCCTTAGATGGAGTTCAAACTGGTGGCGCTCACAGACAGATGCATCAAGGTGACGTGTTGTCGGTCATTAGGCCGATCCAAATAGCGATAACTTTTAATTTTTAAAAATTAAAAATTATATAAAATATGTTAATTTTTTTAATGTGATTTTTTTGCTTTGTATTATCTATAGAAATATAACGGTATTTTTATTCTCTATTTATTCTTTCATTTTTTAATTAAATATTTAAAAATAATAACTGTTATTTATGATATTAGTTTAGCTAAAAGATAAAAATCACAGTAGAACAGACCTGAGTTGACGTGAAGAAAAGGACGCCTGCAAAAAATCTCTTTCGTTCGATGTGTTGTCGTCAGTCGTCTTGACTCCTGGGGACACAAACTAGCGACGGCCGATCGATGGGCACGAATGGCTGCACAAGTATCATGCGCAATGTATGCATGACTTGACCTGACGAAACTCCTGGTCCTGCATTTCTAGACAAAATGCAGTGCCGTAATTAGTTCTCGTTGCTCAAATGCAGTGCCGGGACATCAGCTTGGACCGAGGCACAGTAGTAAGTAGTAAGCAGTAGCAGTAACAGAGGTCTCGCACAAATTTAGGCCCATTCAATATAGTTTCTTTAGTGACTTTTAATTTTTGACTGTTGACTTTTAACTAATATTGTACTATAATAATTATTAGTTTTTTTCTAAATTATTTAATTTAAAAATAAAAAAATACTATTATATTTTTAAAGAACAAAGAGGAAAAAAATAAAAGCTAAAAAACCAAAATTAACCAGAAACGGAAGCCGAATTGAACGGCCACCACCATAATTCTCAATATTTTCAAAGGGTACACGGAGATGGCACAAATTGCGCACGCATCTTGTCTCACTCATGACGCACGCAAACCACATCGAATCTAGAATCAAACTCAAACAGGGAAGAACGAGCTGTTAAGAGATGATGGAGAATAGATAAATGGTAATGCAATCTAGACAGTTAATCATTAAGAACATAATAGATTAATCACTAGAATGCACAATTGAGAGAGAACATCAAAAGTAGTCTTTATTGATTTTAGATATGTTTATATGGTACAATGGTATCTCTATTTATAGTCTAAACCTACTAGGGATAATTTTGATATTTGCCTACACCATAACCTTCTAGGTTTCGTAACGCTCTCCCTTGAGCGAATACCACGATATGAACATATCTTATTAAAAATTCATCCCAAAAACCCAGTGGAAAAAAATAGATGGAGAAAAGAGTATATTGCATCCGTTACTTGTGACGCACTTGTTGCCTCATTAAAAACTTCCACGTGAGAAAAATTTAGAAAAAACTCACAAAAGAAAAAGGATACAACATTAAATCTTCAGAATCATGTAAGTTTTCTGGTCTTACATAAGAGCTATAGTTCAGAGATTTACTTCCCCTGAATCTTGTAATTTTCTAAGTCGTCTCATCCCTATGCCTCAAATGCACTTCTGAAAGTTAGAGGCTGGAAGAGATTTTATGAATAAATTAACCAGATTATCACAAGACCTAGCCTTCAATATCTTTACCTCTTCATCCTTCTAGAACTCGTGAGGATAAAAGAATTTTGGAGCAATATGCTTCGTGATATTACTTTTAACATAGCCTATTTGTATATGTGTTACACAAGCTGTATTATCTTTATAGATAATTGTATGGTTATCAACAGTGTTTATGCCACATAAATTCTTGATGTAGTTAATCATTTGCCTGAGCCAAGCACATCTTTGTGGCGCTTTATACCACAATATGCATATGGTTTGTTAAAAACTCCTTTCAAAAACCCCGTGGGAAAAAAAGGAATGAAGAAAAAAGTACATAGCACATGTTAAATTGTATTGCAGTTATTGCCTCATTAAAAACCTTCAAGTAAGAAAACCCAACTAGAAAAACTCACTAAGAAAAAAAAGAATACAACGCTTATCTTCAAGATTTATGAACTGTCTCCATGACTTATTATAATCTTCAAGACCTTTATCATGTCCATTGATTGGATTTATACCAATAGGTGGTAAAACCTCTAGGGTAGTGATCATCAAGTCAACGCCTTCTAAGTTAAACTAAAGTCGAGATTTTTTTAATCTCGTGCATAACTATAAAAGTTTAGCATATGCTCTTCCTGAAGACCACTTTTAGTGAAGTCTTATTGTTCCAATGCCTTTAACATATTTTAAGAAATGAATATATACCAGTATAATTATCCTTATCAAGATATATGGGGGTAATCAATTGCAATGCCATATTTCTTCAAGATATGACTTATCAAAACCTTTCAGGGTCTTAATATTTTGCTATCATCTTTGAGTAGTACCTATATGACCAAAAGTCTATTCTGCAGAACTAAAAGTTTTTTCATACTACCACATAATCAATATAACCAGTCTTAATTTTAGCACTTACTGGATTAATACATTTGCCATTAATACTAATGTATATTATATATTGATAGTAATAGAGAATATTTCCACTCCATCAGTTTCTGGTAGGAGATGTACTTCTTATATGCTTATGTGGTAAACTTCTAATTTTTTAGTTTCCTCATTCTATTTCTTTGGGTCTTGGATGGGACTTTATCCACTTATAGGGATAACATTATCGTTAGTGTATTTTCAATCAATTGATGATTTAATTTCTCTTTAGGAAAATGTTCTCTCTTTTAGTGATATTTTCTCTTCTAAGAGACACTCTTTCTTCGAGTAAGAGTTTTATATATATATATATATATATATATATATATATATATATGTTACAATTTACTTTCTTATTGAAATACCGAGTCCTTCAAGTATTGAGCTTTGGGTTCCTTTAGGGATCCATCAAGAATTTTCAGAATCTGGTAAATGCATATTTTGTTCATATCATCTACTAGAATTATCATATAACGAAACATTATTTCATGTATAACAGGAGAATATCGATCTCTACAGGGATTCTTGAACCATCGCTTTCACAACCTCATTTTTCATAATGACTCATCAAGTCTAGACTAATATGTTACAAGATTTTTATCTGCGATTATGGTTCGATCTCAGTTGCTTCCTTTCATTTTGACCTGATATGAATACATCAAGTGCTCGGCCATGAACTTTGGTTTCAGATTTATGTTTTCATACGAGAAACTTTAGTAATTTTAGAGGCAAATTTTATAACTGTAGCTACAACCACGATTCAATATCTCATTAAATCAAATTAATTAATTGATCATATGTGATGATGAGCCTAACGTAACTATAAGCATGGCTAAGCGTATTAATCGTACAACTTATGTGACAACTAGTATTGCATCACTAGATAATTTTTCATCCTACGGTGTCAATGGAATCATGACATTTAAATTATCAAATAGGAGATTAATCAAGTTGGACGATAACTACCACATACGAAGGTTTGTAATAAAATAGCAATGCAAGATAATTTAAAATAAAGTAATACATAATAGATTTAAAATTTGGGTTCAATATGATCAAAAGGACATGACTTACTTTGGCCTTACTCAGTTAACTAATCTGGATATGCAAATATTGCTTTAGCTCCTTCAAAGGCATGATCTAACGAGAGAGAAAATCAAATGAGACACCAAATAAATTTAAATAAACCTCAAAAATCATAATCAAAAGATAGAGCTTGATTTCAAATGAGTTTAGAAAAAAGAACGGGATTAATCGGAGTTAGAACAGAGGAGAACGAGCTCTTAAAACATTTAACCTAAAGAAAAATACTGAAAAAAAATTTCTACTGTTTTGTGGATCTGGTGCATGGAAAGGCTAGCCTATGATGGATTCGGTGCATGGAATAGCGCATGACGGCTAGGCTTACTGAAGTGGTGGCTGACTGGATCATTAGGGCTGTCGCTTGGGATTCGACGTGGTACACACGTGGCATGACATGTGGCGACACTGGACATTAGGGCTGAGGTGGTGGTGGCTCAGTTGCTGACTTGGCCAATGACGATTGGACCGGCCGAAGGGGTGACGCGATCGGACAGTTCAGAGGTGAAGAGACGTTCAGACTAGGCCGAAGTGGTGATTCGATCGGACGGTCTGACGATGATCGAACAGTCCGGGATGAAGTGACGATGATCGGACTATCCGCGACCGAGATGGAGTTGGACGGTCTGGATGCATTTGTCCATGGATTACCCCTTGTTCACCAGATATCTCCCCTAAATAATAAGGTGAAAAGAGTAGCCTCGCAAGGCTGTATAGGGCTGTTTTTTGGCTTTTGAAATCAATTTTTGGCTTTTGTTACAGTTACTAATTTTTAAATAGAATATTTTTTAAGACGGGGTTTATAAGTTAATTGTAGTACATGTTAAAAGCCCAACATCAGTATCAGCCAAAATCGCAAGTACTTCTCTTTCTGTAATTTTTATCACGAATAACCAAAAATTAAAAATTTCTATTAAAAATTATAAACCATAGTAATAAACCAAAAAAGAGGAGGCTATAGAGATGCCGAGATGGTTCCAGACTTGCAGTTTAAACGGGCAGCGAGATTTTTATTCCGCTCACTTGCGGCCTGCGGCCGGTGAAGGCGTGAATCTTACATGGGATATCGCGATGAGATTACAGCCTATTCCGGCCCATCTGCCCAGGGCCGAAAACCGCGCGTACGAATTCTCCACCTGGCCTTTTGGCACTCGCAAAGAGTACGAACCTTGAATGAGGCGGGCCGGAAGGCTGGTACTGGCGCAGGCTTGTTCATATTTCCTCTCCTATCCATCTACTACTACATTCCCCTAAAAAAACCGAATACAGATATGATATTTTGCACGTGTGTTACACAATGTATAGCAAACCCGACCTTGCTATGTGTATAGCTAGCAACTCTAGTTTGGTTTGCAGAAAGGAGATTGGTTTCGATAGATTGCAGTCTTAAAAATTGTCGCTGAGAACTCGCCAGATATTCGGCAGTTGTGGGTTGTGATCGTATGGCCTGGTGTGGTGAGGCAGTTTTGCCAAAGGGAAGCACGGACACGTGTAGCAGCCAGCTAGGTAGGTACGTATATATGCCATGGGGACCACGGAGGCGGGGAGAGGTGGTGCTCGGCTGGGTGGCCGCGCGACCTGCGCGGCGAGGCGCGCGCTCCCCTGCGGCAGCTTTCCCCGACATCTCGCTCCAACGCCCACCATTTTGCCCAGCAAAACCTTCCCGTCGCAACGCAAATCGTTGGTTTTTTTAATGGATTGCATGCCCCAAAACAGTTGCATTCCGGTTCCAGCGCCCTCGATATATGGGTTCCAGTAAAACGGTGGACATAGTGCACTGCGTGTAATAATTGGGATGCACATGAGGGATAAAAACGTTACCGTATCAAAGATTATATCGGTTTAATTCTTGAACCGGTATTATCAATATTATCAATTCCACTGATATCGATCAGTATTTGATTGGTGTCAAAGTCGATATGGCCGGTATCAAATCGGTATGAACGGTATTGACCGATATGATAATAGGTTTGTTTTATACTGAAATGGTATTTGACAAGATGGTTGGAAATAACACTGACTGCCTAGATAGGCACGTACAGACCATGCACGCAAGCAGCGGGAGACAAATTAAAAATCGACGTATAGTACGTAACCTCACAAAACGGGCCCACACTAAGCGAGGTGTTTGTACTTGGGATGGATCGGGACATTCATGTGTGGTTCAAGCTTCTGCCTTGGTCCTCGCCTTCGGTCCATGTATGCACCGATTCTCGTTCATTTATTATGGATTGTTCGTACCACAAATGTAGTAGCACTCCGTCGTTGACGTGAAGTAGCTGAAGAATGAAGTGTGCAACTGTCTATTTGAATCGAGCTAAAAGGTATAGTACTAAAGTTTCTGAACCTCATGAACTTTCAGAATACACTAGTACTGATGTGTTCAGCAGTTCAGCTTGCAATCGAATATACTAACCGAGCAGTACTAGTATGTCAGTACAGATTAAGGTAAAAGTGAGCAAATCTTTTCAGCTAGCATTAACAGGGGTGGATGAAACCTTTGCTTAATTAAGGTCTTTATGAGAGCACTAATCCCGACTTTAGTAACGAGTGACCACAACCTGTCCATTTGTGGGACACAAGTTAGGGTCGCCTGGGTGTCCTCACCATTCCGGATACAAAAAACAAAGACAACGTAGCACATAGCTAGCTGTGTCGTAGAACTTGGGAAACAAATAACAACAACTTTTAAGAACCATTGGGCTTCACCCATGAACCTTTCTACGCTTCCTTACAAGCGCGCGTTCCCTGGCTCCTTACACGATACTCTAGACCTCCTCTCCTCGTGTTGATCTTCATATCCACTTCTCTTGCTACCCACACATACTCGTGTTTTGCCATGTCGAGCTTAAGCTCTCGTCTAGCCCCCAAGAGGCAGCTGAGACTCACATCCGCCGCCACCGTTATCCTCATCCTCTTCTTCCTTGCTCTCTTCGTCAGCACATGCCAGGCGCGCCGCCTTCGTCCCCGTGGCAAGGCCAGCTCGAGCAAGTCACCTCCTGTACCATGCAAGGTTGGTAGCTAGTTGGTCATTGAAGCAACTACTGGCTTAGTGTCCTTAACTTGTTTCTTGTTGGTTGTTCTAATTCCATGTGCATGTCTCCCTCGCGTAGGATGACGCAAACATGAAGGTTGAAGGTTCTCCGACAAAGAAGACGAAAAATTTACCAAATTCTGACACTCGCACTACTATGGATGATCACATGGCTCGAGTGGATGCGAAGGGGAAGGAGGGAGTGGCAATGGCATCACCATGTGGAGTTCGAACCACGATTGAAGTTAGGGTTTCTCAGCGGCTTTCTCATCCGGAGCAAGGGGAGGACTCCGGGTTTCATCTGGATTATGCTGGGCCTAGAACCCATCCCCCCTCTCACAATTGATGAGATGAAATCATTTCGTGACGTTTTCTTCCTAATAATCTTCTTCTTATATCTGAAGTGATCTGTGTATATGAGTTCGAGCCCTAATTCTGATGCAGGCACAGGTCCTGCTTGCCCTGTGGCTGCCAATCTTGCTAGTTGGCTTGAAGTTCAACCTAATTTGCTAATGTTATTTGTACAAAGTACTCTAGCAAGCTAGCTAGAAATTTTGCTTGTTCAGAAATGAAACAGATCACACTACATATGCTTTGCTGTGTTATAACTATACGTGGATCTAGAGATGATCATATAGAAGAATCAATTAAGCTCTGCATTTGTTGAAAATCATGCTCTTGCTTGTATATATATATATACCACATATTTGCTATGTTAATTAAGTAAAAGAATCAACAATCTCTTTCGTTAATTATGCCTACCTTTCTACATCAGATGTAGGGATAGCCAATCATGCATGTCATGATCGATATATGCGCACAGTTAGTCAATCTCTGATCTGATAACATTTTGATCTCATGTTTCCATCGTTCAATCCATGCTAGCAATCACTGGAATTGTACATGGGGTTTTAGGAGCTTCATCTCGCCGATCGTTGCGACAAACAATTCAAAACAAGGTAATTAAGGATATGCATATGGAGTTACATACATGCATGGCTTACTATATTGACTGAGACATCATGTTAAAGTTAATATTATTTTAGTAGACTTGGTTTATTTTTTGGAGAGTTTGTTTAGTATTTACAAAGTATACGTATGGGAGTAGAAAAAGAAAATAGGAATCTAAGTAGGATTAGGAGTTCGAGTGCTAGGCTTGAAATTAGCCTTTATAAGGCACAATAGTCATGTAATTGAGGCAAGAGAAAACAAGAGGAGAGGAAGAGAAATAAGAAGAAAAGAGGGAGCGGTTGGTGCTCCGGAAAAGCATATTATCGTGTGCAAGAGATGAGCGGGAATTAAAATTTCAACAAGTGGTATCAGAGCTTGTTAATCTTGGTGGTGCCTGAAGAATATGAGCGAGAAGACGAAGACCTAGGGTGGGCTAATCTCCCTCCAGTACCCTCTCCTGACGACTGACAATTACTCGGTGTGGGCAATGAAGATGAAGGCGAACATGCGCGCCCAGGGAGTCTAGGGTGCAGTCGATCCGAAGGGGAAGGACAAGGAGCTGAAAGACAAGGTGAATCAGGCGGATTTGGCTATCATCTACCAAGCGGTGCCAGACTCGATGATGCTTCAACTCGTCGGGAAGGAGACGACACGAGAGGCGTGGGAGACGCTCCAGAAGATGCACGAGGGAGTTGATCGTGTGAAGGAGGTGCGGCTCCAGAATTTACGGAGCGATTGTCTCTAGATGGGAGAGACCCAGTCGGTGGACAAGTTCGTCGGTAAGTTGGCCTCACTATACAATCAGATGATTTCTCTTGGCGACAAGATGGAGGAATTTGTGGCAGTGAAGAAGTACCTACGCGTACTATCAGAAAAGTACGTGTCTGTCGTCACCACGCTCATGTATTCCCCTGACTTGGAGAAAAAGAAGATCGAGGAGATCACCGGCTCTCTCAAGGCGCACGAGGAGCTACTGAAGGGGTTTCAGTCTCGTACTGAGCAGATGTTTCAGTCTCATGATCAGTAGGCGTTGCTGATAAAGGGAGATATAAGGAGCGGTGGCTCATCAAGCAGTCGCGGGCGATGGCACGGGCGAGATGGCTAGAGTGGTCGAGGCGGCAGAGGTGGCCGTGGAGATAACGCTTGACAAGGCGGTGGTGACAGATCCCATGATAAGTCACATATCAAGTACTTTGAATGTAGCGAATGTGGGCACTGCGCGTCACGGCACATAAAGTGCTTCAAGTGCAACGAGTATGAGTATTATGCTTCGAATTGCCAAAGCAAAAAGAAGAACGGGGAGGCAAACCTCGCCGAAGGCGAAGAAGAAGATGATAAATCAGTACTACTTCTCTCATCATATGTTGAAAAGGCACTAGTCATGATGATGCTAAACGAGGAGAACATAGTTCAAAAACTATGCACGAAGGAAGGCAACCACGATCATTCAGATCAGTGGTATTTGGATAATAGAGCAAGCAATCACATGATGGAAGATCGCTCCATGTTCCATGAGCTCGACGAGAAGGTTTGGGGCAAGATCAAGTTTGACGATAGCTCCATGGTAGAGATTAGAGGTAAAGGGATGATGATGTTGCAATGCAAGAATATAGATAAGAAGTTGTTGACAGAGATTTACTATATACCAAGTATGTGCAACAATATACTTAGTCTCAGACAGATGACAGAAAAAGGGTGTAGAGTGGTACTGCAGGATGAGTTCTTGCGTGTCTACACTAAGAACATTGATCTGTTGATGAAGGTGAAAAAAAATCTCGAAAACGGTTGTACAAAATTTTTTAAAAAACTTAAAGCAAGTTTGTTTAAAGTGAGCAGACTTGGTCCAAGAGAGAAGAGCGGGAGGCTCAAATAATAGTGAAGCTCATGTGGGCAAGCAAAGGAGGATGAGTTCAGTCCAGGTGCGAGGTGCGACAAGCGTCGGATTGTGCGAGGCTCATGAAGGAGCAAGTGCAGGCGGTAGGGTAGTGGTGGCCCAGGAAGGAACGGTGCACAGGAGTGCAAGTAAAAGAAAGACGTAGAATACCGAAAGAATATCGATGTGATCAAGACGGAGAAACAAGATTAAAGGGGTGATTGTTAAAATTAATCTTATTTTAGTTAGCTTGGTTTATTTTTTGGAGAGTTTGTTTAGTATTTACAAAGTATACATATGGGAGTAGAGAAAGGAAATTGGAATCCAAGTAGGATTATGAGTCCGAGTGCTAGGCTTGAAATTTGCTCTTATAAGGCACAATAGTCATGTAATTGAGACAAGAAAAAATGAGAGGAGAGGAAGAGAAATAAGAAGAAAAGATGGAGCGGTTGGTACTCCGAAAAAGTATATCATCGTGTACAAGAGTTGAGCGGGAGTTAAAATTTCAACACATCAGTTAGTACAGAACTAGGATGTAGAGAGGGATCTGAATTCATGTCTAGGCGCGATAGTACGTGCAATGATGTGATGCTTGTGCTCCTGTTGTTATCTATGCAGGTGAGGTTGGGAGTGCGAGAGCGGTCGGTGCTAGGAGTCGAGTCTAATAGAGCGCAAGTAGGGTCGAAAGTGGCAGCCGGTCGAGCCGCCGAAACACTAGAAGACATGGACCACCTAAGTGCACACCCATCTTTCAACAACTAGCTAGTTTGCATATGATCAATGCAATAAAATGGTGATGCATACATGCATGCACATATGAATCGAACAACAGATCAACAATTTAGCTGAAGCTAATAAATAAATTATTCTGATCTATTCGATTTTCGGTGATTGGTTCAATAGAAAGATCTATGCTATTCGAAAAGCAGCCTGTCGATGTTTTAATATCGATCTTATGTATGATTTCTTGGATTCGAGAGAAAACTCTCAAGACTCTCGCATGATTATGAAGAGTAAAGATACATGAGTTTTTATACAGGTTTATGCCTTCTTCTGAGAGAATAACAACCCTACGTCCTGTGTTGCTATTACTGAAGAAAAGTTCATAAGTGTGAATAGTGCAAAAAGTCTAGCCCTTATTCCAAAACCGATTGTCGTCCCTTCCTTCTTCAACATCAACCCTTGTATCGGCGACGAAGTGGCGACAGTTGTTTCTTACTAGAAGACGCCTCGACACTTCGAGAGTTAACAGCTGGATGGTGATTATTGTTAGAGAGACATGGGTAACCATTCGCCGTAGGGCGGTTATTGTTAGAGAGAGATCGTGTGCGGTTATTAAGCATAAACGTATATTCTAACTGCCTTGTCAGACAAATCCACTGTGATTGTAGGTTAGTTGAACATAGAAGAATAATTAGAAAATCGTAGCATAACTTATGACTGGATTGTTGTAGCAGATCTTACGACTAGGTAGTCGTAGCAAACTTATAACTAGGTAGTCGTAGCAGAATTTATGATTATGGAGTAGTCGCAGTAAGACTTATGACTACTCTATAAAATTTCTCTTTTATCGTTAAGAGATATATCCGAAAAATATGATGACATAATAAATAGAGAATTATTATATTCTCGTCATATCTCATACAACCATACGCTACACATCCGCTATCGTCTACTGCCATAAGCCCAAAGCAGCAAGGCCTACCGGCGCGTGCTAGTGCTCGGTAGTCCACTGCCCGCATGAGTGCATAGTACTAGCTTCTAAATATTGTTTTTTTAATTTTTATATGATAAAGTAACTTTTAAATAAATTATTTTTTAAGGTAGGATCTATAAGTTAATTATAGTATATATTATAATAAATCATACACGAATTTTTATTATTTCGTACTTTGTCATATAAGTAGTCTAAAAATTATAAGTTATAGCAAAAGTATGAGGCAAAAGAACAAGCCCGTGTTTAGAGAAGCAGCAGGAGCGGATCGAGGAAGAAGTGGAACGCAGGAATGAATCAAGCGCCGTCATGATCCCTTCTCTCTCTCACCTAGTCGCCTCTCGGTCTCTCTCTCTCTCTCTCTTGCACGAGCGCCGCCAATCCCCCATCCATGAATCTGTCTACCTTTCCCCCAGTGAAGTCGAAGCACCTCCTTCTCCTTCCGGTTGCCGTCGTCGATTAATCACTGCAGGTTGCGGCGGCCGGCGATGTGGGTTGAGATTTTGTGCTGCCTGGTGTTCTGCAAGCTCATCCGTCGTGTCTTCTTATCTGACGATGACCACGACCAGCTCGCCGACCTTGACTCATCCCTCTCCGATCTCAGTTTTCGAGGTCGCATCTAGGTGGTCGAAGGGTACCAGGGAGAGACGTCCCCTGATTTTCCCTTTTGGTTTTAGTTGGTGAGACTTCGAACCATTAAGTGAGACGTCCTCACTCTCATTCCTCCGGGAGGGGTTCTTCCGTCCAGGTCGTCCTCGTCGCCGAGAGGATAAATTCTGCATTACTGAAATACCGAATGAACCAAACCGATATAATTTTGGTTAATTAGGTTTGTTTTTAATTTTAATTTGGTTTATTCGGTAGTCAGTTTTCAAAAACCGAAATAATTTTACACCAAATAAATCGAACTGATATGACCCAATAAACCGAACGCCGATCCCTACACGAGACGAAGATGTTTTGAGTGTGATATGTTCCGTGTGCTAATATGCGTCAATGCATGCATGGTCTTGTTGTCCGGAATGCTCAAATGATTGCAGTTATCAGTTACACATCGATTCTAGCTTTTGCCCGTTTCTCAATTCTCACATTGACCTCCTCACATGGAGCTGCATGCGGTGTATGTTGGGAGCAAAATTGTTGATCAGCTTCACCCTAGCCGCGATTTCAGGCCGTGCGATGCTCACCGTGATGTCGCTCTGCTTACTAGAAATTAAAAGCCGGTGTAGGACTAATGCACGTCAGTGTCATCGATTTCACAATAAAATCGATATAAACCTTCTATAAGTCGATCGTATCATTCATAGGACAAACATGGTTCGCAGAGACGTTACATGGATCTGTAGAACTCATGCCTGGGAACGCTGGAATTAATAATGCTGCATTCTGTTGTTGAGATCTACCTGGGAGTGCTGCACTTCTGCTCTGTACATCTGTTCAGTCCGTCAAAACCCCACTGGCCCATGAATGTAACAGCCAAACAAACTCGGCAGGTAGCACACAAGAACACAGTTCCAAAAAAAGATCTTCACAATTATACTGTTGTCCTCTAGTACAACTCTTCATCGATCCTGGTAATCTAGGACAGAAACCTTGCTTCAAGCAAACACAACAGTAGCACTTGCGAACGCGAAGCTTGTTCCATCCTGCATGCTTTCCGTAAGTCCCGCAGTGTATGTATCTCAGGCAGGACTAGAAAAAAGTTCTTCAATCAACAATCGCACTTGCTTCAAACCCCCAACTACATCCGGCTTAACATCATTTGAAAGATTTACACCACAAGCAAACAACAATCATCACCCAAGAAGCTTCATGGAAAACCGTTGACCCGACAAGGGTGCAGAAATAAACTTGGGTTTCTGCAACAAGTATAGTTAAAGTTGCAAACCCGAGGAGCAATCCATGTGCGTTGGGGCACAAACTACAAAAGACTAATGTATGTCCAATCGTGACAATTATCTCAATCTTCCCGAGAATGTTCCCCGGCCCCTGCACCCTCAATCTTACCAACAATCGACTAGAAAAAATAACGCGTTTAGCATGGCAGGAGCAATTGGAGTGCAAATGCCTGCTCCAAAAAAGACAGACATCCCAACCTCAGATCCCAGCGAAACCACGGGCGCACCTCCCAGGCGGTCCGTTGATTAGGGCTCCATGCCACCACATGGGTGGAATGCTTGCTCCAAGGCCAATCCTCTCGTGTCCAAGCCTAGCTAGCTTGTAGAAATATCATCAATTGCACTTCACTGCAGACGGTCAGAAGGGCGGCGTTAGCCATCGTTGGCGTGGCGCGCGGCCGAACGGGTTACGCCGAGCGCGGCCGGAGGCTTTATTTCGTTGGGATACAGTAGAGACAAGAGATCGAGGGGGCGCCCGCGCGTCCGCTTGCGTCGGGCGTTGCTGTTCCGCGGTCGATTTGGACAGAAAGACCCCTCGGTTTCGATTATAAAGACAATTGGGCGCATGCATGGGATTCCCGGATTGGGATGGTTCGAGAAATGACCGTGTTCACGTGTTTAATGTTGTATTTTACATTTAATTATAAAATTTTATTTTTAGATCTCTGTCCTCGCGTGTGAAAGACAGGATTGGGATGTGGATCCATGGAGCAAATTTATACCCTCAACCTTTCAATTAAACATAGTGCTTTTCTTTCTTCAAATTAATATATCTCTAAACTAATTATTGAATCTAAGCCTTTAAATTTAGGGTCCACCAAATTAAGGCTGATATATATACATATATATATACATATATATATACATATATATATATACATATACATATACATATACATATATACATACATATATATATATATACATACATATATATATATATATACATACATATACATACATACATATACATACATACATATACATACATACATATACATACATACATATACATACATATATATACATACATATATATACATACATATATATATATATATATATATATATATATATATATATATATATATATATATATATATATATATATATATATATATAGGAAAAAATACTTTCTACACCGGGTGTAATTACACTCACCTCTAATATATCACCTAAACGAACTTGAAATACTACTTTATCACCTTGGATATACTCGTATACTAATTATAAGATACTTTAATGTGAACCACATGAAAAAATCGCAAGGGAGTCCATAGTTTTTAGCATATTTTGTAAATACCTTTATATACGTACATAAAAAGGAGTATGTAAAAAAATGTACATACTACATCTGAAAAATTATTCATACCACCTAGATGATCTTAAATACTCGTATACTATACGTACATACTCTTCATTCACATAATATAGTCCCTACATTGTGAGATACGACATAGGTGTAATTACACCCGGTGTAGAAAAAGGCTCCATATATATATATATATATATATATATATATATATATATATATATATATATATATATATATATATATATATATATATATATATATATATATATATATATGCTGAAATGAGGTACCATGCTGCCTAAACACCAGACCTCTCTACCTTTGGATTACTTTTAGATGCGTGCAAGTGCAATAGTATATAAAATATAAGGCAAACACGTTGGCATTCATTAATTGGAAAATGCATCGATTTAGAAGGCCTCTAGGGGGCAGGGGCATTGTATTCCTCTAGGGGGCCCTTACGAAGGCCTCGGATGGTAGCGTTGATGATCGTGGCTTTGTTAACATCCTTAACTTAGCACCTAACCTTCGCAAAACATCTGAAGTACTCCCACAACTTTTCTCTAGAGGCTTGCTTTATCATGAAGAGTTGGTCCGTGCCAAACTGCTATGCGTAGTTGCCCTAGAAGTTATTGTGCGTGAGATCACAGACCTATTCCCACGCATAGACAGAGCTAGGATGATCGTGAAGAACCAGGATAGTACAACTCCCTACAACGCAAGTAGCACCCCCTTGGCCTTCAATGAGTTGTCCCCTCCCACTGCTTTGACAACTGTCTCATACACATACAAGAACTCTCAGGGGTCGATGTTGCCTTTGGATGCCTCCACCGTGGGCATCTTGAAGTCCTTCAGCTAGGAGCACTGTTGTAACCCTGCACTAAGGTTTGGACTCTGGGTCCACCCGTCGAGGGGCGCTACGAGCTCCGGTGATGGCATCTCGACTTTTCATCGATCCTTTCCCTGGCTAGACACCATGATTTGAAATAGGTATTTCTCCTATGTATCATGCGTGAAAATTTTGAAATCTTTTGGACGACGAGTTTAACTAGTTTACTAACTAGCTCAAACAAGTTTGAACTGAAATTCGAATTGTAATTACCTTTTTTTTTATGATAGTTTGATTATAGGTATGTATTGATCATATATATGTAATGAAGTAGAGAAACTTTATTCATACATCCCGAATACAAAACGAATGATTCAAACAATTCAGAGACAGACAAACATGCACACCGGTGCATGAACTCACGGAGGAAGCAAATCAAACGAGATACGTACTGATCGGCGCTGCATGAATGAATAAATCCATGCATGCAAGCCAGCCAGCTAGCACGTACCAACCAAATAAACCTGCATTAAAGCGACCAAGATATATAAGCACGCATGGGACGATCGCGCTTAGAGGCACTTGAATCCGGTGGGCACGCCCCTGCCGCAGTAGTTGAGGATGAGGCTGAGGTCGATGGGGAGGTTAAGGTTGATGCCGAGGATATTGCCCCTGATGGCCGTGCAGAGGCAGACGGCCGCCTCGAGGTCGACCAAACCCTCAAGCAGCGGGCAGCACGGCTCCACGGGCGGCACGCCCACCTTGGCTTTGATGAGGCCCAGCACGTTGGCGCACACGCCCAGCTTCAGCGCGTCGCGGGGGCACCTGCCGAACGCGGCCGGGGTCGGGGTGGGAGTCGACGGGGTCGACGGCGTGCCGGGCGTGGGCGTCGGGCAGTTCCCGCCGCAAGCGCTGGTCAGAGAGAACACGACCAGGTTGACGGCGAGGAACAGCGCGATCGAGGCCTTGCCTGCCATTGCTGCACAGTA
Source organism: Melocanna baccifera (assembly GCA_036346265.1). Classification (NCBI taxonomy): domain Eukaryota; kingdom Viridiplantae; phylum Streptophyta; class Magnoliopsida; order Poales; family Poaceae; genus Melocanna; species Melocanna baccifera. Next base: position 7,993,034 of record CM070685.1, read on the forward strand.
ATTACCAGACCACACGCACAAAGCAAAGTGATTTAGCTCTGGAGTTCTGGATAACTAAGTGCTTGTGATGGCTTGAGGTGATGCCCGAGTTTGGTATTTATAGGGAAAAGATCGGTGCAATGCTGATTAATTATTAGTGTGCTAACGTTCTTGTGAGCATGCATGTGAGGGCGATTACGAGGCTGATCTGGATCGGTTTGTTGAGAACTATGGTGGTACGAAGAATATAAGTTGAATAATATGGAATGACACTAGTGACCAAGATGCTGAATTGGTGGACTCATGTTGACGTTTGGCCGGACTTGATGGTTGATATTGTTCTAGTTTGCAATCTTGGCGAGAATGGTTGGTATGCACCAGGTAACATGCGCAATGTTGCCGTGATCGATCGATCACGGAGGGGAGTACAGCTTATCAAAGCCAGAGGAATCATAACACGCAAGGACCAACTTGCTTGAAGTTTCCAAGCAACCAACCACTCTTATGGGTTGGTTTTGGGCAATGCTTCTATACTTTCCTCTCTAATAAGAGTAGCATTAATCTTAAAGCAAATGAAGAGATAAGTAACATCTATCTACCATTCATCATACTTTAAAAATTATACAAATCACTATTGAATAAAGCATTGAAGCACGTCCCATTGTTTTTTCGGTGCTAGCTACAGTAGGTAATGATTAATCAGTTTTTTTAGACGTGATTAACCAGGTTTGATAAGAGAAGAAATTATTCTCAGAAAAAAAGAGAGGAGAAATGAAAAAAATGGTGAGTTTTTGGATGGAGAAGATCTACGTGTAGATTTCTACTGAAGCCCATTTTACCTAGACTGGTCTATTTAAATAATTTCAGTCTGCACATAGTCCTACTTTTTCCAACCGTGGTCCTGAACTCGTGTTGCAGATTTCTCTGGGCTAAATTACAAATGGCCACTAGGCCGTAAGGTCTGGATCAATTGATGCATCATTCACCTAAGGACACTCATTGCAAATACCACAAAGCAATTTCTATAGTTTACCACTTTATATAGACATAAGATTGAAAATAATTTTTCTAATACATGATATCTACCAACCACCTCACTCAATTAATTTTTTTTTCTCCTACCTCACCTCCTCTCTGTCCTTTTTACCAATCCCTACCCTCTAGCTTTCTTGGTTCTCACATAGACAATGTCATACATAAGACATTACTATCATCTCTCTTCCTTAATTACCCTCCCACATCAGCCTTTGGGCAATGTCTTACATAAGACACTCCTATCATTTCTCTCTTACTTAATTGCCCTCTCACATCAGCCTTTTGGTAATATCTTACATGAGACACTACTATCAACTCTACTCATTTGGTCTTTTTTGTTGCTTATGGCTTATTTTGCACTACAGCTGACTTATTTTGTACTGTAACTACTGGTAGCTTTTTTTAGTGTAATTAAATTTTTTAAAAAAATTAAAAATTAAAAAATATAGTTTAGCCCATTACAGACAATGCAAAGGAACGTAGAAAAAAAAGAAAGGGCAAAAAAGTCTGAAAATCCAAAAATAAGAAAAAGATGAAATTAAAGAATAGTAAATTAGAAGCCAAAAATCGAACCTTACTTGGTATGCTATGGACACTGTTTACAAAACCCCACTAAAAGTGTCCTAAACATTCACGCTGGATCATGATGACTTCTTGAGATTGCAGTTACTCTCCATCAAAAAAATTTGCATGACATGAAGCAATCAAATCAAATGCACGCACACGCTGGTGGAGAGGAAGCTCGGCAAGCTGGACGCCCACCTCACCAACGTGCTCTCCTCCCCGCCCGATGCTCCTGTTAAATTATATAGGACTTTAGTGATTAGATAATTCCACAGATAAATCATGACTACAAGAATAATATGAATACTAGACATAGGTAAAAACATAAATATAATAGTACACACATGTATCTTAAAAATATGAACTAGCAGGATAAGTAATATGAACATAGAAACATATATATTCATACTAAAAATCAAAGAAAACAGAAGAGTACTAGATGTTACCGAAGTGAAATAGTGCGAAGAAGATGAAGAAATAGTCGTTCTAGAGCATCATACGAAGTGATTTCACAGTTCTTAGTGAGAACTCTGTTCAGAACATGATTCGAGGTCAATAGAGCCTCCCCCCACCATGCCTTAATAAATCCGCAATGTCTAACATGTCATTAACCAAGTCGCTCAACGTGCGGTTCTTTCTTTTAGGAATCCCATTGGATTGAGGCAAATAGGGAGGCGTCCTCTCATGTATAATTCCATGCTCTACACAGAATTGGGACAACTCACTTGAGATTTAGGTTTTTTTTCTAGTTGGTTCTCAACTTCAACCTTATAAGTTTTGAAGTAGTCTAAAGCCTCATCTTTTATTTTCAACAGATACACATAACAATATCTAGTAGCATCATCAACTAAAGTTATGAAACATGAGGTGCTTCCCAAAAACCTAATTCACCCTCTCCCGTACAGGATCACAATGATGATGACTTCAGAGACCTGCTCTCCCCACGACCGGTGTATGCCGGAGAAGGGATGGAGTAGCCAAGAACAGCGCAGAGGTAGAGAAACTTAACCCTTAGGAACACAATTTTTGCTTAGATGCTCTAGAGAAATAAGCAAAGCCTATTATAGACTTCAGAAGGTGTCTCTCCACCTTGGCTAGCAATATGGTACTAAAGTATCTCACATGCCACCATGCATGAGTGGGTCTTTTGGATTTTCCTTGGAATTACTGATGGGTCAAAGCCCATTATTCTAATAGCTCTAACTTGGACGGCAACCTCTTCGTGGACATCTAGGACATAACTGACTTCCTTCGGATGCTAATCTCTACCGAGGGGGTGTGCCACAGCAGTGCACCGCCAGAGCACCTTGCGGAGACCAAGGGACACTTCGCCATCCTCGAGAGTATGTTTGACCAATGGGCACAGTGTGGGGTGTTGCGCCAAACGAGGAGGAGTAGGCGGCTAGCTCTAGGTTCGTGTGCTCATGCACTGACTCGTCTTCGAGTTCAAGTGCATGGCCCAGGAGATAACATGCGATGCCAAGTACAATGCCAAGCACAAGGCAAGGGGAACAACACACAAATTGGTGGCAATGGCGGTACCACACACCGACAAAGAGGACCACTCGGCAGTGTTGGTGGGGATGGAGCGCTGCTGCCAGCGTTGTGGCGGTGCTCATGCTCGAGTTCAGGGTGGCGATAGTGTTTGCTGCGGTGGCTCACCACAATGTTTATGTTGTTCCGACTTAGAGTAAGGCTGAGTTCTTTTTGTTCATGATTTGGCTGATCACTTCCTGCTATAGTAATTAGTTTTTAAATGATATATTTTTTCAAGGTAGGATCTACAAGTATATTATAGTAGACATTGTACCAAGTTTAGCTATACTGGCTAAAATTGCATGCAACTGTTTCCCTTTACGTATTGTCTCTCGCCAATAGCCATAATTCAAAAACATAAACCAAAAGCCAAAGTCGCAGCAAAAAAACCCACCCTAAATACATGAAGGATGTTTTAATTTGTTCTTTCGCTATTTGTGCCCTTGTGATATCCTATTCTTAATTTGTGACCACACTCCCTCCTTTTGGAAAGTCGCATCTCACAATAAGTCTACTAAGGGAATCAAAGTGAGTTATTGTAATATTCTCACTTTATATCTCTACTTTAATGTACAAAAGTGGTCAACAAATTATAGTGTGTTTTTAATAAAGATATGTATAATCTAATGATATTTTTTATATTTAGTGCTTTCTTATCGTGTGTATAGTGAGCTTTAGCTTATATTGCAAGACAGAGAGTATTTTTTTATCCAATGGTTAGAGTAGAAGTAGGACGCAAAAGAAGGAAGCATTGTTATAGCTATAATTACCTATATTCGGCGATCTTACCTTGTATTTCTTTCCTATGGCAAAACACATTCCTCCCACGAAACTTACCTTAAAGAGGTACATAAAGTTGCTGGAACCAAAGTTACGACGAATCCTTTTTTTCCATGGCCATGGTGAAGAACATCTTCTTCTGTTTCCTTCTCTTATCATCGCTCATCACTTCACCTCTGGAGTCAACAAGGATCATCCACGAGCACCACGCTCAGATCGTTGCAGGTACTTCCACTATTCAAGTTCTCAACGAAAAAGGGTTAAACTTTATCCGTCATTGAGTTGAGACAGACATGACAAATCGACTATCAATTTTGCATAAAAGTGAGAGAGCGGCTGATCATCCTGCATCCTACGGCTTTGAGGAAATCAGGAGGACGCAGCCACCACACTTTGCGCCACCGGCGCTACAAGCCAACGAGCCACGTTATCCCCGGACGGGCCCGACCTTGCACATTTGATCCCCATATGTTTAACTCTCTATGCAAGCCTGAAGAACAGACTCAGTAATAATATGAGTATTATGTTCTTCCAATGACGTATGATTCTCTGTATCTTCAGACTTCAGTGCCTTGCCAATGTGATTTTGGGTGGGTTTTTTTTTGGACTTATGATTTTTTTTCTATAATAACTAACTTTCAAGCTTTCAAACGGAGTTTTTTTTTCAAAACGGGATCTACACAAGTTAATTATAGGAGATACTGTTTTGATTTCATCTATATCAACTAAATTCATACGTGAGTATCTATCTCCGTTCTCTCTAGCGCGAATAGTTAGAATTTAAAATTTTAAGTCAAAAATATGTATTTATGTCATAAAATATCTATCACTTGAGTTAGAGTTTAATCATAATATTTAACTTGACATAAAATGTTTTTTGGGCTTAAACAGATTCCATGTCAAATATGGTTAAGTTGTTTTAAAGATGTATTTTTCTGTCCTTGCATACCTGTACAGCATTGCACACAAGTACTTCTTACAGATAGGAAATAAATAATTGAAAGGTATTCTTCTAACACCAGATTGTCAATACTACTGTAGTTCAATAACCAACATGTTTCCATCATGGAGCCTAAAGGACTAGACCTCATTAAAAGCTACTTAGCTTCGTTCGGCAATAAACTTACAAAGTCCCTATCTATGACCGAATGCCAGTGAAGCACTAATTGATCCATCAAAGCTGTCATTTTGCAACTCTAATTCAAGTGATGTCAATAGTTGCTCGTTAAAAAAGTGAAGTCAATAGTTCATCTTCACATATTTTTCCACAAAAGATCTTCCCAACTTTGTAGTTTTATGTCATAACAAAGAACTTGCCTTGCAGTGAGAGAAGTGATTTGACTTCATACTACCATTACAGAGTCAACATTCATTGCCTTTTTTTTTTTGATTCGTTTTGCATTCATAATCAGCGCAACAAGCAAACCTATCTCATTATCGTTGTCATTTCTAGGGGTGACAAGTAGATATGAATTATCCGTATTATCTGGTTATCATATTCGATAGGATGTGAATATAGTGTTGATTTTTCCATCCAATTAACAATTTCTATTATATTCATATTTGTATTCAAATATGTATAAAAATATGGATGCGAATATGATATAGACTTTTACCATCTGAAATATTATTTTATCCGGACTATTCGTATCCGTATTCGATAAAACAATATATATATTTTTATTACAATACGATTAATTAGTTGAACAAGTTTTTTAATTAAACATGAATTTGTGAGTCTTTAGGTGAAGTAAATGAATTAGAATGATTAAGCGTGATTGTACGAGGATAAAATATCATTAATATCTTCATACTATATTCTATGAGGATATTCGGATCCGACCGAATTGAGTAGATATTCGATTCGAATTTGTATTCGTTACAATATTCGATTCGTATTTGAGAATATTTGGATTCACATTCGTATTCGTTTACAAATATGAATATAATGATGATTTGGGCACTATCCGATCCGTTTTCACCCCTAGTCATTTCAATACTAGTATCTATGTGTGATATCTTAATTGATAACCATATAAGAAGTAACATAGAAGAATAACTACTGATAGTGTTAGGTTTTGTCTGCAATAGTGCAATAACACAATGTTTTAGATACGAAAATAGTATGGTCAATCTCCTCATCTGAAGGGGAAATCTTACCATCTCTTGCTGAAAATTCATATTTTTGTCTACTGCATATTCTCTCTCTCCATCCAGCTTTGATAATACAGAGGCACCCTAAACAGAGACATACAAAAACACGGTGGATTAACTTGTCAGTTTGCGGCACAAAAGTTCCGAGTTCTAACTAAATGAACAGTATTTGATTAATCTATTAAACTACAAAACAAGGCTATACACAGAAAACATCCAAGCTCTCGTTTTTTAGGTATCACACTGCTATACTGACAATGACACAATACGAAAACGAGGTCCTTATCTGCCCAGATAAAACAGACCAAAACAATATATTAATTACTAAACAATTTGATAACGACACCAAGAGCCTCATTCTGCAGAAAAGAAGCATGGTTAGATTCTAAAGTTATGCACGGCAGGGATAATTATATTGAAATAAAATAACATGTGATTATCATGAACCTGAAGAATTTTGCCCCCAAAAAATCCGACATTGTTTCGTGTGCAGTGTGCAATTTTCCAAAAGAAAAAAGAAAAGCAGTTAAGTGCACACCGAACATGTTAAAAAAGCCTCAAGCCTAGATGCCAATATAACTAATAACAATATGCCTCACTCTTGTCAAACAGGGTTTTTCCATCAATCTAGGATAAGACTAGATAGCAACGATATTTTAACAGAGCAAAGAGTTACCTCAGCACATGATGTATTCTCTTCCTCTGCCTCCTCAGGCACTGGTGATGGAGGATTAGCAGCAATGTAAACCACCCGCAGCTTGAACACCTCGACTAACGTACTGGTGATGGTCTACTGGTACCGCTCCAATCGGCTATTAGTTTTTTTTCTAAATTATTTAATTAAAAATAAAAAATAAGAAAAAAAATAAAAACATCGTTATATTTTCATGAATGATATAAAAAAGAAAAACAAACGTAAAAAAGCTGAAAAAGACAAAATTAGAAGTTGACGTGTTCTAACTATCTTCAGGTTTAAAAAGCCAAAATCCTAAAAAAGCCAGAAATTGAGATCGTTTAAAGCGATGCCTACCTGAATTTTGTAGGATTAACTGAAAAGTTCAGGGATGCAGGATACTTCAATCAATGGAGTATTACAGGAGCTTATAAAGATCCATATAAGCTATTTTTCTGGTGTTTCTATGAGTTTACAGGTGATCTATTGGAAATTTGACTGAAAATTCTCAACCGCAAGTGCTCTTATCGCTTTCTGTTCTGAAACAATATCATTGTAAAACAGCAAGAGAAAGATATCTTGTAGTCAGAACCGGGTAACTAATGGTTTGCTCCACAGCTGCACCATGTAGTTGGTGGTTCCTGGTTTCTTTCTTTCCTTTTTAAAGGCCACCAGGTAGTGGTTATGAAATCAATTATTGGTGAGAATTCAGCTTCAATATTACAAGGAATTCGAATATTTTCGGAAGCACGTTTAGATGGAGACTGGTTTTACAAAAAATTGCACGAGTACCAGGTTAATTGTGATGTAGTTTTCCACTCCTGCTTTATGACTCACCCATAAAACTCAGACATCTACACATCTACTATTCTTCTCTAGGTTTGTAGGCACTGCCCCCTGATCTAGTTTATCTAAATTTTACTCTTTAAGGTCCAATTAACAACACTTCATCATCATGGTGAGTCTTAAACTCTTAATTGAAAATATTCCTGGTTTGGTTCTGTAAGCAACATAACGTAGCAGCACCGTCAGACATTGCTCACCTTTTGTATTAGAACACTAATGTTGTGCTTATGAAACTCCATAGCCCATACCTAAAGTAGAAAACAGGAACCAACTAGTGGTACCTCAGTATCTCAAGTAATGAAGAGAAGCTTTGCACAAAACGCAGCTCTCCTCTGGCAAAATGCACACTTCAATCAGAATTGCAACACCACAATTAACTGCAAAAACACAGCCCCTGGAATGAAGTAGTAGCAAGTTCATTTGCCCATCATATCATGGAGTGGTCAACTCATAAATTACAGACAATGCACTCAGCTCGCATTGTCACTCAGATACCGTGACATGCGACCAATCGGGAAGTCGTTCAAAGAAGCAGTTTCAAGAAAATAACACCGTAGGGTTATGCTACTTTACTTTCTAAATTTATATTTTACTTTCTCAGCCCTCTAAACTTGTAAGGTTATACCATTTTACTTCTTAAGCTTGTATTTTACTTTTTTAGTCCACTAAATTTGTAGAATTGTGCCACTTTATCTCTGAACTTGTATTTTACTTTCTCACCCCCTGAACTTGCATCTATTTGCACCACAGGTCCATTGGGCCGTTGCTAACAGAAAACGTTGAGTTGGCATAGCACATGGCTGATGCAGTAGAGTCGGACTCGATCGTGTGGATATAGTATTGAGTCGACACAATGTCCTCTTCTCCCTTGCATCGCAGCAGAGCAGGGGATAGAGGGTGTGGGGCGACAGCGGGTATAGCGGCAGGGAGGAGCATGGCGGTGGCACTCTATGGTGAGAGGGGTGAGTGAAGGAGATGGTTTTTGGCTTCAGTGTGATGTGGCACACCTTGTGATGTAGACAACATGGCAGGAGGATGATAGGGACAACGGATCCCCGAGAGCCAAAAGGGGAGAGGAGGCGCAGCTCAATACCGGTGGCCCATCCAATGAGCTTCGACGGCAGGAATGGCACTATTAGGACCGCAATGAAGTAAGAAAGTAGTGGCATGGTCAATTTTGGGAGATGAACTAAATTAACAGTGAATTTGGGAGGTTTATCATTGTGGTTTGGAGTAGTACTGGCTGTTTGTTTGATTGGAGACAAGGAAGGGGGTACAACGGCGTTGTGACGGGATGGAAAAAGTGAAAGCAGTGGAAAACGGGTTAGGATGGTGCACTTGGATGTTAATTTACCATCTTCCTTGTCGCCTCGTTGACATCACTGATGTCGTCCCCACTCCCCATGGAGCCTCCTTGAGTCGCTCCTCCTTTTGCACATGGCTTCATAGGCCCCAGGAACACGCCACTTGCACGGCATGACCGGAGCCCCACTGTGACAACTTGATGAGGGCATCACTTCTTTGGATACATACAACACTCATCCACAAGATACTAGGTAAGGAACTATGACGAGGGCACATGCACGACAATTGAATTATTAGGTGAGCTCGTTTCTATGAGTTCATAAATTTTCTATTGAGGATGGATTCCTACCTAAGTCATATGATGTTATTCTACTCAGGAACCAAGGTGAGGGGAGCAGCACTACTATCATATGTCCAGGCCGACCCTATTTCATTTTCAGACCAATCCAGAGTCAGCCTAACAGCATTGACTTCAAATGATCATAACTTTCACATACAGAATCCGTTGGAGGTGTTCAAGTACTTGATGGAAAGCTTATGATGAGACCTTTTTAATGGATCTCCTCCATTTAATTGAACAGCTTGGCCACGGCTTTTATAGGCTTCTGGGAATTGTATTCCTCTAGGAGGCCCTTACGAAGGCCTTGGATGGTAGCGTTGATGATCGTGGCTTTGTTGACATCCTTGACATAGCACCTAACCTTTGCAAAACATCTGAAGTACTCCCACAACTTTTCTCCAGGGCTTGCTTTATCACGAAGAGCTGGCCTGCGCCAAACTGCTATGCGTAGTTGCCCTAGAAGTTATTGTGCGTGAGGTCACAGACCTGTTCCCACGCATAGACGGAGCTAGGGTGATCGTGAAGAACCAGGATAGTGCAACTCCCTACAACGCAAGTAGCATCCCCTTGGCCTTCATTGAGTTGTCCTCTCTGGCTACTTTGACAACTGTCTCATACACATACAAGAACTCTCAGGGGTCGATGTTGCCCTTGGATGCCTCCACCATGGGCATCTTGAAGTCCTTCAGCTAGGAGCACTGTTGTAACCCTGCACTAAGGTTGGACTCTGGGTCCACCCGTCGAGGGGCACTACGAGCTCCGGTGATGGCATCTCGACTTTTCATCCTTTCCCCGGCAACATCCGTGGTGACAACGGTGGTGCCTAGACATCATGATCTGAAATAGGTATTGCTTCAATGTATCATGTGTGGAAATTTTGAAATCTTTTGGATGATGAGTTTAACTAGTTTACTAACTAATTCAAACAAGTTTGAACTGAAATTCGAATTGTAGTTACCCTTTTTTATGATAGTTTGATTATAGGTATGTATTGATCATATATATATATAATGAAGTAGAGAAACTTTATTCATACATCCCGAATACAAAACGAATGATTCAAACAATTCAGAGACAGACAAACATGCACACCGGTGCATGAACTCACGGAGGAAGCAAATCAAACGAGATACGTACTGATCGGCGCTGCATGAATGAATAAATCCATGCATGCAAGCCAGCCAGCTAGCACGTACCAACCAAATAAACCTGCATTAAAGCGACCAAGATATATAAGCACGCATGGGACGATCGCGCTTAGAGGCACTTGAATCCGGTGGGCACGCCCCTGCCGCAGTAGTTGAGGATGAGGCTGAGGTCGATGGGGAGGTTAAGGTTGATGCCGAGGATATTGCCCCTGATGGCCGTGCAGAGGCAGACGGCCGCCTCGAGGTCGACCAAACCCTCAAGCAGCGGGCAGCACGGCTCCACGGGCGGCACGCCCACCTTGGCTTTGATGAGGCCCAGCACGTTGGCGCACACGCCCAGCTTCAGCGCGTCGCGGGGGCACCTGCCGAACGCGGCCGGGGTCGACGGCGTGCCGGGCGTGGGCGTCGGGCAGTTCCCGCCGCAAGCGCTGGTCAGAGAGAACACGACCAGGTTGACGGCGAGGAACAGCGCGATCGAGGCCTTGCCTGCCATTGCTACACAGTAATTACCAGACCACACGCACAAAGCAAAGTGATTTAGCTCTGGAGTTCTTGATAACTAAGTGCTTGTGATGGCTTGAGGTGATGCCCGAGTTTGGTATTTATAGGGAAAAGATCGGTGCAATGCTGATTAATTATTAGTGTGCTAACGTTCTTGTGAGCATGCATGTGAGGGCGATTACGAGGCTGATCTGGATCGGTTTGTTGAGAACTATGGTGGTACGAAGAATATAAGTTGAATAATATGGAATGACACTAGTGACCAAGATGCTGAATTGGTGGACTCATGTTGACGTTTGGCCGGACTTGATGGTTGATGTTGTTCTAGTTTGCATTCTTGGCGAGAATGGTTGGTATGCACCAGGTAACATGCGCAATGTTGCCGTGATCGATCGATCGATCGATCACGGAGGGGAGTACAGCTTATCAAAGCCAGAGGAATCATAACACGCAAGGACCAACTTGCTTGAAGTTTCCAAGCAACCAACCACTCTTATGGGTTGGTTTTGGGCAATGCTTTCATACTTTCCTCTCTAATAAGAGTAGCATTAATCTTAAAGCAAATGAAGAGATAAGTAACATCTATCTACCATTCATCATACTTTAAAAATTATACAAATCACTATTGAATAAAGCATTGAAGCACGTCCCATTGTTTTTTCAGTGCTAGCTACAGTAGGTAATGATTAATCAGTTTTTTAGACGTGATTAACCAGGTTTGATAAGAGAAGAAATTATTCTCAGAAAAAAGAGAGGAGAAATGAAAAAAATGGTGAGTTTTTGGATGGAGAAGATCTACGTGTAGATTACCACTGAAGCCCATTTAAATAATTTCAGTCTGCACATAGTCTCACTTTTCCCAACCGCGGTCCTGAACTCGTGTTGTAGATTTCACTGTATATAGTTTGCCACTTTATATAGACATAAGACTAAGAAATTTTTTTCTAATATATGATATCTAGCAACCACCTCACTCAATTAATTTCTTTCCTCCTACCTCATCTCCTCTCTCTCCTTTTTATCAATCTTTATCCTCTAGATTTCTTGGTTCTCTCAGATAGACAATATCATACATAAGATATTACTATCATCTCTCCTCCTTAATTACCGTCCCACATCAGCCTCTTGGCAATGTCTTACATAAGACGCTCCTATCATTTCTCTCCTACTTAATTGCCCTCCCACATCAGCCTTTTGGTAATATCTTACATGAGACACTACTATCATCTCTGTTCATTTGGTTTTTTTGTGGCTTGTAGCTTATTTTGTAATGTAGCTGACTTATTTTGCATTGTATCTGCTGGTGCCTTTTTTTAGTGTATTTAAATTTCAAAAATTAAAAATGAAAAATATAGGTTAGCCCATTACAAACAATGCAAAGGAATGTAGAAAAAAAGGCAAAAAAGCCAAAAACAAGAAAAAGGTGAAATTAAAGAATAGTGAACTAGAAGCTAAAAATCGAAGCTTACTTGGTATGCTATGGACACTACTTACAAAACCCCACTAAGAGTGTCCTAAACATTCACGCTGGATCATGATGACTTCTTGAGATTGCGGTTACTCTCCATCAAGAAAATTTGCATGACACAAAGCAATCAAATCAACTGCACGCACACGCTGGTGGAGAGGAAGCTCGGCAAGCTGGACACCCACCTCACCAACGTGCTCTCCTCCTCACCGTGGCGCTCTTGTTAAATTAAATCATGACTACAAAATAATATAAATACTAGACATAGGTAAAAACATAAATATAATAGTACACACATGTATCTTAAAAATATGAACTAGCAGGAAAAGTAAATGAACATAGAAACATATATATTCATACTGAAAATTAAAGAAAACAGAAGAGTGCTAGATGTTACCGAAGTGAAATTGTGCGAAGAAGATGAAGAAATAGTCACTGTAGAGCATTATAAGGAGTGATCTCACAGTTCTTAGTGAGAACTCTGTTCAGAACATGATTCGAAGCCAATAGAGTGTCCCCCACCATGCCTTAATAAATCCACAATGTCTAACATGGCATTAACCAAGTCTCTCAATGTGCGGTTCTTTCTTTCAGGAATCCCATTGGATTGAGGCAAATTGGGAGGCGTCCTCTCATGTATAATTCCATGCTCTACACAAAATTGGGACAACTCATTTGAGATTTAGGTTTTTTTTTCTAGTTGGTTCTCAACTTCAGCCTTATAAGTTTTGAAGTAGTCTAAAACCTCATCTTTTATTTTCAACAGATACACACAACAATATCTAATAGCATCATCAACTAAAGTTATGAAACATCTTTTCCCTCCTTTCATCAACACGCCATTCATTTCACAGAGATATGAATGTATGAGTTCTAAAGGTGCCAAATTTCTTTCCTTCACACCCTTATGAGGTTTACATTGTTGCTTTGCTTGCACACAAGTTTGGCATTTAGAACATTTGACTATGAAAAGTTTCAAAATAAAATTTAAACTAGATAGCCGAGACATGCAGCCAAAATTTATGTGACACAAACGTGAGTACCAAACGTTAACCTCATCCCTATTAATTGGATCACAAATATGGTTCACAACCTTATTATAAAAATTTGAAAGGGAAAAGCAGAACAAGTCTCTGCAATCATAATCTTTTTCAATAAAGAGTCCAAACTTAAAAATGACTACCTTATTCAACTCAAAAACCAAGTTATACCCATCTCTACAGAGAAGGGACCCACTGACGAGATTCTTATTTATTGAAGGGACATGCTGCACGATCTTCAGCTACACGATCTTTTCCAAAGTAAACTTCAGATCTACCATGCCAATACCAAGAATAGAGGCATGCAAACCATTTTCCCATCAAGATGGGGGAAGCCGTACGACCTGATAAGAAGAAATTAAGGATACATCAGCACATATGTAAATATTAGCCCCTGTGTCAATCCACCAGTTGGTGGACTGACAGACCGAAAGAACAGTGGATAAATTACCATACCCAGATGTCCCTGCTTCGGTATCGCAAATAGTCACATTCACAGACTTGTGCTCTTTCTTTTTGCCTTTACGGTCAGGATATTTGTTGGCCCAGTGGCCGTCCTTACCGCAAACATAGCAGTCTCATTTTTTCTTGTTTGCCTTCTTATTCTTCCTGAAGTTGGTGGTCTGTACGACCTTGGCCTTTCCCTTGAACTTTCCATTACTATGGTGATGTATGACATTGATGCTGGACTGTCCCTCGACCACCATAGGATGCATATCCTTCGTCTAAGCTTTCTCTTCAACATCAAGAGACGCAGTCAAATCCTCAATAAAAATATTTTATCTCTTGTGTTTTAGAGATGTGGCAAAATTCCTCCATGAAGAAGGAAATTTGGCAATGATGCCTCCAGCCATGAATTTATCATGTAATGTGCATTTGAGGTGATCGAGTTCCCTCATAATGAATTGTATTTCATGAGGCTACTCGACTACAGAACAATTTTCAACTATCTTGTAGTCGTGATATTGCTCTATGGTATACAATTCACTACCAGCATTTGAGGCAGCGAACTTATGTTCAAGCGCCTCCCACAGCTCCTTTGCATCTGTCATGTGCATTTACACATCACACAGATGATCAAAAAGATTGCTAAAAATGCATCTCACAAATATTGTGGTGCCTGCTTTAAATTCCTATTCCTATTCCATAGTAAGATCTTCCTCAGATCTCCCAGAGGCAACCCAAAACAAGTTCAAAGCCAAGAGCCACAGATTGACTCTCATTTGCCATCTTTTAAAGTTCACACCATAGAACTTCTTTGGTTTCATTGCCTCAGTAAACCAATCATTTTCATCATAAAGTGCCTATCAAATTCATAATTCGGTTTTTGGATTGTTAAATTATGTATGACTTTAGCGATTAAATAATTCCACAGATAAGTCATGACTACAAGAACTACACAAATATTAGACATGGGTAAAAACATAACTATGATCGTACACATTTGTATCTCAGAAATATGAACTAGCAGGATAAGTAATATGAACATAGAAACATATATATATATATATATATATATATATATATATATATATATATATATATATATATATATATATATATATATTCATACTGAAAATTAAAGAAAACAAAAGAGTACTAGATGTTGCCGAAGTGAGATGAAGAATAGTACGGAGAAGATGAAGAAGTAGTCGCTGCAGAGAATGGCAAGCGATCGCATGAGGTGCTTCCCAAAAACCTAATTCACCCTCTCCTGTACAGGATCACAAGGACAATGACTTCGGAGACCTACTGTCCCCACGATTGGTGTATGCCAGAGAAGGATGGAGTAGCCCAGAACAGTGCAGAGGTAGAGGAACTTAACTCTCAGGAACACAATTTTTGCTT
The DNA here is from genome assembly GCA_036346265.1 of Melocanna baccifera. Lineage (NCBI taxonomy): Eukaryota > Viridiplantae > Streptophyta > Magnoliopsida > Poales > Poaceae > Melocanna > Melocanna baccifera. The sequence continues at coordinate 8,008,251 of CM070685.1, forward strand.
AGATGCTCTAGAGAAAATAAGCAAAGCCTATTATAGACTTTAGAAGGTGTCTCTCCACCTTGGTTAGCAATATGGTACTAAAGTATCTCACATGCCACCATGCATGAGTGGGTCTTTTGGATTTTCCTTTGAATTACTGATGGGTCAAAGCCTATTATTCCAATAGCTCTAACTTGGACGACAACCTCTTCATGGACATTCAGGACAGAATTGACTTCCTTTGGACTCTCATTACTGCTGAGGGGTCCAAGTTAGCAATATGGTACTAAAGTATCTTACATGCCACCATGCATGAGTGGGTCTTTTGGATTTTCCTTAGAATTACTGATGGGTCAAAGCCCATTATTCCAATAGCTCTAACTTGGACGGCAACCTCTTCATGGACATCCAGGACAGAATTGACTTCCTTTGGACTCTCATTACTGCTGAGGGGGAGTGCCACAGCAGTGCACCGCCAGAGCACCTTGCGGAGACCGAGGCACACTTCGCTGTTGTTGAGAGTACATTTGACCAATGGGCACAGTGTGAGGCGTTGCGCCAAATGAGGAGGAGACGGTTGGTTCTAGGTTCACGTGCCCATGCACCAACTCGTGCTTCGAGTTCGAGTGCATGGGCTAGGAGGTAACATGCGATGCCAAGTACAATGCCAAGCACAAGGCCAGGGGAACAACACACAAAGCGGTGGCAGTGTCAGTACTGACACCGACAAGGAGGACCACTCGGTGGTGTTGGTGGGGATGGAGCGTTCCTGCCAGCGTCGTGGCGGTGCTCATGCTCGAGTTCAGGGTGGCGATAGTGTTTGCTGCGGTGGCTCACCACAATGTTTACGTTGTTCTGACTTAGAGTAAGGTTGAGTTCTTTTTGTTCATGATTTGGCTGATCACTTCCTGCTATAATATATAGTTTTTAAATGGTATATTTTTTCAAGATGGGATCTACAAGTATATTATAGTAGACAATGTACTGAGTTCAGCTATATTAGCTAAAATTGCATGCGACTATTTTCCTTTGCGTACTGTCTCTCGCCAATAGCCATAATTCAAAAATCATAAACCAAAAGCCAAAGCTGCAGCAAAAAAACCCACCCTAAATACATGAAGGATGTTTTAATTTGTTATTTTGCTATTTGTGCCCTTCTGATATCCTATTCTTAATTTGTAACCACACTCCCTCCTTTTGGAAAGCCGCATCCCACAATAAGTCTACTAAGAGAATCAAAGTGAGTTATTGTAATATTTTCACTTTATACATCTACTTTAATATACAAAAGTGGTCAAGCAATTATAGTGTTTTTTTAATAAAGGTATGTATAATCCAATGATATTTTTTTAATACTTAGTGCTTGGATGCTTCATATTTTTGACAATTGTCTCATACACACATAGGAACTCTCAAGGGTCGATGTTGCCCTTGGATGCCTCCACCGTGGGCATCTTGAAGTCCTTCAACTAGGAGCACTATTGTAACCCTGCACTTAGGTTGGACTCTGGGTCCACCCGAAGAGGGGCGCTACGAGCTCCGGTGATGGTATCTCGACTTTTCATCCTTTCCCCGGTAGCATCCGTGGTGACAACGGTGGGGGCTGATGGACTTTGTGCCTCTTACGGACCTGTTCTTTTCAGCGTATCAAAACGGCTTTTGGTTTTTGCTACAGTATCTAACTTTCAAACTGAGTATTTTTTTTACGATAGAGTCTACAAGTTAATTATAGTACACGTTAAAAGTCCAACATCTATACCATCCAAAATCGCAAGCGAGTATCTCTCTCAATAATCTCTGTCACAAACAGCTAAAATTCAAAAATTTCAATCAAAAACTATAAACCGCAGCAAAAAAAAATAGATACTGCAACTCCGGTATGGTTCTATGAAGGCCTGCCAACTCCTGCTGTAACAACCCACAAAGCGCTTCCAGTCCACCCCACCAACTCCATGCGCTAATACAAAAGCACTCTTGGCCCGTAATGGGTGCGACGATGATGGGGGTGTCAGAGTTGCCAGGCTCAGCTACTGTTGTATGCTGTTATCATGGAGGCGACAGTACGTGTGTGCGTCATCTTCTATGACCCCTCTCCCGCATTCTAGTAGGTTGTAGTTGTAACCCTGCAGGTGCAATGCTTCGACCGTGTGTGAATGGGTCACGGGTGCACGAACACCACAGTCAGAACCACCTCGATATATGTATAGCCACCAAGGGGAAACCAAGAAAGAAGGGTGACTACGCCTCCTCTCCACCACGTGTCCAGGTACGTACGTGCCCTATGTGCGGCACCCGTACGTCTTGTTGTCCAACATCCAACAATTGAATTAGCCCCTGGTGGAAAAAACTTTTCTTGTGTTTGTGCATGTAACATCTTCAAAATTTTATTTGCATTTATTTAGACTTATTTAAATTTATTTGGATTTTTTGAATTTTATTCCAAAGCCTAGAACAAGAAAAATTAATTTATCCATTTTCTAAAAGACAAAAATAGTTTATTCTATTTTTTCTAAGTTCTCCTATATTTATAATATTTTGTGAATTTTTTAGAATGTTTGGGAGTTTTTTTTGCTATTTTTAAGTGTTTTTTTTAAGTTTTCTAGATTTTTTGAAAATCTAAAACAAAATTGTAAATCCAACTCCTTTCAGGACTAGCACGTGTCTGGCCTAGATTTCATCCCAGCCAACCGATTAAGTATCGGGCATCCATTTTCATTTAATCGAGCTGACGACTGAGTTTCACTTTCTTTGACACATGGTAGTCATCCATCCGCCCATCCCTCCCCTCTTCTCTCCTTTCTCGCTGTTAGCTCCCTCTTTCTCCCCTTTCTTCAACCTTCAGCTGCCACCATTGCCATCCCCGCCCAAGCTTTTAAAAGCTATTGTTTCTACCCGTTGGTTTGGGCATTTGTGGCCATTAATAGCCCTAAGTCACCCACTAAGCATCCCACCATTTTCCCCCCACTTAAAACCTCATTAATCCACCTCTTTAAGCCCCATGACTGCCTGCCTTAAATTTCAGCGAGCACTCGAGCGCCGCACCCCTCCCTACCCTTATAAAACCCCCTCAAGTCTTCGCTCTCCACCCGCACCTCACCCCTCCAGCATTTCCCTCTCTCTAAGTTGAGACGCCCTATGTTGTCCTCCCTATTCGCCGAGCCGGTGGATCTCCGGTGAGAATCACCACCGCCACAATCGTCCCCATGCCTCGCCGACATTGCTTATGCCTTTCCCATCACCGTGCAAATGCCTCCCACCCCTCCGTCGAGCAAACCCACCGTCGGAAAGCCTACGTCGCCGACACCCTCACACTGACGCCTCTACCTTTCCATCGCCAGCCGCCTCTGGTCATTGCCCCGCACCAAGTTAGGTAGAGACGACTTCCCCTTTGCCTCCTCTCCCCTTTCTGCACCTCACTGGTCACAGCCGAGTGCCACCCCCAGCAGGCCATGCCACGTTAGTAGGCTGGGGTGATGTGGCGGCTACATGGCAGCCACATGGCTTGCCACATCAAGCCCGGTCGCCTCATCAGCCGAATACCACCACATCAGCATTTTCAAAATATTTCCTTCACAAAATTAAATTTTTCAAAAATCCAAAATTCGATGCTGACATCATAAATCGACTTTTTAGTGCAAAAAAAAAAAGAAAACCATGGTTTTTCCTTTTTCTCTAGTTTTAAACTTTCAGAAGCCCGTTTTTCTTCATCCTAACTCTGATTGCACCTGTTCAAATTTCTAAATACTTCTAAAATCCTCAAGTACCCATTCCTATACTCCTTTTGAATTTTATTTGAATTTTGTTTAAATTTATTTGCTTTAGTTATTTGCATATAGACTATGATAACTCCGAAAAGTACGATTTTAATGATTCGCAGCTCCAAGACTTCGTACAATGTAAGTTACTTCTTTGATCATGTTGCTCTCAATAATTTAAATTATTTATATTATTTTTAAATTATTATGCATGTGTACTTTTATTCAAACCTAGTTTAAATTTAATTTAAATTCTAATTATACACAATTCCTTTGTATATAGCCGAATTTGACATTGAACACAAACATGCCTTGTCACATTAGATAAAAACCTAGTTAGTACATTAGTATTAACTAGAGATTTTATAGAATTACTTTTCCATGATTAGACTATTTTAGGTGCAAATATTTGTTTCACATGAAATAATGATTTTTAAAATCTATTCTTGACTTCGGTGAGTGAAGAAGATCTATGATATTTTGATAAAATAAAATTATAAAACCTGGCTTAGATCTAGGCATTGATATGGTGGTGAGTGGTTGTTGGTTCTCATTGTTGTTCAGTGACTCAATGACGAGACCAAGCATAATGGGTATGTAGGTGGCACCTAAGTAAAATTAAGGACCGATCTGTAAGCTACTGTTATAAAGTCACACCATACTACCATAAGTCTGGTATGAGACAAATCTAGCTAAGTAATTTGTGAAGTTCCAAATTTGGTTTCATTATAGGCTGAATATGAGTGTGGCGTAGGCCACGAGAAGTCTTATATGGCACAAGAAGGGGTTCTAACCTACGAAATCATGTTGTGGTGAAACCTTAGTAGCAGTGTGATCCATTTGGTAACAGAACATTATAACAACCTTGTCATTAACTCTCAGTCGTACACCTAAGACAGTGTGCTAATTGTGTGGCACAACAAGAGGACATGTCTTGTGGGTAAAGTTATACACCTCTGTAGAGTAACAAACTATCTTGGATAGTCGTGTCCACGATCAAAAACATGCTGAGTATAATTTTTCATAGATTAGACTTTGGTTTTATAAAATCTGGTTGTGGACTTACGTGAAATCCTTTAGATAGATGGTCTGGGTGGGATACCCGTGGTTAGGTTAGTGTTAGATTGGTGCCTACACTAACACTATTATTTCAACTAAAATGTTGTTTCTACATATCGTATTAAATACCGCTTTTGTATTTACTTTACAGTATTTACTTCAAGTTCTGCTTTTTCGCACAAATAACCTTATCATGCTTTTTGATATTATCCATGCATGCATCATATCTATTAAATCCCCTAGTGTAACTTGTGGAGTACTTTATGTACTCACCTAGCTTAAATACTATTGCCAGAGGATGACTTCGTCGTCTTCGGTGAGGATTACGATGAATAGGCCACGTCTTACAGTCATTCGTCTATGGGAAGGCAGAATGGGCTACTCCTTTGTTATTTACCTTTTGCTGATTTACCTTCATGTTTGGGTTTAAGCCGTGTTGTTATAAACCTTGGTCATAAGGTCATACTCTTTTATTAATGAAGTTTGGTTGTTATACATGATATGTATCTCTATTAACCCTATGTGCACTAGCTTTTTCTAGACTAGTGCGATTTATATAGAGAGTTCCAGAGTTGTTATTTCAGGATCTGACAGTGCATAATATAAACCAAATAGGCAAACAGGTTGATCAATTACGTAAGTTAATGCACGCCTACCTAAGTACTTCCCTGTGACGACCTGTGCCATCAGTACCTTAGATAACAACACCAGTCTATGATTATTATTCGATAAAATAGAAAAAATCATGTTTTATCGAATAAGAAGCCACATTAGATAACAACCTGTGCCATCACTACCTTCGGTGGTGTTTATTTTGGGGCAATGATGTGGAGAGGGGTGGATATAGAGATGGCTTGCTCAATCTCCTCTTTGTGCTAGCCATGGCTAGAATGTGTTTTCCCTCTCTCGGTGTCTTGCTGGTCCTTATCTCTTCTGCTCATGTGACTTAGGGGTTGGGCTATGGACTCACAGCTGCAGTTGCGTTGTTGTGCACTCCTATAAACTATTTTTTACTAGGATTAGCTGGCAGAGAAAATATGCTCTTAATTTATTCAAGTTTATTTTTATGCCAGATGATGATACCCAATTAGCGAAAGGTGGCGACCAGCCCCAGACGGTCCTAGTATCTCAATGAGCAAACCCTAAGAGATGATATGGACTAACGGATTCTAACGGCAATTCTTTCTTCTTTCTTTTCTTAGTTTTCCTCTTTTTGACATGCGGGTGTTTTTATTACACAAAAGTGGACCGAGAACTACGGCTTAGCAAATATTGATGTAATTTTATATGTGATGTATTTATTTGTATTCTGAAGAGGATTATCTTGATTGAGATCAAGACTTGTAAATTGATGTAATTGAACTGTAATTGATTAACTGATGTAATATGAACTGTTATATTTTAATTTGATTTGAAGAAGAATTTGTATTATAGCTTCTTTAATGTGCTATTTTGCTTGATTAACTGTGTTTATTAATTTGGTGCGCTTATAGTGTATTATTTCACTAGCATAAGACTTGTGAATGTATATTATTTATACATTGTTCTTATGTTTCAGTTTTGTTTGTTGCATTGGTAAAGAACTTAGTTTATCTTGTAATTTATTTATTAGTTCTTTGGTTAATTTTGTTTAGCTCCACAATTTATTGTTTAAGGTTAATTAAAAATGTGGGGTGTTACATCCTCTGGTTTTTTTACTTACCATTCTGAAATGCCATCTGTAACATTTTTAAAAACTAGCCGATTGGCCCATGCACTTGCGTTGTTTGGTGCAGTATAGCATAACTTTATGTAATTCTATATTTCAAAATTTATATTCTGTAATCAAAATTTGAATTTGAAATATTGTATTTCATATTTAATTAGCAAATTTTATTTTGAGATCTCTGTCCTCATGTGTGAAAGAAAGGATTGGGATGTGGATCTATGGAGCAAATTTATACTCTCAACCTTTCAATTAAACATGGTGCTTTTCTTTTTTCAGATTAATATATCTCTAAACTAATTATTGAATCTAAACCTTTAAATTTAGGGTCCACCAAATTAAGGGTATGATGTTTTTAGATTTTTTTCAAATTAATGTATCTCTAAGAGAATTATCAAATCTAAACCTTTACAATTAGGGCCAACCAATTTAAGGGCAGGATGTTTTTTCTAAGAATTTCTAGCATATTCCTCTTTTTTTTTCTTAGCAGCTATAAAAGACATGTCATTGACTTTTAATATATAATAGATAGATTTGACCACTATCTAAATTTTGTCACATTAGAATGATATTAGTAGATTTGTTATCAAAAGTACTTCGATATCATTATATTTTAAATAATTTTTCTAATATATAGTTATAAAAAGTAATGATCAAACATGTGTATTAGAGACTATATGTCGGACCCCGGAGCAACGACTCCAGGATCCTCTGTGTAAATCGCACTAGTCCAGGATCAAGCTAGTGCACACAGTGGATACAAAGATTTATATCACGCACAATGACATTTATTCATTAACTAAATATGGGCCTGATGGCCAAATTTTACATCAATGGTTCATAAACCAAAAATAAATATAAACAGCGGAAGAAAACTAATGAAGTAGCAGCCCATCCCGCCGCGCCCACAAAGCGAATGATCTAAGACGCGGCCTAGTCGTCGCCATCCTCACTGAAGTTGTTGACGTCATCCTCTGGCAACAGATTTTAGCAAGGTGAGCACATAAAGTACTCCCAAGGTAAGCACATAAAGTACTTACGCAAGTTACACCAGGAGTTTTAACAGAGTGAATGCATGCATAGGGATAACAAAGGAAGGCTTATTAAGTTTATTTGTGCAAAAGCGATCTTGAATTTAAATACAATAACATAAGTGCAAAAGCTGAATTTTATACAAGAGATAGAAATAATAATTTACAAAATAATATCGTTAGTGCAGGGCTACGACCAAACACTAACCTAGTCACGGGTATCCCACCGGTCCATCTTTTCAAAACGTTTCACATGGATTCCATCTATCCATATGCTTTTCAAAATCTCTTATGGATTCATTTTGTTAGTGCAGTTCGACCAAACACCAACTTATTCACGTGTATCCCACCGGTCATGAATTCTATCCATCCATCCATAAGCCTTTTTCGAAAACCATTTTTAAAACCAAAGTCTAATCCATGAAAAACTTTACTCACTTTGCCCATAACAGTAGGCACGGCTATCCAGGATAGGTTATACACTCTGCAGAGGTTGTACAGCTTTACCCACAAGATATGATTATCTCATATTGTCGGCCATTACACGCTTCCGTAGGCGTGCGACTGAGAAAATCATAACAAGGCCTTTACAATGCTAAGCCTTCAACTTGGTCACGCCGCCGCTAAGGTTTCACCACAACTTGAATCCACAAGTTGGAGCCCCCTCTTGTGCCGTGTGAGACTTCCCATGGCCTACGCCACGCTCACATTCAACCTATAGCGAGACCAAAGTTGGGACCTCACAAATTAGTCAGCCAGGACTGTCCCATACCAGTCTTGTGGTAGTACGATGTGGCTTTGCAACAGTAGCTCACAGACCGGTCCTTAATTTGACTTAGGCTCAATCCACATACCCCCTTGTGCTTGACAATCAACCAGGTGTCACCAAACACGAGGCATGCCAGCACCCACCACCTAACCATTAGCCTAGGTCCAAACCAAGTTTTTATATTTTTCTTTGAAACATTCATATTCATTCTTGACTCACCGAAGTCAAAAATAGATTTTAGAAACTTATCATTTTCCAGTGAAACAAATATTCCCACTTAAATCATTCTAAGCATGGCTAAGCAATTCTACAAAATTTCTAGTCAATACTATTGTACTAACTAGGTTTTCATCTATGGTGACAAGGTATAAGGAAGTTCAATATCAAATTTGGCCATACACAAAGGATTTGGGTATAACTAGAATTTAAATCGAATTTAAACTAGATTTGAATAAAAGTACGCATGCATAATAATTTAAAATCAACATAAATAATTTAAATTACTAGGAGCAACATGATCAAAGGTGTAACTTGCCTTGCTTCGAAGTTTGCTGCGGTTCGTTGAAGTTATACTCTCCGAAATAGTCGTAGTCTACACGCGAAAAGTAAGAACAAAATAAACTCAAATAAAATCCAAATAAAATCCAAATTTTACAAAATAAATGTTGGGAGATAGAATATGAATTTAGGAATTTGAATTGGTCCAAAAGGAGTTAGGGCGAAGGAGGACGACTTCTGGAAGTTTGAATTCCAAAGAAATGAATAAAAGGAATTATTGGAATTCTTTTCTTTATGAAGAAAAAGTAGTCGGGAGCTACAATATTTGTGTATGGTCGAAACCATGATCGAAGGCGTAGTCGAATTCGAAGATTAAGATTCGGTCGAAGACTTGGTCGAAATCAGCAGCTGGTCGTAGAACACTATAACAGTCGAGAACAAATGGTAGTCGGAGTCGAGTGGTCAGGACGACAATGAACACCGGTGGTGGAAGGCGAAGGTACTCAGAGTCGGCTACAACTTCGACTACCGAGTATTCTTCCAACTACTCCTTGCTGAAAAAGCGAAGGTACTCGGAGACTTAGAGCGAAGAGTGACAGTGGTCGGAAGCGACTATGGTCGAACGGAGACGGAGATGACAAAGGTGGTTGGGAGTATCGTAGTCGAAAAACAATTATGGTCGAAAGGATTGGAGTTGAAATCTCAGAAGATCAAAGTCAAAATTGAAGTCTTCGAAGGTCGAAGTCGGAGGCTCCGGCAGTCGGAGTCTAAAAAGCCTTCGAACAGCGGAGTCTAAAGAGCCTCCGAATGGCGAAGTCTAAAGAGCCTCCAGATAGCCGAGTCTAAAGAGCCTCCGGATGGCGAAGTCTAAAGAGCCTCCAGATAGCGGAGTCTTAGGAAGTCTTTGAACCGTCGGTGTATAAGGAACCTCCGAACAGTTAGAGTCTAAAGAACCTCTGGACGTCGGAGTCTTAAGAGCCTTCGGATATCGTAGTCTTAGAATCGGATGGCTGGGAGAAGTCGGACGACTTCACACGACAAGATCCGAGCGATCCAACGGCGGCGAAGACCGGGGAGGTGTACAAAAGAGGGAGAAGAGTATAAGTCCGGTTTCACCTTGGCGCAAGGTTCGAGCTGCGCAGAGTTGATTGGTGGCGAGGGTGTAGCGAAGGCAAGACACGATTATCGACGGCGGAGACTCTCCGACGACAGCTTGCTCGGAGAAGAGGCGTCGAAGGTTCGCGCCGGCCTGAGAAAGGTTATTGGTGGCGGGGTACTCCGGTCATATTTTGGCTCAGGAAAAAGGGTGAAGGAGGTGCGCGTGGTCCCATCGAAGATTTGACGGTGATGGCGTTGGCGTCGGCGGAAGAGATACTTCGGCGGCGAGATGGCTCGGCGGAGGGGTGGCGAGGTAAAGAAAAGAGAGAGGGGATTGCAAGAAGTGCATTGGTGCTCTCGTGCAATACCAGAAGTGGTTGGAAGGTGGTCGGTGGCGAGTTGGAGCGATTGCGTAACTCGGGCGGCGATGGCGGCAGTATTCCGGCGGTGAGGAGACTCAACCAAGGGCGGTCGAGAAAATCCAAAAATTATGAAATATATACTGAAAAATATATTATGAATTTAGATGAATTTAAAAACTCGAATCACCTGATTCGGAGTTCGGACGGAGGAGAACGAGCGATTGGAAGATTGTCGGATTAGAAAATCCTGAAAAAAGAAAAATCAGGAATATTCCAAAGGAATATTCCTGCGCAGAGAACAACCCTTCCACTGTTTTGGTCGCGGCGCCGGTGAGAAAAGGCACAGAGGTGAAGCCAACTAGCAAAATGGTTTGCTAAGGACCCGAGGCACATGTAGGAATTGGCGGCACGTCAAACGGAGTACGGTAACGACGTGTACAGCGACAACGACATAGGGTGGCAGAGAAGAATAATTTTCGGGCAAAGAATATGATGAAGTAAGGTAACCACGGCGTAGAACGCGGTAAGGCGAGTCTAGAAAAAAATATCGGCTAAGCCGAAACTCACCGGAGGCGACGCAATCGTCGTTTGAACGACGACGGTACCGAAACACGAAAAATTCAATATCTTCGCGCTCGGTCAGGCGAATCCAAAACCGTCTGAAACGTAGCCACCTGGGATGGTTTGGCACGTTTTGACGCGGACGGATTGTTGAAATTATTCCCGGACAGGCAGGGACACGAAGTGCAATTTGCGGCCATGGCAAGGTGTCGGACGCAAATATTTAGGAAAGGTTTTTGGACAAATGGAGGGGAGCACGGCGTAGAACGTGTCGAGACGAACTCAACGCCGCAGACGGCTTGGTCAACGGACAAGTGAAACACGGTGGACAAGAATTTATACGGCCTACAGGCTGACATCGGCGTTCCGGGCAAACGGAGAGGAATTAACATGCGAGAGTTGCGGCGAATCGAAGAGTAGAGCGTGGGGATCGTGATGCTCACCTTGGTTTTGGTCGGGCATGCACAGTCGGCCGGTGGCAACGCGACGAACACGGACCCGATTTGGCCCACGGTGGCGACGGTGCTCCGGCGAAGTTCCGGCGAAGGCGAGGTGAGCACCGCGTAGAACGCGGCGAGGCGAAGCCAACGGTGTGGTCAAACGCGGCGGCGCTCCACCGGACGAGGCACAAAAGGCCGGAGAACGACGCTTGGTACACAAAAATAAAACTCCGATTGCGACCAAACGAGAGGGAGTTGGGACTTGAGATTTTCGGGGTTGAGTGAGGATGAGGAGAGGCTCACGGGGCTCCCTTTTATAGGGGTTGAGGAGGCCCGAGGAGGGAGATCAATGGGGCATGTCTATGAATGGCATGGGTTAAATCCCGCGAAAATAGCTCATGAATGAGGGGGAAACGGTAGGGGAATGAAAGAGCTTGATGAGGGGAGTTGAATGCAATTTATTTCGCTAAAAACCGTTGAGTAAATCACGAGTTATTGAAGATTGAAGAAAGCTCAAACGTTTTTTCCATGGAGGCTCTGCGCGTTCTGTACGTGAGCTTCATGGAGAAGAAAGGTAGGAGAGAGAAAGAGAAAAGAAAAAGAGAAAAGGAAGAAAAAGAAAAAAGAAAGAAAATTCGGAAAAATTTCAGAAAAAATATTTTTAGAATCCTTGGAACTTGAAAAGAATAAAAAAAATATTTTCAGAATTTTTTGACGTTTATTTTAATTTTTAAAAATGTTTTTCTTTTTCTAGCTTTAAATAACAAATAAAGCTTAAAAATCTTAGAAAAATTCATGGAAGTTTCGTAGGCTATTTGGAACTTATAAAAAAAAATTCCAACTCAAATTTGAATATTTTTCCTTATAAAATATTTTTTTGTTTAACAGAAAGGCTATTTTCTTTAGCAGAAAATCAGGTTAGCTAAAAATTTTAAAATTTCAAGAAATCAAATAACTTTGATTTTTATTTCAAACTAACTTATTTAATGCATTATTTATTTATTTATTTATTATTTTTATTTTTTTCTTAAATCACCTTCTCACGTAAAACTCTTTTTAAAAGCAGAAAATCAGGCAAATAAACTTAAACAACCAAAAGTAAATATTTTTTTAAATTAAATTAAATGTGTTTTTTTTTGGAATAAACAGCTGGGCTGTTACACTATATCGATGTCAAAAACAATGAGAAATTGGAAGTGAACTATATATAGGAAAAATATCTTTTACACCTGGGTGTAATTACACCTACCTCTAATATACTACCTTAGATATACTCGTGTACTAATTATAAGATACTCCAATGTGAACCACATGAAAAAATTAAAAGAGAGTTCATAGCTTTTAGTGTATTTTGTAAATATCTTTATATACACACATAAAAAGGAATATATCAAAAAAAATATACATACCACATCTGAAAATTTATTCATACCACCTAGATGGTCTTAAATACTCGTATACTACACGTACATACTCTCTGTTACGCGAGATACTCCTGACATTATGAGATACGACATAGAGTGTAATTACACCCGGGTATAGAAAAGAGACTTTTATATATATATATATATATATATATATATATATATATATATATATATATATATATATATATATATATATATATATATATATATATAAAAGCCTTTTCTGTAGTCTTGGAGTATATCCTCCCACTTTCAATACACCACTTAAACGAATATTTTATACCTTTTTATAACTTTCTGTATACTTAAATACTAATTACAAGCTATTCCAATGTGATTTGGTTGAAAAACTTTTTATCAGAGCCCTTTATTTTTGCCATATACACTTTTTCCATGTATAAAAAGAATACATGCACAAATTATTCTATAAAAAGTGGATTTTGGTAAAATTTTTCATGTAACTGAAATGAGGCACCATGATGTCTGGGCACCAGGCCTCCTTGCCTTTGGATTGCTTTTATATGCGTGCAAATGTATTGGTATATAACATATCAGACAAATCCGTTAGTATTTATTAATTCGGAAAGGCACCGATTTGGAAAGTAGGATTGGGTATGCCGAATCAATCATAGATGCAAAGTCGATCATGGCGTTCAGGCACTATTAGGACTGTACGTTCGGTTTTTTCGGTTTGTACGGTTCGGTAAATATGGTTTAATCGGTAAATACGATTTTAGTATTTCGGGAAATACGGTATTTTTTTAGAATACGGTATGGTATCGGTAAATACCATCTTATTTCGGTACGGTATCGGTTAATACCAATTTTACCAAAGTTTGCGCGAATTCCTAAACGTTAATCTCATCTCCAGACTCCAATTCTCCTTTCTACAATTCAAAATTCATAATATAGCAGCGGCAGACTGGCCCGCATTCTCCACAAGTCCACGGACCAAGCTGTTGCGGTGTTGCCTCTTGTTCCGTTCCGTCTGCAACTCTGCATGCACCATGCAGTGCCAAGCTGCCAGCTACGTGGGACCCGCCCAGCCGAGCTACCGCCTACGGCCTACCGCGCAGGCGTAGCCCGCGCTCCTCACCTGCATGCGCGCGTCCGCCCGCGTGCGCTTGCGCTCCTCGCCTGCATGTGCGCGTCCGCCCGCGTGCGCCTGCGCCCGCCCGCGGCCCGCGTTAGCTACCTACACCGCTACACGCGTAGGCGCGAGCGTACTGGGCTTTTCGGTTTTTTCGGAAATTTTGGTTTTTCCTCGGTTTTTACCAAAAAACCGAATCGTAGAAATACCACTTTTCTTGCTACTGAACCGAATACTGAATACCGGTCAAACCGAGTTGACCAGTTCGGTTCGGTTTTTTCGGTACAATTTTTTCGGTTCGGTATGAAAGTGCACAGCCCTAGGCACTATGGTGCCCCAGTTAATTAATTATACTATATATATATACACACACACAGTATAATTAACTAAGACACCATAGTGCCTAGACATCATGATCTGCAATAGGTATTTCTCCAATGTATCATGTGTGAAAATTTTGAAATCTCTTGGATGACGAGTTTAACTAGTTTATTAACTAGTTCAAACAAGTTTGAACTGAAATTCGAATTGTAGTTACTTTTTTTATGATAGTTTGATTAATCATATATATCTAATGAAGCAGAGAAACTTTATTCATACATCCCGAATACAAATCGAATGATTCAAACAATTCAGAGACAGACAAACATGCACACCGGTGCAAGAACTCACGGAGGAAGCAAACAAACCAAAAGCAAATCAAACGAGATACGTACTGATCGGCGCTGCATGAATGAATAAATCCATGCATGCAAGCCAGTTAGCTAGCACGTACCAACCAAATAAACCTGCATTAAAGCGACCAAGATAAGCACGCATGGGTCGATCGCGCTTAGAGGCACTTGAATCCGGTGGGCACGCCCCTGCCGCAGTAGTTGAGGATGAGGCTGAGGTCGACGGGGAGGTTAAGCTTGATGCCGAGGACACTGCCCTTGATGGCCGTGCAGAGGCAGACGGCCGCCTCGAGGTCGACCAAACCCTCAAGCAGCGGGCAGCACGGCTCCACGGGCGGCACGCCCACCTTGGCTTTGATGAGGCCCAGCACGTTGGCGCACACGCCCAGCTTCAGCGCGTCGCGGGGGCACCTGCCGAACGCGGCCGGGGTCGGGGTGGGAGTCGACGGGGTCGACGGCGTGCCGGGCGTGGGCGTCGGGCAGTTCCCGCCGCAAGCGCTGGTCAGAGAGAACACGACCAGGTTGACGGCGAGGAACAGCGCGATCGAGGCCTTGCCTGCCATTGCTACACAGTAATTACCAGACCACACGCACAAAGCAAAGTGATTTAGCTCTGGAGTTCTGGATAACTAAGTGCTTGTGATGGCTTGAGGTGATGCCTGAGTTTTGGTATTTATAGGGAAAAGATCGGTGCAATGCTGATTAATTATTAGTGTGCTAACGTTCTTGTGAGCATGCATGTGAGGGCGATTAGGAGGCTGATCTGGATCGGTTTGTTGAGAACTATGGTGGTACGCAGAATATAAGTTGAATGATATGGAATGACACTAGTGACCAAGATGCTGAACTGGTGGACTCATGTTGACGTTTGGCCGGACTTGATGGTTGATGTTGTTCTAGTTTGCAATCTTGGCGTGAATGGTTGTTATGCACCAGGTAACATGCGCAATGTTGCCGTGATCGATCGATCGATCGATCACGGAGGGGAATACAGCAAATCAAAGCCAGAGGAATCATAACACTCAAGGACCAACTTGCTTGAAGTTTCCAAGCAACCGACCACTCTAATGGGTTGTTTTTTCGGTGCTAGCTACAGTAGCTAATGATTAATCAGTTTTTTTAGATGTGATTAACCAGGTTTGATAAGAGAAGAAATTATTCTCGTAAAAAAGAGAGGAGAAATAAAAAATGGTGAGTTTTTGGATGGGGAAGATCTACGTGTAGATTGCCACTGAAGCCCATTTTATCTATGCTGGTCTATTTAATTAATTTCAGCCCGCACATAGTCCCACTTTTCTTGACCGTGGTCATGAACTCGTGTTGCAGATTTCTCTAGGTTAAATTATAAATGGCCACTGGCCATAAGGCCTGGATCAATTGATGCATTGTCCCCTAAGGACACTCACTGCAGATACTACAAAACAATGTCTATAGTTTACCACTTTATATAGACATAAGATTGGAAATAATTTTTCTATTATATGATATCTACCAACCACCTCACTCAATTAATTTCTTTTCTCCTACCTCATCTCCTCTCTATCCTTTTTACCAATTTCTATCCTCTAGCTTTATTGGTTCTCTCACATAGGCAATGTCATACATAAGACATTACTATCATCTCTCTTCCTTAATTACCCTCCCACATCAGCCTTTGGGCAATGTCTTACATAAGACACTCGTATCATTTCTCTCTTACTTAATTGCCCTCCTACATCAGCCTTTTGGTAATATCTTACATGAGACACTACTATCATCTTTGCTCATTTAGTCTTTTTGTGGCTTATGGCTTATTTTGCACTGCAACTGACTTATTTTGCACTGTAACTACTAGTGGCATTTTTAGTATAATTAAATTTAAAAAATTAAAAAATGAAGAATATAGGTTCCCATTGTGGACAATGCAAAGGAACACAGAAAAAAAGAAAGGGCAAAAAAGCCCAAAAAAGCCAAAAACAAGAAAAAGATTAACTTAAAGAATAGTAAACTAGAAACCAAAAATCGAAGCGTACTTGGTATGCTATGGACACTGCTTACAAAACCCCACTAGGAGTGTCCTAAACATTCACGCTGGATCATGATGACTTCTTGAGATTGCAGTTACTCTCCATCAAGAAAATTTGCATGACACAAAGCAATTAAATCAAATGCACGCACACGCTGGTGGAGAAGAAGCTCGGCAAGCTGCACGCCCACCTCACACCAACGTGCTCTCCTCCCCGCCGCGGCGCTCCTGTTAAATTAAATAGGACTTTAGTGATTAGATAATTCCATAGATAAATCATGACTACAAGAATAATATAAATACTAGACATAGGTAAAAACATAAATATAATAGTACACACATGTATCTTAAAAATATGAACTAGCAGGATAAGTAATATGAACATAGAAGCATATATATTCATACTGAAAATTAAAGAAAACAGAAGAGTACTAGATGTTATCGAAGTGAAGTAGTGCGAAGGAGATGAAGAAATAGTCGTTGTAGAGCATCATAAGGAGTGATCTCACAGTTCTTAGTGAGAACTCTATTCAGAACATGATTCAAGGTCAATAGAGCCTCCCCCCACCATGCCTTAATAAATTCGCAATGTCTAACATGGCATTAACCAAATCGCTCAACGTGTGGTTCTTTCTTTCAGGAATCCCATTGGATTGAGGCAAATAGGGAGGCGTCCTCTCATGTATAATTCCATACTCTACACAGAATTGGGACAACTCATTTGAGATTTAGGTTTTTCTTTCTAGTTGGTTCTCAACTTCAGCCTTATAAGTTTTAAAGTAGTCTAAAGCCTCATCTTTTATTTTCAACAGATACACATAACAATATCTAGTAGCATCATCAACTAAAGTTATGAAACATCTTTTCTCTCCTTTCGTCAACACACCATTCATTTTACAGAGATCTGAATGTATGAGTTCTAAAGGTGCCAAATTTCTTTCCTTCACACCCTTATGAGGTTTATGAGGTTGTTTTGCTTGCACACAAGTTTGGCATTTAGAACTTTTGACTATGAAAAGTTTCAAAATTACATATAAACTAGATAGACGAGACATGCAGCTAAAATTTATGTGACACAGACGTGAGTACCAAACGTTAAATCTAAAAGGGAAAAGCAGAACAAGCCTCCGCAATCATATTCTTTTCCAGTAAAGAGTCCAAATTTAGAAATGATTACTTTATTCGACTCAAAAATCAACTTATACCCATCTCTACAAATAAGGGAGCCACTGATGAGATTCTTATTTATTGAGTGGACATGCTGCATGATCTTCAACTGCATGATCTTTTCCGAAGTAAACTTCAGATCTATCATGCTAACACCAAGAATAGAGGCATGCGAACCATTTCCCATCAAGACGGAGGAAGTACGTGGGATCTGATAAGAAGAAAATAAGGATATATTAGCACATATGTAGATATTAGACCCTGTGTCAATCCACCAGTTGGTGGACTAACAGACCAAAAGCATAGTGGGTAAATTACCATACCCAGATGTCCCTGCTTCGGTATCACCAATAGTCACATTCACAAACTTGTGTTCATTCTTTCTGCCTTTACAGTCAGGACATTTGTTGGCCCAGTGGTTGTCCTTACTGCAAACATAGCAGACTCATTTTTCCTTGTTTGCCTTCTTATTCTTCTTGAAGTTGGTGGCCTGTACGACCTTGGCCTTTCCCAAGAACTTTCTGTTACTGTGGTGCTATACGATATTGGCACTAGACTGTCCCTTGACCACCTTAGGATGTGATGAGGACATCACACTTGTGGATACAAATAAGACTTCTCAACTTGAAGCAATACAAGTGCCAATTACAAGAGCACGTGCACGACAACTAAATTATGAGGTCAATTCTTTCCTATGAATGCATAACTGTCTAATGGAGAAGATATTGCTACCTGATGCACGTAATGTTCTTTTACTCAGGAACTTAGGAGCTGATGATGCACAAGGAGTACAAAATGGAGAGAAGCATGTGCAAGCAAAGTACAAGAGTCACCACATCACTTTGGTGCCAGCTCAAGGAACAACTCCAGTGGGACACAACATGGAATCCAATTCGACCTCCAGGACAATTCGGAGTCAGCCTGATAGGTCTGACTTCAAATGAGCATAACTTTTGCGTACAAAATCCAATTGAGGTGTGCAAGTACAGAATAGAAACAAGAATTCGTCCACTTTCTAATGGATCTAGCCCCACTACGAAATTCCTTTTGTGCGCACCACAATCAACAAAACAAGGCGACGCTGACTCAGCCTGACAGGTCCAAATTTAAATGCTCATAGATTTCGCATGAAGAGTCCAAATGGAATGTGTGAGTACAGCATGGAAAGCTTGATCCGTCCCCTTTCCAACGGATCTAGCCCCATCCCAAAATTCCTTTTGTGCGCGACGCAATCCACAAAACAATCTTCGGTTTTGGAAACAGAGATAGAGTTTGCTATTATTTGATTACTTTCCATGTGTTAAGAACATTCCATAAGCAAGGGCATGCGTGCCCCTATAAATAGAGGCTCATTTGGCCATGTAACTCAGGCTTGTTTAGATTAGTTTTTCACCGTGAAACTTCGTCGTGTGTTCTTGTGTCGACTAGACCAACAACTGCGATTGCAGGCCTCAAACCCTTTGTGTTCTTCATTCATATATGCAATATTCAGATTGCTCTTTATCTTGTTCTTGCTTGTTCTTCGATTGCTTGCAGGAATTGAACCTCGTGTTCAGGTCAACCGCGTTCTTGACACAGATGATAGCGATTAGGGTGTGGTGTAGCGATTGCAGGACGAACTTGGTCGTCTCGGTCAAGTAGCCTCTTCGTCAACGTCATATCAAATCGAACTTATGCTTCTCATCGGAAGATCGGGCCACCCTCTCATCAGTTGGTATCAGAGCACAGTTTGCCCGGTGAGATTATCCATTTAGATTTGTTTTTCATACCTATAACCAGAAAATTACCCTACAAAAAGAGTTGTTTCCGCTGTCCAAACCCCGTTATGCCTTTCAATTTGTTAGTTTCGGTTTGCTAAATTGAATTTGTGTCCATTTTAGCTTTGTCTTGTTGCTGGTCATATTCTTGGTCCCATAAAACACCGAAAATAAAAATCCCCACGCCCAACACCATCAAGAACACATCAAACTCTATTTCCGATTTTCGGCCAGAAGACTCCCACTTGTGCAGCCGCCACCAAAAATAGCATAACTTTTGATTCATTGATCCTTTTTGAGTGAGACCACTTCCATTAGACTCCTAACTTCATTATCCATCTTCTTGCAAAATTTCGCTTCATTCCAATACTGCAAGTAAAAGATACATGCGGAGAAAGTTGACCCAAATTTCTGATTCGAATCTGCAACAGTTTGCACTTGTGATTTTTGTGCGAATTTTTCTGTCAGTTTTCAGAAGTTGGCCCCAAAAGAAAAGTTCTAGAAAAAGCCGTCAGTAAACCAGAAAAAAAAGAATCATCAAAAAAGAGGCAACTGACAAAAAGTTACGGCCAAAATACCGACAACTGGTCCAGTGGACAGAAATCTGACATTCTAATATTTTGGTTCAATAGTTGTGCTTTCCACTTCCAATTGCATTCAATTGAATTATCTTGTGTCTACCACTCCTATACCTTGATATCCACTTGTTTTAGCCTTCATCTATCCTTCTTTGATCAGCAACATAAGGCTAAGTGCTAGATACGAACTATAATTCAATTCCATGCAATTTCTGAAATTAATCGATTGTTCTCCATTGCTACATATCTAGAGCCTCCCAAGCTACACCTACTACTAACTGTTACAGGCCTTGACGTACCGGTAATCGCTATACTCATCACTCAAGTCAAGACTATCACGAACCAGCCACCGGTTGCACCACCTGTTTGCTTTGGTAAGAATTTGTAAGAATTTGGTAAGAGTCTGAGCGTGTGCGACTTTTGTAAACCACCAAGAACCCAGTAGTGATAGGAAACTAACATATTTCTTGTGAGTTTCTTGTTTTCTACTAGTAATGGCAGGATCACAAAATTCGAAACATGGTGGCAAGAATGATGGTTCATCTGCTGAACATGAGAATGCTGGACCTCTCACTCCTCGCACCCGGATGTTGGTGCAACACTTCAACCGTGAGGTCAACAAGAGAACGGAGGAGATCTATAATGTGTTGGATCGGCTCAATGACACCCTCACCACCATCAACAACAGAGTTGAGAATCTTGAACAACGTCCGCCCCCAGCTGCTCGACGTGCTCTATCTTCCCCTCACTCTTCGGCAGATGAGGATGACGATGTTGAAAATAACAATTGCGACGCCGACACTGAAGTTGAGGTCCTTGATAACCGCGACAATCGTCGATTCCTAAGAAAACCGACGAGGTATGGGCGAGTTACAACGAGAGGTACATAATGATGATGCATTGACTAAAGTTAAGTTTACAATCCCTCCATTTGCTGGTAGATATGACCCTGAAGCTTATCTTAATTGGGAATTACAATTAGATCAAAAATTTGCATGCCATGATTTCCCTGATGATAAAAGAGTTAGGACTGCTACTAGTGAATTCATTGATTTTGCCTCAATTTGGTGGAGGGAACAATGTAGACAACCACATGTATCTAGAACTTGGGATGCTTTGAAAAGAGTCATGAGGGCTAGATTTGTGCCTTCATACTTTTCACGTGACATGTTAAATAAATTGCAATGCTTAAAACAAGGCAATAGATCAGTAGAGGAATACTATCAAGAATTGCAAATTGGCTTATTGCGTTGTGGTTTAGAAGAAACTGAAGAAGCTAAAATGGCTAGAATTTTGGGAGGGCTTAACCGGGAAATTCAGGACATACTTGACTATAAGGAATACAATTCAGTCACCCGTTTGTTTCATCTTGCTTGCAAAGCTGAAAGGGAAGTGCAGGGGCGACACATAAGAACAAGGAGTCATTTTGGAGACTCTTCTTCCTCCAAACAAAGTGTCGGAATAGCAAGGACACCCCTTCCATTTATACCAAGCCGGGGGCGCTCTACTTCTACTTCCATGCCCTCACGTGCACCCGAAACTAGCAAGACTACAACCATTCAAGCTCCCCCAAAACCTGCTCCAACAAAGAGTGCATCTTCGGTTGCTTCCACTGGACATACAAGGGACATCCAATGTCACAAGTGCAAAGGGTTTGGGCACTTCATGAGAGATTGCCCAAGTCAGCGAGCTCTCATTGTGAGAGAAGATGGTGGGTATACTTCAGCTAGTGATATTGATGAAGAATATATGTATGTTGCAAATGACCATGCAGGTGATGAGACTGACACTAGTGATGAACAAGAAGAACACTTGAGTGCTGAAGCTTCAAATAAGTACACGAGCCTTATAGTGAAGCGTGTTTTTAGTGCACAAATGGAGAGTGCCGAAAAAGACCAACGGCATAATTTGTTTCAAACCAAGTTTGTCATCAAGGATCGTTCGTGTCGTGTCATCATCGATGGAGGAAGTTGCAACAACTTGGCTAGTTTGGAGATGGTCGAGAAGCTTCACTTAACCACAAATCCTCACCCACGACCCTACTACATTCAGTGGTTCAACTCATGTGGTAAGTTGAAGGTAATCAAAGCGTGATAGTACCATTTTCACTTGGTTCATATCATGATTATGTTGATTGCGATGTCGTTCCTATGCAAGCATGCTCCTTGCTTTTAGGTAGGCCTTGGCAGTTTGATAAGGATTCCACTCATCATGGTAGAACTAATCAATATACTCTCATGCATAAGGGCAAGAAAATTGTTTTACATCCAATGTCTCTGAGCGATTGTTAAAGATGAAATTGAACGATCCGAACGTGAGAAAAGGAGAATGCAAAAGTGAGAATCATACAGTAGCTAACGAATGCTTTCCACCTAAAAAGAAAGAAGCCAAAGAATCAAATGCTAGAAAGAATGAAATTAAATTGAAAGGTGCTGTTCTATTAGCTACTAAATCTGATTTCAATAACTTGGAAGCAGAAAATTCGGTTTGCTATGCCTTACTTTGCAAAGATGCTTTCTTTTCATTTGAGGATTTGCTCGCATCTTTGCCTCCTGTTGTCACTAACCTTTGCAGGAGTTTAAAGATGTGTTCCCATCCGAAATACCCCGTGGTTGCCACCTTTGAGAGGTATTGAGCATCAAATTGACTTGATCCCAGGAGCTTCCTTGCCAAACCGTGCACCATATATGACTAATCCAGAGGAGACTAAGGAAATTCAACGTCAAGTGCAAGACTTGCTTGACAAAGGGTACGTACGTGAAAGCCTTAGTCCATGTGCTGTCCCTGTGATTTTAGTTCCAAAAAAAGATGGATCTTGGCGAATGTGTGTTGACTGTAGAGCAATTAATAATATCACTATTAGATATCGTCATCCTATTCCTAGGTTGGATGATATGCTTGATGAATTGAGTGGCTCTATTGTTTTCTCTAAAGTTGACTTGCGTAGTGGATACCACCAAATTAGAATGAAACTTGGAGATGAATGGAAAACTGCTTTTAAAACTAAGTTCGGATTATATGAGTGGTTAGTGATGTCTTTTGGTTTAACTAATGCACCTAGCACTTTCATGAGATTAATGAACGAAGTTTTACGTGCTTTCATTGGTAAATTTGTGGTGGTATATTTTGATGATATATTAATTTACAGCCAGTCACTTGATGAACATCTTGAACACTTACGTGCTGTCTTTATTGCTTTGAGAGATGCACGTTTGTTTGGTAACCTCGAAAAGTGCACCTTTTGCACCAATCGAGTTTGTTTCCTTGGCTATATTGTTACTCCACAGGGAATTGAGGTAGATGAAGCCAAGATTGAAGCGATAAAGAGTTGACCGACACCACAAACGGTCACACAAGTGCGGAGCTTTCATGGACTTGCAGGATTTTATCGACGCTTTGTGAAAGATTTCAGCACCAACGCTGCACCACTTAATGAATTGACGAAAAAAGGTGTTCCTTTCAAATGGGGACAAGCACAAGAAGAAGCTTTCAACCTTCTCAAAGAAAAGCTCACAAATGCGCCATTACTCCAACTTCCTGATTTCGGTAAGACTTTTGAACTTGAGTGCGATGCTAGTGGAATTGGAATTGTTGGTGTGTTACTTCAAGAAGGTAAACCTGTTGCTTACTTTAGTGAGAAATTGAATGGGCCATGTCTTAATTATTCAACTTATGATAAAGAATTATATGCTCTTGTTCGTGCACTTGAAACTTGGCAACATTATTTATGGCCTAAAGAGTTTGTTATTCATTCCGATCATGAATCGTTGATACACATTAGAAGTCAAGCTAAACTGAATAGAAGACATGCTCGTTGGGTTGAATTCATAGAATCATTTCCTTATGTCATAAAACACAAGAAGGGGAAGGAAAATGTGATTGCTGATGCCTTGTCTCGTCGGTATACTTTATTGTCTCAACTTAATTGTAGAATTTTTGGCCTAGAGACAATAAAAGAGTTATATGATTCTGATAATGAGTTTAAAGATGCCATGTCCAATTGTAAAGATGGCAGAAGTTGGAATAAATTTGTTTTCAATGACGGATTTTTATTTAGAGCTAACAAGCTATGCATTCCAGCTAGCTCTGTACGTCTTTTATTGTTACAGGAGGCACATGGAGGAGGATTAATGGGACACTTTGGCATCAAGAAAACGGAGGACATCCTCGCTGAACATTTCTATTGGCCAAGGATGAGGCGCGACGTCGAGCGCTACGTTTCGCGATGTACTACATGCCAAAAGCTAAGTCACGATCAATCCACATGGTTTATACATGCCTCTTCCTGTTCCTAGTGTTCCTTGGGAGGATATTTCAATGGATTTTGTATTAGGATTGCCTAGGACAAAGAGGGGGAGGGATAGTATTTTTGTTGTAGTAGATAGATTTTCTAAGATGGCACATTTTATTCCTTGTCATAAGAGCGATGATGCTACACATGTTGCTGATTTATTTTTCAGGGAAATTGTTCGTCTACATGGTGTGCCAAACACAATTGTGTCAGACCGTGATGCGAAGTTTTTGAGTCACTTTTGGAGGACACTTTGGGGAAAACTTAGGACAAAGCTACTGTTTTCAACTACTTGTCATCCCCAAACCGATGGACAAACCAAGTCGTCAACCGTACCTTGTCAACAATGTTGAGGGCTGTTTTGAAGAAGAACTTGAAGATGTGGGAAGAATGTCTACCTCATGTGGAGTTTGCCTACAATCGGTCATTGCATTCAACCACAAAGATGAGCCCTTTTCAAATTGTATATGGTTTTGCTCCACGTGCTCCAATTGATCTACTACCTCTACCTACCTCGGAAAGGGTAAATTTTGATGCAAAGGTACGTGCTAAATTTATTGTTAAAATGCATGAGACAGCTAAAGAGAACATTGAACGCATGAATGAGAAGTATCGAATTTCAGGAAGTCAAGGTAAAAAAGAAATTATATTTGCACCTAGTGATCTTGTTTGGCTGCATTTAAGAAAAGAAAGATTCCCGGAATTAAGAAAGTCAAAACTTATGCCTAGAGCAGACGGTCCATTCAAAGTATTAGAAAAGATTAATGATAATGCCTATAAGCTTGATCTGCCTGCAAAGTTTGGGGTTAGTCCCACATTTAACATTTCAGACTTGAAACCTTACTTGGGAGAAGAAGATGAGCTGGAGACGAGGACGACTCCAATTCAAGAGAGGGAGGATGATGAGGACATCACACTTGTGGATACAAATAAGACTTCTCAACTTGAAGCAATACAAGTGCCAATTACAAGAGCACGTGCACGACAACTAAATTATCAGGTCAATTCTTTCCTAGGAATGCATAACTGTCTAATGGAGAAGATATTGCTACCTGATGCACGTAATGTTCTTTTACTCAGGAACTTAGGAGCTGATGATGCACAAGGAGTACAAAATGGAGAGAAGCATGTGCAAGCAAAGTACAAGAGTCACCACATCACTTTGGTGCCACTCAAGGAACAACTCGATGGGACACAACATGGAATCCAATTCGACCTCCAGGACAATTCGGAGTCAGCCTGATAGGTCCGACTTCAAATGAGCATAACTTTTGCGTACAAAATCCAATTGAGGTGTGCAAGTACAGAATAGAAACAAGAATTCGTCCACTTTCTAATGGATCTAGCCCCACTACGAAATTCCTTTTGTGCGCACTACAATCAACAAAACAAGGCGACGCTGACTCAACTGACAGTCCAAATTTAAATGCTCATAGATTTCGCATGAAGAGTCCAAATGGAATGTGTGAGTACAGCATGGAAAGCTTGATCCGTCCCCTTTCCAACGGATCTGGCCCCATCCCAAAATTCCTTTTGTGCGCGACGCAATTCACAAAACAATCTTCGGTTTTGAAAACAGAGATAGAGTTTGCTATTATTTGATTACTTTCCATGTGTTAAGAACATTCCATAAGCAAGGGCCTGCGTGCCCCTATAAATAGAGGCACATTTGGCCATGTAACTCAGGCTTGTTTAGATTAGTTTTTCACCGTGAAACTTTGTCGTGTGTTCTTGTGTCGACTAGACCAACAACTGCGATTGCAGGCCTCAAACCCTTTGTGTTCTTCATTCATATATGCAATATTCAGATTGCTCTTTATCTTGTTCTTGCTTGTTCTTCGATTGCTTGCAGGAATTGAACCTCGTGTTCAGGTCAACCGCGTTCTTGGCACGGTTGATAGCGACTAGGGTGTGGTGTAGCGATTGCAGGACGAACTTGGTCGTCTCGGTCAAGTAGCCTCTTCGTCAACGTCATATCAAATCGAACTTATTCTTCTCATCGGAAGATCGGGCCACCCTCTCATCAGGATGCATATCCTTCGCTCGAGCTTTCTCTTCAACATCAAGAGACGTAATCAAATCCTCAACATCAATATTTTATATCTTGTGTTTCAGAGATGTGGCAAAATTCCTCCATGAAGAAGGCAATTTGGCAATGATGCCTCCAGCCACGAATTTATCAGGTAATGTGCATTTGAGGTGATCGAGTTCCCTCACAATGAATTGTATTTCATGAGCCTGCGCGACTACAGAATGGTTTTTAACTAGATTGTAGTCGTAATATTGCTCTATGGTATGTAATTCACTGCCAGTATTCGAGGTAGCGAACTTATGTTCAAGCGTCTCCCACAACTCATTTGCGTCTATCATGTGCAGATACACATCGCACAGATGATAAAAAAAAGAACACTAAAACACAGCTCACAGATATTGTGGTGCCTATTTTAAATTCCTGTTCTTGTTCGGGAGTAAGATCTTCCTTAGGTCTCCCAGAGGCAACCCAAAATAAGTTCAAAGCTGAGAGCCATTTATTGACTCTCGTTTGCCATCTTTTGACGTTCACACCACAGAATTTCTCCGGTTTCATTGCCTCGGCAAACCAGTCATTTTCATCATAAAGTGCCTATCAATTCATAATTAGGTTTTTGGATTGTTAAATTATGTTGGACTTTAGTGATTAAATAATTTCGTAGATAAGTCATGACCACAAGAACAACATAAATACTAGACATGGGTAAAAACATAAATATGATCATACACACATGTATCTCAAAATGTGAACTAGCAGGATAAGTAATATGAACATAGAAACATATATATTCATACTAAAAATTAAAGAAAACAGAAGTGTACTAGATGTTGCCGAAGTGAAACGACAAATAGTATGGAGAAGATGAAGTAGTCGCTGCAAAGAATGGCAAGCAATCACATGAGGTGCTTTCCCAAAAATTTAATTTGCCCTCTCCCATACAAGATCACAATGATGATGACTTTAGAGACCTGCTCTCCCCACGACCAGTGTATGCCAACGAAGGGATGGAGTAACCAAGAACAGCGCAGAGGCAGAGGAACTTGACTCTTAGGAACACAACTCTTGCTTGGATGTTTTAGAGAGAATAAGCAAAGCCTATTATAGACTTCAGAAGGTGTCTCTCCATCTTGGCTAGCAATGTGGTACTAAAGTATCACACATGCCCATTATTGATGGGCCAAAGCCCATTATTCCAACAGCTCCAACTTGGACGACAACCTCTTCGTGGACATCCAGGCCAGGACCGACTTCCTCCAGACGCTCATCGCCGCCGAGGGGGAGTGCCACGGCGGTGCACCACCAGAGCACCTTGCGGAGACCGAGGCGCACTTCGCCATCCTCGAGAGTACGTTTGACCAATGGACATGGTGTGGTGCCGTTGCGCCAAACGAGGAGGAGGAGGCGGCTGGCTCAGGGTTCGCGTGCTCATGAACCGACTCGTGCTTCAAGTTCAAGTGGACGGGCCAAGAGGTAACATGAGATGCCAAGTACAATGCCGAGAACAAGGCCAGGGAACAACACACAAAGCGGCGACGATGGCAGCACCGACACCGACAAGGAGGACCACTCAGCGGGATTGGTGGGGATGGAGTGTTGCTGCCAGTGTCGTGGTGGTGCTGATGCTTGGGTTCGGTGTGGTGATAGTGTTTGCTGCGGTGGCTCACCACAATGTTTACGTTGTTCCAACTTAGGGTAAAGCTGAGTTCTTTTTGTTCATTCTTTGGTTGATCACTTCGTGTTATAGTAACTAGTTTTTAAATGGTACATCTTTTTAAAGTGGGATCTACATGTATATTATAGTAGACATTATACCGAGTTCAACTATACCGGCTAAAATCACATGCGACTATTTATATCTGCGTACTGTCTATTGCGAATATCCATCAATCAAAAACCATAAACCAAAAGCCAAAGCCATAGCAAAAAAAATCACCCTAAATATATGAAGGATGTTTTAATTTGTTCTTTCGCTATTTGTGCCCTTCTGATATCCTATTCTTAATGTGTAACCACACTTCCTCTTTTTGGAAAGCCGCATCCCACAATAAGTCTACTAAGAGATTCAAAGTGAGTTATTGTAATATTTTTACTTTATACATCTACTTTAATATACAAAAGTGGTCAAGAAGTTATAGTGTTTTTTTAATAAAGGTATGTATAATCCAATGATATTTTTTTATACTTAGTGCTTTCGTGTTGTGTGTATAGTGAACTTTAACTTATATTACGGGATAGAGAGTATTTTTTATCCAATGGTTAGGAGTAAAAGTAGGATGCAAAAGAAGGAAGCATTGTTACTCGATAGCTATAACTACCTATATTCGGAGATCTTACCTTGTATTTCTTTCCTATGGCGAAACACATTCCTCCCACGAAACTTACCTTAAAGAGGTACATAAAGTTGCTGGAACCAAAGTTACGACGAATCCTTTTTTCCATGGCCATGGTGAAGAACATCTTCTGTTTCCTTCTCTTATCATTGCTCATCACTTCACCTCTGGAGTCAACAAGGATCATCCACGAGCACCACGCTCAGATCGTTGCAGGTACTTCCACTATTCAAGTTCTCAACAAAAAAGGGTTACACTTTTTCCGTCATTGAGTTGAGAAAGACATGACAAATCGACTATCAATTTTGCATAAAAGTGAGAGAGCGGCTGATCATCCTTCATCCGACGGCTTTGAGGAAATAAGGAGGACGCAGCCACCTCACTTCGCGCCACCGGCGCTACAAGCCAACGAGCCACGTTATCCCCGGACGGGCCCGACCTTGCACATTTGATCCCCCTATGTTTAATTCTCTACACAAGCCTCAAGAACAGTAATAATATGAGTATTCTGTGCTTCCAATGATGTATGGTTCTCTGTATCTTCAGACTTCAGTACCTTGCCAATGTGATTTTGCTGTTGAATTGTCAAGAAAATGTATATCATACAATGTGCAAATACAAGTTTGAAGCGCCGTAGCTTTCTTGCAAGGAAGCTCTGTCGATCGTGACATTGCAGATCACAAGGAGAAACAGTTCCTACAAAATTGAACCTAACCCATACAGACAATGCAAATTGTCTGTCTTCTATGTGAAACTTTACAACCTTTTAGTTCAAAATAACAAACATTCACAATCTGAGGATTCATTTCTAGTTCTAGTACATGTGTACTTTGTGTGATAGGAGTGGATCTATGCTCGTATGTGAAACGAATGAAGAAACAATTCGGCAACAGAATGCTGGAGATGGAGCCGTGGTGGGAAATTGGGTATAGAGATCATTTTTACAGTATTTATATGGCTAAACTTTGATGTGCTTCATCAAGTGTCCAATGAAGACACATGACACGAAGACTAACAGCACAAACATTACTGAGAAACCCTGTTGAGATGAACTTGTTTCCCTAAGCATTTCCTGAAACAAGATTAAAGTCAAACGTTCAGATATTGGACAGTAAAATACATATCTAGGCAATCCTTCAGAAAATCAGAACTATAGTAAGATGAGATATTTCGTTGGAAAAGGTGTGCTACAATGCGATTGTCAGGTGTCAGAAGTTAAGCTTGTACGATGGGGTTGTTAATGTAAACATAAACATGCATAAAGTGTTTTGATCTATGGGGCACCAGAGTTCGTAATCAGTAAAAGCATGTCATTGCAATAATATATGAGTTTAATTATAATATTTAACTTGACATAAAGTGATTTTTGGGCTTAAACAGATTCTATGTCAAATATGGTTAAGTTGTTTTAAAGATTTATTTTTCTGTCCTTGCATACCTGTACAGCATTGCGCACAAGTACTTCTTACAGATAGGAAATAAATAATTGAAAGGTATTCTTCCAACACCAGATTGTCAATACTACTGTAGTTCAATAACCCACATGTTTCCATCATGGAGCCTAAAGGACTAGACATCATCAAAAGATAGTTAGCTTTGTTCGGCAACAAACTTACAAAGTCCCTATCTATCACCGAACGCCAGTAAAGCACTAATTGATCCATCAAAGCTGTCATTTTGCAACTCTAACTCAAGTGAAGTCAATAGTTGCTCGTTCAAAAAAAAGTGAAGTCAATAGTCCATCTTCACATATTTTCCCACAAAAGATCATCCCAACTTTGTAGTTTTATGTCACAACAAAGAACTTGCCTTGCAGTGAGAGAAGTGATTGACTTCATACTACCATTACAGAGTCAACATTCATTGCCTTCTGATTGGTTTTGCATTCATAATCAGCGCAACAAGCAAACCTATCTCATTGTCGTTGTCATTTCAATACTAGTATCTATTTGAGATACCTTAATTGAACACCATATAAGATGTAACATAGAAGAATAACTACTGAGAGTGTTAGGTCTTGTCCGCAATAGTGCAATAACACAATGTTTTAGATACGGAAATAGTATGGTCAATCTCCTCATCTGAAGGGGAAATCTTACCATCTCTTGCTGAAAATTCAGATTTTTGTCTACTGCATATTCTCTCTCTTCAACCAGCTTTGGTAATACACAGTCACCCTGAACAGACACATACAAAAACAAGGTGGATAAACTTGTCAGTTTACGGCACAAAAGTTCTGAGTTCTAACTAAATGAACAGTACTTGATTAATCTATTAATCTACAAAACAAGGCTATACACAGAAAACATCCAAGCTCTCGTCTTTTAGGTATCATACTGCTATACTGACAATGACATAATACCAAAACGAGGTCCTTATCTGCCCAGATAAAACAGACCAAAACAATATATTAATTACTAAACAATTTGATAATGACATCAAGAGCCTCATTCTGCAGAAAAGAAGCATGGTTAGATTCTGAAGTTATGCACGGCAGGGATAATTATATTGAAATAAAATAACATGTGATTATCATGAACCTGAAGAATTTTGTCCCCAAAAAAATCTGACATTGGTTCGTGTGCAGTGTGCAATTTTGCAAAAGAAAAAAGAAAAGCAGCTTAAGTGCACACCGAACATGTTAAAAAAGCCTCAAGCCTAGATGCTAATATAACTAATAACAATATGCCTCGCTCTTATCAACCAGTATTTTTCCATCAATCTAGGATAAGACTAGATAGCAAGGATATTTTAACAGAGCAAAGAGTTACCTCAGCAAATGAAACTTTGGCTCCAGGTGTATCTCTCTGTCTAGATGCCTGAGAAGGAAGCATATCACTAAAAAAAGCATGATGTTGTATTTCTGTAGCACCAAACAACAATGATATTACGTACAGCATCAAACACTGATGATATTTTCACTTGATAGCCCATCACCTCTGACCGAGGGGATGCATCCTCTTCCTCTGCCTCCTCAGGCACTGGTGATGGAGGATTAGCAGCAATGTAAACCACCCGCAGCTTGAACTCCTCGACTAACCTACCCGGCGCTTTACTGAACTGCAACCGCAACAGCCTCATTACACATAAGCACTAGACAATTAGACATCCATCAACTCGAATGCTACATGAATTTACCAATTCAGGGACAAAATCTTTCATGGTCGCCCCATCTCGCACCACGACGCTTTGCACGAGGAACTTGTCCTTGCAATGATAATCCAATGGCATCTCCTTAGGAGCCTGCATCGTAACTACACCAATTCCACCACTTCAGTAACAATGTGAATCGAGCAAACCGATCAATCAATTTAGCAACGCACTGCTACTATGCAGAGCAAACCGCACCTGTGACATTGCACGAGCTCCGGGGCAGCAGTATACCGCGGGTGTGCCGCACCGAGTACTTCCTTGGGTTCGTCGTTTTCACCTACGGATTGGCACATTGAAATCCATCATCCTCCCTCCCAATGCATCGCAGAAGCAGCACAGGACAATGACAAGAACAGGGTATTCACCTTGAACGCTACGCAGTGGTCGGTCTTATTCATCAGTTGCATGCAGCAAGACCGCTGCCTCTTGATCTCATCTTCTCAGGGCATCAAAAACAAGAAGAAAATCAGCCCAGAGAAGCATCAAGGAGCGCCGCCAAATTAGGACTGGTTCTTGAAAAGCACTTACAGGGGATCTTGAGCTCGGAAGGGTACACTCGAAGCAGCGTACTACTCATGGCACTGATCAGAGAACCAGTGAAAAAAAACAGGAACAACAAAAATGATCCGATATTTTCCCTTTCCTTGGCAAGAACCTACGACCTGGACGGCGCGAGAAGTGGTTGGCGGTTCCTGCCTCCGGAAGCAAAGTACACGAACAAATAGCAATGATGATGAGCAGCGGGTGATCTGGATTCGGGGGAGCAGTTCGGGAGTCGGAGGAATAGGATATTGGTGTGGGATCTATGCGGCAATATGTTAAGGGTTTTTAGATTAGGAGGCTCGTCGTGGTAATTTAGGCTTGGCCTTCAGTTGTTATTGTATTGGGTGGTGGATTGCAGAGCCGCCAATCTGCGGGGCGATGCGATAAGGGGCGCTGTTTTTATCTTCTAACTTTTTAATTTTATTTTTTAGTATTTTTCTATAAATTAAAACTGTTTGGAGCGGGTGGCATGGTAGGGTGCGCCGTCCACATTAGCTCTGTGCCTAATCTAAATTTTCCTTTGGTTCTCTTTCGGGGTCTACTTTGGGATGTGATCGCCCTCAAGGGAAAAAAAACTTTGGGATGTAACCTTTTTATTTCTTTCAGAGATTATTTTGGGATGTGACGCGCTATCACACATATTTGCTGCTCCAACTGGCCATTGGCTGCGCCTTCCGGCTGCAGCTTCTAGGTACCGACTAAAATTGCATTGTGATGACTGTTAACTTTTTATAAGGTATTCAATTAAAAAAATAAAAATAAAAACATCATTATATCTCTATAGATAATACAAAGAAAAAGTAAAAAAAGTCAAAAAGTCAAAATTAGAAACCGACATGTTTTAACTAGCTTTTGATTTAAAAAAGCCAGAAGCCGACGCATTCTCACTGGCTTCTCGCTTAAAAAAGCCGAAAGCCAAAACCGTTTGGAGCGAGGCCTAACAATTTTGTAGGATTAACTGACATAGGGAAATAAATCATACGAAAGTTCAGGGATGCAGGATACTTCAACCAATTGAGTATTACAGGAGCTTATACAGATCACTATAAGCTATCTTTCCGGTGTTTCTATGAGTTTACAGGTGATCTGTTGGAAATTTGACTGAAAATTCTCAACCGCAAGTGCTCTTATCGCTTCCTATTCTGAAACAATATCATTGTAAAACAGCTTTCTAAGAGAAAGATATCTTGTAGTCAGAACCGGGTAACTAATTATGTGCTCTACAGCTGCACCATGTAATTGGTGGTTTCTGGTTTCTTTCTTTCTTGAAGGCCACCAGGTAGTGGTTGTGATATCAATTATTGGTGAGATATCAGCTTCAACATTACAATGAATTCGAATATTTTCGGAAGCATGTTTAGATGGAGACTGGTTTTACCAAAAAAATTGCACGAGTACCAGGTTAATTTTGATGTAGTTTTGCACTCCTGCTTTATGATTCACCCATAAAATTCAAACATCCACATATCTACTTTTCTTCTCTGGGTTTGTAGTCACTGCCCCCTGATCCAGTTTATCTAAATTTTCTACTTTAACGTCCAATTCACAATAATTCATCATCATGGTGAATCTTAAACTCTTAATTGAAAATATTCCTGGTTTGGTTCTGTAAGCAACATAAAGTAGCAGCACCGTCAGACATTGCTCGCCTTTTGTATTAGAACATTAATGTTGTGCTTGTTGAACTCCATAGCCCATGCCTAAGTAGAAAACAGGAACCAACTAGTGGTACCTCAGTATCTCAAGCAATGAAGAGAAGCTTTGCACAAAATGCACACTGCAGTGTAGTTCATAATCGCAAGCCACAATTAACTGCAGAAACACAGCCCCTGGAATGAAGTAGTAGCAAGTTCATTTGCCCATCATATCACGGAATGGTCAACTCATACTCATAAATTACAGACAATGCACTCAGCTCGCATTGTCACATTGCTCGTGAAAAAAATTGTTACTTCGCAGCAAGAATGCTATAATCAATTTATTAAAAAAAATAGTTAGCTTACAAGAAAGCTGCCGCGGAAGAACCGGGAGCTGATCCACGCGACCAAGCACGCGGTCCCGGCGAGGAAATGTCGCGAGAAAGGGACCTTCGTGGCCTAGCACAACTGTGTGTTAGACCCAGACCGAAACCCCATTGTGTTTATATGGCGCTAGGTGATGGAGACCGAAACCAACTGGTTGGTTGCCACCTCCGATCAAGGCGCGAAGTGGAGGCATAACCTACCTTAAATCTCGGGTTCGGTTAGTGACGAGAGGCCGAGATCAACCCAACAGAGCGGACCGTGGACGTCAAGGAGGGAAGACCAGTGATGTGGGCGGTGGCAGATACCGTGACACGCGACCAGTCGGCAAGTCGTTTAAAGAAGTAGTTTCGAGAAATTAATTAAAGAAATCATTCTGTTTGTTATAACTTTTGAAAAAACTAAAATCAAAAGCTAAAAAGGACAAACCCTATATAGGTATGTTCATATCGATTTTTGCTGATAGCTTCTGATTATAGCTTATAAATAGTAACGACTTGTAGAGAGTCGTACGGAGAGAGAAACTCGTATGCGATTTTAGCCGATATAAATGAAATCACTATAATGTATACTATAATCAACTAGTAGATTCTATCTTAAAAAAATACTCCATTTGAAAACAAGGTACTATAGAAAAGCTATTTACTATAGAAAAGTAGTTTTTATAAGTTAATATAAACAGTGTCATTTATTGTCCGAAAGCATTGAGTGAGAAATTTGTAAGACAATCTACACGGTCTTCCCGCCCCATCACCTTTGCTTCTTACGATTTTCTGCTCTTTTGGCTGGCTCCATCCACAAGCTTCAGAAAATAATAAGAACTGCAGGTATTTCCTCCTGGGCTGTCATTCTTGCTTTCCAATTTATCATTCATTCAAGTCTTTCAGTTGCTGACATGGTGTCACCTAGTCCCCGGTCTACCTAACCGTGATCCGAGAACAATTGCTTGCTGCCGATTGGTTCCCGACGCATCTAATTCATACTCTAGTTCTTGATACAGTTGGGCCTTTTTTTTTCGTTTCTCTTATAGGGTAATCGTTTTGCCTTTTAAAAACTTCAGCTTCTAACTTCAGTTTTTTTTTCACTATTCACTATATTATCCACTAACTCAGCTACAGTAAAAAAAGTCAGCTACAGTAAAAAAGCAAAAACCAAAAATCATCGCTAAAACGATCACCACCTTAAGCTACTTTTCAATTTTTCTATAGTAACTAGTTTTTAAATATAGTATCTTTTCAAAACGGGGTTTATAAGTTGATTGTAATACATACTGTAGCGACTTCATTTATATCGGCCAAAACCGTACGCGAGTTTATATTACTTTATACTCTCTCTCATAAATAGTTTAAAAACTATAACCCACAACCAAAAACATAAGTTAAAACCAAAAAAAATAGGCTCATAACCACAAAAACAACTACACACATGTCGCTCTCGTTGAACCCTCAAAGCTAGCTGTCATTGCCAACGATAAAGTACATCATATACATGCAGTCTAGTTACTTTGTCCATTCTTTTTTACTTGAATCTCTAGAATTCATACCGTCAAATTTTACCTTAATAGAGAGAGTAGTTTACTTTTGAACAGTTCAATGGCATTGCCACTGGCACATAAAAAAATGCAATCTCTTCCACTCTTCTTGTCATTCTTGCCTTCTTGGTGCATACGACCGCAGCAAAAAGTCAACTCAGAAATCAGCCCACAGTGCCCAAAGCCACCAGTGGCACTGGGGAACGCGGGGAGTTTTCAGTTTCCAACCAATGGGCCGGCCGGAGAAGGCCCGCTGGAGGCTGTGCCAGCCACGGCATGGTCCACGTTT
Source organism: Melocanna baccifera (assembly GCA_036346265.1). NCBI lineage: Eukaryota > Viridiplantae > Streptophyta > Magnoliopsida > Poales > Poaceae > Melocanna > Melocanna baccifera. The sequence continues at coordinate 8,044,396 of CM070685.1, forward strand.
GCACTGACGCGACACGGCGCTGACTCAGGGATGGCCGCATGGAAACAGAGGGGCCTCAGTGGGCAGTGGGCCATAGATGGTGGTGCACGTCCAGCTAACCTATTGCTAAATCCATGCTCTGATAACCAGATTTTGATGCCTCTCAGAAAAAGTATTTTCGTGACTTTGCTCAAAAACATAGTTTTGTGAGGGAGATTTTATTTTAGAGAAAATTACACTGTGTTGTGCCACTTTACTTTCTGAACTTGCATGTTATTTTCTTAGTTCTCTGAACTTATAAGATTATACCAATTTACTTCCTAAACTTGTATTTTACTTTCTCAGCCCACTAAACTTGCAGAGTTGTGCCACTTTACCCCTAAACATGTATTTTATTTTCTTAGCCATCTGAACTTGCGTCTGTTTACACCATATGTTCATTAGGCTGGTTGCTAATAGAAAACGCTAAGCTGGCATAGCACATGGCTAATGCCGTAGAGTCGGGGCTTGATCACGTGGGCACAGTGTTGAGCTAGCACGGTGCCTCTTCTTCCTTGCAGTGCGACAAAGCAGGGGATGGAGGGCTGAGGGTGACAGCAAGTATGGTGGCAGGGAGGAGCATAGCGGTGGCGCTCTACAATGAGAGAGGCACCTAAAGAAGATGGGTTTTGGCTTCAACGCAATGTGCCACACCTTGTGATGCTGACGACCTGACACGAGGATCAGTGAATCACAGGGACGGCGGTTTCCCAGGAGCCGAAAGGGGAGAGATGGCGCAGCTCAATGCCAGTGGCCCATCCAACGAGCTTCAGCGATGGGAATGACACTATTAGAACCGTAATGAAGTAAAGAAGGTAGTGGTATGGTCAATTTTGGGAGATAAACTAAATTAACAACGAATTTAGGAGGTTTACCATTGTGGTTTAGAGTATTGGCGGCTGTTCGTTAGATTGGGGACAAGGAATGGGGTACAATAATGTTGTGGCGGGATAGAAAAGGTGGAAGCAGTGGTAAATGGGTTAGGATGGTTTGCTTAAATATTAATTTATCATCTTCCTTGTCGTCGTTGACCTCACCGATGTCATCCCCATAGAGCCTTCTCAAACCGCTCCTCCTTTCGCATACGGCTTCGTAGGCCTTGGGAACATGCCACGCGCATGGTTTCACCGGAGCCTCACCGTGACACTCGTTGTCACCCCATGTCGTCCATCCCCTACTCTACCATGCTGCACGGGAGAAGATGTCACTGTGCCAACTCGACACTATGCCCACGCATGGCATCGGCTATGTGCTATGCCAGTTTAGTGTTTTTTTGTTAGCGAATGACCCAATGGACCTATGGTGCAAACTGATGTAAGTTCAGGGGTTGATAAAAGTAAAATGCAAGTTCAGGGAGATAAAGTGGCATAAGTCTACAAGTTTAGGGGCTGAAAAAGTAAAATATAAGTTCAAGGGGTAAAGTAGCACAACCTTACAAGTTCATAGGATTGAGGAACTAAAATACAAGTTCAGATGGTAAAATGGCATAACCTTACAAGTTTAGAAAGCTACAATGCAATTTTTTCTTTATTTTTTTACTACGTTTAAAGAACGAACCAAATCTCCATTTGGGAAGTATATTCACATACGTATGGACCATGAATGCTATTACTAGTTTCTCCAAAGTACCTATTGAAAGCTAATTAATGGCAGCCAAAAAGTAGTAACAGTAGTAAACAAGGGTTCATATCTAAACAGTACTCCCTTCGATTCAGAATATTATTCTAGTGCATATATCTAGGAGATACAAAATTTAAATATTATTTTATAAAATTGGATAATACTTGTTCCTATTAGATAGACATAGTGCTACTATACCTAATAGGGACAAATATGATCCAATTCTATTAAATATCACTTAAATAATATGCATCCTTCGTACATTTGTCGAACTAATATTGTGAAATAGAGGAAGTAAAAATAGAGGTATCAAATTATAGTTACCAATCTTAACACATTTACTGTAGGTAGCTAAAGCTCCCAAGAAAATAATTGTTTTCACGAGCAATGTTTATCAGTGGATTCATTTGCTACATCACACATTTAGGTACACCTGGCTGCTAGGGTTGTCTATGTGCTTGGAGACAGGAGCCTGTATGTACACCTTTTATTATACCTTTTCTTATTTAAAGTATTTGCTATCTTTACTATATGAATGATCATGTGAAAAGGTCTATGATTTTCTTGTGATGAATCATTGTCATTTTGGATGAATGAAACATTAGAATTTGTAAATTTATAGATTTTTTTGGACAACTTAGAAAAATGGATTATTTTAGAAAATTTGAGTTATAGATCAGTAGTTATAGGTTCTATGAGACATGCTATTGCTAATGTGGACCAAGTTACGAAGAATTTGTGCTCAAAAATAATTTCTTTGTCACTGGATGTGTAGGGTCTCTTAGAGTTAACCATAGTCAACGACAAAGATTGAGGCTACACTCATAGAGGAACCGAAGCCCAAAACGATCTAGGATGCCAGGTGAGATGAATGAGCTCAAGCATGATACAAGGAAGGCAGAAAATATTGAAAGCAAGTTCGAGCGACGGGTTGCACCATATGACTTAGTCAGTCCAAGTGAGACGCGGTCTGGTAGAACCAGAACAACATAGACTTACCGATGTATAGCAAGCCAGTGATGCACCTACACATGGTAAATATGGTTATTGTTTGCAATAGAATGAGATGATCAGGCCAAGAAAAGGTATTTTGATAGTTTGACCAAAATACCGAAAACTACCTTAGAGCAAAACTGCAGCGGGAGAGTAGTTTAGGTCAAAAAGAAGTTGAGAAGATTAAAGTGGATCAAGACTAAGAACTTATCGGATTCAGGCTCATATACTTTAAAAAGCATGCATAAGTGTAGTATGTGAGTTAAAACCCATGTGTATAGGATTATCGAGTTTCTCCCTGTGTGTACATGATTATCGGGTTTCTCCCATATGTGCTAAGTCGATAGTATGCACTAATGGTTAGATGGAGCTGGCTAGCCCATCTAGGTTGCTGTGATATATGGAAATACATCTAAACCCATCTTGCACATCATTCATCCACGAGCAAGTCATATTCGCCGTTTTATTTTTTGACCCATTTTTAGCAATATTTCTTCAAATGGAAAAATGTCAGCACTTTGATAATGATTTGTTGATTGGAATAGGTTTTTGACATCTTAGAGAAGGTGCATAATAAATTTTAAGTGATTTGGAGTTTTGGTTTGATAGTTAGCTCAATTTTAGGTTTTGACTCGGTTTTGGTGCAATAAAACTTTACGAACCAAAAGATCCCAATTCTCTCAAGTTCTTTCAAGATTTTTAGTTGGGATAGGTTTCTAAGGTCAAGATCTATCCTTGTTTTAAGTTTCAATTCTTTTAAATCTACGGATCAAAGGTTTCATGTATTTTTATTTTTGAAATAGTGTTAGTTGTACTGTTCACGGGCTGAAATTATTGTAGCATAGCGATTTTCAAAATTTCATATTCTTGATCTTCATAGGTTTTTTATAGCTATTAGATTGAAGGATCGATAAATACTTGAAAAAATATTGAAGGCACCATCCACCCCTCCATTACCATACTAGTCCTCCACTTGTGAGTCGTGTGGATACTAATATACACTGGTTTTACGCGCTACCCAGTGAGCAGCACAAAAACACACATCAACCCAATCATTGACAAGTACTGCTTATGCTAATGGGCGTCTTGTTTGGTTGGTAATGGATGCTTATGTAGGATCAAGGAGATCAACTAGAGGGGGGTGAATAAGCGGTCTTAAAAATTCTCTTCCAATTAAAATTAATTTCTATTTGGCTAAACTAAATATATAATACAGAAGTTTAACTCAAATTGGTTTAGTACAAATAACGCCTATATCAATAATGCTCACCTAAGTGCATCAATAACCTAAGTCTAGGTTTGCCATTCTAGGATGACAAGCAATCAATTTAATTCTATAAATATAGATTGCTTAAATGTAAGTTGAGCACAACAAAACAAGTCACAAATGATACGGTTGCCTTTTACCGTGGTGTTCAGAGACTTGCCGGTCTCCCCTAGTTCATGTTGAGGTAAGTCCAAACGAATTAGACCGGCTCTATGAATTAAACCTTCCACCTTAAATCCACTAATGGTACCTCTTTTCTACTTTAGATAGGTGAGCTCCAACCTTCACAACTTCGTTGGATCTGCTCATAACTTTTTTTGAGAAGATTACCACATATGACGCCTCTAACACCGTCTAAGAGTCAGCAAACTCCAAGAGTAATAAGTCAAGCCTTTTGTTTGACTCTCACCACGTGCAACGAATGCACAAGATCAAGTAGATACTCAATCCACCTCTAGATACAACATATGTAATCTAGAGCCTTATCCTTACTACAAAGTGCAATACATGCATAATTGAGAGGAGGATCTCACATTAGCTCAAGTGTCAATAGATGTAGTAACTCATGCTCCAACCGGCCACAAGGAGGTATATATATCCACACTACAAAAACTAGCCGTTAGAAGCAAAATCCCTGAAAAATCAGGATTTCTAGTAGTTTCGCCATTATAAAACCGGAACTACCGCTCCCCTCTCAACGGTCAGAAAACTAGTTGTTATCAGCAAAATTGGTAGTTTCATCGTTCATTTTCTGGTACTTCCGATCATTGGAAGTACCGCTTCACACGTGCGGAACTACCACTCTCGCTGGGAGGAGAAGACCACCACACAGGTTTCTCTCTGAAAAAACATACCGCGGGATTTTCAAAACTTCTGAAGTTCGGTAGTACCGCGCAACACATGCTGGTACTATTGACGTTCGGTAGTACCACTCACACAGAATTGGCACTTTCACTCGTCGATAGAACCGCTCACACAGAGCTAGTACTTCCGCACGCTACTCGGAACGCTCATATAGAGCTAGAATTTTCGACAATCGGTGGTACCACGCAATACATGCCGATAGTTCGATTTTCGGTAGTACTGTGCAATACACGTCGGTGGTTCTGATTTTTCTAACAAGTGCATATACTTCAACAAATCTTTCAAAACATGTTTACAAGTTATAGTATCATCCACACAAAGATCATACATGATTCCCAACAAGTTACAAAACACATTTGCACACTTTTGAAATCATGACACAAGAAATTGGTACATGAACTTAACACATTTGTAAAACACATTCGCAAACCTAAATCACATGCTATAAGGATTGTGTATGAGCTTCAACCATTTGCAAACCATATTTGCAAATATAAGTCTCATACAATAAGGAATAGAAAATATGGACTTCAAACAATTGTGAAACAAATTCGCAATGTATAGTCCTATATTACAATGATTCAACACATGAGTTTTAACTATTTGCAAAACACATTCACAAATATAAACATCATGCTAAGGAGATCTAGAACAAGTGAGGTTGAGCTATCAACACATGATGAGACTCAAACTACTAGACATGACCCCTTTTAATAGTACTGTAACCTATACTAGCAATCCGGTTTTCTAACTAAACATCAAGACCAGTAAAAGACTAGGAATACATCATTAGCTCTAGCTAGTTATACATTTACCTTGTGTATTTTCTTGAAGTTTGATGACACACATCATCACTTCAAGTCTGGGTTCTTATCTTGATGTGTATCAATCCATGATGCATCCTTCACTTGAACTCCATCAATACATGATGGGACTTCATTTGACCTGATGATCAACACATGATTATCTTCTCTTGGACAAGCATCAACTCATGATGCATTCTCTTCTTAAACTCCATCAATACATGATGGGTGTTGTCTTCACTCGATGATCAACTCATGATTATCTTCTCTTCTTGATGCCGTTCAATACATGAAGCCATTTTTCATCATCTTTACTTGATGATATTCAACACATAAAGTCATCCCAAGTTGTCCTCACTTATGGAACCTAACCTATTCATCTAACTCATGGAAAATATTAGTCCACAAACTAATTACCATCAATTACCAAAACTTTACCATTAACACTAATAGAGGGACTAAATCTACAATATTCCATTTCTGGTAATTCATGACAATATCAATAAATAATGAGATATAAAATAATTTACAAGTATACAATATGTACACATAATGGAGGAACTAGATAACAACCCAATTATGAATATATATGAACTACACAAGCTATATATACTCAAATGATACGTTTCAAAGAAAAGACCCTTTATATGTGGAAAGAGTAATATGGATCAATACTAATAATATCACAAAGCATAGATTAAAGTCCCTTTAAATATGTCCATACAAGAATGTATAGTAAAAAACATATGTACATATTTATTTTATACTTTTTGGTGGGGTTTAATCTATATTATGCATCCAGAAAATGCACTAAGATATAAATAAATGTGAGTGTCAAATGCATATATCTATGATTTCACCTTCTCATCCAAATGAGGCTAAGCTATATCATAATTATTTAATCATGTTAGTCTCACAAATAGCATTTGTCATTCATTACATCCAAATGAGACTAGGCAATATTATAACTAATAAGCATATTAGTCTCGTAATTATATTTATCATTATCACCAAAACCAATTTAATGGAGATTGAACTTACAATCTTTCTCTTTTTGGTGATGAATGACAAATCCATTAATAATAATAGCATTTGGATGAAAATGAACATCTGATAGAACATTAAAGACTCTATGAAATTCCCCTTTTTGATATTGATCAAGTTTAATTTTAAATTTTAACAATGCTATTATTCTATTCTCCCTTTTTTTTGGCATTTTATAATTCTCACTTCTTTCTCCGTTATCAATGCTATTATGTATATTTCTCACCCTTTTGGTATTTATCACTAAAAAACGAGGAAAAAGCAAATTTTTACCAAAATGAAGGTTTCCAACATATAAAGCTTGATACTAAATGATTTAACTTAATAGATTGCATATTCTCCCCCTTTTGACAATTTATCCAACTTAATTTTCGTCATAAAGAGTATGAAAAGAAATACATATGACCAAGGGGGAATTTGGGTAACTTATAAGAAAGAATATTTGAAACACATTCAAATAATCTTACTCTTGAGAGCTTCTTGAAGGCTCTGAGGTTTCAGTTTGAATTTCACCTCCTTTTGGTATTTAAAACATATTCCAATTGAACTTTCAGATTTTCATATTACAGCATTCCAAGTGGGCTTCAAAAGCTACCTGAAAAACTGACTTACAAGGGTCCAATAAATCTGAGAAAATTTGTTAGTATAGATCAACAACTGAAGATTAAAAGTTATAATTATAACTACCTCAGATTATGAGCATACTAAAAGATATGAAAAACACAAATCTGCTAAAAAATATGCAAAAACTCTGAATTTTCAGCATTTTATCAAATTGAGAAAAGTACACATCTTTCTCAAATCAATTTGAAATACTTTCAGATTTTATAGAAATTAACTTTGGACTCCTAAGAACCTTTTCAAGCAAGAATTTTTGAAATAGGAGTCTCCATTTAAAAGATATGCTAAAATGTATTTTGAAAACATGAGAGTAGAATGATTTGAAAACACTTGAAATACATATTTGAGTATATTTATCTAGTTTTTCACAAACTTTAGCATTTTAAACAAGATATTTGATTTTTGACCAAAGTGACTCGTTTGAAAAGCTAAACTTGCCTATTGTTAACAATTTTACTTCATGAATACCAATTGAAGCAAATAAAAATGAAACACATTTACTCTCAGGATCCATAAAATATTTTAGGCAAATTAGGTAAACTAGCTTTTCAATGGTAATATTTTACCTTTTTTGTTTAAGCCGAAAAGTATTTAATATATTTTTCACAAAGAAAAACTCCTCTTTACACAAAAGGTCCACTTGGCACTTCTTCCATTTTTCCTTTGACACAAAGGATTCTTTTCTATCTTATCCTTTTTTGCACATCTCTCTATTTTTCATTCAAACTTTCTCTCCTTATGGTAGTGGCCAGGATTGCCATTTTATGTTTTTTTCTTGACGTAAGAGAAAGTTACCCAAACACCTTCTATCCCAAAAAAAAAGTTACCCAAAGTCCCTAACTCTAAGATCTGTAAGCGCAAGTAAAAGTTATTCGAAAATAGCCTCTAACATGTCACCTTCTGAAATCATCACTCCAACATTTTATTAGGCGTAATTAACGATCTTTAACCAAAATTCTCTTAACGCCAAAATCTTTAACCAAGAATTTTGACATCCTTTTATTTCTACAAGCATGCCAATAAAAAATTTTAATCACAAACTCATCTGTCCAAAAATAAAGCAGAAGCATTTTGACATATTGCTCGTAGAACACTGAAAGAACCTTGTTAATTGGATAGTGGAGCCAAAGCATAGGAATGCAAGAATGAGCCGGCGCTAGTGGCCGCAGGTGAATACCGACTTCCTATTCCACTTGCATGGCTGCATGAGCAAACTACATGCATATCTTTACTACTTTAAAACAAGGAGTTGGTGGTTGCCGAAGCCTCCTCTTTTTTGTTTTTAGCCATTTGATTTGATCGGACCATCCTCGTCGCTCCCCACGCCCTCCCCCTCGCTCCCTACACCCCCCACGCCTGCCCCCTCGCTCCCCACGCCCTCCCCCTCCCCCTCGCTCTCCCCGCGCCGCCGCCTCCTCCCCCCACCCCGCGTCGCCGCCCTACCTCCGCCCTCACCACCTCCGCCCCCCGCTCCGCCGCATCCTCCTCCCCGAACCGCCTCCTCCCAGCCCGCGCCGCCTCTGCCTCCTCCTCCATGGGTGCCTTCCTACCTCCAATCGACGCACGCCCTATGCGCCTCCGGTCACCATCCTTGGATCTGGCCAGCCCGCCTTCGCCCGTCGGTCGCCGCCTCCTCCCCTCCCTCCCACCCCACGCGCCGCCTCCTCTTCCCCCACCCCCTCCGCCGCCGCCTCCTCCCCCCACCCCGCGTCGCTGCCCTCCCTCCGCCCTCACTACCTCCGCCCCCCCGCGCCGCCACATCCTCCTCCCCGAACCGCCTCCTCCCAGCCCGCATTGCTGCCGCCACCTCCTCCTCCCCCCCGCGCCGCCTCCTCCCCTCACTCCCACCCCGCGCCGCCGCCCGCCTCCCCCTCTCCGCCCCCCAAACCGCCGCCGCCTCCTACTCCCCCCAATCTGCTCACACCGCCTCCTCCCCTCCCTCCCACCCCGCGCCGTGTGCCGCGGGAGGAGGACGCCGAGAAGCGCGGCGAGGCCGCCGCCTGCAAAGCCAAGAACCACCGCATCACCGAGGAGGAGGCCGCTCTTGTTCTATCATCTCTAATGTAATGGCATTTCTGGTTAATTCTCATGCAGTTACTGTGAGTGTTTTCATGCTGGAGTCTTTTGTTTAGAACCTTGTTCATGTCAAGGTTGTCTTAATAAGCCTAGCAACATGGAAACAGTTCTATATACTCGAGAGCAGATTGAATCTCGTAATCCACTAGCATTTGCCCCTAGAGTAATTCACACATCTGAACCTGGTCAGGAATCAGGGGTAAGAGCCAATCTAATTATTTTACTTTCTTTCTCCTTTACTATTGCTCATATCATTCTTTCTGTATTATAGGATGACTCCAACAAAACTCCTGCTCCAGCTCGTCACAAAAGAGGCTGCAATTGCAAGAAGTCATCATTTCTAAAAAAAATACTGTGAATGTTATCAGGTTTTAACTCTTCCATGATTTAATATTCTTTGTAGCCCTCTTGCATTTGTCTTACTGTTACTCTTCATTAAGGGTGGCGTGGGATGCTCCATTAGTTGCAGATGTGAGGGTGCTGTTAATTTTTGGTCCAGTGGGTGTTGGGCTGTTGGCTGGCTCAATTGCTTTTCATTTTGGCCGAAATTTTGATCGATTTTGGCATTAGGATAAGAGGATGTTTATTCAGAATGCATATTTGAACCGAACCGGGATGGTCTCTAGGCCACCTTGGTGTAGGGTCAAATGCTTTTTTGTGGTGAACCGGATGCGTTTAACTTTTAACCTTTAGCATGAGCTCGGCTTTGCCCTCTCCCAAGTCATTCTTTGAAAGCCCTTTTGATCGTGGAACTGCACTTGCATACGGTGGATGGTCACACTCTGCTCTGAAGAAAGCAAACAAAGTGAGAAAATTATAGGGGTTAGAGCTAGGGTAGGAATATTTAGAGGTTTCATGAACTCATTATATCAATCGTCGATCATGAAAATAAAATCTGGAGGACTTTGTGATTATGGTAAAGAAATTACCAAAATCCTTGATGCTTACTTTGTCTAACTTTACATGGTTATTCATGTTAAAGACGTCCTGGAGGTCCTATGCTGTTGACTATTGAGAATTGAGGTAGACACATAATCAGCTTGAAATCTCACATTTGTTTGAAACTGTATGGTGATTGGTTGGTGCATGGGTTTTGGACTTGTACCTAGCATGCAGTTTAGCCTTTTCTTCCTGGAGGATCTGGACTGGAAATGTTTGATTACATTCCTTTTACTTTCACTTATGTGATAGGTGGATATTCTAATTCCGGTTATGCTATCATAGTTTTAAAAAAGAGTTTTTTTTCTGGTCCAAGTAGTCATTTTCTTAACATGCTACTTGCTAAACATCTGAATTAGGCAAACAAAGGATGTGGTAAAGGCAGTGAAGAAGCGATTGCAAAACAAGGACCCGAAGGTTCAATTCTATGCTTTGACGGTATGTACTTCCATTATGCCATAATCTGACATTGTAAAATCATCAATTTCCATGTTATTACTTTTCTTACAAAGATCTTAGCTTGAGAAATACTTTCGTACATAGTAAGATTCAAAGATGTTATTTATCTTATTCATATTAGTTATAAAATTGGTGCAATTTGTTAGAGACAATGATGAAGAATGCGGTGAATATGTTCGATTTGAAGTTTGAGCAAAGATGTTCTGCAAGAATGGTTAAAACCATCCGGAAGAAGGTTTCTTTACTCCCCTCCTTACTTTTACGTGCCCTTCTCCTTTCCTAAATCGAGTACATGCTAAATCTTGAACATGTACGTGCTAAGATTCTAAGCATTTTCTTGTTTGGAATTTGCTTTCAAAATGATATGCAAGTAAGGGATAAGGTATTATTACTTTTAGACTCATGGCAAGAAGCATTTGGTGGACTCGAGGTAAATACCATAATATCACTGGGCATATCTTGAAGTAAAAGTATGCAACTAATTCTGTTTGTTCCTAGGAAGTAGAAATATCTTGTGTCATGTTCCAACTGGATATGTTCCAAAAACATGTCCTCTGTCCAACATCTGTGAGATCATGTGATTATGCTCATTTTGGGAAATAAATTCTTTTAGATGTAACTTTCTATGCGAATTGTGAAAATTTGTTCTGAGGACAGTGTGGCATTCCCAATACGTCCCATAGATGCCCCACCAATATTTACTCCTCTTGCAACACATAATTCTCAAACCTATGGTTCACCCAGATATCTTGTGGGAAGTCCGAGCGAGAGAATGTCCTCGATGGCGAGACTCGAGGTTATGTCCTTTTCTTTATTGGACTCATTTCACTTGCCGAGTTATCACCCGATTACTCATTTTGTGATTTTAACATTTCTCCCCTTTTTGCTATTACGTTTAGGGATTTAAATAATATCCAAATGTGACAGAACTCTTGAACAATATGGTGCATGCTTTGAACCCATCCGATCTCACGGTAGTAAAAAATTCTTAACTCTAAAATTATTAACTTGTGACCATCTGTACTATCGATACCCAAGTGGTATAAGCGGTTGGTGGAGAGGATTCTTGTCGAGTTGTAATACAATACCCAAGTGATCTGATTTCTAAATAGGTAAACGCAGCACATGTGCTCTGTCATTTCTTTCCTTATGCAGGCCTTTTCCATTTCAATTGTTTTATTTTTTTTCTGAACTAACGGTGCATCTTACTTTGACAAATATGAACTATAGTTCTTTGTTGACTTCGTCTCATATCTAGAGCACCTTGCCTTGATGTTTGTGATCTTTTTTCTTAGATCTTATTGACTGATATTTGCAGAAAGATCCAAAAACTGGAGAGGTTGAAGGTTTGTCGTTTGAGTTCAATCTCTGCGAAGCTGTGGCCTCCATGTACTCTTTATGTACTTCTTGAGGATAAAATTTGAGTTTAGTATGGAACTGAAAGTTATGATATTGTCTTGAACTCCATGTTCTTATAGACAGCGTAGTATTCTGTTTTTTGTTTGCATCATAGCGAATGGATTGCCTTTAAGTTGCCAAAGTTCTAATATGCAATGCATAAGTTTTGTTTGTCATGTAAACATTTTATGACCTTCAATGGGTAGTAATAACATTTTTTATCATTTTCTATTTACGCTGGAATGCTACACCAATGCACTCTCTCTTTTCTCTTAGTAACCCTGTTAATGTTTTAATTAGGTGAAATTTGGATATTTGGGTGGCCTCTAGAGAGCATACTCTGGCAATTACTATGGTAGTAATGCAGTATGCCTGAATATGTAGGCAAAAAATTTTTGTTATCGAGTTTGTAAATTCATATACCATTCTCCCTAAGCAGCAGTGGACCTTAGCATGATTAATTCAAGCATTTTTTTCTCGTGAAATAACATTTATATTTATTGTAAATTTTAGAATCATACTGATATTATATATCACCTTTTTTGAGAATTCGTTGCAACGCACGGGCATTGTACTAGTACATGGATACACAAACATCAAATGGTGAAGTGTGAAACTAAAAGGTGAATACATGTCGTACAGGTTTAGACTTGAGAGTAGTTACATGGCTCATGAGGTGGATGTTAGAGGCGCGTCCTATCATTGGGCAACCGCCAAGGAAGGCGATGACACTCGGTGAATCGCTTTTCTCTGTTGCAGTTGCACGCACCTCTAGGCATGCCATGCTGGGTTGTACACTCTCTTGCTCACCGCAAAACCGTTGCCATGCCGTTGAACTGACTCTTCAAGTTGCCCCGACACCACGCGATTGGTCACTGCCGCACCTAAGACTCGGGTGCAACATATCGATCTCCTGTTCTTCACCAAGGGTGTGTGTGGGTTGTGTATGTGCGCGTATCTCTCTTTCCCCTGCCTTTGTATAATGCTTCTCTCCCTTTTGCATGCGATGTTCAATTGGTTTAAGAATCAAGTTTCGCTGTCTCGACTTCCTAGTTTCATCTTTATGCCCTTTTTTGTTTTCATTATGTTTTGCATCTAACTGCAAGATGTAGATCGAAAAGATTTTTAGCTATGGAATTTCATACTAGATCAGAGATTTTCTCCGGTGTATTTACCTTCCTGGTTTATCGTGTGATATGGTTTATGCGAAAGGCGAATTGCATATCGATGGATTGTTTTTGTTTCTTGACCTGATCATCTTGCATGTCCTTTTTATCGTTAAATCGTATTAATTTCATGATAGACTCGGTGCATGCCCTGTCTATTTCGGCTGGATATTCCCAATGTTTAGATCCGTTTCCTGATACGTTTTCTTCCCATTTCTTGCCGTCATGTAATCTTCAGATCGTAAGCATATATTTTTCGGTGAAAGGTTTAAAACCCTGAAAAGATAAAGCACCCATTGACAAGACTGTAGGTTAATCTAGTTGAAAGAAACCCTGTTCCACCTAGTTTTGGTCTCATGAAGCACCATTTTGCAATTAATCGTCTTCATTTCTCCGGTGGATATGAGAAATAACTTGCCTGTCGTGACTGAACCTGTGGCCAAAAGCCAACCAGTGTTGGCACTGCCTTCAAATCTGATGCCATTTTCAGTCACATCCAAGAGGCATTCCTGCTCTTCCCTGAGTGTGATATACATCAGTAAACGTAAACTTGTCGAAGTCATTGATGGCCTGCTGGATGATAATGACACTCTTGTCAACCCGTAAAAAGCCAAACGTGCATTCTGGTTGCGATATTTCATCTGAAGAAGATTCAGCTGACAACGCTTGGCTGGTAAGATCAATGTTTCTTTCAGTTTTCAGTTATCCAGTGAGTGTCGTCGATCGGCAAAGCATTTTACAGTTTTGTCTTTTGTTGCAGGCAAAATGCCCTTCTGCTTTAGCTTCCTTCGACCAAATTATCGACAGTGTGAAGGCAAGAAGATCGCGTTGTTTCTGGACTATGATCGCACACTTTCACCTATCGTTAATGATCCGGAGAAGGAATTCATGTCCGCTGAGGTGAGTCAGATCTCAGATGAACATGCTTAATACTGAAACATTGATTGATGTATGTACTGCGTGCTTGTTCTCAATCTGAAAACCTTCCTTCAGATGCGTGCTGCTGTGAAAAATGTTGCAAATTTCTTCCCTGCTGCAATCGTCAGCGGGAGGTCCCGCGACAAGGCATGAACAATTTTTACACCTGTCGTCCTGTGTCGGTGTGGGAATTCTACTCATATGAAATCATATATTTTATGTTTGTGCTTGCCCCTTCATGTTCAGGTGTTTGAATTTGTAAAGCGGAAGGAGCTCTACTATGCTTGAAGTCATGGGATGGACATAGTGGTATCTACTGCAGATTCTGAAAGTAAAACACAAAATGTGAGTACTTCGTGCATCACAGGGACGAGTACATTGCTTTGTTGTTGTTTGCTCCTGAATTTACCGTATGCATGTTTCCTTAACGTTCCTGAATATTGATAAACTCTTAATTGCAGAGCAAAGAAGCCAATCTTTTCCTACCCGCAAGCGAGTTTCTACCTATGATCACGGAGGTACTCTTTTTTATTCATCATTAATCAATGTAAATATGCAATTAACAAATTGCACTGTTCCAGCTGATTGGGTGATATGGAAGGAAATGGTAATGCACATTTTTTTTGTATAATAGGTATCCAAGTCCCTAGTAGAAGTCACTAGAGCAATTAAGGGTGCAAATGTTGAGAACAACAAGTTTTGTGTGTCTGTACATTATCGCAATGTCGACAACAAGGTAGGGTTGGACCTCAATTTTCACTGTTCTTGCCTCCCTTGCTGCATCAATTGCAACTTTGCGAGTTCCTCTGACATTTTTTGGCTTGTCTGTCTGCAGGACTGGAAATTGGTCGCACAGCTCGTCAACAATGTCTTGAAATCTTTTCCTCATCTCAAAGTGACCACCGGAGGAAAGCCAGCAAGATTCAAATGATAATTCACAGTACTATAATATGCCATTACTAATAGATTCTGCAACACTTATTCTGTGTGCAATTCTGCGGGTTTTAGAGGTTTGTCCAGTGATCGACTAGGACAAGGGAAAAGCAGTTGAGTTTCTGCTTTATTCACTTGGGTTAGATGATTCTGAAAGTTTTTTTCCTATCTACATTGGAGATGATTGTGTTGAAGTATAAGTGAATTGTCCACCTTTCCTCATCAGTTTAAACTTTTAGGTGAATTGGTTGGTGCATACAACTCAATATGGTATCAGAACCAAGAGGTCTTGAATTCGAGACCCGATTGCTGCAATTAAA
This sequence comes from Melocanna baccifera, assembly GCA_036346265.1. Taxonomy (NCBI): domain Eukaryota; kingdom Viridiplantae; phylum Streptophyta; class Magnoliopsida; order Poales; family Poaceae; genus Melocanna; species Melocanna baccifera. The sequence goes on from CM070685.1 coordinate 8,059,835, forward strand.
AAAAATAATTACAGATTTGCAGCCCACTTATATTCCACGTTTTAGGTCTGAGGAAGTCTACACATAAGAAGGAGTATTAACGTATAAATGAATCAAGGTTAAGTTTAAGTTTTTGGATGGTGTTGGACTGACGACGATGCATTCAAGGTTCTTTTTCTTCTGGAAAAACATACAGTCTTCTTCGAGCTTCCCTGAACACCTGTTCTTTCCTTCGTTTCTTTTTTTGATCAGGTGCTCCGCAAGCGAAACAGTGGATACGGAATTCTGGTTTCACAGGTCTTCAAGGAGACTGAAGCCTTCTACACAGTCAGACACCCATCTGAAGTAATAATGCCTTTCGGCGCCGGAGGTGGTTAGCCTAGGTAGTTGTCATCCTAGTTGGAAAGAACTGAAGATGCCATTTCCTTTGTTCTTTTATTTATCCCAGACAAAGTTGAAATTTGTCGCACCTTAGTTAGTGCAGCTCTGCATTTTCCATCCTTTTTATGAAAAAAATCTTTTGGTGAAGTTTGACAATTGCGGATAATCTAAACCCAGTGCTTGTTCTCTTATCGTTTTCATTAGTCTTTACGCGATTAGGTCTACTCGGAGCTCCTCTAATGTCAACTCAACTACCGTTCTGCAGTGAAAATGACAGGCAAATAGTAGAGACAAACGATGCGATTTCATAATTTATTGGACTGGTAAATATTGGCCTTGACTGATTACCTATGGGTAGGAATTCAGAAAATTTATGAGTTGGCCACACACACCAGTTTGCAAATTTTGACCGTATGGTAGATTATTAGTAGGGACTGGAAGTTGCCTTTGTCATCAAATGAAACTTAGCTCCCTGAATGGTTGTACGTATATATCTGTTGTAACGTACCAGGGATGCACCCAAACCATCAAGAAATCACAATTTTTTTTACATAATACATTTTTGTTAATATTACTTAAATATATCATCGCTAGAAAAATACATAAATAACCTATTGTCACCAGGCAATGCTATGTAAAGGCCCTGTCGCCAATTGAAATGACGATAGAGTCCTTGTGTTGCATTAATAAAAAGTTTATTATTAAAACAATCTTGAATTTTTTTGGTTTTAGTAGTTTTGAAATAATAACTAACTATAAAAGAGAGAATTTGACTGGTGCACCTTAGATTGCATTAATGATTTTTGTTTAAATAAACCATTTTAAGCCCGACATAACACTTCATAATGAAGATGCAAAATACATTATGTGTAGGATTTAGTTAGGTGCATCTATTTGCGTCACTACTCCTATGATATAAATCGCAACATGCATGAATCATTAACTCGAACTATATCTAAGATACATATGGCCTTTGCAGAATATAAACGACATGGTGGTTGTAGTGCTAATAGGGCTTGTGGGCGAATACCTCTATGACAAAAATGGAACACCGTAGGATACCCACATAGAGTGGTAGTCGTCAGGGTGGCGTGGACATAGCTGGTTGGCGTGGTAGTGGTAGGCGCAATTACAACTTGAGTTAGCGCAGCAACAATACAGATGGTAGTCGCTATCGAGGTGCACTATCTCCTCATTGTTCCTCTCCCTGATTCTGTCTGTGGATCTCATCGTTGTTGATCATCTCGGTCTGCAGCTTCTCCTGTAACTCTTCTAAGTGGATTCGGAGAGTTTGGATGTAAACCAAAGTAGGTATTGGATACAATTGATCCACTCGCTAGGTATTGGATACGATTGATCCACCCACCCAGCGAACTTACAATCCGCGGTTTGTAAGAAAGACGAGATGATTGTAAGTGATGGATGCGTGAAAGTATACATAGAAAATAAACTACTTACTATGAACAACGGACATCGGAAGAATCAACATCCTAAGTTCCTCATGTTGTCGGAAACCTAGACCACAACGTCAAGTATGTGCTTGCACTGTAGCCAAAACTTGAGGATGTGTGGATAGTCATAGAGGGGATTTCTAGGAGTGTAGAACTCTCTGGTTTTGAGTGGTAGATCGGGGCTTAGGGGGTCGGGTCTAGGGGACTATAGATGTGTGTGTCTTTCAGGTAAGAGTCACGGTCTCAAAACCCAGTCCGTGCCCATTGTCTCCTCCCACACCTAGAACTACCTGTCCTGTCTGCCATGTTGTGGTTCAAGGAGTGTGTTGGAAATACGTGGGTTCTTTGTGTGAGACAATTTATAGGCCATCTCGGATATGGACTACAGACTTGAGGCACATAGAATGTGTGGGGGCAAGGTGCGGTTATTTCGGTCCAAAAAGCAGGTGGCAGTATGCTGTCACCTTGATCTAAAAAAGAGTTGGTCGAATTGTTGTCACTTTGGGCTAAAAATGGAGGCGACATGGTGTTATCATTTCTAACTGAAAGGCTATAGACTTATCTTATCACGATGCTTAGTGTTGCCATTATCCCTTCGTCGTGCTACTGAGAAAGGGAGGCTATCTCGTAGTCATAACAGAAATAATGTAATAAAACAACTTTACAAAGAAACTAGAACAAAGAGGAACATAACACTACGAATATCATAGCACGCGGTAAACACATAGCAACGTATTACAAGGGCTAACTAAGTGTAAGGAACCTACACACGGTTCCTCCTAGGCGCCACCTCACGTGTGGCCCCAGCTTTGGGTCAGTGTTGTGCATGACCTAATGGGTAGGTCCAGTGGTCTGGTGCATGCCGTGACCTGGCTAGGCGAGCAAGAGCTGCAGGAGTCACAACGTCCTATTGGGTCAGCTGGCTCGGTCCTAACGCATTAGAGAACTACAAAGCCCCTAGGACGTGGGCCGCCTCGTCCTCTGGGGCTCAGCCAACCAAGCGTCCACTGGGATTTCATCATTGTCCACCTATGTCCCATGGGTGGATGTGTCCACCACGTAGTCCTCAAGATGTGCATACTGGTTTGCAAGGAAGATAGGATACAATTGAAATATGTTCCCAAAGTCGAGCACATGCAATGAGGGAATAGTATACCTAGGTACATATGAGCATACTAAGCCACCCAGCAAAATTGCGATTCTATTCAAAAAGCAATTGTTAGTACGAAATTTCATGAGGAAGATTGCATAAAAATGTTTAGGACAATTGTATAAAAATGTTTAACATAACACTACTTGGGACCAGAGTAGGGGCAGAACGGTGCTAGGAAGAGCCCCCACCACGTCTAGAGGAGGTGTGGTAGGAGCGTGTGACATGGGCGGTGTGCTGTGCTTGACCCCTTGAGCACATACTGCAAAAGCACATGGCAATGCCTACACCACATCATTCCTCAGCCTCCTGCATGACATCAATGAGATGATGTGCTTGACTTTGTCCCTGATCCGGCCAAAGATGGCTCTGAGCTCACTGTCCTTGATGCGTGGCATAAAAGAGGTCAAATTGTCTTGAACCTCCCTAGCGAGGTCGCTTTGTACGGTAAGCAAAATATATTAGAATCAATGGGACTATAAGAAATGGAATATAATTAATTGTATGTCACTAATTGAGTGATGGAAAGTGGAGTCTAGCTGGGTGGGGTAGGTGTCTATCTTGCTAGCGACATGTCTCGGTGGATCCTCCATGACACGCATGACTCGAATCCGGGTGCATGTGTTGTACCACTTGATGTAGTCATCGTACGGAGCAAACTCTAGGTGGACATCCTACAACGCAAGTGCCCACAGCTAGATGTATAGCTCCATGTGCTGGGCCCAGCCTGTACATCTTGTGACACCCTTCCTCATGTGCCTACAGATATCTAAAATATACTAAGGTTAGTAATTACGTACTTCACCCATAATATCGAGTCGAAAGTGGCAAAATTTGCATCTAACCCATGAATATGTGCTTCCACACGATCACCTACATTCACTGGAAATGCCTACCACAGTCCGAACTACCTTAGTATTTGATGTACGATGTACATCTAAACGAAGACATCTTACACCAGGTGTCATCATGTGAGCCAAAAGGAAGCGTCTCGCGTGCACTAGATGGATAGCCCTTCTAGTGCACGATAGCCAACGATGTTGGTGGTGTACAACCTCTGAAGTATCTAGCCCCGTCATTATGTGTTAATGATGAGTTTTGGCAATTGATGACAACCATTTACAAGACTAATATTTTTCATGAGTTGGTGAAATAGGTTTGATCTCATGATAAGGATGAATTTGGATGGCCTCATGTGTTAATCGCCATCAAGTCGAGTAATGGATATCATGTGCTGATAATTAATTCAAAATTCGGAATGAAGAATGATATCATGTGTTAATGGTCATCAAGTCAAGATCTTGAAGTGGTGGGTAGCATCATGTATTGATGCACAACAAGACAAAGACTCGGATCTCAAATAGAGATGTTCGTCATCAAGTTTCAAGAGGATACGCAAGGTAAATGTTAACTAGCATAGGCTAAGAATGTGTTTTTAGTCTTTACTAGTCTTGGAGTTTAGTTAAGAGATCAGATTGCTAGTGTAGATTACCATACTATTAAGATGTGTCATGTTTAGTAGTTTGAGTTTTATAATGTATTCATAGCTCAATCTCAGTTGCTCTAACTCTCCATAGCATGATACTAAGATTTGCAAATGTGTTTTATAAGTATTTCAATCTCATGCATAATCCTTGTAGCATGTGACTCACATTTGCCAATGGTTGAAGTTCTTGTACCTACTCCTTGTGGTATGATGCTAAGATTTATGGATGTGTTTTGTAAATAGTTGAAGCTCATGCATAATTCCTTAGCATGTGACTTAAGTTTGCAAATGTATTTTGCAAACAGTTTGAGTCTATATTCCCTAAACCTTGTGTCATGATTATAAAGTGTGTGAATTTGTTTTACAACCTGTTGTGAATTATGCTTTGACATTTGGTTGCATGATACTATATTTTATAAATATGTTTTGCAAATTTATTAAAATACATATATTTTTGTCTTTGCTAAAAATTTTAGGGGTGGTATGACCGGCTCTGTGTGTGCGGTCAGTTCGGCCGGCACTCTGACCAACTCTATATGAGCGGTTTGACTGCCTATCTTCCAGCGGTCAGACTGACCATATATTGGCAGTCTAATCGGTAAAGCAGTCCTACCAGGCAGTGTACCCGGCACCTTTTTTCCAGAGAGCATGTTTTTTTTGTGTCTTTGTGGTTTTAGCTGAGCGGTCTAACCGGCGTTGTTTGTGCAGTCCGACCTAACCCGGTGATCCAACTGGACCCTATGTGGGCAATCTGACCAGTCTAGTATGTAACGGCTAGTTTTCTAGCCGTTGTAGAGGGGGCCGGTAGCATACATCATTGAACACCTCTACAATAAAAGCACTAAATAAAGTGTTAATTGCTTGATCGTTGAGATATAACTTTTTCTCTTTCTCATTTGTTGGAGCAAGAGGATCCACAGGAGGAGAAAAATTCACATCTACAATTTGCTATATTTTTGGACTCATGACCTTAAGATAGCATGACATGTGAATTTCCAATGAGCATAATTTATGCCATCATATACGGGTGTCTCACTAAGTTGCATTATATAACTAATGGCTATCCTTTATTTTCTAGATGAATAACCCTAATAACATGACAGACCAAGCTCTGATACTACCTGGAGGGTCGAGGAGGACAACTAGAGGGGGGTGAATAGGCTTCTTTGGCTAAAACCTAATTTTAGATGCGAAAGCAAATCAAATCGGTTTTGCTCAATTAAGACCTAAATTATCTAGTTTTGTCGTTAATACAAGATCGGACAGTAAATTTGTAGGCACCCCCAGTCAGTGTTGGCGACTTGTCGAGGATGCAAAGAGGAGACTCAACGAGAGTTATGTACCATGGATTGTACAGATGTATTACTTATGGATGGTGAGAGTTACAAGTGGCATCTCCCTCCCTATTTACAAGGTTCTATTTATAGAGAGGAGAGAAAAGTGTCTGAAGTTACATTTTTGCTCTTAGATCTTAGCTCATGCTGAGAGGTACTTTTGTCTATTCTATCAAGCAAGTTCCACCACGTCAAAGATTCACGACGCGGCCTTCCTTCTACGTGAGTGTTGATAGGACCTCAGCGCATGGCTACCCCAGACCTCATCCGGGGTGGATCTCTCGATGTGTCATGCCTCACAGAGGTTGGTCCTCGGACCTTGCTCGGGTGGATCCCCCGATGTGCCATGTCTTGCCGAGGTTGGTCTCCGGACCTCGCCCATGGTGAATCCCCCGATGTGTCACATTTCATTGAGATTGGTTCTCAGACCTCGTTCGAGGTTGGCCCTTGGACCTCATCCAAAGTGGATCCTTCAATGTGTCATGTCTTGCCGAAGCTATCATGGCACACTTCGGCATGCCTTGCCTTGTCAAAGTTATCGTTGGCCCGAGGTAACGCAGAGACCCTCCCACAACAAGTTTCACTAAGTACACAACCAACATAAGTCAATATCAAGATTTGCAATTCTAGGATGACAAACAATCAATACAATTCTATGAATATAAACTGCAAGAATGTAAATAAGTACAAAGAAACAAATCATAATTGATATAGTCTCTTTTTATCTTGGTGTTTGGAAACTTATTGGTCTCTCTTAGTTTATATTGATATAAGCCCAAATAAATTAGACTAACTCCACAAATTAAACTAAACTACTTCACCCAACCATTGTTTGGAAGGCAACGACAAAATCTGTAGGCCCATCGTAAACTCCTCCCTGAACTTCTCAACGAAGCAAGAAAGAATGGCGCCGTGTTTGATTGTCCCTCAATCGCTTCCTCCTGAACAATATCTCTGAGATAAACTTGCTCCAAATACCATCCAAAAGATCAAAGGTATTTCTAAGAACAAAGTCTTTTCACTTCAAAAATACCACCACGAGAAAAAGAACTCTAAAGGAAAACTTCAGAGACAATTTTATGGTGGACAATGCTAGCGTCGCTCGATGCAGGCGTGCAGTCCCAATTGTGCAAAGAAAAGGTGGCAGCCCGCAGCGGCAGGGTAGCTATGTAGCCGTCGTCGTTTGGCATGTGAGCAGAGCAAAGCTTGCTAGCTTGGAGCAAACATTTGATCAGCATTACTGTTTATATAAGTAACAGTGTAGCTATTTTTTTTAAAAAAAATTTGATCTCTAAATATTCATTTTTGTAAATCTAATCCTCCACGCAGATCGCTTGCCAAGCAACCGGCAGCACAATGTGCATGCTTAATTAATGCTTTAATTAGTACTAATCATGTTTAACTAGTACTAATTGTAATTAATAAGTGTTAATCATAAGCTTAATTATGCTAATTATGTGCATTGATGAGTACTAATCGCATTTAATTATTGCCACACCTATCTAGCTCTTTAGTAGGTATATGTCGAACCCAAGTTCATAATAAAACTAGATTTATAAAAATAAATATTCGACGGTTAAAGCTCTGCTCAGCGTTGCTTTTATTTCACTGTGCGGTGACTGCGTTTGGCTTCTTAGCGATGGAAACATTGTTCACTTTTTTGTCATTTTCTTTTTTTTCTTTTTGGTTTTTTGTGTTTTTTGTGTATTTCTTTGCATTGTCCGCTCTAGATTAGTATGTCACTTTTATTTTTATAATTTTTTACATTTAATTATACCTAATAAGCGAACTCAGCTCAGTAAAAAATCAGTTAGCTACAGTAAAATTTTAATCAGAAGTCAGAAGTCATCGCTATTTTGAATGTATGCTAAATTTAAGAGAAAAATAGCTACAATATTTTTATGGAAATAATTTCCACGTTGAGGTTTGGAGTGACACGAAAGAGAGAGACAACTCTTCTAGAAAGATAATGACCGAGAGAACGCACGACGGTGCCGTTACAACAGCAACGGCTGAGGATATTTGTCCTTTTTACTGCCACTTTCGCGTCTCTTCTGCTACTCCCTCCACTTCCGCTCCACTGCCTCCACCTTTCCCATTTCCGTTGTAGCCAAATTAACAAAGAAAAAAAAAAACTCCACTGCTCCCGAGACACCTCACCGGCGACCGACCCGTCCGGCCATTCCCACCGAGCTCCCCGCCTCGGCTCGCCACCGTCCGGTGATGCTTCTCGGCTCGGCTCCGGCGATCCCCGCTCGTAGCTAGATCTGGGCGTAGGAGGATTCCCGGCGGGATGGGGCGGGGTTGCGGGCGGTGTCTAGGGCTGTGGTGGCTCGTCGTGGCGTGGGTGGCGGTGGAGGCGCTGGTTTCTGCTGCGGCGGCGGGTGCGGAGGGGGCGCGGGAGGTCGTCGCGGCGCAGCCTCGGCGCCGGCACGCGTACGCGGCGATGATGTACATGGGCACGCCCCGGGACTACGAGTTCTACGTGGCAACGCGCGTCATGATGCGGTCGCTGCGGAGGCTCGGCGCCGACGCCGACCGCGTCGTGATCGCCTCCCTCGACGTCCCGCCGCGCTGGGTCCAGGCTCTGTAAGCTCCCCCTTCCCCTGTCACCCTCGTTTGGCTTTTGCCTTGGATCGTTGGGTGGGTGTCCGAAATTTGACGTCCTTGTAGATGATTGATGCCCACTTTGGCGTACTTGAATCGGGGTCTGATGCAAGTTTTTTTTTTTTTTGAATCTCCGAGGGTTTGACTAATTGACTTCATGCCTGGTTTGTTGTTTGATGCCCTTGTCGTAGTTCGATGCAATTTTTGAACTCCTTCGTTTGCTGATTCGTGTGGACTTTGGTTGTTTAGTTGAGCACCTTCGTTGCTATTTGAAGCGAATTGGTGTTATTTGATTAGTATCACAGTATATGGCTAGATTATCGTCCTCCTTGTTTGGCTCAAATTTGATTTTCTTTTGGTGCATTTCCTTAAGCATGAGGTGTTTCCGGTATTAATGGTGATGCCTTTCTGTCGCTGTAACATACAGTTTGCACTTTTTTCTTGTATTTTCTGAACGTTTCTGACGTGCGGATCGTCAGTGTACTTCTCGCCTTGTCCTGTTAATAACTGTTTCTTCCAGTACTTTTGGACGAACATGCGAGATGGATGTGTTCTTGCTGTTGCTTGCATCTTCGGAAATGGTCTGCTGTACTTGTTACGATCTTTGAATTGTTAGCTATCTCATTCATCCTGACTTAGTAGTATGAAGGCCTTGAAATTTGTTATGAGCAATACTGTGTCCAGGTTGTTAGATATTTGCTGACAAATTGTGAGATTTGAGCTGCGAATTTCAATCACTCATAGTTGGGCATATTGCACTTAGCTGATTGCTAATGCTTTACTATAGAACAGTATTTGTGTTGGACTACTGGCTTGGCTTTTGTTAGATATTCGCTGAAATGTTGTGAGATTTTACGTTTTAATTTCCACTGCCTAACGTTCTACATAGTAGTTGGAGTAGTTGATTGTGATTGCATAGTTCTATAACAACATTTCAGTTGGACTACTGTGTAAATATGTCGTATTGTCGTAAGTGACCACATGTGGATGTTGACTCGAGTTGAATTTGACCGTGTTATGGCTTTTTACTAGTCGCCTAAGAATTTACGGTTTCAGGGAATACTAGCTTAGTTTTGTGGAATTTGTCAGCTTTCTTGGCCCAACATTTTTTCCCTGTTCCTAGTATATCAAATATCCAAGTGATAGCCATATTGAGCATTTTTATTTGTTGGCTTTAACAAATGAGCAATGAATTGAATACTATATATGAATACTAGGTAAAGTTGCTGATCATGTTGGGCCTCAAAGCTTAGCCATTATTGAGTTGTGTAACTAACACTATAATATTTTGTTGTGGGCACTAATAAATTGTAACTAATTAGGAATGAATAATAATGGCAGTATAGAGTGGAATCAAGGTTAAGGTTTCAATAAAATGGAAGCCAGGGGGTTTCCCTCCCTAGCTCTAATAAAAGAATGGAACCAAGGAACAGGTAATAATACATGTACCTTTCACTTGTTATGACTATTGTGTGGTGAAATACCAAATATGAAATCTGAATCCAGTTTATCATGTGGCAATGATTATTGAAACAATGCATGAAGCAGCATGATTTTTTGGATGCAACACATGTTTGTCGAGCTATTGCTAGAATTTACATGTATTATGAAGTATGTAACATACATTTATTGCTGCTAAATATATTTTACATAAGCTGAAATCTTTTTTATCATTTATGCATCTCCGACTGTTTCTCTAGGAAAGATGATGGTGTGAAAGTGGTCCCTGTGGAGAATTTAAAGAATCCTTATGAAAAACAAGAAAATTTCAACATGCGATTCAAGTTGACTTTAAACAAGCTGTATGCTTGGAGCTTAGTTTCCTATGATCGAGTTGTTATGCTCGACTCTGACAACATTTTCCTCCAGAACACTGATGAATTATTCCAGTGTGGCCAGTTCTGTGCTGTCTTCATCAACCCTTGTATCTTCCATACAGGCCTCTTTGTACTTCAGGTAGGTTTACATAATCACCAGGCAACTCCTTTGTTCTGTGGAAATTCTTAATTTCTGCAGATCTGTGTAATTACTATGAATCAATCTCCTTTTTTATCTAGCGAGGGCATTCTATATTGTTCAGTCCTTCAGTTTAGGGGCGATCCAGCTGTCATTTGATAATTGACTATTCGTTATTCATTTGTGTTGGACTGTTGGGTTAAAAAAAGGGACCTATGTAGTTTTTTTGTCAATTTGTTCAGTGCATTTTTTCACTCCAGATTTATCAGCCTTGGGTTCACTTTGAAGCTTATATTGAATTTGTTATTTTGTCTGGGAAATTTTACTTTACCTCTTTGTTGGTCTTTTTCAAAACATAGATGTATTTGTCTAAGACATGTGCATCAGAGAGCAATATTCTACAGAAGTTTTAAAATGTTAAACCCATGTATTTTGCAGACCAACTTACCTGTAAATTTTGAGCCCGTTGCTGTACTTTAAGCAGACTTGTAATGGTTCTGACAATTCCTACATTATGCACTCACGAAATTATTGTTGCCATACTCATCAGTTATTACTCAACCAAATATTCTATTGTTTTGTGTATTTTACCAAAATCATGACTACGTAATGTCCAACAAATGAATCTGACCCTTGATGTCCTCAGCTATGATTTTGTTTTGTTTCCAGCCCTCAATGGACATTTTCAAGAATATGCTACATGAGCTAGCTGTTGGGCGTGAAAATCCAGATGGTGCAGATCAAGGCTTCCTTGCTAGCTATTTTCCGGACTTGCTTGATCAGCCAATGTTCCATCCACCAGCTAATGGTACCAAACTTGATGGAACTTATCGTCTTCCTCTAGGCTATCAGATGGATGCATCTTACTATTGTGAGTATCAGTACCAGTATATGATTATTCCATTTGCTCCTGCATTTTGTTGGCTAAGACTAATTGTGACAACCCGTGCCATCGCTACTTTAGGTAATGGTACCGATCTATGGTTGTTACCTAACAAAACAGAATAAATTCCTATTTTATCAACTAATAAGCCACATTAGAGTGTTGTAGCAGAATAATAATTAGAGATTGTTCCATAATATTAAAGAAACATTGCCCCACAAGGTTAAAGTCTTTAACAAGGCTAAACAGTTGCCTGATTATTACAATACCACTAGGAACAGGAGTACTTCTAGCCAATAATTAAACAAATACTTAAAGTAAAGATACAATCATACTATTATACCCTGAGTTCCGCCTACAATATACTAGCAGCCAGTTACTCGTCCCCCGTCTCATACATGTGTCATACTTAGGGTTAACTCCATCCCCCTCGGCATAGCTACCCTCCGCGTAGGCATCATCTGTACCAGATAGATCTCCAGACAGACTAGTCTATAACAATGAAGAATAATAGTAAGTGAATACAAGGGTACTTAGTAAGTATTAATAGCAAATATGCAACTTTATGAACATTAACCACCATTCATGGACTTTATCTCATCCCACATCATCTCAAAAATAATAGATTTTACGTTGAAGAAGCTTTCAGATTTTAAATTTAGAAATCTATTGATCACTCGTATGACAAGATAGAATCCCCATTTGGTTCTCGTAGTCTCCAGTCTAGGGGACAAACGTGAATTCACTGTTTATATAGCACTGCATAGACTTGTACCAATTTACCCATAGCTACTATGATTTTTATTGCGAATGGTTCTTCGCATTTTCTTATATGCGATGCCCAAATCATAGTACAGAACTTTTCCCCTCTATTTTCGTATATTACACCTCCACCCAACTAGGGTATCTCAAGTTGTTGGTCGAGCCGGACGCACCTTCATCTAACACTTCATTGCACTAAATTTAGGAACTGGGCTTATCCTTTATGGCCCTTAGTCCAATTGAGATCTCGCCCATGAAATTCCCTAGGTAATCTACATAACCATTGTAGAGTGTATAATAACATGATAGAATTACTAGTTCTACCCGTATTAGATGGAACCATGGTTGATACGACAGATATGGCCCATTATACGAGTGAAAGCGGTTAAGTTCTTAGATTATATCCATATGCAAAGGGTCTCAACCTTCCCAAGGGCACTCTCTGTCCACCAAATACTTACACTACAAGTCAACTGCTCCTTCAGTTGAACCCACTACATTTCCATTTATCATTCTCTCATTATTCATGTGCATTAAGTAGAAATTTATTTGATGCAATTGATGATAATAGAAATTCATTTGATGCAATTGATGATAACATTGTAATAAGGAAATAACTTGTTTTAAGTGAAGATACTCTAGTCAAGATGATCAAAGGCATGCTTGCCTGGAATCTGGTAGTAGTTCTTAGGTTCAGATGTGTGGAGTTCTTTCTCTTGTCTCGGAGAGTCGCCTGCATTTAATATATAGGCTACAATTTAAATCATAGAAATATAAAAATGCGCTGCGTCAATGTGTCTCGATGGTAAACCTTCTGTTGATTCAAAATCGATTGTTGTGTTTATATTTAAATTCTAGTTTTGTGCACTTGTTGTTTGCGGCCATGCTTGCTGATGTGAAAATATGTTGTTTATCAAGGTAGTATGGCCGATAACTATTCACCGCCTGTCAATACCATCTATAGTACCCTCTCTCTCGGTTGGCCCAACTGGCCTCCCCTTTATCTCTCCCGACACTTGGTCTGCTCGCCCCCTCGCTCACTCCACCAACTCCCCATTTGCTCTAACCACCAGGCACCACCGCCCTATTCGCCGGCTCTCAGCTAACGGCCGTTGGGTTCCTAGCAAACGCTACCAGTCTCCCGCGCCTCTCCCTCTCTCGTGCCTCCCTCACTACTCTCTGTTCTCCCCACTTCTCGGGCCACTAGTGCCCATGACTCCATCGGCTTCGCTTAGCGTCGCCATTCTAGATCTGGCCATGGCGCTACCCCTCGCGTTGTTGTCTCTGACCCTCGGTCCAAATCGATCGCCACCGGCCTTTGGGCCGCCGCCTCGACTCCCTGCCGGCTAGATCCATGCCATGCAGCTACAGTTCTAACTCTGATCGCCAGGATTTGACTCTCACTCTCTCTTCCCTTTTCCTGATTTACTTTTAATATCCTCCTTTATTTTTTGATTTAGGTTTCGATTTGTAGATTTTTGTGAAATCTTGCTTTGTTGTGATTAATGCGGTGGATTTGAGTGCTCAATGTCCGTCGTGTCGTGATGGGCTCGGGATCTCATGCACGTGGGAGTACGAGGTCGCCAGGTGCGCGTGGGTGGCCGACTACGAGCATGGGTAGCACTACTGTGAGTTCTCCCTCTGGTATAATCTACTCCCCTTAGTCCTCTCCTCTACTCCCAACATTGGTTGAATGCGCGTGTGGTCCTACAAGGTGATAGCGACAATGTTGGGAATAAACGTGGGGTACCTCAGTTGATGTTGTTGGGCTCGATTTGGTACGGTTTGTGTTCTTCTTTAGTTCGTCCCCTTCCTAATGCCTGCAGCTGCTTCTCCTCGATTCCCTCTGGCTCCAGTTCCTCCACTTCGGTGCATGTGCTTTAAGGTTGAATGCGTGTGTGGTCCTTCAAGGTGATAGCAACAATGTTGGGAATAAACGTGGGGTACCTCAGTTGATGTTGTTGGGATCGATTTGGTACGGTTTGTGTTCTTCTCTGGTTCGCCCCCGTCCTAATACGTGCAGCTGCTTCTCCTCGGTTCCCTCTGGCTCCAGTTCCTCCACTTCGATGCTGGCTGCTGCTCCTAGCTTGGTCGCAACATCTCAAGTCTTCATCTTCTTGATCCTAATCTTAAGTGGGTTGGATTTGGGGGAAAGGTGGATGGATCTTCATCTTCTCTCTCTCTCTCTCTCTCTCTCTCTCTCTCTCTCTCTCTGTTCTTCGTTGGTCTTTATCCCTTCTGCTTATGCTTGTATGGGATGGGCTGTGAACTCACAGCTACCGGTGGGTTGCTGTGTACTCTAGTAAACTGTTTTTATTGGGATTGGTTGGTGATGAAATGTGCTTAAAATTGAATCAGGTTTGTTTTTACGCCGAATGATGGAACCCTACGGCTGTGAGAGGTGTCGACTGGCCATGGACGGTCTGGTATCTCAATGAGCAAATTGCTTATTACTATTATTCTAAAAAGGATTCAGATGGCAATGTTGGCTTTATTAATTTGGTTCTTTTCTATTCCCGATTATTGATTCTCCTTGCATATGCTTGATTTGTCTTGTTATCTATTTATTAGTTTAATTAAATATAGCTCCATAATTTATCGCTTAAGGTTAATTAAGAATGCGGGGCGTTTCACTAATGGACTACACTGATTTCAGATTTGAAGCTCTGCTGGAGTATTCCTTGTGGACCAAACAGTGTGATTACATTTCCAAGTGCTCCGTGGTTTAAGCCATGGTACTGGTGGTCTTGGCCAGTTTTACCTTTGGGCCTTTCTTGGCATGAGCAACGCCGTGAAAACCTAGGGTGAGTGGTTTTGTTTAATTTTTTCGCCTTCCATATTTCTATTGCATTCCCAAATTCTAGCATTAAAAGTATCTTGTACGAATGCAGTACCAGATAATTAAAAGTTGTTATGATGGATGATAGTGTCGTCCATGTTAGTGTGTACTGATGTGATTGGTGATATGTCCTTTGGGAATTGCCTTATATCTTCTTTAGAATAAAGATGCATAAAGTCAGGGCATTATCATGCTTTGTGTCTTTTAGGATAAAGTTGCACAAGGCAAGGAATTATCATGTGTTTTTATCTTTGCTAAGATAAAGTTCCATAAGGTAGGGGATTATGGTGCTTTCATCCTTCTATCTTTTTTTGGATTACGCAGCATACAATAGTATTGCCGTGTTGGTTGATGTTGCTGCATTTTAATTTCTGAAACAGAGAATATCTACTTCATTTTCTGATTTTCGAAGTGTGAACTTGATGCAAAGCAGGTATTCATCGGAGCTACCTGTGGTATTAATCCAGGCTCTGCTGTACATTGGAGTCATTGCAGTCACCCGACTAGCACGGCCTAGTTTGTCAAAGATGTGCTACAACAGAAGAATGGAGAAAAGCACTATATTTTTACTCACCACGCTCAGAGTAGTGGCAGCATGGTCCTTACTTGCGGCTTACACCATTCCCTTCTTCCTCATCCCCCGGACTGTGCATCCGCTACTAGGCTGGCCCCTGTACCTGCTTGGCACTTTGTCTCTTTCTTCCATTGTGATCAATGTCTTCCTCCTCCACCCCCTTGCTGTCCTCACAACGTGGTTTGGGATCGTTGGCACGCTCTTTGTGATGGCATTCCCTTGGTACTTAAATGGTGTTGTCAGGGCCTTGGCAGTGTTCGCCTATGCGTTCTGCTGCGCTCCCTTGGTCTGGGCATCATTGGTTAAGACAATGAGCTCCATGCAGATCCTGATTGAGAGAGATGCATTCAGACTTGGAGAACCTAACCAGACGGCCGAGCTCACGAAGCTCTACTGAGGTGTTGGCACGGCAGATATATATTCTCCCTTCCAATGTCATTGAACTTGATCAGCTAATCCTGATTAACGTTCGCAATTCTGATGGCCAATTCAGTTGTACAAGTAAAACGCAGCGTTTGGGAACTACAGTTATACCTTTTAACACCATCTGGAACCTTTGGAACCAATGGTATACAGGGGAATGGGGAATTTGATGTGCGTGTGCGTGCGTTGGGTGTGGGACTGCAGAGGTACAAACTAGAGTTTTTTTTGTTTGTTTCTTGATTTACCGTTCCTCAAAAAAAGCCAACACATTCTTAGCTTTCCTGTAAAATGGATAACTTCAGGTGTTATTGCAAATACTCACTAAACTCTCTGTACTACTGGATATGCTTTTGCCCTCCCTGTACCCTGAAGTTTGAAACGAGATTGCACGGAGAAACTTTCTATTACCGAGACTAGGAATTGTCTAGTAGCATGGAGCCATATACGTACCTTATCTCAGATGGCCCTGCTTGAATGTAGATGTCTGGTAAGAGTCGCGGGGTACGACGCTGCAAACTACAAAATAAATCTTTTGCAAATATAGCCCAACATTGAACAAAGTTCCGTCATTCACTCGAGAAGGTGCCATATTTCGTCTTGACAAAGACGTTAGATACGACAAGTGCTGTTACTGTCGATCTAAGAGGTTGGCTTGTTTCCAAGCAGTATGTCTGCAATATATTATAGGAACTGATTTTCTTTTGAGGATAATAAACAAGCTTGCCAAGAGTCACTTTGCGGTTGATGTGCTATGCCGTGGAATTTAATTAGTTAGGGGAGTTTTTATTAATGCGGGTAAGATTTTGCTGTTACTGCTCTAACAGAGTGCTTTTAGCTAACTGTGATATTCAAAAACAGAAATAAATAAAGGTTTTTGAAAAGCCATCACGATACCAAACAGAGCCTAAGGCATTTACCAAAAAAAAAATCATTCTTTTCCGGAAATCATACCTCCTTTTTTTTATCTGGAACTAAAATCATATTTTTTTTTGACCATCCAGATTGTTCATGCCACCCCACGCAAGGGCTATTGGTGGTTTTTAGAGAGTAATAACAAAATGCGTTTTCAAGACGTGTGGAAGTTGTATTTTCTTATGAATGCAACCAGGCATGTGACCCGACGCGTAGTATGTATTTGAGTCCAGGAGCTAGGTAGGAGTTTTTCTTTATTCCATCTGTTTTCGGCTGTTGTAACCAGGCAACTCATCTTTGTGCTAAACAAGCTTTTGAGGGCAGACAATGGTGCGCGTGGCTTAACCGAGTGCCCGATTTTTTTTATGATTGACTGCTCCTTGATTGTATTCCTACCTCTAATGAATGAGAATTAAGCTCCTGATTCGAAAAAAAAAACGTATGTTTGTTGCCTTCCTCAACTTACATGGGGATGTTGCAGTGTATTTGGTACTACCTTTTTGTACTGCAGTATTTCCATATAAATATGGCGATATTTCAATGGAGCTACTACAACATCTGCCTTGTTCTTTGCGGTTTCTAAAAGCCGTTTTTGGCTTTTGCTACAGTAACTAACTTTTAAACGGAGTATTTTTTTAAGATGAGGTCTACAAGTTAATTGTAGTATATGTTAAAAAACTAATATTTGTACCATCAAAAATTACAAGCGAGTATCTCTCTTTCCGCAATCTCTGTCGTAAACAGCCAAAAAGCCATCAGCCGCAGCCAAAAGCCATCAAACGCAGCCAAAAAGAACATGCCCTTAAGTTAAAGATCTGTCTGTACGTCAGTCAACTAATTCTTTTGTCAAAAATCAGTCGATCTTTCAGACCATCGGATGGAAAACCAACATCCGAGATCTTTCCACCCATTCGTACGCACACACCCCACACCCCTAACTCCAATCCCTTCCCAGCCGCCGCCACCCTACTGCCTCCCGATCGAGCCCCCCCGCAACATGAGGTTTTCTGAAATAAAGTTTTCTTTAACATGTGGTTAAACGGTTTGCATATATATCTAGAGTTAAGTGCAGTTTACCCAAAGAAAAAATATCCGATTTTTTTTCCAAGGATGGAACGCTCGTTCCAATAATTTAACCTAACGGAACCGCTAATTATCACTCAGCTTAATTTAACAAGTCCTTTTCATGGCTCTTCGGTCAGTCCTCAGTGCGAGCGAGCATCCCAGCCCAGTGGTCTCAACCTAATGGAAAGGCGAGATTGCACGTGGGCCTCGCCTCGTTAGGATTTTGTTTGTTTCAGAGAGCCAGCTCTGATCCTCCGATGTGTCATTCTCGCCGAGCTCGCGGCCCGACACTTTCCAACGTTTAAAACCGTCTTTTTCTCAAGGCTACGCGGAGGAGACGCTCTGCTACGGTACAAAATCGTCACCGCTGTTGCAGGACGTAGGCCACGCCTGCCCTCTCGGCTCTCGCTCGCAGGCGACAACGCCATACCGCCGTGCCCGCTGGCCGCGTCCTAAGCTTCCGCAGGCGCGTGAAGTGACCGTTGCGTTTACCTAGCCGGCCGCCTCTGGTTGCCTTACACCGCGCTGCAGCGCACGGTGGTCACCTCACCCCTACCCAGCCACCCTCTTTTTCGTCGAGAAATGGTACGGCCTGTCCACTCTTTTCCCAAGAATTTCTGCTCCTTGTGTGCACCCTGCTTGAGCTTGACGTTGCTCTGCTGCAAACCGTTCCTCTTGGGACACGGTTTTAGGTAGAGCTAGCATCCGCAATACTACACCAACATACATTTCACATTCGCCAGACTTGAACACTGCAAAATGAAGGAAAGTGAGAAATAAACATGGGTTTTCATGGTTATGTATTTATTAATGCCGAGTTGCCGATCCAGATGTACCCTTTTTTTTCCTTTCTTTCTCTCTCTCTCTCTCTCTCTCTCTCTCTCTCTCTCTCTCTGTGTGTGTGTGTGTGTGTAAAAGCAGGATGGATCCCGACCCAAAAGGCAAGGTTTATTCTCAATGTACACACCGGCTTTTTGACAGCATCATGTGGTCCTCATCAGCAGACAAGAGGTTAGTTGCAGTAGATGTAATTAGTAGCGATGGTGCCCATAACCCAGAAGGGAGCAGGGATCAAAGATGGGAGGTTTAGGCTTTTAATACTCCAACTCTCATCCACAACTACTACAAAGAGCATGGATGGATAGAAAGGGCCTCGACTTTGCCATCTGCGGCGGGGCACACCACGCCGGCATGCCGCGCGCCTCCCAACGCGAGGTTTCTGGGCTGCTCGGCTGTGCAGCGCATACGCATGGGCGCCTCAGGCCAAACCCAGCGCGCGCGGCAAGCATGCCGGCATGCGTGTGTACGTTAATTATTGGATCGTTCCTGTTGTTTAAGGTTCCTTCGTTAGTTTACTGTAACCACATTCTACTGGCACTGTGTAGCTTCAAAGTTTCCTGCATTAGTTTAGTGTGGCCTGTGTTATGCCGTGGCTGTAAGCCTGTGACCACCGATAGGAAGGTGGCAGAGGGTCGTACTGTTCTATCTCGTGCGTTGCGGTGGCATTTCTTGGGTCCTCTGTGCTGCACAGCGTGAGGCAGGCAGGCAGTGGCAATTTTATACTTTGAGTTTCACGGCGTACATACACAGTGCATGGAGGAGGGCTCGGCCGGGGCTCTGCATGCATTGCATGCATGCTCTTGGCGCTCTCCTGTCCATGTACGCTTGCTGTGTCTCCATCCCATCTACCCTTTTGGGGTGAGGCCCACGGCGCATCAGGACCATCCCTTTGGAAAAAGCTGATATGTCAACACACATATTTTGATGCACAATTGCTGATCACTACATCATATATATATGCCTGTGTTTTTGGTATCTACGGTTTATATATAGACTGAGTCTAAGTGAGGTGCAAAAATTAACTGATCGACACTTTGGTGATATATGTGTGCTTGTATTGCAACTGATCGGTTCAAGAAACCTGTTACAAAAAGGAAGCTATTAAAGGCTGACAAGGAAACCATCAGATGAATTAGACCGAGTCAGGGCGCGGACCCTCTTGAGTTTATAGGTT
This sequence comes from Melocanna baccifera, assembly GCA_036346265.1. Lineage (NCBI taxonomy): Eukaryota > Viridiplantae > Streptophyta > Magnoliopsida > Poales > Poaceae > Melocanna > Melocanna baccifera. The sequence goes on from CM070685.1 coordinate 8,079,651, forward strand.
AGCTTAACATCCATTATATTTTTGCAAAATATATAGTATATACTAGATATATTACATATGAGACATGCTTCTATGCTTTTCTCAACAGTGATTTGCACACTTTTTAAAGCACGATAAATAGTAGATAGATGCAACTTACCTCTTCATTTGCTTTAAGATTAGTGCTACTCTTGTTAAAAAGGAAAGCATGGAAGCACTACTCATTACATATATATACTCTTAATTGAGCCAAAATACTACATATTTATATCCAAAAAATATAAATTAACTCAATCCAACCCACACCTCCCTCTCTCAACCCATTAGAATTCCCTCTATGTCTACTAGACCCACCACAGTCCAAATTCTCCAAGACCCCAACCGGCCACCCAACTCCTAACCCTAACTGGCTCATCTCTCTCTCTCTCTCTCTCTCTCTCTCTCTCTCTCTCTACATAGCGGCAGCGTGAACATGGAGGGTAAGGGAGTGGCCAGATGGGAGGCATGAGGTATTGCTGTAGTGCCACAAGCCCGCAATGGATGCACGCGGCAACGGCCAAGGAAACGGAAAGGTAGCACGTGGCGTGCAGTGGTAGCTGGCGATGGCGAGCTGGTGAGAAGGCAAACCAATCCCAAATCAGGGCCACAGGTGCACTCTAGGAGTGAAGTTAGGGCACAAGGACATACGGTTGAGAAAGAAAGTGACGCGATGAGTTGGGTGGTGACGTGGCGAGCAGGGAGGTATAAAATGTACGGCATTGCTACGAGGTCTTATTCCTAGGTGAGTTATGTTCAGGCTCCCACTCTCCCTCCCAAATCCCAAATAGTTCATTGAATGATTGTGACTTTGTAAAATGTAGATTGTAGAACCTTAAAAATTGACGAAGAAGTTCACAGATTTGAAATCTTTGTAGATAGTATTGATTAGATATCATAAAAATTTAAATAATTTTGCAAGGTGGTTCTAAGAAACAATGAAATGTTATCCCTAAAATTACATGAAGAGTCATAGAGTTAAAATTGTATTTTGCTTAATTATTCTATAAATTTTCTACATTATTTTGAGATATTTTTTGTTGGGACAATTTGTACTTTGATTTTTTTCCACCAAGGTTCTTTCTTTTTTTTCCCTTTGAGTAATATCTATATAAATAAAAATAACTAGTGAGATTTAAGAGACCTCCTTCATTTTGAGAGCAAGAACATCCCACAATAATTCTAAAAAGAAAAAATTCTAAAAATTGTCACATTAATCGAGAAAAAAGATAAGCATCTTCACTACTTATTTTAGTGAGACCAGATTATAATGGTACATATTAATCATATATGTATATTAAAGTTGTATAGCAAATATAATTGTCTCTTAATTATAGGCACTAGAGTTGTATACTAAAGATAATTATATTATAATATATAGCCGTGTAATTGTGCGTATGAATCTGTTAGTTTTATTAACCCTGAACATCCATGTCAGAAATTCTAAATCCATCACCGGACCGATTGCTACAATATACCTAAGCACGTACATCGTGTGGTCTGAAGGCTGCAAAATCTGATTTCACCCATGTAAATTGCCGGCCACTCATCAAAGTCTGTAAAATCTCGCTCTTCTCAGCGCAGATTAATGTTAACGCAGAATTATACGTTAGCTAACGTAGCTAATTAAGCTAGCAGCCAAGCAGGTGAAAGTTAGCGAAAGCATGACCGTTGGCGTCCGACCAAACATAATTTTCAAACCAGGCCGCTGCATGCAAGCTAGCATTTGGAGCGTTCCCGACTCCCTCTATATATTCCGAGCCCTCTCGGCCGTGTAGCTAGCTTAAGCTCTCAGTCTCTCGCCATCTATTCTGCATGCATGTGAAGAGAGAGAGAGTGGGAGTGAAAGCTAGTGACAAGACACAAACGAACGCACAAATACCAAAGAACCTTATCACTCAGCTCACACAAACAGTGACACACACGCGCTGAATCCTCGCTTTAGATCTAGGGATCGATACAGGGATAGATGGCTCGTGCGGTCGTGTTGGTGTTGGCGGCTACGCTTGCGAGCCTCCTGCCGCTGTTCGCGTGCCAGGCGACGTGCGAGTACACGAGGCACGTCCCCCGCCGGTACAGGCACCCGGTGGGCGTGCGGAGGATCGTGGTGGACGCGAGCGGCGCCGGCGACTTCCTCTCCATCCAGCAGGCCGTCGACTCCGTGCCGGAGAACAATACCGTGCGCGTCATCATGCAGATCAACGCCGGCTCCTACATGTAAGCTAGCTAGCTCATGTGAAGACATCAAGATATGACGTCATATATATGTGTCTGTCTGTGCGCGCCCCCGCGCGCTGAGTTATTTGCCCTTTTCTAACTAGATTTCCCTGGGGTGCATGTACATATGCAGAGAGAAGGTGGTGGTGCCGGCGTCGAAGCCGTACATCACGTTCGAGGGCGCCGGGCGCGACGTGACGGTGGTGGAGTGGCACGACCGGGCGAGCGACCGCGGCCCCGACGGGCAGCAACTCCACACCTACAACACCGCCTCAGTAACCGTTCTCGCTAACTATTTCACCGCTAAAAACATCAGCTTTAAGGTGAGTACTGAGTAGCAGTCATTAGCCAGTGGTCCATGGACGCACGCACCACAAGTACGCGAGTCACAAGACATACATGGAAAGAGATGCGGTTTTGCGTCTGGCGCCCGTGGTGCATGCACATTACAGTGCAGTGCAGTGCAGAGGCTGAGGCAGACAAAGTGACAAAACTTCAGGGTCACAAGTGTACAGCTTGCAAATGCTGCCGTCTCTTTGTATCCTTGTTCCTTTGAGATTTTGAATTCGTTCGTACAAGATGTTGTCAAGATGCAGAGCAGATTGCTTCTTCTGGCTGAGGCGAGACGCCGCTCACTGGAGCCTGGAACGAGCAATGCCTTCTTGTTGTCGGTGGATTTCGCTTTTGAGGTTGGTATACTTTGCAGATAACTGACGTTGGGTTTCTCCTATGGCTTGACAGAACACTGCTCCAGCACCAATGCCCGGCATGCAAGGGTGGCAGGCGGTGGCGTTCCGCATCTCCGGCGACAAGGCCTTCTTCTTCGGCTGCGGGTTCTATGGCGCGCAGGACACGCTCTGCGACGACGCCGGCCGGCACTACTTCCGCGACTGCTACATCGAGGGGTCCATCGACTTCATCTTCGGCAACGGCCGCTCCCTGTACAAGGTACTGCACATGTACATACCACGCACATACGTACAATATACATCGCACTGCATACACGTGCTTATGCCATACTGACGAGGAGGAAAAAATGTACGCGCGCGCAGAACTGCGAGCTGCACTCGACGGCGCAGCGGTTCGGCTCGGTGGCTGCGCAGGGGCGGCACGGACCGTGCGAGCGCACCGGCTTCGCCTTCGTCAACTGCCAGGTGACCGGCACGGGGCGGCTTTACGTCGGGCGAGCCATGGGGCAGTACTCGCGGATCGTGTACGCCTACACCTACTTCGACAGCGTCATCGCCCCCGGCGGATGGGACGACTGGGACCACACCAGCAACAAGAGCATGTAATATTCCTACTCGGGATCAGTAATCACAGCGTAAGTCGAGCAAAAATTAACCTGCCAGTTTCCCCGGCTAACGCTTGCGGTTGTTGCCTCTCGGCGTGCAGGACGGCGTTCTTCGGCATGTACAGGAACTGGGGCCCCGGCGCCGACGCCGTGCACGGCGTGCCGTGGGCGCGGGAGCTCGACTACTTCGCCGCCCGCCCCTTCCTAGGCAAGGGCTTCGTCAACGGATACCACTGGCTCACACCAGATGTCTGAAACAGTTTTCGACATCACAGATCACACCAGACAAATGTTCATTCGTACAGCACAAGCATAGAATACAACAGCTAGCATGGTATAAAGTGACTAGTACGGTATAGATTCATTTCGTCAGTTCCAACTCCCAATGGTCGATACTAGTTAGTAGAAACACACTTGTGTACCAGATCTGTACGTAGTGTCAACAAAACTTGTTCATGTACCAATGTAAACTAAACAGTGAGTATTAAATTCGTTATACGCCTACGTACATATGAGGCTTTACAAAGGATGAATACTTAGTCGAGGGTAGATGTATTTCCGGTCAACACCATTCCATTTAGAGGAACGGATTGATACGAACAGAAGCCCATCACATTACGCAGCAGCGCGATCATCCCAGGAAACCTACAAGGTAGCAAAAGTCCTAGAAAGTCAGTTCTATTGTAAGATGTATTCAACCTGCAAACTGCATAAATGTAAGTATAGTTTGTACAAAACACATTAGTAAGGTGCTATGATATAAAGCACACTGCTGAAGCTAGCATTTAGAGAATGGATGCTTCATCTAGTTCCATATAGCCGTGGAAGTAAAGGGCCACCATCTGTGGACTTTTGGACTTCTTAGCTACGACGTTCATCTCATAGGTCTTAAGTTGTCATTACAGTTTATCCACAGTCATAGTAGCCTAGTCTACATTGTCACCGATGGATGTGACTTTTATTTCTCAAACATTCATATCAAGAGCAATTACAGCATGGGTTACATTGTTGATATCAGGGTAAGCCACACCCACCGACCTCAAATCATTTAAGATCTTATTGAATCTACGAAAGAAAGAATTGATAGGCTCTTTAGGTTCCATTTTTAGTTTTTGGTAGTCCTTCTTTAACTAGGTCTCATGCACTTTCTTGATTTCTAATGTTCTCTCATCGTAATTAGATAGGGTCGTCCAAATCTCATAGTTGGATGCAAGATGAGCCACTCGATTGAACTCATTTCTCCTTAGGCCTTGGATCAAGAAGTTATGTGCATTAGCATTTACCTCAATCTTAACTGATAGGGCAATATTAAGGACCATGTCATCAACAAGCACAACAAAGAGACTTCTCACTTTGTTCTAAATAGTTAGACCTTAAGCTTTAATGTACATCGTCATCCTTGTCTTCCAATAGGGATAGTCGATTTTATCAAAGACAGGAAGCTTATTTGGATACCTCTCTGACTACATTGCTCAAAAGACTAGTTAAGATTTATGAAGAAGAGCTAACTGGACTCTGATACTGTAACACCTCGACCCATGATAGCCCATGTGTGTATGCACATGAGGTTATGGATTAGTCCCACGTTGCTAACTTGACATGAGAAGCACTAACATATAAACACATAGGCACCATTGGTAATAACTACCGGTTAACCATTTTACGCGAAGCGAGGACAAAAGCATAAGTAGGTTGTTACGTGTGTGTGGCTTATCCATAATGGGGTTAGGCCTAATCCGATTTGGATCCTAGAGCGTTACAAATGGTATCAGAGCTGACCCACGCGGTTACATAGGCGTGTACGAGTCAGGGGCGTGGGCATATGACGCATGACGCGTCTGGGTCCGGAGTGGACACACAGCATGGTATATGTACCAGCACTGGACGCACAGACGTGTGACAAGAGGGGGAGATCCTGGTCATTTCCCCAGTGTGGGTATGTTGAACCGACGAGGACGTTGGGTTCTTTAAGGGGGTGTGTGTGTAATACATCGGCCCATGATGGCCCATGTGTGTGTGCACATGAGATTGTAGATTAGTCCCACATTGCTAACTTAACATGAGAAGCACTAACATATAAATCCATATGCACCATTGGTAATAACCACCGGTTAACCGTTTTACGCAAAACGAGAACGAAAGCGTAAGCAGGTTGTTATATGTCCGTGGCTTATCCATAATAGGGTCAGGCCTAAGCCGGTTTGGATCCTAGGACGTTACAGATACCACTTATAGAATCGGTTATGATGAATCAGAATGGGTGAATAACTCTTTCAAAATCTTACCCCAAGTATCATCAACAACATGCAGCGGAAACATAAACTCTTAAGCATTCAAAGGCCGAGAGCCAAAATCCACTGAGACACTCTGTCTCCACCGGCTAGATGGCGTTTTGACTGCTTGGCTAGTTTGACTCAGTGCTCGACCAGTCTAACCAGGAACGACCTATTTGGCCGCTTAGTTCCTCGCCGTCTAACTGCTTGTCGAGGAATAGTGCAAAAACACTATATATGATATAAGAAAAGAGCCAACTCTCAAACCATTAATCCAAATATAGTAAAACTTGGTACAAACCCTTCCTAAGATGTCACGAACCTATTCTAATCCTGAATTATGAAGATCAATGCTAAAGTTTCGAGCTTTATCCAAAACAAATATGGTTGCACCAAAACCGATCAAAAAAGAGAAACATTGATCTATTCTTACTTGTGAGTCCTTGATGGTCTAGATGACATTAAATGGGTTCCACATATCATAGCAAGCTCAATTACAATACAAATTTAATCCAAATCACCCACAAGTGCAAAACCTTAAAATCACATGTCTCTTAAGGAAAATCGGGCAAACCCAAGAACTCTCTCTAGAAAATGCCTAGATGGATGAAATCTGATTTCCTAGAGATATCTCTACCTCTTATATATTTTGACACTAGAAAATATCAAGGATAAAGAAATTCAAATAAGAAAGTCAATCAAATCAAAAGCACAAGAAAGGATTTATGTTATAACTCACTTGGCAAACTTTGGATGTTTATTTCACTTAGAGATGAATATTTTATAGCCACTCCCTTAGAATGGTAGAATTCTAAGCATAGAGCACACACACATAAGGCTTCAACATAAGAAAACCCTAAACTTGATGGACTAGTCTCTTTTATCACATACAAGGGCTTATATAGTGAAGAATCTTCACCTCTCACTTAACAAAAACAAATAGCCACTTCTTAGTTGATTACATCGCTTACAAATCAAAAAACCTGATAACTCACAAACAAATGAGTTTTATATTCGCACATACTTGTACACTTTTTAAAGCATGACTTTCATAGTTCCAATAGCCTAATAAGGCATTCCATCCTTAAAGTCGCAACCTAAATCATTTAGGCCAATGCCACAATTTTGCAAACCATCATTCCACTTGGTATTGGATAATTTTCATAATTGCCACCCACCGGTCTTCAGGAAGGTGTGATGCCCAATGATTTTTCACCAAGATCGTACGCATGCACTTAGGTCGTCACCACTTGAAACGTCTAAATCCAATAGCACACCATATTACACCATAGTCCGTGATGCCCAATTACTTGTTACTAAGATTGTACATCTACTTTGAAAACCGTCACTACTTGAAACACACAAGTTCAATTAACACAGTACATGCACGCGTTTATCTCCTCACAATCCTTATCATTCTCCTGTGCTTCTCCACTTGATATGATACTTCTCTCAGATTTACGCAACACGCCATCGCCACCAAGGCTTAGTCTTACTGCTGGCCATAACAATCATCAAGCACATGCACATTAAAGAATAAGCAATCGATTCGTGCACAAATATCATGCACTTGACTCACAATTAGTAAAATACATGTATGGATCTATGCCATGGCTAACGCTTGCATGACACCTTATGGCTAACACTTTCATGAACTCCATTGTAACTAACACCTAAACCAACAAAACACACTTCAACCCAACTCAACACAACACAGTCTCTCAATAATAGGGGCCGGTTTGACTATGGCCACCAAACCAATTAGACTGTCCTAACACCCATGGTCAAACCACCATACACTGGCTGGTTTGACCGCCAGCAAAGGTTGGTCAGACCGCAAGCCGGTTACACTGCCGGTCGGTTTGCCCTTCAGCCCAAGGCCGATTAGATTGCCGCCACTCTGACATCAAAAATCAAATAATCAAAGGAACAAAATCAAACTCAACCAATAACAATAAAGCAAGAGCAAGGTCAAATACTCATTACTACTATGGAGCTGCCACCACATGGTTTTACACAAATTTATATCCTACCTAATTGATTTGTGCATGGTGATGCCACATTCTTCAGCTAGAAATCATGTCCGCAATGCCTCCAGGCATCAGTGATGTACTCTGATGCACTAGTTTGGGTATCTATGAATGATATCTTGACAATGATGCTTTGATCATTCAATTCATCTCGGAATGCACATGAATGTGAGTATGTGACATGTTTGTTAGTCCTTGCGATTTCAGGGTGGATAGGTTTTTCGAAGTGGAGATGAAGGTGTGCTACTATGAACTCAACCAGTATGTAGTTGTCAACAATGCTGCCTATGCTAGCTACTTCCAACATGGTGAGTTCAACAAATTCAAAACGAATGTTTCATAGTAGTGTTATACAGTTGACCAGTGAACCTAACTCAGCTAGCATCTTAAGAATTCATATATCATTAGGTTTTCTTATTTTCTTCTGAATAAAAGATAACCGATAGTTTAGCTGTCAGCTTATGGCCTGTTCTTTTTGGCTGCGGAGGTTCTCCCTATTTTTTTAAAGACCTGTTCTTTTTTGCTGTGGCTTATAGTTTTTGGTTGAAATTTTTGAATTTTAGCTATTTGTGACAGAGATTACGGAGAGAGAGATACTCGCTTGCGATTTTGGATGGTACAGATATTAGGCTTTTAACGTGTACTATAATTAACTTGTAGACTCCATCTTAAAAAAATACTCCGTTTGAAAGTTAGGTACTGTAGCAAAAGCCAAAAGGCCTGTTCTTTTTTGCTGCGGCTTTTGGCTTTTGGCTGAAATTTTTGTTTTTTAGCTGTTTGCGACAGAGATTACGGAGAGAGATACTCGCTTGCGATTTTGGATGGTACAGATGTTGGGTTTTTAACGTGTACTATAATTAACTTATAGACTCCATCTTAAAAAATATTCTGTTTGAAAGTTAGGTACTGTAGCAAAAGCTAAAAACCGTTTTGAGAAGCTGAAAAGAATAAACCCAACCGTTTTGAGAAGCTGAAAAGAACAGGTCAAAAAAATAAGATGCACTGCACATTGCAAGCACGTTTGCAATAGAACCAAGGCAACAATGACATTTAGTACATGAAAAAAAAACCCATTTAGTGGCATTTTGGATGGCATTGTGTCAACATATAAAATTTTTGCAATTTATATGTTATTTTAAGTATGAATTGCTCTTAGGGATTTCTGTGCAGCCATTCTATACAGCAAAGGACGCATATATATCATGATTTTGCATATCCTATTTCTCCCGGCAGTAAATTTTGGAAGGAAACGCAACAGTTGTTTGTCAACAAGGACTACCGCAACTGTTGTTTGTCTCAACAAGGACTACCGTCCAACCCGTGTATCAACAGAGTTCCTGTCCAGGCTGCAGCTCATCCAAGGACAGCAAGGACTGACTACATTAATCGTAACAACAATTGTTTGGGAAGATTTGGATCGTGGCACTGTCATGAAGAGCTACGTTCCATTTGTATTGTCTCTATGGAACTGCTCGTTTGAAACATATGGCTTATAGAACATTTGTAACCCATGATTCTGAGTCCAAATTTTGGTGAGTGGCTGCACTTGTTGTAAACATAGCTAGCACATCGTTTTCTTGGTTCGCTTGGAGTAACAAGTGTTCAAAAGGATACTCATTGCATCAGCACACCTGATCTTTCTATTCAGCAAAGGCTTTGAATGATCATGCAATGCCCATTTATCCGGTGTGATAATTAGGGGTGGGAAGCAGTTACGGTAATCCGTCTTATCCGATATTTATATATGAGGAAATACGAATGTAGTAAACAAAACTGTCAGCTGTACAAGAGAAAGAACCTCCACATTTTTTTAAAAAAAATAGGGGAGATCTGACCCGTTTGAATTGAACTAACGTGCTGGATTAAATGGACCCACCTAATTACAACTAGTAACGTTTCCGGTAGCTAAGAGAACCGGGGAACGCACTGGGGGAGATATATTTTGGAAAGGCCCATAGATTTAGAAAAAGGTTACATGCTTTTAGCCCTTAACTAGAATTTCAAGGTCTACTCTCCAAAAAAGAAATTCAAGGTCTAATGCAATTGGATGGTCTTGGGATTGAACTCGGATTGTGTGGTGGTGCTCTAAAGGGTTTATAAGCCAAGTTTTTGGGGTGGAGGGTTTACACTATAGCGATTGAAAATATATTGTAACAGTTGTTAGCTTATTTTTTAGTAATTAAATTTAAAAAATAAAAATAAGTTATATCATCATAGATAATATAAAAAATTAAGAAAAATAGTTAAAAGACAAAAAAAATTATGAAGCTTGAAGCAGAGACTCGTTGGAGCCTTGCCTAAAGCATCGTATTAGAGCAAGGTTAAAGCAGGTTCTAGGTCATAGGTTTGGATAAGCCTACAAACTCTGGTCAGTTGTTAGCGTGTGAAGCTCAACAGTAGACCTTAGCATTTCTTGTGCGCCAAAGAAAATCAAGATTTATTTCAGGCACCTGTTGTGCTGTCAGGCAACAGTTGACCCAGGCCTGGTCGTTAAGGCTACGGGCCGGGCATTTGCGGGCCATTTCTCGATTTTTTGCCAGGCTATCTTTTTTTTTACTTTTGCCTAAAATTGATGCACCAGCCCGACCCGCTAAGCCTGTCGGGCCGTGGGCGGGCGGGTTTTTCTTTGTCAGGTCTGCTCAGCGGAAAGAACGTAGTTGCCGAGCACGAGCTGCAGGTCGGATTTGACTCTTGGTAAGGCAGGCTCTGCAGAATCAATGGCTACGTTCTTTTGATATTTTTAGCGTAATAATTTTTATCTATTTTTTAAAACGGTAACGAATAAAAATACTATACAAATATTTATTTTAACTTTAAAAGAAACAAATAGCAAAAGCCCTGAAAGAAGGGACATAGCGCGCCTCCGTTAGTAGCCATGCCGGCGCGCGGGTGGGTCCGTTATTAATCCCAGCCGTCGGTTTAACTCGAACGGGTCAGATCAGCCAGAAGGTATTCGGGAGTCGGGACTGCTGCTGCGCCTGCCTGCGCTGGTCCAACCTGACGGCGTCTGACGCACGTATGGCTGGACGAGGGCGCCGCATGGAGGCGGCGAGAAATCTGATAAGTGGTGTTTCTACCCAGGCGAAACAAAGGAAAAAAAATGCTTCTGCTCGTTTCAGACAAAATAGATGTACATGGACTTCTTTTTCTTTTTTTGAAATTAACACTGACGTGTATATATGGACTTGAACGACGTGCTCATCTCTGAATCGAAACATGTTTCTGCGCATGTCAGAACCTAGCTACCAGTTAAACACTTCAATGATGGAAGATACATACACAGTGTACGATACGTCAGGTGAAAGCGATAATTATCTACACCAAGAGCCACATCATGCACCATCCTGGTGAATTCCTGTGTGCTTGATTTCCACATCAACAGAGGTCAACCTAGTATGTGGTCGGTTGGTGTTTGGATTGTGAACAAGGTTGTTAGAATCATAATCCTAGATATTATTGTTTTTTATCTGATGAGATGAGATTGTAGAATCATAATTATATCAAATTTTTAAAAAACATCTATATTTTATATAAAAATTAAATTAAATTTCTAAATATGCAAGTCCATAGTAGAATTTTTGAAATTTTTGAATTTAATTTTGTAATTTGAGTAAACTTATTCTATTATATTGAATTAAGGTTCATTTTTAAAAATTATTTAATTATTTTTAAATAAACTAATAATTTAAAAGCTCAATATGTCAAATATAATATTTTTTTACCTTAGAACAACATGTAAACAACAAAAACAAAATAAATTAAACTAGTGCAACTTAAGCTAGCAATAAGTAATATCAAATTTTATATGTTATCAAGATCATGATCCTACTACATCCTATCCAATACTAACGATTCTACGAGTTAATTACAATCCCACTGCGATACTACTCAATTTCAATTCATAGTACGATCCATGGTATCTATCTTTGGTAGAATTGTAAGTTTGTTTGCCACTCGAGATTATCTTGGTTTTGAATAGGGATGTGAGGGAGTGGGTCGGGGCAATTCGACCTAAACCATCCTCGTGTAATCTGCATCCCCTCGGAAGGATAACCGACCGAACCATTTGGTCTATCAAAAAACCCAATGGTCTATTGGATCTTATGGGTCACCCCCTTTTGTGCTAGATCGAGCATCAGACAACACTTCTAGCCTATTGGACTAAGTAGTTAGTATACCGTTTTGGCGTCTACGTGAATGTCACAAATAGAAAATAACTTTGACACAATTATGAAGTACAAATATCTGAACAGATTAGTGCACCAAATCTAAGGATAATGCATCAAAAGACAAACATAGAAACATAATAATTTAAACATGATAAAGCATAATTTGTCTATCTTTTTGTAGCATTCACTGATCACATGACTCATATAATGGGCAATTCAACAAAACCACAACCATAAAGCAACTCATATAACTCGACTATTCTTAGCATTACATCAAAAGGTAGCATCAAATGAGTTAACTAGCTACGTTCCTCTTCTGATTTCTACATGGCATCAAAGGCCTTCAACAGGGGAATCAATCAAGAGTTGTCTTGCAAAAAAAACTAAATCCTTGCTGCTGGTAACAGGATGGATGTTCCTCCACATCTATCTAAAGCACCCTCTATTTGTTCTTGCAGCTGTTATTGCTCCATTCCAAAAACGAAGAACCGAATAAGCTAGGGAAAAGATCATCTTGTTCAATAAGATTTTTAAAAATAAACATCCACAAATAGTATCACATAAGCATGTACTAACATCCAAATTACAAAGAGAAAGTACCCAATCCAATAGGTTATAAGTGAAGATCATCTTGCTCAATGAAGCTAAAAATCAAGTCCATTATGTGTTGACTAGTACCTATAGTTCAAAAGAAAGAAAGAAGAAATATTATATTTCTTGTAAAGTTGAAGCATTAGTATCGGAGGTACTAACATCCAAATTACAAAGAGAAAGTACCCGATCCAATAGGTTATAGTGAAGATCATCTTGCTTAGTGAGATCAAAAATCAAGTCCATTTTGTGTTGACTAGTACCTACAGTTCAAATGAAAGAAAGAAGAAATATTACATTTCATGTAATGTTGAAGCATTAGGAGAAATTGCAAAGAAAATAGATTTAGGATTTTACCGGAGGCTCTCAACCAATCTTGTAGGCAAAAAGGTGCTTCAACTGTCTCAGGAGTCATTCGGCTTTGAAAATCAAAGAAGACCCTCTGTCCTGTACTAAATGCCACTCAAATGCTACAGTTGAAGTAGGCATAGCTAAAACATCCTTAGCCATCCGAGCAAGAGTGGGATATTCAAGAGAGTTCATTTGCCACTGGTTCAGGATATCAAATTGGCCACCTCGAGGGAGTGGAGGCTTCACTAAGTATGTCTCAAGTTCTGAGGACAACAAGCTTGCAGAGTGAACCCTAAGGCTAAGGTGTCGATCCCAATCTTAGCCAATTGTCTGCACTCATCTCAACATCATCACTTCCTTGATTTACATACATTGGGTTGTTGTTATTCAACCGAGCATACTCATTGAACAATCGTGTGAACACCTTCACTTTTGCAAGTTTTGGCGTAGCATTACTCCCAAAAGCTAGGATTAAACAAAACTCAAGAAAGGCAAAGTTGAACTATGGGTCCAAAATGATAGGAATTGATAATGTCGACCATGACAATTTCCAATATTTCTTGATTTTTTTTCAGCATGCATTTAACCATATCCTGAATACTAGGATCAAACTCAAATCCTTCTTTCTCTAAAGCAAGCTTGACTTCTCAAATCTCATGGAACCACAGGCTTTTCGTGGGGTACCTTGAGCCTGAAATCACATATGTAGCCTCGTAGAACACTTTCAATAGCCTGCACACCACCTCCACCATTTCCCAATCATCAAACGTTGGTTTGTATGTGTAGTTAGAATCTTGGAGCTCCAGAGAATAAAAAGCCTGTCTAAATTCCATAGCTTGAGAAATAATGTGATTGGGTGAGTTCCATCTTGTAGAAACATCAAGGCATGGGCGCATGCTACCTGAAATACCCAGTTGTGTAACTATCTCTTTGGACCTTTCTTTCTAAGACTAGGATCCTTTAATGTACTTTGCTCTCTTCTGAATTTTGGTGACAAAAGGGTTAATAAATCTCAGGCATGCTTGGCATATTAAGTTTAGGATATGCGTTGCACAACGTTAGTGCAATAACCTACCTTGGCCAAGTAGCATGGGCTTAGCCAACAAGTTAGCCTTCAACATCCAAGCCATTGTGCCATTGTTGCTTGCATTGTCTAATGTGATTGTAAACAACTTGTTCTCATAATTCCAATCTTGTATAGACTTAAGGATTGCATAAAACATAGCTATATCAATGTGGAGTGTCTCTAAGATGTAGTGGACAATGATGCACATATAGCCCAAGGTCTGAATTGACGTCCATATGTCCATCGTCAAGGAAATCCTCGAGTTGGAACTATCTAGTACCTCATTGAGAGATTGCTCCTGCTCTTCAAATGATTTGAGGCAATCATTCTTTAATGTCCTTCTGGATATCATCTTGAACATTGGATTAAGATTGCAGACGAACTTCCAAAACCTATTGTACTCCATAATCAAAAATGGCAACTCGTGCAACACAACCATTCTGACCAACTCTCTTCTTGACACCTCATGGTCAAAACTCCAACCCGTCAAAGTCACTCCGTCTAGAGACATAACGATGGACTTAAAGTGATCCACAACTCTAAGAGCCATTTTCCTTTCTTTGCATCTAATTAGATGATTAAGGCACTTGTTCCTGCCCGCACGTTTAACACCAATCTTGGAATTGCAATACTTGCATTTTTCCTTTCGTAACCCCCTCATCGACAAGGACAAGCACATACTCTCACTAAGCCTTAGACCTGAACTTTCTTCCATCTTGAGTAAATGAGGGTCAAGCATCATCAGCAATATCAACCTCATCTTCCTCTTCATCGCCTTCTTCATCCTCATGTATTTTGGTATCAACAGCAATGCCTATCAAGGAGCATTCTAGGTATTAAATCATCTTACAATGCATTGTAGACATTATAAATCATATTATTAAAAACAACTAAACACAGAAATTAAATAGAGACAAAACATACTATGAAATAGCATGGTCCAAAGATGTCATTATCCAAATATAACTGAACATAATTCAATAAGAATTAGGGCATAATGCATTTACTTGATATGCTTATACAATTGCACTGTGTTGATGAATAGTTATTCCCAGAATGAAGCAAAGAATGAATGATGATCTCACCATGAGGGGTATTGTGTGTTGCCGAAGACATCACCGTGGTAGATAGCCTTGCCACCGGAGACATCACCATTGGAGCCCTTCCTATCGGCTCTTCTTCTTGTCGCTAGACTTCTTGATTCTAGGTCTCATCGGAGTCATCACCAACACCCCCATTGCTGCCCTCCTCCTCCCATTGGAAATCACTCCGATTGTTGGCTGCCACCGCCACTCGCTTCATGTCTTGCTGCTCAGCCACCACACCATCTTTGCTTGACCTCTTCATCGCACTGGAGGCCGTGATGTGTCAGAGAAGATCCCAGTGATGGTCACCACCGTCTACTCCTTGTCTTCCTTGCTGCCGCCTTCCTCACCAGGGTAGGTGTATGGCCATCTTGTTCTTAGGGTCGCAGCTTTCTTTGGTGCCATTGTGGCCTTCTTCTTGGGAGCCGCCGTGGGCACAGCCTTCTTATTGGAGGCTTTCTTGACAGAGGTCGATCTAGGCGATGATAGCGGTAGGGATAGATGCAACAGTATAGGGGAATGGGGACTCACTTTGGGTCGAGTGGAGGTCACAATAAGTTAGGGTTCCCAATTGATCCTTTGGGGCAAAGGGTTACTGGGTCGTCCCTCTGGCCCATTTGATTGCAAATTTAGGGGCGGTTAGGTTATCTCACTACCACACAGGGTTATCGCAAACAGTTCTAGACTAGGGGTGCAAACGAAGCGGATATTTTCTGACCGTCCGTTCGTTTTAATTCGGATAGAATTCGGAGTAAATTTTCGGATATCCGGACGTTTTGCCGGATACGGATACAGATTCGAATATTTTTTGCCGGATACGGAAAAGGATTTGGAACAAAGATTATCCGACGAATACGGAACTATCCGGATATTTTTCTGGATAGTTACCCGATTCAAACTCAGATTCAATTCAGAACTCAATTCGGATTCAGTTCGGAACAGCCCAATAGGCACTTACTAAAAAGGCCATAACTTTTACAAACGGAGTCTGATTTGAGTGTTCTTGTACTCGTTGGAAAGGTTATTTCAAGACCTACGCAATGGATAAGGCCTCATCTTCAAATACATCACGAATCATCTGCTATGATCAAAATAACATGACAGCTGTAAAATCTAGTTCCTTTTTGGGGACCATATGGACATCCCAAGGGGCTATATAAGCTTTTTAATCATATCCTTTAGGGCTCAGACTACCTTTGAGAAAAATCAATCTACTAAAGTTTGTTCGAGTTCATCATTACTGCCGAAATTCTATATGGAATTAAGAGTGTTATTCAATCAAGATTGTTCAACCTTTCCGCTGAGAATTGGGTACATGGTAGATCTTCGCTTGGTGGTCAGCGAAATCAACACGAGCATGTTTTGGCGTATTAAAGAGTGTTCATCTCCTGTATTGGCATTGGAGGATCATTACGATTCACCAAGACTCCCGCGAGTATCCATCCTACGTCAAGAAGATTGGGTGTCCACATATCAAGTGATGTATCTGACTATTTGGTTATGGATAATTCTTACTTTCAAACTGTATGGCATGTAGCTAATTAGCTACTACTTGTTTAGCTAGTCTCTGTCATTTACTTGCTATTTTGCAACTAGAATTTACTAGTTGTTTAACTTGTCTATATCATCATGTGAAATTTGCTTGTTAAGCTATTAATGTAGTTTCATTATGGATATGTAGTATGGTGATTAATTCTTACACATATGATATATATAGTTTTTGTTTTCGCGCATTATTCGACTAAATATTCATGACCGAGACTAACCGTATTCGGAGCAGCATGTATTCGCTCCATATTCGTGACCGAGAATATCCATATTTGTATTCATATTTGGTATTATCCGTGTCTGATTCCAACTCTGACAAAAAATATGAAAAATGATACGGAATGAGCAATTTTCGTCCGTATCCGCTCCGTTTGCACCCCTATTCTAAACCATCATCATAGATGATTTCTAAATTATCTGATTTATTACGTCTGTGATAACAAGTAATTATCATAGGCGATTTTTAAGCCATCCGTGATAAATCACATCACAAACGATTCATCTCAAGAATCATCTATGAAAACCAACTATCACAGATGGTTGGTGCACAAAACTGTCTATGATAGTATACGTTGACAGACAATTTATATAACAAAACCGTCTGTGATAGTTCGCTCTATATATAGAAATGTTTTTTCTATTTTTTTTTGCTAGCCTCAGGAAATGCTATCCATATCTTTTGAAAATAAGCAAGTATATCATAGATAACTATAGATCTTATAGTATACGACAATCATTATACAGATCTCATAAATGAATTACAATTGAATGAGTTACAATTGAATCAAATATTTGAACATCTATTAATTGTTATCGCCGGAGTTGAACTCTCCCTTCGGGTCAATGACATCCATCATCAAGAAGATGGAGAAACGTCCTTGAATATTGGAGAGTTCATTAAGATCGAATGTATTTGAATTTATTGTCATACCCTATCGCTAGGAGGAGTAAAATCGTAAATTAGACAATATAAAGTCACAACTCACAATTTGTTCTTGATTTAGATAAATAATTCCTACATATATCATGATAACACTAACATAGTCTTTCACACCCCATAATTTAAATAAGATAAAGACAAAGTCAGATCCCATATCATATTTGAGTTGATTGAGCTAGAAGATCGATTCAGTTCTCAAGCGACAGAGCTTTTGTCTCTTTGTGCCTCTTTGGATCCAAGGTTGGACACCTTCAACATAGCAAATATATACACTCTAGTGGAAAAATATTATCCTGCTGATTTCTCAAGTCAAGAAAGAGCTCAATTGGAGTGCCAATTGCCACATTTTCAACTTGATGTATGCAACCATTCAGACCTAAGTGTATTACCATCACTTGCTGATCTAACAAGTGGACTAGTTAAGACTGGTATAGATTCATCTTATCCTATGGTGGACAGGTTGTTAAGATTAGTCTTAACTCTTCCGGTTTCAACTGCAACCACCGAGAAATGTTTTTCAGCTATGAAACTTACGAAGACGCGACTTCGAAGTACAATGGGAGATGGATTTCTATGAGAATGTTTAGTAATTTATATTGAAAAGGAATTGACCGCAAAGATTAGTAATGATGATATTATTAAGGCCTATGATCTTGCTGGTAGTCGTAGAGCTAAGTTTTAGTTAATATAGATGTAATTTTTTGCATTGTAATTTACGAAACATATTACTCTGATATGTAACTATTGGATCGGTAAATCTGGCATAGTTCATTGGTTCTACTCTACTTGTTGTCCATATTTCCCCCTATCCAATTCCTGGCTCCGCCCCTGCCTATTACACTTTACCGAGCCCACTTGTAGCAACTAGTAAAGTGCGACAAAATTGATGCATCTTGAGTTCTTGAGGGGCCACATGTTAGAATTAAGTTTGGTTAGTAATGTGTCTATCACAAATGAACTAAGGTGTTATGAAAACTAGCAGATTTATCTATGTAATTGTACAGCTAGATATTATAATATAGTTATATTTGATATATAACTCTACTTACTATAATTAAAATACAATTGTATTTGTTATATAACTCTAATATCTATATATGATTAATATGTACCGTTATAATCTAGCCCCACCAAAATAACTGGTGGAGATACTTTTTCTTTTTCTTTTAATTAATATGAGAATTTCTAAGATTTTTTAAAGATTATTATAGAATTTTTTTGTCTCAAAATGAATAAGTTGTCTTAGATATTATCAATTGTTTTTATTTATATAGATATAGGTATAAATTAAACTGCGACCACTAAAAATCAACGTCCCGGAAGTCAGTCGAGCCGCTGTCTCCGTCACTTGACAAGATTTTAGTGTCCCCACCTTCGTTAAACCTAACGCCGGATTACCTGGTGGGTTTACGTTATGGTCACCCCACCCGCGCGCCGTCGCTTTCCACGATACGGCGGCAACGGCCGCTCGTGCCAAAAGTCGTCGACGGTCAAGAAACGTGCCACTACTAGTCGTCCTCCCACCGGGTGGTGACCGTTCCAAGGGCGAAGCCAGCAGTAAAATCCAGTGGTCCTGACTCCACATAATTGATCAGTTTTCAGCATAAACGTACTGCACGCAGCTCAAGCTTGCTGGGTTTAGAGAACGGTAAGCACATGGCTCACACACTGGATTAGAATCTCCGGAGCAAAACCGCGTGCTTAGAGTTGAACAACCAGCTCGTACTCTCTCTGTCTGTCTCTCTCAGCTCTCTCTCTCTCTCTCTCTCTCTGGTTTGCCATCACCTATATAAGTGGCATGCATTGCCATGAATGATCATCAGCACGTCCAAGACGGCCAATATATACATTCAGACAAGAAGCGCAACCGGCACTCGCTCACAATGCAGCAGCAGATAGCCAACCTCGTTCCTCGTGCCATCGCCCGCCCCTGCCCTCGGCTACGCACCGCCGACATAGGGAGGGGCCCCAGCTCCGGCCACGGCGTGCTGCCCCTCGGCCGGCCGGCAAATCTCGGCAAGGTCACGGCGCATGCCTACCCTAGATCCTACCGGCTTCAAGACCATACTCCGTTCATTGCTACCACAAAATCCTCCCTGCATCAAGATGTTCCCATTGCTGGCCCCAAATCCTGCGATTCCTGCCTTCTTCAAGATGCTCCCACCATTAACGCGTCAAACCAGCATACCAACAGCATAAGGTTCTTCATTACGATTATCAAGATCATTTCAATCCCACTATTCCATTTCCTTGCATGCAAATAGTATGTGTTTGCTAAAATCCTATTTTTTTTGCTTGTGAGATCAGGAAGGATAAGTTTTTTGAAGTCGAGATGGTAGTCCGCGAGGATGATATTGACGAGTATGGCGTTGTCAACAACGCGATCTATGCCAGCTACATCCACAGTGGTAAGTTAGCTATGTCTAGCTAGCTCTAAGAGAGTATTGAAGATTCCTTCCTACTCTTCCGTTCTGCATGTATCAGGTCGTGACGTGCTGCTTGAAACCCTCGGCATTAGTGTGTACTACTGGACATCCACGGGCAACGCAATTGCTCTTTCCGAGTTGAACCTCAAGTACTTTGCGCCTTTAAGGGTATGTCCCGTTCCAGAATATAACTTTGCTTGACTTAAATTTATCGATGACTCATATAGAAATTGAAAAAAGAAAGTTCTTACAGGATTTCAATGAATTAAGTCAAAGGTGTATTTAAGATTAACTCATGAACACTTGCTGTTGCTCTGACCACTCTGCAATGCGTCTGTTGGAGAGAGAGGAACGTATAATACATGTGTACATCATCTACTAGAACAAATACATATCTTGTTAACACTGATCAGACTTGGTATGTTCTTTTAGACTATGATTTATAACTTTTAGTTATAACTTATTAGTTTAATAAATAATAATTACTAAAAGAAGTCAGTCAAAAATCAGCCGAAAAGAACGTGACCAATTTCATGCCTGCTCTGCCATACCGGGAAAAAGAAACCTCACAAAGTTTTAAATTGCATTGCCAGGGTGGCGACAGGTTTGTTGTCAAGCTAAGGGTCGTGCAAATCAAAGGTGTGAGAATAATAGTCGACCATTTGATCGAGACGCTGCCGGATCGTAAGGTATGTATGCAAAGGGTGTACTCGGATACTTGGTCCTATTATCAGCTCATGATTGATCTTGCTGACCTGCTGCCCCTGCCAGCTCGTGTTGGAAGCCAGAGCAACCGCTGTTTGCCTCGACAAAAACTACCGTCCAACTCGTGTATTCCCGGAGTTGTCGTCAAAAATACGCCAGTTCTTCTCATCCTAGACGCTTCAATCCAAGAAAGCAACACTTTCTTCACTGCTTTCGTAACAAGACATAGAGAATGCAACTTATGTGCATACTCTCCTGGTGTATATGTTGCAATTTTATTTATTAAATTTTGTAACCAAAAGGTATACATGAAATATTATATAATAAATAAATACCCATAAACACATAATTAAGGGGTGTTGGACCCCCTCATGTACGAGAATCACACGCAAACAATTGAAGTTTAGCAACTTCCCATGACTTATCATGAGCTAGTTCATTTCAACCGGGAAAAGTGACTTGACTTTTTGCAATGACGGCAGATGTTATCGGGCCATCTATACAGCTGCACCTTATGAACAAGCGAAACGTTTTGTATCATCACGAAGCGCCCATGGATCACATATTCATATGTGAGAATAGAACAGATAACGGTCTGTTCTTTTCTGCTTCTTAAAATAACTTTTAACTTTTGTTACAGTACCTAACTTTCAAACGGAGTATTTTTTTTAGGATAAAATCTATAAGTTAATTATAATACACGTTAAAAACCCAACATCTGTACCATTCAAAATCGTAAACGAGTATCTCTCCATAATCTCTGTTGCAAACAGCTAAAATTCAAAAATTTCAATCAAAAACCATAAGTCGTAGCTAAAAAGAACAAGCCTACCATCTCAAAAAGAGGGAGATCACAGAGTCCGCGGAACAGCATCACCAGTCACCAGATGATCCCATGAGCCCAGAAGGATAGCATCTTAATGCACGTGTGGCTACATGAGAACACAGGCAACAGCAAGGGATGGTCTCTAACGCACGTGTGGCTGGAAGAGAGCACAAGCAACATCAAGCAAAGGTCTGAACACACGTGTGGCTCGATGAGAACACAACCAACAGCAAGGAAAATATATTTCCTGTTTCTACCATGGCAAAACAGAGGAAGTGTGTCTGCTACTCTGCTCATTTTCATATAAAAATAAATTACATACATAGATATAGACTTATTCAAATGCAACTGATTCATCTCAAGTTTCTGCAGGACTAACAGCCACAGCCGGCAATACAATTCCCGTGTGCTTGAATTTTGGCAACGACACTGTGACTAGTCTTTGAATCTAAGCATGATCTATCTTGTGCAACTGATTCACACGCTTACCAGTCCAAACACCAAATTCAGAAGTTAAACTCAATGCTCCGGAGAATTGAACAGTTTTGAAGGCCAAATAATATCTTTCGACTCACTGGTTTAAAAAGCATACGCTCCAAACAGCAGATTGAAAGTCTATGAGGAATTTTGAAGAACCAATTATCAACATCACCAATATCCACATAGCAGCAGGCAGGCATCTTCGTTCCTCTTGTCAACCACCACTTTCCCTCGCCTCGGGTATGCGCTGCTGATGAAGGGAGATCCAGCTCCGGCTACCTTGCAATGCTCCTTGGCCCGACATAACCCCGCCATCGACAGGTCAAAGTCGCCCTTACAACATCCTGGCCCCTTCAAGCTGTCACTACTGCGAACATGAACCAGGATTCCAATATAAGGTTCTTCAAGACCATTTCTCTTCCATTATTTTCTTGTAACACGGATATTAGGCATGTTCGTATTGGCTTCTACTTATGGCTTCTATTTAGAAAAGCCAAAAGCCAATACAAACACCTGACTTCTTGAAGCGGCTTCCCCACTCCTCTCGCTACCGTTGTGCTCCGGGGATAAGGCAGAGTGTCACGGGTGCATTACCCACCCCACTCTTCTCGTTCCTATCATGCACATGCATCTCTCTCACACTTTTTGTATTGTTCGCCCCCTACTTCTAAAAGCCACTTCTTCATTCACTAATATTCATTTTCAACTAAAAGTCATCAGCAAAAATTAATACAAACACCCCCTTGTATTAGTATCTTTGCTAATATTTGCTACATTAGGAAGGACAAATATTTCAAAGTTGAGACGAAAGTGTATGACACCTGCTGATCATGCAAAGGGCACCATAATTCTAGCTTTACAGGTATTTACAATTTTTCTAATCAGATTCATGTCTGTTAAACATATAATACCATACCAAGAAAGCTCATAAAGTTTATGTAGCATTCCCAGAGTGGTGACAGGTTTGGCGTCAAGGTGAAGGTCGTACAAATCAAAGGTGTAAGAATAACAATCGAGCACTTAATTGAGACGTTGACAGATCATAAGGTATGCATTCACCCCCAAGATGGCCACCAATCTTGTGCATGCACAGGGTGTTCCATACACATATATATCATAACAATGAAATATCTAGGATATTGAACTCAAATTCATGGTTTCTTATGAACTAATGATCTTGCTGAGCATCATCATGTATCTCACACCTTTCAGACTCCTCTCAGCTCATATTGGAAGCCAAAGGAACCGCTGTTTATCTAAACAACGACTAATCTTCAACTCACATATTCCCAGAGCTGTCAACAAAACTATTGCAGTTCTTCTCATCCAAGGAAGACTAAAGCTTCAAAAGGAAGATTATCTGCACTACTTTCTTAATAGGACCTAGCTGATGAAACATATGTGTTCTCCTGGTGTATACAGTTGCAATCGATCAACAATATTGATAATCAATTCAAAACTGTTTTCTCACAACACCATATCTCACCAAACAATTTGTATTTTACAGTGCTGCTTGACCTGATCTTAAAGTGGAGTATCAGATTTTCTTTACATTTCTGTTAGCATGTGTGACTTGGGACACGAGCAGTTTTTCTTTTCTCAGGTGATGGTAAGGTTATACACGAGTCAGATGCAAACAATTGAGCAACATTTTGGCACAACACACATAGAGCATAATAGTTTACTTCCAACGAATATCACAAGAGCATTAATTCATTTCACCTGGAGCGTGGCTGAAGCTGCAATGCTGGCCTCTTCGAATCCACTACACCAATTTGTCAATGTACACCACTACACTATGCTGCTATGAAGCAAAATTCCTCCGCTGGAGTCCTGCCTTAACCCATTGCATGCTTGAGCGAATCACCAGCACCCTGGAAGAACAGGCATGAAAGAGCGAAGTCCGCAATGAAAATCCCAACCAAAGAAACGACCACTGCAGACGTCGTGGACTCGCCGACGCCCTTGGCTCCTCCGTGGGTCGTGACGCCCCAGGCACAGCTCAGCACTGCAATAATAGCGCCAAACACCTGAGATTTTAGCAAGGACCTGATCAAGTCCCACGGCCGCAGTGCCCTGCGCGCTGACTCCAGAATGATGCTGGTGCTCACACCAAAGATCGCGTCGGCCAAGAACGCCGAGGAGGCGAGCCCGAGAGCGAAGCTGACGAGGGTCAGGACGGGGAGCGCAAGCACGCAAGCGAGGACGCGGGGGACCACGAGGTAGTCGACGGGCTGTGCACCGAGGACGCGGAGGGTGTCGGTCTGCTCGGAGACCTGCATGGTGCCGAGCTCAGCGGCGAAGGCGGAGCAGCCGGCGGTGACGACGGGGGAGAGTTCGCGGGAGAGCGCGAGGGCGAGGACGCCGCCGACGGAGCGGTGGAGGCCGAGGCGGGTGAACTCGCGCACGAACTGGATGGTGGATGCCATGCCGACGAAGGCGGCGGTGAGGAGAGAGACCCCCGTGCTCCCGGGGCCCACGCGGCGGAGCTGCGCTAGGAGGTTGCGGCGGTGGACGCGCCCCGTGAGGACGCGGTGGAAGACCTGGCCAGTGAGGAGCAGCGCCGAGAGCCCCCTTCAGATCGCGCGCGGCGCGGCCCACTTGTATAAGAGAGGCAGCGGGGGCATGCGGGATGGAGACAGAGGCGACGGCGACGGCACGGGCGCGGGGTTGTTGCGTGTGGTGTCGGGGGAAGTGAGGGAGAGGCGGGGGACGGGCAGGCGGCAGCGTGACGTGTGGAGGCGGAGGAAGTGGGATTTGGGGTTGGCGCTAGCGATGGATAGGTGGAGGAGAGGGTGGGTCGTGGTGAAGGTGGGGCGGAGGAGGAAGGCGGTGCCCGCGGCGGCGGAAGACATGGTGTCCGTGGCGGTGGTCGGAGATCGGGACGGTGGTGGCCGTGGATGCGTGGGCGGGTGGGAAGTGGTGGGGAATGGCGTATCGTGGCGACGAAGTAGGAGTTTCTCGTGGGGTATGGGCCCCGATGAAGGCACTACTTGGTCTTTCTGGATTGTTGTGCTGCTGGGCTTTGTGGGCTTCCACGTGAAGGAAATATTGGGACGAGAGTAGCATGCTGTTGGACACTCAGAATTAAAAAACCATAAATCAAAAACTAAGCCATAACTAAAAAAAAACCCACCCTACGCCTCTACACAAACCACGCACCCAATCGAGAACCGAAAGCTCTCACACACACGCACACTCATTAATCACAAATGTTTTCATTTCATTTGCTAGTAGGCTATAAATCCTTACATCTTTCTTCCGATATTCCTTCGTAGAGCTCTTCTACTGTAACACCCCATTTCGAGAAATTTCAGCCTTGTGTTTAGAAAATTTAAAACCAAAATTCAATTCAAACCATTTGAGTAAATTCAGTCAAAATTCAAATTTTGCAGAAAATTCTCAAAATGCAAACTTACCTTGGGCTTGACCCAGCCTAACTCCACCATTTTCCGTGTTGGGCCCACCCTATTTGACCCCCAGCCCGGCCAGGAATAGCCCGCGACACCATGGCATGCTAGATGTGAATCGCACATGCTTACGCCTGTGCCAGCACACATCGCACCGCATCGCCCAAGCCGTTGCGCCACTCACCGCCTCTACGCACCCCTGAAACCCCAGATTTGCGCCCATGCCATGCCAAGTCGAGCAGCCCCTCCTCGCTGCGCCACTACCCCTGTGCCCAATGTCGGTCGCTCCTCCCCTCTCCTCCTAACTTTCTTCAGAGCCACCCTCCTTGTCCGTCCAAGCCTGCCAACCATGCCTTGGGTTGTGTGCCAAGCCACTGCCCTCCCCTTTTCTCTGCGCCAACCCTGTCGCACCCCTTGCCTATTTCGCAGCCAGCTCGCTGCCTAGCCGCTCCACCACCATCATGGCACAACGGCACCAAGGCCTCCCTCCATCACTATAAAGTCGTGCATCCACCTCCTAGCATCGTTACTCACCTCCCATTGCACGCAATAGAGCCAAGAGCCCTGAGCCCCCCTCCTTGCCTCCGGCTGTTCCGCCACTCGAAGCCAATCTCGAGCATTGCAACACCACAAATTGATTACTTGAGTGAAGCTTCGCCCAAAGACCCTAAAGCTACCCCGAGCTTCGCCATCACTTCAGGTGTACTCCTTATCCCATATAGATGCTCCCATAGCATTTAATCGATTTCTAATGGCCCGTAGCGCCATTGTGCCATGGTTGGTATTGTACTGCAACTCGAGTTCCCATCGATGGCCCAAACCACGAATTGGCCCACGCCAACACGGCATATGGGTCGACTGGTGCCTAGGGTCCCATTTCCGACCATGCTATCGACCGTCGAAGTCCCCCCTCGTCAGCGATGAGATGTGCATCGCTTAGGAAGACGACGGAGTATTGTAGCAACATCATTTAGTTAACACGTGTAATTAGTTTAATTTGATGACCCTCATTAACATCCGTTAATCAGTCATAGACATGGGCCCCCTTCCATTAAGTCAATCCTTTAACTCAATGACAAGTGGGCCCCCAACCTATTAAAAATCCTCTTAACCAGGTTAGTGGAGGTTAAGCCACTAACAGATGGGCCCACTTCACTATTTGCATAGTAAAAGTGTCCCACCCGTCAGCCTCTCGGATTTTCCTTTAAGAACATAATATGTTTTAATTAAAATGTCATGGGACCCTCATGTCAATCTATGTAACCCTCTTATCAATGAAAATAATCTCTCTGTTCTTTCTTTTGTCTTGATTCAATTTTGATTTAAACTTCAAATGGCTCGTTCTCACTCATTTTAGCTCTAAATTTAATGAAATTTGATTCTAAATTTTTCTAAATTCAAGATCTATCTAATGGCACTAGTTTTGTTTAATTTAGAGTTTATTTGAATTTTTTATTTGTGGGGGGTTTGATCTCTATTTTATTTCACGAACAACAATTAATTTCCAGGCTTTAGCAGAATTCATCGCTGAGTGGACAAACTCTTAACTTACCCAATGGCTCAAGTATGAACACCATGAATAGTGGACTATATACTTTGATGGTTCTTTGATGTTAAATGGCTCGAGGATTGGAGTAGTCCTGTATCTCCTGCTAAAGAAAACATAAAATATACCATTCATTTAAACTTTCTCACTATAAATAATGTGACAATATGAAGGTTTACTAGCAGGAGCAACCAAAGTACTCAAGATCTGCAGAATACTAGTGAAAGGTAATTCTCACTACAAGCGAATCATGTTGGGAAAAAGTGTCAATGCTCGAGTAATATGATGTTATCTTATCTAGCAGAAGTAAGAAAACTTGAAAGATATTTTTTTGGTTTTGAGATCCAATTCCTAGAAAGGAAAACTTTTTGACAAACCAGTTAGTATGGATGGCTTCCTCAAGATCACTCGTCCCACCAGGAGTTTTTCTCAAGCAGCTCAACAAACCCTCGGTAGTTGAACATTCTAAAGACACTCCACTAGAAGTCGTACATATCAAACCTTATAATGATTGGATGATATCAATCTATAAATATCTTCAGCATGAAACACTTCTTGAAGATGACATAGAGGCTGATCGTATAATTCGAAAAGCCAAATCATACACTCTAATCGAATGCACCCTTTATAAACGGGAACTCACGGAGTGTTGATGAGATGTATATCTCAAAAGGATGGTTTGAAATTACTATCTGATATACATAAAGGAGTCTGTGGAGTACATCATTCCTACAGAATATTGATCGGTAAGGCCTTCCAACAAGGATACTGGTCTTTCAAGTTTTTAGGCTTGCTCTACATGAGTGATTCAAAGTTAGGTAAAATAAATCAAAAAATAATAAACTAGTCAGATTAATGATTAGTTATCTTGTTCTTCTTCTCATACGTTTCAACAGCTTTCTTGTGCTTGAGGATGTTGTCATTAAACATGATCGACCAGTTTTTGATCGACTGGTCCTTAGCTTTACACATCTCTTCAAGATTCACAATGATGGCTCCCTTTGACTTAGCTTCTTTTTCAAAATATTCTAATTCTATTGATCACAACAAAGATAGAAGTAAGAAAAAAGCAAAGATTAAGGTGTAACAAAAAGAAGTTTAAAAAAGATACTTACTTCTCAACTAGAGTCTTTTTTCCTCCAAGGTCATGAGGAGTTGTTTGTTTTCGATCAAAATTGACCCAAACATTGCCCTCTCTTTCTTAAAGGTTTCTTCGAGCACCTTGATGGTACTCCCCGACCTAAGAAGGATAATAAAATGACTACAATGAAGAAAACTACTTTACGAGCAGAATGAGAAGGGAAATATCCTTACCATTTGTCAACCTCTCGATGAGGGGTAGCCCTTTCTTTTTTCCAAGGCTAATGTTTGCCTGGTCAATTCTCCAACCATAGATATGCTCTCCACATGTGCTACAAAAGCAAAAAAAAAGGAGAAAAGAAAATTTAAAAAAGTTTCAAGAAAAAACTCCAAAAATGCATTTTAAAGTGGTCATGAGAACTTACCTAGACTACTTTATGAGCATTTGCAGAGTACAACATCTCAGGACCCGTCCTCAACCGACAATCCTCAACCTTCCTCCACCATAGCTCCTCGAGTCTCTTGTTGTTGAAGATTCGAAGCCGATCGGAGATGTCCCTGGGGTGTGGAGATTTCCTGACCAGTGAAGTGCTTTCCACTTTAGGACCTCCAAAGATAGGAGGAAGTATATCTACTCCCTCCTCTTCAACCACTTGTTTCCCAGCAATAGTCAGATCTTGTCGAGATTTCTCTTTAGCCTCCACATCCTTAGATAGGGTCAAAGCCACCTAAGAATCCTGAGCAATAGCAGTAGTTGTTGATTCCTTTGCCCACTTGGGGGCTGCCTCAACTACTCCCTCCTTTAGAGTTTCCTGATGAGAAGTACTCGAATTAGGACTGATTGGAGTACTAAAGGTGCCACAAAGAAAGAAGAATCAAAAGGGAGAAGTAAGAACTTCGAAAAGCCAAAAAAAAATTCAAAGGTGGCAAAAAATCAAAAGGGAATTGAAAGAATTTGAGGTTACGTGCAAAGAGCACTAGGGCAAAGAAGAAGATGAAATGTTCTTCAAAAAGCGTGAAGCCAATAGATAACACACCAGGGGGTTTATAAGGGTTTCTCTCCAACTACAAATAGAGGTTACCCGATCCAAAGTCCAATGGATATAAAACCTTTTAGTCTCCCAATTTGTTTCTTAACTTTAAAGTGAATGAGAACTGTTTCTTTACTTTTGCTATTAAAGGGTAAGTTTCCTGATTAAAATCCAATCAAAAGAAATTCATAACATAAATTCACTTAAAAGTTCAGGGGCTAGCTAATGAGGATTGAATAAATCTCTAACTATGGCTTTAATATTTAATTAAGGCTCAGGGACCCCGTGGTCATAAACCTCCAAGGGTTACTCCCCAAATACCCTAGTCGGAGAAACACTATGTATGTTGCCCAACCGAATGACCGTTCGGAGATCCTATGAACTAGTGTTTAAATCCAATTCCAGGATAGTCCTTCTGTGCGATGAATAGAACACGTGTCTTATCCACTCCAAACAACATGATGTTGAAGCCCTGAGTCTCTGACA
Source organism: Melocanna baccifera (assembly GCA_036346265.1). Lineage (NCBI taxonomy): Eukaryota > Viridiplantae > Streptophyta > Magnoliopsida > Poales > Poaceae > Melocanna > Melocanna baccifera. The sequence goes on from CM070685.1 coordinate 8,109,220, forward strand.
ACAACTATCATACGATTGTTTCCCACGTTCATCTCCCGCTGACAACAACTGACGATCAGGTGTCCTCTCTATCTAACAATAACCACCTCTCCGACCAAACACGCTAGTTCCATAAGGTGTCTTCTCCGACGGATAATTAACATCTCTTCATTGGTATTTAAAGCTAGACAAGAGAAGATAGAAAGAGAGGACCGAAGCAATCCCAGGCGATTTGATCACAAATTCAATCACATTCTCTTTCAATTCAGTATAATTAAGGCTAGTCTCACGTCTTGTTAAAGGCACCTGTAATCAGTTCATAGTAATAAAGAGCATTCTTATTTTCTCTTAAGGATTTTAACCATCTTTCTCATTTTATTTTGTAAGACTCAATCTTCGACACTAGCAATGCCTTGAATGTTTCATCGCCCTGTTAATGGTACTAGGGTACTTCCCTTTTAGCCAAAAACTGGTACTTCCTTGTTCCTACCACAAAAACTTCTATCTCAATATTAACTCAGCAGAAACCTTTAGTCAGGGGTGTAGCCAGCGGGAGCGTAGTGAGGTTTGAGCCTCGCCTCCCTCGCTAGCAACAACCATGTAAAGCAGAAGCGATTTTTGTATATTTACTTGTTGCCCTTACATTATTTGCTACTTGCTATTTTGCTTGAAGCAAAGCAACAACCAAAGCAAATCAAAAACCTTCTGTCATTAGTAACAACCAACAACTCACTTTTAGTAATGCTTGCCATTTTGCTTGCTGCTTGCTTCTTGCGTTTTCGTTGCTCGAGAGCAAAAGTTACTGTTGCTTTCCATGGCACGATTCCTTCCCAGTTTGCCAAAACCAAATCAAAATCATAATAAACTTGTTCCAAAAATTGTACTGCCCACCCACAAAAACAGTACCACTGCACATTGTCTCCTTTATCTTATTCTATGTTGTCTCCTCTGGCAAACCTTCCAATGATCCATTATCTACCATCCATACTCTGAATCAAGTGGTTTAAAATTTTAAATTCATCTAACTTCATAATATACTTCTAAGTGCCTATTTTATACTTTTTTATTTGATTTTATTTTGTTTGGGCCGTTTTTCACGTGTAGACTACGATGTTTTCGAGTATGACTTCGCTGATGTTTCTCACCATCAATATGCTTTGAGCCCACCCTCTATTTTCTTTTTGGCTTCGCCACTGCCTTTAGTCCTTTACCATGCAAGAGTTTTCTGAAGCATCTGCTTACAGAAGAGCTAGGTGCAGCTAGCTTTTTGAGTTCAGACACTCAGTTCCAGTTGAATTGTTCTTACTGCTTAGTACAGGTAAAACAAGTAAAAAAGGCAGCAAAGCATGCGAGATAAAAATGAGAACGGCCAAGGGCAAGCATCCTTACAATTTTGATGCCACTATATGGGACAAACATATGATGTCTTAGAAACTAAGTTTCTCCTTTAGCCCCCCACAAATGTGCCTTTTACCTTCGATCCTTCTCTCTCTTTTTTCCATAGCTATCTCCATTTGTAAAATTTAGGTCGTCTTTTCCCTTTAGGTTTTGTGACTCTGAATGTGAGGGCAATAAAATTTGCTGTAGTTGTTCTTGAGTGCTAGAGGTGGAAGAGGCGAAGAGCCGGCTTGGCTGCAGAAGCAAGCAAGAATCCTACCACTAGGTGCGTGCACTTTGTGGACTACTAACAGTAGCCGTTTGTGACCGGGACACTGATGGTGATGGGGTGGCGGTTTGCATTAAGGAATCCAAAGGATACATGAACAAGAACGTAAGAAAGATAAGTGCAATTGCAACATGAGCGTTTTTAGGAGAACAAAGGTAATTTCAACAAATCTGTTCAGCTAGTATCTGAAAATGTCTGGCTCTGTAGTGTACAGACTCGTAGCCTCCTTAAGGTTGGTTGGAAGACACAAATTGCCCCAAGCTACACTTCAAGAGTGTACAGAATATACAAAAACTGTCTTGAAAGGCAAAGGCAGCTAGCACCTTTCAGAAGGGGCTGTTCATTTAGGCCTTTTTTACTATTTGATATTATAGCTGATTTATTTTATATTATAACTATTGATAGTTTTTTTTGGTATAATTAAATTTAAAAATTAAAAAATATATTAGACTATCGCGATAATATAAAGAAATACAAGAAAAAAATCAAAAAAGCTAAAGCTAGAAAAAGACAAAATTAAAAAAAATTAAAATTAAAAAACAGAAAATGAAGCCAAAATGAATAAGACTAATATGCAAGCGTTGATTGATTGGCGTTCTACTTCCCCTATCAGTGGTATACATATATAGCGGTAACTCCTTGCTTTCCTGCTCCAACTCCATGTTAGGATTGACCTGAAACGAGACGCAAAGCAAAGCCCAAAAAAAAAAAAACACGGCCGAAAAGACCGAGAGACGAGAAAGGGAAAGCAGAAGGGGAGTTGCGCTAGCTGTTCGTGCGCCATCTATGCGCGGCCGTCGCGTTCTACTTGTGAAACAGCAAAGGCATGGCGAGGTGCTATGTGCCCTTTGATTGCTTGCTTTTTTGTCAGTTTTTTTACTTTGATTTATTTATAACTATAACTTATAGTTTTTAAATTATTTATAAAAGAAAGTACAAATTAACAGAAATTCATGTACGATTTTAACTGATATAAATGAACTTATTATAGTGTTACAATAAACTTACATAGATGCTAACTTAAAAATATTTTATTTAAAAACTAATTACTATAAAAAAACTAAAAAGTAACTTTTAGGAACAAAAAAAAGACTCTGCAATACATGCTGCAATACATGGTGATGGTGGCCACCGAACCTGCCATGTGAGTGTGTGCGCGCCCGACGACGGCAACTACTTTGTGTTCTCATAAGTACTCCTCCACTCCATACATGCTGGTGGCTGGGCAGGGCTGGCTGGCTGGCTGGCTAGCTGTTGGCATTTATACACACACCTCGGTCTTTTGGAATATAAGTAATATATATAGTAGTACATGATCACACTCATCAAGTCATGGAGATGGATAAAATGTTGGTATTATATAATGCTGGTATTTCATTTAAGGTAGTAGATATACTTTTTAGCGATCTTTAACTTACTAGGGCCTATTCTAAACAGCAATGTTTTCTGAACTTTTATTTTCATAAATCAAAAATTGTTTAAAACATGTTAGCGTTTTAACGTGATATCTCCCTTTTTTCTTTTTTTTCTTTGCATTATCCGAGAAGATATAATAATATTTTTATTTTCTGTTTTTATTTATTTTATTTTAATTGAACATTTTAGAAAAAATATGAATCGCTATAATATTATTTTAATCAAGAGTCACGTTAAGCGCCAATCTCGCCGAGATAATCCAGGTGTGGCTTTAGCAGCATCAAGAAAAAGTAAGCAGGCGAGTAGCAGATCAGCTTACATAGTTCAGCCTCGAATCATCAATCACAGCCGTCCAACCGCGATCCGATGGGCCATCACGTGTCGCCACGAGAGGCGGCCCCGCCTTGTCCCGGGCCCCGCAGAACTGGCTAGAACCACACAAGAGAGCACACGAGAGGAGCGTACAGGCGACGGGGGCAAGAAGGGCCCACGTGTCATAACAGGTTCCCTCCCGGCTTCCTTCTGCTGCTTCGTGGACCAACCGATTTGCCCGCGAGATCCGCCTCGGATTGCGCGCCCCACGGCTTCTTCCCCAGGTAAGGTACAGTACAGGGGCGATTAGCTGAGAATAACCCCGATTAACTGCCCGTTAATTCTCGTGCTAATCCCAGCACAAGTCAATAACGCCCACGCTTCCAAAGTTAGTAGTGGCCAGTGGCCACTGACCAGCCGATGCAATCCAGGCATAGGCCGGAGAGGGACGGGTGCCACGTGGACACAGGTGATGGGCCATGCCTATAAACTACCTGCCTCCAAACGTGGAGAGCAGCTCCTGCAGAGAAACCTCAACTGTTCAGAGATCCAAACCCAACACAAAATATCTCTGTACATGAACATCTTCATGGCATTTAAATTCTTTTGCTGTATGGAACAGCATTCTGTTTTTATTAGTTGCTGCGATGGATGATTTGTTAGGATTCAATGCGTATGTTTGTGCCGGGCAAGGGGCCCACCGCACAGTGAAAAGAGGGGACGGAGTGGGAGTAGCCTAGTAGGAAACGAACAGAATGGCCTAAGCAACAGAAGTACAAGCCATTTTTTGCTGCTCCCAGCAGCAGAAGGATGCGGCGGCATATGCAGTGCAGGGCCTTGCAGGCAGGTGGTGGTGGGCAGCAGGCAACAGCAGAACTGCAGAAGCAAAGTGGAGAGAAAGGAAAGCAAAAGAAACAGTGCTGTGCTGCACCTGCATGTGGATGTAACTACGAACACTCGGCTGATCCTCCTGCATTGGTATTGCCATTTTGTTGCTTCTGTTTTTATTACCGCCTAATGACTGAGATGCATCGGTTGCTTGGCAAAGCTCCCATACTACTATGGACAGTTCGAACAAGAACAGCTGGAGACTGCAACAGAAAGCAACATTTCAGCTAAAATTTGCTCTTCCTGGGGCCATTTTCTTTCTAGATTATGATGATCAAGAAAACAATGAGCTGGCTCTCTTAGTTGCTCCAATCTAATCTGTTCCATAGCTTGAAACAAACAAAAAGACAGAACAGAATTAAGGGAGAACTACAGCAAGCAATTTTGTATCTGAATCGACGCAACAGAAGAAGAAGAAAAACTACCCAAGCAAAAGATCTCTTTTTTTATCCTTTTCTTTACCTTCTTTTTGGCTGCTTGGCTAAACAACGCCGGAATCGTCCCCGTTGGAATCAACCGACAGGAGAGCGAGACAAAGCAGCCGGTTTGCTTGCTTTCAAGAACCTGGCTTCGGCGAGCAGAAGGGATCTGACGCGGCCGAGAGTTCCATGTCTTCGAAGGGAGCCGGGAGGTTCAGATCAATGAAGCCGAGGCTTTTGATCGTGACCGGAGGATCAGCACCCGATGCGGCCGCCGCCGTGGCTGAGCAGAGGTGGGACTGCTTGTGGCCACCTAGCGCTTGCCCGGAAGTGAACACGCGGAAGCAGTAGGGGAACTGGTGCGGCTGCGGCTTCGCTCCCTCCTCACCGTTGTCGCATTCCGGCAATGGCTGCAGAGTAGTAGGAGGAGGGGGAGGAGGCTTAAGCGGAGGCGCGCAGCAGCCGCCCCTGCCTCCTCGCACGTGGCTGGCGCGGTGGCCGCCGAGGGCCTGGTACGATCGGAACACCTTCTTGCACGCGGGGCACTGGTACCGCGTTCGCTTCTTCGAGGCCGCGGCGACCTGAGGCTCGTCGCCGCCATCGCGATCGCTCCCGTCGTCGGAGTCGGCGCGGTACGACGGCGGCGACGGCGCGGGCCAGAAGTCTCGGGAGAGCATCATGAGGGACAGCGCGACGTCCTCCTCTGGCGTGGCAGCGTCGGACACCGAGCTCACCGGATCGGCGTCGCCCGATCCGGCGTTCGTGCGCTTGGCGTCCGGCGAGGGGTAGTCCGCGTCCGCCTCGCTCTCGCGATCCGAGAAGTCGGACTCGACGAGGCGGACCCTCCGCTTGGGCTTCCCCCGGAGCACGTAGCCCTGGATGGGCTTCTTGGTGTCGGCGGCGTCGTCGTCGGCAGCCGCGACGGAGGTGGACGCGAAGGACGCCGATGAGATCTGCGACCTCACGGCGGCGACGGAGTGGGAGCGCATGTGGCCGGCGAGGGCGCGGTGGTTGGCGAAGCGGCGGGAGCAGAGCTTGCATGTGTTCTTGGCCATGGCGAGAGCTTGCCGAGAGAGCTAAAAATACGAGCTTTTGGTGGAAACGGGGGGAGAGAGCGAGTAGGAGCTGCCTCCGATGGGGGAGTTGGAATATAGCGGAACTGCAAAGCTTCCACCATTTATTCCTTTTCTTTAATCTCACACTATTTTGTGGGTGGCTCCTTGTATTCTTGAGTTATTGTATTTTTTTAGTAGAACCGTATTGTTGGGTTATTGTTTTGAATTAATGTTGTTATTACGAAGGAAATGGAATGAGTCTATTGCTGTGCTATCCTGCCTGTGTTCCATCACCCGACCTTTAGTAGTAGACTAGTAGTTGCATTGCACAAAGGTTACTTTAGGTCAAAAAATTAAGCCTTTATTTCTTACGATACAAAAAATATTTTTTTACATATACTCTGCATTATAGTTTTCTATGTGAGGTATGTACCTAGTCTCAATGCGAGAATTATGAACATTACTGCTCCACTTTGGAAGGCGTCTATTAGTGTACATGGCCGTCAATTCTTCCTTTTCTGGACATGCTCAATAAAACTTTGGTTTTCCTTGTAAAACCACCATTTTATTCGGATCGCATGTGAAAATACGCTTTGCTGCAGCGCAGGCGTTCAGTGAGTTACGATAGAAAAGGAGGTCAGAATGGATGGCAACAAAAAAGAGTAGGTGACAAGGCGGTTGGGGGGATGAAGAGACCGGGAAGAAGCAACGAAGTGCATGCAAGGTGGAGTGTGGATTGGGGAATTAGCCAGTGAGGGGCAAATTAATCAGCTGGGATCTAAATCTAATGGTAATGGCTCGCAGGAGTCACTTACCCTGCACCACTGTTTTCACACGTTGCCCATTAAAGTAAGATCCGGGAGAGGTGGTGGGATACGGTTTAGGCAACGCTTAATTCCCTAGCAGCACGTAGTAGTTTGCTTACTCCCAAAGGCAGGCAGGCACGCTTGCATCGCATCAAACTCGCTTAAAATCAAGCCATGTCTATCCAAATCTCCCAGTAACTTCTCCCTCCCCGAAATTACTCTCCTCATCTCATCTTCCAGTCCATTCTTTTACCACTACATGACAGTAGTGGCATCTAATTTCCTCCTGTAAAATCCGTGTTGTCTTGGCTAGCTGAGAAGAACTTGGCAGGCAGGCGAGCAAACAAAGCGTCCGATCCGTGCGCGGCGCGAGACGTGGAACGGAAACGCCTTTGGTGCAAAGCCGCGAGAGGCCTCCTTTGCAACTAACCGCTTTGGAGATTTCTGGTTACGGGTCGCGCATTAGGTGCGCGGCGATGATTTTACCCCACTAAACGCCCGCCTAGCTGCTACTCCAAAGTTGCTAACTACCCGGCAGTATCGCCGCTCAAGCATTTCGTTTGCTCGCTGTGCTGCCGTGTTGCTACTTGTACGAGTGGTAGTACTACATGGATGTGGCTGTGTATGTATGGTCGTATGGATGTATTAGTAGCAGTATATTGATTAATTTGGCAGGCAATTTACGTCGTACTAGTACTGCTGCTACAGGTCAAGGAGGTGGCTCTGCTGGCTTTCGTTCGTTGTGAATACGAGGCAGCTGGGCGAGTGAGATCATAGGCCAGCAGCGTGTTGTTTTCCTTGCTTCTTCTCGTACTCTAGTGGAGCTCTTTTTTTTCTCCCCTTCTTTTTTTTTCTGTCATTTTCCTGCTGTCTTTGTTCTCCGGATGCCCATCTCTCTAGCCTTTCAGGGTATTCATCGGAATCATCATTGGGATATAATTTCAAGCTGGTTTTCTGTATAAAACAGGGCCTGCAGTGGAAGTGGAGAGAAACGACTAAGTAAAACTAGCTTGGCAATTTGTAAAAGTAACAGGTAGTGTTCTCCTGCCCGGCTAGCCTATAGTTTACAAGTATTCCTGTATGCATGTGCTAAAGTAAGGAGTAGTGGTACCTTCTTTCGAGAGGGCATGGTTAGCTATACTTGCGAGAATATCGCTGTTATTCTAAAGCTAGGCATTCGTTGCTTAGTTAAACGGATGCAAATAAAACGCCGAGAATGAAGCTTCCCTTCAGGTTCGAATGCTAATGGGTACTGTGCTGGGATAGTCCGATGAGGCCCCGGGTCGTTTCACTTTTCAGCCCGTCCAGCGTGCATTCCATACCCCTGGTCTTACGGCCGAACAGAGGCTGTCTTCGATCCATTTTATAAGTAGAATTCCTGAATCGACAGTAAGCACCTTCACAGATGCACGGCCTCTCCTTTACTTTGTACGATTACAGTTGGAACGGGCTGCAATATTCCGTTGCGGTTTTGTACTAGCTAGCGCCTACTAGCTGCTGAATGTTCGACTATAATGGGCTCTAGTGCTCCATTTAAAAACAGAAAATGAACAAAGTCTAGGCATGCATGGCTATAAGATAGTGGTATTTGATCCCCCTATCTAGCTTATCTGTCTAGCTTATCTGTCTAGTTACCACTGCAGTGGCAACGAGGAACCCGTTAAAGAAGAGAAACCAAATTAAAAATCTCTTTGCAGTGAAACTGTTCAGGTAGGAATGGCTATCACCATGTTCTTCAAGGGTCTGTTTTTTTTAGCTGCGGTTGATAACTTTTTGGCTGCGGCTGATGGTTTTTTGGCTATTTACGACAGAGATTACGGAAAGAGAGATACTCACTTATGATTTTTGATGATACAGATATTAGTTTTTTAACGTGTACTACAATTAATTTGTAGACTTCATCTTAAAAAAATACTCCGTTTAAAAATTAGTTACTGTAGCAAAAGTCAAAAGCGGCTTTTAGAAGCCGCAAAGAATAGACCATTAGACTTTTAGGTGGTTTTTGGTTTTGTCTTCTTCAAAAATCAAAATAAATGAAACGATTTTTTTAAGTGACTTTTTGAGTCCACGACGCATACGTTGTCAGCGTCTTCATCAACCCTTACTACTCAAAAAGTACAATAAAAAATTATCAATATGCTAAAAATCATCATACGCAAAGAAAAAAAAAGGTCCATCTTCATGTGCTTAGAAATGAGCGTGCTTTTATGAGGGGCAGAGCCGCAGAGGAGGAAAAAGGAAAGTAATGGTCTCCTTGGCTTTAGCAAAAATGAATGGGATGAGGATGTTCTCCAGATGGATTGGGTCAAGATAAGAAAAAATCGCGTCCTGCCTCCGCGCCGCACCTACGTACGTTCGTCGCATTTCAGCATATGTCTTCTTCTTATTCCCCCTCCCGGCCGGGCCTCGCCAATGGCAGCCATCCACGTTCCCGAGCAAGCCGAACCGTACGTGTCTTCTCATCAGCAGCCTTACCTGATCTGTCAAGCAAGTATACAGGTAAGAGGATGTAGTTAACGACTAATGAATTCTACTCCAGATAAGAAGTTCCAATTAGGCCAGACCGACTGGACGAAAAACCGGATTAGTTTCCGACAACTTGTCACGAAGAGACAACTTCTTCTTTATAACATTGTTTGCATCCTCCCTGAGGATCAGTCTTCCGTTGTAGTCTAGCTGGTTAGGATACTCGGCTCTCACCCGAGAGACCCGGGTTCGAGTCCCGGCAACGGAAAATTTTTTGGTACAATTAATCAGCTTGTTTGCTGTAGGTCAATCCGGAGCGTTTTGCTCACGAGTCGGACGGCTGAGATCTATCTGAGCGTTTATGTTTTTTTCCCGTTCACAATGGAAAGGCAGACAAAGCATACGATGGTTTCCATGCATGTCTTCGAAATAACTTTCCACTAGGTTTTGAGTTTTAGAAAACAACTTAATTAAATTTTGCATACATGCATGCCTTATCGATAATCTACCAAAAACATTCACTCGCAAAATAGTTGCACATCTAATGCTGCTCATCTCTTCACTGCTATAAAAGCATATTTTCAGTACTATACATTACCATTCGTTAGTATCAGTAAGTTCGAGCTTCTTTGCATCAATCCTATGATGCGGATCAATTGCTACACGAGGTGAAGAAGGCTAGCTAGCTAGGTCGTCGTTCCTCAAGGAACAATATCTCGGTACGAGTTTAGACAGTATATTTATAAGCATCAGTGACAGATCGTCGCGAGTGCGAAGAGACATTTCCACGAAGAGACCTTGAATTGTCTCCACTACTGGTCCACCACCAAGTAAATTCAAAAAGAGTGTATTAAGGTTATAAGAGTGGTCTCCCCTCACTCATTACAAGTGGTCCTATTTATAAGAGGAGAGGAGGGCGTGCGTAATTACAACTTTGCCTTTAGAGTTTGGCCTACTCCTGAGGGCGTTTCAATCATTTGCTTTGCACAGGCCCCATCAGGTCCGGGACAGGATTGAACTTGCGTACTTCGCCTAAGGTCGGTCCGGGGTCCTCCTAGGGTCGACCTTGTGCACCTCGCCGGGGGTACTCTTAGGGTCGACCTTGCGTACTTCTCAGGGTCGATCTCGGACTCTCCTTAGGTTGGTCTCGCGTATTTCTCCCGAGATTGACCCCAGGTTGGCCCAGAGTATTCCTAGGGTTGGCCTCGCGTATTTCCCTCGGGGTTGGCCCAAGGTCCTCCTATGGTCGGTCTCGCGTATTTCCTCTAGGGTTGGCCCAGAGTCCTCCTAGGGATAGTCTTACGCAACTCACCTAGAGTCGGCCTCGGACGCCTCCGGAGCCGATCTTGTGTACTCCACTCGAGTTCAGCCTTGGACTCTCCTATGGTCGATCCCACGTACTCCACCCAGGGTTAGCCCCGAACTCTCCTAGGGTCAATTCTGCGTACTCTATCTAGAGTTGGCCCTGGACTTGCCTCAGGATAGCCCTTCCAACGGGCGCCACCGCTCCGAGGTGGTTGTAGATCCGAGGTAGCGCAGGGACCCTCCTCCAATAGTAGCCCCTCATCGATCTGGGTGGTTGTCAATCGCTCGTCCAGCCCGACGCACCACCTTACAAGAGGGGTCGGCGCGCTATCTCAAGCCTACGATCTCTCAGATAGCCTGGAATGCATTTTGAAAATATGTCAATATACATTAGTTCTTGTGTGAACTCCAAAGGAAGAAGAGGAAAGGGGTGGCGGCTGTGAAGGGAAAAAGTTGCCTCCTTTTAAGATCCCTCAAGTCTAGATTCGGATTTACTTAATGAGCCCTTCTAAAAAACTGGGCGTTACAAATAAGAAATCAAAATTTAAGATTATATATTAGTATACGGTATACTAGGGGCGTGGCGCCCGCGGTGGTGACGGCGACGGCGGCATCTGGCCAAGTTGCTCAAGAAGATGCAAGGGTGATGGAGAATTACACAGTGGCAACATGCAGCGATGGAAAAGTCGAATTAAGGCGCTGTGCATCCTTCAGCTAGTGACAAGTGGAAAGGCTAATTTCAAGGTGCGACTTCCCAAGCGGTTGGTTTGTGCGCGCGCGCACACACCTGTCAAGTCCCGAGTATTACCGCAGTGTTCGGGGGGAAAGTATCCTAGAGCGCACCTGATGGCCGTGGAGAAGGTACGTGGAGTTTTGAACCCCATGCTTTTTTGTGGAAGTCGGATCCCCTTCTGAATTTTGACGGAACTGGGCAGTCCAGCCCACAAATCACGCCCATCCGTTAGAAGTTGACGTACTCCACACATGCATCCACTCACGCCACAGCACAGATGCACTTGCGCGCGTCCGATATACATTCGCAGAGGCTCTGCGGCCTCATACAGTGCAGACGCACGCTTGCCTGTTGGACGTGTACGTGTGTGTCCTCTAACTAATAAGACACACCATGCCAACCCTAGGATCAAATCCAAGTAGATGCAAACAAACAACTTGGCTCGATCCCATCAATAGGCCACTAGTATGTCCTTAGCTTCTAATTTGACTATACTACTTTACCTTGCTACTCTTCTTTTTATGAAGGCGAGGAAAATTGGCTCGTGCAGCAAGCTTAAGGCTTATTAATCGTAGGCTATGGGTCAAAAACCAAAAAAAAAATCATAGTACTAAATCCATACAAGTAACTCACGCAACGTTTGATGGAAACCAAACTCTAATGTATTAAGCTAGAGAGGCAAGGCACCAAACACCAAAACTCTATGCTATGCCACGGTTGACAATTTAGCCGTCTACTCTAGAAACCTCTTTTAAGATGAACCAAGTCTCGTTACCTGCAATTCAGTAATAGACACAGCAAAAGTCCGGCCGGGCCGGGAAATTGAATGCCCAGTTTCATTCGGACCTAAATTTGCCGCCCAAACCCATCCCATAGAGCCCGTCAGTCGGACCGGGCTTAGGCCTTGCCGCATACCGAAGTTTATTTGTCCGGGCCGAGCACCCTCCGATCTTGACGAGCCCACGAGAAGTCGCCTCCCGGACCTTCCGAGAACATCCCCTCCTCTTCCCCTTCCAATCTGGGCCATCACCGCCTACGCCTCTAAACCCACCGAATCCGACTCCTCGATGTCGTCTTGCTCGACGAGGCTGGTAGTGCGGCTGGGGTGTCCGTGATCGACGAGGCTGGATTTATGAGAGAGAACAAGTGCCTGTGGGCTGTGCCAAATTATCCTGTCGGTGTTCGCCGATCGATGGCCGTACTGGCAGTATTAACTATTCCTGACTTTTCCGAGCGTACGTGCTACCTGCTATTCTGGTACGGGCATCTCATGTCACGGCATGACGCGTGGGGCGTGAAGAACCTAAACCTTTTCTTTAATCTCTTGCTTGCCGGTTGATAGTCTAGTTTATGATGGTAATGAGGATTTCTGCTTAGGAGTCAAAGGCAGCAATGCAATGCAGGAGACAACAGTGACCGTGGTGTTTTAACTACCGGTTCTTGCAGCATTGGGGAGGCCCCTACTGCCGACAGATTTGTGCTATTAGGCTGGTTGGACATTAGAGAGATAATGTTTGGGAACAGAGGACAACAGCATCGAGGGGTTGACATAATGATTGCAGTGGAGATAAAAAAAAAATGGACCCGTTGATAGTTCTGCTTATTGGTAATTTGACAATTTTGTTTCTGATGTTTTAGTCAATCTTCAGAAACTCAGACAGTTTCCCTTCCGGTTTAAAGAAATGAAGGTCAGATTGGAGCATAGATAAATATGGATCCTAACATGCATATTGCCGACCTTGTCAAAGATTACCACTCATCAGTAAGTATGCTTGCTCCAAGTAGTTGTTTTATTTTCGAGGAAACGAATTCTTTTGAAGACCTGTTTGGTTGCTGTAGAATACAGTAGAATGAAAGTATCTGCATGCAGATCAAGCTTGCAGAAATAAAGCAGAACATTGCTTTATTGTCGTAATAGATCAGAGTTGTCATGCCCCACATCTTGATTGGACTTTATTGGTTGGCCATTTCTCAAGTTGCTTTTGTATAATCTTCGCCATAAATAACATAAGTAGTTATAATCTTTGTCAAGATTGGACTTGAAGCAACCGGGCTGTGATACTACAAAGAGCAGTACGGCAAACAAATTGAGGCATGTGTTTAATAAACATGCTTTTCTCTTTTTTTTTGCGAGGGTACTAAACATGTTTTTCCATTGATTAAACTGTAGTTACTCAAAAGTATGTTGAAAATTTAAATTGTATATAGTTGTAGTGTTGGATGTTGGTTACGACCTGTTTGGGTTGCACCCAACCTGGTGACAGGCCTGTGCATTTGTATTTTGCGTGAAATACAAATGCTCCCTCGTACCTTAGGAAAGTGAGAAGAGCATGCATCTGGATTGAAGACTCAGAAGGGTTGACCCCCATTTCAGCCTTTCAGGCCTTCCGTGAAGGATGCAATGGATGTTTTTAGAAAACCTGAAATGTACGGCACATACAGGATCTAATCTGGGCTCTAGTACAATGTTAGACAAATTACGATCAATGCAAATGCGATGTGAGAAAAGCAAACACTGGATTGGAATTGTCATGCATGGTACTATCCCGATCGAATTCAGAGCTTCCATTGGTATTTTGCTCATCGCTGCTGGGATCCCTGTATCCTGTCAATTTCCAAGAGTGGTTGCATGCATCCTCAGTTGATCGATCCTGAGCTTTTCATTGCCTCTATATTTGGTATCAAAAAGTACCTGGAGGAGCAGATAGATATTCAAGCTACGAAATGGCTTTCAATTCAAAGACGGCTCCCTTAAGCTATTCAGTACCTTTCACCTGCTTACCTTACGTGCATACACATGCCGGTTGATAGGTTGGTCTTTGACAACATGACGGCAAAGCAGAACTCGTGGAAGAGAGTAACGGCGCGCAGTGCGAACACGAGAGAGCAAGAACTGTGAAAACAGAACATGATCTGAGCAAGAGAAAATAATTGCGGCCATTGGTTGCATACAAGTTTGGATTGTACAACGGATGTAGCTGGGAGCCGGAGTAGGATCTCCTTGACGGCCTTGGCCGCAGGCGATGACAACCACCTCTCTCGGTTTGTTCTGTGCACGGGAGCAAGGCTTTCTTGGTACAAACTGGTGCCATTGGTTTGGTTACGTGCATCTACATGTGTGCCCCCCCGATCGAGAGAATAATTTCTAGAGTTGTTGACGCAACGCCATAGCTGTGCACCATGTATTGGCCTCTTGTGATGATTATCTTCTGCCCTGACCTGCCATTGCCAGTGGCACCAACGATGGGCAATTTAGGCAAATCTCTTCCCACTCCCACGTGCCCCCCTTTGTTCGCTGACAAATCGACGCGAGTATCCAACGACCAAACACCGGAGGAACAGTCCTGCAGCCTCCAAATCTCCAGCTTGCGAGACACGACGAAGGTCTCGGACCATGCACAGGTCGCCATTGAGCTCCACCAAGTACGCCGCTAATTCTTCGGAAGGCGGCGACGGCGAGCGGAACCATCCGAAGGTCTCCTCCGTGATAAAGAGACATGATGTCAGCTTCCGTGACAGAAGGGAGGTCGTCGCGGATCAGCCAGTGCAGTGACCCCCTCTTTATTTATTTTGTACTCTATAGAGTATGCCTCGGGCTCGATGACCCCTCGTGATTTTTTTATACTTTATGGAGTATGCTTGGGCTCCATAGCCCCTCATAATTTTTTGTGCTATGATGATGGGCTTGCATACGTCACAGGTGTGGACTTCTTTATACTACATAGAATACGTAGGCGCTTAATGACCCCTCATAATTTTTATACTCTATGGAATACGCCAGGGGCTCAATGGCCCCTCACAATTTTTTATACTCCGTGGAATAATTTTATCCAAATATTTCTCATGAAGTCAAAGTGAGCAATCTATCAGTAGATCCAAACACATAGCTATCAATAAAGCAGACAAACAAATATATATCTACAGTAATTTATAACCCCAGTAAAATCTGAGTCTGTGCAACTGATCTCCTGAAGCGAATGCCCAATCATCAAATGGCGTAAGCCAAAATATTATCTTTAGTGCTGGATAAGTAGAGTAGAACTTATCTCATGAAATCTAGTGTGCTCCATTTAGAACACAAAACTCTATAAATAATGCTCACTGAAAGAGCAACTTGCATATGTGGCCATCACACGTATCAAACGGCCAACTTCAAAGGTAACTGAAATCCATAATATGATCAAAACTGCTCCTATAAAACTGTCCAGATAAAAGAAACTCTTGTATCGTCAATAGAATAGACAATAAAGTATACCTCTCGTACCGAGCTATAACAATTGGACAAACATTGTAGTATTCACACAAGAACAAACTTCTTGCATGAAATCCTTCATATCAAACTAAAATTAAATCAAAACCTTCACTATAAAATAGCAAAATTTCAAAGAGTACCATGCTAGCTACCATAAGTATCATAAAATTTCTGAAAATTAATGTTGCTAGAAACATCCATAACGGTCAGCTTAAAAAAGATATAAATTGCATTATGTCCGAACAATGAACAAAACACCAAAATAGTTCTCGTCAATTACTGAATCCTCGTAGGCATGAAACGGCAACGCAACACTTCGGCACTGCTGAAGTCGCAAGAACTTTTTTAGTTCTTTTAGAGTAAACCTAAGGTTGTTGAACACCCCTGGTACATGTCCGTTTTCACGTAGCAAGATTTGCTCAAGTAGAAGGTGGAGGTCACGAACACAGAGCAAATTGGTTCGGTCTTGCTGCCTTCTAACATGCGGATGCAGTCTTCTCTGTTCGGTTTCCATGCTGCTCGTGGCTGCAAAATGGATAGGATAGGTGTCTGTGTGGAACTTTGCTTCAGACTTTGCGCACGGCCTCTAATTTCTGACGCACACATCAGATGACGAGAACCCGCAAATATGGTGGAATGCTCTGGTGGATACCAATTTGCGACAAACAGCAAACAAAATTTTGTCGCCTTGATTCTACCTTGATCCGATCTGGTTGGAGCGCCACGGAGCAGGGGACGACACCGAAGATATCTTGCCACGGGTAAGTCCCTCGAAGACGAAGACGAAGACGAAGACGATGAAGCCACGTTGTATGATGCACTTTGGGTGTCGCCGAAATTTCATGAGACCGTAGATGTTGTGCCAGTGCTGCCTTGGTGAGACCACGCGAGTGCCGCTCGGGGATTGGAGATTGATCCTCCGAGGGCAGAAGCTAGGATTTCGAATTTGGAGCTCTGATATCACTTATCTTAAAATATATGGCAAAAATAGATGGTCAAAAAGAAGGAAGACACTGATTTTACATGGAAAAATTCTTTCGAGAAAACCATAGCAGCACAAATACGAAAATCACTGTTTGAGAAGAGATTACAAGTACAGAGCTATTCGGTGCATATAGACCGTGCAATTATAGGAGTATATGTAGGAACCAGAATCCTAAGAGAATACAAAACTGAATCAGAGTCGGTTGCACCACTTGGCGTGTGCGCTGCTGAGCCCCACGTCTGGCACCAGTCGGCACCGTATCCGGTATAGACACAATGACGAATTCAGATCACACTTTAGCACTCCCCTTCTCTACCCCCTCTCTCGACCACCATCACCACCACTCTTATCTCATGACCTACATGGTGCCATTGCTTCCTTCTCGCGAGTGCTTGCGATGAATGAGGAAGAGGGAGGAGAAGGGAATGATTGGGTTGGTTTGAGATTGGTGTTTGTCGCATGGCTAAATCTAGCATGGGGTCTTTGCAGTTGAGGTTTGTTACCCTCTCCCATAGATTTTTTTTCTGATTTATCGTTGGGTGATTAAAGGCTGTGATGCCATGTGTATTTAATTTAAGTGTAATAAGGACAACAACAAAACCTGGTACTTTTCTCAGCATGTTCATCCTTTGTAATCATGCTATGGATTTTTGTGTTTGAAACACTTTCTTCTTGCAGGATATTGCGGTCCCCTTGATAAATTAGTTCGTTATTTTCGCAGAAGTATTGTGTCATAACTGTTACTCCAAGCTACAAGCACTGTTGCTGCTGGTTGTTTCCGGCGCTCCAAGATCATATGTGTGCGATGTTCACGTGGACGGTCTTGACTTTGTATTATTTTGCTCTCTGGGGAGCCCAGTGCCATCACTTCCTCCTATTGTCGCAAGAGACCGGACCAACCGAAAATGCTGTGCGCATGCAAGTATGCAACAAAGCGAAGGGTGTCTGGACTCTGGATAGTTAAACGCGGGCAACGACGCTGTTGAAATAATTTTTGAGCGCTGCTTAGTATTCTCTTTTTTGTCAGTTATTCAGTTTTTGTTTGTGTATGCCTTGACGTGTGTAATGGCGCATGAAGTCGAGAGGCAGAGCGTCAATAACGGTGACCAGTGTGGCCACAATCTTCTTTTCAGTTGTAAATTGTGAGTCTTTAAGTAATGCAATAGAGTCTGAAAACTTAGCGTTTGCTGCACAAAAATTAGCCTGTGTTCATCGCTTCAATTCTCCACTGCCGTGTGAGTGTTTTAACTGAAGCTCGGTCCGGTGTTCAGAGCTGAAATTCTTCAGTTACTGTAACCCATCCAACAAGCCCAGTCAACTGCTGATCATCGACATGAGCTAGATTTTTCTTTCAAGTGATATCAGAGCTGCGTTCAGGACCCTAGGAGCGATGTCAGCTCCGGCGGCACGCACGTCGATCACACCTCCGCGACGGGAGTGTTTTCGGTCAACATCATGTAGTCCTCGCCGTCCGCGACAACAGAATGGTCGGGAGCGGGAGGTCGTCAGCAAGCGCGTCGTCAAGGAGACATCCAGATCGGTGTCCTATCCGATGTTGACGCGAACAAACTACCAGGAGTGGGCGCTGGTGATGCGCATTAATCTCCAGGCTCAGGGGCTCTAGGACGTCGTGGAGCACGGCGTCGGTGAGTACCGCGAGGATCGGATGGTGCTCTCGACAATACTCTGAGCGGTACCGGCTGAGATGCTGGCATTGCTCGCGACGAAGCAGTCGCTCAGTAGGCGTGGGAGGCGGTGAAGACAATGCACGTTGGTGTACATCATGTTCGCGAGGCGAATGCACAACAACTCCGGCGTGAATTTTGGGAGATGACGTTCAAGCCAAAGGAGACTGTGGATGACTTCTCGATGAGGATCACCAGCCTTGCCAACAATCTGCGCGTCCTCGGTGACCACATAACCGATGCAGAAGTGGTGAGGAAATTTCTGCAGGTGGTGCTGGATCGGCTCGCGTCGGTGGCAATCTCCATCGAGACACGCCTCGACGTCAATGAGCTCTCAGTGGAGGAGGTCACTGGACGTCTGCGGGCTGTCGAATAGCGACTCCAGGGACGCGCCAACAGGAACATGCGCTTGCTCCTCACGGAGGAGGAGTGGATGGCACGGTTGAAAATCAGTGGCCAAGAGGGTGGTCACGGCAACAACGGCGGCTACAACAAGCGCCGTGGAAAATGGAAAGGGAAGAAGCCGAGCGGGAAAGCCCGAGAAGGCCAAGGTGGGCCAAGCTCGGGGTCAAGTCGTGACTGCTCCGGCGACACCTGCAAGAACTGCGGCAAGAAAGGCCACTGGGCTAGAGACTGCCGCAGCAAGAAACGTGTGGAGCAGGCACATGTAGCCCAAGAGGAAGAGGCAGCATTGCTCCTATTGCAGGCGAGCGTGTCACGCCGAGCATACTCACCGTCATCATTGCTTGTGCGCTCCTACTCTTCACACCTCAGTCTTCCCCGACCACGCCACGGACAGCCTCGCCAGCACCACGTGTCGCCGATCGACGTCCGTGTACGCGCGAAGAGGTGATGGAGAACCGAGGCCCAGTACAGCTGCGGAAGGAGAAGGTGTTTGTGCAGCTCGGGATGGAGGAGGACCATGACGCCAAGCAGTGGATCCTCGACACCGGGGCAATGAACCACAAGTTGGGCTCCCGGTCTGCTTTCGCCGAGATAGACATGTATATTTGTGGCACCGTAAGCTTCGGCGACGATTCCATTGCACGGATCGAGGGATGTGGCACCGTGCTATTCGCCTGCAAGAATGGCGAGCACCGTTCATTCGGTGGCATCTTCTTCATTCCCCAACTCACGACCAACATAGTAAGCGTGGGGCAGCTTGATGAGGCAGGCTACCAGGTGATGATCGACGACGGGGTGATGACAATCCACGAGCCGGGATGACAACTGCTGGCGAAGGTGAAGTGCGCGCCAAACTGCTGTACATGCTCAGCATCACCTTGGCATAGCTAGTGTGTTTGAGGGTGCGCGGCGACGAGCTCTCATGGACGTGGCACGCACGGTTGGGCCACCAAAATTTTTCGACGATGAAGAAGATGGTGCGAGAAGGCTTGGTGCGAGGGCTGCCTGAGATCGATCATGTGAACCAGCTTTGAGAGGCCTGTCTCACCAGGAAGAAGAAACGGATGCTGTTTCCAGTCCACGCCGAGTACCGGGCTGAACAGGTTCTGGAGCTAGTCCATGGAGACATTTGTGGCCAGATTTCACCTCCTACACTGTCGGGCAACAAATACTTCTTGCCTCTGGTGGATGATAAGAGCAGGTTCATGTGGGTGGCCTTGCTGCCGTCCAAGGATCAAGCTGCCGAGGCCATCAAGCACTTCCAGTTGGCCACCGATGCAGAAACTGGATGGAAAATGGGTGCACTACGCACCGATCGCGGCGGGGAGTTCACTTCAAAGGACTTCCACGACCACTGCTTGGAGCATGGTGTGCGACGTCAGCTGAGAGCGCCGTACTCACCACAACAGAATGGCGTCGTGGAGCGTCGGAACGCCACAGTGGTGGGAGCGGCTCGGAGCATGCTGAAGGCAAAAGGTCTCCCGAGTTGGTTCTGGAGGGAGGCTGTGCTCACCGCCGTGTACATCCTCAACCAATCGCCGACGAAGAGCGTGGAGGGGATGACCCCTTTCGAGGCTTGGTACGGGAAGAAGTCAGGGATCCAGCATCTGCGCACATTCAGCAACATTGTCTACGTCAAGAACACGATGCCGCATTAGAAAAAGCTTGATGACAGAGGCCGACGCATAATCTTTATTAGGTACGAGCGAGGCTCCAAGGCATACCGCGCGTACGACCCCCTCACAAGGCGTGTCCATGTGACACGAGACGTAGTGTTCGACGAACAGGCGCAATGGCAGTGGGGCGATGAGGATGGGAGCAGCGACGACGTCGACGGCTCCCTCACGGTGGAATACATGACCGTGCGCGAAGATGGAGAACAGGAGGATGCATCTGCCACGCCCATGGCACCAAGCACCACGACGGGGTTCAACACACTTGCGACGCCCACTGTAGCAGGCACCGCGCCATCGCCTACTGCTGTGTCACCTGTGATACAGTTCATGTCACCGTCGGTGGAGCTTGGAGATCAGCTGGATGCGTACCACGACGATGAGGTGCCACTGCGGTTTCGTACCGTGGACAACATCATCGGGCATTCAACACCGCCTGGAGGAGCTGCAGAAGAGGAGTTGGCGAGTTAGAATCCGGTGAGTTGCATGAGGTAAGCGCCGAGGAGCCGACGACGCTTGCGGAAGAGGAGCGACTGCCTTGCTGGCGTAGAGAGATGGAAGAGGAGCTACGGTCGATTGAAGAGAACCATACCTGGACGCTCACTGAGCTCCCTCAAGGCTGGCATGTGATCGGCCTCAAATGGGTGTTCAAAGTGAAGAGGGACAAGCATGGCGCCGTGGTGAGGCACAAAGCGCGGCTCATGGTAAAGGGCTATGCACAACGACATGGCATCGACTATGATGAGGTCTTCGCACCGGTGGCTCGCATGGAGGCGGTACGCCATCTCATTGCTGTGGCAGCTCATGAAGGTTGGGAGGTGCATCACATGGATGTCAAGTCGGCATTCCTAAATGGTGATATCCAGGAGGAGGTCTTTGTGGAGCAGCCACCAAGTTTCGTCAAAGCCGGCAAGGAACATCATGTATTCAGACTCCATAAAGCCTTGTATGGATTGCATCAGGCTCCAAGAACGTGGAATCACAAGTTGGATGAGAGCTTGACGTCTCTAGAATTCATGAAGAGTCCATCGGAGCATGCCATTACTGCAGAGGGAGAAATGCAGATCGACTAGTGGTTGGTATCTATGTTGATGATCTAGTGATCATTGGCACTAGCAGCTCTGGTATCCAGAAATTCAAGAGAAAGATGACAAACCTATTTAAGATGAGTGATCTAGGGTTGCTACACTACTATTTGGGCATAGAAGTGAAGCAGCAAACTGATGGCATCTCCCTCAGTTAAGGTGCATATGCAGCCAAGGTTCTGGAGAAGGCAGGAATGGCAAATTGCAATCCTTGTCAGGTGCCAATGGAAGCAAGACAGAAGCTCTCCAAGGAAAGCACTTGTCCACCGGTTGATGCAACCATTTACAGAAGCATAGTTGGCAGCCTCAGGTAGGGGTGGATATCGAGCCTGCTCGGCTCGGCTCGGCTCGGTAAGGCTCAATAAAAAAGCGGCTCGGCTTATTAGACTAACGAGCTAAAAAACAGGCTCGACTCGGTAAAAAGCTCGGCTCGTTAGGCTCGTTATCAATTTTCAAGAACAGAGCACAAGGCTTGCACTGCGTTCTGATGATGCGGAGGGAGATCCTTATATGGACTATGTATGCGACGATTAGCCTTGAACTATCCTGAGACCTGAGGTCACTAAATCCTGAAGCCACTACAGCCCGCACCAGGCACTCGGCCACCCAACCACGCTGGAGGAGCTCGCGCCGCAGGACAGCCGCGTCGAGGGGCCGCCGGGCTGGAGGGGCCACCGCGCCGCAGGGCCGCCGGGCTGAAGGGGCTGCCGCACCGCAGGACAGCCGCACCTAAAGCCGCTGTGCCGCAGGGCCGCCGCGCCAGGCCGCACTTGAAGCCACCGCGCCAGGCCACATCCGGCCGCCGGCCTGACGTACCCGAAGAACTGCCGCTGGCCCGCCCTACAGTGTCGAAACCCTCACCTGCCGTTGATGCTGCGCCAAGGCCCATCTGCCGGCCCGTGGCCTCTCCGCCCGTTCCCCAGCATGGAGATCCGAAAAAAAGGGGGAAGAGGGAGGTGGTTGCGGAAAAGGGGAGGAGGTGCAGCCGTGCAGGTGCGGCCCGGATATGGGGGGAGGTGGGTGTTGGTGGAGGTGGGTGTGGCCGGGATATGGGGAGGAGGTGCAGGTGCGGCCGGGATATGGAGCACAGATTGGATCGGGTAGGACTGAGTGCGTGCGCTCGGCACTGTCTTATCAAATGGCTAGCTGGGAGCGTGGAGCCGAGCCGAGCCAAACGAGCGGCTCACGAGCCAGCTCGGGCTCGGCTCGTTAAGAGCCACGAGCTCAACCTCTGGCTCGGCTCGGCTCATAAATGCTACGAGCCGAGCCGAGCCGAGCCGAGCCGAGCCGCGAGCCACGAGCCATATTTCCACCCCTAGCCTCAGGTATTTGGTCCATACTCGACCTGATATTGCTTTTTCAGTGGGGTATGTCAGCAGGTTTATGGAGGAGCCCCATGAGGATCATCTTGCAGCAGTGAAACACATTTTGAGATATGTTGCTGGGACAAGTGATTGGGGCCTATTCTATGCAAGGAAGAAGGGAGAACATCTCACTCTAACTAGCTTCAATGACAGTGATCTGACTGGAGATTTGGACAGCAGGAAGAGCACTTCTGGAATCATCTTCTTCCTTGGTGACAGCCCAATTAGCTGGCAATCAACTAAGCAGAAAGTGGTGGCCTTGTCAGCTGAGTATATAGCTGCTGCCACTGCTGCTTGTCAGGCTGTTTGGTTGGCACGGTTGCTTGCTGAAATTGTGCATTCAGAGGTAAGCAAGCCGGTGCTAAGAGTGGACAACAAGTCCACCATCTCCCTGATTAAAAATCCAATGCATCATGACTGGAGTAAGCATATAGATACAAGATTTCATTTGATCCGGGAGTATGCAAACAATGGCCAACTTGAGAGGAAGTTCATTAGAACGGAGGAACAGCTTGGGGATATACTCACAAAACCTCTCTGCAGAATCAAGTTCTAGGAGCTTTGCAGGAAGATTGGCCTCCAACAAAGTCAGTAGTTCAGCGCATCAAGACTTAGGAGGAGATTTGTTGAAATAATTCTTGAGCGCTGCTTAGTATTTTCTTTTTTGTCAGTTATTCAGTTTTTGTTTGTGCATGCCTTGACATGTGTAATGACGCATGAAGTGGAGAGGCAGAGCGTCAATAACGGTGGCCAGTGTGGCCATGATCTTCTTTTCAGTTGCAAATTGTGAGTCTTTAAGTAATGCAATAGAGTTTGAAAACGTAGCATTTGCTGCACAAAAATTAGCCTGTGTTCATCGCTTCAATTCTCCACTTCCGCGTGAGTGTTTTAGCTGAAGCTCGGTCCGGTGTTCAGAGCTGAAATTCTTCAGTTACTGTAACTCATCCGACAAGCCCATAGCTAGATTTTTCTGTCGGACGCAACGTTGAAAAAGACCTGGGTTCACACAACTCGCGCTACCATGCCACCCACACGGCTCTCGGGTATGATATCTCCATCCCCAATTTGTTCCCTTCAACTTTTGAGTGTTTTGACGACGGCAGGAAGCCAGGAAGCTAAGCATTGAACCATTGCACAATGGTAAGCAGAAGCTCTGAATCACAAAAGATTTTACCAGGTGTGTAATTTGTTTGTTTCTGGAACCACTGATTGGCTTCTTTGGACATCGGCAGGACGCAGGCACCTGCAGCAACGTGAAAGGTAACAGCGGAGGTCCTGGCGGCGGCGGCGACGAGGAAGGCACTTGTGGCTTCATTATCCAAGAACTACTGGTTTACACTTGTCAAATGTTTGCTGGCGCTGCCGGCGACCGAGGCGGCGATTAAACAATGGGAATAAAGACTAATGCATGGACTTCTTAATCTACTCTGTAATGCTGGTCGATGAAGGTTAAGCAGGAGGTGGAGAGATGCCCGGAGGCAGACATGAGCAAGGAGCAGATGTTCCGCGAGCTTCGCGAGAAGGGACTGCACGTGGCGATCGCGTTTGCCGGTGAACTATACTCTTCCACTGTTTCCTTTACTTAGTCTTAATCTACCGATCATGTCAAGGAACTTGGAACCGATTATCATGTATTGATCTCTAATCGATCTGATCGGCGTCCAGTGTACAAGGAGCTTCGCGACCAGAACTATGGCTTCTTCGAAGATTACTACGGCAAGATCGTTTTGAGGAAGCGGGCGGAGCGACTCAAAACGGCTGATGTACCAGTACCGCACGAGTCGCGGCGCAGCTGCCGGAGCGAGTGCGCTGCGAACTGCGACGCCGGCCACTGCCATGGCCACCCGGACAACGCGGGATCCTCGGAGCACCAGACCGTACCGGTTGGTTCGGACCATGGCCGTCTGGTCGGTTCGAGCAGCGGCGACGGTCAGTTTGCCGGTTCAGCGCCGTCGCAGCAGGCGGTGCACTTGCCGGCCGGGGGTCAGCTGCATCAGAATGAGCACTGGGTGCCCAACGGCGGGGTT
Source organism: Melocanna baccifera (assembly GCA_036346265.1). Taxonomy (NCBI): domain Eukaryota; kingdom Viridiplantae; phylum Streptophyta; class Magnoliopsida; order Poales; family Poaceae; genus Melocanna; species Melocanna baccifera. The sequence continues at coordinate 8,133,741 of CM070685.1, forward strand.
CGAGGGGTGCCATCCGCAGCTGGTCCTTCCTATGCCGTCATGGCGGGTTCCTGACCTCCGTCGCGCGGCGGCCCCAGGCGATGGCACGGCGAGCAAGCTGAACCTCTGCAACAATGGCGATCCAATGCATCGCTCGGCTTCTATGGGCAACCGCCGTTGTCCGGAGAAGAGCGGCTACCGCCATTATCGGCAGATGAGCTACTGCAAAACCGGAACCACCACATCCGTGCTGGTTCCCAGGAACTCCCTCACTGACGTACGCTTCATTCTTGTAGGCAACCACAGCTCTATACGATATTCTACAACACCACCCTGTGTTGCTTGGCGCACTTCCTGTTCCAAGCAAATACAACGCAAAATTTTGTATGACATCCAAGCTTCTAGCAGAGAATATCCCAAATCTCGGGGGGACAAGACATTTCATAATCTCAACATACTTTCATAGGACTACAGCTGCTGGCTTGCTCTGCAATAAAAGACACTTCGACCAGACATAAATTTAGTTGTACTCTACAGAGTTCATCAGGTGCCCAATAGCTCGGAACGAGCAGGCTTACTCTGCCAATCGGCAGCAGCCTGCATGGCTTAATCAGATAATTTCGTGTTATTAACCTACTCAACACAACCAACCAAACTGGTCAATCCACTATCAATTTCCAATTTGGTGAAACCTAGCATAAAACTAAGGTGTTTTGCCCACAACAGTATGCAAAATTTGCTTTGATTCATGAGTCGTGACTCGTTCATCCCAAATAACACCAACCCACTGGGATACACGTTCACTCGCAGCTTTGGTACAACATTCTAAGAGTGTCCACGAATGGCAAAAGAGAGAAAAACATTACAAGCATTTTAAGGGTCTGTAACAAGCAGCCTTCACATAACAGTCCACTGATCACAAAAATGGCAGTGTTAGAGCTGGTTACTTTACTCCTCTTCGTTCCCGGTCTCTTCCTTGGTAAGCTTGATCATGTCATCAATCCTCAGAATAGTAATGGCTGCCTCGGTGGCAAACTGCAAGGAAAAAGTATATAATGATGTAATGAACTTCAACATCACAAACAGTAAAAAAACACCATGACAAGACCCATGCTAAGTGTAACAACCTGAATAATCTTTACTTTGCTCATAGCTGGTTCAATGACACCATATTCAAGGTTGTTGCGGATGATACCTTTCGAAAGGTCAAGACCCATGCTGCAGCAAATGGAAGCGAATTTACCAGCACAGAAGAAAAAAAACATGCAAGGGGGCAAACACAATGAAGTAAAATCATATTCAGAAACAAATAGTTACCAAATTATATCAGATGCTGTTATTCATCTAGGTAAACCTACCCTCATATAAAGTTCAAATCATACATAGGATGTGGCCTGTAACTCTACAAAATAAGGCTAAGAGTGGAGCTTGATGGAGCTTTGATTGCAGTACATGATACTGAGGGGGTAATGTCTATATATTGCTTAATTACACAGATCCTGAAGCGCATCCATGTTTTCTTAAATGCTGGCTAACTATTATCCTATAATATATCTACAGAAGTTTCCAATGTTCTAGAACTAAATGTGCTCACAGAAGTTTTCTACAGTCTAACTTCAGAAATGTAACACAGAAGAATCACAGCTTATTCAGATAAATAATCAAGATAATAGGTTCTGTCATTACCTTGAAAAGTGTTGCTTATCAGCCTTTGTTTGAGCGGTATGATGATACGCCCTAAGCTTTGCTACAAGCTCAGTTGCATCTTTTGCAGCATTAACAGAGAGAACCTGTAATCACAAGGTCATGCTAACCATTAATATGTTATGTGGTTCAGTATGCAAATAACATACACATTAGATAGAATTGATCAAACCTTTGGTATGATTAACAAAGATTCTGCAAATTCAGCAATTGCCAGTTGTTCCCTAGATCCAAGAGTTGTAGCAAGATTCTCCAAGTAGACAGACAACGCAGCTTCAGCTGCACCACCACCAGCAACTACCTGCATGACCAATACATACACGTTCAATACACTACTGACGATAAATACTTTCTATCCGATGAAAACGATAGGCAAAGTGTATTTGGAGGGGAAACAAAAGCTGTTTTAATATCTTACATAACTATATTCAATGAATCAGATTCAATTGTATCACCTTTCTATGGAATGCCAGACACAAAGTTACTCATTTACTGATTTACACAATGCTTTTTAACTGCTGCAATCTCCTTGAGCATGGAAACACTCCCAATAGCTGGGATTGCAGCTATTCAGGACATGGTATCAAATAAAGAAAACTGTGAAAATACAGCAACAAGCAAGACTACATACAAGAGAATCGCAAAGAAATATTAAATATGAGAATAACACTAGATAAAAGTTTAACCACAAGTTACACGTGGCTACATTCCCCACAATTTGTAATCATGACAACGAAAATTATGTTTATGTATTCACTTGCAGGGAACCACCAGTTAAAAGGAATGTCAGCAAAAGGTTTACCATATTGGATTCCAAGGTTCTCTTCACAATGCACAATGCATCATGCAAAGACCGGTCAATCTCATCTAGCATGAAGTCATTTGCGCCTCTAAGTATAATTGAGACCTGCATAAATGAAATGCATACTATCTTCAAAACTAATGTTGTTTTCATCATAAAAAACACTGGCTCAAAATTGGCATGGAAAAATACAAACCGCGCTAGTGTTCTTTGTGCCTTTCACCAGAATTACATCATCGTCAGCAATTTTTTCCTCCACAACCTCATCAGCATGTCCAAGGAATGATGAATCAAATGTTTCTTCACCTTCCATATCAGCAAAAGTAGTCACCTGCACTTTCCTACTATATTAGGATACTGCCAAACAGTTTGTGTAGCATTAACACTTGGGCTAGAAAAAGTGATCTTCTGCCATATTCCTCGGGAACATGAAGGATAAAGGTTGTTTTATATATAAATTTCTATTTTCAAGTCATCCGCACCCCAGATATTAAAACACTTTAGCACCTTTGTTGTTACACTAGAATAGCAAACTAAGCAAAGCATAATCAGAAACAGAATAGCTCAATAGCATTATATAAATATATTATAATGTTGCAAGGTCATTGAATCCAGATAATGCATTCCTACATGCCCCAGAGTATTGGCACAGATCAAGCAATTTCGGTAGAGTTTCACGCAAAAGTAAATTCATGTGACTATCAAGCATGGTTATCAAGTCGTCGACAAGTCGATGAGCTAGGACCGACTTGCGCCGGCGACTCGACTTGCGGCGGCAAGTCGGGCGCCTGATCGACTAGTCGTCGACTTGCCCGTCGACTAGTCGACCAGGCGATGGCAAGGCGCCCGACTTGGGGGGAGGCAGTGAAGCGTATATTACCGAGGGTGAGCGAGTGCGGACCAGTGGAAGCTCGAGTGAAGCAGCAGAGCAGTGAAGCGAGCAAGCCACCAGAGCTCCGAGTGGATCCGCCGGCCGTCGCCAGATCCAGACCCGATCCCGCCTGCACTCGCCGCCCGCCGCCAGATCCAGGTAACCTCCTCCTCGGCCTCCCTCCGCCTCCCTCCCTCCTCCTCCCTCCGCCTCCCCGGCCCCCTCTGCCGCGGCCTCCCTCCGCCCCGGCCTCCCTCCGCCTCCCTCCTCCCCGGCCCCCTCCTCCCCGGCCCCCACCTCCCTGACCCCCTCCTCCCCGCCCCCTCCACCCCGGCCCCATCCTCCCCGGCTCCCTCTGCCCCGACCCCCTCCTCCCCGGCACTTTGAGAGCAGTGGCCCTCCTCCCCGGCCGTGTACATTAGTCTGTGACTCTGTGTTTGGACTGCATAGTCTACATATAAATCCAACTATCAGCACTAGCACTTCAGAGCAGTGGCACTTCAGAGCACTAGCACTGCATGTAAGTATTCTTTGGAGTTTGGACTTATATAAGTATTCTTTGGACTCTGTTTTGTGCATATGTAGGCATCATGGCAGAGCAATCTTCAACTCCAACTCCAACTTCAGCTCTAAATCCGACAGCGGGCACCGAAGAGTATGATCCAGCTAAAGATCCTAAACGGAAGGCTAAGTCCAAAGACCCGGGATGGCAATACGGGTTTTGGCCAGACTTGACAAACAAAGATATGGTTCAATGCATACTCTGCGGCAAGCAAATGCATGCCAGAGTACGAAGATTGAAGCAGCACCTAGCGAGAGGCTATGGAAATGTGGAGAAATGTCCGAAAACAACGTCAACTACCATGAAAGAGATGCGTGAGTACTTGTTCAAGAATGCCAGAAATAAACCCTTTGACCTGGATGATGAAGGTGAGCCAGGTGACGGTGAAGGTGAAGGTGATGAAGTTCAAGACATCCAAGCACAACTAGCATCATCCAGAGGGAGCACAAAAAGCTCCTATGCTAAGACAGTTGCAAGCTCCGGGACTAACACCAAAAGGAAGCGAGCGGCGTTGGTGCTTGTGAAGCAAGCTGCACCGAAGGTAACTAAATCAGTTGCTTCGATGATTCGAAAGCCTCCTGAAGTGGTTGTTGAGGAAAGACATAAGGGTAAGGGTCAAGCTACCATTGAGCAAACTATGAGGACCAAGGAAGAAAGCGAGAGGGTGGCTGAACACATTGCTGATTTCTTTTATGAGTGTGGCATACCACTCAATGCCGCCAACAAAAGAAGCTATGAGATTATGGTTGAGTCCATCGGACAGTATGGTCCTGGGCTTAGGCCACCTACTTTCCATGACTTGAGGCTACCCTTGCTTGAGAAGGCTAAAAAGAATACTGACAAGTTGAGGATGCAGCATGAGTCTGCTTGGACACAGTTTGGTTGCTCCCTTATGTCAGATGGTTGGACGGATAGGAGGGGACGACACTTGATTAATTTCCTTGTCAATAGTCCGCAAGGGACTTTCTTCTTGGAGTCTTTTGATGCCTCTAGTCAGTCAGCCGATGCCCACATGTTAGCAAATTTATTGGAGACAAAGATCAATGAGATTGGCCGGGAAAATGTTGTTTAGGTGGTCACAGATAATGGTGCAAACTTCAAGGCGGCAGGCAGACTTCTAATGGAGAGGATTCCAACTCTATTTTGGACCCCATGCGCAGCTCATTGCTTGGACCTCATGTTGGAGGACATTGGAAAGATAACGGAGTTCAAGAAGTGCATTGTACAAGCCAAGCGTGTGACTACATTTATCTACAAGCATGGAAGGGTCCTTGATAAGATGAGGGAGATGACAGGTGGGAGGGACCTTGTGAGACCTGCAGCTACTCGATTTGCTACAGCTTTCCTCACTTTGCAGAGTTTGTGGAGGCATAGGACAGCTTTGAAAGGTCTTTTTGTTACTGATGATTGGAATAGATCCAAATTGTCTAGCACAGAGGTAGGCAAAAAGGTGTGCGAAACAGTTCTTGCAAATAGATTTTGGAATGCAGTTGAAAATTGCATTAGAGCGTCGCAACCACTTATCATTGTGCTGAGGATTGTCGATGGTGATGAGAAGCCGGCAATGCCAGAGATTATCGCAGCCATGGATCTTGCAAAGAAGAAGATCAATAACTCTTTGGAAAACAAGCAATCACTACTCAGGAAGGTGGTAGCAATCATAGATCGGCGGTGGGAAGACCAAATGGAGCAGAAGTTGTATGGAGCTGCATTGTTCTTGAATCCAAATAGATTTTTTGATATTAGAAAGACTGACATTGGACATGCTTCTAGGCTTCGTACCATGTTTAATGATGTGCTTGAGAAGATGATCATTGAGGACGACAAGCAAGCCAAGATAAGCAACCAAGCTGATGATTATGAGAATATGCAAAGAGGCTTTTCAAGTCAATTGGCAATCAAGCAACAAAAGGATAAGACACCTAGTAAGCAACTTCATTATAATTTTAAGCTCCCATTCTTCCCAAGATCTAACATAGACTATCATTCTTGCCTTTCTAGTTCTTTGGTGGGGTGCATTTGGTGGCGTTGCTCTAGAGCTCCAAGCATTTGCAAGGCGTATAATTGATCTTTGTTGTTCGGCCTCCGGTTGTGAGCGCAATTGGAGCACCTTTGAGTTTGTAAGTATTCAATTACTCAAGTGTTCATTTTGGAGCCGTTAGTATGATAATAGTTCAATTATTTTGTTTGTTATTTATTTGTAGATTCATACCAAGAAGAGAAACCGATTAGAGCACAAGAGGTTGAATGATTTGGTCTACATTCAATACAAGATTGCAAATCGGTTTCAAAGGATGCAAGAGGAAGGGCACAGTTTCAACCCCTTGATCCTAGATGATTTTCAATGGGACAATGAGTGGGTTGATGTTGGTGCCGAAGAAGTTCATCATGGAAACGATGATCTTACATGGGGTCATATTGATGAAGCCATTGGTGCATCAAGTGCGCTTCAAGGTCGCAATTTCCCTAGGAGGGCTCATGGTGAGGTGATAGGTTACTCTCGCCGTTCTGCTCGTGCAGCAAGGGTGGTTGATGATAAGTCGGAGCCTGACAATGATGATGATGATAATTTCGTGCTTGATGATGAGGACGTTGATGACTTTGGCGAATCTCCCTCTAGTCCTACTCATGAGAGTGGTGAACCGAGTGGGAATGCCACCCAATTCGATGATCTTGAGTTGTATGACATTTGATTTGAGGCTTGTGTTAAGCCATGTTGATGGATTGTTATGATTAAGCTGTTGTTGAGAACTTGATGTTTTAGATGCTTAATTTCCTAATTGCACATTTATTTGTTGTTATGTCGTATGATTTGTATTGTCCTCTTATTGCTCTCACTTGAAGGTACTGTAAGAGCTCATCATAGTTTATCTTCAATTCTTCATCACAATTCATATTTTCATTCTTGTTTTTTATTTTTTCAGCATGAAGGTCTCAAATCATGCTTAAACAAGTCAAATGAAGGGAGTTTGGACTCAAAAGTCAAAACATGTAAGTCATCGATCCTCTTTAATTCAAGTTATATATATACTTTCTAATCATTGCAAATTTGCAATATAGGGTATATATTATATAATATATATATAGGTATATGCCTACTGTCATACACAGTACCTGTCGACTAGTCGGCCGACTAGTCGACTAGTTGGTCATTAGGAGGGTAGTGTCGACTTGATAACCTTGCTATCAAGCCAATAAGTCATGAATGGGATCAAACAGAATATACAATATCGAAATATTGTTTGGTCATAAACATGTAATATAAAAGATTAAGAAATAATGTATACCATAGTTGCACCAATGGCCTTGGCAACATGACGCAAATCCTCCTTACGCACACGCCTTACTGCAATTGCTCCAGCCTCAACAAAGTACTGAAATGATGTTTCGTCACAAAAAAGAGAGAGCAGATTTAGTGACAGTCTCAGGACGAGACATCTATATACAAAGAACATGCAAACATCACAAGAACCCAGTAGCTCTTTTTGAAATCATCAAATCAATCCAATCATGAAAAAGAAATTTTCTTCTTCTGATTAAAGGTCACAATGCACTGTGGGATGGACATGCAAGATGGAAGTGAAGGATCAAATCATTTCTACCACGAATAGTTATACTACCTTATGTGTAGTGCAACAGATTCTGTATGCAGTATCCAACCAAAACTACCAGTGACTAAGCAAAATTTGTCATATCGTAGTGCAGCAGTCCAGTCCAACCAAAATACATAAAATTGTTTCTGCTTGGATGCTATATTTAGAAACATATTAAACATAGGTAACAGAAATCACTTCTGCTTGAATTATGAAAACATACTTTCAATGACATATCATCAATTCCCTTGGTGGTCAATACAACATTAGCACCAGCCTTGAGAATTTTCTCAATTCGCTCCTTTGTTATGTCAGATTCTCTGCCCAAAAAAGGAAAGGTATTAGTTTACTGTTGAGGACCTTAAAATATAAAATGAATTGCTTGTCAATTCAATCATAAAGGCATGGGGATCCAGCACAAGAAATTAGAAGCACGCAATATGCAAAACAGGAAATGCGCATACCTCTGACGGATCTTCTCAAGTTCTCTTGGATCCGTTACGAGGACTTGAACACCCAATTGCATTTTTGTCTTCTGAAGGTTAAAATCAAGACAAGCAATTCTAGCAGGGGTTACTCTAGTAGGCATTCCTTGAGCTGCACGGCCTGTGTTCAGCGCATATCCATTCAGCAGGTAACTATCCTTGGCACTTTTACCATGAGCTTTCAAAATATTAATGCTCTGCAGGAAACACAAAGACATAGTTACAAGCAAAATTTCATGAAAAGGATAAGAAAGCACCATTTCTGCAACATATTTTTTTTAAAAAAAATATTCACACGGCAAGTCCACAATGAATGGTTAACATGAAAATCATGGAAATAGACAGCATAATATTAAGGCAGATGTAGAACTATATTAGCTACCAAGACAACCAATACATAACCAGTAGGAAGAACAAATGGCGCATAAAGCAAAATAACAACACAAACAGGTAGTATAGATGTGTCTACAATGTCCAAATAATTATATAGGCTGTTAGGTTGTAACATTTAATTCTACCTTTAGAAGGAAGGCACCAAGTGAAAAATGAAAACAATGAAAGGAGCGCAATTGCACAAACATGGTGTCTCGTTCACTATATAGCAGTTGCCTACAGTAAAGTTTGATTTGATGTGGTAGTACTGTAACCAAATGCACTTTGCTGACCTTGATCGGATACTTTGCTTCCCCCTTAGCGTTTGTAGTCTTCACAGCTTGAACTGCTTCTACAACCTAAAAAACCACTGCCAGGTCAATTAAACAGCACACAGTCTATAGCTATACTACAAGCGAGACAACTGAAGCCCTAACATTTGTCTCCAGGGATTAATAAATAGTTAGAAAAAAACCATAACAGCGGAACATTATCAGAAATTGCTAGAATTTGAAAAACAAAAAAGTGAAGTGCCTCAATAAACATGTATTGAGTATTAACTAAATAATTATTTTAGACTTAACAAATGACACTGAAAGCAGGCTTAAAGGTTAAAATTAACCATATCATAAAGTTCCACAGGATTTTACTACACAGAAGTAAAAACAAAGCATGAATAAGAAACCTAAACCACACATATGACCATAGGAACTTACCAGATTTGCAAAGAAATCGCTGTCACTATTGATCAATTTTGAAGACATGCTAGTTTTTGCACAGTTTAAAAGGGAATCATTTCCAAGTTTATCAACCTGAAAATGTAGGAAAATACTCATGTCAGCATGTCAATAAGCATTGAATGGAACAGCACTCAGCTGTTATTTGTTCAGCAGACAGTATTCTCTTACCTTGACAGCCAACTTTTCGTCAACGTACTTGCAAGCTTCACGCATAGCAAGCTGGCAGAGTATGAAGGTAAAAAGAATTTAAAGATGTAGAGGATTATGAGTTTGCCGCTGAAATGATCATTTAAAATTGAAATGTTATCGCGGCTAAAATATAAATTACAAGCTCACCCTGTAGCCACTAATAATAGAGGTCGGGTGGATTTTATTTCTCACAAGATCATTGCCTCTCTGGTAAAAAAGAAACAGAACTTCGTAAATGTGTGTGCAGGATAGTAGGGAAACTCATAGGCAAGAAACTCCCAACATAAAAGCTCCATTTCATTACCTTAAGCAACTCTGCAGCTATGATGACAACAGATGTTGTTCCATCTCCTACCTCCCGGTCTTGGAGCTCGGCCAACTCAACAAGAACCTAACAATAAATGGGCACCAAAAAAAGCTAAGCACAAAGCAGCAATCATAACAGCGGGGGTGGGGGCAGGGCGCATCACCTTTGCTGCTGGGTGCTCAACTTCCAACATCCTCAGAATGGTTGCTCCATCATTTGTGATTGTAACATCACCAATATCATCAACCAGCATCTATAAGTAGCATATGCTAAATTAGGCTATAGAAAGCACATTACAAACTCATGGTTTTGTTTATGGTTGAATTTTTTCTCTTATACATCACTGGTAACTAAGTTTGCGAGTGAATAACATCTACAGCACAACAAGCAGCCCCTGAAGTTGCAAAAGCACCATTCTAACATGCGGATCATATAATTTACGAACATACAAGTTTGGATTCTACTCACACAGTAGCAAACTATGCATAATCAAGTAGATCAAAGGGGAAGCCACGCACCTTGTCGAGACCGACGGGCCCGAGAGAGGACTTGACGATGTTGGCCACCGCCTGGCACGCCACCACTGCAACCAGAGAAGCACGAATGCAAATTAAATCCGCGCGTTCTCGGGCAGCTACACGGGCCACTAGATCTCACAGAACCCCGCACAACTCCGCGGAATCTGGCGCTAAGAAGTAGGGGGGTACCGTTCTGCGTGCGGACGTCCTGGCCGTACTGGCGCTCGCCGAGGATGTCGGGAGTCGTGGCGGTGATCGCCATGGCGGCGGCGGCGCGGGAGGGGGGCGAGGACTGTGGAGGCAGCACTGGAGAGCTCGAGGCGGAGCTCGGCGCTCGCAATGGGGTTTTGAGCTTCGGTTTGCGGGAGCCGGAGGGTTAGGGTTAGATGGCTCGATGCGGTGGTGGGCTCGTGGGTTCGATAGATTTTTGATCCGCTCAACTGCTCGGCTCAGCCCATGAGATCGGCGATGAGGCTCACTACGTCTCGGCCCAACCCAAACTCCCCCACGAGGGCGCGAGCTCGTCTCCACCGCCACCTATAGCTGGCCGATGGGTAGTGTCTACACGGGCCGGGCAATGACCTGGTACTATAGATCTAGTCCGAGCATAACACAGTTCATTTGGCTAATAGGCCATGTTTGAGCCGGGAGATCAGCACAACGGATTGGCACGGCACGACCCGTCCTATTTAGTTTGTGGGCCGTGCCGGCACAGCACGACACGAGTAGGCCTACAACGAACGTAAACGGACCATGTCGGCAAGGCACAACACAGTAGGATCTGGCCAAATATAGTCGTTTTTCTATCATTTTATGATCGTTGTGGTATAAAAAATTCTAAAAATAGCAAAAAAATATGAAATTTTTTTATAAATAGGGGGCATCCGGTCTCTATTTCCCACATCTCAAACCTCACTCTCATATCTCTATTTAGCTGTGAAAAATTCAAAAGTGTTTGTGAAAATTTGGTAAAATTAGGGAGAAGTTCGTGCAAAATTCGAAAAATTCAGAAAACTTCAAGGAATTTTGGGAAAATTTCACTGTGTTGGTTGCCTTTAGTGAACTTGTGTGTAATCGAGTGGGCACTGCCCACTGAAGGTAACCTTGCGAACCCTTCTTCCCCTTCTACAATTGCCACATTACCAGCTACCGCGCCTGGTCATTTCTCCATCATGTTCTTGAGCTTCTCCAACACCTGTTCAATTTGAGCCGAGTTCTTCTGCAGTTGCTTTTGAAATTGGTTCATCTGTCCTTGCACATGACTCGAATTGGACTCCATCTGCTGTTGTAACTTTGCCATATCCTTCTTGATTCCTTCCGCTTTTGCTACCGTATTAACCTCAACTTTCTAATCCAAGGCTCGACCTCCTTTCGCCGTATCCGCCGCTCGCCTCCCTAGCAGGTTGGGGATTTTACTAAAAGGATCTAGATCCCTCCAAACCTTTTCTGCTAGATTTGCCAGCTGTACTCTCTTTTTCCCCACTACAGATCAAAACTTCCCTGAGTTGGCTTAGGGATTTTATCAAGGAAACTTATTACTCAACCTCACCACTCCGGGCAACATAGATGGTTGATGCTCTGATATCAAATGTCAGGACCCGATGGGATTGGGTTTGAAATTCAGAAATCAGAGTAGAATTTAGGGCTAATTTGTGAGTAGAAATTTGAGGAAAGCAAGAACAAGAACAAGGTAAAGTAAGGAGCAAGTATTTGAGTTTTCATTCGCTACCCTGCTCGCACAAAACAGCGGCTTAAATAGTCCACGAGTTATAGCAACAACCACTGTGACAAAAGAAACAGTAACTGAAACAAGAGAAAATGATAAACAGTAACAACTGCATTGCTTCTCAGCCATTGGATGAAGCCCGAATCGTTAACTTCCCATCCACCATCCGATACTCATAATCTTCAGTTTGCTCAAGAGCCACACGATGCAATTAATCCAAAAGGTATGCATTAACGTCAGCCGTTGGATACTTAACTTTCGCCCGGCCAAAACGTTCTCATAAATTTTCACCCCAGTCCGAACCTCCTCATCCTCATATATGCAGCGTTCTGACATCGAGGTCGGCCGGATCCATGCAGAAAGAAGCCGGTGGCGGCTGGATCTAACGAAGGACGACGACTGCCCTCTAGACAGTGGTGACTTGGCCGTCCCCAGGAGTAGAGATGGAAGCCTCCCAAGGGCAGTTGCAGCGAAAGTGGCGGCGAAACAATAGGTATGATGAAACTCTAACTTTATTACCATGTTAGTTCTATGGATGAATAGATAAATTATATGTATATTGCACAGCCCAATGGGCAATATATTATACAAGGCTCAAGAGACACAACTAAAATCTAAACACTAAGAAAAAACATAAATACCCTTAAATCCTTAACAAGATTCTCTGGAACTCGTCAAAAGTTATTTCGCTTCTCCATTTAAGAAAAGTCGGTGAAAAGGTCTGTTTATGTGAAGGATTGATTGTACATCACTACTGTATGAATGATAGTCCAGGTCAGATCACGAGCAAGTGAATCGAAGTACTTATAAAAACGCTTTCATTTCTGTCCTACTGTCGAACTGAACAGCAAACTTTGTTTTCTCAACAGCTTATTTCAATAGTCTAGTCAGATAGTTGTTCTCCTGTACCCGCAGAGGGGTGTTCTTGATGTTGTTTCCACTATTGCAGGTTACAAGTCTCAGTCGCACAGCATTGCAAGGCTTTAGGAGGACAGATTGGACCATGGCCCTGGACCATGCTATATGGTGTTGCAGCATTTGCTGAAGTATGCAAGACTATGTGGTGGTGGGTATTTTGTGTAACTGTAACGTGCTGGCTTACTGGCTCCTCATCAGCTCGAGGCCCAGCACAGCATTCCTGCACTTTCTTTCGGTTTATTTGGTCACCATTCCTTAACCTTATGATATTTGGTATGGACAGGAATTGAGCTTGTAATTAGTGAAGAAGTAATTTTTTTCAAAGCCATCCTGACCAAGTACTGGAGCCAGTTCAAAGGTTAGAAGACAAACGCTCCCCATGTGAAAAAAGACCTCTCCATGACCCTGCCATGTGTGGATCATCTGCTCCCTTGGACAGTGATGCGACACTTCTTCGAATCTTCAAGGCAATCTCATGGTTAGCCTTTCTTTGGCACGCCTAGAAATGTTGGAGAACAGATATTCGTATTAGCTGATCTGCTGGTGGCTAGAAACCTTTGAGTGACACTTAATCATGGATTTTCATCAAATGGTCTTTTGACTTAACTAGCTTCTTCATATCTGACTAAACTACAGTTCAAAAAAATATCTGACTAAACTAATTAATGGACAAAGTTAGTTTATATGTTTCCATCTACCATAATGGCTAAAAGAAAGATTTATACCGATAGGTTGGTCATTCTGAAGCTGCAAGAGGCTCTGATGCTAAAATACGAGATTTAACCATTCCATTTTTTGAAGCCTCTCAAACCAATACTCAGACATGTGGATAATTGAACAGTACTTGTGGCTCCGACAAAACTGGGTGATTAGTTTCAGGTACGTTTTCTTGCATTTCGTGGTGGCTCACACCGCTCTATTCCTCCATAGAGTGAACTGACACCGTATGTTTGTACTCGCATGACGGTCGACGGAATTGAGACGTCAGTGCTTAAGCCCCCGGACTCGCACAAATGACTCTCCATGGTTCAATCAGTACAAGGCTAAAAAGAAAACATGGACGAGGAGTGATTCTATGGTTTCTCTCCCTATAGTAGCTTGCACCAATATTGATGTACTCAAGGAGTAAGTAGATAGAATCACCCTTTAGATGTACATCAATATTAGTGCAATTTACTATGCACTTAGCGTATGGAATCACCATAAGTATAGACATTAAATTATAGGAGAATTTATTCGGTATCACCATAAAGATGTATAAATTAGAAAATAGCATCCAATATAAGAATGAGTAGTTGGACCTAGAACACATCAATGTTATTTTCTAATTCATGTATTTTTTTTTAGTGTTACCGAGCAAATTGTTGCTTAAATTATTTATACAAATTCGAGTATCTAAATACTAAGTTCTCAAGTCCATTGGTGTGGAACCGTCGATAGAGCATCCATGCGGCACATAGTGTAGTTTACTTGACAAACAAGAGCATATGCATGATATGATCCTCGATCTTCTTTTCGGCTTCTATAAATCGTTTTTCTATGGTAACTAGATTTTAAGCGGATTATCTTTCTAATGCAGAGTCTATAACTTGATTATAGTATATACTACAACAATATTATTTATATCAATCAAAATCGTACATAGATCTCTATCTTTTTATACTCTCTCATAAACAAACAAAATGCATAAATCGTAGCCAAGAAAACTGCCACTATACTTATCTGCTGCTAGTATAGTAAGCAACAGTTGTGTGGCACACTGGCAGTGCAGGATCTATCCATATTGGTTTGCAAATAACGAGATGGAACAGCTTTGCAGCCGGCAGCCAGCTGGGATTGGTAAACCAAACAACTGTACGTACGGGGCCAGCGGCGCGCAGGCCAGGCGATGGAGATTGCAGAGGAGAGCAGGCGAGCAGCCGTGCAGGGACAGTGGCACCTGCCGCGTGCGGAGGGGCGGAACCAGAACCACATATTAATATTTTGTTCGTAACATTACACCGAATAACAATATGTTTGATAATTTTTAGTATTTAATATTTTAATATAACTGATAATAATATATAGTGATAAAAAGTAGTGATCGAAATACTTATTAAAATGAAGAAGTCTAACAATAATATTTGTTTGTTGTAACAAACTGAAGTAACGAAGGGTGAAATCACGGATAAAAATTGGTCTGTATTGGTAAAATATATCATTTGACATTAAGAGAACAAAATTACATAAAATTTTTAAGTAAAAAATAGAATGATCAAAGGTAAGTAAATGAATTACCTTTAGTATTTACGTTCTTTCAAATTCATAAAAACGACGAACCACAGTATCATTGGTTATTTTCTCCAATTCTTGTTTCTCCAAATGGCAAAAAAAAGTATATCATTCATGAAATCATCATTAATTAATTACAAAGTCGATTAGATGTTTGTATGTTCAACAGTTCAAGAATAATATAATAAAAAAATACGTCTAGTTGATTACTTACTTATATTGTGGTCAGATACTACAATTTCGCCTCCGATTTGCAATAAGCTAGACCAGTATTCTAAAAACCAAAATTGATAACCTAAGTCTTAACCCTGCACTTTGATTAAAAAATCAATCAACAATCATCATATTAAAACTCTAACTCACAAAATTAGCCCCTGTTTTTAAAACAAAATGAAAGAATTAAGAAAAATTTAGAGCAAATGTACATACTGATCAGGTGGGCTAAAACTTCCTTTGGCCGACGAGGGTGCGCGGCGATAAGGGCCAGGCGACACCACAGTGAGATGGCAGACGAGGGCGACTGATGGCACCAATTTCTCCTGTTTTTCGGCGACCAATCGCTAGCTGGTTGAGTGCGGTTGTGTGACAAGAATGGTGCACATCTCCTGCCCGACCGTGTGAGACAAACATGCGTTGAGAGCTGCTGCGAGGTGATGCACTTTGTGGTAATCCCACCTTGGATAGGGAAGGAAGGAGACAATGGGTCAACGAGGAGTGTGTGCTCTTTAAGATTTGTGCTGCCAAATGTCATGATTTGGTGAGGGTCCAACTTGATAGCAAATAGACCTGGTCTCAGATATTTTTTTGCGGTACTTGCGTAGGTACAACCACTTTCCTTGTTGCTGCCCTGTGCCCATGTCCATATCCATCCACTTTGGGCTACCATTTCCCCTGCTTTTCCATCTTCACCATCATGCCAGCATGTAGGATTAGCTATGACGAGTCAGAGGGGGCGAATGACTTTTTGAAATCTTCCCCTAGTATTAGTAACACAATACAATGGAAAACATAAACTCACAAGCTGTACCACAGCCAAGAGCTAAAGACCACATTGTCACTTGAGATAACTGTCTCACCGGTCTGACCATTGGCCAGATGGCGGCCGGACTGCTCGGCCAGTACGATCACAAGTGTGTCACCGGTCAGGGTGGTCGAACTACTCAGGTCACAGTGATCTGATAACTCGCTAAATAGAAGCTGAAATCAGCACGACACACGACCAAGAAAATAGCTAATTATTAAACCAAATATCCAAACAAGAGAAATTTGGTACAAATCTTCCTTATGATGTTAAAAACCTATTCCAATCATAAATTATGAAGATCAATATTAAAATTCTTATCTTTATCCAAAATAAAAAAAATTTACACCAAAACAAGGTAATAAAAGAGAAACATTGATTTGCCCTTGCTCATGAGTTTTTGATGATCTAGACGACATTAGAGCTAGATCATAACATGAACTCAAGTAAAAACATCTTCAAGATCAAAATCCCAAGATCACCCCTCTCTTGAGTAAAATCGGACAATTACAAGAACTTTCTATAGAAAATGCCTAAATGGATACTGACATGATCTCCAATAGATATCTTCATGTCTTACACGTCCTTGGCACCAATAGAGATCAAGAAGAGATAAAATCCAAACGAGAAAACCAAGCAAATCAAAAGCATGAGGAGGAATTCATTGCACAACTCACTTATACAAAGTTTAGATGTTCATTTCACTTTGAGGAGAATGTTTTATAGTGGCTCTCTCATAGAGAATAGAGCTCTAAACTTAGAGCACACACATATAAAGTTTTGAACATAAAAAAACCTTAACCTCACACATACAAAGTTTTCAACACAAGAAAACCTTGACCTCTCCCCAACCACTCAAGAGACTCAATCTCTCAACCAGGGTTTTCATTATTGGTTTAATTTTTTGCTGAGGGGTGGGGTGGTATGGCCAATTTTGCTGAGAATAGAAAAATTTTAGAAGATTTTGGCCAAAAATTTTAAACCAAATTTCAAAAAAAATATCGGTCGATAATCGATTGAAATTATCAGTGGAATTTTAGTTGAATTCAAATTGGCCCAAATTAGTTGCAAATTGGATTAAATTCAAATTTGTTCGGTTCCCATTTTTACCAGTAGGTTTCAGTAAAACTGGTAATCGACCGATTTTTGGCTGATTATCAGAACCCTGCTCTCAACACACATAAGGGCTTATATAGTGAAGGCACCTCACCTTCTACCTAATCCTAACAACCAGCACACTCTTAGTAGGTACAACCACTTACAAATGGAAAAACCTCGTAATCTAGACACAAATAGGTTTTATACTCACACACATCTATACGCTTTTGAAAGCGTGATTTCCACATGGCTCCAATAACCTTATAAGATGCTTCATCCTCTAAGACGTGACCTAAACCTCTTAGGCCTCCGCCACAATTTTGCAAACCGTCTTTCCAACCTACATCAGACGATTTTCTCAATTGCCACCCACCGGCCTTCATAGTGTTTCTCGTCAAAACAACCACCACACAAAGTCTGTGATGCCTAATGACTTATCACCGAGATCGTATGCCTGCTCTGAGGACTGTCACCACTTAAAATACCTAAATCCAATAGCACACCACATGCATGCACTTGCCTTATTACGATCCTTGTCTTTCTTCCGTGCTTCTCTGCTTGAGATGATGCTCTACCTAGACTTACGTAACCCTTCATGGCCTCAGGGCACCTCCCCTAGTCTCTATCCTGTTGTTGACCACAAAAATCACTAAGCATCTTACACATCAAAGAACAATCAATCGTCCCAAACACAGGTGATATGCACTTGACTCTTATCAATATAATCGATGTAAACATAAACCATTTGATACCCACATCAAGATTTTTATAATGCATGGACTCCCGCCATGGTTAACACTTGCATAGACTCCAGCCATGACTCGCACAACCGCAACCAACTCAACTCACTTAATTTCATCAGAGACCGGTCTAACCGCCAACCAATGACTAATCAGACCGCTGTCACATGACCGGTCACACCACTCTCAAAAACCACAACGTCACTCTTAAAAACCGCAACGTAACGAGCATCTCTCTGGAATAAACATGCCGTCAACTAGAAATTGGCCGTGCCGTATTTCCAGTTGGACCACTACCCACGACCGATCACAACTGACCTGGGTCAATCTGCTGCCCAACTGACAGCAAAAGCTAGAGGGCAAAAGGACACAAACTCAAACTTAAACTTCGATAACGAAGCACGAACAAAGTCAAATACTTATCACACATGAAGTGATCTCCACATGGTCTGATACAACACGTTGCTTAATCACCAAACCATGGCCATATTTGCTGGTATGTGCTTAGGTTCTTTTATAACTATACGAGTTCTCGGTGTTTTTAGGGTCTTAATTGGATGCATGGGAATGGGATTATGCGTTCTTCGAAAGTTGGTCAGGAGCGTTGGCATTCAAGGAGGTGGGCATGCACCTGGAGCCAATCAATCCTAGGATTGAAAGTACGCGGCCCGTTGGTCACAAGCCAGAGATCCCCATGGGATTACAAACGGCTTTGTTGGAGGAGCTAACTTATCTGACAGAATGGCCCTAGCTTGCTGAAGATGGGATTTAGCTTCCTGGTATAATTGAGAGGCAAGAGAATATCCGCACCTTGTTAGGACCTTCAGCTTCTGGTGACTTTAAAGCCCAAGCAGAGAAACTCCACATACATACAGGCTCTGTGGACTCTTTCTCTAGTGCGTACGCGGTGGTGGTTTAAAGCGGACGTCAATAATGCAGTGGCGGAGCCACCGCCCGGCGCAGTCTGGGCTTGTCGGCGAAAATTCAGTGAAATTTCTTTATAATCAGTAGGATTAAAGATAGTATTATCTTAGATAAACGCTCGTCTTAGTTTGGTTTATCAGGCTCACAAAAAATTCTAGCTCCGCCACTTCAATAATGTCACGACCGGCACGTACATACTTGCTTGCGTACAACCCAACAGTACTGATGCACCTTCTATATATCTAGCTAGCACCGTACTTGTTTGTCCAATAGTCACGTACGCGTGGTGCAGCGGTTAAGGTCGATCGACCACGAACGCCCTAAGCTACCACTGCATACGCCGCGTGTATCACTATCAGCATCAATGCGTCGTGTACATCGTTGTCACGTATGGGGCGTGCTAGTCTATGCTACGCTACGCGGACTTGCCGGCATAAGCGACATGGAGTACAAGCTACTGTTCAGGCACCGGTTTTAATTCACCGTTGGCCAGCCGCTGATTCGTTCTGAAATACTACGTCGCATACGTCGATTTGCCTTCCATCTGTGCGCTATAAATAAACTAAACTAAACCCTGAGGCGCTTGCTCTGATACCTGACGGCACGACGTGCGTACCAACGGATCATGGATTAGGGGAGCATATGCATCGCCTTGTACTCTTGTTATATTACCTCTGTATAGTAATATATACATCTCGAATCAATCAACGGACTTGATAAGCAGGAGCTATATAGTCTTTGTTTTTCTCCAAGCCAAGTGGCTTACACGAAAGCGTCAGTCGAGGTTAATTAGAACCGACTTATTTGTGAAGGCCATCGTGTGCACGTACGTGCACCGTGCACGGTTCAGCAAAAACAAGACTAGGGCAATTGGAAGTCCATTAATTGTACGTTTCACATACCGATCGGCCACGCAATTTCTCTCGCCGCTTAATTTGGTCTCCAAAAATTGGCAAGCTCCGCCGGAGATGATAAGCATCCGTGTTTCTTTTCAAGCGGAGCTGAGCAGTATTTCTCTGCCTCTCTTCTTCTAAGCTGGAGTCGTAGTATATACTCCGTAGTACAGTAGTACTTGCATGCGCACACCGACTTGGATAGATCTGGCCAGAGATAATTTACCATCCAAGATTTTATCCTGCTTTGAGATGGATGTACACTCCTGCATGGTCGCTGGGTTAAGGTTCTCGTGTGCCCCCCTGCCCCTGCCCCTCCACTTTTTCCTTTCTTTACATGCACCGATGCACGTACACCACTGACCACTCTCTCTCTCTCTCTCTCATATTTAATACTCCTCTCCTCGCCCCTACCTTTCCATCTCTCCCCCTCCCCCATTTTCCGATCTTCCGCTCCCTCTTGCTAGCTCCACGTCTGATCTCTCCATGGCCGGCACCGCCGCCGCCACCGTCTGCTCCATGTGCGGCGACGTCGGGTTCCCCGACAAGCTCTTCCAGTGCGCGCGCTGCCGTTACCGCTTCCAGCACTCGTACGTATTCACTCGCGCGCACGCTCTCCTCTACAACTTCTCTGCATACTAGCATATGCGTGTTTGATAGTCTTGTCCGTCTTATATAAGCACCATCTGTGCGTGCAGCTACTGCACGAGCTATTACGGCGACGCGGCGCCCGCCTCGGCCGGCTCCGACATGTGCGACTGGTGCCTCAGCGACGTCGCCGGGAAGGCGAGGTACTCGTCGGCGGCCGGGAAGCAGCATGCCTCCGGCAGCCAGGAGTTGTCCACGACGAGCTCCTTCGGCAGGGGCGGCAAGGCTAGCGGCGGCGAGCAGGAAAGCGGGCGCCGAGGGACCAAGGCTGCCGGCCGCAGGTACAAGCTGCTCAAGGACGTCTTGTGTTAGCTAGCTATTTAGGTCATGGGGCTAGCTCACGTTCTTGAGACCCTGAGCAACAGACGTATGAAGTAAGACTAGTTATGACAGCTTACATATATAGTCAAGTTAGTTTGATGTGTATATATGCGTATTGTACATGTGTGTTTATTTGTGTGTTAGAAGGAGCTTTTGCTTATATATATGGCACTCTGGCTTGCATGGTTTCTCTTATATTATGATCTAGAATTTTGGCTGGTATTCTCTTGTTCTTTTGGGCTTTTGACCTTTTATTACTTCATATTGCATGCATGCTTACATATATGCAACATGTCGTTTAAAACTAGTTAGAGTTGTAGAGCAGTGGTACAATCGTAAGATGCAACTTAGCTTGACCTCATGTGTGAACTGTCCTTGCATTTGTGTGTGGATTTTAATTCCTGGACTTGCCAACATTGATCTCAGACTGGTGTGCATCATTTCTCATGAACTAAGTAATTAAGAACAACGTGCGTACGTATGGGCCGGGATGCAGTACAATCTAGCATGTATGTACGAGCTAGTAATTAACCAGATGTTGTTGCCGATCGTACATGTAGCAATTTGGGGAACTCAAGGCCGTGGAGGCTGGCCGGCCATGATGCACGTTGCATGCTGCCAAGGCGAGCCATGTTGATGTAGGAGTCAACGAGTCGTACCCAAAGACCCAAGTGGCCGACAAAGACATGCTCCACAGACCTCAAGCTCAGCCCGGCCTCCTCCTCTCCCGCTTGCATGTGGCTAAGGCTAGACTCTGCGTCTGCCTCGTTGGCATGCAAATCCTTCTGCTGCATTCGTACGCACAACCACACAAGCTAGCATTTGCAGCAATGGCCACTCCAAAATGCATGCATGCCACTCTTCCAAGCTATTCTCTTAATGCTTTTGTATAACCACCCCATCTCGTTCAACTCTTCATTATTTTACCAGTAGTACTTGTTAACCCGTGATTCGTATAGCAGATTCAGATCTGTTCAAACAATAAACAGTAGAGGATTTGAACTCCCTATCGAAGCATACTCGTGTAACGTAACAGGGAGCACCAGGATTTGAATACGGTCAATTAATAGACGCAGTGGGTGACTAGAACCAAAGCGAGCGAGCTGTGCTCGCCCACAGTGCCTGGACTGCTGACCCCTACCGTGCATACGTAGACCTGGCCCTTTTTAGGTGTCATGTAGCAAAAAAGACTAGACATGGTGGCCTCGTAGGCAGCTAGGTTTCTTTCTCCTTGATCGTATTATGATGTAGTGGGCCTTTCTCCATTCATAGCTAGCTTACCAAGTCCTCCCTCTGTCTTTTTATTTGACTTTTTTTTATTTTTATGATTTTCGAGATACAACTTTAACTATTATTTTTTATGATTTTATATTAAAATATACTGATAAAAGTATAATATTATGAAAATATTTTTAACAACAAATTTAATAATATAATTTTTGTATAGCTAATTTAAATAGTTTGAAATTTATTGGTAGTCAAATTTTAAAAAGTTTGACGATACCAATTCTAGGAAGTATGTAAAAAAAAATGAAGGGTACTCCTGAAACAAAGCCTTCTTGCGAGCGAGCAAGTAGTAGCCTGCTGCTGCTTACATGCAAGTATGCAACACATTGCTATAATCACACACAATCTCAAAAAACAAGTTGATAAGCACACACATTAGTCATGCATTCATACTAGAAGTTTCTTGATGTAACATGTACTCGATAGCTCCCCATTGATTTGGGCAGATAAGGATCTCGAGTAGGAACTGAAACTTGGCCGGGCCTATATATATGCAATGCAACAATGGTAATGTTGCATTGAATAGATCTAACTGGATCTCCCATTTCTATATTACTACTAGTTCCTCCTAATATATCTCCCCTCTGCTTGTGGTGTCCATACATGGAGGTGATGTGTCCTTGATAACTTAGGTGGCAGCTCACATGCATGCTCATTTAATGTGGCCATTCGTGAGATTTCCTTGCAGCGTTCTGGTTGATGTTTTGTTCTTGTTCCTGCCTACTGCCATGCATATACCACTATATATATAGCTAGCTAGGTGCATTATTTGCTCACAGCGTCCATGGTGACTCGTGAGTATTGATTGAGCAGTACTACGAGTGGCGTTTCCCAGCAGTGAAGACCAAGACCTCCACAGTTTCATTACTTGTAGTAGCAATTCCCAACTGTGATGGCTAAGCTTTAGGACATAATTAACCTTCTTGGTTAATCTAATAAGCATCACTAAGCAAAAAGTTCGACAAGATTGGTGTCCTACTCTTCTGTCAAGGCCCATCGTGAGTTTAGAGCACCCATAGTGTACTCGAATTTTGGCCCCTAAGATGAGAGAAAGTACCTTAGAGACTGCATCTACACACTGCAGACAATAGCTTCCAAGCAATTTTGCTTAGCACTGCTTCTAGCCCTAGAGGTTGCCTCAAAGTAATAAAAATTTTTGCAAGACCCACCTGTCATGAATGGTGGCGAGAGATAATATAATTTTTTATTATAGTTGTGGGATCTATCTTAAAGGTAGTAGTAGTTTTTATACATTACATAAAATTATGCCAAGCTTAAAGACTATCTACGGATCATATCTTATACGGTCTCTAAACATTGTAGATACCCTTCCACCACGAAATTCCAGGTCTATTAGATATTGGATAATATATGCTCTTATACCCAAGGGTTTTTTTTCTTCACGTCATTTATTTGAGAACGAAGAGAGTATTAAGTATATCAATTAGTTGATAAGCGTTCGCTAAGCATGACTGCATGAGACGTGATGCTTAAAGTTTCCGTGGATAAGAAAGACATCCAGTCATGGTCGATCTGTTCGGGGCTTTGAGCGCTTTCTGGAAAAAGCTATACTTCGTACTGCAACTATTAGATTAGTGTACGGCTCTAGCTACCTAGAGAGGTACTCGTAGTAGGATTCTGTCTTATCGCTTGCTCGATCTGTCTTATACAAATCCAACAATCTGATCCAATACCGTTAATGAATTCAGGCTGATCCACTAATTTATCGTTTGTGTATATCCATCTTTTTTTTTGTCCCACTTTTTGGTTCGTGCCATCCATTCTTTCGCCGTTCTTCGCCATGCGCCCATGCGTATGTGTTGATGGCTTGTCATCTGGATTTTTTTTTTTGCTAGATTTTACTATTCGATCAATTAATTTGCATCTTGATTAGTACAAATGTTCTGATGAACCGGTCTACATGAACTGCGTTAAATGGTATGTGTACATATATATGAGATGTGGCAACTTTTCTGCAAATGAAATGGACCATGCAGAGAAACCCATAAGTAAATATGTGGTTATTCGTCCGCGCAGAGGGTTTACAAGCGTGTTTGATCAACTGCATATGTTAATTTCAGATAAGCTAACATAATGTAAATTGTACTTTACAGAATTAGTTAGCCCCTTTCTGACCAATGCATATATGGATAGAACATCTTACCGTCGAAACCTCCCTCAGAAAAGCAAAACTGAAGATTGAAGTAAACGTTGAATCTACTTTATGCAAGAAAGTAGATCATGCCCCAAAGAAACGAAATATCACAACAGTTGTTTAAAGCGGCATTAAGATCAGATTGTATTAGTTTGATCGATGTAATAAATCAGCCGAGTCCCACATTTTACATGCTCAAGGAGAAGACAAAGATGTCTTATGACTTGTTTAAATGTGTTGTGGTTTTTAACTTTTAGCTGATTGTGAGAGATAATGAGAGAGTAAACGGTGCTAGTGCTGAGAAGCCACTCCGTTCAAAATGATTTCTACAGTAAAGTCACTTGTTCAAAAGCTAACTCCTAAAAATTAGAAATCAGAATCTGTTTAGGATGGGACCTTAGTCCTAGCTTTCTGAAAATATCAAACTAGCTGTCCACTCCAACCAAAGTAATGGCTAATGAGTACTCCTTTTCTTCAATATCCGTATTTGATAGGGACAACAAATAGTGAGCCTGTTCTTTACGGTTTCTAAAAGTTGCTTTTAGCTTTTGCTACAGTAACTAATTTTTAAACGGAGTATTTTTTTTTAAGATGGGGTCTACAAGTTAATTGTAGTACACGTTAAAAAACTAATATCTGTATCATCAAAAATCGCAAGCGAGTATCTCTCTTTCCGCAATCTCTGTCGCAAACAGCCAAAAAACCATCAGCCGCAGTCAAAAGCCATCAGCCACAGTTGGAAAGAACAGGCCCAGTAAGCAGACGTAGTGACACACTGCCTGTGATCAAATTAATTAATCAGTGACATACGTGTGTGACATGACATCCAACAAACATAGCCTGACATTGCCGCCGATCGAGAGAGCAGAAAATGGCAAGTGATTGTCACGGTAGAACCACCGTTATGAAATTTTAGTTTCGTGCCGACTATAACATTGCATGGTTCCATGCCATGCGCACAAAATCATGTAATTTGCGACGGCAGGAGACCCGTAGCCGACTGCATCGAACCCGTCCCGGCGGAGTATCGGGCTGTCACGTCTGTCAAGACTTGCCTCTGTCAACTTGGATTTAGTTTTCCCCTCAAGGAGAACAAAGAACGACAGCATTTCCTCGCGCGTTCCCCCACAACGACATGCACGCAAAAACCGCCCGTGATCACCAAATAATTTAACCTTTGATTCAGAGAAGATGAGTGAAACATAAACTAGCTACTAGTACCGGCACATCGGATTGCACATCCCTTGGGGAACATGCAGCTAGCTCGCGCACCCGCTACAAGACAAACAGACTATTGTCCAACCCAAGTTGATTGCACGGTCGACACAACGACCAAAAGCTCCAGTCCAGGCGCCGCACCCACGCGCCCACGCTACGTACGCACGTGCAGGCAGCTAGCTAGCACGGGATGTACGGGACTAACCCAAACCCCAACACGTACGGCGCGGCCATGCACGAACGTACGTGCCGCGCCGAGCTTCACCGCGGCTAACGAAACACGCGGTCGCCTGCCGCGCGCGCACGACCAAAGCGACGTGCGCTCCGTGCGTGCGCATGCCGGCCGGCTCAGACCACGCGGCCTTCCTCCAAGGTCGTCCACACGTCCGAGCTGCAGCCCGCGTCGCCGTCCTTGGCGGGCCTCGCGGTCGCTGGCCTGTCCGGCACGGGCCGGAGCGGCGCGCCCGTCGTGGTGTTGGTGGCCTGCATGAGGTCGAGCGTCACGTGCCCCGCGGGCGCTTCCTGGGGATGCCGGCCGACGGCGTTGCCCGCGTGGGCGTGGCCGGCCGGGGGTGCTTGCACCTGCTGCGCTTGCAGGTGCGCGTGCCAGCCGGCCATGTCGTCTGGGACGCGGCCTGGGGGCGCCGGCCGGCCTGCCGAGCGGTCGGAGAAGAAGTGCCACGAGAGGAAGGCGGCGCGGTTCTCGGCGATGAGCTCGTCGAGCGCGGCGCTGGAGCGGGCGGAGATGTCGGCCGTCGGGATCAGCCAGGGGGCGGCTCTGGCCGATGACAGAAGAGAGAGAGCACCAGCCGGGGACGTCGGCAAGGCGCCGTACGGCGGGAAACCGTGCAACAACGACGTCATTCCTGCAACGCGTTGCACCGGTTATTAATTACACGTCGTAGAAAAGTCTGATCATAGAGTATGATTCTACAAGACAGAACAGATCATATGGCCGTTTGAACTGCGACTGCAAAGCATTTTAGCATGTTGTCATGTTGAGTTTTTAGCATTTGCACCCATAACTTGATAAGTTTTAACCACGGATGATATTATCTAGTCAGTCTGATCAGCTAATAAGTATACTAATTATAATTTTATAATACATACAGTTCACAACATTAAAACATGCATTCTGCAAATCCAGACGACAAAGCAATTTAACAATGAAGTATGGCCAGAACACTTTTTTTTTTTGCTGTTTTCGCAACCAGAAGTGCAGTGATCAGTTATTCAAATAAGCTAGGCTGAAAAGATCAAGTCTCATTGAGTTATTCAAATATAAAGGATTACTTTCAGATTATCGTGTTTTATATCACAGCTACTGCTTGCAAGTGGCAACCGTACAAGTAAATACAGCTAATCTGTGAATACAATACGTGCTGCGAATCTGATCGTTCTTGCACAATCGCCCGAACAAGGAGCAAGGGAAATCGGCTAGTCATTTCATCATTTCAATAATCAAATTAAGCTAGAAATTCCACGCGTCGGAGTAATTAATGAGAAAGATGATAGAAACAGTGTTGATAGCCAACCTTCGCTCCTGATGCTAGGTTTAGGCCCATTCTGTCGAATTACAGCAGGAAGAACGATAAAATTGGTTGCAAATAAGCAAATGGGCCATTGTTTTGGTGGTAACCTCTCCACGTACTTCAAACAACTAAGCAAATTATGCATTGCACGTTATTTCGCTGTATTAAGCGCTGCACAGTTTAAACCTCTTTGGATGGCCGAAAGGACTTCAAAAACCATATACGTGCATTATCATCACAAAATGTAACAAAAACGCATTGGTTATGTACATGATGTATGTTGGTGCAGCAGAAAAATATCATATTCGAGACCTCGGAGCAAGAAAAAATGCCTATATAGAAACCATTTGAACTGTAGAACCAAAAGCAGAGCCTCATTAAAATTATATGTTGCTTGCTACTAATAAACCCTAGAAGTCGCTGATTCCCACTACCAAGAAGAGTCTCCTTAACTAGTTTCTACACATTCGTACTCCTGACGTACAGCAGTACTAGTACTACACTACGTATGGATAGGGTTATTGTACCTACTAAAACTTGGTTAGGTTCTTTCCGACTGCGACTGATAGTTTATGGCTGTCGCATGTGGTTTTTAATCTTAGCATGAACATTTATGTAAATGAACCGAATATTGATAAACCAGTTTTTAAAAAAAATTTGATAAGCAATTTAAAAAAAAAATAGAAATCCTTTCTATTGTTTGTTCAAAAGAAATTATAATCTAAAAAGAAGGAACTCTTAACTGGCGGTCTTTTTGTACTATCTATAGTTAGCATTTTGGTATAATTAATGCAAACATGTTGTACATGCACTACCCCGTATAAATACAGTAGTACTAGTAGTATATAGTATTCCTTCTACTACTAGTACGTTACTGAGTAGTGATGGTAACTTGCTGTAGATGCATGGCCTGACTGCATCACAACCACTGTTGTGTGGCCAACGACTATTGAGACGTTCCTGTTAGTGATCATATGCACGGTCGGCCTGGCCACGCAACACAGGACCTCTAGCTCCAACCAGGCAGGTGCACATAAAGGCGTGCATTAAAATGTGTGCTCTCACACATCGCGAGAACTTTTTGATGTCTCGATGCGCAGCTGCAGCTCTCCCCTTGTTTCCCGGCATCAAACCAAACCACACTCGACTCACTCCTTACATTGACATCTCACGTCCAAGGTAGTACTGGGAATTAATGGCATGGTTAACAGTTATAGGAGGAAGGAGGAGTACTTACCGTGTGGGTGCGCGGAGGCCCTGACCATGGCCTCGCTGGCGTTGCTCTTCCGCCGCCTCTCGTTGTGCCCGGCCAGCCGCCGCCGGCAGCTCCGCTTGGCGTCGTCGAACTCCGAGATCGCGTGGAACCTGCACGCGTACACACCAGACACTCGCATATATATGGACTTTGCACGCACGTACGTCAAACGCGAGGTTTTTTTTGTGCACGTCGGTAAATAGATTTACGGACCGGCTGCATTGCTGGCAGAAGCGCTGCTCGGCGCCGTGCACGATGACCCTGGGCG
Organism: Melocanna baccifera; assembly: GCA_036346265.1. Taxonomy (NCBI): domain Eukaryota; kingdom Viridiplantae; phylum Streptophyta; class Magnoliopsida; order Poales; family Poaceae; genus Melocanna; species Melocanna baccifera. Next base: position 8,162,138 of record CM070685.1, read on the forward strand.
CCTTGGAGTGCGCCTCGCACACCTTGTGCCGCCGGTGGTACTCCTTCGCCCCCGCTAGCACCACGTGGCACCCCTCCACCTGGCACCTTGGCACGGCCGCAGCCGCCGCCGCCGCCGCCTTCTCCTTCCTCTTACCCTCCGCCGCAGCACCCCCACCGCCGCTCCCGTGCACAGGGCCCGCTTCCCCCTGCGCCACCTGCCCGCCCCCGCCCCAGCAGCACGGCCGCTTCCCCAGCTTGAGGCAGGTCAGCTCCTGCTGCATCTGCTGCTGCTGGCTGGGTCCGCCTGGCGGTGGCAGAAAGGGATGATGCTGGTAGGCCGAGGTGGCGGGAGCCCAGTGCATCCCGAGATCCCACGGCGTCGAGCTCGCGCCGGCGCCATCGTTTCCTTCCATGTATGCCTACGTACTACGTGCTCCCGCGCCCACTCGGCTTCCTCCGGCCGGTGGCAGGCAGCTCAAAACGGTGTGGCGACTGGCGAGTGGAAAAGGCGGCAGCGGCGGCGGCTGCTGCTGTAAGTACAGCGGTAGGTTGCCGCACTGGCGCTGGCTCCCCATATATAAGGCAAAGCGGCCAGCGAAGCGAACCAAGCCCCCCGGGGAGGAGCAGGCCACTGGCGAGGAAGCGCGCGCCGTACTGACAGGTGGGATCTCTCGTCAGAGGGAGAGCTAGTAGTAGGAGTCGGCGCAGTACGATCGAGGAGAGCGCCTCTGGGGTCACGAGCGGGGCTTGTGACATGTGGGTCCACCGCCACGTGGACGGGTGTCATTGAAGTGTTCAATCCAAGGTGGGCCCCGTCCCTGTGCCGTGATATGACTGCCACGGGCATTAAACGCTGCGCGCTGTGTGACAATACAGCCCCGCCCCGCCCCTCTTACTCGATTTGTTACCAGCGCCGCGTATTTCATGAAACCGACAAGTGGGACCATTGCATCTACGGCTTCCTGTCAGTGATAAGTGTCCGACGCAATACCGGTCACGAGATTGGCGCCTCTGCCACTTGCGCAAAGAATCCCATATGGGGAACTGGACTCCACCAAAGGTTTTCTACGTTACGTACCAAGCAAACTACGCGCGTTCCACCGTAAGTGGGACTAGGAAGGCAATGTCCCACCTGTAATGGGCATATCATACGTCGCCACGGTACAGGGCGCTTTGGGTGAGCAGTAAAAAAAGCCTGCGCAGCAGGGCGGGTGTACATGCATGCAGCGTGGCTGGGGCAGTGGGGCCAGTACAGCTGGTGGTCCAGTTGTCAGTGTCAGGTACGACGCGGCCACGGCCTATTGGCTGGGGAACGGGGGGTATGTCTTTGCTTTGGGGGAAATAATATCTCCGTGTTGGGCGTTGGGGGAGATACGTAACGTACGGGTACTCCTATCTTGGCTTTTTCCTGCGCATTCCCTGCGGCTCTGTACGTCCGTGGTTAACCGCGCTCGTATACGACTGTACTAACGCTGACATGCATGTGGAGTAGTATTCAATTTTCTCTTCACGTTTTTTTTGGTTGGTTGGATCCGTCGTTGCAATGCAAGTACTGCATCTTTTGTCCTGACTGTTAGCGTCGCAGCGTCACGTGTGTTCAGTCGATGATCGGAACAGTGACGCTGTCCTTGGCGGTGATACAACATGCGTTGCTTCTTTTTTGGTGACAATTTGGCATGAACTTTACAGGGGAAACTACAGGGCAAGAAGCGAAATAACCATCATGTGGAGTATTGCTTATTGTGAGTTTGTGGAAACACCAACGGAAAAGGAGGCCCATGTTAAATTAAGCTGGGCCATAGCACGATCGCTCACCCTCGCAAAACTCGGAAATGCGCGCAGCATGTCGAATTACGCCGCCCACCCCGGCTCACGGCCCATGGGACGGCTTTGCGCAACGCATAGAGCAGAAGAATTCAGCAAAGATGAGCGGGACCGGTACTCCTTCCCACCGTGGCAGCCCAGATTCCTTCCGCGATTCTCGTTCGCTCGATCGGTGAGGCCCAGCAAAATTTATTGATAGCTCGCTCGGTGAGGGCTTTGTGAGTTGTTTCTCTCTCTTTCATTCATTCATTCTTTTTTTTTTAGTTTGTAGCAGCTGAAAAATCTAAGTATCTAGGGGGTGCAAATAGAGTAGATAATTTTTATCTGACCGACTGACCGAATGCCCACAGAGCGAATACGGTAATAAATAGGTATCCAACAATATCCGTGTTCAACTCTGGCTCCGAGGAAAAAAATATGAAATATGATACGAAATGAATGATATCTGTCCATATATATCTGTATATCAAATAATATGAAGAAGATTATTATGACTTCACTTAAGAACAAGATAACATATAGGTGGATCACCATATGTAAATAAGTGGAGAATACTGAGTGATCTTCCTTCGATATCTCGGTGATTAGTCTCTTTCGTGTTTGCTCTGATTGCACCTTATTGTCCAATATTCTACGTAAAGAAGCGGATAATTTTCGTCTGACCAACCGTCTGAAAACTTATGGAACGAACACGGAATGGAAAAATGGGTATCCGATATTATCCGTATTTAACTCCGACTACAAAAAAATACGAAATATAATACAACATGAGCGATATCTGTTTGTATCCGCTCCGATTGCATCCCTAAGTATCACTTTAATTTGCACATGCCTAGCTGCTTGTACTAACAGTAACTAAATCCCTTCTTTCTTTCTTTCTTTTTTTCATTTAGTTGAAGTTTTTGGCCGAATGTCGTAGTTCACCTTTTTCTCTTCATTTTCCCTACTGTTATGCTATTTTTTTCATTTTGTTTAGCTAATTGACTTCCTTTGTCTTCCACATGGTCAAATCAGTTTGCCCTACCATTAGAACATCGTCAATTAACTATTGGAACATTGAAGCTAAACGTGTGGAACATAGAACTTTAGCACGTAGAACGTCGTTGACAATTACTGGAACACTGAAACTAAATGTGTGGACACATAGAACTTTAGTGCGTAGAACATCATCAACGAACTATCAAAACATTGAAACCAAATGTGTGAAACATTGTCCATTTTCTTAAGAACTTATTGCATGGAATACGGTTAAATGAATTGTTGGAATATTTAAAACCAAATGTGTGAAATATTTTTGTTTTACCTATCGGAACACTCATCACCCACCATGATCATTTCCCCTAGCCAATCTAAAAGATACGCACTAGAACATCGTCTATAAAACGTCTAGGATGTTACCTAGGGAATATTTTTGTTTTATCTGTTAGAATAGATGACATATAATATCATCATGAGACTAAAATATATACACACAAGGTATTGTTTTGAAGATCTCATCGTAAAGAATATGATGGTTCAAACAAAATATGAATTGGATGCTCGGTAAAAAGATACCATCACTTGAATTTTCTGTTTGAAAAAAGAACATAATTGATACGTCTGGGGCGTCCGATTCTTTCGTCTTCCATCGTATGTTTTCATCCACCATCCACATGTTATCGATCAAACATCCTAGATGCCTCAGTCCACTAATAAGCCCATTTATTGTTTTCTCCTCCCACATCGCTTCAGCTTCTTGCCCCAACACACACATGCCACTCCAAATCTCTCTCTTCCTCGATCGATTTACCCCCACATCTGGCTCTTGCTGTCTGCTTCCTTCACTTGTCCTACATGTGCAAGCGACTCATCGCCACAGTCGACATGCTGCCATAGCTTGTGCTCTACCCCAAGCTAGGTAGAGGCGGCAAGGCTTCCCAAGCTCCATGTTAGGAAGTGATGAGCGGCAATGCCGCATCCTTGATCCAAGCTCTACGATGAGGAGTGGTAGGAACGACACTACCTTCTCCGACCTTGATGTGGAAAACGGCGAGTTGTTGGGCAATGACAACATCCATGTGGTAGAAGTGGAGCTTGGGCCAAATAGAAGAATAAGATGGGGAACAAGATTCTTAATACAAGGATGTGAGATGTTGCAACTAGTTCATTTGGATATGTTGGAATAGGTAATTATAGATGTTGCATCTATTTGTTTTGAATGTTACAACAACAAATCTTTGAATGGTGCATTTGGTTTTTTGTAGATGTAGCATATGTTTCTTATAAATGCTGCATGTGCTATATTTGATGTTGCAACTTGGCAAAAAAAAGGTTGCATTGAGTTATTTTTGTTGCAATGGGTTAAGTGATTTGTTGCACATGAACATTTTTATTGTTGTAATTAGAGATTGTGGTTCGTTGCTTCCTTTTTGCCGTGAGTATTAGTTGTAGCCAGATGGAATTTTATTGCACACTATCGTAATCTTATTGCACTCGTGATGATTTTTTGTTACACCATGGAGGCTTTTGATTAGATTCAATTGGCACAAAAATAGAAGACGGGGATGTTGAGGATGAATCAGGGTGGAGGTCTAGCAACAGTGTAATTTCTTTTTTTTAAAAAAAAAATTAATTCAATCGTTTAGGGATTTCTACACTACTTTTCAAAGGTATTAAGGTTTTATACTGTGTAAGATACCTATTACCACTTAAGGTTTGCTGAATTTGTTGATAAAATGATAATTTTAAAATATTATTAAATATTACCACTTATACTTTATGATATTGGACAACAAATGTAAATATATATATATTCACACACGCCCCTCCGCCTCGCGATCGGCGCACTTTTCTTTGTTGTGTGGTTATGCAACAAATGTAAATATATATATTCACTGAAGCTCCGCTTCGGCCTCCGGTTGTAGTTCCACTGTACGTACAACTTGGTTTAGTAATTTATTTCAGATCAGAGAAATTTATAAGCCATGGTCTTCTCTTCATCGAGCTCGCTCGCCGAGGTCTCCATCTTGGAGCGTGCAAAGTCGTCAATCTGAAGACCTGAAACAAAGAAACAGATTGTGTAAACAAAAATTCTAAACCTGATCTCAATTAAAGAAAACCATGATGCTGCCATCAACTTGGAAGGATTACGAGAAGTCACCCTGCACGATAGACCACTCCCCCTTTTCACAGGTCGCCGGAAATGAATAGAAGAGGCCGGCGGGGACGCCATAGCTCCCATCAGAGTACACGCCCATGGACACCCACGTACCCTGAGGAGCAAACGCTACTCTTTTAGCAACTTGGGATTGTTGGAACAGATCTAAGTACGGTTAGAAAAATGCCGAAGTCTTCCACCTTTGGGGTGCCCAGGATCCAGTCTCTCATGTGGTCGCAGGCCGCGCTGGCGGCGGACAGCGAGCTCGACTGCTTCCGCGCCTTGATCACCGCCGCGCCTCGCTGCTGCACGGTGCTGATGAACTCTTCTCTCAGCCTACGCCATGCACACAAGAAGGCATTATCACACTGTATTTCCTGAGGAAGACCGGACGTGGTCAGCTACCATTTCTCGTCGGCGATGAGCTCCTTGACCGGTTTCTCGCCGTGCTCTGTCTTGGCGGTGGCGTGGCTGGCGTCGGGGAACTGCGTCGAGGAGTGGTTCCCCCAAATGATGGCGTTCTTGACGTCGCCGACATGCACGTTCAGCTTCTCGGAGACCTGGCCGAGGGCTCGGTTGTGGTCGAGCCGTGTGAGGCAGCTGATGTTCTTGGCGGGGATTGCAGGGGCGAACTCCTTGAGGACGAGTGCGTTTGTGTTTGCAGGGTTAGCCACGACCAAAACCTGCAAAGTTCGAGTTAAAGTTTACTTGCCCAATTTTACCCTTTGTGCCGTGCGTTTCTGTACTGTACGTCACCTTGCAGTTTGGAGCAGCATGCTGCTGCAATGCAGAGGCCTGGGATTTGTAGATTGGTACGTTCTTCGCGATCAAATCTTTCCTTTCCATCCCTTCTTTCCTCGGGAACCCACCGATCAAGATGGCGACGTGGACCCCTCGGAACGCTTCAGTCTCGTCACTAGTCGCCACGACGCCTAAATCAAAAACCAAATGAACCAGTAAGCACAGCTGTGCCATTACTCATTTCAGTCATTTGGTATGGAGTGATGAACGCAGCAAGCGAAGTGGGAAGCTACGAGGATGCACACCTCTGAGCAGAGGCAATGCGGCGTCGGCCAACTCCATCCTGACGCCGTTCAGGGCGTCCGCCGCGCGCGGCAGGTCAAGCATGTGGAGGACCACCGGCTGGTCGGGTCCTAACATGAGTCCCCTCGCGATCATCGCAACTATAGCATACCCTATTTGCCCTGCAAACAACAACCCAGACCGTTCAGTGAAACTCTAGCTAGATCGTAATATATGTTTGGTGTTTCAGTGTTCAGCTTCTGAATTACCTGCAGCCCCGGTGACGAGAACTTTAACAGGTTGCTTCGGCTCATCCCTCAAAACCCACGGACACCATCTTATCAGACGCTGGAGAAGAGAATTAGATGGCATCATGATGTTTGTCAATGAAATCTGTATGTAAGGGACAGCCTCTAAGAATGTAGCTCCTAGTGTTTAGCTTCGATTGGTTCGATCCATTTAGATGAGTTAGCTCATAAAAATAGCACCAAGTAGGCCATCCCATGATACCATACCTTGGTTAAGTTGAGGCCTAAGGCTCAGATTCGCTAATTGCTGCAAGAAATGGAGCTTCTTAAGTTTGGCATAATGGTTGGGAAGGGGAAGGGAACTTTGTGGGTCTCAAGCGACTGATGATGTGACAAGGATGAAGCATAGTTGATTTCTTGTACAATTTGAGCATTGACCCTAATACCGAAGTGATGCAAATCTCGTGCATTGTGCTTACTGCTTACCCTTGTCTCAAGCTGAAAGGTTAGGAATATACTGCTCAGCAATTGAAGCTTTAAAGGGAAATATTAACACCTTTTTTTTAAAAAAAAGAAAAACAGTAGGAACACGACGATCCTAATATATTTTTATATAAAAAAAGATAGAACGGATGGAAATTACAAAAAAGAAAATAAAAGGAACTAGCTCAAACTTTCGAGCTATTCTTGAATATGAGGAATTTTTTTTTCTTTGCTCGATTGATAACGGGGCAATATATCATATGCACTCATGTTTGGAATATATTTATAGTACATCATAACTAAAAAAAGTCGTAAAATTTTTTGAGAAAATTTCTACATGTATTCTATAGTTTGCCTGATCTATGTATAAAATTTTAAGTTAAAATTCATTCTATATTAAGAGCAGCACAAAAGTGAAAATGTTGACAAATTTGAACTATTAATATTTGTTAGATTTGTCTCTTTTTGTTACTGCTAACATATAATGAATCTGAACTTGAAATTTTATACATAGTTAAAGTAAATTTAGAAGTACATGTAGAATTTTTTCAGATTTTTTGGTGATATTTTTTAGTTAGGATGCACCGTGAGTATACCGCAAGCTTGAGAGTAGCGTCCGAGATTTGAAAAGGGGGCATAATGTTTCAAAACGGCAAAACCCTAAACGAATTCATCTTTATCTCTAATATATATCTCTCCCATCTATTCTATCACAGTCCGCGGTGCCACGGCAGGAGACGGTCGCGGTCTGCGGCGCCATGGCAGGCAGGGCGGCGGTCCACGCCACACAGCAGGTGGCGGGAGCAGTCTGCACCGCCACGGCAAGTAGCGGCCTCGCCACGGCAGGCGATAGCGATGGGCTGTGTCACCATGGCAGGTGGCGGTGGTAGTCCGCGGTGCCATGACAGGCGGCGGCGGCAGTCCACGCCGCCATGGTAGGCGGCGGCCTTGCCGCGGCAGGCGGTGGCAGTGGTCCACACTTCCATAGCAAGCGACAGGAGCTGTCTGCACCGCCACGGCAGGCGGCGACAGGCTATGTCACCATGGCAGGTGGCGGCAGGTTGTGTCGCCATGGCAGGTGGCAGGGGCAAGTGGCCGTTATACGGTGCCGGCATGGTTCGGCTGGCCGGGGCACGACCGAACTGGAATTCATGCGGGGTTTGGCTAGCCCTTGCAGCGGGACGTCGTAAGCGTGGCCGAATGGGTGTTCGGTCAGCCGAACGGCCATTCGCACGATGAAAGCTTAGCGAACACAAATTTTTCCGACCGATTGCACTTTCGTCCATTTTTTCACAAGTTTATCTCAGCTTTGATCTAATCCATCACTGTTCCATCTTATAAGTTCGCACGCAGCCTTTGAGAGAATGTTCAGGCAGTTGCGCACCTCTGATCCCTCGTGCAGTGAGTCCACCAAATGTGATCAAGGCAAATATGTCACGGCTATAACCTCTCCGTTCCATTGTTCTATCTTGTATGTTCGCACGCAGCCTTTGAGGGAATGTTTGAGCAGTTGCGCACCTCTGATCCCTCATACTTGCCTGATTATTATCATATCACTAAAGCTTGCCTAGGTATTATCATATCACTAAAACTTGCCTGGTAATTATCACATCACTAATACTTGCCTAGTTACTATCATATCACTAAAGTTTACCTGGTTATTATCATATCACTAATACTTGCCAGGTTATTATCATATTGTAATACTCCCCTGGTTATAGACTGCTAATATAGTGTTTATACTATGATGTTTTAGGTTATATGATTTTACATACTTTTAGATTATAGGAAATGCTCAGTTAATGATGTTCTGAAATTCATGCTTTTAAATTTATATTTTAGAATTCATGCTTAAATCATTGATGGGAGTAATGTATAAAACATGTTCAAATGTAGGGTTAAACTACTAGTAATCTTTTAATATTATGGCTGCTATGTTTATGTTTCCCTGTTATCATGATTCGTTACTCGTATGATATTGCTTGTGAGTCATGACTGATATATGCATGATACTTGTTAATTTGACTAATAACCACTCATCACGTAATAAAACTTGGATAATTGATAACTATTGTGTGAACTATATTATAATGCCTTTTAAGAATAATTCCTAGATCACTATCACCATATCATCATCCCTTATCACCTCATATTAGGGATTGTACTTTTCCATTCTCTACCTTAGCCAGTCCTTCCTCTTATGATAACATTATCCCAACCTTTTCTTAGTTATCTTAATCTCTTACCAGATATTTTGTTAATGATATAACGGTTACCTGGCCTGGGGTTACCTACATATAGAGGAGATTACCATCTACCTAGTAATGTACATGGGGCCATACACTTTCATTACTCTGATTACACCTCATCGGCGGTATACAGTCGAGGACAGTGACGTGTCTGACTATTCTTGTATAACCGGATATGTGGGAAGTGAACGCCTGTTCCAATTCTATAACTTGCTAAATAACAATTATCCTCAATTCTACCATTCATGTTATCTCTTTCTCCAATACTTATCAGTGTTTCTGGTAATTTGGTTTCATTGCACTTAATCTATATCAATTACTTTCTTACATTGCTAGTCCTTTATATATCTTGCTTGCGACCGTTGTTAGGTACTTGCTGAGATTTCTAAATCTGACCTCGCTGGCCTAGTGGCGATCACGATCGCCCATGCGTTTACGCTCTTTGTTGGCATCTCCATGGCTGCCAACATCTCTGAAACAAGATCAAACGAGAGAGAGAGAGAGAGAGAGAGAGAGAGAGAGAGAGAGAGAGAGATTCCCCACGTGGCACGACGGCCAGGGGTGCCATTTTATATAGCCACAGCAAGAGGGCCAGGTGTGTATGACAGACCGACAAAAATGGCGGCAAAACCCTAACACAACATCTATCAGGATGAGTTATACAGGGAAATGAATTGTACGCTATATAAGAAGAGTATTTCACTAACACCCGCCCGCAGTCGTAGTGGTCGCTGGCCGAACGCAAAGACTGCAACAAAACTCAGTGAATAGTGGTGAAGGCAGGCCTTTAGTCATCACATTGGTGAATTGATGAGAGGAGGGCGCATGAAGCATACGGACTTGACCAAGAGATACCTTCTCACGGACGAAGTGGATGTCCATCTCAGTATGTGTTGTGCAACGGTGCTGAACGGGGTTCAATGGCATGTAGATTGCGCTAATGTTGTCATAGAAGACAACTGTAGCGGAGGCGAGGGGGTGATGGAGTTCCGTCAGGAGCCGCCGGAGCCAACAACACTCAGTAACAGCATGTGCGACAGCTCGATACTCAACCTTAGCACTAGAATGAGACACAATCATCTAGCGCTTCGAGGACCAGGACACTAGGTTGTCCCTGAGGTAAACGCAATAGTCCAAAGTAGAGCGTCGAGAGTCAGGACACCCAGCCTAGTCGGTGTCGAAGTAGGTCGTGAGAGACAAAGTGGAAGAACACCCTAGATTAAGGCCGTAGTGAAGAGTGCCCTTGACGTACTAAAGAATGTGTTTGACCAATATGAGATGAGGCTCACGCGGGTCATGCATGTATAGGCACACCTGCTGAATAAAATATGCGAGGTCCAGGCAAGTAAGAGTCAAATACTATAGGGCACCAGTGAGACTGCGCTAGGCGAAGGGGTCGGCAACAGGGGCGCCGTCTGAAGTGGAAAGCTTAGAGTGATTGTCAACCAGTGTTGATGTAGAATGGCACTCAGCCATGCCAGCTCGCTGAAGAAGCTCAACCGCATACTATCGCTAAGATAGAAATAAGCCATCAGAGTTATGGGTGACTGAGATACCGAGGAAAAAGGACATTTCCCTAAGGTTAGTCATGGTGAACGTCGAGTGAAGGCTGGCAGTGAGGCGCTGAAGAAGAGCGGTTGATGAGGCGGTGATGATAATGTCCTTGACGTACGGAGCAGATAGGCGATCTACGCGCCTTCCTTAAAGACGAACAGTGAGGTGTCAAAGGCCGAAGCAACAAAGCCCAAGTGCTAATATATGATGCAAAGCATTGGTACCAAGCATGAGGCGCTTGCTTGAGACCATAGAGCGACTTCTCTAAGAGACAAACATAATCAGGTGCTAAAGGATGAACAAACCCAAGGGGCTACTAACAGTAGACCGTCTCATTGAGGTTGCCATGAAGAAAATCATTCTTCATGTCAAGTTGGTGGATCGGCGAAGAGTGTGAAGTGGCAATGCTGAGGATGACTCGAAAGGTGGAAGGCTTGATGACCAGACTGAATGCCTCATCACAATCCATGCAAGGACGTTGAGAATAGCCATGGACAACCCAGCGGGCCTTGTGACGGGCTATGGAGCTATCGGAGTGTAACTTGTGCTTGAAGATCCATTTGCCGATGATGATGTTAGCTCCTGGAGGACGGGGAACTAGTTTCCAAGCCCGGTTGTCGACGAGAGCCTTGAACTCGTCAGACATCGTGGCGTGCCAATTTGGATCGATGAGGGTGCTACAACAGTTTGAAGGAATTAGCAAAGTGGAGTGGTGTATCGTGGACAGGTTGTGATATCTCAAAATTTTGCTTTTAATTTATTTTCTTTAATTGGATTTTTTGGATTTAAAAATCCCTTTTCTAAAATTTTACAAATCAAGCTAAAAGAGTGGGTTATTAAAAATCGATTGTGCAATTGTGGTCAAAATAAGTTAAAATTATTTTATTTGGGTTTCTTGCTTTTCCCCTAAATTTTATAGGAATTTTTGGGATTTACTTGGATTTTTTGCTATTTTCTAGCCTTTATTTGAATTTCTAGACATTTATGAAATAAAAAATAAAAAAATAAAAATTTAAGTCTTTCCTGCTTTCCCCTCCAGGTGTCGCGTGGATGACCTGGATGCATCCACGTTGCCACCCGAACTCATCCCGCTGCTCCCGCCTTTCCTTCCTCTCTACCTAACGCGTGGCAGCCACTCGCGCCAAGCCAGCCCCAGCGCCACCCGATCGGGCCATGCGCCACACTTTCGGACCTTGCCCTTTTTCCTTCTCTCCCTCTCGCTGACAGGTGGGTCCCACCCGTTAAACTCGACATCTTCGCTACGCCCGCTTTCCTTTCTTTTCTCCCTCATCTTTCCTTCTTTACGCCAGCGATCGAATTCGCGTCGATCTAGGTTTCCCTTCTCCGCCTCTCTTCGATTTTGGAAAGCTGAGCACCGCCGAGACCGAATCCCCTAATTCCCTCATCCGCTTTCCTTTCCTACTCCCTCCCTTCCTTATCTTCGCCAACCGAAATCTCGCCACCATTAACTCCAGCGAGTAATTCTTTCCCAGTGTCTCCTTCTTAGCCTTTTTTAAACCCCCACCGGGAACCCCCAGTCACCACACCACCCCTCCCTACTCTCAAACATCTCTTTCGAGTTTTGAGTCGACCCCGCGCTGTGCTCTCGCCTCCGCCTAGCTGTGCTGAAATCCAGTGAGCCATTCTCGCCGTTTCGGCCACCCTCGAGGAGCGCCGCCACCTCCATCGGCTTCCTTGTGGCCTAGCGAAGCTCAACGATCCCTCCACCACCCATGATCACCGATGGAGGAGTCACTTCATCGAAGACCCGAGCACCGCCATCGTCCTCCTCGCCGCCGACCCCTCTTCGGCCACTTCTGGTAATGTTACTATGCATCAGCACACTCGCCTCACTCTCCTTTCTTGATTGCGCTACTCACCGGCCGCTGTTGAGCCCCGCATCACCGGCGACCCTCGATCCCAGTGTGTCGCCCCTTGCTAATGAGTCCACGTCAGAGGGCATAGCCCATGTGGCAGCCACATGGCACTACACCTCAGCACCGAGCCGCCACATGGCAGCCACGCCGCGCGCTGCCCGCTCTGTTAGACCGTACGCCCACGTGGCAACCATGAGGCATGCCACATAATAGCACAGGTCCATGTGGTCGCCACGTGCCATCCACATGGCATGCCACGTCAACCCCTCGAAGTCCAACCAGGGCACGTCAGTAGCCACGTCAACGCCACCTGGTTGCCACATCAGCAAATCATCCCTGTCAACCACCACATTACCTTCCTCGCTATCTCAGTTGGTCCATGGTCCATGGATCTGGTCTACAGTAGACCGAGCCCACTAGTCAGTCTCGGCCAACCTAGGGGCTGACGTCAGCATGATATCATAATTCTGATTTTCTTTTAGAAAAATAATTTTCAAAATCCATGCTGATGTCATAATTTTTTCAGTACAAAAATAATTCCAAAAGTCCTGACTTTACTTTTTCTTTAGAATATAAACTTCTAGAGGTTCGTTCTCCTTTATCCTAACTCCAATTGAGCTCGTTCAAAATTTTAAATTCATATAAAATTAAAATCTATCCAAGTATACAATATTTTTAAATTTTAGAGTTCATTTGAATTATATTTTGAATTTAGAGTGTTATTTTCATGTGTAGACTATAACGATTCCGGAGAATTTTATGGCGATGATTCAAATCAAATTGTAGAGCAAGGCTGGTCATACACTCTTGATCATGTTGATTGTAGTTTACAAATAAATTTATGTTATTTTCAAATTATATTGCCTGCTTAATTTTGAATCCCTATATTTTAAATTCAATTTTACTTTAGTTATTATCCATTTATTATTACTCCTTTGACTTTGCAAATTCTTGTATCTTGTCACCTTAGATTAAAACTCTAGTTAGTACGCTTAGACCTACATAGATATAACTTTAGGTTGGGATAACTTTTTCACATGAAATGGTAAGTTTTTAAAATATATTCTTGATTTCGGTGAGTCAAGAAGATTTATGAAATATTTCAAAAGAAAATATAAAACTTGGTTTAGACTTAGATTAATAGATAGGTGGTGGGTACTAGCATGCATTATTGTTTGGTGATACAATGTTGATTCTCAACCACATGTGGTATGTGGTTTAAGCCTAAGTCAAATTAAGGATATGTCTGTGAGCTACTGCTATAAAGTTTAATCGTACTACCATAAAACTGGTATAGGACAGTCCTGGTTGACTAATTAGTGGGTCCCAACCTGAGCTCACTATAAGCAGAATGCGAGTGTGGCGTAAACCATGGGAAATCTCACATGGTACAAGAGGGAGCCCCGATCTGGTGGATTCCTTATTGGGGGAAACTTTAGTTTAGGCATGGCTAGGTTGAAGACTTAACTTTGTAAAGGCCTTATTATAGTTACTCAGTCGTACATTCAAGGAAGCGTTTAATGGTCGACACAATGAGTAAATCATATCTTATGGGTAAAACTGTACCACCTTTACAGAGTGTATAAACTATCTGGGATAGTCATGCCCATGGTCAATGACATGTTAAATAAGGTTTTTCATAGATTAGACTTGGGTTTTCATAAAGAGATTTTAGCTGAAAATATGATATCTTTTTGGTGAAGAATGGTTCGGGTGAGATACCTGTAGTTAGGTTAATGCTAGATTGGTGCCTGCTCTACTGATAATATTTTGAATTACAGTCTTTACTTTCTGTATCAAAGTCAATAATTTCAATATACTTATTATATTTCTTTAAATACTGTATATGCTCAAATAACTATATAAGTCTTCCTTTGTTATCTTTATCATTATATTGCATTTCTCGGTGTGACTTGCAGAGTACGAATTTGTACTCGCCCTTGCTTCATCATTTCAGAGGAAGACGATTTCGACTACAGTGAGGATTAGGATGATTAGGCCGCGTCTTGCTATCCTCCGCTTGTGGGCAGGTTTGGGTTTCGCTTTGTTCAATTGCTTCCCTAGTTGTTTCCTTTTGCTATTTTTGCCAATGAGCATAGATGCAAACTTTGGGTCATCAGATCATACTCTTTTATTTAATAAAAATTAATATTTGTGCTTGATATTTATCCCTATTACTGTTGTGTGCACTAGCTGATTCTAGACTTGTACGATTTGCACAGAGGATCCGGAGTCATTGCTCTAGTGTCCGACAGATATGGTATCAGAGCCGCGATGATTCTAAGACGTGACAGTAGGTAGAATAGTATTGGTTCCCCATAAGGACTTATTTTATGAAATATATATTTTTCAAAAAGTTCTCGTAAAACACTTGTCATCTTCTTACTCTTCCTTAACTATTTGTTTTCTTTTCTTCCCATTTAAAAATTATTTTTTGACTATTTTCTCTTCAAAACTTGTAGATGGCCGGGACCCTTACCCAAGTCACCCATGGTATCCACGCTGGTCACTTAGTCGAGTGTCTTTGGAGCCTACTACAAGAAATAGGTTTCAAGACATACCCTGTCTACCAAGGGTACCAGCAGACCATTGAGCAACAGGAGTACTGGCGTGTAGAGGTGTTGATCTACGCCAACGTCGGAGACAAAGCAGCCCTCTACATCTTTGACGCTCCTTAGCAACGTGACGCCTTCTTCACCGGAATCCAAGATGCCGCTCGGGAGGCCATCCATAAGCTTAGGGAGATTTACTTTGTGGAACTCAAAAACATTGACTTTCGATAATTTCCCAGCAAGTACCATGTGAGCTCCAACAGCATTTTCGCATCCACACAGACAGAGGATAGCCCCAGACTCATAAAACAAGTGAAGTTCACCCAGGCTCTGGACTACGTGTATCAGACCACCTTGGATTAGCTAAGATTCATCGCTTACCTGCTTCGTCGGGCAGAAGAAGAGTTTGCTACACTTCGAGCCAACGACGACTGCTTCTCAGTCACCGAAGTCAATTATGAGCCATCTCCTAAGAGACGTCACACCGATGACAAAAGAAATACCTAACTCAGTATAAACCAGCCCCATAATACCTTAGATTTGGACCAATACAATAAATAAACATTACTTGAGAGTTGTTATCCCTTTGTCAACAACCTCAAACCTACTTGAGATATTAGTAGAAGTTGCTTTTTATCAAGTTGCTCTTTCGTTGGAGAGTTTTTTTTTTATGTTTGGGATGGGCACACAAACCCCTTTTAGTTTTCTTTCAGTCTTTCTCTAATCCCTGCGAAGCATCAAGTACATGGTGAACACTAGGAACAACGGCAATGACACCCATGGCAACAACAACAATAAGATCCCTCCACCACCAGGAGTTGATTATGAAGAAACCTATTCTTCGGTTATAAATGGTATTACCTTTAGATTTTTTAATCTCGATGGCAATAAATCTGAATTTAGAAATGAAATTAATGGATATGATAATAGCATATCTTTATGAAAACTTGGATTTGAATATTTATATGAAGATACCTGAAGGTATCCTTGTCTCAAACAAAGACAGAGCAATTATAAATTTATACAATGTAAAATTCAGAAAATCACTATACAGACTTAAGCAATCTGGCAGAATGTGGTATAATCGCTTAAGCGACTGTCTATGCAAGAAAGGCTACACGAACAATGAGAGTTGTCTCTATGTATTTATACAATGACCCCAGAATGGATTTTATGTAATCTCAGTATATCTCGATTATCTGAATATCATCGAAACTCTAGATGATATAAAAGAAGCAAGTTCTTACCTAGAAGCAGAGTTCGAAACAAAAGATTTAGGTAAAATCAAATATTGCTTAGACTTACAGCTTGAGTATGTCCCAGAAGAGATATTAGTACATCAGTCAGCCTACACTCAGAAGGTATTAGAAATGTTTGGTTTTGAAAAGGCATATACTTTAAAAGTACCAATAGTCAAGATCTTTGCAGCAATACAAGGATCCATACAAACCCAGAGAAGAGGGAGAAGAAGTCTTGGGACCAGAATTTTCATACTTAAGTGCAGTAGGAGCACTTATGTATTTGTCGTAAATCTATTAGCAAGGTATAATGTAGAATCTATCAAAAGGTATTGGCAGGAAATAATGGATATCTTCCAATACCTCCAATGAAGCAAAGATCTTGAACTGTTCTATAGAAAAAACCAAGATCTGAATATAACTGGCTATGCAGATGCTGAGTACTTGTCAGACCCGCATACCGCCAAGTCGCAAATAGGCTATGTATTTCTGTGTGGTGGAATCTCAATTTAATGAAAATCGTTTAAGTAATGTCTTGTATCAATTTCGACGAATCACTCAGAAATCATAGCACTGTACGAAAGTCGTACGAGAATGTGCTTGGTTTCGACGAATGGTTCACCACATCCAGCGGTTATGTGGGTTAAACATCATGCAAGTTCCCATAATTATCTATGAAGATAATGCAGTTTATGTTGCACAAGTGGAAACGGGTTACGTGAAGAGTCATATCACAAAGCATATCAACGTCAAATTCTTCTTTGCTTATGAATTACAGAAGATGAACGAAATTAAGATATTGCATACTAAGTCATGTGAAAAACTTACAGATTTATTTACTAAGTTACTTCCAGCATCTAACTTTGAAAAATGTCTATGTAGAATTGAAATAATGAGACATAGAGAAGTGTAGAGTTAAGGGGGGAGATTCTTCTCAAACTCTCTATTAAAACTTGATCACGAAGATCGAGTACCTAAAGACTCCACTTAGTCTATAAATAAGGGTCTACTCATTATAACATATATGAACAGAGAAAGTAATAAAGAAGTAGTTCTTCTTTTATATCTTTATGTTTAATTTATTATTTTGTATTATCTATATTTAATTTATTTCTTTTATACAGAAAAAATTGTTTAGATTGTACTCGTCAACATGGTTGAACGAAGATCTCCCAGGGGCGTGTGGTTTCTGACTTTCTGTAGGTGGCACGGTTGTCACTTCGCACCGCCCCGGCGCTGCGCGGACGGTTGCTTTGCCGTGTTGTTTTTCCCGTATCCACTGCTCGCCTGCCACGCTCCACGGTTTCCCTGGAGACCGGCGCACGCTCGGTGCGCTATCGCGTCACGGTTCGGACGCCCGCCCGACACGCACCATGTCTCGGCTCGCGTTACGATTCGGAGACCCGGTCGTTGGAAAACGACGTGAAGGCGTGAAGCGCTGCCTCACTTCAACGTCTCTCTCACGACTCCGTCCCCAGTACCCTGCTCCTTTTGGTCTACTACATGGCAAGTATGGTACGCTGTGCACCGGTGCGCTACTATATATATTTTTTTGCTTTTGATTTTTCTAAAAATTAAAATAAATAAAGCGCTTCTTAAAACAGATTTATTAAATAGTTTTTCAAACTCAAAATTATGTGTGCTGTTTATGTTGATGTTTCTGTTATTCACTATCATATCGAAAAATATAAATAAAAATTATCAGTTACAATCAAAAATCATGATCCGCAGATCAAAAGAACAAAGACATTAGGCAGGCAAACAAATCACTTCAACGAGAAAGAAGCTAACGGCACAAGCCATTGATTGTACGCAAAATCAAGAGTATCCCCCTCATTGTGAACGTGGATGAGTTTGAACGTGAGTGAAGTCGGATGAAAAATACTATGATGGGTTATTTTGGGTTGTTGTTTATGATATTTGCTTATGATTTTTGAATTCTGGTTGTATGAAGAGAGATAGTTGTATATGATTTTGATTTTTTTGGGTTTTTTGTATTTTTATTTTTTCCCGTGTTCCTTTGCATTGTTCATGATGGGCTAACATATTTTTTCTATTTTTACATTTTTTTAAATTTTAATTATGCCTAAAAAGCCAAATCAGCTACAGTAAAAAAGCCAGCTACAGTGAAATTTCAGCCAAAAGCCAAAAGTCATCGCTAAAACGAGCGCTCCCACCTAATTAATCGAATAAAGTAGGAGTTTTATTTTAAAAAAGAATAAAGTAGGAGCATTAGAATAAGCGACACAAAAGCCTTGGGCGGCAAGCAGGAGTTGCCTTCCTCTAAAGGGCTGAAAGCCCACACTTTTGGCTTTTTTTAATAGATTTTTTATTATAGTGACAGTTTGTCTTTTATGAGTTAAAAAACTAAAAATTTTAGAAAAAATAAAAAATACCACTAAATCTTTTGAGACAATATAAAGATGTCGCTGTTTTAATATCGATCTTACGTATGATTTCTTAGATTCAGGGACAAGTACTCAATGTTCTTGTATGATCATGCAGAGTGAGACATAGATATTTTATGTAGGTTCGAGTCTTCTTCTAGAAGAATAACAATTCTATGTCCTACGCTATTGTTGCTGAGGAAAGACTTATAAGTGTGGATACGACGAGAAATTACGCACTGCTTACAGAATTGATTGCTCCCTATTAGGACTTGTCTCCTCCTCAGACTTGCCCCTTTCCTCTCACGATTTGTCTCTTATATTGGCGACAAATCAGCGGCGGTTACTTCTTATCAGAAGACGTCTTGATACTTCGAGAGTTAATCGTTGGATGGCGGTTATTGTCAGAGAGACGTGGACAGCCGTTCGTTGTAGAACGGTTGTTGTCAGAGAGACGTGGGTAAGATCATGTGTAGTTATGGAGTATAAACACATGTTCTAACTGTCTTGTTTAGCTAATCCATTGTGCTAGTAGGTTAGTCATAAATACGAGAACGACCAGGTAGTCATAGTAGAACTTACGACTAGGCAGTCATAGCACATCTTACAACTAGGTAGTCATAACAGAAATTACGACTAGGCAGTTGTAGCATATCTTACGACTATTCTACGAAATTTCTCCCTCATTGTGAAGGGGTATATTCGAAGAATATGATGACATACTAAATAGAAAATTATTATATTCTCGTCAAAAGGAATAAAGGAAAAAAAGCAAAAAGGCTAAAAAGAAAAAAAACTAAATTTTAGAAGTAAAAACTGAAGGCCACATGGGGTTACATATTCCTTGGGTCTACATCATATCCATGAAAATGCATCCAAATGTGTATGTGGGCATAATATTCACAAATGAAAAAGAATAGTTGATGTGGATAAATTTCATTTTCTTATTTATAAAGCCAAATAAAAGTTTGGCAATGTCAGATATAGTAAATAACATATATTATAGACATGTGGATTCCCGATTCTCTCGTTGAGCCATGTCACCCTTTAATGTAGAGTCGTCTAGTCTAGTTTGGGATGGATGTCGATCGTCGGAGCGCTTGGGGAGGAAAGAGAGGAAAGCATGCACTTGGTAAATGGATCAGGCTTAGATCAGGCCTGGATTGGGCAAGGACGGCGGCCGCTGTGGCGGTGACAGTGGTGGGACGCCTCCGTAGAGACGCCCGAGAGTGCCCTCGACCCCGAGGCATCGTGGCTTGCAACCCAACTTGACTTCGGCCTTGGAGATGGGTTCACATCCCCAACCCCAATGACCTTCCACGCTTTCCCCTTCTTGGGCGATATGGCTGCTTGTTCGCGTCCTCACGGATGGTGCCAACTGTTGTCAGTACGCGTCCAGACAATAAACTTAAAAGCATCCCTATTCAGATACGAAAACTACTGCGAGTGCGAAGGGAGTCAGGAGAAGCACACAACCACTAAGTATATTCAATAGGAGTGTTTTAGGGTTATAAGAATACCCCCTCCAATTATATGGGGTCCTATTTATAGAGAGAGAGGAGGAGGTAAGTTTAGTTACAATTTTGACATTAGGGTTTAACCTACTCCTAGGGGCTGTCATTTGCTCTGCGTAGGCCTTGCCACGTCTATGACCCTGGGGTTGATCCGGGGTCAGGCTCACGTACTCTGCCTAGGGTTAGCATCAGACCCCCTAGGATCAGCCTCGCACACTCAGCCCGGGGTTGGTCTCGGACTCTCCTGGGATTGGCCTTGCACACTCTGTCCGGTGTTGGTCTCGGACTCTCCTAGGATCAATCTCGCGTACTCCGCCTAAGGTTGGCCCCAGGCCCCCCTGAGATCGGTCTCGCGCACTCTACCAGGGATTGGCTCCAGGCTCTTCTGGGGTCGACCTTGCGTACCTTGCCCGAGGTTGGTTTGAGGACTTAGACTCAGGGTAGACCTTCCAACGGACACCGCCACTCCGAGGTGTTTGTGGGTCTGAAGAAGCAAAGGGGCCCTTCCCCTAACAAGTTTCTTGTGGCGGCGGCGCATGGCTAATGAGCTGATGGAGGCATGCAGCAGCAGCAACAACACAAGGCTCTCTCTCTACTTGTTGTGGTTAGGACAAGATGCTGAAAATCACTATTTTTGCAATCGTGATAATGGCCTTGTGTGTAGGGGAAATATGCTAAAATCACCATTTTTGCTATCGTGATAAAGGCCTGGTGTGTACTGTATATGTGTGCACTGACAATGATTCTATACTCTCAGTTATTTTGTTTCTCTTTAGTAAGATCATCTAATATTTACTAGCAGCGGAAGCGTGGTGTCACACCACGCTAGCTTCCACGTGGACCGAAGCAAGAGTCGACAATTCGTAGGGGTTTTTTCTAAAAAAATCAAGGACATATATGTATTTCGAAAAAAGCAAAGGGCTTTTCTAGAAAAACGGAGGACCCATGTGTAATTCCTAAAAAATTATCACGTAGAAAGAGAACCTTTTTTAAAAAAATTAAGGATCCATACATAATTTCAAAAGGCGGAGGACATTTTCAAAAAGCGGAGGACCTTCTCACGAAATGGTAAGGGTCTTTTTGTAAGAAATAAGGAATTATATATAATTCCAAAAATAGGGGTTTTTCGTAAAAAAAAATGTGACGTGGCACGAGGGGGAAGTTTGGGAATCCTCCAGCCTTAATATAGGCAATGATTCTATACTCTCAGTTATTTTGTTTCTCTTTAGTAAGATCATCTAATGTTTACTAGCAGTGAAAGCGCGACGTGACGCCGTGCTAGTTTTCACGTGGACCGAAGCAAAAGTCGGCAATTCGTATGGAAGTTTGCTGGAAAAATCGAGGACATATATGCATTTCAAAAAAAGCGGAGGGTTTTTCTGGGAAAACAGAGGACACATACATAATTCCTAAAAATCTACCATGTAGAAAGAGGGTCTCTTTGTAAAAAGTAAGAACCCATACGTAATTTTTAAAAGTGGATGACATTCTCACAAAAGTAGGATTTTTGTAAGAAATAAGGATCTGTATGTAATTCTAAAAAACAGAGAGTTTTTTGCAAAAAAAAGTGACGTGGCAGAGGAGCCCCGGCCTTAATATAGGGTGTATACGTGTCCTCACATGTGCCAGATGATGTTGGAACTAAGCCACAGTGACATTTAAAGATAGATGGATGTGGGTTAGTCGCAGCAGCGGAAGAACGAGCGTCCTCTCTGGCCAAGAGGAAGGCGAACTACCCCGCCGTCACCAGTGAGGCACCAAATCCTAATCCTAACCCCAGCGAGCAAGATTCTGAACTCTGTGTATGCGTGATTAGATGCAAACCTTGCCCACTGTGATCATAATCATGTTCAACTCATTATATTTCAAATATGCAGAGTCCATCTGATGTAAACACCACTAGAAATGTCATTGTTTGAATCACAGTGCATTTGGTTAGCATCAGTTCGTAAATGTGTTGACAACGATCTAATCTCATACAATAGTTTAGTTTACTATTGCATTTTGTGTGGTTGTCGAAGGTCACAGCCAGTACTCCTCCAGTGACGCTACTGCTGCGGAGGGGCGGTGATGCAACCTTGCCATTCAGGGCATTGCTCGACTGCACGTGCTATGGGCCTGTGCCACAGTGCGCCGTCTTTGGTTTGGTTTGGTTTGGAGGGTACAAAACTCGCCTTCTGCTAGATTCCTTAGGTTTTTTTCCTTAATTTCCATGGTTATGTAATCTTAATTCTTCGCATTTCCTTTCATATATGTGCCTGCAGCTTGGCGACTAGCGGAGGAGTTGAATTCTAGATTTCTTTTTTCCTTTTTTGGAGCACAGGCCCATGGAATGACGGTTCTGAGGTATGTGACCCTGTTATGAGTGCACCTCTGCAGATATACGGTTCAAATGTTGAACTTTTCACTAAATTTAGATTATTTAGTTTTAGTGAATAATTCGATTGTTAACTATGCATGCCAATTTGTAAGGTTAACAAGGTGATACAATGGGTTTTTCTTGTTTGATTCTCCAAACTTTTTAGACTAACATGCTTGGTTTTGCCATTTGAATGTTGTCTATTTTGACCAGAGCGATCTAGCCTTTGTGCTTCATGTCCACAGCGCAAGTAGGATCAAAGATCTAGATACAATACTACCTTAGCATTAGTTGATTCCTTACATGTTAATGAACATATGGCACGGTGTACAAAATATGAACGAGTCATGAATCATGTGATACCATTCATCATGTTAGATAAGCTGATTGATTTTCTGCAAATAATTGATATAATTGACTATATTAAATTTCCTTATATCTTTCGAGAGTAGTTGCCTAGTGTATATATTTTTAGGATAGTATCAAGCATATGAAAATAAAATTATCTCTGTCAATATGGAAACAATGGTTTGTTGAGAGGATAACCATCCATCTTTAAAGGACATTAACCGGAAACATGTTGTGTATAAACAAGTCGACTCACCCGCTAATTATGCAAAATTGGACCATGACATGTATGTTTCTGTAAGCATGCTCATGCGTGTCCTCTCTTTTCCTCAGATTTTGTTGCCATGGTAAACTGGATGGTTGTCATCTAGACAGTGGTCGTGGGTAGGATGTGATTGTCACAATCTCTTATGGAGAACACCTAACGAATTGAAGTTGATTTGGATCCATAATGTTTGTTCATTCAGACAAGAAACAATGTTGCCTACTGAATAATTGTTTGTACAAGTATATTTCGCTTGATGTGTGAGAGATATTTGATGTTTCTTGCACTGTTTAGG
Source organism: Melocanna baccifera (assembly GCA_036346265.1). Classification (NCBI taxonomy): domain Eukaryota; kingdom Viridiplantae; phylum Streptophyta; class Magnoliopsida; order Poales; family Poaceae; genus Melocanna; species Melocanna baccifera. Next base: position 8,185,471 of record CM070685.1, read on the forward strand.
ATTACTAGTCAAATGCCCGTGCGTTGCTACGAAATCCTAAAGTAGATTACAAGCAGCTACATTACAAGGATTACAAGTAGCTGCTGCAAGTGACAAGCATCCTCTAAAAGAATTTCCCAAAAGATAGATGGGCTTATTAGGAGAAGTGGCATGTCCTACTCGCACAAACTTCTACCATTGTGATAAGTTCTGAAAAAATTAGCTAAAACCATAAAATCTTGAGTACTTGTGTAAATAGAGTAAAAATAAAGTTGACTTTTCATGTATAAGCAATACAGCGAGTGATCTTTCATTAGTAAATCCAGAAGGCAATCACCGAGGCCGACCTCGCGCGCCGCCTTGCGGGCGGCGGTCTTGGACGGGGCCGAGGCGGAGGCGACCTCCTCCTCGGTGATGCGGGCGCGGGGTGGAGAGGAGGGGAGGCAGCGGCGGAGCGAGGTGGGGAGGAGGAGGAGGCGGCTACGGCGCGGGGTGGGAGGGAGGGAGGGGAGCGGCGCGGGGGGGGGGAGGGAGGGGAGGGGGAGGGAGAGGAGGTGGCAGCGCGGGTGGGAGGGTGGGTGGGGAGGGCGCGGGTGGGAGGGTTTTAGGGTTGGCCGGGTGGCGAGAGGGGATGGAAGATCCGACGGTCCAGATTGGATGGAGGCTTCGGCAACCACCAACTCCTTCTTTTATAGTAGTAAAGATATTTGATGATACTATCCTCTTTGAAGGCTCCGCTATAATACACAGGCACCTATATACACACACGAGGAGATTTTGTTTAAACACAAGATAGTACTAGCAAACCGATTTCCTTTTAAAAGATTGCGCCGGTGACTAGCTCACCTATCCTAAAAAACCCGATTTCCTTCGTAAGCCAAACAAACGACCCCTTACACAAAGGCAAGGCGAGGCAAAGAGGGAGAAAAGAAAGCCGGAGACGGCGAGGTCGCGAAGCGGAGCATCAGCAGCAAGGTTAGTCTCATACTCTCATGGTGGTCCATGTTGTGTACAGGAGGAGGGAGAATAGCTGGAGGGAAGGCGACGCGAGGTTCCAGGGCGCCGCCATGAGCAGCCGCGCAGGCATGCACCTCGTCCGCCTCGCCAGCCCCGCCGTCGGCTCCTCATCGCTCCGCGGCGGCGCAGCCCTCACCCCTGCGGCCCCCAGCGGCCGCCCCTGCGTGCGCACTGGGGGCCGCACCCTGCGCGCCACCTCGCCGCCGCCCCCGCCCTGCTCCATCGCCTCCGCCGCGTGCTGGGAATCCCCCGCGCTGCGCGTCGACGGCGAGGACTGGGAGGAGGTCGTCGCCGTGGGCGATAAGGCCGTGGGGGCGGTGGATGCAGCGCTCGACGCCGGCGAGGGGGCAGCGGACGAGTACGGGGTTGTGTTCGGGGCCCCGCCCACCGGCGACGAGGTCCGCGCCGCCGTCGCCAGCATCCAGCAGTAAGATTCTGCTTAACCTATCCACTTAGATTGATCAAGTTTTGACTTGTGATGTTTTAGGTTGCTGCCTTGCTGATGATCATCGTGGTATGCTTGGATTAAGATCGGAACTGTCTCGTCAATTACTTGTTGATTAGTTTAATCTTGTGGTTATCCTTGAATTAGAGGGGAAGAAGGAAGCTTACTGTGATTTGTCACGTGGAAATCATGAGCTGAGCCCCAATCATGCTAGGTTTCTTATATTTGTGAGGTGTGCGCATATTAGTCTAGATGTGGAATACTACACCGCCCAGTTGGATCTCCAATTTATCCACTTTTCATGCTAAAAGGAGCAATTTTTGCTTGTAATGCGTCCAATTGCAATACGCGTCCTCCGTCATTGCTTAGTTAGAGCCTTCTATCGTGTGTAGGACGCACATCCTCCTTCGATTTTACTTAGAATGAACATCCTCCTTTGGTGTTAGTTCGAGCTTATCTGCTCCGTCGTTGTTTAATTGATGCATTCTGGGTTTACAGATGTTCTATCTACCTGTCGTATGCAGGGTATTTGAGAATCCTTCTGGTGTGGACTCTGACGCACCTGAGTTACAAGCACTCACATTGCCCATCTCAGGACTTCCTTCATCTGGGATGTTTGTGAACTATTTCGCTGAGGATTCTGATGCAATGGAGAAGCGTATTGTCCAATTAGACAACTTAGGACAATCTTCATCCGACACTGGATCAGAGGAATGGATTGAGCATGCTGCACTGGTCCTTAACTCAACTGCTCTTTTGACGAGGGAACATCGAAATGTGTTGGATGCGTTCCACCTACTGCAAGCAGATTCTTCTGTTCAGGTGAATGTGGCTTGATTTTAATGGTATTCATGTATAACAATTATGATCTTGTTACTAGGCACTGCCAAATATTGACAAAAATCACCTAGTTTTCCTGCTTTGTCGTGACTTTCTTTTCCCTCTATGCAGAAAATGGTTATGGCCTTGTCAACTGATAAGGCAGTATGGGATGCTGTCATGAACAATGAGGTGGTGCAAGAATTCAAGAGATCCTTCCAGGATGGCATGTGACTTCGAGCTTTTTTACACGTACATCTTTAGATTGATTTGGCATGGATGACAATATTAATCTGGTTGTTAACTTAGGCAGCCGCCCTTCAATAATCCTTTTGATATTTGTCATGTGAAACTTATAAACTTAATTACCTTATTTAGTTCTGTTAAACTCTTGTTTATTATGTTGGGTGAATCTGCACCTGACACAACTTTTCCTGTCTTTCAGCTAAGGAAACTGATCTCGAGGGGAGCTGTGGTGCTCCTCCTGGAGTGATGCACTGGGTCCTGGAAAACACCCAGGCAAAGATCAAGGAGTTCCTTGAGAAGATAATTAAGCTCGTGAACATGCTCTTCCAAGCTCGGAGCAAGGATTGTGATTTGTATGACGATGTAGTGAGAATGTCATTCATGCTCTCGGTGTTTGTCTTCATTGTGGTAATTATAGCTCGCATAAAGTGAGCATAACAATCCGTCGACTCCGCATGTGGTGGTTTCTTAGTGAATTCTAGTCTTATTCCTTTTCGCATGGGTTAGCTATGATGAAGGATGGTGTCATTCTTAGTTGCCAGGCCCAGAACTTTATGTTGCCAAGATGCAATGATTCTTAGTGGAAGTTCTATATGTTTACTCTATGGGATTATGGATTTATGGCCTCAAACATCAATATTTCATATCAATTGCAGTGCTTGTTATCCATCTGTGAACATGAATGGAATTTGAATGATTGATGTTGAAAAATTTGACAAGCCTTACGAATGCATGATGTATAAGAACGGATCAAGCATTAAATTTTACATTCATATAAAAACCGAACAGATTTTTGCACAGTAATCGTTTGGGTGCCTGACAATTGCTCACCAGAGTTAGATTGGATCTTTGTGATGTTACTCATTCAACTGCCCAGAACCCATGGAATCCCATTGGAAAGGTAAGGTGCTTTGGCACCTCAAGGTTTGCCACAAGTGCATTCCTTTTCCCTATCTTCCTTGCATCCAGCAGCACTAGATGGCATCTGTGTTCGGTACTGCATACTGCAAAAGAGGCAAGAGACATCAAATGACTCATTGGGCAAACGTATTTGCTCCATGTTGGTGCTTGCATGCACATTCCTCTTACCTCTACAAGAAGAACATAGCCATGATCCTCCCCAGAGCCGGTCGGGACGAAGATCGGCTCCCCGACGAACTTGCGCCCCTCTGGAGACCACCACCGCGCTGATCCATTGGAGACATCGACCTTCACCACGCTGTCAAACGGGAAATATGGGAGGAATCTGCGTGAGCCGGATGCAGCGCCGGCTTAGATGAACCGGTTCCTCTGGTTGGCGAAGCTTGGGTTTATCGCCGGGAAATCCGCCGGTCTAGACCACTGATCGGACAGTCTCCTGACGGAGCATCTCCGGCACGCCCCTCTCTTGTCGAGCTCGATTGCCACCTGAATTCCATTCAGCACTAGATAAGATTCTGTCCCTGCGCAACTACACATTTCGTTCATCGATAGACACTAAATCAAGCACAGATATTGACCTGCACAAGGCGAGGCAGCCATTCCTTGCCTTTCACCGCATTCATGAACGAAGGGTCCAGTTTCTTGTTCTGCCAATTGTAACCTGTGAGCGTTAAAGCACAGATATGTCACTCAATGATCGTACTCACAGGAACGTGCGAATGCAGGACAAATGTTTCATGCCATCTCAAAGTTACCAAACATTCTGCGGAAATGGAACCACTGGTAGGAGCAGCCTGACATGTGCAGCTCTATGTCCAGGCCGCCCCGGCCGTTCTCCTCCTCGAAGGCGTTGCCCACGTGCATGGACCACATCTGCGACGGCGCCTCGATCGGCACGCTTCAGTCGCGGCCTGTTGCCTCGGCCTCCCGGGAGCGCGGCAGCAGGTAGACCGGCGTCGACTGCTTGCTCAGGTCCACGGCGAGGACCGCTATCATCGGGTGAGTGCTCGTCAGCGCCAGCAGCGATCCTACCAAACACGTCGCCAAAAGCCAGCCACTCATGCCTATCGATCTTAAAAAGGACGTGCCAGACATGATTTGCTCAAGTGAAAACAACCAGTTTGAGTTTCTTTCCGTACCGGGAATGTCGAGCTTGATCCTGTTGCCGAGGAGGACGTAGTGGCTGTCCGTGAAGGCCCAGTCGTGGATCATCAGGTGGTCCGGCACGACGAACTCCCGCTTCTGGACGAACGCGAAGTCGGCGTCGAACTCTGCGTTGCGTGTCGACAAAGCGTACATCGGTGAGTGGGTGGGGTGATTCGAGGGGTGATGGCCATAGATGGGCGAGAGTAGCAGATAGTAGAAAGTGAAGTTGGATCGCGGGAGGAGCATGTCCTCGGCGTTGCAGGCGACCATGAGCAGCCGGTTCCGCCGCGGGTCGATCTTGTAGTGCGCGAGCAGCCTCTTGGGCGGCATGTTGAACACACCTGCACGGGCGCCACACGCGCGTACAAACGTCAAATCAGTTCGATCGCTCGGTGCGCACCCATGACCCAAGTTGAGCCATGCTCTGGTGCACCAGCCGCAGTAGTACTGTACTGTGTAGTAGTATTACGCAGCACTAAGGACCGGCCGCAGTAAGCGCGCGGCAACGTCTAGCCCGGCCTCCTCCAGCCACGGCCGCCGCCGTGCAGCCACGTTCCCCGGTGCCACCTCTCCAGAGCCGCCAGCGAGACCGAGCAGGTCGAACGGGCCGCCGGTCTCCAGCGTCCCGGGGTCGACCTCGTACGGCTCGCCGCCCTCCCAGAGGCAGAGCAGCCTGCCGCCCCACCGCAGCACGCTGGTGTTGGCCACGTTCTTCATCACCTTCACGTTGCCTACCCTCCTCCCGCTCTGCAGCACACCGAGAAGGGGCCCCGGTGCGTGAACCGCCACGACGCACCGCTCCCCCTCTCCTCCCACTTCGCCGCCGTCTCCACGACCTGAATGCGTGCGTACTTACATCGTCATCGTCACATGCACGCGCGCCACCGACGGCTGCTGCACTGTCACGCTCAAGGCCATATATGGAGGTAGGTAGGTAGCTCCTGCTTACTGTGCGGAGTGGTGGACGGTGCGATCGCCAGGGTGAAAGCGGAAGGAGCGGAGGTAGCCGTGGCCGTCGAGGGGGTGGACGGTGGAGCCGTGGTCGTCGGAGAAGAGACCGGGGCTGGCGAGGTAGTAGGTGCCTGCCGGGAAGTCCGGTGGGATCGATCGCGCCCTCGGTGACGCGGAGGGGGACGGGGTAGGGGGACTCGGCGCGCTGCGACCGGAAGAGGAGGTTGTAATCCCAGAAGGCCGTGGACAGCGTGTCAGTCGCAGCGGCGGCCGTGGCGTCGATGACGCAGACGCGGTGGCGGGGTGGTGGGACGTGGTGGCAAGGGTGGTGGTGCACGACGGCGTGCATGGTTGCAATCGTGTGTATGGCCATGTTCGTTTGAGTTGGTCTCTATATTGCAGTCTCTGATCCTATCAGTGATGAAATTTGTATCTGCAGTCACACAAAGTATTGCTATTTTTTCTTAAAAATGTGAGCCAAGCAAGAAGATTTATTATATCATAGATAAATGTTTCAATCAACAAAGCACAATCCTATCATTACTGACTAATTCATTTCAATCTACCGAATTCGTTTCAAAATAGGCAAGTCCCAAGACCCAGTTCTATCGATGTACCTCCACAAGGCATAGTCTAGTCCAAAATCATCGAGGTAGTTGGTAAACAACTGCGACGGAAAAAAAAACTTCTCCAAATAGAAAAAAGTGCAGAAATAATCTAAAACTTTGCAAAACCTTAAATCTTGAGACGCACTGAATCATATCAGAAAGATCTTCCAGGCCTGAGACAAATTGAATTGGTACGTCATAATTAATTTGCAGATAATAGCTCCAAACGAACATGATGCATTCGTCGTCATTGCTAGCTCAACCAAATGGCATCGCACGGGCCAGGCTATTCTGGGCCAGCCCGAGGCCCGACCGACCCGGCATAGCCCAAGCACGACATAGGCACTCCACGTGGCGGGCCGTGCCAGCATGGCACGAACGACGGGCCGGGCCTGGAAAGCCGGCCCGTTGGGCGGCACGGCACGGCATATCGTGTCGTGCTTGGGCCGGCCCGGCCCGATGAGTCTAGCCAGCACGGGGGGCACGGCCGACATGCCAGTGCCCGCGGTCGCCTCGGCCTCCCCGGCACCCCCTCCTGCGTCCCCCTGCACCCGCCCTCCCGTTGCCATCCCATCAACCAACGGTTCCACACCCCATAACTCCACAAGCAATCACAGTCACAGAGCAGAGGGAATAGAGTGGAGGGGAAGAAGGAGCGTACTCGAGCTGCCGACTGAAACCCCCACCGCCGGGGAGGAGGGGGCAGCGGGGGAGGGGTGAGGCGGCAGGGGAGTGGGGGAGGAGGGGGCGGCGGGGGAGGGGAGGAGGGGGCGGCGGGGCTGCGGGGGAGGAAGCTAGGACTGGGGAGGAGGGGGCCCGAGGGAGGCGGCGGGGGAGCGAGGGAGGAGGGGGAGGCGGCGGGGGAGCAAGGACCGGGCCATCGGGGAGGAGGGGGCGGCGGGGGAGGGGGTGAGAGGACGGCGAGGGAGGAGGTGGGGGATCCGGGGGTGGTGGGAGGGCGGCGGGGGAGAAATGGAGGCGGAGAGAGCGAGAGAGAGGAGGGGAACCAAGGGCTGTGATTTTTGTTGAGAATTTGTGACATTTAGTAGACCGAAAATTGCCAAATCCTCGAGAACCGATGAATACAACCTTTAAATTGTAGATCTATTTTGTTGAAAGCTCCACTTTATTAGGACCTAATTGAAACATATGTTTTTTTTTCAAATAACTTGAAAGACATAATTTCTTAGAAATACATATAGGAACTATATTGTTTAAATGATTGCATTTAAATCTCGTGATCCAAATATGCGCTCTCCTGGTAGTATAACCATAAGAATGCATAGTTCACAAAATTTTCACACATGTGAACCGTTTGTGCTTATGGTTATTCGATCCACACATCATCGTCGCCACCGCCTTTGTCGTGCATAGTTAGGGCATTTGTAATGTACAAGACCCAGATTGGTCTTAAGGTATGATGATATGGCTTGTTGCAATCTGCTGTAATATATAAGGTCTTTGTGGGTACTAAGATGGGGCCCACATCTTAATAAAAAAACTGACCTTTACCTTATGGTGGGGGGGAGAGAGAACACAAGATTCAATAAAAAATTGTGTTTTAATGCTTATGACCAGGTCTTTAGCTTGAGGGCTGGTCTTAACCCTTTTTTGTTTATAGCCTTTTTAAGACCAACCCTGTAATGTATAAGGTTGACCTTAAGGTGGCTTAAGACCCCCTCTTTCATACATTATGGATGCCCTTACTTTGGGTTGGGCTTGGACTGGCACGGCACGAACGCCGGCACAACGGGCTTTGGGCCGTGCTTGGGTCTGGCTGGAGGTGAGACGGGTTGGCACGGCACGACACGGTGGAATGACTGGGCCGAGCCGGCACGGCACGAATCGGCTCGAAGCACGGTGGGCCCAGACTGTGCTGGCACGGCACGGCCCAACTCCCACCTCTACCCTTGGCCTTGCGCATGCATGTACGCACAACGTGAGCACATAACAACCAGCCATCCAACCCCACACACTGGCTTCACGTGGGCTGGTCGGCCCGCTATGCACGGTTCCAAATAAAGAAGGCACTATTTCTTCTCAGCTGCGGCTGACGACTAATAACTTTTAGGTCTAATATAAGTGCTTATGCGAAAGAATTAAATATTGATAAACTGATAAACTATCTTAAAAAGGTTGTTCTAATAAACCATTTCAAATGACAGTGACAAACCATCATATTTGTTTATTCAAAGGAAGCTATAAATAATCTCTACTACTTAAAAAAAGCAGTTGGTGATTCGTAGATTCTATCTTTTCCTTCCCCCCCCCCCCCCACAAAATCAATTGCGCTGACTCATGGGCCTCCCTCCTGTTTCATTTGACATCCATCCCCAGCACCACCCCCGCCTGCCTACCACGCGCACCCCCAACACTCCCGATCTCACCGAGAACCCTTGCATTCTTGTACGTGTTCCACATGCTAAACCCCGTCGAGCTGCTGATGTGCGGCGCGGCGGGGGTGTGCCACTCCTGGCATGGTACGGCTCGCGACGAGCCCAAGCTGTGGCGCCACATCAACATGCATGGTTACGCCAGCCTCTGCCTCTGGTGGTATGTCAGCCTCCACATGTTGGCACGGACCGCCATGTGCCGCAGCGCAGGGCAGTGCCAGGCCTTTTTGAGGCATTGTGCTGCAATGTTAGATCTTCACCGTTGGATTCTGCCTCCAAATTTTCTTTTAGAAAGTCCTAAAGAGGCTGGTTTCTGTCTTTGGTTACTGCATCCAGATCCTTGTTCTTGACCAAAGGCAAGGTGAGCAATATTCATCTCTTTCCTCAACACAAAACAAGACAGTTGCTTACTGATTAGGTGAATAGAATCAAATGTTCACCGGGTTCCATTTTGGTGAATTTTGTAAGTTACACTCAAAGTCTAAAGCAAATTATTTCTCCAGTGGAATGAAAGGAAGAGATCTAAATACATGGTTATTTCATTGTAAAATGAACACCAATTATTCTTGGCACCTATATTACCTTTGTTGTTCCCTTCTATTTTCCGTAACTGTACTTGGAGGGAAGGCCTTTCTTTGATTCTTGAGGTTTATTTTGGTTACCTTATTTGTTCCATGAAAAAGAAAACATAAGTCCATGGAGAAGTGCTATTTTGGTGTCTAAGGAATCCTTTATTTCTTCATTGCATGGAAAAAAATCTATAAATTTTGCTCATTAGTATTCCTTTTGTATCTATTTAGATGATGTTTCTTTGCCATCTGCAGACTGGGCATAATAATTCCACATAAATTTATGCCTAATAGCCATTTTGCTTTTTCGTCAGAGACATTCTAGGGTGTGACTTGATAAATGAGGGTCGAAATTTGTCCTTGTTAAATCAGGCACCGATTGTTGTCAATGAAGAAGACGCAGAATCTGGTTTGCTATTGAATTTCCTTTCTCAACTAAAAAGAAAAGGAGATACATGCAGGGTTACACATTTCGGACGAAATTTCGGCGAAATACCGAAATTTCGGTCCTTTCGTTCGGTGCCGAAAGGCAAATGTTTCGGCCAAATTTCGGCCGAAATTTCCCCATTTGAAATTTGTGTGAAATTTGTCCAAATTTTGATTAAATTTTATCAAAAATTTAAATACTATTTGAATGGTTTGGCCGAAATTTCGGCCGAAATAAACGAAATTTCGCCATTTCGTCCGGTGCCAAAAAATTTTTCAAACCGAATAAATTTTCCCTGGATACATGCTGCCAAGTTATCAGCAGATCTTGCAAGCTTACAAAAAGACATTGCTAAGGTTGAGAGAAGGCACTCATTGAGGATGGTATTTAGTTTAGAGGACATTGATGTACTGCCATGTTCTAATTATTTGATAGGAGCTTCTACAAATGCCCCGATAAGTGCATTTTTGTCAGGTTTGCTACCATCATTGTGCATGTCAAGCATATATGAGGAGAGGGTGATGAGAAATTTGGAGCAGCTTGAAAATGCATATTACTCCATGAGGTCCACCGTTGACACTTCTAAGACTATTGTAACCAAATGTTTGGATAATGATTCTTTACGGGTCTGTGAAAACTTTTACCAACTTCACAGTGATGCTGATGTTATGAATGAGCCAACGGATCGTCTTGGATGCTTTTTTGCTGGTTTAAATATGCCCGGCATAGTAGGTTTGAAGTACAAGGAATTTTGAAGAATGCAGACATACTGAACTCTTGAAATGTGATTTGTTCTTTAAGTTTTGACTAGGATGAAGAGTATTTTGCTGCTGCTGGGGTTTCAAAGAAAATTAAAACATTGCTTTTTTAAATGATCATGTTGATATTCATTATCCATTGATCGAGATGCCTAGCAAGTCCAAGTTTACTTGTGTCTGTTGGAATAACTACATAAAGAACTACTTGGCATCAACATACTATGATGGCACTATTCAGGTACGTATCTAATGGATGTGTTGTTACATGTTTCCCAATGTACTCTCCATATGTTATATGTTATTTGTAAGTATGGCTTATCTTCTATGATCAAGTTGGCATGTATCTCATTCCTTCATTGCAGTTTTTTTCCTAGCTTTCTTGCAATGGCATCATTTATCTGATTTAGTGAGGGTTCTATGTATCTCATGTAATTTGGTGACTTTGTTATCATTGAAGTACCAACTGCTGGCTTACAGATCTAGCATAGTGCTGATCTCCTAATATTGGTTTATATTGTGGACATGTGGACATCACATCAGTATTCAAGCACATTCTCTAATGATTTGGTTGGGGGTGGGAGGGGGGTGCAATAATAATTTTCACATGCATATATGTTGCTTCATTCTTTTTCCTCAGTTGTCGTTGTTCATTTGACCTTTCAATGATGTGGATGAGTCATTACTATCTTTTACATGCTTCAACAGGGAGCATAAATTAACCTCTCCATTATAAGCATAAGAGATCTAGAACCGCACTGTGTATTTTTCCTTTGTTTTTGCCATTGGTTTAATTATCATTGTGGAATGCAATTATGGGATGCAAGCTCTAGTCAAGGATTTACATGGCTTACAGAGCACCAGAAAAGAGCTTGGTCTACGAGTTTCTCAGAGGTGGATCCAACTAAGTTGGCAAGTGGAAGTGATGATTGCTGCGTGAAAGTTTGGAGTATTAACTGTTGCGTGAAAGTTTGGAGTATTAACCAGGCACTGAACTACATAATTTGTTCTACATTTTCTTTAATAAGATAGTCTCAATTTGTTGGCCCACTCATATATTATACCTCTAACAGTCTCAATTTGTTGGCCCACTCATATATTGAACCTCTTGTTAGAGGTATGTTTCTGATTTCATGACATCTCAAAGTCAATAATGTCAAAATGTTCTTGTTTTATATTTATAAGCTTATTTTTTATCAATAATTTGTTTCCACCATCCACAAACTACTGAAGTGATTAAACACACTAATTAATTGTGCAAATCTTAAAATGCACTCCTTAAAAAAGAGTTAGCAAGCAAAAAGGGTTGTCCTGATTTGACATTAGGTTGGTCAGTTCCATTCTTGCAGAGCTCATGATGTTCCAATGTCAATTGTTGTTGAGGCACAATGAGGCTGGTCTTCATTCCCATCCTCACATGTGCAGTCACACAAGTTAATACATTGCTGGAAGAAAAGAACTGATGCTGTTCATGTGCTCACATGGCCGCTCTAGATCTTAAGAGCTTTGCTTATACTAAACAACCATTATGAGGTACTTTAGGTGTTCATGCAAGTTAACTTGTAAGTGGGAGACTCTTACATAGATTATTCTCCCTGTGAATCATGGTTCGACTTCATTTACTCTTGGTTATGATCATTTTTTTTCTCTAAAATGGTTCTGAACTTCTGATCAAATGGTTTGTCATCAGTTGCTGATATGGCATTCTATTTGTAAGAATATTGGGTTCACAATCTTCATGGGAAACCCACACATTTATTAATTTTTTATTCTATGTTCTAAGTCCGTATGCGCTCCAATTATCTTTCAGATTGTGGCGAAAGATTAAACCCACATATTATGATTTCACGCTCTATTGGCTTAAATCATTTATTTTCCCCTTCCATTGTTGATTTAGATTAGAAGTTCCTTGGTATTAATGTGTCACAGAAATATTAATGTCCTAATAATGGCCAAATGTTAAATTTGAAAACATCCTTGAGGGCCATTCTGAATGCTCTATGTAAAATGTTTCTCTTACCTGGCATGTTAGGACTTTTCGTTTACTCACCACAACTCTTTATATGATTTACTACTGCAAATTATTGAACTACTAGTTGAATGTCCGTGTGTTGCTATGAAAAAAAATCATACTACCCACAGGACACCAAACCTTCCTTGCAGTGTGCTTGGGTTGAGTTAAGCCATTAGCTATATTGGAACTTGGTTAAGATCCGTCTCAATCCATGATGTGCCTCCACTCACCGTGATCAATCTAAATGCTAATGTTGAATAATAAAGCATCTATTGTAAAGCACTTTAGGATTCTATAATGTGCAGTGTTATGCTAACTTATAGTAGTAGTATACAAGGTCAAATGGCAAATAGAAGGGAATCAAAGGCTTTTACATAAATGTGCTATGAAATTTGTTAGTTTGAAGATTGAGAAAATCAAAACATAGGTAAGCATAGAACCAATGAAAGAGCAATGTATATATACTATGCATACATTTGGAGATGTACTTAGATAGAATGAATGATGATTTTAAGTCATTTCTGTCTAAAATTGGGAAAGAAATAACCATGGCAGACATTGAAAACCGAGTTGGGTTATACATGTACTGTTGATAGCACATACTGTAAGGAAATACTTTCCATTTTTGATCCTCTTGATGATGTGGCAATATCTAAATTGCTTGGGGCTGTTATTGGCACTCATAATGGTCTTGGAGAGGCCCATAATACATATGCAACCTTTGTGTCTACTATTCGAAATAACCACACCAGTGACTCACCTCAATTGACTACATGGAGCACGGATGTTCTTATGGATTCAATCAATAAACTTGTGAGCTGTTGACCTCTCGCATTTCCATTTCATGCTGTATTTTTTCTTTGCTTTGCACTTTTACAGTCTAGCTTGGTTGTTCTTTCCCATGTTGGCTCCAAGTGCTAATTGGACGCATGTAATGGAAAATCTTGATCATGAGGGTTTCAGTATTCCTGATGAAGTAGCCTTTTATTTACCGATGTCTATATATGTTCGTGCTTGCAAGGTATATATATAGGTATTTCTATTTTAGGGGGGGGGGGGGACAACTGCTTTGGTTGAGAAATTGATTGAATTATATAGGATCCCTTTCCGCTTCATGCTTTTTGTGGGTCATTGTGGACGAATACAAAAGGCTAGATATTATTCTCAAAGCATACAATTTCTGCTCCTATTGATACGTTTATATTTGCACATTGTTCAAGGTAGCTGGTACTTTTTTGACTACCTACGGCCTTACTCATGATAAAACTATCTGCAATTCATACAATTAAAATTTGTTATTTCTTTCAGGCATGTCCAGACTTGGCAAGTCTTAACCCAGGTAATCATGCTTGGTTCTACCTTGACCTTCTGGAGGTTTTTGTGCCATCTTGCTGAAGTTGGAAACACAGTGCCTATTCATCGATGCTCAAGTACCACTTCGCCTACCTGCTCATGCCCCATGCGCCCTGTCGAAATAAAATGATTGCTCTTTCATTGGTTGTATGCTTACCTATGTTTTGATTCTCTCAATGTCCAAACTAACAAATTTCATAGCATATTTATGTAAAAACCTTTGATTCCCTTCTATTTTCTATTTGATCTTATATACTTCTACTATAAGTTAGCATAATATTGTACATTATAGAATCCTAAAGTGCTTTACAATAGATGCTTTATTATTCAACATTAGCATTTAGGTTGAGCATGGTGAATAGAGGCACGCCATAGATTGAGATGGGTCTTAACCAAGTCCTGATGAAGCGCACATGGCAAAAAAGATTTGACGTCTTATAGGTATTATAATTTTTTTCATAACAATGCATGGACACGTAGCTAGGAAACCAAAAAGAGCCGATGAAGATCGCAGAACTAGCGTGTGTTGTTGGTCTTTGCCTTCTTGGACTTGACGGATTGACCTGGCCTTTTGAGGTTGGACCCACTTGACGGATTGCAGAACTAGTGCCGCTTTTTAAAGAAAAGGCCTGACAAAGTATCAAAATAAGTTGCAAAAATCTCAAAGAAGCACTCGGAAGAAAAAAAAGACAGTCCTGGTGCAATCTTCTCTTCGTCTCCACCATTGCTGGGCTGCTGTGAGCGGCAAGGCCGAGGCCCAACCTCTTCCGCTCGATAACTCTCCCCCCTCTACTACACCCCTGTCGCATAATACCACTGTGATTCCCTTGTCTCGTTCGCATGCTTCTCCTCTCCTCTCCTCTCCCTCTAAATACACACGCCAAAACCACCGCTAACTCCCACCTCCCACACCTCCCTGATCCGATCCCTTCCTCAGAAACCCTAGCCAAATTCCACCGCGATCCTCTCGCCCTTCGCTCCGATTCCCTCCTACGACCATTGTTTTTTTTTTTTGCGATTGTTCTGGTGATCCGTGTGCTAGGGTTTGCGGGTTGCTGGGTTGGGTTTGGGCGGTGGATTGGATTGGTGGGTGGTCGGAAGGGTTAGCTCTTGTGCTTCTGAGGTTGGTTTTAGTCGCTTCATGCGGAGAATTGGAGGCCCTGGGAGAGGTTAGGGTTAGGGTTATGGGGAGCACGGGGGAGCCCGACCGGAAGCGGCGGCTCTCCAGCTCCGTCGCGCCGGGCGGCGCCCCTGTTGCCCCCGCCAAGCGCCCGATACTTGCGCCCTGCTCCGACGATAAGAAGGTATATGTGCGATTTCAAGCCGCTTGGTTGCTCCTTATTGCTGGATCTCATGTTTGTGCTGGTAGTTTTGTTTGATACGTTGTTTCATTGGTAGTTAGATGGCGCAAGATGTTTTAGCAGCTTTTGTATGTGCGGCTTCGTGTATCTGATTTTTTGCTGCTTTTTAGGTAGCCAGCTAAATGATCTTTTTAGGACTGTTTGGGTAGACGATAAAGGAGTTCCTTGATAGCTGTTTAATGTTTATATGCAAATGCTAAACTCTATGCATGGCTTGTCTTGTGTCGGTTAGCGGAAGTGCTATTCATATTGCGTATCGGCAGAGTGGAAGGATACTCTAGGGATTTGCTAGGCGTTATCCTTTTCGGATGATGCAATGGTTGTATGATTAGTGTCTAGTTAGGACAAGCGATGTTTTCTATAATTGCTCAGTGATGGATAAGAAACAATTAATTGTTAGTTTCCTTACACGCTATGCTTATTTTCTGTACTTGTTAATGATAGCAAAAGGCGGTAATTCCTCAGTAATTTTTCATATGCTAAGTTTGTTAGATGATATGTATTTTTAAAAGGTACCTTGAAGGAACTTGTAACAATTATTTGTGGACAGATTAATATATTTCTTGCTGGTGATGATATGGTCATATGCTAATGTTTATTGACAATAATTGCCATATATTAATGGCCCTTCTTGCATGGCATGAGCATGCATTTTAATTAGAGATAAAGGTTGAAAATCGCTCATTTCCAGTTGATCACGCTGTTCATGGTTGTCACGGCGACCATGGCGCCTAAGGACTGCCAGGACGCCTAGTCGTCCTCTAGGCGTTGCTAGGCGAGTTAAGGTGGTTCACTTGACAAGTACCTAACTACTTAACTAAAACAGCAAATTAGAGAGAGGTCAATAACAATTGCATACCTAAAACCTTGATAAGTCTGCCATTCTTTTGAATAAGATGAAATCCATTGAATCCATATGTTCCTGCCATGGAGAAAGATAGCAAATATTAGAATGTAAAGTTGTAAAATGGTTACCAAATATTGTAATTTCATATTTGTACACTTGAAATGATGAAATAAAATAAGCTTTTGAGTTGACATGATGAAACTGAGAACAAAAACTAGCATAACATTGCCACTTTGCCAGGATAGACCCATCACATAGTAGTACTACTACATAGTGCATCATAGAGTTCAAGACAAAGAGTCAAATGCGAACAAAGTTACAAAACAACTACAACTCTCCATCAAGGCGGCGGCGGGAGGGAGGCCAGAGGGAGCGGCGGCGGGAGGGAGGCGGCGGGCGGGAGGGAGAAGCAGAGGGAGGGAGACGGCGGCGGGAGGGAGGCGTACCTGGCGGCTGGCGCTGGCGGCGGTGAGGCAGAAGGAGGCGACGGCTAGGGTTCGGGAGTCGGGACTTTGCCAATCGCCCTCAGGTCAGCTCCAGTCCAGGTACACGTGATCTGGATTTCTGGAACTCCCTCAGCCCCTCTCTTATCACACGCGGTCGCACGCCATGCGCTTGCCTAGCCGACGCCATGGACGCCGTGCACGGCGCGTCGCCCTGGGCGCCCGCCTAGCTGGCCAAGGCGGGGTGCTCCTCCACGGCGTCTATTCCGAGCCGCCTGGACGCCTAGGCGTCACCTAGGCGACGCCTTGACAACCATGACGCTGTTACTATCTGGGACAAATGATTGCCTACTTGATTATTTCGTATTACAAGAGGGAAAGATGGGCTAACAATGGGAAGGGGCAGGTCAAGGGTGTAATAGTATGCCTAATGTTGCTTTGTTTCTCCATTTCTTTGTTGAGTCTTCCGTTTCTCACCACTTTAATCACGTGTTACCTTATTCGGTGCAATCAGGGGTGTTGATTGCACTCTCCAGTCTCCTTTCAATCTTGTTATAAAAGGGTTGCTGGATATTTATGGTTAGGATTCTGGTAGTGTATCTGGTTTTAGATCATTTACAACTAATATTCTAGTTTCTTGCCATTTAAAATGGTGCCTGTTTGATGTTAAGTGTCCCAAGTAATTTCAAAGCTACT
This sequence comes from Melocanna baccifera, assembly GCA_036346265.1. Taxonomy (NCBI): domain Eukaryota; kingdom Viridiplantae; phylum Streptophyta; class Magnoliopsida; order Poales; family Poaceae; genus Melocanna; species Melocanna baccifera. The sequence continues at coordinate 8,202,461 of CM070685.1, forward strand.
TCTCTTCTCCGCATGCAACTTTGTTCTTTGACCTGTGGCACATCTTTTGATCGTTTCTATTCATACTGGTGATATCATCAGTGTGCTTGTCTACAATTCCTATTTCTGTATATGTTCTCTGTTTGACTGTGCTATTCTTGAAGTTGAATATCAAAGGTACTCGAATGCTGGTGTATGCTCTTCTGGTTAATTTTGAATTACCATGACATTTTTAATATAATGCCTCTTCAGTTTTTAGTTGTGCCACACTGCCAACTTAATGCTGTCTTATTTGGCAGCTTGATTTTGCTGTACTTAAATACAAAAACCAAAAGCTTTCGGAACAAGTAGAAGCCCACAAGTTTGAGTACCATGCTCTTAAGAGTAAATTCAATGATCTAAAAGAGAAGCAGAGGATGCATAATGAGACACTTGCGTTGGTCAACAGTTCTTGGGAGCGAGTAAGTAATTCAGACCTTGTGCATGTTACCATAAAAGCATACAAACCTTATACTCCTTTACTAAAATTCCTTTATTCAAACAGTTTGTGGAAGATTTGGCGTTAATTTCTGTTTGCAAAAGTGGATCTCCAAGTTCTGGCTGTGGTCCAGGTCACAGCAATGTACAAAAGGGTATGATGTTGTACTTTATGTACTCCAACTATATCTGACTAGCATTTTCCTAGAATGAAACCTTGAGCAGCTAATAATTCTATGATTTTGACAATATTTATACCTGCTATTTAAGAAGCAATGGACTAGCTGTGTTGTAAAACCTTTTCATTTGTAATGTTTGTGGTTCATTGCTCTTTCAAAAGTAATTTTGTAAGGAAATTTTGCACGCAAAGTTACAGAAATTGCAGTTGTCAGTTGATGATTGCTAATTACTAAATTATTCATTACGAGCTTGCTAATTAGGTATCTCCATCGCTCTTTCATGCTGCTTCTATTTTTTTCCGTAGTTGTTAAATCAGATACTTATAAACCTTGTCTTTCAGATGGTGCATGCGTGCCCATAGAAAGGGACTTTTTGAGAAGACTTGTAGAGGCTTGTGCTACAGAAAGTTCACGTTGTGTACCCAGTTGCCATTTGGGAAATGGTGTCCCTCCAGTACAGTCATCCACAGCTAATGTTCTACAGAATATCTTGTTTCCGTCAAGTGATCTGTGGCATGCAAATAAGGATTTTGCTTTGGCTTCTCTCACTAAATTACCAGAAAATGGTTCATTTCTACTTCATATTTTCTGTTAAGTCAATAGAGCTTTCAGTTGTCATTTATGGTTTGCTGAAATTTTCCCTAATTTGCTTGTGCACTGTAGATCACACCAGGCAACTGCAGAGTACTACCAGCGACCTATTTTCTGATCTTAATAACGTAATACTGTCGGTAGGTGACCTTCACTTGAAGCACAGGCAGTTAGCAGATAACTATCAGAACCAAAGAGATTCCAAGGCCCAAAACAGAGCTGAACAGAAACGTCTGAAAGGTATCTTGCTTAGATGGTTGAGGTTATGTTTTTAGGCCTGTTTTAACTTTTAATATGTATTTATGACATGCCCTGTACTATACTTTGAGTTACCAAACAAGTTAACACTAGCACCTTAGCCAAAACTGATCTGTAAAGTGTTGTGGCAATAATAGGTTGTGAATGGGCCTGTTCTTTTCAGCTTCTCAAAACGGTTTTTGGCTTTTGCTACAGTACCTAACTTTCAAACAGAGTATTTTTTTAAGATGGAGTCTACAAGTTAATTAGTTAAAAGCCCAACATCTGTACCATCTAAAATCGAAAGCGAGTATCTCTCTCTCCGTAATCTCTGTCGTAAACAGCTAAAATTCAAAAATTTCAGCTAAAAGCCATAAGCCGCAGCCAAATAGAACAGGTCCAATCAGTTACTTCTACTTACAGTGCCAACGCTTCACAGAACTATACTATACTTTCTCCACTATTTGACCTAGCAGATATGTGGAACTAATTCCAAGTGTAAATTAACTCACATTTGATTTGCTTTGTCAAGAGGAGTTGGCCAGTACTATTGCTGAGTTGGAAGAAAGCAACCACAAATTGGCAGCACTTAAAGCACAAAGAGACGGTACACAAGGAACTCCAATCCTTTTTCCTACATTGGGGAACAAAAATGCAACTGAAGATAAGGTCAGAGATAAGCAAAGAGAGTTGCAAGATCTCGAAGCCACTCGCAAGGAGTTAACGGTAAATAGCAAGTTCCAATTTTTAGAGTAACAAATTATTATCTATGATGTGTATGAACTTGAATTTGATGCCCATCCTGTTATTTACCAGGAGTTGGCATCGAAGCGTTTGGTGGAAATTAGGAGATTGCATGAAGAGAGAATTGAACTTTTGAACAAGTTAACAATTTTTCAGGTTTGTTGAGCCAGACATGTTTGATCAAGCACGGAATGCACTTTTGCTGTATAGCTTTGGATACTGTAGGGCTGAATCTTTTAATGTCAAATCCATGATGACTTGCTTTATATTTCCTTTTGTTGTCTACAGAATAACTTGACAGATTTCAAGAACATTCGTTCTTCCAAAGCTTTTCAATCTGTTAATGATCAACTTCAGAAATCACAAGGAGAATTGGATCACTACCAAACATTATTAGAGAAATTACAGGTGGTTACTGGTCAGTGGATTTGTATGTGTTGTATAGCAAAAATGTCTCACTAAAGCATTTGATCTTTTGTTGAACTTCTACTTGCTATGTTTCAGGTTGATAAGGACAATTTTGTCTGGCAAGAAAGGAAAATTAATTTAAATGTTGATCTGGCTGAAATTCCCCAGAGGGTTTCTGCATACTGTGATTCTAGGATTGTTGACCTTGAGAAGGACATGCAGAAACTGTCTAATGAAAAGAATATGCTGGTCCTGAAACTTGAAGAGGCTTCAAGAGAACCTGGTGCGGTGATTACTATTTAACTTTACCGAGAATACCTTTCCATGTGGCCTTGTTAAAAGTTATAACAGGTAAGAAGGAATTATTTGCAATTGTCAGGTCGGAACCAAGTTATTGCAGAATTTAAAGCTCTGGTGTCATCACTACCAAGGGAAATGGGTGCGATGCAAAGTGAAGTGACCAAAAACAAGGATGCTTCCTTAGACCTGCATTCTTTGCGAGCCGAAGTTCATTCACTCTCTAGTATTCTGACCAGAAAGGTAAATTTCTTGTTATTGGTTTGCACACTTAGTTGGCAAGCATATGACATTGATTCGCCAATGTGTCAAGACTGTTTTGTTTTGTTTTACAGGAATGTGAAAATGAAGAAGCAACATGTAGATCTGACCGTGCTGGATCTGATATTAGGCAACTTCAATCTGTGGTATTATTTATTTATTTTGGGTTCAGATTTGCTCAGCAAAACAGTCTACTATTTTGTGTATTGATTTGTTTAAAAGCTCTGTGGTTTATCCACTGCAGGATTTGTTCGTGCCCTCATGTTTTATTGACATATTAAAATCAAACGCTCTGTAGGTTTGCGATATCAGGGAAACTACTCAGGAGCTTAAGCTGTTTGTGGAAATGTATAAGCGTGAGTCCACTGATTCCAGGTAGTTTCATCTTATTTCAAAATCTCTATGCAACTTTGTGCAACTTCTGCTAACACTACATTCCATAGAGATCATGATTGTCACGGCATTGCCAAGTCGACAACATGTCGTCCAGTCAGCCAGCAGCAGATGACATGGCTGATTGCCTTGACTGGCAGCAGTCTAGGAGGGATAGGGTCTCAGATCTGGCCTCTGGGTGACAAGGGAGAGAGGAGAGAGGGCCCATGCCCTTGGAGGGAGCCCTAGCCGCCGCTGCAGCTAGCCGTTGACCCCCTCCAACTCGCATCCGCCGCTGCTGTCCGCAGCACGTCGTCGTTGCACCTCTGCTTTTCGCCATTATCTGTTGCCTCGCAAGTGCTCTTCCCTCCCTCTCCTTTCTTCTCTACTACCTCTCCCCTGGTCTGCTCTGCTGCTCGTTGCCCACCTTTGCTCTGAGGCTCTTTGCTTTTCTGCTCACCTTTCTCCTCTGGTGCTTGTCACCCATCGCCCTCCTCTGTTCCAAGGCTCTTTGCTTTTCTACTCACCTCTCTCTGCTACTCACGTTGCTGAATGCTGCTGCTAGAGGAGGCGGCGGCTGGTGGTATCAAGGCACGGGAGGGGGGAATGGATGTCGTAGATGGGCTTTTGGGCTTTAGTAGTGTTGTGGCTGACAGCCATGGGTAGTGGGCCATCTCTAATATATTCTCCATTTTTCTGTTATATGTGCTGATTAGGCTAATCTAAGTCATTGTCTAATCATCACCCAGGTGGGCGCCTAGGCGCCTTGGCGTCCTGGCGCCCCCAGGTCGCCGTGACTGGCTAGAGCGCCGTGACAACCATGTTAGAGATACCTTCCTCTCTACTTTTTTTATGAAAAGAATTGAGTTTAATGCTATTTTTACTTTTTTATAGCATATTATCTCTTTTTAACTCATTGCAATACACTTATTGGCTTATGACTATCATGAGTCATCACCATTAGTAATTTTTTTTTCACTTGGGTGATTCTCCTGTTTTTGATGATGCATAAACTCGTTGAGCATTTGATCACCGTCTGCTGGCAAGTTCATTTATTTTGTGGGAAGGGGCTTCTGCTATATTTATATAGCTCATTACTTTCTTTGTGGCAGAGAGGTGATGGAATCCAGAGAGAGGGAATTCTATGAATGGGCTCGTGTCCATGTCCTCAAATCTTCTCTTGATGAAAGTAAACTAGAGAAGCGTGTTAAGGCAGGCAATGAAGCTGAAGCTATGTCTCAGCAGAGGCTAGCAAGGGCTGAAGCTGAGATTGCTCAACTAGGGCAGAAGCTAGACACTTCTAGAAGGTATCCATTCATGTTTCTATACACTGTTTCTGCTGATTGGTTATAATGCAATTGGAAAATATTATTTCTACACTTTATATGTGCTTGAAAACTGTTGAAGTAGAATGGAAGCCATATTTTCTTTTGTATGCTTATAAAAGGGAAGCGATACTAACTGCTGAATTTACATTGTTCAGGGATCTAGCTAGCCTATCTGATATACTGAAGTCTAAACAGGAAGAATGTGAAGCTTACGTGTCGGAGATTGAGGTGTGGACCATCTTTCGAGTACACCATTCAAGTATATAAATACTGTAATTGCAAGTCTGAAATGTTTATTCACTATTCCAGAGTATTGGGCAAGCATACGAAGACATACAGACACAAAATCAACAATTTCTACAACAGATTATTGAAAGAGATGATCATAATACCAAGGTAATGCTTCAATGAACTGATTTAAGCTATTATTTCATATTGATGTGCCTTTCTTCAGCATTACTGGTTATGACTATACTGTGCTATTCTGCTTGAGATGTGTAGTTCTGCAAGAAAAGTTTCCATTTGCCACTGTACTGTGGTCTGTTTGCATAAAATGCTTTCTTGTGCTTGCACATTTTTAGAAGGTTAGATCTGATTAAAATTGGAAGTATTTCAACTGTTGCTGACTGAAGGGACTAGGGTTCTGAAAACTGCCGTCTGCCGGTAAACTTAACCAGCCTGGTTCCAGTTTCCAGATCCTGACCCGGTTCACCTCAAACCTCTCCACATATTATCCATTCCTCTTGCACAAAAGATGTATTACTTGTAGATTACATTCCAAGCATCAAAATTTGAAAAACTAAAAAAATGAAATTCAACAAAGAAAACCAGAACAGAAAACCAGACCAGTTAGTGAGGTGGAAACCTTATACACTTTCCAAAACCATGGAAGGGACTCAATTTACAAGCTGTTTAGTTTGCACTAAGTTAGGAAGCAAAAGTTCAAACAGCAGGCCAGGGTTCCAAATGCTAGCACACAGTTACTACCAGTTACCGAAAATCCCAGTGGGTTCCTGGATATGTCATGCCTGCTGATTTTGGAGATATTGGGTTCTATTTCAAAGGATTTTGGAGATTATTTTTCAGTTCTCGGTGAAGTAACATCTTAGTTTTTGTATTGCCACCACAGCTTTTCATGGAGGGTGTTAAAGCAAAACAGGCACAAGATGCTTTGCATTTGGAAGTGCATACCTTGCAAAAAAACTTGCAGCAGGCAAGCACTTTGATGGATCTGTACAACCAGAAAATTGTTCGCTTAGAGGACCAGGTAGGTGGGACATAGATACTGTAACATTGTACTGTTCTGGCTGTAGTGCTGAATACTTGTTCTTATTGTTTTCCCAGCTAAAAGTTTGGGCAGAGAGGGCTGGGAGACTTGCAGAGGATGGATGGCAGCAATCTGTTTCGTTGGCCAATTCTCAAAGAAAGCTGGTGGATATGCATGCAGAGGCTCAAAAGCTTTGGCAGTCAATGGACAGGGCACAAGCGAATGTTGGAAGCAGTCGACCGGATGTTGCTGGGCTACTTATAGAACTAGAGAAGGAGAGGTGGTCTTACAAAACATCTACTTCTCTAAAAGAAATTAGTTTTTTTAATATTTGGTCTAACAAGATCAGTGACGCTCCAGGTTTAGTAAGAAGAGATTAGAGGATGATTTGGAAGTGATGTCAAGGAAAGCTAATTCTCTTAGAGCTAAGATAGATGAATCAGCAGTCATGGAAAAGCTTCGTGATGAGGTCAGGGAGTACAGGGGAATATTGAAGTGTGGTATCTGTCATGATAGACAGAAAGAGGTAATAATCTTGATTTCATTCCCCGACAGTCTTTGGCATTCAGCATTGGATGTAATGGCATCTTTTCTGATTGTAGATTGTGATTACCAAGTGCTACCATCTCTTCTGTAATCAATGCATACAGAAGTCACTTGGAAACCGTCAGAGGAGGTGTCCTGACTGTGGGTTAAGCTTCGGTGCTAATGATGTGAAACCTATCTATATATGAAACTGAAGTTTCGAGCTGGTGTCACAGGCATCTAGGGCAAGCTGCTCGCTAGACGACCATGGTGTTTTAGTCGGAGCTGTAACATAACTATTTAGCTTGTACAACCGAACATATAAGCATAGTAGTAGCCTAATTTGGTGGGCTACATGGACTGCAGGTCCCTCCGCTGGCATATATGATGCTAGTGTTGCTTCCTGCTCCCTTGTAAAGTCGGGCATTTTCCTGCCGAAGCTGCTAGGTTAGTCTTACCCTGCTATATCCATTCTGTTCTTTGGGGAAAAAAATCCAACAAACGGGGATTGGTGCTTCCCGCCATACTGAACATTGTATAATATATAGCTTGTAGCTCCATTGATGTAGCTGACAATAAGAATGTAGGTTTTGGCTGGTTTTCCAGCTTGTACATCAGGAGATTACCAATAGTGAAAATTCAGATGTATGCATTTTTTGAAGGATGGATGCAGTTTGAGTACTTGAATGATTGAAGCTTTACGTAGTCTTTGTATTTTCTGTTGGTTGCTAAGCCTTGTATTGCATTTCATGAAGGTTGGCATAAGCTGAAACTTGCAGTTTGCATGTTTCAGCCGCAGCATCCAAAGAAATATACAGCTCGGGTACAATGGTTTTTAAAATTTTCACCAGGAATTTTTGGTGTATTTTTTCTTGAACTCTTTGATTTAGTTGGCGTTGTGTTGTGTTCAGAAATGTAGTAAGTAAAGGTGTCGTGGCATCTCCATTCTCCCATGTGGCATGCCCTCTTTTTTTTTTCTAACTTCTCTGGGGATATTTAGCTAGTCGCTTGTGGAAGCTGTAAGTCGGTATCTTATTTGGCGCAGCAAAACTGTTGAGCTCTTTCCGGTCTCACAATTTCATTTGTAGCATCACACGCGAGAGAAGAAATTTGCGCAATTGCATCTCATCTCTCATCAATTGATATTTTCCTATATCGCCTGTCCTCTCACCTCGCGACATGTATATACATCCATGTCGGCTTTTATCTTCTGACTTTTGGCCAGGTGGCGTTCCCATGCATAAAAGCTGGCGTTGAAAACTAAGGTCGCAGACGTTAACGAGATGAACAGTGTACTATCTTGATTTGTGGAGAGGTTGGTAGAAATGGCAGAAGCATATAGAACTTTTCCTCTCTTTTCCCCATCTTATCGCTATTCTCCCTTTCATAGTTTCATGGGTGATGCTCTCATCGATTCTCATGTGGTACGTTCCTGAATGGTTCGTTTGCGAGCTGCCTTTGCTCATTCTCATTCGTGTGGTGACATACTGAAACGAGTATAGTAGTTATGGACGCCTAGTGAAGGGTCACGTCGTGAAAGTCGCTGCACTTTGAAGGGCAACATTCGTGCTTGAACTGTAGGTTCGAGTAAAAAACGGCGAATTCTCATTCAGGTTAGGTTTGCACCTGATACGCGAACTGAGAAGACACCCTCGCCTACGTGCATAATGGAGTAGACTGTAGTGCGGGCCGCATTTTGCCCTTCCTCCCTGCCTCGCTTCGCGTACCTACCTCGACCGTCCCCAGAGCGAAAATATACTTTCCCTGTCGTTGCCGAAACCGTCACAGTGGGGTAAATTCATCGTGAGGTGACCTCGCAACAGTATCATATCCACCCTGCTAACCACGGGCCGCCACGCGCGCGCACTAGCCGGCAGTTGCCGGCGCGCACGCGGCTGTGCGGCCACGCCCACGCGAGCTAGCGCTGTTCATCACACCGCGCGCGCGCGCGGTTGGTGCACCGTGCCGGTCGTGACAAACTCGTTCCACTTACGCCTTCGCCCCCCGCATGCCGCGCGCACACAACCGCGGGCGATGCGAGAGGAGGCAAGGCCGCAAAAGGCCAGGCACACCTGTTCTTTAAAGGCCGCGCCGCGCGGAGCCCCTCCAATCCCATCGCACGATCTAGCTGGCGCTAACCACGCATGGCGCGCGCTGTTTGCCCACCGTACGTACGTGCCGTTCTATCGCCCATTTTTTATGTTGTAGTTCATCTCTTAGCTGAAATTTTTGTATTTTAGATTATTTACGAAAGATAATATGAAGAAAAAAATAGACATATATAGTTTTAACCGATATAACTGAACTCAGTACAGTTTATACTATAATTTACTGTAGACATCGTTTTAAAAAATATACTATTTAAAAGCTAATTACTGTAGTAAATAAAAACCAAGCAAAAACAAAGTCTCGCCGAATCCGCCCCTATTGAATGCACCAATTATTTGCGCAACGTAGGCCGTGGTTGAAGTTAATCCGCTACGTACGCCATTGGCTTCCTCCGTTCCCATGCCATCCACCCGTCGAAGTTAAAGCCTGCCGCGTGCGCGCGTTGCCGGCAACCGCACATGTCGCGGTCGGGTGCGCGCCCCCCGCTTCGTGTCAAGCTTGGTAGGGTAGGGATCCCCCCCGCCGCGCGCGGCGTGACTGTGTGAGGATGCGTCCGCAGACGCGACGGTTGCTCCGTTGGCGTCGCGTGCCTGCATGCACACCGGGTTGCAGACAAGAATTCTACGGCGGATTTCGCATGAGCGGCTTACGACAGGACCAGGCGTCCCGCGGGGTGAGTCGTACGTGCCAGTTCTGATGCGGACAGCTAGCCGGCCGGCACCTTGGGTCCAACGGTAATAGTACTGCTACTAGGATATAGCGCGCCACATGTGGCCCAATCGGATTCTAAGCGTCTTTTTTGAACGTGGGTTCATGTGTCTTGGCTTCCTCTACTCTTCCTTTTTTTTTTGGCTGTCGTCTCTCTATTAGGCCATATGCCCAACGCGGGATATACAGGAGCTTGAAAGGATAAAACGGCTTCACTTTGCCACCGCGGACGGAGTGCTAGCAGTTTGTGTAGGCGTCGCAGATTGAATAGGAGGCCGCTGTTTGGAGCGGTTTGCACATGAGGAAAATTTCTCCGGTAGCAGCCGCGCTTCGCAAGAGACTGCTTCTCATGCAACTTGTTATTTATAAATAGGTGTCCCAATTATTATAAAATTATATATGAACAAAAAAACAATAAAGAAAGAAGTTTCCTTCTTTATCTTTTCGTGTTCAATTTATTATTTGCGCTATTCTGTGTTTGGTCTATTTCTTTTGTATAGGAGGAATCAATCGGACTGAACTTACCAGTTACAGTTCATCAACACGTCATCAGCATGAATTGTTCCGGTGGATTGTAAGGTAATCATTCGCAGATGAAATATCTTGATCGCTCTAAATTCCGTAAACGTTTGCTTTCTAGATTATTTTTTTATGCTGCAAATCCATTATAATCTACCACGAGTAGACTTGCAGTCGCCGGCCAAACCGATCGGTAGATTTTGCACAAAGAATAAATAATGATTGCACCGTAGATTGAAAAGAAAAGAGAGAACGTAGCTGGTTCCACACGACTGTGCAACGCCGCTGGCCCTGTACGGTGACACTGCGCGTCGCCATCGGCGGGCCACATGTCGTGCCGCTTGCACATGACCATGTCGCTCGCACGCACCGCACTGCTCCCGCATGAGCCCCGAACGTTGGCCCCTGCACGGGCCGCCGTCATGGTGCGGTCGCGCCACCTGCATGTGGCTATGGCCACCTCGCCGCCGCGCCGTACAACCATCAGGTCGTCGGGCGTCGTTTGGCCACCACGCCGCCCTACACGCCTCCCGCATGAGGCTGCTTCGCTAGTCCCTCCGTGCTATGCCGGCTGCCCGTGCGTCACCACCGCTTCCGCATGAGTCGCTGGCCACCGCGAGCCGACGCCGCGCCCGCCCACACGGTCTCACGCCAAGTTGGCCTCCCAACCACTCGCATGTGAGCCACTGCAGCCGCATGGTGTGCCGCCTCCGCTAGTCTTCGCGCGAGCCACTGCTGTCACATGAAGTGTCACCTCCGCTAGCCTCCTCGAATGACATGCCGCTATCAAGTGAATAGGGGTAGGGGAAACCCTACTCATCCCTCTTGAATAGGTCAAAAGAAATTTAGACCGTCCGATTAGTCATGATGGGACGTTCGAACCATTCCGACTGACCATAGGAAGTATGGATCGTCCGATCGGCCACGGACCATCCAATCGGCCATAGGCCGTTCGGACCAGTCCGATCAGCCATAGGAAGTATGGATTGTCCCATCGGTCATAGGGTGTTCGGACCAGTCTGATCAGTCGAGGGAAGTTTGGAACATCTGATTGGCCAAGGGGCCTAGATTTTACAGAAAAGCCCTCGAAAAATCAAAAAATTATGCAAAATTTTCTCAGAATTGAAAATTAGCAGAGAAACCCTCAAAAACTACAGAATTCACTGAAAATGCATATTCTAGCATCTGATGCTTGTTTAGTACTATTGTTATTATTGTCTATGCTTTTTTGTATTTACTTACTGTTTTTAATTAAACACAGTTATTTAAATTGCTTTTAATCACTGGAATTAACAATAAAATTATCGAAAATACAGAAAAAATTTCTGAAATATCATAAAAATATTTTATATCATTATCCAATTAATTTCATGCATATTTACCTATAATAAATTTATATTCCTTTTATGCATGTGTAGATGACATGCATAATGAATTAGGAGTTCGAGGAGCTGGCCTAACATGACCAAAACTATTTGATTTAGGCTTCTGATGTCGAGATCGTACTCAGAGCCAAGAAACTTCACACTGCCATTGAAATTAGTGCACCACATGATGCTAAACCCACACCTGAGAAAAATGACCAGACACTTCACTTCCTCAGGCACAACCTCTGTTCCACTCTCAAGAATGAGTATATGGCGGAGAAGATGGCCTAGCATTATGGATTACACTCAAGAAGCGGTTCGAGAAGCTGTAATGCATCATTCTTTCTTAGGCAGAGTAGAAATGGATATGACTCGGATTTACTGATTTCAAAATGGTTGGAGAGTACAACCCTACTCTTCAACTTTGTGGCAGGCAGATCATAAGTAAGCGAAAGATTGAGAAGATTCTCTCCACCTTCTACATTAGTGCAGTGCAGTCTGCGCGTAACTATCGTTAAGATGGCTACAAGAAGAAGTATGCTGAATTGATCGATATCATGTAGATTGCAGAGGTTTAAGATGATGTTCTTCACAAGAACTTTGTTGCACAACTACTTGGAAATATCACTGGCCGTGAGGCAAACGCTAGAAACTATAAGGTGCGAAAGCCTATAATAAAGAAAAGGAGAAGGAAAAGCAAAGCCACAATCCAGAAATGCAAGTTAAATGCTCTACCAGAGAACAAGACAGGCAAACCAATGTGTGATAACAAGCCCTAGGGTCATCAAGACCAAACCTGCTACAAGTATGGTAAGTGGGGGCATTGATCGTGGGTCTGCAAAGAGGCAGAACACGTCGTCGATGTCTTCTAGGCCAAAAAGAAGAATGGTGGCAAAGTGCAGCATGAAACCCATTTTACCTTCGTCGAGGGGAAGAATTCTGAGTAGCAGTTTGCGCTAATGGAAGTGAATTCCACTTCTGCAGCTACACCCACTCTTAACATTACAACTGCCACCACCATGATTTCTTAGGAAGAGCATCTCACCCTTGAGAAGATAGCAGCCGAAGTATCAGATTTCTTAACAGATTCAGTCCGCTGCATAAAATGCATCTAGACTTTAATTGTAATGTGTCTCATGTGTGAAAGGATAAGTTAGACTTGTAATAATGATACTCAAATAATTCATTTTCGTGATAGTTGGATGATATTAATTTATTCATTTATTTAGCCAATAATAGTATGATATATTTTGATATTTGTAGTATATTATTTTATATGTTGATTGTCTCCTACTAAATATTAATAAAGTTCTCTTTATTAGAACGCATCTGGCACCCATTGAGGAAGTGTGCTTAGCTGATAGCAGCACAACGAATACCATCTTGAGAGAAATAAAATTCTTTTAGTCAATTAGCAAAAATGTTGACAGCCTTATAACAATCGTCGGCAGCGATGCTTGTCTAATAGGCTTAGGAAAAACCACAATTATACACCTAAATTGACTAGTACTCTCTTAAGTTTCAAAGACATTTGCACTAACGGTTTTCACGTTGAGACTGAAAAAGAGTGTGTAAGGAATACCTGCTCATTATAAAGCGTGAAGCAAATAGAAAAAAGGTATTAGAAAGACTTCTTTCATTTGAATTTACACTATACTACACTAATATTAAGGCACCGATAGTCTATACTCCCAGAAAACTATATTTAGTAGCCGAGAATGCCTGATGAAAAAGGATAAGAAGGACATGACACATCCGATCATCAAAGTTTTACAGAACTAGAAGGGGAGCTAGTTGAAATCTGGCACTAGTATGGCACCTTCAGAAAAGGGTATACCAGATCTGAATATTCCCATGGAGAGAAAAATCAGTATAGATTTGTGCCCACACATTAGAGCTGACAAACTAAAAGGATTTGCTCCCGCAACTAGAAGGAGCGGTGAACAAGCAGAAGAACTACAAGAATCATCCCATAATAAAATAGCTATAAACTATGTGCACATGAGAGAATTCATGAATACGAAAGCAGCCAATATTGATATTTATGTAGCAAAGAAAATTACTATAATCATCGATCTTGATCTAAAGCCTGCATTGCTCGCTGAATGTAAGAAAATATCAGATTGGAAAGATTGAAAAAAGACAATAGAAGCTGAATTATTATCTCTGAATAAAAGAGAAATGTTTGGGCCTGTAAGCCGCACGTCTCCCCATATGCACCCCTAGGGCATAAGTCGGTATTTGTTCGAAAGAGATATGAGAGAAATAAAGTTGTAAAATATAAAGTAAGACTTGTTGCACAAGATTTCACTCAACGTCCAAAATTTGATTATGAAGAAACATATTCCCCGGTCATGGGTGGCATTACCTTTAGATATTTAATCTCGATAGCAGTAAATCTAAATTTAGAAATGAAATTGATGGATTTAGTAACAGCATACCATTATAGAAACTTGGATTTAGATATTTATATGAAGATACCTGAAGTTATCTTTGTCCCGAATCAAGACAGAGCAAATAGAAACATGTATATTGTAAAACTCAGTAAATCACTATACAGACTTAAGCAATCAGGCATGATGAGGTATAATCGTTTAAGCGACTTTATATGCAAGAAAAACTACATGAACAATGAGGATTGTTCTTATGTATTTATACGATGATCCCAGAATGAATTTTGTATAATCTCAGTGTATGTAGATAATGTTAATATCATCGGAACTCTGGAAGATATAAAGGAAGCAAGCACTTACCTAGAATCAAAGTTTGAAATGAAAGACTCGGGTAAAACTAAATATTACTTATGCTTGCAACTCGAGTATATCCTAGAAGGAATATTAGTACATCAATCGACCTACACTCAGAATGTGTTAAGAAAGGTTTGGCTTTGAAAAATCATACCCTTCAAAAGTATCAATGGTCGAGAGAACTTTTCAGCAAGACAAGGATCCGTACAGACCTAGAGAAGAGGGGGGAGGAAGTCCTGAGACCGGAATTTCCATACTTAAGTGCAATAGGAGCACTTGTATATTTAGCAAACTACGCTTGATCGGATATTGCATTTGCCGTAAACCTATTAGAAAGGTATCATGTAGAACCTATTAAAAGCCATTGGCAGGGGATAAAGGATATTTTGCAATACCTCCAAGGAAGCAAAGACCTTGGACTTTTCTACAGAAAGAACCAAGATATGAATATGACTGGCTATACTAATGCCAGGTACTTTTCAGACCTGCATACCACCAGATCATAAACAGGCTATGTATTCTCATGTGGTGAAACTGGTATTTCATGAAAATCGTCTATACAAAGTCTTGTATTAACTTTGATGAATCACTTAGAAATCATAGCACTGTACGAAGCCGCATGAGAATGTGCTTTGCTTCGACAAATAGTTCACCACATCCAGCAGTCATGTGGGTTGAACATCATGCAAGCTCCCATAATTATCTATGAAGATAATATAGCTTATATTGTACAAGTGCAAATGGGTTACGTAAATGGTCATATCACGAAGTATATCAACCCTAAATTCTTTTATGCTCATGAATTGTAAAAGATAGACGAAATTAAGGTACTGCATACTAAGTCGTGTGAAAATCTTATAGATTTATTCACTAAGTCATTTCCAGCATCATGAGACTTAGAGAAGTGCAGAATTCAGAGGAAGATTCTTCTCGAGCTTACTATTAAACTTAATCACAAAAATCGAGTACCCAGAGAATACATCCTATAGTTTAAATGAAATTGGGTGAATTATACTCTTTTTACCTTGACGAGTTTTCCTAAAGTTTCTCGGCTAAAATTTTTAATGAGACAATTTGTGCAACACAACATAACATGTATCATGTACTATTTTTCTGAAAATTTTCTATTAGGTTTTTATGGAATTTTGATGAGGCATGAACATGTCGGATAAGTGCCCAAGAGGAAGTGTTGGGAAACCTGGGCCTGCAAGGCTAGCCCATTGGTGGGCACCCTCCACATAGTCTATAAATAAGGGGTCCCAATCATTGTAAGATTGTACGTGAACAGAGAAAGCAATAAAGAAAAGAATTCCCCTATCATCTCTCTGTGTTCAATTTATTGCTTATGCTATTTTGTGTTTGATCTATCTATTTTGCATAGGAACAATCAATCAGACTAGACTCGCCATCGACGGTTCATCAACACAACTAACGAAGAAATGAACTTCATCATGAAAGATCGTGGATGAAGCACTAGCAGTTTGTGTCAGCGTCGCGGTTTGAAAAGGAGGCCGTTGTTTGGAGCAGTTTGCGCGTGAGGAAATTTTCTCCAGTAGCAGTGGCACTTCCATGCAACTAACTAACAGATGAACTTCATCAAAAGAGATAGGCATAAACTCGAAGGTGACAATTCTCTAGATGAAAGGAACAAGGGAGAACAGAACAAAAATAGCAAAAGGCAAGACCTTTTTACTGTTTCGTATCCATAGCTGCCCACATTCAACATCTCAGCGTTCTGCCTCTTGACTGCCTCGCAGAGGACATTCCTTGAATACAGCATCGCTCACCTATGGCAAAATCACCATGGTTAAAGAATCACGCGGTGAGTAGTGCAGAAATCAATCATGGAGAATATACATGGCGGGAAGATATCTCTACCTGTGTGCAAATATGGCGTCCTGTGTCATTATACTTAGAATATGACACGAGCCAACTAATTATTGCTTGATAAGAACATCGTCTCATCAAATAATAGTCCATTAGAGTGTTACATCAAAACAATAATTAGAGATAATAATACTTTATTATTATTACAGTATCATGCCACATAGGGCTAAAAGTCTTGGATCGGGCTCACAAGTTGGCCCTATAATATTACAACAACAAATATCTAAGTACTCTCTACTAGATAATTATCAATATAACTGAAAGTCTAACTGTAGAAGGAGTTAGTATGGTACTCATCCAACCTAGAACAACATGCTATGGGTCGCCTAATCATCCCAATTGTCATATAAGGCCTCCACCTTGTTGGGCTCCCAATCCGTGTCAACCTCATATCCCAGGGTGTCCTCATTTTCGAACCCACCCTCGTCAATCCCCAAGTATACCCCAACTGTGTTTGGCTATGAAAAGAGAAGATTTACTAGCAAGAGTGAGTATAAAGAAATCAACAAGTTTTAATAATGATGCACATATATCATTATCATACTTAAGTTCTTACCTATTCATTTAATCAAAAATAATTTGTTAACTTGAAGAATTGGCAAATTTTAGTATTTAAAACTATGCTAACAATCACTTTAGAGAAGATAAAGCCCCAGTTGGTTCCCGTAGACTCTAATATAAGATATTGGTATAAATTCATGATTTATTTAAAAATATCGTGCAGACTTGCATCACTTTATTCATTGTTATTCTGAATCATTGTGGCCACTAGGTCTGTCGCATTTTTAGATGAGATGCCAAATTCAGAATACAGAATGTTTTCTCTAATTCTATTTCCACATCTCCACCCAGTTATAAATAGTCATTAGTCAAGCGGATTTGAATACTAGACACTCCATAGTGCTATATATAAAAAACATGTTTTGCGTGTCGATGACCAAAAAAATGGTTGATACGGTTTTACGACTCATTCCATAATGAAATACTGTTTTTAGTCCTTATATTGTATCCATATGTAGAGAGCCACTTTCCACCGAATCTCTTGCAGAGCACCCTCCACCCTCCTATACAGTATTATTGCCCTTTTTTCTTATCTACCATGTTTAATTCTTTTAATCATTATTTCCACTCATTTATAGAATTAATTTTTAATGCACAGTGGTCATGGTAAGGTAAACATAATTTTGGTGAAATAACTGTTGAAATGAACTGTCATACTTGCCTGAATATTAATACTATAAGTCTGCCTCAGTGGTGGTCTAACTGGTCTCCTCCCCTTGGACTAGTTCTCCCCTTGCATTATTTAAGATCAATATAATCTCTGTCATTTAGTGTTATTGCTAATATTCTGAAGGAAGCAAAATCCCTTGTTGAATAATTTGTATCATTTTTTATTTGGGGATTATAATTTTACTGCTTTACTAGGAGTATTTAGTGAAGGTATTTCGTTAAATTCTCTAGGTCTTGTTTTGTTTGGCGTTCTATGCATTTGTCATTTATTTATCATTTTTATTTTATTTTCTTCTTTATTTTTCTTTTCTGGTCCAGTTTTCTATTAGGCCCATGGCTTACTTCTTAGCCAATTTACTCGTTTGGCCTATTTGTGCACGTGACTGGCCCATCGACCCATTAGCCTCTTACTCTGTCTATCCCTTATCTCCTCTCTCTCTCCCCCTCCTATTCCTACTGCACGCACGCACACCTGCACGCACCTCAACTTCCGCTCTTCTCTTCTTTTTTCTTATCCTTTCCTCTGCCTTCTCACTACACACATGCACGCACAAGCGCACGTGCTTCAACTCCTCCTTTCTTACTTCTTCCCCATTGGGCTTCCCACACTGCCATCGACGCCTCTTGCTCCATCAGAGCCTCTGCTCCACCGATGCCTCATGTCCCCTCTGGCTACATGTCACCGGTGTCTCATGTCCCAGCTGGTTGCATGCCGCTAACCTCGCATCCCCTCCAGATATGATGCCTTGCATCTAGTTTGGCTATGGCATTTTTGACGCTCAACGTCTTGGCTGGATATGAAATTGCTGACGCTTTGTGTTCTCTTTGGTACTACCAATCTTATTCTTCTGTTCTCTATTCCTTCTGCATCCTTCTTCTAAGCTTTTGGGGTTTACCATTTTGGTTTCGATATGATTTTGATTTCGATCTTAATTTATGCTTATGGATTCACCTAGGATTGTGTGGAATGGGGGGTTTTCTAGGGAAAATAATTGCATGTGGGTGAGCAACCATGGTGGGGCTCGAGGATACCTGCATGTACCAAGGAGCATGCTAGGGATCCTCAAGAGCGTATGGATGGCAACTCTGGGGTCTTTTTCCCCAATGCCATGAGCTGGCGATGGCATGCCGACATGATTCTAGTCGGCTATGAGCTACAGCTTCAGAGAAAAGAGCAATGGGGGTGGCAATGGTAGGGAACTTGGGGATACCTTGCTGACACTGTCGAGCTTGATTTGGGTTGCTTGGTGAGTGGACCTACTCTCACGTGCTTGCGATGCTTCCCTTTTGGTTTCTTGCTCGATGTGGCCCGGTAGCTAGTAGGTGCTATCCTCCTTGTGTAGTCCCCTCTCCTTCTTGTGGCCTTTGGTCTTGGTTCCTTGTTCTTGGTTATTGGCCGGTGCCTAAGCTCTTGCCAACAATCTTCTCCTTCGCTTTCTCTTGGTCCTTGGTTTTGGATGGTGACAGGGGTGGCTATGGGGTATCATAGCTTGGCGGTTGCTTTATGGTGGAGTTGGGCTTCGACTCGTCCCTCTCTCTGTCGATGCTCTTGTCAGTTTCTATTGGCTTATGAGCTCGATGGTGCAACGTGCCTTGCTGCGCTATGGAGGCTTTGGGTAATAGCTTTGACAATGATGCTTTCCCTCTCTCTCTCTCTCTCTCCCAGTTGGCCTTATCCCCTACCCTTCCTCCCTAGATGCGTTATGGTAATGACTCATGGCATTAGTCGTGGCTTCGATGGGAAGGCTTGATTGGTGAAGATTTTAACTGGGTAGTGGTAGAATGGTGGGTAAAACAGGGAACTACCGATGGATGATGAAACCCACTGACGTGGAGGTGCTGTCTAGCCCTAGACGGTCTGATATTGTGGTGAGCGATTGCCCTTGTGCAGTTAATTTGATAATGGTTTTTGACAGTGATTCTATTTATTTTACTTTTCTTTGTTTATTTCTTTACTTTTGCTTTTTCTGGTTGTTGTTTTGGATTACAGTTAAATTGTAGGTACTTACAATACTCTGGCCGGCAATGAAGAGAATTTGATAAGAGTTTATTTAGTTCTGTTGTAAGCCTTGTAAATACATTGTAACTATAATTGTTAAGTTAACTTTGTACTTGAGCATTGTAAATGTGGATGTATTTAGACCCGTGCATGTATGTTTGTATAATGAAATTTAATCTCAAGTTGACCTATCTTAATTCTTGTGTTGATTTAGTATTTATTTCTTAAGTGTTTGATTTTGGTTAGTTTAGATTTGAGGGTTATTACATCAGGTTTCCTTGGCCTTCTACTTCTCCAGCTTCTCCTACTTTGCGGCATTTTCACAAACACGTCTTGCACACCCACCTTTGCCTCCGCCTCTGAGTTTGTGCCACCGCCTCGCCTGCAGCATTTCCATGAGCACCTTCGCCACACATCCCATGATGGTTGACGCTGCCACCAAGCACCCGCGCAAGGCGACCGGAGCAGTGCTGAAGCAACACCATGAGGAGTACCACAACGACATGCCCGCCCGCAGAGAAGTAGCATCATCCATTTAAACCCTCTCCCCACAAGAACCTAACTTAGCCGAAAGAGGGAAGTCAAGAGAGTAGCCCAAACCAAAGGGTACCACGGCCAAAGGATGACTTCCACAACATAGCTTAGACAAATCAGGAAAACAGTAAGAGCAAGAGCATCCTCAAACCTCTAATTCAAGCCAACAAACATCAGTAAGGTAACATCTATGCCATTCCCATTTACTAGCAGTAGAACTCGACCAACAGAGCCACGATGAGGCAATATCCTCCGACTCACCACACTAGAACAAGGGAGGTCAGTGGCCATCCAAAGAGCCCTCGAGCCATGAACATACTTCCTAGCGCATGCCAAACCCCCAATACTTCATGGTTGTCACCAAAGTGCCCCAAAACCCAAAACAACCCCACAACTAATCACATATCCATACACCACATGGTCACAAGTTGAATCAACAATATAGAACTAGAAGGAAAGACAATAATGTAAGAGTAAGGAGTAAGAAGAAACTGGGTAGAACCAAGGAGCAAAGACCCTATGTCAGCGGCTCATGTCCACCGAGACGCATGGTGCAGACGGAGGGTAGCCAGAGGACGAAACCACAAACACCAGTGCACGGCACCGGTGGCCAATAGCCGTTGGGAAGGCCATGCATCGGTGAACCATAGTCGTCATGACGCACAACTCGACGGGGGGAGAACCAGTAGCGCCAAGGGACATTGGCGAAGGTTCGGCTCCGCAGAGGCACATGGTGATGGAAGTAGGCGTCGACATCGACGGCCAGGCGCTTAGCGCCGGCAGGACGAAGAACCCCAATGATAAACATGAAAAAGAAAAGGGGGAAAGGGGAGGGAAAATGATCCAATAGGGAAATACCAAATCCACTCAACTCAGACCAAATCCATGGAGCCAAGCCCCCAAAATCACCAAGGGGACAGTTGGATTCGTGGTCAGCGAAAAACGCGATTAAAACAGAAATTTTACTAAAGAAAAACAATAAAATATAATTATACAAATAATAGAAAAGCCTATAAAAATAAGTCTACAAACACTCGACATGGGTTGCTGCTTCATCTAAAATACAACTAAAAATTTGAAAATAAATTTCTGGCCTAAAATAATGCAGGAGAAGAATTGGTTGTAAGGGTTGAGACCATCCATACCACCATTGAGACAGCTACCTTATAGTCAGGCAAGAGAAGCAAGCTTTTAAGCATGCTGTGGTACATAAATTATTTTGGATACAGTTATTTTCTATGATTACCTTGCATCAAAAGTAATTTCTAAAAGAAAAGAGAAATGACTATAAGAAAGAAAAACATTGTAAGAAAAGAAAGATAGCAGAACCACTAAAGGAGCAGTGGCCTGCAAAGGAAAATAGTAAGGGGGAGTAGAGGGTGCTCTAATAGAGATTTCAGTGACAGGTGAGACTCTCTACATATGAATATAATATAAAGACTAGAAAACAATCTTCATTTTGAAATGAGCTGTGAAACAGTATCAACCATATTTTCTATCTTAGGTGGGCGGAACATGGTACTCTCTTTTGTTGCTAATATCTCCATAATGGTTAAGTAATATAAATCTAGGGGAGAAACTTAGGACCGGTATAGAACCCAGGAGTTCCAATATGTTTATATTAACATAGGTGGAGTGTCAAGTATTCAGACCCGCTCGACCAACCTCTATTTGATAGTCGGAATGAGATATAGCAATGAGAGTCAAGAAAACACTCGGTATTCTAAATTTGGGATCACATCAAAGGAAGTGTGAAAGAGTTAGTGTCCATAAGAATTCAAAATAGCTATGGATAAAGTGATACAAGTTTGCGCAGTACTTAGTAAATCATGAATTCATGCGAGTCTCTTGGATAAGAGTCTATGGAAATCACTGGGGCTTTCTCTTCTCTGGAATGATTGTCAGCGCAATTTCAAAAGTTAAAATCTTGAAACTCTTCAAAATGATAATGATGGATTTTTGGATAATAGATCAGGTAAGAGCTTCCTTGATTTGGATTATTACCCCTTGATAATGACACAGGTCGCCACAGTCACACACTTAATAGGTTGAAATATATCGGTTCAGATTGAATCCGTTACTAATAGGCCAAGTGAGCTTTGCACCTTGTTGTGCCCCCAATGTAGGGTTCAACCGAGAGACTATATTAAAATAGGCGTAGGGTTGAGGGATGCATCTTGTACACACCAACTGAAACCTTAGCTGACACCTCTCATAGGCCATGCCATGCACGCTGGTAGAACTGCAGCGCTGAACGGGATCATCACGAGGAGGATACGATTGGCTAGAGGACGATTAACTACTTACACTATACGGATGCGCGTTATGTTGAACCAATTGTTTTAACTTTATTTTCACTGTATTACGTATCTAACGATAATAATCTATGATTTGTTACTCTTATAACTTTCTGATTTACATGTTAAAAAATTTTAACCTATGCTAATAGAGTTTATCTATATCCTAATAAATGTGCTGCAGTCCGTATACCGAACTGACATCGTTTTGCTGTTTGGAATAGGAAAGGTTCAGGACCACAACCGGCACAAATGCAGATGGTCCAGGCCCTCCTGAATCGAGGGATCCGGCCGAGATGTGGGTCTTGCCTCAAACATCACAGACAGCATCATACATGATACATGACATCGTGTCGTTAATTAATTGTTCATGAGAGCACCAGCAGTCAGTTTACCCGCACGAACGGGAATATTGTGCGTAATTTAGACGACAGCTTTACGCACCATTTCAACCGTGAGTGCCTGGCTTGTATTCTGTAAATATTTGTTTCTTCTTCGCCTGGCGTTTCCCTGAACTGCCGGTTCGTGTCCTTGTGTTGCTCTGAGCTAGCTAGTGGGATTGATCTATTCGGTGTTCTCCCCAGGTCGCCTTTTGCTTTTGTTGGTCGCGTCTCTGCTTTCCCGTTGTTTATGCTGATTTGGAGGATTTTACGTAAATCTCCATGTAACTGCTGATAAAATTTCTGGTGCATGAATCACCTTCTTTCTACGCATGGGCTGTGTCTTGTCTCCAAGGAAAGGGAAAGTGAAAAGATTGACGGGAGAGAGAGAGAGAGAGAGAGCGCAAGGCCGGTGGAGTACTCCATCTCCTACACAATAAAAATCTCTTTCGTCGTGCTTACCCGTCAGCCTAGGGAGGTAAACAATTTCCGCCAAGCTTAGCTGTCGGTAATCATGCCTACCTGGACCTGCAATGCAAAGCCCGGCAAGTGTTGAAACAGGACTGGGTCGATCCCTCCCAGCATCCCAAGTACTGATGTCCATCCCCTCTCCTTTTTCTCGCATATCTTTTCATGAAGTTCCATCCCCTCTTTTCATCTCTCTCCCTTGTGCCCTTTACTCCTCTGCCCCAGCGAGTACCTTTTCTGCGTCTCATGGACCGCCGCCATTGGCCGCGCAGTCTGATGGAGCCCGATCTCCTCGCGCCTTTGCTCCACGTCCGATTGTCCACTGCCCCTTTAATCATTCACCGTGTCTCTGTAGCCGCTGCCCCCCCACGTCAAATCCTTTCATTCGGTTGGTGAGACGTTCCTGTCCGCCTCTCGGCGGTACATGTAACACGTGCATAGGCACACACATCTCCTTCCAACATGCCCGTCGTGTTGATTGCCAGCGGCACGTCGACGGCAATAGGATGAGGCCACGCTGCAGACACATTTCCTCTCCGCGATTGCCTTTCTAGATTGCTGCATGTACGTATGAGCCAGGCTCATCGATCTGCCGGTAAACGACTCATCTTACCGCGACGGCGACGGGCTAGCGAACTCTCTCTGTGTTTCGATTCGTCGAGACGCATAAGTCCATCATTAGCTATCACCATAAAGGAGGCGATAAGTTTCTTGCGTGTATTGTACGATATTTGAGTCGCCCTATGAACGAACAACAGCTACCGGTCGTAGCAGTTGGCGCCCTCGTATTGCATATGCATATGCATCCATGCAGCACGCATGCATGGCATGACAAGTGGAGACGTTGAGTTGCTCGACGGCGACCTGCTGCGGACGTGTGTATCTAGCTAGAGCCTAGTAAATATTCTGCGTGCGTCGAACACCTGTCCTGCAAATCACACTGTTTTTGTTTTGCAGGGCGACTAGTCAAGTTGATCTGCCCTGTGTTGGTTGCAAGGAATCTAGAGCTCGGATAACATACTTATATGGCGACCTGCAAATTAGAACCTTGGTCGTTTCATCTCGTTATCAGCGTATGTATACAAGCGCTCAATACGAGTGCGCGATTTATCAGGACCATGCAATTGCTAGGTCGGCATGCAATTAGAAAAGTTCATTGTTAATTTGTTATACGAAAGGCCACGAACCTAATACCCATCTGGATGGGTTTTCCTAAAGAGCTTAATTATTCTGCGCATTGTATCAGGTGCAAACCTAACCTGATGTGCCGGTTGTTAATTCTAACTTTATGACTTGATTTGTGCAGAGAATCGTACAACAAGTCAGACTTCGATCACTAAACACAAGCCCCAGCTGTACGTACTTAATTGCACTGTTATAGGCGTTAGATTTTGGCAATCTGTTCATTCCGGTATGACGTGCTTGTAATGTAATGTGGTAGTTGACTTGGAGGCGATGCAATATATCAACATAGGAAAATGACTACGGCTCTTACGTCGAATTAATGTTTGGCCTCGATCACTAGCTAGCTGGTCATCGCGTCGCTCTTCGGTGGCGATCAAATATTCAATTCGAGGTTGGTTGCCGATGGCCATCAGCGTGACAATCTACCCGGTGAAACTGCCTCCATGGGAGACAAAAGTTTATTCAGGTGATGGCGAATTTGGCGTCGACATGGCAACAACACAAGACCAGTTATGAAGTGTCGTTTTTTTTACCAGTTGGCCTTTTCATTTTTTTTCCTCTGGTTTACGTGTTTAGTGCTTCATGGACCGGCTCGGTAAAATGTTGGAGTAGGCAAAAAGTGACCACGCAATTACAACTAGATGTGTCTTAATTGGCGTGATAGTGACGCGCCAAGAAATAATCTACTATTTCGATTCTGACATTTGCACTCTCTCTCACACACACATATAATAATTTTATACTCTGAGAGTCATACTTTTATTTGTTATGTACCACTTAAATAATATTGTTATACATCTTTGCCTTTTTGGGTATACTCTATTAATGATTATAAGATACTTCAAAATGATTTCATAAAATTTTTTATCAAAGATCACTTTTAATACCATAGTTTGTGTATATACTTATTTTATAAATAGAAAATGGTATATAGTAAAAATAAAGGACTTCGATAAAAACAATTTTAACTAAATCGTATTAAAGAATCTTAAAATTAATATTTAAGTATATCAAAAATAATAAAAAGGTATATTATATTATTTAAATGCTATATAAGAAGTGAAAATATGTACTCTCCGAAATACGAAAAAGGCTTAAAGATCACTGGTTCTAATCAGTGTATGTACGATGCGGGCACAGATTTGAGTAGCATGTAACGCCGTTAGTAACTTAACACACAAAACTGGAACAGGCTTGGGGAGGAAAATAAAAGGAGAGACAAACGGTTTTATTAAGGAGCGTCTAGTTCGATTTAAATAAATTAATTTATAATTTATTTTATATTATAATTGATTTTTTTACTGTAATTAGTAGTGGTTTATTTGACGTAATTAAATTTTTAAAAAATTTAAAATAAAAAAATAAATTAGCCCATCGTAGATAATGTAAACGAATACAGAAAAAAGGTAAAAAAACTCAAAAAAACTAAAAATTAAAAAATATAATTTAAAAATAGTAAACTAGAAGCTAGAAATTAAAGCTGAAACGAGTGAAGCCAGATAATAATGTATTAGGTTCTGAGGATTAAATACTCATGGTTAATAAGTAAGGCAAACACAAAACTAGTAGCCCCGCTCGTTTTGGCTTTTTTCGGTTTCTGCTTCTAGCTTCTGCTTTTTTTTACTTTTCACTATTTCGTATTTTTCTGAATTTTTTTAGATATTTTAGGCTTTTTTGTATTTTCTTTTTTTCCTCATGTTTCTTTGTATTGTCCCTAATGGGTTAACATGTTTTTTCTATTTTTACATTTTTTTAAAATTAATTATATCTAAAAATCAAATCAGCTACAATAAAAAAAGTCAACTACAGTGAAATTTTAGCCAAAAGCCAGAAGCTATCGTTAAAACGAGCGCCCCCTAAACACCGTTACTAGAAAAGTGGCTCCCATCTTCTGTGCTTGACTTGGTAGCTGGCTACCACTGTGCTACTAAAAACTGGACATCTGATTGGTTCAAACAGCGTATACTAAATTTATTAGTTACTCACAAAACCAGTCGGATTAAAAATCAGATGGTCGAAATCACGACACACAAGCGGCTTACAAACACGCCCACAAGAAGGCAGGCACATATTTGCCAAAGGAAAAACAAGGAGGAGGAGGAGGAGGCAGGAACATACACAGCAGGATCATTTTCGCTTGTGCCAACAAGCATCAGTCCAGTATCCGGAACAACGTGGATCTGTAGCAAGTAGCAACGGGCCATGGGAGCATAGCAACCGATGCCACTGCTGCCATCCTGCTGCGCGCGCGACGCAGATGACTGACGGCCTTTCTTCCCGAGAGGACACGCGGCCTCTGATGAGCCATCAATTCTCCGTACCTGCCGGTCCGGTCCGGTCCGTACAGCGGCAGCAGCGACGTCGCTCTCTGGCCATCCATCCATGCCGGCCTCATTCATGTCCATACCCTGATCACAGAAGAGATGCGCAGCTGTGTTCCTTGGTCAAAGCCTCAGCTCCCAAGAATTGAAGAGCCCCTGAGAAAAGAATAGAGAGAGGAAACAAGCAGGCTAGCTCTGGGCTCTGCCTCTTCAGAGTAGAGATGCGTAGCTGTGTTCCATTCCAAAATCCAGAGCCCCACGCAGAGCGAGCCCTACTGCGTGACTACTGTTACCTCCATACGAGAGTGAGCAACTAGTACTTGCCAGCCTGTACCCCAAGCATCAGCTGGTCTCTTGCCACTTGGACGTCATTACCCCCTACGACGAACTTGTCATCAGATGGGACGCCTGCCACCCGCGTGTCGCAGCAGGCATCAGAATATTGTATTGAGAAACCGTACGGACCCTGGAGAAGTGTACCGCGAAATCAACACGTAGCAGTAGAATGGAAAAGACAAATGAAGCAATTAATTACAACCAGCAAATTTAGAGGGTGATCGGAACAGCGATGGTCTTTGATTTTTGCTGAAAAAACACTGTAGTTGGCTAAAAAAACACTGTAACTGAGTTGTATGTTAGGCATAATTAAATTTTAAAAAATATAAAAATAAAAACGGCTCGCTAGTCTAGTACGGACAATGCAAAGGAATATGAGAAAAAAAACGGAACGTAAAAAAACCAAAAAACAAAAAAAAATTCACTACGTGACAAAAATGCTACAGTATTTTAATCGCTACTACAGTGTTTTTGACTCTATTTTGATCGGGGCCTTAGGCCATTCGACTTGTTTTTCTAACTTTTGATGTATTTTTTACTATTTATAAATTTATTTCTTAGAATTTTTAAGCTTTCTTGTCGGTTCTTTTTTCGTATTCATTTGTATTGTTTGTGATGAGCTAACTTATTTTTTATATTTTTAAATTTTTTAAAAATTAATTACGTCAATTAAACTACTATCAATTATAGTGTAATTTTAGCCAGTACAATATAATTTCAGCTATAAACCATTAAATTTTAGTTTAACCGAGCGGACTCTTAGGGAGCGCTCAAGTTAGCTTTTTCTCCACGATAGCTTCTGGCTTTTGTGATGAAATCACTGTAGTAGCGACGAAATTACTGTAGCATTTTGTCATGTAGTGAATTTTTTTTATTTTTTTGGTTTTTTTGTGTTTCGTTTTTTCTCGTATTTCTTTGCATTGTCCGCTCTAAACTAGCGAGCCGTTTTTATTTTTACATTTTTTTTTAAATTTAATTATGCCTAATATACCATTCAACTACAGTAAAAAATAAGCTAGTTACAGTAAAATTTCAGCAAAAATCATCGCTATTCCGAATGCCCCCTTAATTAAACTTGATCAGCTATGACATTTACTTTTCGTTGAAACTCTAGTACGTCAGGGACCGTGAAACACTAGAACATCGGAGGGTGAAGAGAAAAGAAAGAAAAATGAAAGAGAAAGGGAAGACTAGGCCCTGTACGTAACGTGTCCAAGACTCCAAGGTAACTGGCAGCACAGCCCGATCGGCCTCGGACATGATCTTTATTCTGCCCTTTTCGCGATGGCATGTGATTTTTCTCATCACTATTGCTTGAAGAGCAGAGCAGTAATACATGTTGGGGGCTGTCGTGCTGCCGCTTCACAGAATCTTCTTTTTTCATACACCAAGGGAGCTACTACAAGGAGTATGTATGTGAATACTCTCCATATAGATCTACTGATCGACAGGGCCAACTCTAGCCTCTCTACTACTATTGAAATGCGTTACTCGAATCGGTATCGCCACTCTCTAATTGACGACCAAATTGCATGTACTACAGTTGGCGCTCTCTCTCTCTCTCTGTTTTTTTTTTTTGCGAATCATGTACTCTAGTTGATTCCGGAAAGTACAGTATAATATAGAACGTAGTTGCCATTTTGTGTAGGCAGGACAACAGACTTGTGCTGAACTCGAGTGTCGTAGTAATGAGAATCCGACAGCTGCCTAGCCTTCGGGTTTATAAACAGAGAACCTGGAATATTAATCGCCTCGAAAATCTCCAACCTTACGTGTTCATTGATTCGAGTAAGCCTTTTGGGATTGAAGAAACGGCGATTACAGCGTTGCTAATTACGGAATACCCCGTAAATACGCCATGGCGAAGCTGCCGAGCGGAGATTCAATACTAGTACCACTCTTAATTTCCGACCAAACTAGGCGCAAGTACAGGGACCTATTTCCGTCCTCGGCCGAACGACGACTCGGCACTAGCCAGAACAAAAGGGTCACGCAATCAATCGCAAGCCTCATCCTTGAGGGAAACAAAATAAAAGGGCCGAAATTAAAGAAAGGTGCAGCAGTAGGACGAGTCATTAGCTGGCTAGTAGCACAGTACCGCTCTCTGATGTTACGTTAACCCCGGGACAAGTCCTCGTCGGTCATTATATTTAAGCCGGTGGGCCAATCCAGCCATCCAAGCTGGCTAACCAGTCAAGGATCGCTTTCGCGGCCACAGGTCTCTTGCACGAAAGACAACCGGCAGCGCGCACTGCTCACGCACCGTCGCGGCGGCAACTGGCAGGCTTCGCGAGCGGCCACATTGGCGCTTGCACAGCTTGCATGTACCTTTTCCTCGCCCATGTGGTCCGCTCTGCACGAAGTGACGCCGGCAGGCAGGCGCGCGCGCGTCCGTCTTGTTCTGCCAGCATGAGCATGTACGCGCGCGACCGCTCCGCCGTTTCTCAGTGCCCGTGCAAAGCTTTTGGAGCCTGTCGTGCGCGCGCTGCCCTCGCGCTTTGCTCGGGAGTCCGTGGCCGCGACGACGGCCGTGTGACGAGACCGCGTTTAACTCTCCTACCAGGGAAGCCGCTTTTTTACGCGGCAGCCGCGGCCTTTGCGCGCTCGCGCTCACACCGTTGCAGCGCAAGTTTGAAGCGCTGTGCAGGGCGAACGATACCAATCATTAGTGCGTTTT
This sequence comes from Melocanna baccifera, assembly GCA_036346265.1. NCBI lineage: Eukaryota > Viridiplantae > Streptophyta > Magnoliopsida > Poales > Poaceae > Melocanna > Melocanna baccifera. Next base: position 8,231,890 of record CM070685.1, read on the forward strand.
GTGCTGCGGTGCGCGGAGGCGGAGCTGAGCAAGACCGATAGAATGGCCCGGCCGAATCTTGTCGTGCCTTGGAAGGCGGGTGACTAGCTTGTATTAGGATCGGAAAGGTGCAAATCGAATGCCTAAATACCACTGTCCATTTGGCCCAAATCTTGCTAGATCACGTCTTTACCACTAAAAACAAGCCAAAAGAGTTGGTACAAGATAATATGCTTGTTAATTATACATGTTCTTGTCCCCAAAATCAAGCAAGTAAAGGAACTAACTTTATACAAGCTGCTCGCCTCCTAAATTTGCTAAAGAAAACTAGAAAAAGGAGCAAGGAAAAAACAAATCAAAACTTACAATAGAAGAAAAGAAAAAAGAGCAGAAGAAGGAATAAAAGAAGAAAAGTGGCATTTACAGGTCTCTCTGATCGATCTAATACTGAAGGTGTATGAGCAATCCGTGAAGTAACTGACTGGCGACAGCTCCAAGAACTCACGCAGCAACATTGATCAGTACTCCCACAGCAGCGGCTCCTCGAGGCGGAACACGCCGACACCGGCCACGTCGTCGTCGACGGCCCACGACGCGCCGCACGAGAGGCCTGAGGACGACTCGTATCTCAGGTCCAGGAGCAGGTCGGGGAGGTCGAACAGCGCGTCGTCCGGGTCCGGCTCAGCATGCGGCGGAGGCGGTTGCGGCGAGGCGGCGCTGGCGTCGGAGCTGCTGTTGGGGCTCTTGGCATTGGCGCCGGATGGAAAGTTGGTGGCGGCGGCGAGGGCCGCGGCCTCCTGGACGTCCTTGGGCGCCGCGCTGGCAGGGCGGGGCAGCAGGTACGCGAGGTCCGGGAAGTTGAGGTGCGCGGCGCGGCCCTTGATGGCGAGTGCGGCCACGTCGTGAGCGCGCGCGGCCATCTCCGAGGTGGCGAAGGTGCCGAGCCAGATGCGCGACTTCTTGCGGGGCTCCCTGATCTCGGACACCCACTTCCCCCAGCTCCGCATGCGCACGCCGCGGTACGTCGGGTGCCGACCGTCCTTACGCGGCCGCTTCTTCGCGGCAACGGGGGAGGACGATGATGACGAGGAGGAGGAGGCGGCGGCCGGGGAGGTCGGGGAGGCGGGCTCGTGGGTGTCGTCCATGGCTGCAGCGGTGTAGTAGGGGGGGACTGGGGGAGTGGAGGTGGGAGGAGCAGAGGGCGGTTTTATGGTGTGCCGCAGGGGCGACGTGGCGGGTGGGAAAACATAGGACCTGAGGAGGATCTCACCCGGTTTTTGGGACCCAAGTTGTTGTTTTTCCCCCCTTTTCTCCTTTCTCTTTCTTTAAAATAATTGCCCTGTTCGTTTTAATTTTTTTCAGTTTCAGCTTCTAATTTCAGTTTTTTTCACTATTCAGTAATTCATCTTTTTCTAAATTTTTTTAGATTTTTTAGGCTTTTTTACATTTTTCTTTTTTACCCGTGTTCCTTTGCATTGTCCGTGATGGGCTAACATATTTTTTCTATTTTTATATTTTTTTAAATTTAATTATACCCAAAAAACAAAATCAGCTACAGTAAAAAAACTGCTACAGTGAAATTTCAGCCAAAAGCCATCGCTAAAACGAACGCCCCCGTATACAGCTCAGGGCATATACAACGCACTTAACTGGGTGTCTCATACGGCCACCTAGGCTCGGATGTCATTGTAAAAATTATATGTGTGTTTACGGTGGCGGATTCAAAAATTTCAAGATAGGTATTCAAAGTTACAAAAATATTGTTCAATAGAAAACATAAAAATACATAATAGAGAAAATTAAAATATAATTATTTATACTAGAGAACATCTCAAATAATATAAAATAATTAAAAAGTAATGTGATGATACTTCATGCCTTGAAAGCAAGATATAATTATGCAATCAAGTTCATAAAAAGAAGCAATTTTAGCAATGAGTAAAAAATAGAATTAAAAGTCTAATAGTTTTAACCATAATTGTTGGAATTAGAAATAAACTATTTTTTTTAGAACTACTAATTTGAGTCAAAATTTAAATCTAAATAATTCTGCAATAGAGTTGTACAATCACAACAAAATGCTTTAATCAAGTTAAATACAATTCTCTTTGTCGGATTTTTTTGTGTTCTATAAGCAGAAGTTCAAAAGTGCTTTTATCCTGCGCATACTTTGTTGAACGATTTCTAACTAAGCAACTTAAGCAATATTATCTAAACTGCTAAAGAAAATATGAATCGAACGGCCAGATACCAAAGGAGATCAAATTATCCAAGTGACCAACACATCAAGCTACAAGAAAGACTTTCAATACTTACATAGTTTCTAAATAATTGATATATTAGTCATCACAATATAATCAACTACTATGTAAAAACTTTAGAATCATTATAGATGTCTTACTTCTTTAAGCAAAATACAACCCACGTCTTTATTGAAATACATAATTTTACTTCAAATCGGAGATCATAAGGAGAGAAGGAGATGGAGAGATTACTGAGTTAGGAATATAGAGCCATACCACCATGGTGGTCGTTGGGTTGGAGAGGACGAATCTGCGTGGTTGTGCCGTGCCGACAAGCAACAACGATGAGACTTGTGACTTGAGAGATGGCCGCTCCAGCACTCCTACGCAGCCTCTTGAGTTTTGCCTCTAGAAATCCAGAGTTAAAAAGACCAGAAGCCTCCTGTGCTACCAGATGAAGAGAATTAGAGAGGAGATACTTAAGTAAGAGAAGAGACTGAGTGAGACTTAAAGTTTCTACTACGTGTCATGTGAATCACAACAGTGGGCCTGGGCCAGTGTCTGGTGCCAATTTGAGCCTAAGAGAGAGAAATATGACAAAAGGATCCGACACCAATTTAAGCTGACTAGATATGAACATGATAAATTTGGTTCAACTACTAGTATATATATATATATATATATATATATTATATTTTGTATATAGTTGATATTTTGCTAAATTTTTTGGTATTCAACTGAATACCCATGAATTGAACTAGAGCCGCCACTGTGTGTTTACATGTGTTAGAGAGACTTGTAGAAGAGGTGGTGGTGGAGAGAGTGTGTGGTCTTGAGACAGAACATGGTCCAGGGAAGGAGTTGCACTTGGGACCGGTAAGACGGTGGCGACAACCAAAAAGACGGCAACCTTCGCTGGGATTGCGGCGACCGTAGTGGCATCAAGATTTGCTCATAGCTGTAGCGATCATTTCCGATTGATGACGACTGGATCTGGCCAGATCTTGACCTCTGCAGCCTAGATCTGCCCAAATCTGGACACCAGCAGCCCTTCGAGCCATGAGCGGCAGCGACGAGCTTCATAGGGTGGCATCGAGGAGTGGCAGTGAAGGCGGTGATGCCAGTAGAGCGCGGGGACGAGCAATCGACAAGGGCTACGGAGGCGGCGCAATGCAAGGGAAGTCACTAGTGATAGCCTACGGCTATTTCATCGGTGCAGCAGCGAGGAGAGGGAGGGTCCAACATCCTCTGCGGAAATTAAGAGCTAAGGTTGTTCCAAGAGGAAGCAAGTAGTGTCTTGAAATTGTATAATGTAACAGTCCAAAAAATTTCAAAAATACATAATTTATTTTTGCAAAATCTCTCAAATTTTTTATTACATTTTTCTAGCTTCCTCATGTTTTTCGTGTGTTGAAAATACTATCTTCTTTCTCTAGAAATCCTGAAAATCATATTTTTCCTTAAATCCTTTTCTTTTCTCTCTTGGGTCATTTCCGTGTGCCGAAAATACTATCTTCTTTCTCTAGAAATCCTGAAAAATATATTTTTCCTTAAATCCTTTTCTTTTCTCTCTTGGGTCATTTCTGGTCCGGCTCACGATCTTTTTCCTCTTCCCTTATTCTTTTCTTTCTTCGGTCGACCCACTTTCTCTTGGCCTAAAACCACGCCAGCCCATCGCCTAGCCATCTTCCGTGGCCTGACTCCCGCACTGCATCGCCCCCGCCTTGGCCCGACTCCTGCGTCACCCCACTCGCCCAGTCAAACACCAATGCCGATGCTTCACCGCTCGATCACCTCACCAACCATGTGTCGTCACCACCGCACCCTCACCCTTGCGCCAACACCGTCTTACTTAGCATGATGACTTCCTCGCCGTCGCACACCAACTCACCTACGAGACACGTTTACTCGCCTACGCTGCCTCTACAATTCATCAAGCTCTATGCGACACCGCCTTCGAGTGCCTATAAAATCAAAGCAACAATATCATCTATCTCCTTTCGTTTCCATTCACTCTTAGAAGCCAACCACATGGTTGCTAAGTCGTACCATCATCCGCAAATCCGACGAGCGGCATCCCTTTCTTTGGCCACCCAGGTAATTTAACCAAATTCTCCCTCGATGTTAGCATGGCCCATAGACCGACCTATGCCACAGTATTACCCCTAGGAGTAGCGGAAGAGTCACCCGTACCAAGCTTGGTAAGGGACCCGCTGCTGAGAGGGACCTTCTCTATACTAGATAGTAGTAATGTTGTGAATCAGTGATAAATTTGTTATCCTGCCTTTGATCAAGTCATGAATATCGTGTGGGTACATACGAACATTCTATACAGAGATTAAACCAAATCATTCGAATATGTCGCACTTTTCGTTTATGGAGTTATGTAAGAATGGTGATTCCTAAATCAAAACATAAGAAATATTATTAGTTAAAATTATAGTAACTTGGAAGTGAGATCACCTGTTGATATACAACCCTTAATATAACCTTTTTTATGAACTTGTGTTGGTTTAAGTCAAACGTTTACAAATAAAATCATATGGGTACTAGTGATAATAGGTCAAGGCAAACTCTTCTTAATAGATATTTTTCTTGAAATCCTCAATTGCATTATAAAATTTTACCACTGTGGCTTGTTAAGCATGAATGTACTCATTCTTGCATATTTTGGTTCAGACAATGAATAATATGAAGAGGACACCAGCAGATAATAAGTACTATGAATAATATGAAGAGGACACACCAGCAGATGGCGAGGAACGTCGGTGGCGGGTCGCGGAAATGGCGCGATAGCTCGGCTTCAAGAACTCGTTTGAGCGGTGAACTCCGGCGAGCGGCGGCGAGGCGCGAACACGGCGGGGCTCACGGTGAGGAAGGGCGGTGGCTCAGGGATGCGGAAGGCGGGGCGGCGCGTGCAGTTTTAAGCACGGGGACGAAGGAGGTTAGCTCGGAGACCGTCTCAGGCACGAACACCAAGACGCACGCGAGCAGGACGATGGCAACGGAGTCTAGGTCAGGGACGATGAACAATGCCTAGCCCATGGATGCGCGACGCGTGGCTCGGTCAGGGATCGGATGGCTGCGGGAGAATGCAACGATGCACAATACATGATATCCCCAATGGTCAACGCGTGGCTCGGGAAGGATCCGACGGCTACGGAGCGAGGTGGCTGCGAGACAACCGGATGTGTGACACGTGGCAGCGTCGCGATCAGGCGGCTGCAGGGGAGCGGGCTAGTGAACATTAGTGGACCGACCCATACTGTTCATAGGGTTTTTCCTGGGGTTTTTTTAGAAAATCAAATAAAATAAAAGGATCTATAGAAAATAGCAAATAATTCCAAAAAAATTCTCAGAAAATTTTAGAAAAATTCCTTGAGACACAAGAAACATAAATAAAATATTTTTAGCTTATTTTAATATTTATTTTAATCAAATTAAATCTTTTTAATTCATGAAAATTCTTTTAAGCTTTAATTAATTCCAAAAAATCTAATTAATAAATTTTATTTTAAAAACTTCAAAAAGGCTCTGAAAAAAGGATGTTACACAAATCTTTTGGATTGATGGATAAAAAATTTCATGGCTTTTCAGATTTAAAATATTGTTGTTTTTCGCTACTCATGAGCTGAAATCACTATAGCACCGAAATTTTTTGAATTTTTGGCTTCTTAATCTTCATAGCTCCTCATAGCTATTGAAGGAAAAATTAAAAAAATACTTGAGAAAAAATTCGAAGACACCATTGATGCTTCTCTACTGCCGTACAGGTCCTAAGAGCAACTCCAGCAGTAGCTCTCAAAACAGGACCCCTACTTTTCATTTGAGAGCTCCCCCTATTTTTGAGGGCCCTGTTTTCTGGGCTGCACTCCAGCAGGAGCCCTCAAAACAGAGCCTCTACTTCTCAATTCTCTCTATTTTCTCACACACTATATGCATATATATGGGACAAAAGCACAATACACAATAAAATATTTATGATTTCACAATGAGGGACAATATGTAAATTTATGAATTCAAATACGAATATTCAAATTTAAATTCAAATTTATTCCGAATTTAAATTTATGAATTCAAATACGAATATTCAAATTTAAATTCAAATTTATTCCGAATTTAAATTTATGAATTCAAATATGAATATTCAAATTTAAATTCAAATTTGTTCCGAATTTAAATTGAAAGCACAATGAGGGACGTTTAAATTTATGAATTCAAATACGAATATTCAAATTTAAATTCAAATTTGTTCCGAATGAGGGACGTATTTATTCAAATACGAATAAATCTGAGTTTGAGGGCTCAAGTAGGGGCCCCTTAGGAATGAGGGTTTGGAGACCTCATTTGAGATGTCCCTATTTTTGAGGGCTTAAGTAGGAGCCCTGCTGAAGTTCAGTTTTTTATTCTGACTCTTAAATCTGAATTTAAAGGTTCAAATAAAAGCCTTACTGGGGTTGCTCTAATCACCCCCAGATAGCGCGAGCAGCCGTGCAGGGCATCAAGGATTCGCGCCTCGCGTGACGTTTGGAGTGACAACAAACCATGAAAAAGGTGGGCTCTTCATCGGGTCAGATCGAGTGGCCGCCGCGCGACCTGCCGTCTGATGTAAGGCTCGGGCCGAAACTGTGCGCCCGCCGGTAACTTCGCTGCGCTTCTGGGCCAGAAAGCGGGGACAGACCGAAACCATGCACGCACGCACAGCACAATTGCATAAACGAACACTTCCGGCGACACAGTCGACTCTCTTCCCTATTCCCCGTGAATAAACTGCACATAAGAGTTCAGATTATACTTGCAAACTGTAACCAAGCCTGTAGAGATCCAAGAGGCAGAGTACAACCCGGCGAGCCTCGCAGCACCAAACCAAGGAGATCAGAGCGCCTCGCAGCACTGAATGATGGTTCCATAGAACAGGACTCAACGATAGCATGCAAGCGTCCCCCCGCAATCACAGTACAACCACCACCAACTCCTCCAGGCTAGCTAGGAACCATCATAACGCTACGTTGTGGCCGTACCATGATTGGCTAGTTTGCAGACTGTTAGGGACGACTACAACGACTAGAGCATGTGAAGAACCCACCGATAATAACGTTTTCATTAAGAGCAACGTACGATGCCATCTCGATGTCGCTTGCCCCTCCGTTCCTCGTCTGCCATCCGCCGGATAAGATACGTACTTGCCGTCGATCATCTGCATCCGTTCCGTGCCGCTCAATAACCGTAGCAAATGATGGGGATACTAGTAGACTAGTAGTCTAGTACTACGTTGTGCTTCGGTCTCTCGGTGATGTGTGTCCCCTCTGCAACATTCCCTCGCCGTCCTTCGTGCGCGCTGTCATGAGCGACCCGTGTTCAATGATCATTTGTTATTTTCCTGTACCTGACAGTACCTCCCTCTGAAGCGCCATTCGATCGTGCTTTGCTCAGTAAGTTCTGCTGGTACATTTGCTCCTAGGATTCTTGCAAGTAGCATTGCCTGACTCGCCCAGCAACCAATCAGAGACGAAGGTACCAAATGTACCTAATGAACAAAGATTCAAAGGAATGCCATGCCATCTTCTGCCTCAGGTACATGTGTAAATTTTTTTTCACCATTCATTGGTTTGCGAGTTAATTAATCGATGTTGCTTGCAAGAAGCTTGTGTGCAAATGTGTTTGGAAATTATACATTTGGAGAACTTATTCATAGGACAGCACGAATGAGTAATGACGCTTTAGACGAGAGAAATGGTTAGGTGGAGTAGACGAACTCTTAAGGATCTTTAGAATGGGTCGCGCTCGCGCGCAGAGCGTGCTACAGGGGAGGCAAGTGGACGACGGATTAATTTAAGATGCTACAGCAGGGGAGCAAATCAAATTGAGTACGTCTTACATATTTCGTGGCCTTCTACCTTGCGCAGTCGCACTTGGCTTGTGGTATCGTCGTAACCACCCACTTGAATACTTGATAGGTCTTTAGGTAATGGCCTAATGGGCTCAAAAGTGTGCAATCTGTCGAAGAGATACTGCCGAGTGGTATACGATCTTTCGAATAAAAAACAGGTCTCTAAAGTTTGATATGTATCACTAGTATGTTCTGCGCGTCCACTGTATTAGGTACAGGGCCAATTTTGGTGTACTACTTGTCATAAACTACAGAAAAGAATTGCATTTTCCTTTTATTTGTACACTAGGCTCAGCCTGTACACAACAGGGTAGATTGTTGACTCCGGAACAAGTGAGTTTGGGCATTGGGAAGATTCATTTGGACGTTTCTCAGTGTTGTAAACAGTCATAGGAATTGCCACTAATTTTCCAGCACATTCACCAGATCATTAGCATAAGGATTCGTGGTTGTCTGACATTGTTCTGAATTTACCTTCCGGAACAATGTTGGAGGATTCCTGGTTGCTTTTTCTGACATCGTTCTGAATTTACCTTCCGGAACAATGTTGGAGTGCACGAATAAACAGGGATCCATAATTGAAGCAACTTCCCCATTACTCTCCACTGTCCCCACACACTGTTTCCAATAATGCTGAGAAATTGTTCTACAAGTCTCCAATCTCCAATCCACACAGAAATTGGTTGGAGCAGTATAACATAGTACACAGCAGTAGCTCAGCTCAAAATAGGTTGTTTTCAGTGGGCCGGAATACGTATATCAGTTACCCTTACCCGTGTGTTTGTTTATTGGGAAATATATTTGTAAGGTGAAGTATAAGTCACATTTTTCAACCAATGAATCAATCTACAATCGTATCAAAGCTAATACAAAGATCAAGAAAATCGACCTAGAGTTAACAAAAAAAAAAAAGACCACATACAAATAGCAAACCGATTGTTTATTCTCGCAGTCGAGTTGATTTGGCCAATAATTGACCAAACTAATTAAGGCGTGCATCAAGCATGTTAAGTCAATAATATACCCACATGAGTACAGAAGGTGCCATTGCCATGGCGTGCTGCAAGTCAGTACAAAACGGCACTCTAGATGTTAAGTCAATAATATACCCACATGAGCACAGAAGGTGCCATTGCCATGGCGTGCTGCAAGTCAGTACAACCAAACAGTAAACAACAACTCTAGCTAGCTCTCAAGCATATATACTTGTATATGCATATGACGCCCCAATCATGCATTAGAAAACTTGGGGCGTCATATGATCATGTACTCTTGACTCCACCCAACTAACCTCATCGCGGAACGGCATGCATGCATGGCTCGATCGGTCATATATACCGGTTCTTTTCAGTTAGACTTGCGACTTCTTTCGAATAAACAAAAGTGATAGTTTTTCTCTCTATTTTAAAGTAGCTTATTCGGATAATATTTTCAAAATGACTCGTTAACATTTGATTCATTTAGATAAACATTCATGCTAAGACAAAATATCATCAGCTGATCCGGCCGTGTATATTTGTGTTGAAAGTACTTCTGCTCAGGCAGGCGCGCGTCCCACATGCATGGGCTCACCAACCCATCAACCATACTAAACTTTCTGCCACTAACTACACCACACCCTCTAATATATATGTTATGACTGATCTCTGGGGATGGATACAATCTTTGGGCAGTATAATACTGTTGTAGGTATTGCTTCTGATCACATATAGAAGGGGGTCATTGGCCCAAGAGAATGGTTAACGGCTGAGGACAACAAGAGACAGAACGGTAGTTAGCTCGTTCTAGAATATTCCTCATGCGTTGCATGCACGATTGCGCCCACGGCAAGCTGGAATAACAAAGCTGTGCGTATCACTAGCGCTCTGAAAATTGGAAAGAGCAATAGTATTTTAAAAATTGGTAAAACCCTAATTAGTCTTTTAACCAATTATTTACCTTTCTTATCTGGGCTTAAGGGCCAATAAAAAGGGGCATGTTTTTTCTTTGTGCGCAGGCCTCTACCCTTCCCAATAGATTCTCTCTCCCCCATCTATCTCTCTCTTAGGTCTTTTGGCCGGTGGCAGCACGGCACGGCGGCCTAGTGATGGCACAAGCCGAAAGGCACGTAGGCCGGGTATGGCGGCGGCAAGCGTGCAGGCCGGGCACGGCGGCGGCACGCACGTGTGGGCCGAGCGCGACCGGGAGGAGGCGCGCAGGCCTGGCGTGGCCGGGAGGCGGCGCGCAGGCGATGCATGGCCAATAGGCGGCACGGCTGGAGGACAGTGCCATGGTCGAGACAGCACGGCAGGCGTAGCCGGGTAGTGGCGTGGCCGAGGCGCGTTTGTCCGGTGGCGGCAAGCGGTCATCACACCGTGCCGACATGGTTCGGATGATCGGGGGCACGGCCGAATCGTGTTTCGTGCATGTTTTTTTAGCATGTGCAATGGACCTTAGTTCGCTTGGCTGAATGAGCTGCTCGCTCAGCCGGACAGTGATTCACACGACGAAGATCTAGCGAACCCATTTTTTCCTCGACCGAGCGAATCTCTCCCTATCTTTTGTTAATTTGATCTTGGTCGTCTCTGATTCACTTCTGTTCCATCGTGTAGGTTCACACGTGGCTCTTGAGGGAACGTTTGGGTGGTTTCTAGATCCTTCATGTAACGAGTCCGCCGAACGCGCCCAAGGCAAGTACCTCACGGTCAAAAACCTCTCTGTTCCGTTTACCACGTTTTCTATGAATATTTGTTACCGTTACCATTGAGTATAATTATCATATTACTAATACTTGTCATGTTATAGACTTCTAATATTGTATTCATAACATGATGTTCTAGGTTATCTTGTTTCATATGTTGTTAGGTTTATTAGAATACTCAGCTAATAATGCTCTAGAATTTATGCTTTTAATTAATATTTTAGAATTCATACTTATCATTAATGGGGGTAGCATGTGAACATGTTTTAAATTTAGGGTTAAAATATTAGCAATCTTTTAACATTAGAGCTTTTATGTTTATTTTTCCTATTATCATGATCTATTATTTGTATGATTTCGTATGTGAGTCATAACTGATATATATATAATACCTGTTAATCTGACTAATAATCACTCATCACGTAATAAAATATGGATGGTTGACAACCCTTGTGTGACCTATGTTACAATATCCCTTTTAGAATAATTCCTAGGTCATTATCACCATTTTATCATTCCATATCGTTCTCATATAGAAAATTATGTTTTTCCATTTTCAATCTTAGTAAATCCCTTCACTTATCTTAATCTTATCTTAGTTTCTTAAATTCTTACTATATAATCTACTAATAATATAACAGTTATTTAGCCTGAGATTACACACACATATAGGGGGATTTTCACTCACCTAGTAACGTACGAAGGGTTGTACACTTTCGTTACTCAAGATATTACACCTCGTCTATATTATACAGTCGAGAACAGTGATGTATCTGACTACTCTCGTATAATCGGGTATGTGAGAAGTAATCGCCGTACTATTGCCATAACTCGCTAAATAACAATTATCTTTAATTTCATTGTTCCTATTACTTCTAAGTCCGATTCTTATCAATATTTTCGGTAACCTAGTTACATCGCCCTTAACCGGTGTCAATTACTTGTTAGAATTATTTGACCTTTACTCACCTTGCATGTGACTGTTGTTGGATACTTGCTAAGATTCTCAAATCTCATGCTTGCTCTTTTCATTCTCAGGTAAAAAGCTAGTTGAGTGATTGCAACATGCATAGGTGGGAGCACTCGAGTTTTTAGCACAATAACTTAACACTATTTATATTATCTTATTTACTCTTTATTTGGTTAGAAGTGGACCGGTCACATGTTTCAAATATTTAATTACTTTCAGCATCCGCTAGTTCACTAATAAAGTTATATTTCTTTGTGAGTTTTATTGTTGCTTTTACTTATTATTTATTTTGATGATGACATTATATAGTCGTATTTTATATTGATATATGAGGTGCTACAATATTGATCGCTAAGCTGGTGTATGGAGACCCAGCTGGCTTGATTCTGCTAAGAGCAGCGCGTAAAATTAATGGGAGAAAAAAAGTTGCAATAGAGTCTTGAAATCTTGACTGCAAATGGCGTAAGATATGATATCGCGTAAAGTGATATGAATTTTATTGACCTGCTGTAAATGAATCAACATATTTGTTTAATCTTTCGCTATGACGTTAGCATCGCTGTGGAAGAGACAAGGTTAGTAACACTAACATATTGACCAAAATTGGAAAAATACAAGAATCTCGTGCATGCACTGGGTTGTTGTCCTGGTCAGTGTTCCCAGAGCATCAACGGCTCCCCGAGGAAGAGATCGTCGGCGACGTCATCCCACGGCGAACCACAATAAGACGGCGGCGGCGGCGGCAACGTGAACCCGAACTCCAGGAGAGCATCCGGCACGTCGAACAACGTGTAATCTATTCCAATGTCACCATTCTGGAGTGCTGCATTCTCGATGACCAAGCAATCCCGCGTTGCCTGCTCAGGCGCTGCTGGCACCACCTCCTCCTCGGCAGTGGGAGCGTCGTGGGAGGGCGCGACGGGCGAGGCCGTGGCCGCTGCGAGCGCGGCCGCGGCCTGCACGTCCTTGGGCGCGGCCGAGGCCGCGCGGGGCAGCTTGTGCGCGAGCTCCGGGAAGTTGAGGTGCGCGGCGCGGCCCTTGATGGCGAGCGCGGCCACGTCGTGCGCCCGCGCGGCCATCTCGGGGGTGTCGAACGTGCCGAGCCAGATGCGCGACTTCTTGCGGGGCTCCCTGATCTCGGACACCCACTTGCCCCAGCTCCGCATGCGCACGCCGCGGTACGTCGGGTGCTTCAGGTCCCTGCGCGGCCGCTTCTTGCCTACGACGACGCTGACGCTGCCGGAGTCGTCGGAGCTCGGCGACGACGCGTTGAGCGAGCTGGAGCTCGAGTTGCTGCTACAAGTGCAGCTATTCGACACCTGTGACAGTAGCACTTGCTCTTGCTCCATCTGATGTGACAACCGAGGACGACCAAGCTTGCTCGCTAGATCGTGATCACGAGCTAGTACGGTACGCTTCTTGCTGCAGCTTGTTACTACAGCTTAGGAGTGAGCGAGTTCAATGTACTTGGGGAGATGGATACGATGCGAGGCACCATTCGTATATATATTGTGGCCACACATGTAATGATATCACAAAGTGCACATTTCTTTTCTCCTCCCAAAGAAATGTGAATGACATGCAGACAGAGCACGAGAAAGGCAAACTTAACTCGAAGGCACGCATGAAACGTACGTACGCGCTTCTCTGTTCATGGTCAATAGGGACTACAGTACGATCACACTGTTGGTTTCATTATTTTACTATTGATCTGCACCCCAGCACTCTACAGAATGGCTTCGTGCAAAATGTGTGCTCGTTCCTTTGATTGAGCAAGTAATGATTAAAGCAAAAAATTCCGAGCACAGGCACCTCCATCCGTACCAATCTGGCCTCGTGCAAATTAATTAAGTAGTAGTATTAAATTGCATGGGAATCCGTAGATCCAAAAGAATCTTTTGGATCTGTGCTTGCTTACATTGCAATAAGTACAGTTCAATAATGCGAACGAGGGAAACGCTGGCCGCGTCAACCAGCACAGGGCAGAGAAAATAGTGTTTGTTGGGGAAAGGATGCAAAGATTGAAGAATTAACATATAATAATTCAAAGGGAAGGAAAGCAGGCCGTGTGTTGTTCATAATTTCCATTTAAACTATTCCACCTGCCCCGTGTGTAATGTAATGTGACGAAATAATCAATATAAACACTGCGAGATTCCAGCGCGGGAACATAAAGAAACCCTCTTGGGAGGAACTCGTGGCATGCTTTCGAGATATGGATGTTTCCTAAGATCACACTTTAAATCTTTGTCATGTTTATTAAGTTGCAACCAGAATTCCTCCGAGAAAAAGCTTGCATCAAACAATCATTTCGTTCTCCGGCCTTAGGGCCCGTTCTTATTAGCTTTTGCCTGTGACTGATGAATAGTAGTGGCCGATAAAAGCAGCTTTTGGCTGTAGCTGATGAATAATAGTAGTTGAGTACATCATGTAAGAAAGAGAGCAAACGATGGTACAATAAAAGACACTACAATATCGGACCATCATGCGTTTTGCAGAATTGTGATATAATAAAATACAAACTTCGTTACAATATATGAAAATGCAAAATGGTGGCTAATAGAGACAGCTTATAGCTCCCTTAAGCTTTCATTTGGCCCCATGTTTACTGAAAAACAGAAATGGTGATTGTCTGCTAGAGACAACCTAAAGGCCCTAAACATAACACTAGTTCTTTCTAATCGGTCATTCTCTTGAGATGGACCCGAATGAGTATATATAGACTCATGTCAAGTTTAGTTGAGCACATTGCATAAACTTGTGACTATAAGATAGCTAGCGTATGTGTCAATACGGGTTAGACAATGACGAGGACTAAATAGTCCATAATTAATAGTTTGTTATGAACAGTATTTGTCGGAACAAGTATTGCTCAGAACCTCTCGAGTCGAGTAGACCCCAAACTCGAGTACCCGACTTGCTCCATAAAGTCTACCAAAGATGTATATCCTGGACCAACATAATACCAATCAGAGAGACTCATTAGTTTCTCATGGGTCCATTTGCTAACTACTTTGGTCCATCGTGCATCTACATGTACGAGAGATTCACAACAACTAACACATTCGGGTCACTGACATAAACTACCTTGTAATTGTGCCTAGAGGATGGCTTATTGACAACAACCATCGATAACGTGTGCCAATGCTGGAACTGACATGGCGTCTCTCTATCGGCGACAACCATAATCCCTTCAAGGCTATATAAGGCCTAGTCACATAGCAGTACAGATACAAAGCACTATAACACACCCACGCTTATTGTTCTTTATGATTATTGAGCATCTCCGGTAATACATTCAAAGCAATAAAGATACTTTGTCTTCCTCTACATAGTCTCAGTCATAGCCTCCCATTATTTACTTCGTAAGATCGACTACCAAATCGTTGACAAACAAAGAAAAAGAGCGAAGTAAAATAGGTGAGTTGACTTGACAAATAAAAACAGCAAGGCATGCATGTTTGGAACGCTAGAATTTTGCAGAAAACGATGCGATAGAATAACCGAATTTTGAACTGTACTAGCTAGTTTATGGTGATAGCTAATATTGAAAAAACTCCTGCAAAAATTTTCAAGGTTGTGTTGAGCAAAAAGGTATGATCTCTAGAAAAGAAAAAGGGCCCTAAGTGAAATCTAATACACGCACATTTACTCTCCTTTTGCCTCTAATACTTTCAAGGAAAATCTGAATCTTAGTTAAGTATCACCAGTAGTTGGAATTTGACGCGTGCAACTTGGTCAAAAACACATGCTATCGACGAAAACTTTGCACGAAAACCCAGATGATCGGTTGAGTTGTTACCTAGTGTGCAACGCGAGGTCGGGGTTGGCGTGCGAGATAGTACATGCAGGACGATTCAGTCGTCTGGATGGCAACAATATAAAAACTGAAAACACACTATGCATCTAACAAAGCGCTTTTGTTAACAACGGCGCTACTTCATATCTATGGGCATTGCTTCAGCTCTAACTTGACCTTCCTGCCCTGTCCCATTTCTGCTTAGGCTATGATGACGACTAGCCAGACACGCTCGTTGATTCGAAGAGCAGAGGCAATGGGAGACATGCAGAATCACAGAAGAAACCAAACCATTCTAGAATACGTATCACAAAATCCCAGAGTATGTGAGTATGACGTGCCCATATATAGCCAAGTAAAGAGTGGTTAGTACGTCCATAACCCCCCACAGGCGAAGTAAAGAGTGGTTAATACGTCCATAACTTTTTAACTTCCAGACGGGTGGTCATTTTCCTGCAAGAACAACATGATGTTTATGCAGACGGATGGCAAAAATAATTGGTGGCGCTCAGTGTCCCGAAAGCTACTCTTCCACTGATCGATATGATGCATCAAATTGACGTACAAAATAATGCGATTAATTAGCCGAGGCCACATGCGACAGTGCACAGTGAAACTAACACCTTGACAGATCTGCGAGGCATTATTGTGACATGTAAGAATAGTACAAGAGGTGATCGCGATCTCTATTTGTATAACTAGCTCCATTGTATTTTTGGCTGTTTGATTTTAATAGAAAACGACTTTTGACCAATTATGGTAGTCTACGTTCTTCTCCTATACGGTTTCCAACTTTTTTTAAGTAGTGCTCTGGCTTTACCCTTGGGTTTTGCTAATTCAAAGGCAAAGTGTTGACACAATATGGCAATCAAATGTGGTGGATATGATGCATTCAAATTCAATCTCTTAAAAGGTATCCAGAAACTTTCACTCAACTAATTATTGGAAGCTAGAAAGATTAAATTTGTCCACCAACAAAGTACTCACGAAAACACGGAAGCAAATAGAGTAACTCCTCAGGGTCGATTGGACCACTATGAGAAAGCGGTTGAGCGGTTGGGCCGACCGAATAGTCTGACCACCGGTGACGGCCAATCTAACTAGTTGGACCATGGGCCTGGGGGTAGTCGGACTGCACTCCTCATCCCAAAACTGGAAATCAACCCAAACCAAAACTAAAAAAGATGCAATCTCAAAAGTACATCTTCAAAATATTTGAAACTTTACACACACACACACACCTTTATGAGAATCTCAGGAACCAAAATCATCCAAGAATCACATAAATCTTGGCTAAAATTTCAATATTTCGTCAAGATAAGTAAGATTGCAACAAAATAGGGCAAAAGTCAAGAACTTAAAATATGACTTGCTCGTGGGTTAAATATAGTCAAGATGGCTCTAAATGAATTCCCACATATTATAGCAAGTAAGAACACCCAAAGATTTAAAATCAAAACCTTAGGAACAATATATAACTAGAAAAGCTCCAAATCGAACCAAATCGGGCAACCTTTAAAATCTTGTTATAGTTGATCTCTAGATGGATTAAATAGGATCCTCAAGAAGTATGTCCATCACTTACACATCTTTAGAATCTAGCAAAATCAAGAGAGAATGAGAGAGGTCAAAACACCAACCAAAACAAGTACAAAATCAACAAGAGCAAGAACACACTATATAGGATGAATAAGATTAATTTATTACAACTTGTAAATAAATATTTTATAACCACTCCACCATAGAGGACAGAGTTCTCACAAGAACACTTACCCAAAGCTTTCACACAAGGGAGTCTCTCGCAAACCGTAATGGATAGATGGTTGGTTCTCTTCTCCTTAGACACATGCCTCCAACCCATTCCACTTATATAGATAGAGCAACTACCCCATATATAAACTTAATAGATACTATTCATTAACACAACCGATAAAACTCATTAACCCAACACATATCGGGTTTTACAGTCACACATGACTTATGCACATTTCTCAAAGTGCATAAGATTAAACCCACTAAAGAGCAAACTTTCCTTCTATTTGGCCACATCAGTGTCTCCTTAACCTAAACTGCTCTTCCAATGCCCTCCAAGCACTGTAGTTTTGGCCACATCGGCATTTCTGGTATTTTGGCTTTCCTGCAAAAACACTCTCGCTTTGGTCGTGGACCTCACCTCTTTCCCGAGCCTAGTCCATGGTCATCTCCTCCTTTGCAAGCAATCCCCATACCTGCAATGTGTAGGTTCACTCATGGCTCACATATCGACAAGTCTTTTCGTGTTGGTGCCCCCCCTCTGATCATGCCTCACTTGCACCGACCGAACTATTTGATAAACTGTTGCTTAAACTTTTCTTTCGATATTCCTTGTCTTTCTTGCCCCTTGCTCGAGCTCAATCATCCCATCCAACTTTCTTGACCGTACCTTAGCTCATCCCCGAGCCAGTTCTTGTCCAGACCGTCAACCATGGTTACCTCCAAACGTTCTACACATCAAAGACTAAGAAAATATTTTTATATACAAATTTTTTACAACTTGACTTACATTAGTCCAAACATACTTCATGCGTCATGAATACAATTGTTTAAGACTCCAAAACTCAACTCATGATCAATTCCCACAAATATCCAAAAACCCTCAGATATTTTCAAACAAAACCAGTCTGAGCGCCATTGAGCGGCTAATTGGACCACACTAGTTAATCCAATCAAACCCCGGTAACAAAAAAGCCGGTTAAACCATGACAACCATGTTGGTCTAACCGCTCGGCCAATCCCAGTTGAACTGCCACCCATTGGCCAGTCGGACCACGCACATTTTATCCCATGTATGCAAGCGAGCACCTCTCTGAAAAAATCAGTTGCCAACTAAAAATCGGTCGCACCGCACTGGCATTTCAAACGCCTCTACAATCCGGTCACAGCGGACTAGCGGTCAAACCACCACCCTCAGCCAGTCAGACCGCCCTAGTCTGATAGCAAATCTAAAAGCTTGTAAGCTTTCATAAATTCAAATTTTAATTTGACATAATTATTAATTATTCAACACAAATAAATTAAGAACATTCTCAACATGATTCTACACAAAACTTTTAGCTTTAAGAGGTAAAAGCAGTATTTGAATGGTCGAGATCTGATAGCAATCGTCATAATGGAAAATCTTCGGAACAAACCGTGATCTATTCTTTCCCCATATTACGAGACGTTTGCTTACAAGAACTGAGCAAGGTACTTAAACATATACTCCTACACAACTCTAGATGTCAACAATTTGTTTTCAGAAAATTTTTACACTAGCACGTACATTTGATTAGCTCTCTTTAGTTATTACAAACTAGCGTCATTCTTCGTGTACAGTATGCAGCAAATCTCAATCGGAATATCAGATACTGCATGAACAGGATACGTACACATCATAAATCAAGCATTAAATAGAGCTGAACTCGATTAGCTGGTTGCACCAACATTCTGTTGAGTGCTAGCTAACCGATTAGGTGCCTCATTGGCCAGTCCAAATCCACGATAATCCCCATCGATTGCTCTGCGAGCTCCACGAGCAATTGATCCAGCAACGAACGAACTCCGTACCACACTCACCTACCCCGTGAACTCCCACCCGAGCTTCGTCGAGCGACCGCCGGAATCGGTCCGGCGCGCAGCCGGCCGGACGGCGACAAGATCCCGCGGCATAGGATCCTCTCGGAGCAAACGCACGAATTAGCCGATCTGATTAATGCAGCTGAGTTGATCGTGCGTTGTTAATTGGACGCAGGAGGGAGAGAGGGGGCAGAGAGAGGGGCGACCAGCCAGCCCGGCTAGCTCCGCTTGCGTCGCTGCAGTGTGAGATGCGATGCATGCTGCTATGGGCTGTCCATGTGTTGGGCATGTGAGACGGTCGTTTGGGTCCTTGGTTACGTGTACCTAAGATGCTTAATTTGCGACTAATGGGATGACTAATTATTTTTTTGACGGGAAGGAACGGGATTATTAATTGGGGAAAGGTAGATGGGGAAGTAACTAACTTGGTGTTGCCGGTGGAACACCAATTGGACTCGTATGGGAACCGGTAATTGGCGTGCGACTGTTCTGCACCTAACTTAGTAGTACTAGGGCTTTTCTTTTCAGCCTCTAATTTTAGTTTAAAAAACATATTTTTCTATAATAATTAACTTTCAAATAAGATATATTTTAAAAATAGGATTTATAAGTGAATTATAGTAGACGCTGTAGTAACTTTATTTATATCGGCTAAAATTACACGCGAGTCTCTCTTTATACCCTCTCTCACAAGCAACCAAAAGTTATAAGCATAGCCAAAACCCCAAAAAAAAACTGGCCAGCTTGCGTCTAAAAAAAATAAGTAGTCATTGCCTTGTTTTAAACTTGTTAGGAGCAAAAGGAGACGAGAATATTGTGTGCTCAGGGTGGAACTTTCTTTGCTCCTTCCCTTTATTTTGTTTTTTTCTCTTAGCTCCATCTCTTTCCCCCTCTGGTACCTCTATTACAACGTAGGATAACGTGGAGTCTGTACCAAACCAAGCAAGATATTAGTTCAGTAAGTAGTTGAATAAGCTGCAAGTAAAAGCCTAGTTGGCATTTTGAAGTTTTTTCCCCGTCTTCTAAAGAACCGTTCATAACAACGACGTAGCAGCAGCAAGATATTAGAACTTTGTGAACCGGAGCGCTCTAGTGAGAACTTGTGAAAATGCACTCTGCTGGAGAGTGAAGTAGTAACGCAAGAATCACTTTCACTTACTGGCAGACTCATTCGTGAGATCATTGAGGAAGCAAGCACGGTTCGTTCTGATTTGCCGGTCGTCCATTGTTTCACCTGACCATAAAACGACTTCCAAACGGCCGGCAGCCCACCACACATCAATACGTCAATAATGCAACCATTCATCTAAAACCAATTGCAAATGCATCAAATTAATTAATTGCTATCAGCAAGCGTATCTTTTCTTGATACAGAAAAAACACAAGCTTCGTGGGCGAAACAAGCACAACCGAGACTAACTTTGCCAACGGTAGTAGCTTTCTTTTTTTTATATATAGAGGAAGTAGCTTTTTTTTAGAGTTGCTATAGTAGTAGAGCTATTCATGAGCCCAGAGCGGTAAAACAGCTACTCAGCCCACAAGAGTTGCTCATTGAGCCCGAGGTCGCCACCGTCGTACTCCTCGACCGCCAGTGCCGCCGGCCACACCGGTGACCACCAGAGCCCGTCTCTCAGGTCGAGAAGAAGGTCGGGCAGGTCGAACAGCGCATTGTCCTGGCCGCCGTCGGCGTGCACCGTTTCCGGACAGACAACTTCCAGCGACTCGGTGGCGGGAGACGACAGCGACTCGGCAACTGGAAGCGAGGAAGCCTCGCACTGCACTTCCGCAGCGGCCTTGGCGGCGGCGGCCTGGATGTCTGCGGGGGAGGTGGAGGCCGGGCGGGGCAGCTCGTGGGCGCGGTCCGGGAAGTTGAGGTGCGCGGCGCGGCCCTTGATGGCGAGCGCGGCCACGTCGTGGGCTCGCGCCGCCATCTCCGCGGTGGGGAAGGTGCCGAGCCAGATGCGCGACTTCTTGCGCGGCTCCCGGATCTCCGACACCCACTTGCCCCAGCTCCGCCGCCGCACGCCGCGGTACGACGGGTGCTTGAAGCCGCTCCTCGAGGCGGCTCGGGCGCCGGCAGGCTGTGCCTTGCCGCTCGCCGCGTTGTCGTCGGTGCTGCAGCTGCTTCTCTCCTCTCCTGGGCCATCAGTGGCCGCGGCTTCCGGTTCTTGGCCGGTGGCCGGTGAAGCGGCTCTCTTGCGCTTCGTTGGGTGCTTCGGCGCCTTGGAGTTCTTGGACAGCTCTTGCGCGGCATTGACAAGGGAAGAGGAGGAGGAGGAAGTGGACAACGACGAGGAGGAGGAAGAGGAGGAGATAGAAGAGGTGGTGGGTGCATGGCTTGCGTCTGCTTCCATGGCTTGTTAGAAGGGAGCTGTAGCTAGGAGGGACTACCAGAGCGAAGTGTGGGGAGCAGAGTGCCTCCGCGTATAAATAGTCGGAGCTTACTTCTGGGCTGGGGGCCTGGGGCCATGGGGTGTTAAAGCGTTCTGTTTTCCTTTCTTTGTCAAGGTTTTTTAATAGGATTTTTAAGAGAAATAATTGAAGAAGTTTTTAAGAGAAATAATTGAAGAAGTTAAGTTACAGTACATTAATCCTGTTAAGAAAAGGTATTCAGTATACTAAGGCATATATTTTTTTAAGCTACAGTCGATGGCTTTTATCTGTACTTTTTGAGATGACGATAAACGACAAGACATTGGTGTGGACGGCGGAGACATTAGTCACATAAAAATAATTTCAAATAAAATATTTTCATAATATATCATTTTACTATGTATTAATATTATATTAAGAAAAACACTCTTGTATTGAAGACTGTGAAAAAATGTTTAGCGATGGAATATTAAGCATCTCTCCCGCTCTATGTTGAAGTACTTGGCCTGCATACATATTGAATACGTTAATCCCTCTAGCTGGTTGGCCCCGGGTACCGTAGAACCAAGAACGGCGACCCGAAGAGGGTGAATAGTAGCAAACAAAATTAAAATTTTTTAAATATTTTTTTCAAAAGAGAAGACCACGGTTTTCTCACTCCAATAGCTATAAAGAACTATAAAGAATAAAACTTAACCACTTATAAAGACATCTACAAGAAAAATCGAGCTAAATGAATTCAAGACGTGTCCAGGCGGCTCG
Organism: Melocanna baccifera; assembly: GCA_036346265.1. NCBI lineage: Eukaryota > Viridiplantae > Streptophyta > Magnoliopsida > Poales > Poaceae > Melocanna > Melocanna baccifera. Next base: position 8,254,180 of record CM070685.1, read on the forward strand.
ACCGGAGTGCAAAGGACGGCCTGATTGGCATTGGATGGTATGACCACTCCCAGGGGCGGTGTAACCGGCCCAAGGGCGGTTGGACCGATTTATCTGGTTAGTGCTAAAAATTGGCACGATTTTAAACATAAAAATATATGAAACTTTTGATCCATTGGTTCAAATCTCTTGAAACTTTGCACACACTTTCTCTGCATTGTTAGAAACTTATTCTAATCAAAAATCAAGAAGAACATTGTTAAAGTTATAATCTTTTTTCATTTCAAGGAAGATTGTATCAAAATCGAGCAAAACAAAAGAACTTGAAATAAGATTTGCTCGTGGGTAAAAGATGGTTAAAATGACCTTGGATCTACTCCCAGGCATCCTAACAAATCTAACAACAGCATGAACCTAAGCCAAAACCATCAAGATCCAAACCGGCAAAATAATCCTTTCTTGAATCAAAATGGGCAATCATAACAACTTGCTATGGAAGGTGTCTAAATGGATAGGATCTGATCTCTAAGAGATATCTCTATCACTTACACGTTTTTGGTACAAAGCAAGATCAAGAGAGGAGAAGGAAAAACCAAAAACCCAGATAAATCAAGATTTTAACACTTGAGCAAAGATAAGAAAGATTTAGACGAATTTTGATCTCTATTGATTCTTAGAGATGAATATTTATAGGTACTCCATAGCTATTTCACAAGTCAAAGGATGACGACAAGCTCAAGACTAAGAGCCACAACTAATCTCATAAAAGTTCTCTCCAAAAATCCTAGCTCCTCTCAAAATCTTGTCCTAAACTCTCCAAAGCTTAACACCTAAACCACCTCTTTCCCTCCTTATATATGGAGGCTCATAAGAGAAATCCTAACCAACATCTCTAGTTGAGTTTTATCTACTTATATGGGTTAACCCATTAACCCAACATAATACTAGGTTTTACACTCATACAAGCACGCTTCTTAAAACGCACACAACCATTTAATCCGTTAGTGAATCAACACTTGGTCCACTTCATATTTTTTAGCACAATCTTCACCTAAACCACCTCTCTTATGCCTCTTCACATTGTGGTTTGGTCAAGTTGCAACTTTCCAATTTGGGGTAAAAAGACTACTTTGCCCCAAAACCACCTTCTATGAAGTTTCACACTTCCTTTGCCTTGAAGCAGCTATATGCTTCATCTTCAATTCTATATGGCCCCAATGACTTTTTGTCAAATCTCTCATGCATTCAGATCCCTTCAAACCGTCCTTGTCTGCAAACAGACCTAAGTCACTTAACACACTACATGTACCAATTCGCCTCTCCACAATCATTGTCTTCTATGTACTCTCGCTTGAGACATGTAGTATCACCCAGACATGACATGACTGTTCTGGACCTCACTACCCCTACCTAGCATCGGACCCTAGATTAGCAATATGGAATCCTCTGTATTTCCGCCACACTATTCTCTAGATTAGTAGATAGTGTATACAGATACATTGTTAAGTCATACACATACATCGTATGGAACATACCAAATATTTATACAACATATCAGTGTTTAAATATCCCATATCGGATAGAGTTTACATAATAGGTCAATCAGACCAAACGTTACATTACATGTAAACAACAACAAAAGTGGAAGCAAAAAAGCAAAGGTGAGCCACACCTTGCCATAGGCAAGCCACACCTTGCCATAGGCAAGCCACTGGGAGTAAAACATGTACGACAAATATTATCTAAGTTTTGAATAATAGATATGCACACAATCACCATCAAAGTCTGCCCAATCAAGGGTAAGAATAAAAAGACTACAAGAACAGCTAAGACTACACCATCTTGTTCTCTATCTGGTCCAAACACGATGTAGTAAGCATAGGGATCTTATCTGAAGGTTTTTAGTTATTTTAGTGAGTAAGGGTGAGCACAGATAACCGTGTTTCACAAACCAACACACAGAATACAATAATATAGATATAGGGCTTAACAAAGGAATGCTTGAGTTTATTTATTTATGAAATGTCATAGTTGAATTATAGTAAATATAAATCCAAAGACTTAGCATTTTTTAACCAAACCATATTTCTAAAGATTGTCAAAGTGTGCGATAATAATAGAGGTGCATGTTCTATCCACCTGTTATATAGTTTCATCCACCTATTATAATCACTAGATTTTATCCACCCAAGGAAAATCAACTTAGGGTTCCATCCACCTTTCGTGCTTTTTTATCCCACCCACATAAATTCTTTTGTAAATAGACAATAACTCGACTAAATTCTTTTCCGTGCTTATTTCATTTTCTTTTGATTTGAATTTGGATTTTGGTTTTGGATTGAATTTGATTTTTTTGCCAAAATTTGAATTATGCTCTAAATTCAACTTTATTCTAAAATTCTCAAAAATCCACAAAATGGGGTGTTACATCTAGTTTCAGTCCATTGCCATTGACCACTATGCCCTTTAAGCCACCTGCACATCTAAAAACTAAACAATTATATCAAGCACAAGTTCTATATATATGACTTATATTAATCAAAACAATGCATTATGCAAGATGACACACCCACCCAAGCAACGACACTTATGTCATATACACACTCAAATATGCCTATATCCATTTTTATCTACACCCCTGACATATCTGCTCTCGAGACACTGGTTAGACTGTCATCCATTGGCCGGTTTGACCGCCCGGCCGGTGTGACTATGACTTCAATACCGGTTACACCAATCTGGTCCAATCACCACCATGGCTGCTCGGACCGCACGTGCATAACACCAAAACACTCGACGGTACGACCGCTTCTAAAACCGGTTACATCAGATCCACCAGTCTGATCGCTCACTTTATGCCGATAAGATTGCCAGAGATAGACAACAACTTTGAAAATTGCAAACTCTCTAAAAATCAAACTCTAACTCTAAGGGGGTGATCGGAATAGCGATGGCTTTTGGCTTTTAATGAAAAAACATCAGAGTCAATGAAAAACATCAGAATGAGTTAGTGGATAGTATAGTGAATAGTGAAAAAAAAAGCTGAAGCTAGAAGCTGAAGCCGAAAAAAGCCGAAATGAGCGGGGCCTAACTCTAATAGAACTTACACATCAAAATCAAATATTCATCACACATATGGAGTGGCCTCCATATAATCTCACAGTTATCTTTAGCAACCAGAGGCAAGTCAATCTTCGTCTGGAGCAAATACTCGTAGATTAATCATCCCAAATAAACTATTTCCGAGCCGATTAATTAACAAAATTTTGGGGCGATTGAGAGATCGAGTGGTGGTGTCGCTTGCACAGCGCATACAAAATGGTTTGGCGCAATGACGTGGCTGCTTGCCCGCCGGGCGACGTAATATTTGCCCGGGCGCCCAACCTCCCGACAACCAAAGGCCGGAAGATCGAGTTGGGCAAAATCTCAACGAACATTTGGCCGGAAACCGGTCGTGACTTCCGCCCGCGATTCAGGAGCCAAATTTGGCTTCGTTTTGTCAGGTTTTGCCTTTGTCTTCCCTTGAGTTACTGCTCGTATCCGGCCCACACACACAGAGAGGAAAAAGAAAAGGATAATGTTAGGCCATGGCACACCATGCATCCTTGCGAAATTTCAGTTCTGATTGATTGGAGGAGCGTATACCTGCACGTAGCATCCGGATTGAAGTGCGATCCGTTGTCTCTCTCAGAAGGCTCCATCAAACCTACAAGTTGGATCGTACGGTTCAATAACTCCATCGAAAAATAATTAAGTGCAAATCGCACAAGACACCCCCGAAATATAAGGCTTCTCCGACTACACATCGTCGTGCGAATATAACGGAGGGGAATTAAACGCCGTCACTAGCCGGGAAGAACATACACCAGGATTCCTTCTACGCATCAGCTGCGATTGCCATTCTCGACATCCAACACGGTGCAGCTGGCTCGCCCGGTGCTCGTGCACTACTGCGCGATTAATGGTTTCAGATGCTTCGGAAAAAGTACAGTAATCTACAGGATCTGCAAAGTTCACGCTACCTTGACAGTTTCACTAACCCATACTTACGCCGGCTGACAGACGGGTCCCACCGACCGGTAAAGTTTAGGAGGGCCCGGTTGTCAGTGATTGTACATACGGCGAGTTCCTAATCGTTCTTTTACCTAAATATTTCCGGCGTGAGCAGGAAACGGGCATTATTCCTCGGGGTAAGCAACAGTGTTGTTCTTGACCCTTTGCGAAAAAGAAGAAAACGTGCAGCTGTCCATGAGCCACCGATCGAGTTGTGCGAGAGGCCGAGGGCTCACGTGAGGAGGTCGCCGCTGCCTGCGGCGCCCGCGCCGAGAGGAGCCAGCTACTAAAAAGGTCGCTCTTTTCAAGCAAATGGCAGTGGTTTCGCCGGCAAAACCCCACCAAATTGCAGGGGCCAATCAACCGCCGGCGCGTCCCGCTCGCGCGGTGAGTACGTCGTAGATCGCAAGCATCAGCGACCAACGGGCCGTGATCCGCTGAACCGCGCGCGGTCGCGGCTGCGTGCGTACCTGCGGTTGCGAGCCCTGCAATCTTAAGCATTCTTCCGATTAGAGTGACTGAGTAAGGATGTGATGGTTCTTCCATCACGGTGCGCTTTGTTGATGATCCTATATGTGTACCAATTGTTCGAGGTGGATGACCTCGATCGGTGATCGGACGGCTGCGATATAGAGCTGGTGTATCCATCCATCGTTCGGTCAAATTTTGCGAGCCTAACCAGTAACGAACCTTAGCCCAATCAAAGGCACCGGCCGGTCGACTACGCTGTACCAATAAGAAGGGCGTATTGATCTCGGTAGACGGTAGCCTGGTACACGTACTGGCACAAGACGCATTACTTCTAAGTTATAGAGCTTGTCTGCCTGTCCAACGCATTTATACTCTAAGACGAACCAGGTGCGTACGTGTCAGTATCATACTGCACACTAGTGCAGTAGATAGTCTCACGGTGTCTTAGGATATCTCCAATAATCCTAACTAAGTACTATCTATAAGTATTCCACATCATCTATAGAGTACACACTAAAAGCTAGTATTCCAAAGGACTATCTATAAGGGTAGCTATTTGATGTTTACATGCACATACAATTATTTATAGATACTACATCGTTTTGCGTTATAGACTAGAGACGAAATAGTAACTAGCTGTTTGTGTTTTGCATACTCTCTTTCCTCCATATAAAATATATACTGATGTGTATATACAAATAACCAGCTGACTCAGCACTATTGAAGATACTCCTACTCGCAAGTAACTAACTATTCGCCGTCAAAGTTGGCCGGTGCATCCAACTTTTTCCGTATCAGTTCGATTATAGTACTAGTAGTACTTCCATTAGTTATTCTGACGGCGAAACATACAGTCTCCCCAGCTTAATTGCGAGCTCAGGAACAGAGATGAACATGAGTAAATACACAATTTAATGGCCATGGTACCAAGAACTAGGGTTGTGACACCTGCCTACGGCAAGTTAAAAATACGGACTGCTACAGTACATCTGGGTGCCAACTGCCCTAGATGCCAACGGCAGGTCATCAATGCTAAGCACCCCGCTCTAACAGCAAATTACCGCATTGGTCAAGCGTCCATCACGTTAATGAGCACAGTAACCACACGTTACCGGCCGTACGTAACACTCCTCCAGTCCCATACTAAATGCGTTCGTTCGACACCAACACCCGACTGCCGATGCAAATTACCGTCTCCAATGTCCAGCTGACAGTCCAACGCAACAGGCTGTAACAGCCGTAATTTATGACGCCGAGTGTTCATGCCGTAGTGCTACCACTAGTTCGACGTAACCAATGAAGCAGTCAACCGTGTCCACAACCAAAGAAAAGTGTGTTTAAGTTTTACTTTTACATAACCAATGAAGCGTTTAACCTACTTACGAACGGCTCGTGGCTCGAGCGGCAAGTAAGAGTGGCTGAAGTCCTGCAAGTAACCATGTCCACACGCAACAGTGGCTTGCATTTTCGATCCACGTTAGAAGCTTGAGTTGGGACGCCTGAGGAAAGGCTACCGCTTAAGCGCCAAACTCTTCGTACTATCGGTACGGCGTAGTTTCGGTGCGGCAATGGTCTACGACTTTACGTGGCGGCTCTGTTTTCGTATGCTTCGGTCAGCAGCAAGTTGGCCGCAACGGTATGCCAGAGGCAGAGCACGGGCCATCCGTCTTCGGATCATCAGATTGGCTGAGCTCGTTAGTTGGGCTGGTTAAAAATGGACCGATTTTAGATAAAATTAAATTTTACTTTGGTTCTACTTAATTCTAAAAATATTTCTAAACTATCGATAAATAAATATTAAATCAAACTTGTTAATTTTGAAAAAACCTCGATAAGACAAGGATCAAACTTAAGGACACGCTCACCTCTACCGCAGAGCCATAGGCAATAGCTACACAAGCTGCGGCACCGTCAAGAAGCAGAAATTTGGGCGGATTGGCAGTTAAATCTAGAAAAGATTTCAGACACATCATACGTATATCAAAGCTGGGGGGATTCACGGCCCCCCAACGTGTCCATGTGTTGCCTCCTGCGAAAAAGTCCCGCAAGTTTTCAAAATTATGTATAAGCCTTTAATTTTTACGAAAAGGTCCATGTTTTTTTATGAAAAAGCCCCTCCGCTTTTTTTTCACTAGATAACGTTCCGCGATTTTCTAAAATTACGTATAGGCCCTTGGTTTTTCGAAAAGACCCTCAGTGTTTTTACGAAAAGACCCCTCCACTCTCCTTTTACTGAATAATGTTTCATGGTTTTTTCGAAATTACGCATAGGTCCTTAGTTTTTGCGGAGATACCCCTAGCACGTTATTTCTATACGAATTTTCATCTCTTTTAATTCGGTCCACATGGTAGCGAATTTTTATCTTTTTTACTTCGGTCCATATGGTAGTTAGCGCGGTGTGACACCGCGCCTATATGGCTAATATGCCTAACAAGACAACGGGTTAGTGGTAACAGAAAGAAGTGAAAGATTTAAGCACAGAAAGATACACTAGCAGCAAGCAGCAGGAATACAACATAGTACTAGAATATGTTTTCCACTAATGCAGAACTTGAACAGGTAGCCTTCTCAAAAAAAAAAAGAAAGAGAAAAGAACAGGTAGCCTGGAAGTAGCTCAATTGGAGTTTGAGCTAACTCAGGAACCACGAGGGCTATTGCACAGGTCCTTTGAATGATTCACAATGGCAGACAGTGAAGTAACACTTGCCGAAATACAGTTACTTTATGATCTACTGATCTGCAAAATACTTGAACTTAGACACACCTTTTCAGAAAGTAGTCCTCTATCATTCTGCAAAGTACTTCTGATTTATGGTCAACAGAGGCCAACTATTTTCTGGAATGCTGTCCAACCTTTAGACTTCTCGGCTAAGAATCACAAGTCAGATTTCGCATAAAAACCGGGACTTTATTGATTGTTTCACCGTAATTTCATACTCTGCGCTTCTCAAACAGACACACGTTGAAGTCCCACCAGCATACCATTTCAGTGAAGACGCATAAACATGAAAAATTAACAGAGGTTTCATCACCAAAACAACAGCAGCAATAACAGCAACAACAAAAAACGTTCATTCACCTTCCCCACCTAAATAGCCAAGTCACATCATCACCCTCATAATTCCTGAGAAACTAGATACCAATGACCAATACCAATATATGCCCAGCTGCTCGTATGAAGGCCAAGAAAGCCATTATGTTATAATCACACAACCGTAGATCTCAGACGACAAAACTTACATATTCACTTTTTAAAAAAGTAGTACATCGAAACGAACAACAGAAAGGTGTCACTGTAAACTACCGTAGCCTGCGTGGGGTATTATCACTTACTGCTGAGCACACTGTACTCTTGGACCAGCATCATCCTCATCTTCATCATACGCTTCCTGCCGCCTTTGGTACTGCCTGCGCCTCATCTCCTCTTCTATGCTGACATCATGCATGATGGTCTCCTCACACTGATCCAGCTCCATGTCTGACAATTGGCTCCCAGGCCTCTGTGGTAGGATCTTCTCAAGTGCACGGCATTGGTCAGGGGAGAGTACACCAGATTCAGGGAACTCAACATTGAATTCCACAAAGAGACGGCCCTTCATGAAAGGCCGGCCAGGGTGCGGCATACCTTCATCATTTATGGCCTTGTGTTGACCTATTTGGACAAAAGATACAAGTCAATATATTTCAAAAAAAAGTCTGCAACTGATTAGAATTTAGACAGTTCACAGACTTATGAAGCGGAAAACCAAAAACATCAGAATTTAAAAGGGGAAACATACCAGGTTTAATAATTTCGCCAGGATTGGACTTGATTAGAAGCTGCCTACTGTCGAGATGGGTCATAATGAATTGGAACCCACACAAAGCCTCGGTTAGAGAGATAGTGTGCTCAATGAACAGGTCATCATATTTCCTCTTAAATCTTGGATGATCTTTAACTTGCAAGATAAAAACTATATCTCCTGTCACTGTATCAGGCTGCAACAACATGAAACAAACATCAAAACATTAGTTGAAAATTGGTGCATGCAGAGACATTCTTCCGTGTGATGTGAGTAGCTCAGTGGACGTATATGTGGCTGCATGTGTGTGCGTCTTATGGCTGCAGGTACATGTGCAGGTATAAGAGGACAAAGTAAACTCACAGCTTCATCAGCTTCACCCTGGAATACAATCTTTTCGCCATGTTGCATCCCTTTCTCAATATGAACCTCAAGCACTTTTTTGTCCTGAACAACTTTGCTAGCTCTGCAGTTTGGGCATTTATCCCTATCACTTATGACTTCACCTGATCAAGTATACAACATTACAATCATAAGGCAGGCTCAAGGAAATTGCATTTTGCAGGAAGATACAGCATAGTCAGTGGATGCAAAGATGGATCAAGAGTTGCATACCTGACCCTCTACACTCAGGACAAACAGTGTTCATCTGTTGGATCATGCCTAGTCCAATCTGCCTTGTTATAGTCTTCATTCCTACACCATGACAACCATAGCATGTTCCTGATGCCCCAGACTTGGACCCTTTTCTGAAAGTAGAGAAAAGAATAAACAGAAAGTGAGATCATAGAGTCAAAACAGAAAAATGCAGGACAAATTGATTGTGGCGATAGAGCTAGCTACACCTCAGAAGGGTCAATAAATCTGGGCTGAAATGGGCCAAATAAACGGCTTAGTTTCAGGAGGGTTTGAATGGATTAGGACCAGGGGAAGTGGGGAACTGAGGTGGACTTTGTTTTAAAGTTCGCTGGGGTGGTGATAAGTGGGTTAGACTGTGACCCGAAATTCTAATGCGGGCCTAGTTTGTATTCACACAAAGGAAATACTGTACATGGACATCCCAAATTGATGGGAATAAAACTTGATTCAACAAAATGAGGACTATCATAGCTTAACTAGCACATTTGAAAATGATGAGGGCTCAAAAGATCAAAGTCAGTTGGGGCATGTTATAGTAGGTACTAAGTACTACATGGGTTGGGTTGGATAGCAGTGGATCTTGATTGGATCGTGTGCAGTGGACTTGTTGCCTTTTTAAAATAGGAGGCTTGGTTTGGTTGGCCATTTGATCATGTATTTATAGAAGCAGTGAAAAAATTGACCAGTCATTGCAAACTTGGTTTGAGGCCAACCTACACAGCCATCTCAAATCAGGATTTATACACTACAACCTTTCTATTATAATATACACAAGTCTAGCACAAACATTATCTTTAGCATGGAATCCACCATGTTTCGTAAATGTTGCAACAAATAGTTTTTCAAGTTTCAAGAACAATAGGAGTTCAAATGAGATGGAAAAAACTTCTGAAATTATTGGATGACACCAAGCATGTTGGCACCAGTGACTTCAAGGTTACACGTCAGCATTGGAAGGGCCAACATTTATGAGTTGCAAGGGATAGATTGAAACAGAACAGCCTAAGCGGAATAGCACATGTGAAAGCATTATCCAGGAAGAAGTGAAAACATGTGATCACGTTCCATGCATCTCAAGTAAATGCATTTTAAATGTTAAGGGTATATGAGGTTCCGCTGTTCCAGAAGAAGCACCCCATGGAGTACTCGACTGTTCCAATGTGCAGATGTGAGGACACCATCTATGAATACCGGCATCACAAAGTGCAGGTTCTGCCCCAACCCACATATTGATATCAAAGATAGCAGAGGTAATCCAAAAAAATTGGTTATAAATGTCATCCCACAACTCCACAAACAATCTAACAACACACACTGATGAGGCATGTAACTTGAGCATTGTATTCAAGACAATAACAGCAACCTGCTATGCAAGTAATGATACCATCTCGCACCATTGATGGAAATTTGGCAGGTCAAAAAAGACCATAGTAATAGACGACCCAAAATTCCAAGGACATCCCATTTAATTTTCCCTTAATGATTATGTTCCATGAATTCCTCTTCTTAATACCGGAACCAATTTAATGAATATAGCTTTCTATTATTCAAACTCTCAGTACATAATGAACAAACAAAACTTGTGATGGAACAAGGCTTGATTGCACATACAACAATAATCAACCTTCTAGTTCTATTCTTCACAGCAAACTTTCAATTAGATGGGATCATAATTCATAAGCGCAGAGAATGCTAAAGCAAAAGGTTAATATATGTAATAAAACAACTTGTATTCCGAAATTTGCATACAGTGTTTCTTCCAGGTGGAAAAATGAAGTACCAACAGTAACTTACAAAGACTTACCCCTTGCACTTTGGGCAAAGAATGTTTCGTGACAATGATAGTTTCTTGGTAGCTCCATTATAAACATCTTCTAAAGGCACCTTCAAAGCATGCACCACATCTTCACCGCGTTTCTGTCTGCGCATTCTTGAGCTACTTCCTTTTAGCCACAAAACTTTAAGTGAGTAAATAATTTATGGGAAAAACATAGATAAACTTAAGATAAATTATTTTCATTACCCCCAAAGGCACCACCACCAAAAAATTGCTCAAATATGTCAAACGGATTATGGAAGTCACCGCCTCCACCCATTCCCTCCCTAAGAGCATCCTCCCCATATTGGTCGTATATGTCCCTCTTCTCAGGATCACTAAGCACCTCATAAGCTTGAGATAATTCTTTGAACTGCCCAATCCCTCAAACAACTGTCAAAACAAAAGAAAAGATCCTAACTAAAGTAACTTCATGTCGCGCATATTCACCTTTTCTGGGTCTCCACCCTTGTCGGGGTGGTTCTTTATGGCAGCCTTCCGGTACGCCTTCTTGAGCTCATCCTGGCTCGCGGTCTTAGAGACGCCAAGTACCTCATAGTACTTGGTGTTGTTGCTCTTCCTTGGCATACGTCCAAACATGTCTACAGATCACAAAACAACCCCCCCTGTAAATCTGCAGAACGGAAACTCAAATAAAATCAACAAAATGACGCCCTTAAAATTTACCAATGCTAAATAATCCCTTCTATTGCAGAAAGCTAAAAAAAGCAAACAATATTCGTACTCCACCGCAACAAATTTAACCTGCCAAACTATCAGTAATATCAAATATAATCAGTTCTGTTACACAAACTAAAACGGGAACCACATTTACGCATTTACCACAAATATAAAACTCAAAAACTGTAAAAAGACGAGTCTACGGACTACTTCATGCCTAACCACAATATAATAAATTTAACATTTTACGCACCAAAAAATCCGAAAAATCTGATGCGTCGCCTATACAGAAGAAGGAACATTTTTTACTGTAAGGAAAAGGCTGATCGCCCATACTTTCCCAGCCGCAGCCACGAATCCAAGAGCTTTCCTATGCAACCCAGGACCACCCAAAACTCCTCCTCCCCTCCGAATCCAACCCAACCCTCCACCTCTCCTCCGAATCCAACCAACAAGATCAACAGAACAGCCAAGAACGGCACAGATCAAACAAAAGGACTCGATTTTCCCCGCCGGAAAAGCAGAGGAGCGATCTAATCGGTCCTAGGGAGACTACTAGCTATGAAAGACTGGGTTTTGCCGAGCGATTGTACCTGAATCAGCAGAACCTAGGGCGGCGACGGGGCGGACGCAGGCGAGCAGTGTCCGCCACTACTCGAACCACGCGACCGAGAGAGTTTGCAGAGTTTGTGGTCGTGGGGCTCTTATACACGCCTGCCCTATCATTGGCGGTTGGTGTGCTCGCTCGGGTGCTGAGGTAATCTGAACCGTTGGTAGGGTCCATTGGGTGGCTCGGATTGGTGGTGCCGGTGAAATACGGGGCGGGGAAGGAACCAATGGGTGCCTCGCAGGTGCCTGCCATGTCATCTCGTGAGATTTAACAAAGGAGCACTTCTAGGTGAGCCAATATTTACAAATATTTCATTCTTTTTTGCGAAGGTGTGCAGTTAGTTATCATAGTCAACGTTAAGACTCGGTAATCCAAAGGTTGCACGGTCAAATTCTAGAAAATCAACAGATGAACACATCTAATCTAATATGTAGTAAATGTGACTCAAACCATGGTCGTTAGCCACAAACCAGGGGTTCCACACTGGTTGGCCAATTTGTACATGCGGTTTTGTGACTTGGTTGGATGGATATATACCAAGACCAATGCACTCGGATGGATGCGGAAATCAATTTCAAGCCATTAGATGGGAGTGGTGAATAAGCATATCTAAGATAGTACTCCTACTGTATGATCAACATTCGCAAAGTCATCAAGTTTTGCATCAGAGTGCTAAATTTTAGAAACACTTTATACACATTACTTTCTGCATCTACTTGAAAACATTATCACTATTTAACACAAACTCTACTATAAAAACTGCACTGTTCAGTAAATATTAAGTTACTCCGTTTCAAATAGCGATGGCTTCTAGCCTCTTAACGTGGTTTTTTTTATTTTTCCTTCTTTCCTGGCCTCTTAACGTGTTTTTTTCTCATTTTTCTTTGTATTATCTGTAGATATATAATTATGTTTTTTATTTTTCTACTTTTCAAATTTCTTTTAATTGAATATTTTAGAAAAACTAGCATCCACTACAATGCCATTTCAGCCAAAAATTACATACAAAAACCAAAAGACAGTACCTTGGAATAAGGTTAAGTTGACTGTAGCATACTATAAGCTACAACTTTCAGCAGTAGCCAATATCAGTCAGCTGTCCTAGAAGAGGCAATCCAAATTCACAATCAGAAAAGAATTATACAACCACACACCTGTCCATCCAACAGGAACATGTCCGGTGGGAGGTCGTCAAAGAAGTCATTGGGCACGTCCTGAGGGCTCGGCCTTGACGACATCATGCGGACACTCCATGCTGAAGAACAACAGCATCATTGGAGCCGGCTGCGCCACTGGAAGCAGTGCCTAGGAGGCGAGATCATCCATAGCGCTAGCATCGACGAACCCGGAACCTTGATATCAACCTCTCTTTGGTACCATTTTTCTCTATTTGCTCATGATTTAATCATTATGCTTACTATTTGTATCATATTAAGAAGATGATGATACCTGTTAATGTCTTGTTGATAAATATACATAGAGTTCTTTGATATGTTGGTAATCTTAGAGTATTGATATTGTGACCAGCTGGTTTTACCAAGTATGTTATTAGCAAAAGTTATTTACTTATTATGTGTGTAATTACTAAGCAATACTTTCTTGTTGTTGCGGCACCTCGTCCTCCTCCGCCATCCGCCTCGCCGCCGCCCGCTGCATGCCTGCATCCCTCCTCCAGCGGGCGCGGCTAGGTCTCGCGCCATTGCCTCACTGGTCGAGAGACGCGCCATGGCGCAGTGGGCAATGGGCGTGCCGAGCGGGAAAAAAATGTTATAGGATGGAGGCTCACGTAAGGTCCTCATCCATCATTAAATCAAGACGATGATCTTAATTCAAATTAAGATGATAGTACTGATCTAATGGCTGATGCCCTCCTCACCGTAAAAATCCCTACCGTGTCGAGCGGGGGCACGGACTCGCGGCTGACCGCCTCACCCCCCACGAACGCCGATTTCCACGGCCCTGGATATTCTGTGTCGGGTCGCCGTCTAACTCCAATGGCGATCATTCCAACCAAATGCTTCTTAAGCTGTTTGTTAAGCTTCCACTCGAGATACAAGATTTGTGTATTTGATCAAACAAGCTTTCACCACAAACTTACAGAGTACAGATGTGATTATTGCTTGGCATTCCCAATTCAAAACGCCAGGAATTTTAGCTCTCAAATGTGACGAAGTCCAGAACACATGCAGCTCTCGCCGTGCTAGTTTCCTAGATCCCAATAAACTCGCAATGTACTGGTTTAATGGTTAGTCTCCTCCCTCCACTCGGCGAGGAGGAGCTCCCATCCACCTCCGGATGCTCGCGCCCACGGCCTTCATCTCCTCCACCTGCAGATAGAGCTGGAAATTGGGCCGTGCCGTGCCGGCACGGCTCAGGCTCACCGTGCTTCGTGCCGGTTCGTGCCATGCCGGCTCGGTCCAGTCATCCCATCGTGCCGGCCCGTCTCACCTCCGACCAGGTCCAAGCACGGCCCAAAGCCCGCCGTGCTGGCGTTCGTGCCGTGCCAGCCTAAGCCCAGCCCAAAATAACTATGCACGACAAAAGCGGCGCGACTATTGTGGCGAGTGGCGACGTCCGTTATCTTACTTTCTCTCGTACCCGTCTCGTTGAAAATTAATTGAAGTTGAATTAATTGTATGAAAACATCGGCACGCAATGGCGTAAATATTTCTGAAAAAGTGTAATTGCATTGATATTTTAAAATACAATGTTACTGCCTCGTTAAAAACCTTACGCCCCAGAGTGGGGTTTCCCGAGTAAGGAAAAGAGTACAGTAACAATACATGTACATACTAACTATAACAACATAGTACATTGTAGCTACTCATCAATGTCTAGATCGTTCATGCGTTCGAGATCAGCGTACGCCTGCACGATTTCAGGATCCTCCAATTGATGTTGTTGCCGTTCTTTAGCTAATTCCCAATCTTTGGCACATGTGATTGCCTCCACCATCCTGGGCGTGAGGGATGATCTTCTTTCTTCGATTATTCTTCCTACCGAACTAAACGTTGCTTCTGAAGAGACAGTGGACACCGGCACCAGGAGAACATCCCGCCAGTGTTGTCGTCCGCGGGCTGGCGAGAGATCTCTGGACTCTCCATTGACCCCGGACCGTATTGATAATCTTCGAAGCCTTGTGTACCGTTCATATGACGGTCATCCATGCCGTGAGTCGTCCATGCTTGACGAGCCGACGAGGATCAACGAGTCGGAGCCGGAGGACTAGGAGAGCGACGGCGGAGCTTACACTAAGTCGCCTGCCGCCTTCTTCGTGTTTCGACTCCTTGGCATACTGCTTGATTGCTCCCTGGTGCTGCGGCTTCTTGGTAACATGGTGATTAGTTAATAAATAAGAAGTATAAATATAGTATTTGTGCTTGTGAAAATGATAAGTAACAAATAAATAATTAATGAGTACAAATGCAGAAAATATAGGAAAAATTAACGCGAATAAATAAATAATAAATATAAGTACAAATGAGTATAAATAATGAGTACAAATAAATAAATAATAAGTATAAATGAGTATAAATAAATAAGTCAGAGGAAGTAAAGAGTACAAATGCAGAAAGTATAAATTCACAGAGCGGAGTGAGTGAAGAATTAACGCGAAGATTTATAAGCGGAGGGAGCGGAGGGAAATTGCAGAGCGGAGGGAAATTCACAGAGCGGAGGGAGTGGAGGGAAATTGCAGAGCAGAGGGAAATTCACAGAGCAGAGGGAAATTCACAAAGCGGAGGGAGTGGAGGGAAATTGCAGAGCGGAGAGAGTAGATTTATAAGCGTTATCTTCTAAACGTTGTGCCACAGTCTATCAACGTTCACTAACGTAAACTTCCTGGAAGAAGAACGTTATAAGTAAGGCACGAATGACTGAAGTGACTAAAGTTTAGCAGAGCGTTGTCTATGCTTTTGCTTTAGATAGATGGATTTCATTCTCCTGCCCAAAAATCCCGCCAGCGCCGCCCCGCCTCCTCGCCGACGCGTGGCCCTCCCGCCTTCCGCCGGGCGCGGTCCCGCGCCCTCCCCGCACGACGCGTGGCCTCCCGCCCAAATTCCCGGCCGCGCGCGCCGCTCACGCGCGGCGCGCTCCCACCCCACTCCCCACTGGCCCCACTCGGCCACTCCCACGCGCGGCCCCTCCTCCCCTCCTCACTCTTCGGCCTCTTGGTCTCGGCCCACCCCACTCTTCGGCCTCTCCGCCGCCTCCCCCGCCGCTTCACCTCCTCCCCGCCGCCTTCCTCTCCAGATCCCCGCCGCCCGCCCCACCCCGCCGCCCCTCCTCCCCCCCCGCCTTCTTCCTCCTCTCCCGCCGCCTCCTCCTCCCTGCCCGCCGGCCCCTCCTCTCCGATCCCCGCCCCACCCCGCCGCGCCCCTCCTCCCCCCCCGCCGCCTTCTTCTCCTCCCTCCCGCGACCCCTCCTCCTCCCCGCCGCTTCTTCCTCCCTCCCCCCGCGGCCCCTCCTCCTCCCCCGCCGCCTTCTTCCTCCCCTACCCCGCCGCCTCCTCCTCCCCTCCCCCGGCGGCCCCTTCCTCTCCGGATCCCCGCCCCACCCCCCGCCGCCCCTCCTCCCCCCGCCGCTTCTTCCTCCCTCCGGTGGCCCCCTCCTCCCCTCCCCGCCGCCTCTCTTCCTCCCCTCCCGCCGCCTCCTCCTCCCCTCCCGGCCCCCCTCCTCCAGATCCCCGCCCCACCCCCGCCGCCCTCCCTCCTCCCCCGCCGCCTTCTTCCTCCTCCCTCGCGGCCGCCTCCTCCCCCCGCGCCCCCCTCCCCTCCCCGCCGCCTTCTTCCTCCCCTCCTCCTCCTCTCCCCAGACGGCCCCTCCTCTCCGGATCCCCGCCCCACCCCGCGCCGCCTCCCCTCTTCCTCCCCGCCACCTTCTTCCTCCCCTCCCCGCCGCCTCCTCCGGCCCGTGCTCGATCGCGCGAGGTACGCATGCCTTCTTCCTCCGTGCTCGTACATTTCAATTCAAGGTCTTAATGCGTGTAATTTTTTTTTGGTTGCCTGGTTGGGACGCCGGCACGCCGTGGAGGAGGTCGTCAACTTTTGGCGAGCTCGTCGACGTGGAGGTGTAATGCAAGAGAAGGGCGTGCCGAGGGCACCGACGCCAAGGGACGCGGCGGTGGGGTTTCGGTCGGCGGCTGGGTATGCTCCTTTCCTTCCTCTACTCCTCTCTGCGTGTGTGATTGTGATTTCTTGTGGATTGGGATGGCGACGGAGGTCGGGAGCGGGGCGCGGAGGAGAGCCGGAGGGCGGGGCGGGCGCGGGAGGGGAGCGGAGGCCGAGGCGGCCGGCGTGCCGCCCGAGCCCGCCGTGCCGCCGAGCCTGCTGTCCGCCGAGCCCGCCGCGTCGCGTCTGCCGAGCACGACCCGACCGCCGCCCGCGCGCCGCCACCGTGCCGTATTTCGAGGCCCGATCCGGCCCACCCGTTCGTGCCGTGTTTAGGCCGGGCCATCCCGGCCGTGCTTCGGGCTGGCCCAATGAAGCCCGGCCCAAGTCCCAGCTCTACCTGCAGATACGGTCATACGGATACACAGACGCGCACCACATCAGTACAGATTTGTCGCGACCAGGTAGCAGAATTCGCCGCAGGGAAGAGAGTTTTTGCTCCCGGTCTTAAAGATCCAACGCCCGCCGACGAAGAGGGTGGCGATGGCGAACGCCTTGAACGGCATCGCCACCGCCGCCGCCGCCGCGGAATCACGTCACCGGCCGCTGCCGCGCGCTTCGCCCGCCACCACGGTCACATCTCCGCCTCCCCGCCGCCGCCGCCCCGCTCATCCATCTCCGCCGCCACTGGGGAACATGGGGAGGACCAGCCCTGTTTGAGTGGCAGCCTATGCAATTATGCAAACGCGGAAAAGCTCACCGACATGTGGAGCCCATATGGAAGGCGTACCATATCAGGCCACTGACATGTGGGACGGGCCACCACAATCGGCGCTGTATTGGAAGATCGCGGTAAGCTCACCACCAGCCAGGCAGCCACCACTGTAACCGATCCACGATCCGCTGCAGCCCCCAGCTTCCATGGGTCGGAGCAACGCGCGGCTTCTCCTAGGGCTCCTGCTGCTACGGTTCAATTGGTGCTTGGTGAGCGTTGATCCGACTCGATTCGGCTTTGTAAATTTTGGATTGGTTTGTGGTATCATTGATGGATCGCTCGGGTTTTGGGGGGTGGGGGATTTTAACTAGGCGGTGAGTGGCGGAGGCGCGGAGGAAGGGGGTGGGGTGTTTCCGGTGGTAGTGAGCACCTGGCCATTCCGGGAGGCCGTCAGGGCGGCGTGGGAGGTGGTGTCGGCTGGTGGCGGAAAGGGGTCGGCCGTCGATGCCGTCGTCGCCGGTTGCTCGGCCTGCGAGGTGCTCCGCTGCGATGGCACAGGTCAGTTGCTTGTTTCTGGCGTTCTCCTTAGTCCTTATAGCATTCGTGCGGGCGGTTGTGCCTGTGCTTGTTGTGGGGTGCGGATTGGTTGCGGCAAGTGGCCTGGCCATGATTTTAGCTGACGAGTTACTGAGCAAAGTGGGAGCACTGGTGAATGGTGATGATATATGAACACTGCTGATACATTAGTCAGATTGGTTGGAAAAACCTGCTAAAATCAATATGCGATAACAGAGTTACAAAATAGCACAGTGGATCAGTTGCAGGTTATCGTAGCTGCTTTAACCTCTTCGCTGGCAGATATGTTGCATTGTTGTCAAATGCATAAGGACTGGTGCACGATACTGTATTATGAAATTTGCATAGCAGTATAACACAGTAGACTAAGACTTCTCCATACATGCTGCTTTGCGCTATGAGACACTTTGAATATGTTTGCAGCCAAAATGCCTCTGATAAGCCATTGATCCCATTTTTGGGTTTACACTTCACGCAGTTGGTCCAGGTGGAAGTCCAGATGAGAATGGCGAAACTACGTTAGATGCTCTTATCATGAATGGGGTAATAGCTGTTTTACCTACGCAAGCTGCAGTACACGTAGCAGTTTATGTTCCAGCATTCATGGTGGATGTAATATGTTGCATTCTTTTTGCGTAAGGAAACTGACAGGCAACAATGGAAATTGGTGCCGTGGCTGCCATGAGATATGTAAAGGATGGAATTAAGGCAGCAAAGTTGGTCATGGAGCACACCAAGCATACTCTTCTTGTTGGAGAGAAGGCAACAACCTTTGCCATTTCAATGGGCCTTGCAGGACCAATTAACCTCAGCTCACCAGAGTCTATCGAGAAATGGACAAATTGGAGACAGAACCAATGCCAACCTAACTTTTGGAAAAATGTTATTCCTGCTGGTACCTGTGGCCCATACCATCCTATCAATATACCATCGGTTGGGTTGAAGGACCATATTAAAGGTGCGGTAGAGGAGACTCAAGGGCATTTCTGTCAGGGATGGTTCCAAGGTGATAATTTACTGGAACCAATAAACTCCCATTTGAAGCTTGTTAATCGGCACAACCATGACACAATCTCTATGGCCGTGGTTGACAAGGTACCTAGCACATTCAAAATTAATTGACCCTTTCTATTGATGTGAAAGTAACAGCAGCGTGCTTTTGTTTAAGATGGGTCATGTAGCAGTTGGCACATCAACAAACGGCGCTACGTTCAAAATTCCAGGAAGGTGAGCATTTTGCCTGTTGTTGGGTAATTTCACATTACAATTTAGCATAGCACCTGTTTTTGGCTAAATTGCTAGTCCTTTTATTCGTATAACTCTGGATATTCTCATACCTATAATCTCTGTTCATTTGATCATCCAATTCCAAATCGTCATGGTGTCTGGCCATTCAAAGCATCTTCAACAATGTATGCATGAGTGCAGTATTTAGCATATCTGTTGTCTTGTCTTTTCGAACTTCTGTGTGATGGATAATGATATGACTCACTACTGCCATGTCTTCTCGTAGTATCTATGCTGTACATCGGTATATTTTTGAAGTCACTGGTGAGTTCTGCTGATGTTATTCTGGTGCATAGTCAGAAACTTCATCACCTCATTAGCGATGGGATTCATATGTCCTATTATAAAGAATTATAATTTTTCTCCAAATTGGATTATGACGAGACATAGTTTTTTGTTCAACTCAAAGTTATATACTAATACTACTTGAAGTTGCCTTTTGGTTTGCATATCTACCTTGTCAAGTTCACAGTTTTTCAGTGCGTGGAAGTTGCTAGTTAGGCTCTTGATAGGTAGTACTTGTTAAGGAGATGAAATAGAGTTGTATTAGGAGATAGAGTTTGTATCCTATTCCACATATGCCTTATCTCTATATGGCATATACCCCTTGTACTCTCCTATATATATGATCTTTTGGACCTCATATCTATACACAATATTCATAACATGGTATCAGAGCTTAGGCTAAAACCCTAATATTGATCTCGATCTACTTCCACGCGCTTCGCTCCCGAGGATCGACCGCCCCCGGGCGCCACCTCTCCAACAATTCTTAGATCTACGCCGCACAGACCGGGGCGTGGCACATCAGCGGGGACGCATTGGTCGGCTCCGCGGATCCTGCGTAGCACGAGCGGCTCCTCTTCCGTGTGCGCAGGGCGCGCCGCCGCTGACGGCCGCTCCCGCCACACTGCCGCACACACACCGGCTCTTCTTGCAACGCCACACATGCAACATGCACGAGCCATGTATACATGCAACATGCCCATCTACATGCAACATGCACGGCAGTGTATGTGAGTGCATGCATGTGCTAATGCCCAACTACATCGCCATCTAATCAAGTGCAACATCCAGATCGAAGGTGAGTCTTCGACCTGGACCCCAGCAAGGCCATCCGACGCAGCCCCCCGCGAGCCCTGCATACCGGTCTCCGAGTACATACGCCTGCATCGTCTCGTCTCGGTCCACGTCTTCGACAGCAGCAGATCGACAACCTGGACGAGAGGGGAGGGGAAGTTTTGCGCGAAGAAGGCGAGGTTGGGGAGGCGGCAGCCGTCGGGGCCGGCGAGCGTCCAGTCCTCGCAAGATCACCAGCAGGAGCAACGAGAGCCTCGACATCATCTCCTGCGTCCTCGCCGGCGCCACCCACGCCACCAATGCCCCCGACTTCGTCATCCAAGGGCGCGTCTTCTGCGACACGTGCCGCGCCGGGTTCGAGACCAACCTCACCGATTACCTTGAGGGACAGGCTGGCGTGCAGGCACTTCGGCACCGGCAGCCTCGAGCGCTCTGTCGACGGCGATCGACGGCGGTCGCCGCGGACGCCAGTGGCGCGAGCTAGAAGACCTCCTACACGCCGATGAGGCCGCGAACGCCTAGCCGACATCAAACTAGCCGCATCCCGGCGATCCAGACGGCGACGTGGTCACCGCGGCGCGATATCTCCGCCGACCGCCATCAAGACCGGCAGCCAGGCCACGGATCCGACTTCGACTCCATCGATCGCCCTCGCCTCACCGCATCCGCTCCATGCAACCGCCGCCGTTAGTCGCCATCGCCAGAGGCGCTCGCCGCAGGCGACTCGACCGAGCGCCACGCCATCTCTACTGGCGGATGCGCGTGGCGCGACGCCGCCAGACGCGGCCGCGGCCGCTGGCGCCGCCGCTGGCCGTCCGCTTTCGGTGCCGCCGCTCGCGCGTCGGCCCACTTACGGCCGCCGCCTGTGTGCCGCCCGGTACTTTTTCGCCTTTCGGATTCGGGCTACACCGCGCCGCCGCTTCTTCATGTGTCGCCTTAGGGAAGAGCAATTCAGAGAGTAGTGTAAGACCCTCCGTGCGTCGGTCTACCCACTGACCACTGCCCTCTGTATGTGGCGTCGTCTTCTTTTCGGCCCACCCACCAAGAGAAGCGTAATTCAGAGAGTAGTACAAGACCCTCTGTGCATCGGCCTACCCACTGACCGCTGCCCTCCGTGTGCTGCGTCGTCTTCTTTTCGGCCTACCCACCAGCCGCTGCCCTCTGTGTGCGGCATCCTTCACTTCGCTGCCCTCCATGTGCGGTGTCGTCTCCTCCCCCTATCATTCCTCTATCATTTCTCTTCGGCTTGATTTGACAGTATTTTTCAAGAGTTGGATTTCGGAATTATTTTTGCTATTTTAGTAACAACTCCTTTCAAATATAATGCTATTTCATACGCCTTGCATTTGAGGGGGGTGTTAAGGAGATGAAATAGAGTTGTATTAGGAGATAGAGTTTGTATCCTATTCCACATATGCCTTATCTCTATATGGCATATACCCCTTGTACTCTCCTATATATATGGTCCTTTGGACCTCATATCTATACACAATATTTATAACAGTACTGACTACTGAGTACAGGCTATTGAGTACTGAGCAATCATTTGATTCCAGGGTAGGTGATGGACCAATACCAGGATCTTCTTCGTATGGTGATGATGAAATTGGGGCATGTGGAGCAACTGGTGATGGTGATATTATGATGCGCTTCCTTCCATGGTAATTGAGAAATGACTCCTTAGGGGAAAAAGAGAGGGCATGCTGTGATCTTTGGCTTCTCGAATCTCGATTGGAACTTCATTAGTCAGTAGCAAGCTGCAATGTTCTTGAAAAAGGAGAGATGACAGGATGCCATCTTATGATTTGTCATACATCTTTTTCCCTGTGTTGTTATTTGTAAAGTTGCATCCTAGGATAGGATGATATTCAACTAAGCCCATATTTTTGCATCCAGATTTAAGACTGACCCATGCAATATGTATTTAAGCTGGTGGTAGCTTTTCTATCAGTAGCCCAAGTTAACCAATGGTCTGATGCACTGCAAGGTAATATTCTCATAAATGTTGTCGCAGTTATCAAGTAGTAGAGAGCATGCGACGAGGGATGGAGCCTCGGGATGCTGCCAGGGATGCTATATCAAGAATTGCCCGTAAGTACCCGGATTTTGTTGGTGCTGTATTTGCGATCAACAAGAAAGGAGTACATGCCGGGGCATGCCATGGGTGGACATTCCAGTATTCTGTAAGAAATTCCAGCATGCATGATGTGGAGGTCATCACAGTAGCACCTTAACATGGGCAGATCATAAAACAAAAAGGCGCTTCACCAACAAGTCATATTTCTCACAGTGCTGAATTCATATTTCTCACAGTGCTGAATTTTCTTCATTCACTGTCGTGCTAATGCAGCAATGTCATGTCGGGATTGTTCTGATTTATCTTTTAGATTGCACTTTTCTCTTGAAACTACCAAGTTATATGATAGCAGATTGAATGCACTCTAGGCATTTTTAAAGTCCTTTTCCGAAGTCGTCTCTAGAAAAAGTTAGAATTACATTTAAGTCAACCTTTTCTCTTGCAACTACCAGTTTAATATTACAAGCTGGGTGTACTCAAAGTCATGTTCCAGCTTTCAAGATTCTGGAGTGCTTGCTCCTTTCTTCTTGTTTTTTGCTTTCGCTCGTTTGTTTTATCATCATTTGAGTTTGTTAGATTATAGAGTTGGCATGCATTTCTTATTTTTGTATGGGTATATTATAATATTGTTGTTATTTTATCTAACATTTTGTTTGTACATATCTAAAGGGATATAATGCAATTATTGTTGAGCGAAGAGAGAGCCCATCGGGTATCTTGGTGAGATCATGGTCTTTTCTTTTTGGCTTTTAAAATCTACTTTTTTAGCTTTTCTACAGTAACTGATTTTTAAACGAAGTATAAGGTAGAGTCTACAAGTTGATTATATTACACACATTTCATTTATATCGGTTAAAATCGTATGTGAGTTTTTGCTACTCTATACTCTCTCGTAAACAGTCTAAAAGGTAAAAGTCATAACTAAAGATCATAAATCGAAGTAAAAAAGAGTAAGCCCCATAGCAGGCCGCAAAAATGATTCGTTTGGCTATATTTTTGTGGTTAACGATTACCTGGCCCTTGTTTTTTCGTTGCATTTTTCGCTTGAAGAACATGTGGCCTAGTGCGATCAGATTTGCACGAAATGAATGTGTATTTGACCCAGCGGGACAAAAAAAATCAAACCAATATCTAATATCAGAAATAAGAGTACCGGTTACTGCCCGACTAAATCCATTATTAGTGGTACCTGGCTCGTACTATGGCCCCCGAACTCCCGAAGGGCCATTTGCGCTCTGCTGATACTTTCCCCTTTCTTTTTCTTCAAGGAGAACGACTTCACGAATGGTTCGGTCATTGAGATAACTTCAAAAGGATGGCCCCTATTGTCGATCTCTCTCCAATGAGAAAAAGGATGGCCCATATCGCCGATAGCTCTCCAATAAGAGAAGTCTGCATCGAAGTTATCGTACACAACTGCACAAGGCGTCACCAGCTCGTACACATAATGCACAAAAAACAGGTATCATATGCTATAGCGACAAAAATATACAGGGTGGCTTCTGTCTTCAACACACGTCGCATCATGTCAATATGAAAAAAACCCGCCAACGGCAGGCATCAAGCGGACCTACAAAATAACCCTTCGAGATTGTAGCTGCCCCGTTGTCTAGTACAATGATTAGAGCAGAATAGTACACTAAGAGCCGCGATAAGCATCCGGTGTCCAGATAAGTGAGTGAATTTCAAAAGGAAGGTTATATATGTGCAAGTAACACCCCAACTACAAAGGCAAAGCAACACTTATCAAAAGAAGGAAAGGAATCGCCTTGCGGTGGAGGAAAACCACAGCAGCTCAGAACCTGGAGCATAGCAGAGGTATCGAGCAGCCGGCATGCTGATACTCGAGCTGGGGGTCTGGATCATCCCAATGACGCTCGTCCTCGTGCCGTGCCGGCGGCTGGTCGTCCTGGTCGCCATGCTGCAGGAGCTGGAGGAATACATCATGCGGCCGAGGCCGGTTTCCCCGGAGACATGGAGTCGCGTGGCGAGGCTGCACACGATGGCCGTCATGGTGTAGAGGTTGGGGTGTTCCGGCCGGAGGCGACTCCTGCGTTCGAGGTGCGCAGAGGGCGAAGCTTCAGTTTTATACGGTGGGAGCTTCTTAGGTTACTGCTTTTCGTATTTCTGTGCAGGATGAGCAAAACTCAGCTAGCTCCCATTAATTGTACCTAGATTTTCTGTGACTCTGTTCATATCTCTTGCCCTTCTTGCCATTAACATTGCCTCTTCAAATATCTAGATGGGAAAAAACGTACCACGAAGCAATTGATTCAGGGTCCATTTATATAAACTTTTGATTTTGACTTCTGATTTTAACTTATGAATAATAATATATTATAAAGAACTTTGTAGAGAAAGATATTCGCGTACGATTTTGATCAATATAAATAACGTCGCTGCAATATATACTATAATCGGTTAGTAGACTCCGTCTTAAAAAGATATTCTGTTTAAAAACTAAGTATTATACAAAAGATATTTGTTATAGAATAGTTTTTAAAAGTTAATACAAACAGGGCACGAGACTTTACTTTAACCTTCTTTGTGACATGTTTCCAAGCGCATACGCTGAAGGCTGATGATCTTTACGGTACAAGTGCATGTAGATGAGAGGCGCGTCTTATTCCGAAACCATGTAGATGAGAGGCACGTGCAGGACTAACAGTCTAGAAACAGTACTGACTGACGCCGAGCGCTCGTGCCCCCGGATGTCGCGATCATCATCTGGAATTAATGAGTGCTATAACCCGCCGGTGAGCGGCGTATATAGGGGTGATCGTTTTAGCAATGATTTTTTATTTTTAGTTGAAATGTTACTGTAGTTGATTTTTTTACTGTAGCTGATTTAACTTTTTAGACATAATTAAATTTAAAAAAATGTTAAAATACAAAAAATATGTTAGCCTATCACGGACAATGCAAAGGAACACAGGAAAAAAAGAAAAATGCAAAAAAGCTCAAAAAATCTAAAAAAAAATTCAGAAAAAGACAAATTACTAAATAGTGAAAAAAAAGCTGAAACTAGAAGCTGAAGTTGAAAAAAAAACTGAAATAAGCGGGGCCATAGTCGATCAGAGGTAACAGTGCACACTTTTCGCGGGTTTCGGATCTATATTTATAAAAATAATAGTTGTCGCATAGAATTAGTAAAAATATAGTATTCATCATACGGCCATTGCGTGGCATGTGCGCTCTACCGCACGGCCACCGGACGGTGGCCGATTAGTTAGGGTAATTAGTAATAATATAATTGTAATTAGAGATTTTGTTTAGGTGTATTTATTGTTTGATTTTTTTAAATATAGAAAATGAGTTTTAAAAATTACAAAATTTTGTGTGGAGCCTTCTGACACAACGTACTTAATTGTGTAATTTTTTTAAAATTTTATCCATCTCGAATTTCACTAAAGAATTTATTTAAGTAGACTGTTCGTATGAGTTTTTTTTAATGTAACGAGTGATCTTCAAAAATTACGAATTTTTTACGGATCCTTTCGCAATTAACCTAATTGTGAAATGTTTTGAGAGTTCTACAAATTCAAAATTGTGTCAAAAAATAAGGGTTTAGGTCTCGAAAAATTGGATTTCAGTTTTTCAAAATTAGAGTTTCATGATTTTATGTGACTTGAAATGTGAAAACTTTAGTACGACATGACTACTCTATATTGCTCTATCGCTTCGAGTAACTGTTTGACAGTTTTATTCAATTACGCAAGAAATAGACAGCTCCAAAACTATTACTTTGCGTGTTACAGGAATATTTCGTACATGAATCTTTTAAGTTTTGTCAACCTTGCTACTATTATGGTACAGAGTGACATAGCCATTCAGACCATATACAAACAGAAGCCTTTAGGAGATACGAAAAATATGGCAGGTAGAACTAGGGGCTACTACGGAATTGCCTGATCTACTGTGTGGATTGGGACCATTTGCCCTTCCTGTCAAGTTCGATGTTGTAGTCCTCGCCGGTTGCTCTGGCCTTAGCTGTCTTTTTTTGCATTCTCTCGTGCTCCTTCTCGCGAGCCTTACGCTCTTTGCACCTGCACGCCTCCAAATGAGATTATATCTATTCGACATATCTGAGTATCGTGCAAGTTTCGCTGTGCATAAAAAAACAAGGCGGATAATGTATGAAATCATGACACCGAAATGGTGACCAAACGAGCTCGTCTGTTGGGGCTATCCTTCATTGAGTGCCCGGGCAAGGGTGGACGGCATGGACAAGGTAACATATGTTTAGAGGAGAGAGGAGGAAGGGGGACAGCATGGACGAGGCGACATATGTGCGAAGGAGGGAGGGGCAAAGGGGATAGCAGCGAGGGGCGACATATGTGCGGAGGAGGAAGGTCAGACACTGCAAAAGATGGCCACCGCACAGTGCCTGTGCGGTCTACGAATTAAATGAGCACCGCATATCGTTAATTATGATTAAATTAATATGAATTAACATGGTAAATTATGAGCGCATAAAATTCTCAAAACATTACACAATTAGATCGACTATGTAATGTCATTCAAAAAAATCATAATTTTTTGGAACTCACTTGTTATATTAAAAATTTTTGTGAATAGTCTACTTAAATAAATTCTTCATTACAATTCGGCATCGATAAAATTTTTTTTAAAAAAATTACATAATCAAGTACGCTGCATCGGAAGGCTGCACACAAGATTTTGTAATTTTTAGAGCTCATGTGTTATATGTAAAAAAATTGAACATGCAGTGCACTTAAATGAAATCACTAATTATAATTATATTAGCACTAATTACCCTAGATAATTGGCCACTGGATGGTAGCCATGTAGCAGAGGGCATGTATCATCTCTGCAACGCTGCCGCACGATGGTTGTATGGTGAATGTAACATTTTTGTTAATTCTATATGATAACTGTTATTCTTATAAATACAGACCCTTCAAAAGCGCCAAAAACTCGCGTCCGGCTCGATGTCCGCGGGCAGCTCAGCCGCGCGGTGACCCGGCGTACTATACGTAGAGAGGTAGAGATCGAGTTGTTTGTGCTGGATTTTCTTCACCCTTTTTGGGCTGTACAATTGGTTTGCCCAAGGCTAGGTGGTTGCGTGGGCCGTGGGGTTCGGTTTTTTTTTTTTTTTTGCCTTGAGTAGGCCGTAGGCGCAAAATGGACAGTCTAGATTTCTAAGAAACAAAGTCATAGTATCGTAGCACCGCGAAGATACTACAGTACCATAGCTATAGTACTTTTTTGGTACAATACCTGCTACAGTTATTTGTTATAGTACCGTACCGATCTCGAGCTTTGCTTTTTGATCGGATGGCTAGGAAACAAAGTCATGATACCATAGCACCGTGATCCGTATCCCGAGGTGGGGCGCATATTTGGGCGCGTGTTTGGGCTTTGGTAGAAGCTGCACACGCCGGGCTGGGAGGACCAAGGGTACGTGATAAGCCATGATTTGGCCCACCCGTCCGCTCAATGGAGTTGGCCCGACCCACAACGTGCACAGTGCACATTGTTTACTCATTTCTGCAGTTACCCAGGACCAACCGCTTACGGCACCGAGACATCGCCTCTTCGCCGGCCGTTGCCGTCCTCGCGGCGTACCACCACTACCGCAGCACGCTCACGTACTGCACGTCAAGCTTTTTTCTGCCAAGGTGCACGGGACAGTGTAACGTTGCACAGTACATCCGGCCATTCAACGCGACCGTGATAACTCCCCTCGGAAATCAGGAGAGCCCTGGCAGGCAGGCCTGAACAGCATCATGGCAATGAAACTTCGGCGCCTGCCTTTACATGATCGACTCGACCATCAGCAGGTGGCTAACCTCCAGACATGCTAGCACCTACACAGGGCAATCCGCGAGAACCCGGAAACGGGCGTGGTCAACGGACAGCGGCACGTTTCCTCAGCTTTGGCGCGGCAATGATTCCAGCCATGCCATGATGAGGGAGAGGCGGAGATCACATGATGGCAGGCAGGGCAGTGGCTGATGTAGGCACACATGTCAGGTCGATATGGCTCCCTTCCTCTTCTCCTCCCGTTCAGGATCATTGCCCTTGCTCGTTTCACTTATGGCAAGACAAGTACTAGCTGCGAGGCCATCGTCCTGTCCCTTGCAAATCAAGCTACTCTACTCGACTTTAGGATGTAATGGTTTTTGGCAAAAGGTGGAGACTTGATCATAGACGGTCCATGCCCTTCACTATCTACTCCGTTCAGACTTCAGTGTATCTTGAGTACGAAATTTATGGTGCTGGGGAAGTCATGGGCTATAGCGTTCACTCAACTCTCCGTAGTCAGGCATATATTGCTGGTTATCCACCAGCTGGTATCATCTGAATGGCCAGTAGCTCATGATTCTGACGGTGACGGGTGCATGATCTCCGCAGGCGTTTCAACACGGCTGCTAGCCAATAAGGGAGCTCGGACGGTAGGACGCCTCCAGGTTTCGAGTTTGCAGTGCAACACATCATCCGGCAATCCTTCTACTCCTGCCATCTACTTCGCTTCTACGTCACTGAATCTAATGTGCGGGAAGTAGTTACACTTCGCAGACACGGCGCATTTACCTTTGGCTCGTCACGCGGTGAAAGTGCATGTCTGGTAGTAACTTTTCATTTTTCAGGCCTGCCAAACTCTCTGCCCAGGTTTGCCGCCCGGGGCATAGTAGTCAACCTGTTCCCATCAGAATTAGACTGCATACAGATCCATGTCCCATTCAGCTGTTCTTTCAAAGGGAGGATTGCATAAAGATCACATCACATTCATGCGGTGCAATGGAATAAACTTTGTTTTTTCCCCTTCTGGAGCCACGTCTTGTTTAGAGCTGTCTTAGCCTAAGTTCAAAGCTACCAGAAGCTCAATTAACCATGCTAGAGAAGATGTGACCGAAGGGTTTTACGCACAAAGTTGAACTCTTGCTGTATCAAGAAGCCTTCAACGGTTCAACCTTGCGATCTTACTAAACTTTCTCTAGACACCTGTTTTTCGAGACTTCTGAAAGAATTTAAACCATACCAAGTAATTAAGGCATTTACTATGATTATCTCTAGAGATATGCAGACACATGGAGCAGTCGGCGATCACGCCCGATTAATCGGTTACATGGATATGGATGATATCTCTTCCGGTCGGGTGAGGGTGAGATCAGGACGGCAATGATTGGCAGCGGTGGATGTCGAAGACGACAGGACGACACGCGTGAGGGCGGACTGTTGGCGGTGGGCGCGGACCCGCCGGGTCAGCAGCGGTGGCCCGCCGCCACCTGCGGTTTCTTGCGCCTTTTCCGCTTTGGCACAAGGCGATCGAGATCTCCCGTCTCTGGACGCCGGTCGCGGAGGGGAGCGCCCGCCCACGTGCCGGCCCACGGCATGTCGGAGCGGGCCACGTGACGAGATCCCGTTGGATTTTGCCGTCCACGGCACTCGTACGTCGCGCGCGCGCGCCATGCCCCCCTCATGCTGCTGTGCCGCTCGCGTCGCTCCTTCCCCCCTGTGCGGCTAGCTGTGCCGGCCGGACAGGACGGACGCCCATGCGTGCCCATGCCCATGATCGACGCGGTGATCGACGCGTACTGCTGCGTGCGGGAGGATCTCCCTCGTGGGTAGACGGATTGTCGGGTGGAAACGTACGTTCCAATCAGGAGGCAGGGGCTTAGTCTCCAGCTTTTTGAAAAAAAAGGAGGGGGAAACCTAAGCTTAATTCTCATGTACGAAATGTGGATAAAAACTAGATGTTTGATTATGGAGGTGATTGTCTGAGAGGCACTTAGAGCAAATGGATGTTCCGTGAAATCGTACTCACATTGGGTCCCCGGCTGTGCAGTTCACACAGAGGATCCAGGCATGTTCCTTCCGCACCCCCCATAAAATGCTTGTGCTACACTAGTGTGTGTCAGAGAGAAAGACATGCTGCAAATTGAGGTGGTCCGTTCATTTACGTTTGGTTTGATTGCAATTAGCTTTACTCGTTTTAATTTGTATGTGTCGCTCTTTTTCTATTTGATGTTGTGGAAGGAATTGCTAGGCTTAAGGTAGCGCTTAGTTTGACGTTGGTTTATGACTTTTTAAACTGTAGTTAGCTTATTTTTTATTATAGTTGAGTTAGCTTATTTGGCATAATTAAATTTAAAAAATTTAAAAATATAAAAAATATTAACCTATTACGGACAATACAAAGGAATACGGGGAAAAAAGAAAAGGCAAAAAAGCCAAAAAAAATCTAAAAAAGCAGAAAATGATAAAATTACTGAATAATGAAAAAAAACAGAAGTCGAAAACAGATAATGATTTTAAACCGTTTTGAGCGGTGCCTAAAAGGATGAATTGCTGATTTTAACGCACTCAATTTGGTACTTCATATGAAGGCATTACAATCTACGGTCGTCGAATCGCTAGATATACAACTTATATCAGTCCTCCGATTTATGTCCTGCCCAAAAAGTAAAAAAAAAAGATAAAATTAAGAAGTCGATATATTTCAGAAATTAGAAGGAGAAGTCGTTTGAAACGGGACGGAAGTCGGAAGATGAGGCGCATGCCATGTCAAAAGGCCGGATGGACGGCAGGCAATGATGGGATGATGATGATGGATGGGAGGGGTGGGGCCGCGCGGGGGATAGGTGCGTGCCGGCGCAAAGCGGGACACGATGATTTGGGCCTGGGGAAAGGCCATGCGTTCGCATGAATGGACACTTGAACTGGCCCTTTCCCTACCAGCAGCGCGAGCACGCCCTCCGCAATCATACCGTCCATCCACAACCCGGGGGCAGCCTTAGCGTTTTGGTTGGTACCA
Organism: Melocanna baccifera; assembly: GCA_036346265.1. Lineage (NCBI taxonomy): Eukaryota > Viridiplantae > Streptophyta > Magnoliopsida > Poales > Poaceae > Melocanna > Melocanna baccifera. The sequence goes on from CM070685.1 coordinate 8,285,837, forward strand.
GCTCGAAAAGCCAACCATTTCTTCATGCACTGCTCCTACGTGCTGCGATCATTGCTTACTAGCGCCAAAGCTAGCATGGCGCTCCCCAGCAATCTAGTGCTTCAAAACGTCTGCTAGCTTGCCATCTCTAGCTCCTTTCCTATTTAACTTGGAAAACAAAATGAGCGATTCTAGGGTATCAAAAGTTTAATTTAGACTCCAACGAAGGATGAATATGTACGGTAGAGGTTTAGACGGTGGACATGGTGGTTAGCTCAAATCAAGGTACCCGGTGGCTTCGTTTTTTTATGGTTTGGCTAAACATTGGTTTCATGGAATGAGTTGGAATAAATTATGTGCAACTAATTTATTTTGCCCCACGTACACACATATATAATGTTCACGGACCATAAATCAAAAGGCATTGGTTTGCTAGATACTTCATTCGGTGGACCAGATTATAAACCATCCGTCAAAGCGCAAAATGCCCACTTTTTTTTTCTAAAAGAAATCCTAGTTTGAGTGGAGAATAGCTGATGTTAGCTAAGCTAGCAATTTTAAGCCTTTAAGGTGAAGGAGGTGGGGAAGCTATGATTGCTCCAATTAAGGAGCCCGCCCCACAAGTTGATCATTGCTGTCCCATGGAACTAAGTGAGATCCAACATTCCTCCCCATCTCTTTAAAACCCTCGCTCTACCCCCCACTTCTTTATCACTTCCAAGTTCCAACTCCAACTGCAAACTCCACACACACACACGTACATATATAGATAGGTAGAGAGGGGAGAAGGGAGAGGGAGGTCAGGGAGATGATGGAGAGGGCCGAGGACTTAGGGCTCAGCCTCAGTCTCAGCTCATCGCTTGCTCCTCGTACTCACCATGTCGCCATGCTGCTCCACGCTCCAGGTAAATGTTACTCCAAACTCGTACAAAGAGTACTACAATTCCTAGCCAGGATTAAGCTAGCTAGTGAGATCGACTAGACAGTAATACCATCTGTGGAACTCCCGATTAGAGAGGAGATTCCTAGAGATGCCGCTGCTCCCTGCAAAGCGGAGCGAGGTCGCGGAGGACGAGGAGCGCGCGGGCCTGCGCGGCGGAAGCGACGAGGAGGACGGCGGCTGCGGCATCGACGGCTCACGCAAGAAGCTCCGGCTGTCCAAGGACCAGTCCGCCGTGCTCGAGGACAGCTTCCGGGAGCACCCCACTCTCAACCCTGTAATTAACCCGCCCCTTTCTTGTTACTGGGAGTGTTATTCCTTCCAACAAACATGCTGCATATGCTTAGACAACATGCACATGCCCATGTGGTTGTTATGTACGTACTGTTTCTCTAAACACTCCATGTTACGTGCAGAGGCAGAAGGCAGCCTTGGCGCAGCAGCTCGGCCTGCGGCCGCGGCAGGTCGAGGTGTGGTTCCAGAACAGACGGGCAAGGTACGTAAGCACATGCAATAGTACACTGTATTCATATGATATCTTGGGGGATTTGGACTGGGATTTAGTTTAAGCTTTGACTCGATGCGCTCGATCAGAGCTCTCAATGAGTGCTTTTTTTTGTTTCTTTCATTCAGGACGAAGCTGAAGCAGACGGAGGTGGACTGCGAGTTCCTGAAGCGCTGCTGCGAGACGCTCACCGAGGAGAACCGGCGGCTGCAGAAGGAGGTGCAGGAGCTGCGCGCGCTCAAGCTCGTCTCGCCACACCTCTACATGCACATGTCCCCGCCCACCACCCTCACCATGTGCCCCTCCTGCGAGCGCGTCTCCAACTCCAGCTCCACCACCACCGCCGACCGCCGCGCCACTACTGGCAGCGTCGACGGCGCCATCTGCCACCGCCCGATCGCCGTCCGGCCCCAGCAGTCATGACAAGTCTACTAGCTACTACTAGTCCACTAGGCACCATGTCAAAGCCAACAGTTTGCACATTTATTCGCGTAAACTGTTGCACGCGCTCTTAATTTTCTTCCTTGGCAGCTGGGTATTAATGTGTCAATCGGATGTAGCTATAGCTACTAGAACAGCGGCAGCTTGCGGCCGAGGTGTTCCCGGCCGGGAGCTCAGCTGGGCTGGGTGTAGGGAATATTTAGTTGGTCCTAGAGAAAGTTGGATATGGTGGGATACGGGTGCAGGGAAGGTGGGGTGCATGGGGATGGCACGGTGGTTTGTTCTGTCTCGGCTGATGATAACGGCGATGATGAGAGGTCAGTTCGTTTGTTGGACAGTCGTGTCTCTCAAGCTTAATTCCAGCGATTAATTAACACGGATAGGCATGTGCATTTGCTCCGCTTAGCTTAATTTAGGTGATTAGTACTGCATGTCTTGAGAAAGCACGCGTATGCAAAGTATTCCTTCATTTTTTGCTGATGGATCGCCTAATTAATTAAAGGGAATTGCTTATGCTCAGACATCTCATACAAAGAGAAAAAAAAAACATCGCTCAGCTCCACATATCACTATCACGTCCACAAACTTCTTCCTCCACGCCACTATTCAGTTCACTACACAATACAACTCTTCATCTTCCTATCCATTGTTTCAGTGTCTTACCCTAACACACACCGACACATCCCTCTAGATCTCTCTCTTCCTCCATAGATTTGCCACCATTGCTGGATTTTTTTTCTCTCTGGATCCATACGTGTAAGTGACTAGCCACAACTTATACTCTACCCTAGGACAGAGGCGAGGATGCTTCCCAAATTGCATGGTGGAGAGCAATGAATGGCGGTGGTGCATCTTGAGGCCATGGCTATGACTTCTAAGCCCTAAGGCCACCATTAGTCAACGATTTTGCTCATCTATCCCTTCCTTCTCCGGCAACTGCACTCACAGCGGCGGTGGTCAGAAGGTCATCAGGTGCCTTGCCCTGCCAGATCTGTCCATCCCACCCAACGCAAAGAAATTGGCATTGATCGCCGCTACCTCTTACTTCGAGTTCATGTCATTAGCATCGGCCATGCCCATCCACCCGAGTAGGTTGTTGCATGCATTTTCTAAATTTGTTGTCCTTTTTCTTAATTGTTGCACAAATTATTTAGCTTTGTTGTAATATGTTCTCTCGAAATATTATAGTAAATTAATTTATGTTGTAATTAAGGTGATGATTTATTATGCTTGAGTTTTTTTGTTGCAACAAGAGTTACATTTTGTTGCAACGTGTTATTGCCATTGACTGTTGCAATGTATTATTTTGAAATGTTACTGTAAGTTGTTTTTATGTTGCAATCAAGTTATGATTTATTGCATTTGAGAATATTTTTATTGCAACAGGAGTTACATTTTGTTATAATATATTGTTCCCGTTGGTTTTTGATACATGCTAAGCACATGGAGTAAACATCACCTGAGGCCATAGCAACAATGTCTGAGATCCACAACCAGCTCCGCTTGTTCCTCTCTCTCTCTCTCTCTCTCTCTCTCTCTCTCCCCCATCTCCTGTCCAATGGCTACAAGTAGAGGTGGTATCATGATGACGATGACCAAAAGGAGCACCAGGCTGGCCTTCCCCGCATATCTATCCCTCCCACTGATGCTGAGACCCTAGGATGCCCCATGAGCAAGTGCGAGGAAGAAATAAGGGATGCAGTGTGTTTGTTGCGAGGAAATCGGACAGTGAAAAGCATAACTAAGATGTATATATGTTGAAGAAGATCCCAAGCTCTTCACACAAAAAAGATGTGCAAGATTGTTATTTTTTTCATTGACCGAAAGAAATTTTCTAATTTTTTCTATGAAATTGGATCTAATTTGGTGCAAGTGTTCATAAGAAATATTGCAAGAGTGTAACTAATCTATTGTGCTGATGTGTACAATGAAAATCGTACATCCGGATGCTAGTCGTTTCCTTAATTGAAAGTACCTCGATTGTCTGCAGTTGAATAAATAATTAAACTCAGACGGTTGTTCCCTTTTGCGAGGGCATATACAATAGTATAGATGATGGTTGTCTATAACACACCTTCATGTTATTTATAGACATGACTAAAGACATCTTATACAATGGATTGTCAATAATTATTTAGAATGACATCACACAATTAATGAGTTGCCTATACAATAGTATATAAAAAATAGAAAACTATCTATAAGACTATTTATTAAATACTAGATAATATCTTTTTCTCTCTTCTCTATATTATCTAAAATTCTATATAATAGTTTTTATAGATAGCTGATACATATATTGTATATGCCCCGAACGGCTACCGACTAGCCAGGACAATCAAACTGAAACTGCCCTGCCACGCGGACGTAACGTAAGGAGGTTGGAACCATATACTACGCGTAGATGTCAGGTCAGTTCAGATATATCCGTAGTGATGTAATAGTACTTTACCAGGTTGTTTGTTTCGCGTTGCTCTCATGATCATGGCGGCATAAATCGTACAGAAGTGTCTCCATGAGTCCATGACCATGAAGATAAATCCGAGTTCGCAGCCCCCAAAATCGTGCTCATGCTGCATGACACCTTTCATAATACAATTGCAAATTAACTTCATCTTCTACTAGCAATCTGTGTCGTCTCCTTTTGCTAAAATTTCGCCACTTTAATTATTCCCATCTGTCCAACTCAGAAATGTGACAGAACCACTCCAACATGTACAGGAGGCTTGTCTCCAAGACGAATATTCTGAACGTAAACAACTCAGTTTTTTTTTACCAGTATCTTCAGCATCCACTTGAGCTGGTGTGCAACTGTGCGTAGCCTGAGGTTATATATCAGGTTTCAGGTTTGTACCTGGACAGACATGTGCATGTAGGGATCGATGAGATGATGAATCGCGGCCAGGCTTTGGAGCTCACGCAGCCGCCCACCATAACTTCTGGAGCAAAAGCTGGGGCTTTTTCCGTGTTGCATGTTAAGTTACTAGTAGTACAGAGTAGTATTAATCCGTGCCGTCTGTTACTTCTCATTGGCTCCCCCCGCCTTTTTACGAGATTGGCTAGCACAATGAAAGAAGGGGACCAGGGGAGAGATCGATGTTCCTCTGATTTTACCTTCTAAGTTTGATGAGGCCTTAAACCTAGACCGGTTAGGTGGAACGTCTTTACTTTAGTCATTCTTCAGAGAGAGAGAGAGAGAGAGAGAGCTTTCCTCGGCTAGCACGAACTTGAGAATGTCCTCACATGGTTGGTCGTACTGTATCTGCTGAAGCCCCCAAAAAAATCACCGAGGAATCAAACAGCGAGGACTGAAGAGCTGTTTGCCTGTACGAATAAGGCAAATTGTAAGTCCACTGAGTTTATGTTTGCCGTTTGGCAAAACTTGGCATTGCATGTTGGAGCTCAGAATATGTCATGTAGGATATGAAAACGCGGAGAGGTTATAGCTTCTAGCAGGATGTGAGCGTAGTGACAAAGGTATGCCTAAGTTCAGAGTTCTCTAACTGATTTGATGATCACTTGTTTGAAGAAAATGGGCACATTACTATCCAAGTCTCCCTGAATAGTATTACGGTGGTTCAGTTTTAACAAACTAATAGCTAGACTAGTTGTAACCCACTAAACTTGTTTATTCAACTTTTGTTAATGTGAGTCATAGCTACTTTACTACGTTGGCCGTTAATCAGACCGTTTTCTACTTATTAACTGTTTTTATACCTCCAAAAAAAAGAGAGAACTTTTTAAAAGAAATTTCCTTTGAATCATATTAATAATAACAAAATGTTAAAGTACAAGAGAACCCAACTTTTCCATTGAAGACTCGGTGAACAACGTATTACCATTAAGTTCTTGAGTCAATAAACGTGTTGAAATTTTCTATATCCTCACAGAAGACTTCAGACCTTGCAACGACAACATTGTTGTCGATGATAACAAAAGTGGAAAGTAAATTGCCAAGGATGTCCATAGATGTGTAGGACCTACACCTCGGTAAGGGTATTATTCATTAGAAGCTAGCCAGAGGAGATTTATTTACAACTAACTTGATCCAGTGTCGATCTTCGATGCAGGTGTCGCCACCACCGTCTCAATGAGTCAGTACAACTGAACCCATAATAGGTGAAAGAAATCCAGATAAAAAAACTAAAAACAACTTGATCTAGAAAAAGCACAAAAAATAAAGAAAACTAAAATTACTTCTGAAAAAACAACAGATCCCCGCCCACTCAAAGCTGGCGAGAAAGCCGAAGAAGAGGGAGAGGAGCTGACTATAGGACCATGGATGACCGACTAGAGGGGGTGAATAGAAAGTTTTTAAATTCTTTTAGTTAAAACCTTATATTTGAGAAAGTATAAACTAAAATTCGTATTTGCACAAGTCAAGGCCTAAATAATCTAAGTCTTGCTATGTGCACCAACAAGCTAGGTCTAAGCAAGATACAATTCTAGATAGACACATAAGCAATGAATTACTAGAAATATAAATATGCTAAGTAAGGAGCAAGAGGGTAAACCACATGAAGAATACAAAATACTTTTTCTCATGATCTTAAAGACTTGCTAGTCTCCAAAATCCTTGTTGAGAGAGCTTAAATGAATCAAGTCGGCTTCATATATAAATGAGCATTTCCTCACTCCACTAGATGTAGCTCTTTCCCACTCTGAGAGGTAAACTCCAACTTTCACAACCATGTCGAGCCTCTTCACAAACTTCTTGAAGAGGTCATCGGACACAACTCCTACAAGCCGTTTGGGTGGCAGCAATCACCAAGAGTAACAACTTGATGACGCTTGCTTGAAAGTTTTCAAGTGCCACAAAGCTCAACAAATAATACAATGCACTTGAATGCTCTCAATAATCTCAAATGGTGAACTAGATGCTTTAGAATTGAAGAGAGGTTTGCAAGGGCTTGAGTATATTCAATAGAGGTTTAAGCGAGTACTCTTGCTGCAGGTGAGAAGGTATTTATAGCCTCCACCAATCAGGATGACCATTATGGACAAAATCACTAAAAATCAGGGCAAACGGTAGTACCATTATGGAATGGCTGGTAGTACCACACCCATTGGTCAATGGCTACTTACTGCTCATTAAATGCACTGAAACTAGTCGTTAATACAAATATTGGTCATACCACACTCATATGCCCCAGTCATACTACTTCAAGTGATAGTACCGCATTGAGTCTGTGGTAGTACTGTTTTTTCAGAAGAGAGAAAATCTACCAAAAAGTACATCTCTGAAAAATAGTTTTCACCAATACAAATGCGATCATATCGCAGGTACAGTAGTATTGGCATGATTTGCGATCATACCACAGCGATACTACCAAAGAAGAAGTGCGGTAGTACTACGCCTAAATAATTCCAAAGCAACACCTCTCTAGATAATATGTACTAGTATGTAAATTTCGGTACTGATGCAGCGATACTACCACGATGTCAATGGCAATCATACCAGTTTAGAAAAAAACATGGCAGAAAGGGCAACAAAGCACTTCTAAATGCATGTATGCATTAAGATTGAGCAATGTGGTACAAGATCACCATCAATCTACTAGCCATGAACCCCTCTTGATAGTACGACATCTAGCCTATCAATTTGATATTAAAACAATATACGCTACGACCGATAAAATCTAGAAAGAGATCATTAGCCTATTTTATATTTTTGCTTTGAGTCATGTCAACCCATAGTAATCTTTGCATACTTTTCTATGTTCTTCTACATGATATGCTCTAAATCCAGCACTAAAATTTTTAATTATCTTAATAAACAAGTTAGTCTCTTAAGCATGGTCGTTATTAATTACCAAAATAATTTTAAGGGCCTAGACGCTTCACCGACGACGGAGCTGTTGCGGCTGCTAGGGTTTCGCCTTGCCAGACACGTCTGTCCATGCAATTCTGGTCCCAAAAAAATAGAGAACTTTTGATGTCATATCATTGGACTTGAGAATTGAGAATTTGGGTGGGTTCTTTTCGGCTACGGCTGATATCTTTTGGTCTTAGCACGAGTGTTTGTGTGAACGTATTGAATACCGATAAACCGATAAGCTGTTTCAAAAAAGTTGTCTCGATAAGCCATTTTGAAAATACGGTAAATAAACCATCCTATTTATTTGTTTAAAAAGATATAAGTTATAAGCTAAAAAGAAAAGTGTTTTTGAGATCCGGTTTATAAGCCACCATGTTTCTCATGTGCTTCTCTCTAAAGAAAAGGATAGCTGGACCAAACTGATCCAGTTTTTGGCCCATGGCCCAGTACTCTAACCCACTCCTTTGTCGGACTCATTACTGTGCATGGCTGGAAATCTGGAGGGTGCCTTCAAATTTTGTTTCTTACAGCAGACATTGCAAGTCAATGAAAAGTCAACAGCTATTTCTAAAAAAAAAGGCGTGTAAAGAGCGAGGAGTAGAGAGGGTAGCATCTACCAAGAACAGAATATTACTGCCTTCTTCTTTGATCTACTAGTAACTTCGATTTGCTCTACCCTTCGGTGAAGAAGTTGTTAAGGATAGGATGTGATTATTTGTTTTCTTATATATTTTGATTTTTTTTATTTGTGATAGCATATATTATTGGGTTGAAGTGGTTACTTATAGACTTTAGAATACCTATGAGGGGACCTACGACATATATGTCTGTCAGTATAGGTGCTATCAGTATTGCTCGTGATCCAGTGAAATATAAACTCACTAAGCATATTGGTGTGAATGCTTCATACACTCGCTATACAATCAGAACGCCGAGGCTATGAAGTCACACAGTAACAAGGCTGTTGTCGATCAACGCTCAATCACCACAAGGCTATGGAAGACTATGGAATTGTGCACGTGAAGTGTGCACCCTATTGAAATATTTCTAGCTCCGCCATTGGTTCTTACTCCTTAGAAGTTTGCGACCAACTTGTAAAGGCAAGGTAGATGTTCTAAGGCTTTGTTCGTATTAGTTTTTATTTCTGACTTCTGCTCAAAAAAATCACAAACCAATACGAACACTTGTCTTCTCGCTAATGTCTCACTCCGAGAATATGGCAGAGGGTCACAGGTGCATCACGCACTCCACTTTTCTCGTTTCCGTCATATATATATATATATATATATATCTGTCATTTTTTCACTCTCGAGCCCTCCTTCTAAAAACTTTTTTTTTGCCATTACTATTTATTTTTAGTAAAAAAAATTATAAACTATATCTAAAATTCATTAGCAAAAACAGTACGAACGCCGTCAACTTCCCAACAATAGAATCGAATTAGTATATTGCGCATACTAAAAAGTCAGGAGCTCAGGCAAATGCGCGCTAACATTGGACAGACCAAAGAAATGTGTTTGTTTCAACTTCCAAGAAATGACGCCCCCTGGAGAATCTATGATTACTAAAGAAAACTTGATTAAATAAAATCAAACCTGAAAATTTCCTTGTTATCCTTCAATCAGTTGTTCTATAGACTATATGTGCCTGGTAATGGATCCAATTGTTTTTCTTTGGATAAATTAGTGGCCGTGTTCAAAGATTTTATTCAACCTGTTCAGATGTTGCTATGAACTCGACCAGTCGCATTTCCTAATTTGTCGTACTTCAGTTCTGTTGGGTAGTAAATTTACTCGCGCCATAAATTGTGTTACCAAGTTCTACTAGCATATTTGGGGAAGTGGAAAACTTACGGGAAATAACATGTTTAAGTACCGCAATGTTCCACAAATTGGTTTAAATGTTCCATTAATTTATTTGTTAAAATGAAAAGAAGAATTCAGTAGGGTGTAGCCAAATATTCCAGTAGGTAATGAAATGTTTCACACATTTGTTTTGAAAGTTCCATCATTCTATGATTGATGTTCTATGCAAAAATTTCTAGTGGATAACGATTGTTCCAGTGGTTACGTCAAAATATTCCACACACCAAGTTATAATGTTCTATTCTGTAATAGCAAATGTTCTAGTATCACAGAAGCAGAATATTCAGAAATATAAGTGCTGAATCAAGAAAGTAATCCAGCAAGACATTAACAAAATGGTAAAAAAAAAGTTGTTTTCTGCCAATGTTGAATTCTAGTTTGAACCATCCTCAAAACAAAAGGTTAAAGTTTATATACAAAAGTTGAAAATAAAATAGAAACTAGGTGTAAGACTATCAACTATAGATTTGAGCTATCTAGTTGAAAAGCGATTCCATATTTGTTCATCTTCCGACTTAGACATTGTTCCACAACACAAAGAACCTACCCTAGTAGGGGGGAAAGAAAGTAAATATAAAAAAGGGCTCACTGATAAGTAAGTTGGTTCTATAAAACCATAATACTCAATAAGGAAGAAAATCATGATAAGCATGATAAAAAAAAGTTAAGGTTGCTATTATGGTGACGGTGGGATACTTCAACACATATGAGCTGCCGAGTAGTAACATAGCAAGATAAATGATTGGAGTCAGATGCCTCAATATTGTTACAAAGTAGTCATACATTCCATATCAGCCTCAATATCGGTCATACCAATTCGATACCGGTCATACCGGTTTTGATACCAGTGAATACCGGTCATACCGGTGGAATTGATAATACCGTCTATTGAACTATATGTTATATTTGATAGTATTATTATATATTTAGAATAATATTAGAAGTAATATTTAGTGCGTGTATAATTAAATAAATATATACTTATAAATATTTATGTGTATATATATGCTAGTATTATTATATTAAATTCGAAATGGTACATAGGTATGAACTGATACCGGAACATATCATTCTAATAATCAAATTGGTATAGTTTTCGGTATAGTATTTAGAAGTATGGTACACACGCTAGTATTATTTTGGAGGTTTATCAAAAAACAAGGACCGAGCTTGTTCCACGATACAACGATGTCAGACCATAGAGAAACATTCTTATCACCGGAATTAAGTAGATTTGTCTTCTCAAAATGATGGCATGCACATGAAAGGACGTGAGGAGCAATATGACAAGAAGGAATTATTTGTCTAAAGCACAGACCTTTTTGTAAACCATCATTTTGGGCATTACTTTACAATATGGTTGTGTTTTTTTACTATGGTTTATGGTTTATAGCTATGGCTAATAGCTTTTGGTCTTAGTATAAATGTGTATGTGAACAAACCGAATACCGATGAACTAATAAGGTTCTTTAAAAAGGCTATCTTGATAAATTATTTAGAAATAGCGGTGAAAAAGCTCTCTTATTTATTTGTTAGAGAGAAAAGTGATACGCTGAAAAGAACAGGGACATGTGAAGCCAAAGCCATCTCCAATCTTGCGATGGTCTGTGGTATTGATCGGGTCATCGGGTGGCAGATGCAAGGCCCACATCATCTGACGCTTGAGAAAGAGCCATCAGAACGTGTCATTGTCCAGAATGCAAAGGGAGCCTTTTCTTTAAATTTTTAAAACAAAATGTTGAAGAAATGGTCATCCATTTTTACTTCATTAAAGAGAACAAGGTGTCGGGCAAGAAGCCACCAGGAGGAACTAACTGGTTGGTAAGAAGTATTCATACACTTAAATAACATTATATTATCATGTACATTAATATTTAATACTCCTATATCCTAAACCAACGCATCCCCCACAAGTCCCCAATTATCCAAATGCTATCACGTGCAATGTGCACATTTCAACCAACCTTACACACCTAAAATCAAAACAATCATCACCGTAAAATGAGTATATATAGTACTCATAACCATGTAAATAGCTCTACGTTGCCATCTAATTTAGATTTCAGAGTTCAAGTTCGAAGTCCAAAGAAGCCTAGCCAACAAAAAAGAAAAGAAAAATGTCCATTTATTTTCAACCATGAACTTCGAAACCATCTCTGATGGGACCTCAAACTAACAAAAATATCTTCTTTACCTCCTTAACCTAAACCACCGTGGTTTTAACTGACGTGGAGCCTACATATACAAATTTAGTGATGTGGGTGCCACATGTATGCCATATCAACCCTCTTCTTCCTTCTCCATCTTCTTCCACTCAAATAAAAGAAATAAAGATGGGCCAACATGTTAGCCTCATATATCCATATGACCATATTCCTCCTTCCTCTTTCCCTTTGAACCAGCTAGCCATGGCATCAAGCGGCGCTCGATGGAGGCGGAGATGGAAACGAGCGACAATGTCACCTCCACCACCATTGAATGTTGTTGCTGGGGATAGAGTTAACCATTGGGGCAACCTCTCATCCTTCTTCTCCCCTTCCCCTCTCGCCCATCTGTGTCTTCTTCTCTTCTTCTTGGGCAAGATGACATATCTCTCTCAAGCGTGAGTTGGCCGGGTTGGCCTCAGGACGCCGCCAATCGCTTTCTCTTCCTCTCAACTCTCTCCCTCCCTACCTCTGCTCAGGCCAAATTGGAGACAGAGATAAATGTGTCGCATAGGAGCCATACTAGTTCACCGTTACTCTATCTCATCTTTGAGCCAAAATCCCTAAGGAACGTGAAGGCCTTTCCACCCGTAATCAAACCTCTCAAGCAATTTAGGCCACCGTCATTCCCGTCCCAACCACAGTAAGCCACCACCTCCTTGCCCTGTCGAATGACAATTTTCTAAAAATTTGAGTACCTCGATGCTCCATATCCAAAACCACCAAGCCACTTAGCTTCACCGTGCAATTGCGCGCTGAGGTCCCATGGTTCCTAACTAGAACACCGCCAAAATTGGCCATTGCCATGCTCCTGTTTTCACCCCTGTTCCACCACTACATACAGCGTCCAGCCACCACATGTCGTCCTGTGCCATGAAGCCACTACTAGAATGCTCCCCGCACCACATTAAAGCCATCTAGCTTATCCCCAACATCACGCAGTCACCACAACACCGCCATCGCATTGGTTTGCCACCACCTGCCATAGCTCAGGCCGAGCCATCACTACGCGTTGTCTCACGCCAATCCAAGCACACATACAACATCTACATGGCCCGCTAATGCTCCTCAAGTCATCACCCTTGTAGGAGAGTCGATGGAACCGTCATTGCCGTGGATGACCGCCACCCAAGCTTCATCCAACACTCAAGCTTGAGCATGGCATTGCTCTCCTGAGCTGTCATCTGCTGCTGCCTTGGCTCCTTGCTCTACTTCCCCTTACCGCCGCCACCCAAGAAGCTATGTAGCCGCCACACCGCTCTGCCCATCGCCTGTGGAGGAGAGAGAGAGAGAGGGAAGAGAAGAGGAGGAAGAGGACATCATATATGTAAAAACCACCGTCACATAGACGCCACGTCAGATGAAAACCTCTATGGATTGGCTCAGGGGGTGTCTTGAATAGTTACGAGAGTTTAAGGTTGCAAAGTGAACAATTTTGGAGTTATCAATTGAAAAACAGACGATACCTTAGTTTAGAGTTGAATGTGAACTTTTTGTGAAAGAAAAAGAAAAGACCCATCCCGCTAGGGGTGAAAACAAATCGATAGTTTCCGACAGATCCAGACTATTTTCAAATACAGATATTGTCGGCTCGGATATTTGTCGGATAGTATCGGATCAAAAATGAATATAGATTTTTTTTATCAGATACGAATACAGATTCGATATCCATCGAATACAAATATGGATTCAGATTACCTGGATATTAAAGGACCAAATATCCACAACATATATCCTTTTTTCAACCCAGCCCATTTACATAACACTTTAATAGCATATTATACATTAATACATGAAGTTAGGGAAGAAAGATTAGCTTTTACGAAGATTCCATGAATGTTTAGATCAAATAAATTGTTTATGATTTTCTGTTCATTTTGTGTATACAGTTTAAAGGATTTTTATGTTTCGAGAAATATTCGTAACCATATTTGATTCAATTTATATTCACTCTGTATCTGTATTTGACACTATTTATATTTGTATATCTATGATATTCATATTCTATTGTCCGTGCATCCAAAAATATATAAAAATAAATATACCGAAACTATTGTCCGTGCATATTCTCAGGCCCGAACGTCCCGCTCACAAACTTTCCTCTCGAAATGAGTAGAATCTCAAGCTTAGCCTCCGCACCAATATACCCATAGCTCACACACAACGCAGAGGAGGCGGGCAGTGCAGACCAAACACCACCCAAGGAGAAGAATACCGAAGCGAAGCAAGAGCCCCAAAACACCAAACCCGACCATATATATTCCTCCCCCACTGCTCCCCAGAACCAAGCACACCGCCGCCCGTGTATCCCACCTAGAGCGCGCCCAACCCGACCCCACGCAAGGCGAGAACGGAGCAATGCGCAAGGCAATCATCAATGCCATCCTCTTCCCGGTCCTCGCCATCCTCGTCACCCTGACCCTCTGCTACCTCATCCGCTGCCGGCACCGCCGTCGCCGGCGGCGCACGGTGCTGCCCTCGCACGGAGCGAGGGCCGACCGGCTCCAGGCGACCGAGTCCAGCGCGTATGGCGCCGGCGGGGAGGAGGCGCTCGTTAGGTTCCCCGGCGGCGAGGGGCTCACGGTGGCCGCGATCCTCGAGGCGCCCGGCGAGGTGGTGGCCAAGTCGACGCACAGCACGTTGTACCGCGCCGGGCTGAGCGCTGGCCAGGCGGTGGCGCTGCTCCGGTTCGTCCGGCCGGCCTGCTCCGCGGGCGCCGAGGAGGCGGCGGCGGCGGCGCGGCTCCTCGGCGCCGTGCAGCATGCAAACCTCGTGCCGATCCGCGCGTTCTACGTCGGCCCGCGCGGGGAGAAGCTGCTTGTGCACCCTTTCTACGCCGCCGGCTCGCTCCGGCGGTTCTTGCAAGGTAGGTCTGTGTGTTCTCGCACGCGCCCGCGCGTGCGCCTCGTGTAGCTTCCTTCACTTTGCTTTCGAGCCAAGTTAGCTTTGAGTAAGACTAATAATGCGAAATGCTAGTCTAATTATTACTGGAGCTTTTGCAAGCTTTGCTAATTTATGCGCCATGGCATGCCATTTACAAAAAGAAAAGGAGGGGATTTTAACTCAAATTTAGATTATTAATTAGTTTGCTCATCTGATTCTGTGTTAAAAGCGTTACAGGCAATAATTCTGCCATGATTAAGCAAATTGTTATGGTGCGTACTATGTAACAGCCTTGCAGGGTGGTTTTTCTTACTTGTAGGCATGTGTCTTCACTGTTACACTTCGTGCTCTTGTCGTTAACCAGCGCAAGGAACAGTTCACAAAGCTTTTAGTAAACTTTTACTGCTTGGTTGTTAGCTAGGACACTTTACAAAGCATGGTTTTCATGTTTCTTAAGGCCACTGGTTCGCCTGTACACCTGTAGCAACCTCATTCATTTTTCTGTATTAATTTATGTGGTTTAGTCCTATATCAAATCAAAGCTTTGGGAGAAGGACTTCTTTCCAAACATAGTTAATGGATTTTTCTTATTGAAGAGAAATACATCTTCCAAAACTTCTGGTGTTATGTTGGTGCTGCTTCTGAACTGTTTGCGTTCCGTGCATCTTTCAGCTCTCATTTTGAGGAGTTTGTTGAATCGTATTCTTTGATTAAACTTGTTTTATATGTTGGTCCATCAATTGGTCACATAGAGGAAGACTTGCACAGATGATAATTGTCTTTTACACAAAATGATTTCTGCAGTTTTTGTTGCCAATAACTTTTGAGTCATTTGTATTTGATAGTAGTCAGGGTTTGACAAGGACAGTTACTTCCAAACGGTCCTCTTGGTTACTCCGTTTCTTGTATGGGTTTCAAGCTACTTACCTACCCACAATTTTCTAATTTGAATTCAATTACAAATTATGTGCTCCCAGGTTTGACCTGAACCCAGCTAGTAGCGTTTTGCTTTACTTTCCGATTTTATAGTTGTAAATGACTCAGTTGAAATTAGGTGATACTTTATGCTGCTCATACAAGGAGATTTAAT
Source organism: Melocanna baccifera (assembly GCA_036346265.1). Taxonomy (NCBI): domain Eukaryota; kingdom Viridiplantae; phylum Streptophyta; class Magnoliopsida; order Poales; family Poaceae; genus Melocanna; species Melocanna baccifera. Next base: position 8,301,562 of record CM070685.1, read on the forward strand.
CATGAGTCTCTAAGTCTCTAAATCATGAACTGTTTGCATTTTCTGCACTTTCTGACCATTATCTGTTCTTTTTACTTGCAGAGGGAATCAATGATTCACAGAGATGGGAGATAATTTGTAAGTTATCTATTGGCATTGTCAAGGGACTGGACCACCTTCACACAGGATCGCGAAAACTAATCATTCATGGCAACCTCAAGACAAACAATATTATGCTTGACGCTGATTTCCAGCCCAGGATATCAGACTTTGGACTCTACCTTCTGCTGAATCCTGCTGCTGCACAAGAGATGCTTGAAACATCTGCAATGCAGGGTTATAAGGCTCCTGAACTGATCAAGATGAGGGAAGTCACAAGGGAGAGTGATATCTACAGCTTGGGGGTAATTCTGCTTGAGATGCTTGCTCAAAAGGAGGCAGCAAATGTTAGCCCACCAAATGCCCGTGACATCCATCTGCCTGCCTCCTTCAAAGATTTGGTTCTTGAGAGGAAGATATCGGATGCATTCAGTTCTGAGCTGATCAAACAAGGTAAAAACTCTGGGAAGGAAGGGAGTCTTAATGCGTTCTTTGAATTGGCAACGGCTTGCTGTAATCCTTCACCATCCTTGAGACCAGATACCAAACATATACTCAAAAGGCTTGAAGAGATAGCAAGATGATATATATGTGCCGGGTTACCAGCTTGCTATTTATAAAGTGTCGTGTTATACTAGCAGGGTAGTATTAGTATTTATGGGTGTGTTACCCGCTTGCTATTTGTTGTGCTGAAGCATAGAGGGTTTGTATTGGGGAATTGGAGAATGATGTATTACACTTTAGGAGCTACAAATATGTATAGTTTCCATGCAGTTTGAAGAGGAACTCGTGAACAGATAATGGGGTGCTTTCTATGAATGACGCTTTTCTACAAGACTTTGTTGGTTGTATTTTGTATGTCTTACCTGAAGTGACAGTACGGGCATATCATGCTTTCAGCTTTCCATGCATAAGACCGACAATACGCTGATCGAATTCTGCCCAAATGTTATGATTTACCAAACAAGAAGGTAGTATCGTTTAAGGTTAGCGTTGCAATGATGCTTGCGATCATACTGCCTACTGAAGAGAATGATTGGTCAAAGATGTGCCTGGCCTCCTTGGCTAATGCGCCGTCGAGGGCTTGCCCTTAATTCTGAGTCATCAACAGTCGTTCATCTCGCCAGAAAACATATTAGCGAGCAAGCAATGGAATACGCCGCCCCTTTTGGAGGCACCAAGTAGTGACATCTTGTCAACATCTCTTTATCGTTGGATTGCTGGCCTCAAACCTTCATTTCTTTGCGGACCCAAATATGTCGACATCAGTGGCACGGCCACCTGCAATGTTGAATCTACCCTACCGTGTCCTTTCAAAGCTTTGCTAATGCTATCCACCCAGTTTTCAGCATCGAATTTGCATGCGAAAATGCAGATATATTATAACTGACTGCAGCATGGTTTACTACTACTCCTATGGATAATACGCCTCACCGGGTCTGGAATTGCATTTTCGGCCTAGAAGCAAGTGAAATCTACAATTGTAGAGTGGCAACGAACCATCGACGTGTTAAAATCGGGCTGGTAAGTAGTGTTTTTACTGCCTGCTAACCTGCCCCCAAATTTTCACCCAGGGTTTTGGGGCCAAATCTGGGTTCCAAGTTCAGTGCGTGAGAGAATGTCACGGTCGAAAGAGATCAGGCTGTCTTACCACGTGGTTATGGTCATCTTAGCTTCTGATAAGTGTCAGAAATCGATTCCGCCTGACCCACATAGTGATGTGACGTAAACAAGGGATGCCATGTAAAAAAATCCGGTGATCTTGCCACAGCAAGAACACAGCCATACAAGATAAAAAGGAGGGGAGTTATTGTGTAACCGTTACACAGGTTGAGTTATGTAACGGCTTAATCAGAGATTGATATGTGGTATGTGCTCACTGTCTCCATGCCTTTCCCTGCGCGTCCGTCTCGGTCTCGGCCTCTGCCCGTCGTGGCCCCCGCACGACTCCGCTTCTGCCCCACACGCCTCGGCCTCCGCCCGCGCCGTGGCCCCCACGTGCCTCGGCCTCGCTGACTCCGGCTCACACCTGGGCCTCGCCGCCTCCGCCCAAGCCGCCCTCTCCGACTCCGGCTCACGCACGGGCCTCGCCGTCTCCACCCCGCGCCGAGGCCCCCATGTGCCTCGGCCTCCGCCGACTCCGACTCACTCTAAAATTTTTGTTTTTTAGCCTAAAATTTAAAAATTTCTTACAAATAGACCTTTAAAGAAAAGATTTGTAACAATGGACTATTTACTCGGCACCAAAGCACATGGCGCCAATGATACATATCACGGCGCCATATTCTTTGGCGCTGTGATATGACACGTAGAATCTACGGTGTTATAGTACGACGCCAAAGCAAATGACGTCGTGCTATGCACAAACGGCGCTAAAGAATATGGCGCCGTGCTCTGGGACTTAAGCCCGAGCACAGCCCCACGGCCCCCCCCACCTCTCACTCCTCTCTTCAGCCCGAGCAAACACAGACAGACGCCCTCCGCCCCTCCAGATCTCCCACCTCCAAATCCACTCCAATCCGTTGTTTTTTCTCGCGATTTTGCTCCGAAACCGACCAAGCAAGGTGAGCTCCCTCCCCTTGATTTTTTTTCAATAGATATGGGGTATTTGAGGTACATTTTATGGGACAAGATTTGAAACTCTAGATGAAATTAATTTGATTTAGCTCGGTTTTAGGTTGGATTAGCGTTGAGTATGCATAATATAAGAGTAGTTGTATGTGTAGATTCGTGTTTAGGGTTTGATTTGGGTAACTATGATAGATATGGCTAACCTAGACTTAGAGCTATTGAAGAATAGTAGTTCTTATTTATTTTGTATTTTAGGTTGTCATGAGTTTCATCTGTTTGCCACCTTCTCCGTCGTGCAGAAACATACTATGTCGGAAGCCGAGGGGCCCGTCAAATCTGGGTCACCGAAGGAAGACCTTCCCTTGGAAAGGAGAAAGATCTTCGGTCCAGACTATCGCCTGATACCAAGCCGGTGTGCTCAACCCGCATGGCCAAAATGCAAGCACAATGAGGACGCGGTCGTGCAGGTTTTGGACTGCCCATTCAATGGCGGACGACGTTTCTTCTGATACCCACACTCCGGGGTACAAATTGCTAATAATACATTTTTCATTACTGCTTATGGAGCCTCCATGTTAACCGTCCTTTCCCGCAGATGGCGAAATGCGACTTCTCCCGCTGGATCGACCCTCTTCATCAACTGTATATTGTCAAGTACGTCGGTACATTATGGCATCGAATATTTGAGTTGGAGGAGCGAATCGAGACTCTCAACGAGGAGAACAACGACCTCCGCCAACAGATGCACCGCAAGAGTGGCAACGAGGAGGTCGTGAACATAGAAAGCCCGTATGATCCGGCATGTTGCTGCGTGAACCCTAACTGCATATGTGCGTGCCACTACAACAACGACCAGCCACGTCCGAGACGTCCCCCTCAGCAATACTCCATGTGGGTGCCACGAGACTCGTTTAGCATATAGGCAACGAGGTGTATGGTTGTACCTTGTACTAGTAGGCCACACTGTCATGTGTTCATTGTTGTGTTCATGGTGTGGCGCTGGCACTATTTTCGTTTGCAACCTCAAGTTTCAGTTGAAATACAACGCAGCAGTACTTGTATGTGTATGTGTGAATGTATGTATATGTGCATGTGTTTTGTACATGCAGAAAAGACAACACTTAGCTGTTTTTTCTTCATGTTCAGGCAGCACGGCACCAAAAGACACTGATCAACACGTGTCAAATAATATGACATATGATGACAATGACGAGTTCGAACGGAAATATGTCGTCGTGTGTGATGTTATTGAGGTTTTCAGCTATTTTGTATGTGTATATGTGAATATATGTGTATGTGCATGTGTTTCGAAAAAGACAGCACTTAACTATTTTTTGCAGGGTCAGGTAGCACGACGCCAAAGTCCTTGACGCCGTAGATACATAATACGGTGCCAAAGGATGTGGTGCCATCTGTATATAACACGGCGCCAAAGGTCCTGACACCGTATTACGTATGTACGGCGCTAGAGCCTTTGGCGCCGTGCTTCCTAAGCCTGCAAAAAACAGCTAACTGCTGTCTTTTCCTAAACAAATGCACATACACATATATTCACATATACACATACAAAACAGCTGAATACCTCAATAATAACATCACGTAAGTCTCAATAACGTAAAACAACATCACATAACTCTCAATAAGCCTCAATAACGTAGAACAACATCACATAACTCTCAATAAGTCTAAAAACATCACATAGCTCTCAATAACTCTCAGCGCACAAACTAGAGTTAGTCTCGCTGTCTCTTGGCCCTTCCCTTGCCCTTGGCCAGAGCATCAGTCCCTGGAGTATACGTGCTGGGGGGACGAGCCGAACGACGAGACCGTTGTGAAGCCTGAGTAGATGGTGCGCCAGGCATCTGCGACAGTCCAATCTCGTCGTGAGTAGGTGCCTCCTCCTCGTCGTGCTCCTCCTCGTCCTCTCCCTGCTCCACCTCGTCGTCGTCGCCCTGAGCGAAAGTCGGAGTGCATGACGAGCTCTTCGTCGACTAGCGCCTGCTACGGTGCGATGATGAGGCTGCAGCGGCTGAGGTACCCGAGCGTTGGGAGGTAGCTGGTACGATCACGTCGATCGACGAGCGTGCGCGGCAACCTAAACGACTAGTCGCCTTACTGATGCGACGTTTAAGTCTCTGCAAGTAATGTTATGTCATAATAGTATCATACTGAATGGCTCTAACTTAACGAATTATGTTCGTACCTGCAAGAACTCCCTCAAGCGGGTGGCGTCGTCCGCGTTGCCAATTGGATAGCTCAGAACCTGATCGATCTCATGTACAGTGGTTCGAAGAGAAGTCCCCTAAAGAAATAAGGAAACATAAGTAAGTGTGAGACAAACGTATTAAACCGATAAATGACCTCATCATACGACGGATGTGACCTAAATAGCAACGTGATCTCTTCCATGCCCTCCAAATCAATACCTCTATTGTCATTTCTCTTCACAGTTCCATCATGGTGCAAAGTCACAATCTTATCCATCTATAATCAACAAGCAAACATACCTCAGTCCAATCGACCGCAACAACAAAATACTATAACTTTTAACGAACAACGATGTACTATATCAGATAAACTATATTACTAATCTCACTAATCGCAAATTTGTCTATCACATTCATCACGTCTACCCATTTCTAAACCTATTTCTAAATTCATATCAAACCAAATCATATCTACACCCTAAAATCAAACCCTATTTCTAAACCTACCACATGGATTCATCAAATTCACTCAAATCAAACCATAAAAACGAATCTACACATACACCTACTCTTATATTCGCATATTCAACGCTAATCCAACCTAAAACCGAGTCAAATCGAATTAATTTCATCTAGGGTTTGAAATCTTGCCCCACAAAATGTACCTCAAATACACCATATTTATTGAGAAAAAATCAAGGGGAGGGAGTTCACCTTGCTAACTCGGTTTGGAAGCAAAATTGTGAGAAAAAGCCGTAGATTTGAATGGATTTGGAGGGGGAAGAGAGGGGCGGGCGGCTGAAAGAACACAGAGCGCTCGGGTTTGGGGACTGAGGGGGTGGGGGGCCGTGCTTGGGCTTAACCCCCCAGAGCATGACGCCACGCCCGTTAGCACCGTGTGTAGACAGCTACGTAGCCACACACGACGCCAAATCATATGACGCCGTGCTATCTACACATGACGCTAACAGGCGTGGTGCCGTGCTAAAAATCCATTTTTACAAATCTTTCCTTCAGGAGTCTATATGTAAAAATTTTTCAAATTTTGGACTAAAAAGCAAAACAAATTCCCAAGGCACATGGGGGCACGGCGAGCGGAGGCCGAGGTGGACATGCATAGAAACTGTGCACACATGCCACATGTCAGCCTTTGATTGGGCTGTTACACAACTCAACCTGTGTAATTGTTACACAACAAAATTTCTCGATAAAAAGGGGATTGACTGACCCTCCCATAGATCACATTGAGAATCTGAAGAATTTCAGAAGCCTTTACTTCTAAATGCGCTGTAGTCCCTGGCACCTGCTTACCACCGTGCATGGTGCACATCTCCCCGAAAGCCACTGAAGTACAGCCAACCAATTTTGACATCCTAATTGCATCATGCAAGTAGAACAGATCAGTATTAGACGTCCATCACCAACCAGACGTGATATTTACAAGTCGGTGCGATAAATAATCACCATTGCAACGTTCGAAACGAAGGTAAGCTGCCTTGCGGCACACAGGAAAAACCACTGTACATAAAAAGGCCATACAACATGAATATCGTCGATGCACGCTTATACACTGCAAAATTTTTACATTCCAGACCATTCATCCAAATTAGTGTAACTTGCATACAACTCACATTCTTGAAGTGATCTACTACCACGAAGGCAATAAGATTCACTTTACTGGCGGCTAGATATTTCACAGGTACTGCCGGAGGCTTTCCCCGCTGAGGGTTTCCATCTCTTTCAAAATTTCCTGGGACACAGTCTTAACAGGAAGCTCCACATCCTCAAGTAATTCGCCGAGGAATGGGATTGTCTCCGGAAGGAGAACAACGTACTCCTCCTTCAGATGTTGGACCATGTACCTCACAACCTTCAGGCCGAGCATTTTGGGGCGAACTTTATCACTCCTTGTCTGCATCAGCACCTGCAGTTTTATCAGAAAGTTGCGAGTCGGTGAGCATGTGGAGCGCATAAAAAGGGCTGAACTACGGCTCTATGCTCTTGTTCAAAAAAATTTTACGAGATATATTGGCCCCTTTTGATGGGTAACCTAAATCTTTCATTAGTTTAGTTAGTGCAACTCTAATTCATGAACTGCTAGTATATTGCTTGGTTCCCACCTCATGGTTAAGAGGCTTCCACAGAACATCTGACCGTGCAGTAACTGCCATTTGCCCCAAGCACAAAATAATACTTTCGTCTACTTCTTCAACTGATGGAGCATCTGGAACCGATCCAAGAGATTCAGGCAGTTCCACAGCAAACTGAGAAACAATGGGTTTCAAAAGAACCTGCAAACAAAAAGAAGTTAGGATCAAACATAAAAGATTACCAAGAGAAAAACAATCAATATAACCATTGCCGCTTGTTTCTTGGTCAACTCGTAATATAATGATACAGAAACAGTGCCCATGGTCCATGTCAGTAGGGAAAAGATGCAAGAAAGGGTCCAAAATCAATATTGCATTTCCTTTCTCAAAGTAGAAATTTGAAAAATAGGGCTGAACCTAAAGGATGCCCTTTCTAATACCTGGTTATTGACATTGAAACAGAACAGAAGGGCACTTGCCATGCACTTTTTTCTGGTACTCACAAAAGCATGCTAGATATGGAAAGTGTACAGCTAAGAACATTTACCTCATATAATAAGAAACTAACCTGGAAATTAGAGGAATCAAGGAATTTCTGGTCACTGTCATAAAGAAAACACTTGTGTAAGGATTTCAATATCAGAGCTCTTAAATTCCACAGCTTTGGATCCGATAATGTATCCTTCTGTTCGACTTGAGCATCTCCACGTTTGGCCTTCTTCTTTTGCTTGGAACTGATCAAAGCATCGTCTTCTGATAGATATTGTACAGATCCCTCAAGTAGGTACTTGAAGTAAGGTGTAAACAAGGACCTTCACAGGACAAATGAAATGAATAATGTACCAAAAATAACACTGCGGCAGGCAGTTAACGATAGCATGCTTCAGTAGCAAGTAGTTAAGAACAGCAAACTGCCGCTGAAGATCAACGAAACATGGGGAAAATACAGAAGATTATTCCACAAGCCAGCAAATCATAACCATGGTAAGGGTTTCAAAACCCATTTCTGGATACTGACCGCAATCCTCAATCCAGTTTTCTGCCAGATCTCGTTGTTAATATAAAAAGTATATATTATTCTGGGGAACATGACAGGAACCAGCCATAAACCAGTAGAAAACTGGCTTGTTTTACCCTGGCATAATTCTTGTGTGTGTGTTCCTTTTCTCCATCAATATTATGAGACATTGTTTACATCAAAGAGAAAGAGTGCCCCAAATTGGCACGGGATTTGCTCATCTCAGCCACAAATATACAAACCGATTGAAATTACATCATCACAATAGCGTAAGAGATACACTATCACGCCTCCAACTAGAATTTTTCTGGTAGTAGACCAGTAAATTATGGTTTTAGGAACAATGGCCACGAGTCCACGACTACTATATACTTTTTATATCTTACTTCTAGTCACCATGTATTTCTTTACAAATCTACTTATTATTAGAGTTGGGGTTCACCTAAAGGATGGCTGACTGGGCATGGTAATTAGCAGGTGTGCAGTGTGCCCAGTCACATGCTATACCAATCTACATTGCACGGATACTTCTGAAAATCGGTGTATCAGTATCGGATACGGCCCCGATACAGCTGGATATGTATCCTGCCCGTATCGGTGATTTTCCTGTTTTTCAAAAAAAGAATAATTTCCGATACTTGGTGGATACTTCTTCGATACTTTCCTAGTACCTCTCAACCCTTACCTCTTATTCCATTCATTACTAAGCCGTCTGTTCTCTCGTTCTATTCCCATAGGTGCACACAATTCCTCTCACCACGACGCTGCTTACTCCCCTGCCCACACCGCTACCACTCCCCTGCACTCATCGACCACCGCCGCTCTCGTTCCCCGTAGTCCCCAGATCCGGCGACTGGATTTGGAGAGGGGAATGAAGAGTCCTAATTTCCAAATATTGCCACTTGGTAAGCATCATTAGCTCATCACCACATCCCCCCAGTTTGCTCTCGTCTCCCCTCTTTTCGCTCTCTTCTTTATTTCTTCTATGTGCTTGTTGAGGAAGAGAGAGATGGGATTAGTGTGAGATGGCGGTTGCAGATGAGAGTAGAAAGAGATTGAGATGAGTAATCCTAAGTGGCTGGCTGTGGTGGGCTAATATGCTGGTGCATTGTTTTGTACAAGTGGGCCAGCGGGGTTGCTCTTTGTTGGTGGGCTGATTGGTTACGATGTGGTGATAATCTGGTTGGGCTGCCCATTTCCTTATAAGAAACTGGTCATTTCTATATATTTAATGTTTTATCGTATATTTACGTACGCATCACCATATCGGTGTTTTTAGAGAAATGGCGTATCGCGGTATCACCGCATCGTGTATCCGTATCCGTATCGGCATATCCGGGCAACCTAGATATCAATATCCTACCATCCTAGAAAAAGAAGACCAATCATGTCAACAACAGGTGGAAAAAAAGCAAATCTAGCGAGAAGAGGTCATAGTCTATATACATGCTCTGCAGTGGCATTTGGCAAGATTCATTGGGAAAGTACAGTATGTAATCTTTGCTTAGCCCCCCAGTGCACATCACTTTAAATACACATACCCAAAGAACATAGAAGCAGTGATGGCAAAGCAAGTCAGTACTTCAGTTCAAAGAAGTTCTATCAGAATAGCAATATCCAGTGAACAAATCTAGCATGACCGTGGTTGATGAAAATTATTTACAACTTACAAGACAGTAAGGGCTACAGATACCTGTGTTGTTCAGCGAGCTTGTTGATCAACTTGTAGAAAACAATTGCACGGTCCATACTTCTCTTTGATGTGGACTGATCAACTTCAGACTCTGCCCATTCAAGAGTACGAAGGAAAAGAGGCCTAAAAGTGGACTCAGTAAGCTTCATTGTGAGAGTTATTATGGTATGGATAATACTTTGTTCCACTATATTTATATTCTTCAAAGAGTCCAGATGTTGACGACGGAGATCAAGAGCTACCAAACAATGTTCATATATTTTTGTGTGGTAAGTTCCTACAGCCAGCCGATCCATTGTACCAACTAGATTTGCAAGCATTTGGAATGCCAATGACAGGCTTGGTTCTCCACATTTGGCAGCACTGGAGTACAGATTCAGTAAAGGTGAAAGAATAAGCCGGACCTGCAATGCCAATAATTTGATTAGATGCAAGTACAAAGCACATTCAATGTCCATCATATAACCCAGAAAAAAACATGATATGCGTAGATGAAACATACTGGAACTCTCTCAGTCAGTAGCTTCCGAACATCTGCTGCTTTTGCATCTAATTTTGCAACTATTTGAGAAGCACATTCAGGATGCAATACCACCAGATCCAGTATTTCTTCCAAATATGGATTAACAAATTCGCCAAGCTTTTCAACAATCACTTCAATAGTTGTCAGTACAGATAGCAACATAGTTATAGCTTGGTTGGAAAGTGTGGCATCAGTTCTAGTGGAATTGTTTCCATATTTTCCACTAGGGCAACATGACACCTGATGAGATCTTAGCAGCATATTTTTCATGATAAATGGGAGATGAGGTAATGCCTTTGATCCCAGCACATTTATCAGAGAGCCTGCAGTATGAATTAACCCAGAAGAAGTGACTGCATCACCAGAGCTGATGTGATTAATGATTATTGCAAGGCACTTGCTATATGCAGGATCATCAGAGGGATATTCTTTCGCTAGTGTTTCAAGTGAAGAAATAGCAGCAATTTTCACCGATGTGTCTGAATCAACCCCTCTGTCAATCAACTCTAGGATCTTTAAGCACAACTCACTGAAATAAGGGGCAGAACTCTCGTCCACTTGGAGGGTGGTAGTAAGAGAGCTATGCTTCAGTTTTCTTCCTTTCCTTTGCTTGTTTTGGACCAAGCTATTCCCCCTTGCAGTTTCGCACAATATTCCAAGTGTCTGTTAAGTGCACACCAATTGCAATCAATGGAGCAAAAGTTAGTTTTAAGGAATTTAATCAATGAAAAGTAAAACATGACACATAGAACCAAGGTATCTTAACCAAAACCTACCTTTCTTTTCACAAGACTTTCCGAATGATCTAGCAATTGAGTAATTCCTTTGAAATATGTTGAAGCACTCATCCATCCTGTAATTATTTTTAGAATTGTATTTGCAGAGTCTCTGACTTCCTTTAGAATATGACCAGAAATGTCCCTTTTTTTGTCTCTGGCAGATGCAGTGCATAAGACAACTTCCTCCATAAGTGCTCCAAGAGAACCCTACAACAACCAAATGAATGTGACAACAGATATAAACATCAAGCATGCAATATTTTCGAGAGTAATCCAAGATTAACTGAACAAGAAATGAATAAAACAATATCAGTTTTACCAACTAACCGGAGTACCTGGAGTTAAAAAAGAAGACATTACAGAACAACAAAACAGCAATACAGCCACAATTTTGACCAAATGAAGTACCTGGACAGATTTTGCAGCTTCCTCGGATTCAAGCTCAAAAATCAACTCTGTATCTTGCAGCTTAAATAGAATAAACCGGAATGCCAAATGTAGCATAGGAAGAAGACCTTTTTTCTGGTGCACCCTGATTTCTTGTAGTAGCTTACACAGACAAGAAAACCATAATTTATAGGAATATTGGTCCGTCATATTGACTGCCAATCCATACTCCCACTCTTGTGACATGGCATTCAAGGATAGGATATAATTGCTCCCCTGGTGTTCAGAAAGAGAATGTGAAATCCGCCCAACCAACGAGTGTAATAGATACATGATCACAGTACTGAAACTATTTTCTTCCCCTAAGGTCCTGAAAACAGTATAAATGAATTTAGCTTACTTCCCAGAATAGAAATCTGAGGATGTTGATGAAAATAAGATCGAAAATACCTCAAGAGGTAAATCATGAGGGTCAGACGTCTATGTTCGGCAACATTAGCCAAAGCTTTAATGAATATCTGCAACAAAATTAACGCATAGTCTATTGACTCATTGTTTTCTTCACAGGAAAATGTAACACAAACAGGGAACTTCAAGGTAAATTACAGAACCTGAAGAAGCTTTTCTATACTTGTGGTCTTTGATAGCCAACATGGGACTAGAACAGATAATAAATCCTCCAACACACATTGTGAATGTCTATCATCCTTCAACATTGAAAAATCAGAAAAAATGGATTAAAGGCGTTATGAACAAACCAAATGAGGATGTAACTAGCATTAATTTTACAAAGAAAGCTAAAATTGTATTACCTCAAGAAAGAAAATTAAAATAATGAGTTTCAAAAACAACCTAGGTAAAGATTCTAAGTATGGTACTATGAATTGGTTAGTGATACTTTAAATATAAGTCCACAAAAACATAAATGTAAAAACTCGAGAAATGCTTCAAAAAGGAACCCCCACTTATTCTGTATGAAGGCCTATGGATAACAAAACTGCAATAGGATCAGATTGCTCCCCAGAAAATTACACAAACCTGTTTCACTGCATCCCCAATAGCAACAAACAAATCAACAATACTTTCTGAAACCAGTTGCGGGAAAGCCTTTGCCAAAGAAGCAATCAATGAAAACCCATGATTACGGGTTCCTACATCCTTAGCAGACCGTACACAATTAATAAGGAGATTTACATTTCCACTATTGAACAGTGCATCCTGCAGAAACACGTCAGCCATGAAAATCAAAGCCAATGAATGGAATAAAGCAGTACATTTTAAAAAAAATAACTGAAGAACTTAAAAATTAGCTGAGCGAATTACTTGGTGGTCCAATTGCAGTGTATCGGTAATATCTTTGAGAATCAGTAGTACCAACTGCTGGGCTTCTTTTACAAAATTGGGTAAATCAGGAGTTTCAGAAGAGGCATAATCGCCTTTGTTATACTGACCAACTATCCCCGAAATCCATTGATCAGAAAGAAGTTTTGATAGAATCTGGAGAAGTGGTTGTAGTAAATATGACCTGCATGGAAGGTGACAACACGTCAGCCATATACAGCATAGGAAATGAAAAATCAAATAGTAAACATGGCCAGCATGGAAGGTGACAATATGTCAGCCATATACAAACACAGGAAATTAAAAAAAAAAGGGTTTTGTAGTACCAGACCTTTGATTCACATCTTTCTTAATAAACAGAATATCTAGAAGAGATACAAGAATAGAAGTCATAGGCCTTTCTCCGAATAAATCTTCATAATTGTTAAAGACATCACAATTCAGATCCTCCTTTCTCTTTATTCTTTTTGAACGTCCTTTTGTATCCCCTTGCACTACAATCACTTCAATAAATTTCACCACAGTGGGGGCATGAACCTGTCATGAGTAGAATTAGGTAAGCAACTAAGCATTGACTAAAAATGGAATATAGCAGCAGATGTCCAACGCTATATGTTAACATTACTGTTTTGGCTATCAACCAATTGTAACCCTGAAAAGAATTCATGGATAATGACTTTGCCAGTTTGCCTACATAGTTGAAGTTGTTGAAGCCACCAAATTTAAAATAGGACTTGCAGGGGATTACATCTTTCCGTCAATGCCAAAATAAACAAAAGAAAGACAGAGAACTACAAAAGGAGGGGGTGTTCAGAATAAAGATGGTCAATAGAAGAATCTGCCAATGGTTCCAATCATGAGGACATCAATTTTCAGTACACAAATTAAATGGTATAGGAAAAGGAAAATAAATGTGTTGCACTTCTGGAGCACATAATTCTGCTTACCTTAAGAAAGTAAACAGAAATAAATAAACATAGAATAAGGGATATGGATACGAACATTAATTCGCAGTAGAGCATCTTGTGTGGCATTTCGAATTTCAAAGTTCTCATGTCGAAACATAGAAATAAGGCACCCAAATACTTTTTCCTGCAAAATTATGAGACCAATATAAGTATAATATTTTCAACTTTAGCTGATACAATAGTACATGAAGAAAAAGTCAACACATAGGGAAGAACAAAGATCTGGATCAGAGAAGACAAACAATTTGAGATCAAACACGTGTCAAAGAAGATAGCCCCAACTAGTTACGTAAGAATGCTCTAGGACATGACAACAGGCAAAACAATAAATTGTTCAGTGTACTGGTTGACACCAAGACTTGAATCAGAGAAACAGATATATCACCAATTAAGATAGTTAAATGTTTTTGGGTATGACAGTGACAATCTATTTGCTGTTGTTCAATCAAGAATTAGCACAGATTCAGCAAAAGTGATGATTAGCTATTGGCATAAATACATTCATGTTTCATAAGCTGATGATAGCATCACTACAAACAGATTGATAATTCTTCTCTTTTAAGGCAGGATGCACATCTAACCAATTTGGTTAGCATCGATGATTAGGCAGAGTAGAAGAGCACGCATCACTGCTAGCAATGCCATCTTTTGCAAAACTTAAATCTGTTACATGCTGCCTCTGTTGGTGTGCTTACCAATGCTTAGCCGACAAAACTTCAGTACATGATCCACAATAAAATAACTAATAAAACTAGGTCATTCAATATTCACTGGGGTTTCCACTTAAAATGTGCAAATAATTGAAAATATCACCAAATGAAGAGTATTTAACTGAAGAAGACTATATAACATCAAATACTATAACACAAAAATGAACCTTAGTATCAATCTTCAAATTTTCAAAGAACACTGGTTGAAGAGTTTTCAGGGCAGTAAGACATGGCATCACAACAATAGGATCTTCTGGAGACAAACCATCAACCTGTAGTATGGTACTGTCAGAGTTAAACCCAGTAGATAAATTTGAAATTTTTATAGAATTGAAAGTTTTGCTCACCCTTAAAGCTTTCAACAGAGCTTCAAACTTGTCAGAACCAATGTTTGCATGATCCGACACTGAGAACAGAACCTGCAGAATAATGGTAAATTAACACATCAGCAACAAATGTGTATAATGGCATTGCTGCTGGATGGCGTATAAGACCTGCACACAGACATACAGGCATGATGATACATTTACCTCCAAAAGCAAGCACAAGATTTGTATTTCATGGTTGGATAAGATCTTCCGCTTAGAATCAAGCCCACTCTGATACTGACTACGACGGTCGAGAAGATCAAAGAATAAAGACTTCACATCTTCTGCCTCCAATAAGATGCTTCCTACTCCTTTCAGGGCTGATAGAACCATCAACTGCAATATTTTTTAAAATATCAGATGTCATCCAAATCAAACATCAAGGATCGTGCATATGCATTCGCATTAATCTTTTGTAGTAGTGATTGGGATGGGTGACGATGGGTGGGGTGGGGGTCCGCTACTCTGCTGATATGTGTGCCATATCAAGCTGGACTGACTTGATTCGACACTGCAGAAAAACTGACCTTTCCATAAGGAGAGAGCTTCATAGCAGAGCACAAGATGAAACGAATGATGGTATCTTTTGTTGGATTGTCAAATCTGAAAATAGACACAAGAGTTAGCTTACATTTCACACTAACAGAACAATAAGTAAAAAATAGAGATCTGATAAAGTGAGAATTCACCAAATTAAAAATGTCGAGCAACATGCACAAAACTCCAGAAAAGATATTGACCACTTAAGAGATTTGATCTCAAATACAAATAAAGTTGCCAACACTAACCACCTGCCTGGTCAAGAAGACTCGGATGCGCGGCACAAAGAATGCATCCATTTTACAAGCAAAAAACAACAATTATGCTTGTGTGTGAGCATCAAGGTTATTAAGTCGACACTACCCTCGTAGTGACCGACTTGTCGACTAGTCGGCCAATTAGTCGCCGACTAGTCAACTAGTCATTGTTTATACTATTTATATTAATATGTGTATATAGAGAAGAACTTTGTTGTAATTTCAGAAAATATGAGGGCTAGATTGCAAAATGCCGAGTTCTATTAAACCCCCCCCCCCCAACTTGCCGGCGCAAGTCGAGTCGCCGGCACAAGTCGTTACCAGGCCACCGACTTGTCGACTAGTTGACGACTTAATAACCATGGTGAGCATGCAGGGAAGGTAGGGGGCGGGGTTACAACCCCCAAGAAGAACGGAACAAGCCTTATTTGTTGCACAAACCAGGCAGCCTGAGGCTTCACCGCATAGTTCGATGTGATGAAATGATAGAAGTAAGGGAACATGCAAGCACACAACTAATTTAAAATGCAAACTTCAATATTCAGGAACCCTCCCCTCTCCGCAGAATGCTAATGCACTATTTTCTGTCACTCCGCTTCCATTCTTTTAATGTTTTCCCCGTTCCAACAGATGCTGCACTTTCTCTCTTATTACTATACCTACAGTACGTACATTTGATTTGTCAGATAACATGCCTACGGCCTGCCCACTTCACCATTTAAACAACCTCCTGGTACTTCAAGCTAGAGGATGTTATCTCCAATTGTTTTAAGAACATACATGCACCAAAGTTGATTAAAAAAGGGCCATTGATCAATACAGCCTTTATTGTCAGCAGAAAATGTCTCATCTGGAGTCTGAATTTTAATGTGAAACAAAACAACAATGTGCATTCAATAAAATATGAGTATGAGACTATGAGGTATTTATAAAAGAAAGGGGACAGGATAACCTTTCGTGAAGATTTTCAGGAACCATCAGATTTTGACTTGGGCTTAGCATTGATGAAATATATGCAGGTAGAAATCCTGCATCTGAGGAAATCATGGTCTTTTGGTTAACCAATGACTCGAGGAAAACACCAAAGGTTGGAGACGACATGCATTTAGGCAATTTGCTGTTGTTTCCTGTTGATATGTTAATTACAGATAAGCAACGATCATTGTCAAATTCCTCAAGTTGAGAACAAATATGAAAAGAAAAAGGCTAACAGACCATTTCTTGATAGATTAGTGTTCAAGCGCTGCCACACCAAACATAGCCCCTCAATACATTTAATAGCAGAGGACCTTACATCCTACAACATAAGAAATTGAACATGTTCAATACACCAACCAAGAGAACTGCAGTCAGCACAAAAAGGAACTATCTCACAGATTGCCACAGCAATAAAAAAATTACAGAGCACTAGTAATACCTTGTTTTCATGAGCAAGTGGGATAATAAGAGAAGGAAAGCCATGTAGAAGCTGTATACATAAGCTCTCATCCAAACTACTATTTTCAGATAAAGCACATGTAGAACAAATAGAGGCAAGCATAAGAAGACTCTCGACTTGAACTCCAGCTGATAAACCTACATCAAAATTCAAGAAATTTATCATCAACAATTTGCAAAAAGTGAAAGAGGGTGAACTGCTAGAAAGAAGAATGAGATGAACGGAAAGACTAGAAAAGTAATTAAAAAACATCTTAGCTAACCAGTAGCTACCAATGAACTATAAAAATAGAAAATAACATCCTGGACGAAACAATCTATTTCAAGAACATATAGGTGGGCTGGTTGTGAAATCACACAGAAAGTAGGCACATGAAAACAAAAGAAAGGCAAATTTAAAGGTCAGACAAAATCATAACACCAGAAGATAATATCTAAAGTTTTCAGCTTAGCTCTTATATAGTAACACTGTAACAGAATGACTTCAGCTAAAAAGAATAATTGTAGCAAACCTTCATCCACAAAGTACTTCGAAATAAATTGAAAAGGTACTCCAGTGCAGTTAACCATGAGATACTGTAGGTGCTTCTGAAAGATGGTTTTGCCAGGTGATGTGATGAAGAAGAAAAACAAATCATCAAGCATTGTATTTTCACCAGTATCAATCTGCATATACCAGAAGTTGAGGATAGAAAATGAGATACTCCCAGAAGTCACAAGTCAGAACAATAGGTGAAGATTTTATTGGTTAGCAGTTACACACCATAGAATTTTGCTTAATATAGGAAGACTGCACCCTTAGCAGACCCCAAAATATGCAGACAAGAATTCTAGCATTCAATGCCTCTGTGTCATTATTGAAAATATGCTTCACCAATTCTGTACTGCACTTCTCAAGCTTGTCAATGCTGATCTGCATAAGCAAAAACAAAAGGTCCAAGACCTAAATATTGGGCAAACAATCCAACATTGCAACACAAAATAGTAAAGTAAATCGAAAATACCTCATCACCAACACAATCATCTTTGGGCTGTATGTGACACCATTCATTCTTCAGAGCTGGCAAACAAACTTGGCACAGATTCACTTGCTTCTCCAAAACTGAAAAGAAGAAAAAACAGTAATTGGTCTACGTGCTTATCTTAGCACGTCTCCAGATAATAGGAATTCATTGGAAGGCATTATCAACTGCACTAGTGCTAACTTACGTGATCTTTTGAGTGCACGCACACTTGCATGTGAGAAAGAAAAGAGATAGGGAGAGAGAGAGAGATTCTGACATCAAATTTATTTTCATAAGAAAGTCGGAATGCTAGGAACTAGCTGCAATGGCATCACATCATACCTGTTAGGACCTAAGAGTAAATACGCCTTTTATTTTTCAGATGTTCAGTTATAGTAAATAAATATCAACATTCTCAGTAAAACAAAATAAGTAAATAATTAGCACAGATTTGTTATTGCAACTATGACAAAAGCTACCAGAAATGGTAGAGCAAAAGGTAGCTGCAAAGATAGGCATACCTTCAGTAGGAACAAGCATTGCTTGCAATACTATGAGTAGAAACGAAGTTCTAGAAACTCTACTTCTGTTTCCAGAGTCAGCCAACCACTCCACATGCTTATTTGGGTTTGCTAGGAAAATCTTAGCAAAAGCTTGGATGTTCCTCATGTTAATGGAAGCTATGTACTCTGAACTAATGTTCTGCAATGACATAATGATATAAAAACAATAAATCAAATAAACAGAAACAAAAGCAGTATGCCTTAATAGCAATATCTATAAAAACAAGAGATGTTTGATGTTTCATTCATAAAAAGTACGTCTTTCACATATCTAGTCATATGCCTGCAAGGGGTTCAATATGTGGATATGGATACAAAGAACAGGAAGCAATAATGCAAGGAAAAACTGAACCACTTGTGTTCATTCAATAAGTTTACAATAACATCAACATATGAGAACAGATGATTAGATGTCTTGCCAGTAAGAAGCCTCACCTTCATTTTATCAGCAGTGACCTCATCATATGCAAGAGAACTACTTATGTAGAATTCCCATTGTATTTTCTTAGTTAACTCCAAGGCCTTGAAGTTTACCCTGAGGGTCTGCATTTCCATTTCAACATTGAAAGTGAGAATAACCGCAGGAAAATAAAAGACAGAAGCAGATAGTGGTAGAAGATAACTAGTTAACCTTCGGGTGAACAATAAGGAGACGAAATACTACTAGAGCAATGTCCTTGGCATGTTCCATATGATGCAACTGACATTCCATAACCATCTTTTCCAAGCATGAAATAGCAACATCACAAGCCTTTGATGCTTTTGAACCACCTAAAGTAGCATAAAATAAAATACAGTCTTGTCAGCCAAAAAAAGGTTTAAGCCTGCGCAAAAGGAGACAACTATTTCTCCATGTGGTACAAATAGATTTTAAAGAGACACAGTATCATAGGACATTTCAGGTCACACCAAGGTTCCTTGCAAAAAAAGGGGTGGGGGTCACACCAAGGCTAACCGTAGGAGGATAAACCAACATAGAAGAACTTAGTGACTTGAAACTTCTCTGAATATAGTACTGAGCAAGAAGTTGCATAAAACAGTAACACGGATTCTATTAATGTCATGTTTTGCTTTTCTATGTTGGTCGTCCAGGTCACAAATCATTGTTGGCTGCACTTTGTGTACAACTCGATCTCCTCCATTATTTTGAGATCTTAATCGGATGGCCCAGTGTTACTTGCAGTGCTTTACATGTAAACACTAGCTACAATCTCTTGTGAGTACATGTACAATCCTAGCAGTTAAGCTATACAAACAAATTTCTGCATACTATCTTCCACGTCAAATCATAAAACTAACTCACCAAGAGGCCAGCAAAAGAACAATCAGACATTCAATGAGCATTGCCCACCTTTGTGAATGATGTTGATGCACTTGGTAAGCACATCATCATATGCTTTTAGAAGGTTATCAGGGCTGGCAACAGCAGCAAGTCCTTCTATGGATAAGGCAGCTTGAACAACACTTAAATCATCATCATGCAGACTGCGTATTATTGCATCTTGCATATTGATAAATTTCTGCAGCAACTCAGAAATAACCACATAAGCAAGCAGAACGTAACTTGAACAAAGAAAGCTTCAAATACAAAAAGGAACATATACAGCACCATACACATGTCCAAACAACAATACAGAAAATTACCTGTGGATTTAGAGTACTGTTCTTAAAGATGCCAGATGTAGCAATTTTTGAGAGAGCAGATTGGCGGAGCACAGCCTGAATCATGAATGAAATTGTTTATAGTGCACCGAAGACCAGAAAATATAACAAGACAAACTAATTGGGCCAAAATGACTACAAGTAGCAAATTATTTGTCATTCATAAAATATGACATGAACAATGGCAGGCAATTATTCTAGCACATATATGCAGTGTTAAAATTGTCAGAATTCCAATAAAAAATAAAATTTACATCAAATCAACTCCACATCAAAACATACCTTTGGGTGGTCCAGACTGAACCAAATATTAGTGTCAGATATTTCAGTTGGCATGCCCTTGCTTTCGTCAAACACTAAGCCCAACACCTCGGAAGTAGAATCCCCTCCAATTGAGTTAATTTCAGAGTTCTGATGAATTAATGTCTCGAATCAATATCAAAATTCCAAAAAAAAAAAAGGAAAACAAGAACAGAGAAAGGAAACATAGCAAAAAAAAAACAACAATAAGAACAAAGAAGTTACATAAATGACAAGTTTGTCATCTTGTACCTCAAGAAATTTACGGATAGCATCACGTAGCTCCAGTGGATAGTTCTTTTCAATTGCACTCAAGATTTTCTTTGCCCATATGCCTGAGGAAAAATAAATCATTTGTTAAGAGGAAAACACCTTACATGATCTTCTATAAATGAAATACTACCGATAGTAGAAGACACCCAGGTATGCAAGGCATCAATGCATGCACGAAGAAGATGACAAAAAAATCACTTGATCAGTATAAAAACAGAATTGAAGTAGATATAATAACAACCTGTGCGATTTATATCTTGGTTTTCTGTGGCCCGTGATGCCTTGATGCAGTTGCCAAGAACCTTGCTCACAATCCTTTCAGCAAACTTCTTTATAGGTAGAGTCTCAACAGTTTCAATCAGGTGTATGTGGCAAGAATCATCAGAAGTGCTGTTCACATGTTGTAGAATCATAAACTCATACAAAGCCAGGACAAAAGAAATATAAAAAAATAATCACAATTATCACATGAGCAAATCACCTGTAGTCAACCAATGATTCGACATAAAGCCTAGTGAACCTCTCAATGTTGAACTCACTGCATAATAAAGAAAGGACACCAGAAAAATCCCTGGAAAAAAATTACCATCAAATAAACAACACTTAATGCTAGCAAAGGGAGAAAAGAAGAAAATAAATATATAGTGCATGTGGTAAGACAAAACCAAAAATAAACCTTACCTGATGTCTTTCAGAATCATCAATGGCTTCTTAGGGAAGTCATGGACCGACTGTGACTGCAAAATTAACAGACGAATATCAACCTTTCCAGCTTAGGATTCACCAAGCCATATGAAAAAAAAACTACAGTGGGTTCAGACATTCAGTACTTATATAACAGCACAATTAAGGGTACATATGACAAGAAATGTGTTATGACCAAACCTGAACGAGACTTATAATCGTCATAACTGTAACACGAAGCCACGGTAAATCGATCGACTCCAGTGCTGCATCATGGTGTGCAGCCCTTGCAACAAAGAAGATCAAATTTTGAACAAGTTTTGGCGCTAGCGTTGCTCGCGTTGCCAGTACTCCAATAATCATCAGCGCGCCAGCCTGCTCGTAAAAGAATTCATTACAATGATATAGCTTAACAAGCATGAGTGCATGACATTAAAAATTGTACTATAGATAGGTGGATTCAGACAACACAATAAAAGGTTCAGGATGAAGTATATAATAAAAGTATGCACATGAGCACTTTCCATTGAGTATTGCAAAAATAAATTAATAAATAATAGCATAGTTAAGAAATCAATCTTCGCAAAAATGAATCCGTAAGTTACACATCTTTTAAGCAAACCTTATAATCTTGGTCTACCCTCATTGCAGGATTAAGTGTGTCAAACACAAATCCCAACACCCTCTGCACTATATCCGTGTCAAGCTTGGGGATAGCACCCAAGCACTCCACAATCACTGCAGTGCAAAAGCAGATGACTGTCCTTGAGTGATGGAAATCCTTTGTCGGTGTAGCCTGAAAATGAACAGAAATATCAACTACAAAGCATCAAAAGAAAGGCATAAGCATCCAATAAAAATTATAAAATAACTCCCCAACTTACGTAGTTGCAAAGGGTCTCCAGCACAGCCTTATCACGGATGCACTGCTGCACTAGAACACTCCTGGGTGGGGGTGCACCAGAGGACTTCACACCATCGAGAAATGTCCACTTACCATTCCTAAACACACCTCATCAAGCAAAGGTTAAGTGAATGAAACAGATGAAAGGTGCAAAATAAGCATAAATCCGGAGCTCTCACACTCACCCCAAGTTGATCAACTGCACAATCCGAACAAATGCGTGTGTGTCATGATACGGCAGTGCGCTCAGCAGCAACTCATCCAAGTTGTATACATGCACCCTAAACGATCATTTCCACCATACACAAAAGAATAAGGAAAAGCTCAAAGTGAGTGATGAAAGAGAAACTAAGCTTAGCCGATACGAAAGAGAAGCTGAGCTTAGCCCATACAGGTATCGGCGGATAAGGTATTCAAGGGTTTTGAGGGCAGCTGGAAGCTGCAAATAACCAGCTAGAAGGCGAAGGTAGGAGGAGATGGACTTGTCGAGCTTGTCATTCTCCTTGGGAGTAAGCTGCTCGCGGTTCACCTCAAGACTAGTCTCACTGAACAGCGTGTTACTGTACCTCGCAAATCTCTCGTCCACACCAGTAAGGTGCTCCAACCCTGTAATGCAATTCGAGTCAAATATTGCAAGGGGAGAAGGGGTCCACGCAAGTGCTTCATAGGCAAAATTAACGTAGCTTGATGTGAGAAGTTAGGGGTCGGCACCGGAGAGGGCGATGGGGAGGATGGCGCGGAGGTCGATGTCCGCGGCCTCCTTGGCGTCGAAGAGCACGGACGGGCGGGTGATGGGCCGGCGAGTCGGCTCCGGCGCGGCGCCGAGCGCCGACTTGATTGCCTGCAGCTGCGACGCAATTGAAGCCATAGCCAGCAGCTTGTTTCCCCGGGCAGAGAACGTAGGGAGGTAGGAATTGGTGGGGTGGGGCGGCGGCGCACTGGGGAGGGGCGGCGGCGCATGCACGAGGGGAGGGGCGGCGGCGCACGCACGAGGGGAGGAGCGGCGGCGCACTGGGGAGGGGCGGCGGCGCACGCACGAGGGGAGGCAAATGGATATTTGCCTCCTCCCCACCTCCTGGCTCCCCTTATATGGGGCGGTTTGGGCTGGGTCGGGCCTTGGCCGGCCCAGGTATGACAGTATCGGTGGTTTTTGTGTGCAGAGGCCGCCAGGTTGAAGTTGGGCCTAACTTTCTTATTTCTTTCGGCTGCATGGCGATAAAGAAAGTTCTTTCGGCTAGATTGGTTCTGCGCCGTAGGAGCCTGCTCTACTTCGACGCTGCAATATCCTCAAATCCGGAGGAATCGTTCCTCGACGGCCCAAATCCAGTGCCGATGGGAAAGCCAATCTGCAAGGGCCGCATCCGCGAGGCGAGCGAGGGTCAGACACCGAGTCCTATTAGGCCGAAGTTCCAGGAAGAAGTCAATTCGCAGGCAACTTTCGGCCAAATTTCTATGCAGCCATAATTTGAGCCAGCCACCACGTGCATGTTCATGCGTTAGTTCACGGTTTCAATTCGTGCTTCTTTTGCGGCCTCTCTGTTGGTGCTTGGGCTAGTATTTTGACTCCACGTTAGCTGCTATGTGGCTGCACATAAGGACGGTTGCTATTTGCGCTGAGGTGATGCTGCTTACTATTGGCCTGTTATTAGGCCTATTGGTGCTGCTTTTCGGCCCGTACGTGAAGAACATTTTGGGCTATGGAGTTCGACTGGGTCGTCGATTGTTCGGCCTAGAAGAATTGGGACTGCTATGCTACAACGGTTGGATCACTATGTTGTTTGGAGGAGAGGTGATTGCATCGTGAGCACTGAATGGCATCACATGAACCCCTCAATCGTCTATCAAAAAGCTTAGAACACCCAATCAAGAGTGAAACAATTGGGGCCCTTTGTAGAGTGTGCCCTCTCCATCTTGTTTATATATATCCTGGAATTGGTTTCGACAATTTGATACAGCATTCTTGGCACAAAATCGCAGGTCTCCTCGTACATGTCATACATCCTATGTATGACTTTCCTCCTCACTCACCACACTTTACCGTAGCTTACCGAGAAATCAACTAGGTTCATGGCATCAACCATCAACAACTTCAGCGAAATTATGATGTCCATAACAACAAGGTGACTTATCAGGTTGATGACAAGTGACGAAGTCACATTATGATGCCTGTGCAGTGTGACCTTTTTATCGTTATTACAAAAAGTAACAAATAATAATAATGCACAAGTTACAACAATGTACACATAATACATCACGAACATTACAAATATAGTAAAATGAAGGTTCAAATAATAATAGTGTACAAATAATAATAGTGCACAAATAATAACAATATACAAATAATAACAATGTACAAATAATAACGGTATAGAAATAAAATAGTGTACAAATAATAACAACGTATAAATAATAACAGTTCATAAATAATAACGGTGCAAAAATAATAACAGCGCACAAGTAATAACATCGCACAAATAATAACAGTGCACAAATAATAACAGTGCATAAATAAAAACAGTGTGCAAATAATAATAGCGGGCAAATATTAACAATGAACCAATTATAATGTTGTGCAAATAATAATGGTGTGTAAATAATAACAGTGCGCAAAATAACAACAGTGCACAAATAATAGCAGTTCATACATAACCGTATGAAAAATCTGTTGCCTATTAACAGAGATGTTAAGCTAACGAGGCATTAATGAAACATACCTCTTTGCGAAGGTCTCCATTAGAATCACATTAATTCTAACTGCGAAAGCCCCTAAGTCACAAGAAAACCACATTGAAAAATTGATTCAAGCCCTCTACTACTCTCTCTTTCTTTCTTCTTCCTTGACTCTCTCTCACTCAGTAGGGAAAATACTCAGCTGTGCAGCTTCGAATGAGTTAGCAGAGAGGGAGGCGAGGCATTTTATGTGTGCGGGGAGGTGTTGTCGAACAACAGGCCCACGCGGGCGCACGAGGTAGCAGCCGTGTCAAGACAAGAGCCACATAAATCACTGACAAGCGCATCATGTCACGCATGCATGGTCGGCTACCCACACCCACCTACCAGTAGAGCTGCCGAGTCAGGGGGCCTTATCAGCTCCCTGCTTTGAGATTGAGCACAGAGCACGAGGAGACAAGGCGTTTGGTAACCAAATGGTCAGGCTAACATGTCCCGCACTCTGAGCGTTAGCGATGCGGACATTCAGGTTGGATCTGAACTCCATAAAGACAGAGATATGCAACTCTTTGGTGAAGATATCTGCAAACTATGATGACGTCGGTACATAAAGAACGCGGACATGATTGAGGACGACGTGCTCCCGGTGGTGTGATGGCTCATGCTCGTGGACGACGGGCCAGTGATGATGATCTAGCATGATGACGACGATAGACGGGGCGCTCGGAAGGCCACGGATGGAGGGCAATGTCGACAAGCACGTCGCATCATGCCACGACATCATCGAAGGAGAGGAGGCGTCAGAGAGGTCAAAGCCAAGGCGGTGAAGTCTGGAGTTGAGGAACATCGATGGGTCAGTAGGACGATGCAAACCGATCTATAATCGAAAAAAGTAGAGAAAATCTGATCTAAAAATGATCGAGGAAAACTCTAATTGGATGATCGGTGACACGACTTAAACTATGGGTTGTACAGCCCCCGAGAGAGATCATGTAGACGAGGTCATCTCTCAAGGGCGACGCGGTGGAAGCTGTGAATGCGGCGGCTCAAGAGCAGCGCTGCTCTGATACTATGAGAATGTAGAATATTTGGAGTAATCACGTTATGTAATTCATTTATTGATTCAAGTCATAAAGAGTTACACATATATATAATTTAGTATGACTAATGAGAATACATGACTAATGTAAACACAAGACTAATATGAATACAATATAAAATTAATATGAACTTAAGAGATTAAATATAAAGCATGAAGAGATGAATCGTTCTGTAACCAAAGAACCGGGCTAGTTGCTTCGCAGTCCTCGTTTGGCGCCGGCGCCCTCCTCGAGAGGTATACCAATTTGATGCCCGTTCCATCGGTGGCCTCTTCCATGCTGCTCACGAACTCCTCCATGAGCCATCCCATCTTCTTATCGCCCGTGTCACGATACTTGAAGGTCAGTCGGAAGCACCCGTCCTCGCGGACGGGCCCCTCCACTTCAACGTATTGTGCCAGGTGCTGCCGCCCGCGATGAAGCGGCCCCCCTCGCGTCTTGGCCCCTTCCACTTGCTAACGCAAAAGAAGTACCAGTGGCCTTCGTAGCAGAAATTCTTGAACCTCTTGGTCAGCGTCGCCGGGTCGCGACTGTAGAGTCGGCAGAGCAGACGATGCCCTTGATCTCATCGAGCAGCTGGCCGGTGATCCACGGGTTGAGGTAGCTATGGATGAGCTCCTCCGGGCTAGTGGTGAAGTGGAAACCCGGGGGCACTGTCGACCACCGCTCCAGAGGTTGATGCTCCGGCCGCTCCATCGATCGATCTGGCCCGAAAGTCGGGCCAAGCAAGCGCGAGTTATGACTTGTGAGACAGGCATGTCATGTACGTAGATAAAAAACAAGATTGAAAAATAAAAGTTACCCTTATAAATTAATGATCAGGTTTTATTTGTACCATCAGTATAATGTAAAAAATCCCTAGAGGAAAAGAGCAGAGCACAATGGAGGAGATTGCGGATGATTACCTGAACCAGCTAGTGCAATGTAGCTTGTTGCAGGTCATGTTACAGAATGAGTTTGGACGAGTGAAGTGGTGCCACATTCATGATCTGATCGGGAGTTGGTCGTGCATAGGTCGACAAAGGAAGGACTCATTGTATTCGCAAAATGCACGGCAACGTTGGAGTTGGAGTCAAGCAAAAAAAATTCGTCATCTTATATTTGACCGATGCAGAAGTGATCATCGATCAGCTCCAAAGATGACCTCACTTCGCTCCTTCCCCACATTTATAGCGGTTTTTGGATACTTCACCCTTGTCTGGCTTTAGGTCATTAACCGTGTTGAACTTATGGTTCATTCAGATGGATAAACTGCCTAGTGCAGTGGCCAATCTTCTTAATCTGCGCTATCTTGGCATCCGTTCCACTCTCATTGAAGAGCTTCCGCAGGAGTTGGGACAATCACATAACTTGCAAACTTTAGATGCCAAGTGGTCCAAGGCCCAGAGATTACCACATAGCATAACGAAGCTCAAGAGCCTGCGCCACCTGGATACTGTTAGACGCCAATCTGCAGATTTTAGTTATCCATGCCCGGGTACAGCAATTACGCTTCCAGATGGGCTAAAATTCTTACCTGCTTGCAGACTCTTAAATACATTGAAGCTGATGAGAAGATGGTCAGATCCTTGGGAAGCTTGAAACAGATGAGGAGTTTAGAGGTATTTGGTTTGCCCTCATCCATCTCCAAAATGAGCTGCCTTCTGCGCTTGGGAATTGTCAGTCGGGATGCTGATGTAAAATTGGATCTGGAGCCGTTTTATCCACCACCACTATAGCTGCAGAAACTTGCCCTAACGGGGATGCTAGCCAGAGGTGAGTTAGCTTCATGGTTTGGCTCCCTTGATAACCTCATGCAGTTGCGGTTGTGTTCATCTGAACTCAAGGAAGATTTAATTGGATTGCTTTCGTCGCTTCCCAGCTGTTACATCTTAGCCTCATCAATGCATACAACGAGACAAGCTTGACATTTGCCGAAGGTTGTTTTCCGGTTCTTAAGAAAGTAAGCTTGCATGAGTTGCCTAACCTTTCTCACTTAGCTTCAAAAGGGGAGTCTTGTAGATCTCCATGTGTCAGCTGGCATTATGGGCAATTGTTGGAGGGAAAAATTTACACTAACCTATCCGCTGCTCAAAAATTGGGTCATTCAAAGATGGATGGAGCATCATGCGAATTCTCTTTAATCTCAAGCTTGTCGTGATCAAAGGATGAAGCATGCCCATCAATCGGAATTCTTGCAGGTAAAAGACATGACACATACACTAATGTTGTACAGCATATGATCGACCATTTCATTTAGGGAACCAATCCTGAACTGCGGACAGGTTATATGAACCCTATGCCAGGTTCCTTCAGTTGTTAACTGGTGAGTTGATACTTCATAGCTTGGTGGTCACATCAGTTGTTAACCGGTGAGTTGATAGTTTGGTGATCACATTGGCAGTAATATTCGTAATTATGTTACAGTGTAGCTAGATTTTTCTAGTCATTTGTAAATCTTACCAATTGATTTACTATCTGTCCTCGAGGGAAGCGATGACCGATGGGGCTCTGCTGCGTTTTCAGTAGAACGCAGCAGTTGTGTATATAAAGCTTCACGCGGATGTGTATTTTTCAGCAAATTGCTGTAATGAACACAATGGCTTCGCAGAAAACTGAAACAAGATGAACATAACACAATGACATTATCGAATGCCTCTTTACATGATAACTGAAGAGGGAACGAACTGGATTGCAAATATAAACGAGATATTAAGTAGAAATCAGCAGGTATGCCATGGAGTCGTGGAGTGTCCATGGCTGCTCATCAGCACTGGACCAATTATGAAGTTTGCTTCTAGTAGAAAGAAAGAATGACCGCACGTCTGCACGTATTGTCGATTTAATTCACAGGATTCCTAACAAGCGGACGTACCCAATCAAAGTAGAGCGCTGAAACTTTGAGAGAACGCATCAGCACAAGCATCTCTAACGACACTTCGACACTTACGTATGGGAGGATGTGGCATTTGGATTCGATACGAAGGCAATATTCCTGAAGAACAGACAAACGGGCGAAGAAACATTTTGCAGTATTGGTTGCCTGTAATGATTCTGAAAAAAAATCTAACCATCAATCCCACTAATTGCACATTAAGAATCAATCTGTGATATGATATTACAATCATTGGTTTAATTCTATGGTACTAATTTGTTACAACATATGCTATGGCCATACAAGCATTGCGCTAGACAAGGTTTGACACTAGAGCTATCGGCATGGTGCCAATTCTGGCTCTGCCAGCATCATGCCAGTGACACCAAGGATGACAGCATGTGCCAGGACCTTGCAGCATTACTCGAACACGAGATACTAATGATCAAATCATTACACGAGAGCTCAGTAAACAGCAAACAATTAGAAAGTGTCCTTTTTGTCGGACAATTCCTATGTGCGTAGACAGCAAAATTCATCGAAAAATAATCAATACAATCAACATTCAACTATACTTTGATATCACGGTACCTGGAGAAACACTTCATTGATGTCAGCTGCAGGCGTCGAAGTTACAACTATTACACTGCTGCAGGAAACCCATAAGGGTGGAATAATTCAGACTTCAGAGAGGATCTTTGGCTAGCTTTGGTGGCACGTCTACAGAATGAAGGTCAACAACGGTTGCTGCTGGCAGCAGGTGCTGGTCCAGCTCATCCACATCACAGTCTCCAATAATGGATGAAGATATTGAATCCGTATCATCATCTAGGAGTATATTTCAAGAGGGAAAAAAAGAATCAAGAAAAATTGAATGTTAATAAAATTGAACTGAATCTTCAAGAGGAAAAAAAAAAATCAAGAACTGAATGTTAATAAAATTGAATTGAATTTTAGTAACATTTCTTGCAAAAAAAGAGAACATTAGTAACATTGACAACAACTAGCAAATAAAAGAGTTTTAAAAAACCTAGCAATAGAACAAAGTGACACAGTATCTACAAATCCTCTGTTGTTCTTTACAAATCTCAGTAAGAATTTGAGGTGGCTTAAAGAGTACAGTTACATGAGTTAAAGCAACTAGATTTGTAGAAACCAAGAATTTGTCATGTTGTTCTTTCAACAATATCTAAGTTTCCCCAAAAAAAACTGTATCTAAGTTACTGAGTAGACATTATCACTAATTGCCCTTTTACCAGGGCTAATATGAAGCATACATTAACTCCCATAGAATTATGATTGTTGTGCCATCAAGAATTGTCATATGGGGCATCACATACAAACACCGGCGCAACATCCAGGAAACCACCACTTCCTCTGGAGATCCTTAGTTTCCATGAGATTTCATTAGGATAAAATCTGTGATTTAGAAAGTTATTGCTTTAGTTAGTTAAGCAATTCTTCAGATTGTGCAATCCTTCAGATTGCCTAGAGTCAGTTAAGCAATCCTTCAGATTGCCTTTCTTATCTCCATTATCTCTATTTACAAGAGATGTAAGCTTTGCTTACAATTGAAGAAGAAATAAAGAAGTCTCTTATCCCTACCTCCTCCGAATTCTCCCTCCTTCTCTGCGGCAGCCAAGCCGCAACAACTTGGTATCAGATATGCCAGGACCTGGCGAGGACTCCAACGATGACACTGCCTCCTCCTTGGCGATGATCCTCCAGATGCCAGGTGCCATGCAGAACCAAATCGTCAAGGGCGTGCAACAGACAGCTGACCTCCAAGCGCAGGTTACCAATTTGTGCCAGTAGGGGACTATCTCCAATGCACATCTCACGGCCCTGGAGAAGAAACCTGCAGACAGCATTGTGCAACCAGCAGGCCTACTGCCTAGTCCATTCATCTTCCCCAGCTCCTCAGCATCCATCCAAACTCCACTGCCAATCTCCACTATCGCTTCCCCTACATCAGCCATCCCACCCGCCTTTAGCAGCCCGACAACAGCCGCCCCAGTCACCTTCGTCCCAGCCCACACATCCAATTCCAATACATTGCCACCGGCCACATATATTCCAGCCTCCTCCATGCCACCTGCACAACCACAGCACACACATTCGCATTCAACTAACTCCAGTGTCCTTTGCTTCCATAAACTGGAGTTCCCCACATATGATGGCAATGACGACCCCCTCGCATGGCTCAATTGCTGTGAACAA
This sequence comes from Melocanna baccifera, assembly GCA_036346265.1. Lineage (NCBI taxonomy): Eukaryota > Viridiplantae > Streptophyta > Magnoliopsida > Poales > Poaceae > Melocanna > Melocanna baccifera. Next base: position 8,332,763 of record CM070685.1, read on the forward strand.
TTCTTCTGCGATGAGGGAACACCATCACGGCCGCAATTCAAGGAATTCTGCCATCTCCATTTTGGTCCCCAATTCGCAACAATCCATTGGGAGAATTGGCCCGCTTGCACCAAGAGGGTTCCACCAAGGAATTTCAAGACAAGTTCCCAACCCTCCTTTGCCATGCAAACGCCCTCACGACTCAGCAACAGGTCCAGCTCTTCACGTCCAGCCTCGGAGAGCTCATCCGCACGAATGTTGAGCTGCAACATCCAGACAATCTACAAATCGCCATGAGCCTAGCCCGGGCTTATGAAAAGAGTGCACAGGCTATTGCCGGCCACACGCTACCAACACCAACTCCGTCCAAGCCACCAATGCGTCCTCCGAATCGGCCATCCGTCCCTCTGCCCGCCGGACCGAGACCATCAGATGGCGCTCCACCCACCACCACGATGTTGCACGTGACGGCGGAGGAAACGACGAAGTAAACAAGATCAATCGCAGAGAGACACAAGATTTAACGTGGAAAACCCTCCCAATGCGAGAGGGAAAAACCACGGGCGCCAGCCAGCAACAATCTTCACTATATCGGGGTGAGGTTACAACGCCGGGGATTTACAACTCTAATTCTCTATCCCAAACAGCGGCTTACAGGATATATATATATATCAGGGAAACCCTAATTTGACTAGGATCCACTCCGGCCCTAAGCCTCCGGCGACGGGCCTCCGCTACGCTCCGTCCAGAAGCTGGCCTAATTGATATATAGAATTTGGATCACAAATCAACACACGAGGCTAGGCACACTTTCGCAGCCCAATAGCCCTTTCTGCCACCTTACTGTGTCCGAATTGGTCGATAGACGTGCGAAGGGACTTTGCTACAACTGCAAAGAGAAATTTACGGTCGGGCCACTGCTGCAAACAGCTGTTCATCACCTACATCGACATGGGATCAGATCCCATAGGCCTGCAAGACACCATCTCATACCACGATGACGACGACATGGAACAAGACCCCAGCATCTCCCTCAACTCACAACTTCTTCCGCGATGAGCTTCTTCATGATGTCAAGGAACGCCTACTGCAAGCTTAGCAGTATGCTAAGCAATACTACGACAAGAACCACTGTAAAGTCATCTTCAACATTGGTGATTGGGCCTAGGTGCATCTCCTCCACCACGGTTCTTCTTCGCTTCCTTCCACCACTAAAGGAAAATTGCTGTCGTGGTATTATGGACCCTACCAGATTATCGACACGATCGACACGATGGCCTACCGCGTTGCTTTACCTCCTGGTGCCCGTCTCCACGTCTTTCGCGTTGGCATCCTGAAGAAATACCACGGTGAGCCTCCAGCTACCCCTCCCGCTCTTTTGGCGTTGTGCAATGGTCGTGTGGTTCCAACTCTTTCAACAATTCTCAAGGCAAGTCTACGTCGAGGCATGCATCACCTTCTTGTCCAGTGGCAGGGTTGTTCGGCAGCTAACACTTCATGGGTTCCATTGGATGAGTTCAAAGAGGCTTATCTAGATTTCCAGCTCGTGGATGAGCTGCTCCGCGAGGAGGGGAGAGATGTCATGTGGGGAATCACATTATAGCCGCTGACGCAACATCTAGGAAACTGCCGCATCCTCTAGAGATCCTTAGAGATAAGTTTCCATGAGACTTCATTAGGATAAAATCTATGATTTCAAAAGTTATCGCTTAGTTAGTTAAAGCAATCCTTCAAATTGCCTAGAGTTAGTTACGCAATCCGTCAGATTGCCTTTGTTATCTCCATTATCTCTATTTATAGGAGATGTAAGCTTTGCTTAGAATTGAAGAAGAAATAAAGAAGTCTCTTATCCCTACCTCCTTCTCCGAGTTCTCCCTCCTTCTCTGCGGCAGCCATGCCGCAACAAGAATATAGCATCACCTAACCGCCAAGGATGCCCAGTCAAAATGGTAAAAGAAGTATAATACACAACCAATCAGATTTATGGTGGAGTTGGTAATTTTGAACATAACCAAAAAGCTCTCTGATTATTTATTAGTGAAAGATTTAGGATGGGCACATCATTCGATGCACCAAACAATAACGCTCAAATAGATGTTTAACATTTTTCGAGTATGCAGGTCATCTAGAATGTTAACTAGTACACATCAAGCTGTAGCTAACAACTGCATGCAGTTTACTAAAAAGGAAGAAAATAAAAAATATATAGCAACTGACTAACTACACAAATCATATGTAAAATGTAGGTACTAGGCACAAACTCACCAGAAAAAGAAGGATGAGTTGGGACGTGCCTCACAGTAGAGATTTGAATGCTTTTTGGTAGGACACAGTTGAAAAAGGAACCTAACAATTCCACACAATACAATCAGTTACCTATGGTGTTGAGCAAGTCAGGAATAAAAGACATAAAACTAATGATACTGACCCACTCTTGCCAGCCGATTTACCCATCCAGGGATTGATTTTCGGGTTAAATTCTTACAGACATCATCTGTAAAATAGTTGCAGTTCTTTGAAATCAAATGATATGTATTGCCATTGTATTTTCCTGCAAGATTTTCAATGAACGAGCGGAAGTCTGCCCTAGACATCTCAGTTGTGCCCATCCATACAGACCTTCTATAGACAAAGCCTGGGCAGCTTTTTGGTTCAACCTCGAATACCCCACTTGTTGGGAACTCATGTGCTCCAAATCCATACTCCATGCCGTGAACTGTTCATTTGAGTTAATAATAAAACAATTTTAAGTTCAACCTCATTTAAATCGGTTAGCTCTAGCACAGTACAAGCCACAAAACGCAGATCTAGAAAAAGTAAGAAATTGATACGAAAAAGCAAATAGCGAATAGCCCAATGCAGAGTAAATGCTTTTACACAACTAAGAAACTCAATCAGTGAAATATAGATTGCTACCAATGAACAGATCATATATAGGGCCTGTTCTTTTTGGCTGCGGCTGATGGCTTTTTGGCTGTTTGCGACAGAGATTGCGGAAAGAGAGATACTCGCTTGCAATTTTTGATGGTACAAATATTAGTTTTTTAACGTGTACTACAATTAACTTGTAGACACCATCTTAAAAAAATACTCCGTTTAAAAGTTAGTTACTGTAGCAAAAGCCAAAAGCGGCTTTTAGAAGCCGCAAAGAACAGGCCCATAGCTAGGAGGAAGTCGACCATTTTATTAGCTGCAAACAATTAGCAAACTACACTTCCTCCAGTTACTTTAAGTTTGGTCAATAGCACATATGTGCTAATATCACACCCATCAACACTACTTCTGCGAAAAGTAACATTGCAACCTCACGCAAAATTCTGTCGGTGGATTTGTTAACAACCTTTGCCAACAGATACACCCATGCAGCATCATAATTCACTCTTGTTCTTTTATTCTTAGTTTCCCCCCTTCTTCCCACAATTTCCCCAGCCAACCAAAACAATGTTGCCCTAGCAACTTCATCATCTACATAACCATCCATGGAAAACTACAAACAAAAAAATTGATCCCCGAATAGCAACATTCCATAATTTACTTTTTCTTGTTTACCGAACAGCATCCCAAGTTCAGACCACGATCACCCCTCACAAGTTGGTAACCACACATCGCCCAAACTTCCCCTCCCCTACTTTTTTCCAACTATCGTGTCGTCTTTCCAAGCACTAAACTACAACTTGTGACAACAATAAATCTCAATAGAATCCTTACAAGCTCTTGTAAACAACTACTCTAAACGAATATCTGTACAACATGAACATCCCCGCATTAACCAAATCAAATTCCAGTAACCACACAGCGAGAGCGCGAGGAATCAAAACCTTCGATTCCGGAGTGGAAGATGCCGAGGCCGAACCAGTAGAGGTAATTGTTCATGGGCGTCAAGTCGTACACGTTGAGGACAACCGGCGCGCCGCCGCCGCCGCCGTTCTGGACCTCCATGTCCGCCGCCGGTGAAGCCCACGGGCGCTACAGATCTCTCCACCGGCACAGCATTAGCGTCGGGATTAGTACTTAAGGAGATCGAAGTGGAGAGGGATTTTTGTTTCGTTTCGATTTGATTCACAAGAGGAGAGGAAGGGGAAAGTGTAGTTAATCAAGGAACAACAAGTACGCTTCTTGACCCTTAATGATTTTGTTACGTGCTTCTGTTGGCGTAGTGTTATGGAGGGTGGATGGCCGGTGGGTCCACGAAAAGTGGGTCCAGTACGTCATTGGGGGTTCAATGTTACACAGAAGGTGTGGAAACTTCGGTCTTATTCAAGCGATGGAGAAAGCTGTCTGGTTAAAGTAGGGTTGTTGATTTTAGTGGGGTGTCACAACTGACAACTCACAAAGGCGCGCGCGCAGGTGTGCTACGTCGGACTGACGTGCGGGCCCTGGTGAACAGAGGCACGGGGACTCTTGTCTTCCCCGGTCGGAGAGAGGCTGCTCCTCGTCCGAGTCTGACACGGCGACGCCGGTAAGCCGGCCGATTCCAGTCGAGAGCTTGCGGCATTTTTCACGTGATGCATGCACCATTGCACAGAGAAATCACAACTCGCACATATTTACTCAACGAGATCGGATAGGCGCTTATTTAGTTCTACGTACGCTTCACAAGAATCAACTTATGTCCAAGTGTTGAATCATCATTATCATTTCCTACACAATAAACTCTCTTGCTGATAAGAGAATGCAATTCCCGTGGTTTGTTGATCTAGGTTTTACATAGTTACATACGCACTAGGAGCTTGGAAGCGCCCGAATTCGGCGCACTTCTTGTCGCGCAAGAGCTGAACTTGGGGGGTAATCGCATTGCTAACCTTGCCGTATGCTGAAACTTTGCACTGCAATGCACAGCGCCTGGTGGTCGCAAAGCAAAATTGAAGACTGCGCGGTCCGTCAAGCAGCGCTGCAGTTCACATCCTCAGGCTCAGGAACGTTGTAGTACAGGGTCGACCTGCTGTTGTCGAACTTGGAGATGACATTGTGCGCTTTCAGGCCGCAGTAACACTTCCTGAGCCGCTGGATGCAGATGTCCATTATCTTCTGGAACATGCGGTCTTCTTGGATGAATGGCTGCTTGACGAACTCTTCAAGTGGCATCCACTGTAAAAGCGCAGCGCAAAAGAAATGTTTCAGAAGGTTATCAAATCAACTCTGTTTAAAGATGTTGTGGTTTCAGCAAGATACTCTGAACACCGTATTACGAAAATGTTTTCCGGGTGCAGTTTAAAGGTGATGTACCTTTGCTGCCTGAATCTCCGTTTCGTCAATCTTGATCTCGTTTGATACAGGTCTCAGCATGCAGATGAAGAACAGGTCGGACTTTTGAAAGGCCACATTGTGTGCATGCCTATCATTGTAAACGATATAAGTGGTGAGACAAAATTCAGACTAAGATGCAACAGTTTCAGGACAATTAATCCACAGGGGTAATAGCTGCGATGAGGTAGATAATTACCTAAAAGCAACCACATCCACAAATTCAGTGTCAACCTGCACAGAGCATCACATTCACATGCACGATACTATCAGAATTGATCCTCACAAGAAAATTATAGAGAAGGGGAAGTGCGCAATTTCTTACCCCAGTTTCCTCCTTGACCTCTCTGATCGCTCCTGTAAAGATTTCTTCCGACTGCAGAAAACATTGTTTCAGTAACAGCAACACACATCATGTACGGTTTATATCGTTGATGATCTTCGGAATGTTCATACCGCAAGAATGAACCCGGTGGGGAGTTTCCAAGCACAATCCAAGGTCGAAACGCGATATTTCTCTTGCACCACTAGGACCTATTCAATTTGTTCAGGAAAATGCAATCAGACACACGAACTAGTTCAGTAATCTGTTCCTATCGAAACACAATTAGCACAGTACACGTGAGACCTACCTCCATTTGATCGTTGATCACAAAGCCCCCAACGCCAACCTGATGGGAAGCATTTGCTGGGAGCAGACATGGCTCATCAGGGATCCAATATGTCAGCATCACGTACGCCTCCTCTGCGTGGTGGTACTTGAATCCTTCCTGCAGACAGAATTAAGAATTACCGTCACTCCATCAGTGAGGTGAACTACCGAGTTTTCCAAGTTCGGACATCGCCGTTGCGCACGAATCAAACATTGCATGTTCAGGGCTTGGTAAAGAAGAAGAGCAATCGTACCTTTACTGCTATGGGCACAAACTCACAACGATCCACTGTTAACTTTAGCCACGCCCCTTTCTTTCCCTGCAACGTCAAAATCACGACACAGGTAAATTACTGAACTGGTGGATTGCTGATGTATTCAGTATTGCTGTAAACACATTCCACAATCCGCGAAACATTCCTCCGGTCTTTTGAAATGAGATGAATTAGTAAACTCGAATTTGTCCTACCTACGCGATCTCAAACCGCTATTTTCACGATTTTATAAGGATAGAGAGAGAAATGTCGGCCGTACCACGGACTTCCAGTAGGACAGCGACGACGCGAGCGACCGGGCGAAGGCGGCCTTGTCGGACGGCAGCCTGTCGGCGTCGACGACGACCCCGCCGTACTCGTCCTCCGAAGCCTCCAGCACGAAGTTGTTCTCGAGAGCCGTCCACCTGTGGTGGCTGGCGGCGTTGGAGTCCGACCAGTTGATGCCCAGCTGCAAGTCGGCCGGCTCGTTCCTGAGCAGCTTCTTGCGCGCCGCCGACCTCACCCCGCTCAACATCCTGCCGATGGAGTAGGACGCGCTCACCCTGTACTCTGAACAACAACCAACCAAAAAAAACCGGTGAGCTCGGTCAGATTGGCAACATCAAACTACATAGCTAGTGATGAAATGGCAGACATGTAAGTACCTTTGGAGGAGCACGAGCAGTTCAAGAAGCCCGCGGCGCTTCCGGCACGGCGGCGCCCGCCCGCCGCCGGGCACAGGCTAGCAGCGGCAGCCTCGGCCAAGCTGCTCTCCATCGCTGGTCAGTGATCACTCTCGAATGGAATCAAGGAAGCTCGCCCCCGAGCTGGCGGAACCGCAGTGCTATCAATTGCGATACTACCGTTGCGCTGCGTAGTTAGTAGTTACAGTGCGTGCGGATGCGGGTGCGAACGGCTGCCTGAGCTCCACACGATGCTCGCGGGGAGCCCATAAAAATCGCCTCGAGGATCCACGTCCCTCTCACGAGGATTAGGCGACACGTCGAATGCGTGGGGCTTGTCGCGTTCCGAGCGGGCAAAGATACCGCGCACCGGCTCAGACTTACTAGAAATGCCACCATGCATACGACGCCGCACAAGTCGTGCAGCAACGCAACAACTAACCGATCGAGCAGTAGCAGTTCGTAAGAAAGGAGAGAAATAGTAGTGCTAACTTGACAGCGTGCAGGAGTATATATATATCGGTATCGCTACTAACAAGGGGTGGGCTTATCCTAGACGCCATGCAAAATCCAAACGTATGACGTGGCTGCTAAAAATGCTGTCTGGCCGGTGGTGGGTGACAAGGACCGGCAAGGCAGGACCCAACTGCGAACGTAACACGGCGGCGTGATCCCTGATTACTGCCGCTGGTTAGGTCACTTCTCCGGTGCTTAATCTGCCTTTGCGTGCCTGCCTGCATGGCAGCTTTATTGATTGTTTAGTGGTTGCAGTTTGGTCGAAGTGGTACGCCTGTTCCTGCTTTTTCTGTGCCGTGTGATTGTGTCCGGCACGCTCCAAACTGCTTCAACTTTTAGCTTTTAGTTTATGTTTTTTCTCTGATTTTTAGGGTTTTTATGTTTTTTTAGCTTTTTTATTTTTTATTTAATTATATAAAATAAACCAGCAGTATTTAAATGTAAAATAAATCATAAGTTCTACCTTATAAAACACATGGAGCAGACCCTTTGTTTATCCAAACTGAACGAACTCCTTTTGTCGACCGATCAGCAATTCGGCAAGTACATCACGGCGACGGTGGGTAATCTTCCCGGGCTCGGAATGCAACTGCACACGCTAGCGACAGAAGATTTTTTTGATGTAAACCACCGGGCCGTGGCCCGTGGGCGCAGCCTGCGCACACCTGGCCTGTGAAGCCAGCCGACCGTAGCAGTTGTTTCGCTCCGTGTCACTGCGAACCTACACAAAAGCACAATTCAGCCTGTCCAAGTCACGGCGCGCGGTTCGAGGCGTCTTTTTCAATCCGAAAATTCATGATCATTCCGAGTGCGGAAATAATGATTCTTTGAACCTGTAAATATATTCAAAACAACACACCACTTGCATATATTTTGGCTTATTTATAATGTAACATTCTATATGTTCTAATAGATAAAATAAAATATTCTGTAAATTACTTTCTAATGATCTATTAGTTCATTGATGATGCTTCAGAATATATTTTTGAATTAGATAGGGGGAATGAATTGAGTGGATGTTGAATGTTTCAGTGGGTAAAAATGGAATGTTCTATGCATTTTGGTTTTGATATTCCAACAGTTCAACGACGATGCTTCACACATTAAGTTCTAAAGGAGATACAAGAACTGGTATAAGAACCCGCTTCCAAACAATTCTTCCCATGTGACGGATAAAGCACATGTCCCCCCCCCTCGCAACCGCACGTCGATTCAACCATATATCTTTGACAACAATCGCTATACAGTTGTCTCTATGATTCTCTCTCATTGATAATAATTGAAGATCAATTATTATCAGATCTCTCTTGTTGATAGCAACTATTCACTTGACTAAATGGGATGATTCAATAAGGTGCATGCTCATGTGGATAACTAATACCCCTTTGGTGCAATTTAAGATTTGATGAGAGAACATGACACGACACAACAAAACAAAATGGGAAGACAACCCAAAGAAGAAGAACACCAGAGACCAATTCTAGAAGATCAATCAAGATCTTCTGACGAAATAAGAGATTACAGAGATTAGTGTTAACATCACCCTTTTGTAATCTCTCATTGAGAATATTTTGTAATCAGTTCATAGCAATAAATATCATCTCCATTCTGATCCCAAATCATTGTAAGAGACTAGACTATAAAATTCGTAAGATCAGTGACTAGATCATCAACACTAGTCGAACAATTTAAAATTATTAGTGGAACATTTGAAAACCTATTAGTGCAAGACATAAAAAAAATACTGATTAAACAGATAAAAAATTAATTAGAGCAGTGGAACAAAGAAATAAAACATGAGAAACGATTAAAAAAATACCTACTACAACGGTAAATGATGCAAACTAAATTAAGAAAGAAAGGAAGAAAAGGAGACAAAGCATAGCAAAACATGAAGCAGTGGCGATAGCAAAAATTAGTTCAATCAGGCAGTGACATGTAGCTCTCCACAAAGATCAATGCAAACGGGAGGAAAAAGAAAAATAAGGAAAGAAAAAAAAGAAGGATAGGAGTGTGCATGGCTGAGCACGTAGCTTACGGCTCGCCCACGACTTCCATTCACTGTTGATTCGATATTTCGATGAATTCTGTATCAGATTCAATAGTAGATAAAGAGGGGTTTTTTTACTGGATTTTCTTTTCTCAAATACTGCACTGGTCAGCATAAGACTTGAGTGTGGCCGTGTTGCGCATGTAAATGGCTCGTATGTTTGTTTCACAGCCTATCGTCGTATGCTGCACATGGATCACGAGCACTGCTCCTTTCTTTTCTACTATATCTTATGTCTTATGGCTTAGCTACAGTACTAGTTTTTAAACAATATATTTTTTAAAGATAAGATTAACAGAAAAATTGTAGTAAAAAGTGTACTGAGTTCAGCTGTACCAGCTAAAATCATATATGATTATTTCTCTCTGTGTACTGCTTATCACGAACAACTAAAATTTAAAATTTTAAATCATAAATCATAACTTAAAAGAACCTAATTTTAGGCGAGCCTTAGCATTACAACCTTCATCCTTCGGGACTGAACAAGAAGCTCGGATAATTAGGCCGTTGGCCCATACCACACTCGTAGTCACATTCGTCAGTTTGAATCCTAGCCGCACACATCTGATCGAACAGTTCCCATGGTCCACTCGATGGTGGCTGAACGTTCGGCCAACCCAAACCTAGATGCCTCTTGTGGTCTTGCCGAAGCCCAAACGCCGGCGCGACCTCCCAATCCGCCGTGGACGTGCAGCCGGTACGCACGCCGTCGTGTCCGGGAGGCGGGATCTACGTGCTCATCTTGTTCCGCACTCCCTGGCCAATAGCCAAGAGCTACGTGCTCATCTCCCTGGCCAATGGCGAGGTCGCGAGGTGTACCCAGTAGAACCCGCCGGTGCGGGGGAGTAAGCGCCTGGGCGGAATGCCATACCAGTAGGCGTGAAAAATAGATACAAATTATCCTTATTATTCAATTATTATATTTGGTATGATATAAATATGGTATATATTTTTTCATTCGATCAACAATTTCTTTTCTATTAGTATTTATATTTAAATTCGTATAAAAAATATGAATACAAATATGTCATCTATACTACGTAAGTTATGAGAATATCCGGATTCAACCGAATCGAGTAGATATTCGATTTGAATTTATATTCATTACAATATTTGATTTGTATTTGTATTTGATAATATTAGATTCATATTTATTTATAAAATATAAATACGCATATGATAAAAAACTATTTAATTCATATTGATCCGTTTCCACCGGTACCGGCGACGTGATCACCTTGGACCTCGGCAATTGCACGTGAAGCACACGTCCGTCAAGTCGTCAAAGGAGCAGTAATGTAAGCCCATTGGCGATGCTGGGCTGGTCGTCCAGGCCGGCAAGATATTCGCGTTTTCCCGCAAGAATGATCGCATCGGGTTCTTCTGCGTGACGCCGTGAGCCGTGAAGAAGGTCACCTTGTAAAGCGTTGGTTGCGATGCTGTAAGATGGGGTAGGAGAGACACTATCGGCTCCGCAGCCCGGTCAACTGAAGGCCTTTCGTTCATAACTCTGTTCGCATGAAGTAACCGGGCTGAAACCTGTGCACAAAGCATTACCCACCGAGAAGTTTGCATCCGTTCCTCATGCACCTTCAAGCACGCGAGTCCAACTGAGCAACACAGACATAGAGCTTGGCAGGCTGGCAGCAAACGATTTTTTCCCCCCACCACCCTGATTCTTCTTGGGGGATGGCAAAACCATGTTCACTGTTTCATTTGCAAGTTTGCAACCCATAGGTAGGTCGATGATCGGTTGATCGCTCGATTCGAGCCGTGCATGCATGGTTCAGAGCTTCGGATCGCGCGAGGACTGATCAGTTGCTGCAACTCCAAACATGGAGCGTACGTACGTTCACGTCATCCAAGGATTTCGATTTTCGAGGATGGATCGGCGGGAGATACTTACGTTAGCGTGCGGTGTGCCGAACCCGCATCAGACGGCCCAGAAGAACTCGACCGTCTTACTCCGCGATGGAATCACAGTACGTGCTCCGTACTCGGAGTGTCCCGTCTTTGTCGTCGTCGTCAAACACAGGACAGACTCGAGCCGTTCAGCTCAGAACGACGGTCTCGCCGCTTGTTTCTGGCTTCTTCCCGAGGCACGTACGCTTGCAGAAATCCACCAACGAAAGATCAACAACGCTACACCGGCAACTCTATCGTGCACATGCCGCTGGCTGCAGTATGGTTGTGCGCTACCCGTCACATTGTTTGTTGTCACCTGTTCGTCTTGTACGGACGATCGAAAATTTTCTTCGTCCTTGCTCGAGCCATCACGGAGCAGGCATTGAGCAGTTCCCCAGTTTTGACGGATCGTGGAAGTATCTCTCGCGACGTAGACATCGTCGCGCGGGCACACGTACGTGCTGATCGAGCAGCCTGGTACTGTTGCAAAGTAAGAGTGGCCATTTCAACGGCTGAATGCCTCTATGGGCACGGTTGGGTGCTAAATATCACTGTCTACCATTAAGTAGCCTGTAAGGTTGCTGCGAAGTCCTTCAAATTTAAGCGTCGAAAACGATGCTTAAGGGCATCTTCAATGTATAAGATTCAGATTGGTCTTAAGGTATGATGATATGGCTTGGTGCAATCTACTACAATGTATAGGGTCTTTGTGTGTACTAAGATGGGCCCACATCCTAATAAAAAAACTAGCCTTTAACTTATGGTGGAGGGAGAGAGAACACATGATTCAATAAAAAATTGTGTTTTAATGTTTATGGCCAGGTCTTTAACTTGAGGGTTGGCCTTAAGCCTTTTTTGCTTATGGCCTGCTTAAGGTCAGTCCTGTAATGTATAAGATCGACTTTAAGGTGGCTTAAGATCCCCTATTTTCATATACTACAGATGCCCTAATTACTCAACTACCTACGCCTGCCGGTTCCACTTCTGCTAACGACACTCTAAATAATCCACTCTGTACAATGTTTATAGTATTAATTACCCATTTATATAGAAGCCACGTGGGATGAAAAGATGATATGACAAAGAATTAAAAGAGAGAGACAAACAGTATTGTGCATGAGACATTGTATGGACACAAAATTCAATCACCAAGCCACAAATCTTCTTTTGCTTACCATGTCGGTCGCCTGCTGTGCCGCCCGTGCGCTCTCCACCGCGCAGCTTGCATGCCACTGTGCCATCCGTGCACTCGCCCCCCAAACACTCGTGCACTTGCCCGCTGTTGCTACACTCGCTCTAGCCACCCACGTGCTCGTCGTCGTGCCACCAGCGCACTCGCCCTCCGCCCGTCGTGGCCACCACAAGACCATCGTCATCGCTTGTCGTGGCTTCCGTGCGTCCTCACTACCGCCAGCCCTGGCCATGACTAAGATCTGACTAGATTTGTGCCTTGCTAGCTCTAATCCGGTCGACTCTGGCGCCTCAGCCACCACGCGCCTATCTTCGACTCAAATCCGATCGGCTTGGGTGCAGGTGGCACGAGTGGCAGCGCGGGGGAGGCAGCGCTCGGCGATGGCCAAAGGGGAGGAAGAGAGGCGGCTGTGGGAGCCGAGCTGCTTGTGCTACCCACGTGCTCGCCGCCTGCGTCTCTCGTGCGCTCGCCGCCCACGCTCTCACCATTGAGCCGCCTGCGTTGCCCGAGCTCTCCCCATCGAGCCTCCTACACCACTTGCGCGCTCGCCTACATGCCTTGTTGTCACGCTGTCCAAGCATGTAGAGGGGAGATGGGGTGGAGGTGGTCCGAGAGGGGGAGAACGTGGAAGGAGGGAGAGACAAGGTGAGAGGGAAGGTGGAAAATGAGATGATATTTATTATTTGGACCCATGATAGATACTATACATTGAAGATGTTGTTTTTTTTGTTTTGTGCCTATATGAGATGGTAGTCTATACACATGATATGTAGTGTCTTTCACAGAGTTCGCCACTTGTGCCATGCGCATGGTCTCTGCTGTCCTATCGAGGACGTTGAGGTTGCTAACAAGTGACACCATGAAACTGATTACTTCATTCCATTTCGACTCGTTGGTATGAGCTGTGGCATGATGGCTGAAGTGCTACGGGTAGGCTATGCAAGCACAAATTCAAAATTTTACCATGTAAATAAGGAACTTTCACTAGTAAAAGATCACGGGATTACCACTAGATGTGCAGACTCGAAGCAGAAGTAGAGTCGAAGTAGCGTATTGATACGACCATAGTCATACTAACCGTATGTCTCCTCCTTCAGATCCTTGTGATCGTCACAGATTGCGGATCGTCCTAGTGCTGAAGCCTCACATTACCACCTCCAAGGTATTCACACGTACAAGGCAGGAATACCACGCACCGAAGTGCTAGTGCTCGCAGTGTGGTATTTGATGACGAAGATGTGGTGTCTAGGGTTTTGAGAATTTCAAATTCTCTCTTTATCACCTCAATCCTAGGCCACCACGCCCCTCTATTTATAGGCATCCATAATGGACCTCAAATTTGAGGCCTATTAGGAACTCGTGACCCACATGAACTCAGATTACAATACGAATTATATCTCAGTCCTTTAAGTGTGCGATCCTATAGGTTCACGTACACCTGAACATGGCCCAAATACTTCTACTCGTCCACTAATTGATAGCGGCTTCTAGCAGGACATGCCGACTCCCAAGTATATGTAAATATCATATTGGGCGAACCTTATCAAAACTCATCTGCGTTTTCCTTTGCCTCACGATATCGATCAAGCTCAAGACGAGTACGTTCCATACTTATTGGTTAGCTCGACCACTCTTTCTCGATCATGTGATCTGAATTCCTTGACTAGGTTACCTCTTAAACCGCAAGTAACATGGCCATGCATTTCTGAAATCTAACAACCCGAAAGGTCTAGAGATATCTTTTCCATTGTATGGAGGGGTAAATCCTATCTTGCTCGACCACATCTTGATACATGCATCATGTTAAACCCGACAACTATCTTTATAACTATTTAGTTACGGAGTAGCGTTTAGCAACCTTTAAGTTAGCCATTGTGCATCACAAGTACATACGATGACCTCAAGCCTAAGGACATAGCATACGTATTGTAAATGAGACCAATTGATGATATGTAAGAATGCAGCGTTCTCGTAATGTCTCATGATAGGTCGATCCAACCCCATGTTTCCTAACATATGCCTATATTATTGGTTTGATATCTCCATATCTATGACTCGTGAAATATGGACATCAACCAATACATTTGCTAGTCTATTCATATGTGTCCTCATATGTTTCCGACTAGGAATAGTTAAGAATAATCGTCGCAGAAATATAAAGTTTCACAATCAAATCACATACTCGATAATAAATATTAATGATATTATTCAAGGAACAAGATAACATATTATCCAACAAATCATTAACATAATGGAACTATCGTGGTCGAGCCAACGTGGTCGAACACTCGAACCAATGTGGTCGACACAACGTGATCAAACCAACTTAATCATCCCTATACTTGTGTTTAGAGCATATTTCCAACAATGGCATCTCGGGAGGCATATCCAGGGGATATCGAGCAGACCACTTTCTTTGAATTCAGAAGTTCAAGTCAGGCAGCAGTGAGCGACACACAGCCCATGCCAGGAGGATGCCGTATGGCATCGGTCGCATACTACCACAAACCGATCACGCGCGCTCGGGTTTTCAAAGGTGCAAATGCACGGATGGAACACAGCGCTTTTCAACAGTTTCCTTTACCTGTTGCACGCGAAAGACACGGAAGCACGGAGTTGGGTCGTACTTTGCAGGAAGCGCTCGTCCGTAGCAAGCTCTGTCGTCGTCGATGTTTATACTTTGAAGGCGTCCAAGAGTCTATCGATCCGGCACGATCAGCTCCAAAAAAAAAAAGTCAACTGTTGGAATGCTCGTGATGTTGCCGCTGACTCACGCCACCGAAGAAGTAGAATTCGCGGTATCTACGGCATTCTCGACTTATCCGAGGTGTTCAAATTAGCTTTTATTTCTTATTTTTGTTTGAAAAACTGAAAATTAATATAAGTATTTAGTTTTTTTAAAATAATTTTTTTATTCCTTTCACTCTCGTCTTACTTTGAGAATAAAGTAGAAGATTACGGATATATCACGCACCTTACTTATCTAGTTCCCATATCACTTACGCATCTCTCTCTCGCTTTACCCAATACTTGTCCTCTGTTTCTAAAAGCCACTTCTATTTATTTTCAGACAAAAGTCATCTGCCACAGGCAATACGAATACCCCTGAATTGCAATCACATTCTATGGGTGGGTTCTTTTGGACTGAGACTTATGGCTTACAGTTGTATTTTTTAATCCTGATCTGTTTGTGAGAGCAGTACAGAGGGAAATAGTCGTATGAGATTTTGACTAGTACAACTGAACTTGGTACAGTTTGTACTATAATTTATTTGTAAACCTTATTTTAAAAATATATTATTTAACAATAAATTACTATAAAAATAGAAACTAAAATCTAAATATAAACTTAAAAGAACTGAGCCATAATATTAGCAATCTAGCTGAAAGTGAGTCTATTTCGCGGTAGCTTCTGCTAAACACTTGAGCACCTCCTAGAAACCCCTCTGATTTTGGGATGGTGAATTGGGAATCCTAGGAGTAGCACACAAACCCAGAGTTTGAAGATAAGTTGGAATGCGACTGCATTGGTTAGGTTAGTCCCCCTATTATTCTTGTCTTTTTCTGAGGGGTGATCGTTTTAGCGATGGCTTTGGGCTGAAATTTCACTGTAGCTGACTTTTTTTTTACTGTAGCTGAGTTAGTGGATAATGTAGTGAATAGTGAAAAAAAACCGAAACTAGAAGCTAAAGCTTTTAAAAGTCAAAACGATCACTGCCTGAGAGATCCATACCCTGTTACTATGACCTAGTTTAGCTTAGGGAGGATAGTTTAGCTTAGGGGTGTCAATTTTTCCCTAGGGTGAAGCCCGTGGGGAAATTTTCCATTAGGCCGATCTCCCTCACGGGAAATGAAGGTGGGGCTGTTACGCACTTACGCTAGAGTGGTGGGAACAAAGGGTGCCTTCCGCTGCGGGGCTCTACGTGGATATAGTAAAAATAAAAGTAAATTGCTAGATAATATTTCAGTATTTTTTTACACAAAGCACTTAGATTTTTTATGTATGCAACATTTTTTTTCATTTTTACAATATTTTCGCTTATATATGTAACATTTCTCTAAGTACGTAACATTTCTTGACTATAAAATATTGCATATATAGAAAAAATATTGTATATACCAGTGAAAATATTATAAATATAAACAAAAAAATGTTGTATATATGGGAAAAAATAAAGTAATCTGAACCACAAAAACACTCGAATCCCCTAGACATCTCCAAAATAAAATAAGTTATAACAAACTATAGTTTTTAAGATAGAAGATTGTATTCTTTTTATATATTTAGACTAAATTTGAATCTATATGTTAGAATATATATTTTGAAACTATATTTTTAAAAAAATATGTTTAAACAATTATAAAGTAATAAATAAAATCACATCATTATATTTTAAAAATAAAATATAATTTAGCAGTTTTAAATCTCATAATACCAGGGACAGAGGACGATCTCCCTCTATTTAGCCTAGTGGGGGCCTCATTGGATACCGGCCTGTTGCCATCCCTACTCTGTTGATGATGCCGTATAATTTAGCTTTATCAGTTTCATTTTTTTTAAACGAACAACTTTAGCAGTTTCAATGCATGTATGGTTCCAACACTCGACTAGAATGACTACAAGAAACTGTTAAAATTGAACCTCATAATCATGATATGAATTGAAATGGATGCAAAAAATCACCATGTTCTCTGCGTGTGATGTCTCCTTTCTGTAATTTGTTCAAGTTTACCCTGAACAGCTTTAACACTTAACAGGAGTAGTAATTCAGATTAGCCTTGCGAAGGCTGCAGCAACGCTGAACACCTCACGCGAGGCAAGCTAATTGTCAGACAGAATTTGAGAAGATGATTCAAACATTGTAATTTTTTTGCAACATGAACCGGTCTTTCCCTTGAAATGAAAGGCTTCTGACTGTAATTTCTGCTAGAAAGTAGCTATATGCATATAGCATATAGCCTATATACGTAGCGTTGGTCAAAGCCAATTCGGCAGACGTCCTGTACTTGTACGCTATAGCTAAGAACAGATCCAACAAAACTTACCTGACTTGTGCGCATGGGGAGCGAATCACGCGTACCATTCAGCTCAAACCTTGATGCTTGAGCCCTCGACGCTTGGTTTTACTTTTTCAGCTCAAGCCTTGATGCTTGAGCCCTCGACCATTCAATCTGTCAAGCGTGGAAAAAAATTGTAAAAGTAAGCCGTTTGACATAACCGGCCGTGCAGGTCTGACTCTTTAACCTAGCCGCTAATCTGATCCTAGATGCATGTTTTACCTGGAACCTGTCTGATGACCTCGCCTAATCAGTGCCCATTGACCTCGCCTAAACAGTGCGACGAATTTGTTCAGATTTTGTTGTTTACTCCTAATGCATGCAAAAGGACGCCTTTTCTATTTCATTTTAATTTTGGAGCGAAATTATGAGTCGATCTTAACAAAAGGGTGGTAATTCAGAAGCAATCTAGCGATTACATATCGGTTTATCGTCACTGACCAGACTGAAACTTGCATGTTTGATCTTTTGATTCCAGGAAAGGAACGAAACACATAGCAAAACGAACCTGCAGCAACAAAAACGAAAGAAGAAATACATAGCGTGGTCGGCGAGGCCCAAGAAAATCCAAAGGTATTCTCTAGCTATTATCGATCTGTGGAACTCTAGCTTGGCGCATCAAGGATAGCTTGATTGTGTAGTAACATGTTGAGCATAGTGACTCATATCTTATCTTACTAGCACTTAGAGAGGTGTGCTACTGTAATGTTCCAAAAAATTTAAAATCTGTGTAACTAGTTACAAAATCCTCATTTCAGCATTTTTCATGTATTTTCAAAAAAATTTGCATTAAAGAAAAGGTGTTCTTATTTTTCTAGTGCTAAAAAAGAATTTATGTAATTAATTAAAACTTGACCAGAGCTTGAAAATAATTTATGTGAGTTATAAATAATCTAAGAAGCCTTACAATTTTTTTTATAATTTTGGAGTTGGTTTGCTAATTTTAAAAATTCAAACTTGATTTCTGTAGTTAAATTAAATTATAAAAGAATTTAAATTTGAAACATGCTATTGGGCTGAATTCGTTACTATTGGCCAATGTCTCCGGTTTCGGCCCAATCCGGCCCACACGCCGTTCTCCGGCTCGAGCCGCCTCCCTTCTCTCCGATTCCCATATTCTCTGTGCGTGTTGGCATATTTCCATGCGTTAGCCTCCTCTCCTATCCTCTCCCTTCCGTCGCTGACAACAAGGGCTACTCGTCAGGCTTCATCTTCCATCTCTCACTGCGCCATTGGAGCCAACTCCTGAGCACTATAGCTCTATAGTGCCTGCTGCCTAAGCCTATGCCTTTGACTCCGCGAGTGAGTCCACACGAAGCCTCTCCTCTAAGTCGAGCTCGATATAGACTACAAGCCACCACCACGTGACATTTTCGCAAGAAACCGAGCTTAGCCGCACAAAACCAATGATAATAACTTGATCATCTTGCTACTTAAGCCATGTCCAACCGCGTCAAGAGACTCCCCTCTCTATGCACTCTCCACTTTACCACTTATCCATACATTCCATTCACTGGATAGCCCAGAACGTTGTTGTCGACTTTGGCTCTAGCGCGCACCCAACGCGCTCTGCCATGGCCCGCATCCTTCTCGGTGAGTCTTGCCCTCGACACCCGCCTCACCTTTCACTGTTTCTTCTCCTCTTCAAAAGCCCCAACCAATTTCTTGGTTCATGCAGTACCTCGCCAGATCCACGTCGTTGCCTTTGTTTCTACTCGCTGTCGCCGCCGATGTGCACATCCTTTTTCGGTGAGTCTCTTACCACGCCATGTTCATTTTTAGCTTCTTCTCGCCCTCCTTGATCCAGCTGTTTTGGTCATCGCCACGAAGCTCATCGCTGTCGCTTCTATTCATCGTGGTTGGCTATCTCTAACCACCTACATTGTCACTGATCGCACCATCGTGTTTGTGGTGAGCTTATGTTCCTAGTTCGATGATTAGCTAGGCCTGGAGTCGTAGTCTACTTGGTTGCCATCGCCACCCTGTTTTGCGCCGCCGCAAAAGCTCGTCGTGGCTGCCGTTCCTGTGACGATAGGTTCCTGTGTCGAGCCCTTTTGCGTTGCAAGGAATCCCTGAAGCCGTCCCAGCTCCTAAGCCCACCCCATTTGAACTCTCACGCCAACACTGTTGTTGGTTGAAAATTAACCACCGCTCAACGCCATTGCGCCACCTCCACCGTGACCACTGTTAGATTCATCATGGTTCCCTCTTTCCAACCCTGGGCTCGCTATGCCAATCCACCACTACCTCGCCATTGACGAGCTCGAGGACGAGCTCGACCATGGCCAGCCTTGTTGTCCTCTGTCATCAATATCACAGTTGGCCCCCGATATTTAGCGCTAAGGATGACCGATTAAGTTTAGATTATGCTAATCAACCTTGGTTAAGTGCATAGTTTATATGACATGTGGGCCCAGTTGGTCTAAGTATTAGGATTTATATTTAAACCAGTTTTAAGTGTTATGTCACTGACATGTGGACTCCCACATGTCAGTCCTATTTGCAAAATAATAAAATCTTGAATGGTAGGCCTAGCACCCTCACTGAGAGAAAATATGGTTTTATAACAGAAATTAAAATGAAAATCATGCACATTGCTTGCTCTCTCTTTTTCTAGGATTTCCTCTCCCGGCAAAAGTTCGAATGATAATAACTTTTGCATATGAACTCCAAATTGAGTTAAACTTGTTTATAAATTTTTATATAATCATGAGATTTCATAATATACAAAAAAGTTTGAATTTTCTCTATATTTGGATTTGTTTGTGTTTATTTATTTTTCTAGGCTTTTCTTGTTAGATGTCGATGTGTCGAAAACACTTTCAGATTGATCTATAAAAAGAAACAATTGTTCAACATCAAGACAAGTAAACCCTATTGATCATGTTGCTATGTTATTTTTATTACAAGTATTTTTGTATGTTTACTTTCAGTAAATTGTTACATTTATACCTAGGAAATTAGTTATGACCTATATTATAACGAAATATTCCTTGAACTTAAATGTTACTAGTCATTGTCACCCTAGGAATATTTACCCAGTGATTTAGAATATAATTTAGTGGGATTTAGTGATTTCATTAGCAAATGTTTAGCCATGCTCATTGCAAATGTTATACAAATTAATAAGAAAAAGGCTAGAACAATTACGTAAACTCTTCGAAAACTTTATGCTGTATTTTGGACAGAGGGGTTACCTCTAAATGTTTTGGTTTGAAAAATCAAAACTAAAAAATAATTTAGACTTGGACAAGTGGTTGTTGAGACCGGTGCAGTTAGCACGAGATTTGGGTCGTGGTAGTCTCGCCCAAGCCAATTAAGGACTGAACTTTAGTGTTGTTGACCCAAGCATTTCGGTACAACCATATGTTCCAGAATGGGATGGACCTAACTGAATAATTTGCAAAATCTCAACTTTGATTTCATCATGTGTTGAATGTAGGTGACGGTTAAACGTGTAATTTCCACACGGTGTAAGAGGGGGTTTTCGATTGGGTGGATGGAACCCTCCTATAGTGAAATCTTAGCAGGCAAAATTAGGTTGGAATGGAGCATTGTAAAATTCTTGTGATAATCACTTAGTCGCATGTCTATGGAAACGTGTAATGATTGACATTATGTGTTGATTATCTCGTGTGGAAAAAATTATACATCCTCTACAGAATGAGATATCAATCTATTCGAATAGCTATATCCCTGGTCATAGTCATCGTTTGGTAATACCACGCTTGGTTATATTTTTAGGTTTCAAGATGGTTTTGGTAAAATGGTATGTGTGGATGGAACTCTTACTTGAAAAGCTTTGGTTTGGTATGGATAGATAGAATCCATGCTAGAGAGGTTGTGATAGAGGGCTAGCACTTGTTGGTTTTGGAAAAGCGGTATGGGTGGATGGAACCCGTACTTGAAAAGCTTTGGTTCAGTATGGATGAGTAGAATCCATGCTTGAGAGGTTGTTAGGTGTAGGTAACGAAGGCATACGCTATGCAATTTACGATATGATCAATTATGATTACTTTTAGCATTTACAACCCGCTTTTACTTATTGCTTTATAATTCATTTTGCAATTTACTATTTATATTGTAAAAGCAAATTTTGCTTTGAGCAATAGAACATGATAGAATACCTTTCCTTGATAAAGTCAAGCATGTAGCTAGTAGTATTTGATGTAAGGCTTGCAAAGTATATTTTATATTCACGATTGCTTGTTGGACATTTTTTTGCTGAAGATGAAGGCCTGAAGATCGGTTTCTTTCACGCTGCAAGTTTTGGTGATAATGACACCATGTTCTAAGGTTTAACACCCAGTCAGTTGCCTGTGGAATGAGGCAGACCACAAGGGCTCATTATCTCTTATTTATTGTTTATTCCGCAGCAAGTATTTTTATGTGCATGCTTTTGGCCAGTCAATCATCATGTAAAATTTAGTCATTATGGCCTATATGATCAACCGCTTAATATTATGTGCCACACTATTTTATTTATCTGTGTATGGATGCGATTCAACTTTGTATTTGTGTGTACTAGTCACTGATCATGTGATTAGCACAGTAAACACATAAGGTTCAGAATTAATTTTTCGGATCTGATAGCTACAAAGATTCCTAAAAGAATCATAATAGGACTAGAACTCCTAGTTCTATTTAAGTATGATTCCTACTTCTCTTTAAAATAGTACCAGGAGCACTATATAAAGCTATGAGGTGTGACCATAAGAACCTAAATCACAAACCGACTCATCCAAAGCAAGAGACGCACGAGAAGATTAGAGAATAGGTTATTCTTTAACACTATATTCTTGTATAGAGCAAGGATCTGTGGTCATAAAAGGTTTGAGAGAGTTGTGACAAAGTAACAATCGCTCGCACTCTTTTAAAGTTATGTTTAAGGCCTTATCCTCTTAATTGGCCAGTTCGTCCTAGGGGGAACCGGGGGAGGCGGCTGCGCCGTCCGGGCCATTCCACGGCGACGCGCGACGCGTGGGCCCTCCGGGCCATTCCATGGCGGCACACGACATGCGGGTTGTCCGGGTCGTTCCATGGCGGCGCATGGCACACGGGTCCTCCGGGCCGTTCAGCTGCTGCAGGGCGCTGGGTTATGGCGACCGAGTCAGGCGGCCGGGTCAAGCAGGTGAGGGGCGGCAATGGAGGTGCCACCGTCCTGGTAGCTTCAGCCGCCGATCGTTGGACGCAGCACGCCAACCCCTCTTCGCTTGGCTTTAAAAGGCGATCCCCTTCTCCTTTTCTTGGCATCCGAAAAAGGAAGTCCCCCCCTTCCTCTCGATCTATAGTTTCTCTTTGTGATTCATGTGCGCTCTCTGGTTGGGGTGCTCGGTTGTCCTGTGTGGCATTCCCTGATCCCCGACTTCGACTTCAGCGACTTGAGGAAGAAGTGCGGCATCGTATCTCCGATTGCCTTCGCTCTTGCTACTACAGCAGGGTGTTTGGTTTTTTGAGACAACGCTTGTGCGTGCTTTGCCACTGATTGGTTTTTCTTGGTGATTTAGATTATTACCACCACTATGAGTTTTTCGGCTACACTCTCTTTGCAATTCATTGGTGGTTTCAGTGCATTGCTATTGTTGGAAAGGTTGCTAGACTAATCTTGAGCTATACAGAAGGTTTACTATTGATTGTGCTTAGATAATTGAAAACTGTTGTTAATTTGTTTGCAGCTCACTGGATAGTCTATGTTCTGTTTGTTGTGATTACTTACAGTCACTTTAAAGTTGATGCCGAACCGTATTGTCCTGCTATAATCAACGTTATTCATGTTAATTGAATGTTGGATTGGTTATTGCAAACTTTATATTGTCCTGCAAATTATTTACATAATCTGCTAGCTTCTTTCATAGCAAAATTTAGTTCAAGCTCAAGATTTAGTCTCTAAGTGTTCATATATAATTGTGATTACATTTGTCACGGTGGAGACGGCTAAGAGTATTTCTTGTGCAACTAGCCTTCTAAGAGCGATAGTTACATTCAAATGTATTAACATGGAGAACTTGGTCATACATGTTATGTTCATAATGTCTTTGATCTTTGGTAGGCATGATTTATCTTGGTTACATGTATACATGCTTATATATATTTTGAGAATATGCTATGGCTTAAAAGATTCATATGTTTATGTTTTAGTTAAGTCATATGTATGTTTATTATATCATGTCTTTGTATTTGTCCATGCTGGAATTAAAATTGAGTATATACTTGTATCGCAATATATACAACACAATGCACCATGCCGTTTGCCTGGGTCCGTCAATGTTGCTCTGTGATCTCTATCTAACCTACTGCTGGTAAGTGTGCACGCAGCATGGACCCGGTGATATTTGTCAATTTTCCCGCCTTAAAGGTGATTTAAAGAGATAAGTCGACAACGACGACGTCAGTGATATGATACAGCCAATGGTTCATTGATCTTGCAAGTTCTCTTGCTTCTTGGTGAGATGCTGCTGATGGCTCACCTTGCAGGCCAAGTTGCATGAAAGTTGGACAAGCGGAGTTGACCAGACAGAGTACGTACTAGGTAGCAATAACAAATTTTACGTCTCCCTACAATTCTGTTATTGACTCGTGACGTTATCGGTTCCGTGCTTGACATGTCCGGCCGGTTAGCTTTCGCTAGTCCAGTCAAGAACTCGATCGAGCCTAATTTAATTAGTTTGGAATTTTCATCTAAGTAGAATCAGATCGAAGTAAACACACTGTGCCTATAATTTTTTTTCGGAGCTGATTGCTCTGTTGTCTAGTGCTGGGAAACCGCTACTTTTGAGTGTCCTATGAATTAATAGCATTGTTGTTAGTTCAGTATACTGTCCTAGCTTGCTAATATAGTAGCAATTCGCTATACGTCTAAACTAAGTTGCATTGCTCGCTGCATCTTGTAGGTGGAATGCCCTGTAAAATAAATGCACTGGGGAGTAAAAATTAAGGAGCAAAATATTCATATGGTTGAAAGGTTCTCCATGTGCGCGCGCGTGTACGTTAGTACTCCATTGTTTGGGAGATCATGAGATACGATGTGAATACACACCATACGAGGTATACCTAACGTTATCTTCGTCACCATTTTTGACCTCAGAAAAGCAGCGGCAAACTGGCAATGAATACTATGATCGATCGTGCTTGGAGAAAACGATCATTACGAGCGTCAAGGCTCGAGTAATAGCACTTCAAAAAAAAGGCTCAACGTAATAGAAACACACGAGAGAACTCTCTGGAGGTGCAATTGTTTGTATACAAGGCTGTGGATACACTCGCTTAAGTTCAAGTCTCATTTGTATCTTAAATTTAAATTGTGGAGGAGTAAATCATATCCCGTCATATCTTAAAAAAATAGAAACACATAACAAATGGGAAACGAAATATAAATCTGCCTTCTGCCGTTCTGCGTATGTTGCACATTGCTGCATCATTTCATGACTCCCAATACTGAGATCAAACCTTACGAAACCATGATCAGGTCACACTTTAATTTCTCCAAGGCTGGTAATTAATTAAGCCTGTTGCTCGCTTGTTCAAGGGCTTAACATCTGATGATCACTATTAATTCCTCAAGGAATGGAGCAAGCAAGGACAACGGACTGGAGTATAATCCACAGAACCTCATTAAACAAATTCAACTCGAATTAATTTACAGTATCATATCAAACGCCATATCCCACCCTTTGCTTATTCTTTAGAAGCGTAGATCGATCTCCAATTCTCCATGTATCTACATGACTCCATTATTGTCACCTCTGTTTCTTTGTGATCTATACACACGCGTACCTGCTAATTAAGCTCCAAGGAAGTGTCAAGGACACATGCCGTTAACAACTAAAAATCGCTTATTAGTTAACCCCACTCAACCATAATCATTTCTTAATTAACGGTGAGCTGCGGGAACCCCAACGACGGGTGAGGCGACAACGGCGAGAGCGGCGGCAGGCCACTGAGCAACCCTTCCCAGTACTGCTCCCAGCTCGACGGCGTCAGAGGGAACACCTCGGCAGCCGCGCCCGCGGCCCCCGACGAAGTCGACGTCACCGTCGACGACGTGGTCGCCGTCGTCTCCCGCGACATGGACGACGGCGAGGTGGAGGACACCTGGGTCGACGACGACGGCGTCTCGGTCTTAACGGCCTTGTTTACCACTCTGACCACCTCGACGTCGGGGTCCGCCTCCTGTCGCTTCCGTTTGTTCGTTGAAGATGTAGGAGGCGGCGCCGCGGCTGTTTGCGACGTCGGAGCGGGCAGCGGTGGGACCCACAGGTTGGCGCCGCGGGTGCCGACCTCGTTGGGGAAGTTGAGGATGGCCTTGGCGCCTCGCATGCTGAAGGCGGCGCGATCGTAGGCGCGCGCTGCCTCCATGGCCGTGTCGTACGTGCCGAGCCACACGCGCGAGCCCCGGCGCTTCGGGTCGCGGATCTCCGCCGCGAACTTGCCCCACGGCCTCTGCCGCACGCCGCGGTACTTGCAGAAGTCCTTCGCAACCATGGCCGCCGCCGGCGCCACCGCGGCAGCCCCCGCCCACTCGAACGAGCTCGGGGGCAGGGAGATGGTTAGCGACGGCCTCACAGGGGACGTCTCGCCCCCGAACTTTATCATGACCGGTGCCGCCGGCTCCGGCGCGCGGAACGTCACCTCGCCAACGGCAGCAGCCGGAGCAGCACCCACGTACTCATGCGTTAGGTCTACGTATCCCTGCTGCTGCGCCGGCAAGAACATGGGCTGGTAGGCCGGTTCGGCCGCGGGAGGTGGCAGTACGGGGAAGGTGACATCGTCGGAAATTGCAGGGTTATCCGGCGCGGGGACACTGCCGTCGCCACCGAGCAGGTGCTCGCGGATGAGCTCGAGAGCGAAGTCGTCGACGTCTCCGGCGAACTCCATGCTGCTTATGGGTGTCGATAGAACAGCGGTCGTGAGGACACGAGAACTGGAGTCTCAACGGCAGATCGGAGGCTTGTGTTTGTTCGTAGGTGTTGAGTAGTCTGAGGACAAGGGTACGGTGGTGGTGTGTGTATTTATAGCTAGGCCGGAGTGAGGCGAGAGACGAGAAAGCTGAGGGTTTCAGGCTCTCGCGGTGAATTCATTTGACCACGCCTCGCGAGGGGACCCACTTTGGGTCTTTGAAACGTAATCTCGTCATTTACTCCAAAACTCACGAGTGGAATGGGCAAGTTCGCAGGCTCTAGCGACCGCCATGGTTTGGAAAGCAATATGCTTTAGGGGTAACGGTCCTTTTTTAGAGGTTTTTTTTTGGGTAAATTCGTGATAATCCAACGGTGACAAATCTAAATAATAATTTAGAAAAAACATTCGGATAATGTTTATCGATATCCTTTAGATATTAGAATCTTTTCAAATTTGCTATGCTGATTTACAGCAACAAGTAGAGAGAACTATTGAGTTACTTGAGAATATTGTGACTTCTTTCGACCGGGTAAGGTAAACATTAGGTATATCCTTTTATGTTGTGACTTATAGTTTTTAGCTACAGCTTATTAAATTAATAAATAGTGATTGTTGAAACAAGTAAAGTCGGCTAAAAAGCCAAAAAAAAATAGACCAGATACTTTGTACCATAGTTTAAAAGACTCTCATTTTTCACCCTAAGAATGGTCTTTGGAGGAGAAAAAAGAGTTCCCTGATTAGAAAGACTTGCCATTTTGCCTGAGTCGTGTCAACAGAGGGCAGCATGCATCTATGGCAACTTCTCCGACCAATGACCATTCTCTTCGGTATTACTCGCACTTGATTTCTGTATCGCAACCTCTTGTTTAGGGATCAGCTTCGTTAGAACATTTCCTGGGACATAATTTTTTTCCCCCATATTCACCATCGCGATGCATGTATGCAGTTGGTTGGCTTCCGGCAGTCGCAAATTAAGATCGAGTTCCCCTAGCTGCGAGTCGCAACGCGACGCGTGGATGGACGCACGTAACGTAAGGTGGTGAGCCGGACTCGTAGCCATGCAGATCGATGCAGCTGACCGGGTCCAGTACTAGCTCGTCCGTTGCTCCAAATGAACAGTATTCCTCCTTGCTACTCGAGGATATGTGGGCTCGGTCTTCATTAAGTCCTTCGGCTAGTGGGGGGAACTTAGAAACAGGGGAAAACAACCCAGTCCCCTCTCACGATCCTCTTCCACCCCTGACCCCTTTTTTTGTTTGGATAATCTAGGATTTGGGTGGATTGGAAGGAACAGTAGTTCCTATCTAAAATTCAGAATTTGGAAAGAAGCAAGAAAATTCGAAAAAAAACAGTACAGAAAATTCGAAAAAATCAAGAAGATTCCAAAAAATAAAAAAAAATTGAGATCCCGGACTATCGAGGCGAGCCCTAAGTGGTCTTCGAACGGGTGCGATCGACTGACTGAAGATAAACAATGCCTGATTCCATGTCAAGTGAGTTAATTCACGTAGCTGTTACTGTTAAAGAGCGGGTTCGCCGGCAACTTGTGAGCCTGGTTTGACCTTGTGTCCATCTGCTCAGTGAGCTAGCTGCATGTGCACTCGAAGTAGAATAGTACTAGTACACCATCCTGATTAAATACAGAAACTACGATTTGTTTTTTGCATACTTTTATACGTTTCCACGAACAAGGATGTCTAAATGATTAATTCGGTTTCTTGTTTGACGATCTAAATTAATCAGAGTAGCGCATGAATATGTGTCAAGTACGCAGCCCACGTTCAAACCTTGTTTGTTTTGCAGGGTCAGCTAGCAAGCTAGATCAGCAGTAGAAAACTTGCAAGATTCCAGCGGCTTCTCTCTGACTCTCTCTCGTCACACGGACGCCGCCTAATCTGGCATTACCGAACTAATGATTGATGAGATAGTGCCCGGTCGATTTGTTTTGAATGCATGGTGTAGTAACTAGATGACGACCAGATACACAGCCGCGCGCGCGCAAGGACATGCGCCTGCTGCCTGCAGGTACAGATCGCTAGACGCGCACATCAAGAATGGGTCAGCTAGAGCTTGGGGGCAATTTGCAGATGCGAGAGACTTGAGACGTGACGAAGGACAGGCATTCTGATCTCTCACTCCTTCCCATTCCGGTCTTGAAATGGACTCTCTGGATTTTCCATTTAGGGATGCATTACCAGCACTTAGAACCCCTGCAGAAAGTCACATCCACAAAATGTAACGAAAAGGGGCAAGGGAATAGCTGGACAATACATTCCACTTGCTTGGCTGTTTCTCAATTTGATCGGAGACTTAAGGACGTGGAATATCCGTCTCCGTCTATAAATATAGATTGTTATGGACCCTATGCGGTAAGCCTTTTGACACTTTAAGTATTATTATATGTAAAAGTATATATATTGACTACATGAAATTGGTGTTTTTGCAAAAATAGCTGCATAACACAATTTTCTAGTGCATTGCGATAAAAAAAAGTGACTTATATTCATAGACAGAAGAAGTATATAGTAGTATATTTCGACTCTCTAAAAGGTAAGCACACTCCCTACGTGCAAGAGATACCAAGGTGCTACGGTATTTCAGATCTCAATTTACAAGCGTCTCTGTGGCAATTTTGCCAAGGATGCCAAACTAGTTGATGGGATGAATACAGATAAACAACAAAAATTCGAGTTTATAAAACCTTGGACGCGTGGATCATAGCACCCAGTTCGCCTGCCAGCTTTGGTACGGTCCACAAGGTCCTACGTACCGGAGGAAGCAGAGGATAGTAGCCAAACCAGGTCAGCACGTCACCCAAAACGGACCGAATTGACCTTGACCCGAGCATGCCGCTTCTTCGGACGGCCGGACCGGACCGCGGGGCCATGCCAATTCTGGGCAGGCCGGACGGTCGAGACCGACCCCACGAAAGTAGTACGCATGCTACGCGACGCGACTCGCGCGCGCCTTGGATTGGACCGCTTCGTCCTCGCTTTGCGTGCATGGCCCCATGTTTTCGCTTCAGGACCAGGGTTGGCCGGCTAGCGCAACGCGAGCAACCAGCGATGATGTGGCTCGGGCCGGCTGGCCTCGCTGTGCCTCGCGTGTCCTGCTCCGGGCTACTGGCGCCGAGAATCTAAGATAGATGCGACGTGAGCGTTTATTCAGGTTTGATTCTAAAACTGGAGCATCAGCTTTGCAATGAAAAATGGATCTGAACCATGAGGCGTCGTGTCCATATTTCCGCTTGTTTTGACAATAACTTTTAATTTACTATTTTTTTTAATTTTTTTAATTTTTTTTTAAGTTTTTAGACTTTTTTATCTTTTCTTTTTTCCTATATTTCTTTGCATTGTTCGTGATGGGCTAACATATTTTTTAATTTTTTATTTTATAAAATTTAATTACATCAAATAAACTACCATTAGTTACAATAAAAAAGTTATAAGTTATCGCCAAACTGAGCCCCCTGTGTATTACTACCACCATCATTGATTGCCTGTAGCACCTGGGTATTTTTGGAAAAGAGCATCTAAACCCTAATTAGCCCTAATCTACTCAATACAAAGGGGTACACTAAGTTTTTCCCGCGCCAGCTACCATTCTCTTTTTACTCAGGTTCCCATCTCTCTCTCCCACCCTCTTGTACGGCTGGGGCCGGGCTAGCCAGCGCAGCCGACGGCGCCAATGCCGATGACCAATTTCCACGGCCACGTGATTCGGCTGGTTGGGGTGCGGCCGAATCATGTGTGCCTTGGCTAGCCTCGCAGCGAGACGCCGTTCGCACAGCCGAACGAGCATTTGGTCAGCAGAACGACGATTCACACAAAGAAGGCTCCGTGAATGTGGAATTTGTCAGCCGAGTGCATTTCCGTCTGCCTTTCTACAAATTTATCTTGGCATTAATTTGATTTATCACCGTCCAGCTTATAGGTTCGCACATAGCCTTTGAGGAGACGCTCGGCCAGTTGCGTATCTCTGATTCTTCGTGCAGCGAGACCGCCGAACGTACTCAGAGTAAGTACCTCACGGCCGTAACTTCTCCATTTCATATATCATCTATCTTTAATTAACTGTCGCTTCGGTTTTGAGTATAACTATTACATGGTATTGCTTGCCGGTCATACCCTGCTAACGTAGTATTTATGTTATGATGACCTAGGTTAACCGGTGTGATATTTTAAGCTTATTAAATGCTCTATTATAATGTTATAGAATTCATACTGTAATTGGTGATTCGGAATTGATGCTTCAATTATTAATGGTGGGTAACATATGAACATGCTGTAATTTAGATTTAACTGTTAGTACTTTGTTAGCATTTAAGGTTGTTATGTTTAGTTCTTAATAACATGATTTGTTACTTACATGATGTTGTATATGAGCTATGTTGGAGTTATATAAATAATATCTATTAATATGACAAATAACCACTTATCACATAATAAAATTTGGATAGTTAATAATCTTGTGTGAGCTATATTATAATACTCCTTTAAGAATAATTCCTAGATCACCTTTATCATATGATCATTTCTCCTTAGCCTCATGTCAGCATTATACTTCTGTTCTTCACCTTAGCGAATCCTTTTCACTTATCATAACCTTATCCTAGCCTTCTCTATTGTTACCTTAAGCTCTTAACCATATGATCTGTTGATAATATCATAATTATCTGGCCTGAGGTTATCCATATATATGGAAGATTGCAACCCACCTGATAACATACAGGAGGCCGTACACTTTCATTACTTGGGATATTACACCCTGTTAGTAGTTATATAGTCGAGAACAGTAACGTGTCTGACTATTCTCGTATAACTAGGTATGCGGGAAGTAATCACCAGTGCCATTGCCATAACTTACTAAATAACAATTACTTTTAATTCCACATTTTCATTATCTCCTTTTTCGCTCTACATTAATGTCTTTGGTAACCCAATCTTACTGCAATCAACATGTGTTAATTACTTATTTGCATTTCTTGTCCTCTATACTAACTAGTTGCGACCGTTGTTGGGTACTTGCTAATCTCAAATCTTACGCTTACTCTTTTCATTATCAGGTAAAGACCAGTGGAGTAATAACATCATTCATAGGTGGGAACACTCGAGTTTTCAGCATTGTGGCTTGTCACCACTTTTGTTATTTCATTTATTCCCTTTTGGTTAGAAGTGTATTGGTCTCATGTTTTAAACATTTATTTGAGTTATTTCAACTTTCGACAGTTCTTTAACAAAGTACTATTAAGGTTTTAATTCTTTTGAAATTTGTATTGTTGTATTTATTATTTATTTCTTACTTTGACGATGACATTTTATAGTGGTATTGCATATCGGTATATGAGGTGCTACACTACCACTTTTGTTGTCGATGGCCAGAGAAGAATCGGAGGAGCTGCAATGGGGAAGGCGGCAGTGGAAAGGTGCAAGTAAGTTTTTTTAAGGGGGGAAGGGGAAAGCACTTGGTGGCTTGCTGGATGGAAAAAAGGTGGGTTCTTTTCAGCTGAGGCTTGTGGCTACGATTTATGGTTTTTGTCCCTAGCGCGAGCATTTGTACGAACGAATCAAATACCGATAAGTCTATAAGCCACTTTAAAAAGATTGTTTCGATAAACTTTCTCCTTTGTTTGTTTGAGAGACCATAAGTCATAATCCATTAGCCGAAAAAAAATTTAGCTCGAAGATTCAGCCCAGGTGCTTTGAGATTCTGAGAAAACATATGTTGATTGGAGGGAAGAGGTCCTATAGATGAGAAAAGGACCGAGGTCCTCCGAAATTTTCTTCCGAGCCGGACTAGCGAACCCACTGCATGCCAAAGTGGCAAGGTCCCACTTCACATCAGACATGACCCACTCACTATGTAGGGGTGTTCGTATTGGCTTTTGTATTTTTTTTGTTGTGGTTTATGGTTTTGATTGAAAATAAATAGTAATGGTTGAAACAAATATATTTTAGAATGAGTCTTCTTAATTACTTTGAACAGCGTTTCTCTTGTCGATGTGTCGAGTAAGTAGAAGGATTGCCGCAGCAGTATTCTATTCGTCATAAAAGATTACTGCAGCAGTCTTCCAGTGACTACCTTATACTACCACCTACCATGAGAGCGAAGTGGTTATATTCACTAGGCGTGAGCTAAATCGACAGGCGGAGGTAGAGAAACATTGGAGGTTAAGAGAGTAGGAATACAACCGCAGCAAGGCGCATTCCTACCGGCCACAGGGTCGCGATCCTACGAGAAATACAGTGATCAGTACCATGTATTTAGGAGATATCCGTAGTATATTGGACTCTTTTCGTGGGTAATAACGAGCAATATAAAATATCTCACCATTTCAGTGTCATCGCTCGGTGCCAAACTGCCAATCAAAGCGAAAACTACCTCGGCGTTACACTTGCAGGAATACAAAATAGCAGCATAGCTTTGAACATATACATAAATCACCCGTCACTCACATCCTGCCGGTCTTCTTCGGAGTTCAGAACGATGCGAATGGCAATGTCAATGTGAGTTCCTGAGGACTCTCTTGAGTGCACACCGAGTTATCCAAGAAACTAAACTGTCAGTTTGCCTAATTATTTGATCGAACGACCTCGGCGCCATCGATACGGTACAAAAGCGACCACTCGGCCTCAGTGTAACGAACTCCTAACTGAGGCTGACTTCTTCAAACGCATAGCCAACGCGATCTGGTATGTATATTTTTGCAGTCAAAGGAAACATAGTGGCGGTATATGTTTGATTTGTTCGTTCGGTTTACCGGAATTTCGTTCTACATTCGGGAGTCGGGACAGCGAAGCGGACAGATCACAGATTCACGGTGGTTTCCTTCGTGCGGCAACAAACTAGGGGCATAAATCCAAAACTCGTGATCCCACCGTGACCAGCTCGCACGCGCGGTTCTGCTTTGAAAATAAGGGAACGGTTAGGCTGTTTGTAGATTCGATCGAACCGGCTACTGGTTAGACCGTTGTGGTCAAGTTAATCATATCAATCACCGGTCAGACTACTAGATGCACGTCGATCAGACCGCATCCCCTATAACGGTTAGACCGGTAAACTGTTGAAGTTGTTCATCTTAAATGTTTGAGGTTGTTTTCTTGTTTCCAAACTTTCAATTTGATATGTATAACTCTGTAGTTATTGGAGTAAAAATTTATAAATATTTAAAGAAAAATTATGTGACACCATGTACCTCTCAGTTGCCTTTACGGTCCAACGAAATCCACAGATTCACTTGAAACGGCGAAGATCAACTGGACAAGTTTTGGTAAATAAAAGAAACTAAAGAGCAGATAAGGAAGTTGTGCTTGACTAATTCAGGTCTTGGGAGACAGGTAAGGAAGTGTACGGAAGAACAGCAAGTAACCAGCTGGATTCATCAGCAAATTTATTACCAGTACTACTATTATGGTCTCCTGTATGGTGACGCAGCTCCGCATTTTCCTAACGGAACCAAGAATCAAGCTTCATACTCCATTTGATCACTTTTCAAAAAAAAAAAAACAAAACTACATTTGATCATTCAGGGCCGCCCTAGGCCATCCCTAACCACTAATCATGTCACATTTCTAAAGCCTTCAATGCATCCTATGGACCTTGCAACTCTCCTTGACAAAGAGGCCATCCCTAGCCACTAATGATGTCACATTTCTAAAGCCTTCAGTGCATCCTATGGACCTTGCAACTCTCCTTGACATCCGATGGGATAGACACCTTCTGTTCTAGAGTGTGCCAATGTCTCATTACAAATCAATGCTTAACATAAAAAGTGTTAAAAATATAGGCAATATTTTAATTATAAGTTTTATTAGGAGACAAATGCAATATAAAATTAGTGATATAAAACTTATAACTAACAGCAAGCTACTTATTATAATTTAAAAAAGATACAAGGGAAATATAGTATGAAATTGATCGAACACACGAACGACTTACTATTGAGCTTAATGAAGAATAGGAAGTAACGTAGGCGTGATACAGTACAAAACGTAGATGACATAGTGCAGTAAGTGGTCGCGCAAATATGCGCTGCCCAGAAACCTCATTGCCGCCCCCGTGCAGGTCTTCACGAAAGCAATGACTTGGAGATACCGCCCCCCTTCTTCACGGTGCACGTCGGAAAGAAGAGTCGACGAGGTTCAGACAACGCAGCACAACAGCACAAGTTCGCTGGAGGAAAAGGAGAGAGGCAGTGAGATTCTTGGCTCTATCCTCTGAATGTCTCCAGACATATATATATATATAGACTGATAACTGATATGATTAAAATAGTTATTTACTCATTGGTAACTGTCTATCATCAAATCCAATAAAACTCTAAATTCAAATGTTTGAATCTCATTCAAACATAGAGAGAGAGAGTGTGTGTGATACACGGTTCAGTAAAAATAAAAGTTGACTTGGTCTATCAACTGGTACGCCACGTTACGGCACGGTCACGTGTTATAAGTCATGCGATTTTCATGTGAAAATATGCGAATACGTGTACGCGATTAGCCAAAGCCTTTCTCGTACCATCCCTATCCGTAATTCGAAGAGTGACATGCATTCTAACTTATAAATTGATCTTTTCTACTTTATATTAGCAATATAGTACTAAACCTTATATACTTTAAAATTAGGAAAATGAACCACACTTTATAAACCTATTTCTAACAAAAAGATGGGCCAAAAGTCACACCATCAGAAATTTCACTAGAAGGTCAATATCACTCGGAATAGTTAGCTTGATGGCTTGATGCTATTTGAACAGACAGCGAAGGATACAGATTTGACTAGCGTTTGCATGACATCATACAAGAGCTATGATGTTTCACTGACAGATGGTAGGTTCCGGTAGGACTCTTCTGATTTTTTTTTTTTTTGTGGACAGATATCGTAGAAAACATGGAACAATTGTAACATTTTGTGAAAAAAATACTGATTCTTTAGGCGGGAAAACATACCTCACACTTCGACATTCCCCTGTGTGCATATTTATCTGCTGTTTTGGCGAAATCTAGTTCATGAAAGTGAAGCATTCGAGATATGTTTCAATGAGATGTGGTCAAATTTTCGCTTTCATGAACACGTGACACACATAATTTTCACTCTTTTTTCTACGGAAACACACGCAGAATTTTCATGACGAATGGGCCCATCGTATATGACTTTAGGGCCATTCTACTGCCGGACAGATAATTAGTCCTTCCTAAAATTGACAGCTTCATTGGAGCCAACATATACAATTACGGGAATTAATTTTACCAAACCCCATAGAATTTCGAAGTTGAATTTAGCAGACCTAACATTCAGACGTGTTAGACATTGTAAAAGGGGTAAAGCACTGAAATTCGTGCTGCTTAAGCAGGTTATATCCAAACCAACTTCCGAGTAAACAAGAAAATGATGTTAAAACTCCAAGCAGTTTTTATTTCCTCTTCTTTTCTTTTCTTTTTTTGAACGGAAACAGTAGGAAAAGTTCGTGCAGTTGCAATCAGCGCTGCCACGGAGCACACAGCATCGCAAACAACGGAACAAAAGGAGCTACACATCACGTGACACGAAGCTGTGAGCAGTTCAACTGTAGATGACCGTCTATGACCTGCAACTCGCATACAGAAAAGTCCGAGAGATGGACCGAGAGTTAATAGTACATCAGGTCAGCTCAGACGAGAAGAAAAGGTCTCAAAACCTGAAAGACATTCACATTTATGCAGTGATTGCAGGAGGTTTTGAGCTCAGTGCCAGCCCGAGTCCGTCGCTCGCTTCCAGAATCCCTACTCGGCGGCAGCATGCTGCGAGGTCTACCGGAGCTGCTGATATCGACGAACCTTTCAGATACCGCCGATACGCCTTGTTTCTCACCACCGATCAATGGGGCTGTCTCGATGAGGCCTTTCTCTACATGATGAGTTGGTTGCAGAGGAAGGCGGTGGATCACTGACGCCGCGGCGCCGAGTGAACGACTCCGGCCGAAACTGCTAAACCCCGCGGCATCAGCTCCGCCTCTTCGACGGCTCAACACCGTCGTCCGCGCCGATTTGGAGGCCGGCCGGCCTTCCCCTAACGAACGGCCTATACCGCACAACATTACATCGCGACCGCGGCGGATGTGGCTTAGCTCTGTTCCAAACAGCTTTTGAGTTGGCAATTGGTTGATATGAGCTGTAAAGAAGAGTTCGAATTTAATTTAGACTTTCCTTGTCTTTGCCATGAGTCGTAGTTTAGGAGTTACAATTTAATTTGAATTTTACCTTGGTTAATTGTAAACTATTGAATATGAGTTGTAATGAGGTGTTCGAATTCGTTTCGAACTTGTCGTAGCTTTAGAAAGTTGTCCGAAGACTCGAACTCTTCCTCTCACAAAGTTAGGAGATGTTTAGTACCATATTGTTTGTCAAGTCTTTGGGTCATGTATTGATTTCTATATAACTAACGGAGGGCTCAAGCTATGCATGGGGAATGAACATTAAGAGATATATAGTTTCTTTCGAGAGAAATTAGGAGTTATGAGTCTTAGTCCCAAATCTCTTCAGATCATGGGTTCCAGTCAAGTCCAACACTAGAGACTTTGGTTGGATATTGCTATTCCACGGGTTGTTGGTCCCAGTTCCAGACTTTGGTTGAATTGCTTGGTCGTCATCGGGTTGTGGGTTCCAGTTTCAAACTTGGTGCGTCGCTATTTATCGGGTATTATCTTTCATTCCTTGAATTGTTTTATTTGCCTTATTTTTCTATGCAACTTTTGGAGCTTTTGGTTGATGTCATTTGTGCTTGTTAAATATGATTGCTTAGGTTAGCCCCTTGTGTTGCAAACTGACGCATAGAATTTTAGTTAGGAATATCTCGTTAGGTGCAAACCTAGTGGTAATTCAATGCTCGTGTGAGATCTTAAGATTCATTTTATTCTAGTTGCACGATATGAACACATAAATTCTAAGAGTAGCATGTGTCCCATCCCTTTTATCTTATTTCGGATTTTCATAGCTTCTCCCTTTAATTTAGTAGTTTTGCCACACCGTATTACTTCACTCAATTTTCGTTAATGCATCCGCATACATTTCTATTGTTTACTTGTAACCTAACCGTGTCGTCCCGCGTTACTCGGTCAGACGGCGCGTGGCATCCTGGACCACCGCGGTACGTGAGCTGGGCTGGCTTGCTCAGATCGAAGCTACACGGTTCTGGGCTGGGTCGACTTTGAAACGAAGTACGCCGGCTCAATTAGCCCAACTTTCCAGCCCAACAATCTCTGATTCTTCTTCTCAGTTAGAGAGGAGGAAATCATCGTCCAACGTTTCGTATTTGCCAAAAGAAGCCAGCGTTTGATTTTTTTTTATATGTAACCGGGTGAGGCAGGGCAGCACGCTGCATCGTTTGTGTTTCACTTTCCATTCCATGAATTTGCAAGCCACACGTGTACTAGTAAGAGAAAAGCGATATCTTTGGGAAAAAGGCGGCGCAAAGTACCGGTCCGTTCTACATGCAACGATTCTGAGAGGTGCTGCACGCGCGCATATCATCTGTCAACAGTGCTGGGACAATTATCTCTCTAAAAAATTGATGTTGGCACAAAGATGACGCACCGGTACATTTCAAGACACTTTTTCCACAGCCAAAACCAAGGGGCAATCATCTATTCTGCTACAATCCCTACTCGTCAGGTCTGTTCTTTTTAGTTTTGACTTATAATATATGGCTACGGTTTATAGTTTTTAAACTGTTTATAAGGGAGTGTAATGATATAATAGAAATTCGCATACGATTTTGATCAATAAAAATAAAGTTACTATAATATAATAGTGTATTTTATGATCTACTTGTAGATGCTATTTTAGGAAAATATTTTATTTAAAAATAAATTATTATAAAATTAAAAATAACTTTTAGAAACAAAAAAAAGGATAAAGCACTGGCCTGCACAATTAGGACCGAGCAGCAATGGCTGCAACGTCACACCTGCTAGAAGGGATCGCTTTGGTCTCGGGCTCCTTGAGGCCACTTGGCAAGAGGTACAGGTAGCCGCAGGCCCACAAAAGCACAAAGCAGCACCGCAGTGCGTCCTCTCCTGACGTGGTCGGCGTGATCTGGGACGCTGATCGATGGTTCATGGCACCTAGACGAATTGACAGCCTAATTTGCTCTCTGAAAAGCGGTGCAACCTTTTTTGTGTGCGCGCGCGGGCGCGCAATGCATTGACGCAGATGCATTGACGCAGGCATGCACTTGACCGGCTGCAGGCGCCTGTGTTCATTTGCCAAGTGGCTGCACAGGACACTTGCATTGCATGTTGCTCGTCTACTCCATCGGTAAAGGCATAGCAAACCTTATCAAGCAGAACGATCATGTGCGTAAATGTGTAATTTATCGACAAGAATTAAGGCTTTGCTTCACTGGGAAGTTTTTTGTTTCTAACTTTTTAATTTTATTTTTTATGATTTTTTTAGCTTTTTTATCTTTCCCTTATTCATATATATTGTTTGGGATAACATAATTCTTTTTTAATTTTTTTAATTTAATTATGTCAAAAATGCATAGTAGTTATGGTACCAAAATAAGCTCTAACCAGTGCAGCACAACGAAATAAGCTAAAAGCTTAAACAGCGGGTCATAATCACATTTTCTTTCCAAAAAATAGTATTAATCACAATCGGAGTTGGATATTGCCACACAACCAACAGGTTTCTCAATGTCTAGCTTCAAGTAAAAGTACCCCCTTCTCGCAGAAGAGAGGGAGGGCGGGAGAGTAAAAGAAAGCACTCAATAAAAACAATTTTTAAGCCACCACAACTACGCACCTTTGTACTGACAGATCCAAGGGCTAATTGACCTCAGAAAAGGAAAGATTCGAAAACCAACAAACTAATGTTTTGACGATCTACATGTTTATCTCCCTCTTTATAAAAAAAAGGCAAAAGTCGACGTAACATTTTGACTTTCACTTAAAAATCTATCCAATGTTTTGAACTATAAAATTAGATATTTAATCTATTGAACTTTACAATTCGATTCAAATAACACCTTGAACCAGTTTTTGATGGTGGTATTAGCCGTGTGGCACGATAAATAGACAGTTTTACCATGTAGGATGATATGTTGACCTAAATAATGATAGGTGGAACCTACAGGGTTTTTTCTCCCAAATCGAAACAGAGAGGAAAGAACTATAGGGGGCGATGGCCATAGAAGCCCTGTTGGGAGCTCGATGGGGAAGAAGCCCTTGTGGGCCCTCACATGTCACTAACCCAACTTCGCTATCATGTCATCCTACATGACAAAACTAACCACCCATCGCGTCACATGGGTGTTAGAGTATATTGGTATATCTCTATATTTGGTAGTTTATAATTTGTAATCCTGTAATACCTGTCTTATCTCTAGGAGAGACTTCTTGCCTCTAAGCCTTGTACTCTATATAAACCGTCCTCGAGACGCAACACAATATCATCCATCGCAGTATATTCATCTTTCAACATAGTATCAGAGCGGCACTGCTGCTGAGCTGCTGCCTCCACAGCTTCGGCCACATCGCTCCTGAGAGATGATCTCTCTCGGGCGCTACGCAACCCGTAGTTTAAGTCCAATCACCGATCATCTGATCGAGTACCAATAGAGTTTTCTCCAGTAATCTTTAGATCGAGTTTTCTCTACTTTTTCAATCATAAATCGGTTTGCGTCACCTGCCAACCCATCGACGTTCATCGGCTCCGAACTTCACCGTCTTGGCTTCGACCTCTCCAGCACCTCTTCTTCGATGATGTCATGGCGTGATGTGGCGCTCGTCGTCATGGCCCTCCCTCCGCGGCCTTACGAGCGCTCCATCTATCATCGTCATCACGTCGGATCATCCTTGCCAGCCTATCGCCTGTGAGCACAAGTCGTCGCACTACCGAAAGCTCGCATTTGTGGTCATACCATCAACATGCACAGGCTGCCATTGCATCGACCTTCCGAGCAGCAATGTCGCTACCCGTGGTCACCATCACCATTGTCAACTCTACTGTCTTCATCAACGCTGATCAGGTCCTTCTCTACCTTCCCCGGGCACCGTTGGTGTCGCCTCTCTAGTCTTCATCTTGTCTATCACAGATGTGCTGTCAGTGTTGCGTTCTTTTTCATTTGCATACACACATGCACCTTTTTTTCTTCCCTTCTATTTTGTCCACTCCGGCACCAGTTGCGTGTTACACGGCCCTCCCATGCCCCACACCACCACCGTCGTGAGTTCCTCTCTGCTGTTGCTGCCGCAACCCTCAAGATATTGGCGGACGACTTGTGTTGGTCCCTTTTCTTGGTGCACATGATTCTGGCAAAATCAGAGTGCCCTTTTCTTCCCCGTCGCACACCTGACCTTGGCAACATCGGTGTGCCGCTTCATCTACGACGGCTTCCACTGCATCACCCTTGACATTGCCCTCTTCGTCAATGATTACTCGATCGCGTCACCGTCTTCATCCTGGCACATCTTTGCGCCGATGGCTCCCCTTACAGTCGCTTGGCGTCGACTACCCCAACCACAGTGAAGATCTCAACATCGGCTACCTCAACATGGCTCCCTCCTCCACGGCTATGACCATAGTCACCTCGCTCTCGCCTACTTTGAGAACAAAAGGCTATCATTAACTTGAGCAAACTCGTTGGCCTCTTCTACAGTCACCGCGACAGTGACGCCATAGCTATCCCTAATGCTCTCGCTAGAACTGTGGGGGGATGTCAATCCGACGGTTCCTTACCTTTGGCTTCCTCTTCAGTCTGACCGTCTGCGACGCTCCTGCTGTCTGCGATGCTACCGCTACAACTGCGAAAGGATGTTATAGTATATTAGTATATCTCTATATTTGGTAGTTTAGGATTTATAATTCCATGATACTTGTCTTATCTCTAGGAAAGGCTTCTTCCCTCTAAGCCTTGTACTCTATATAAACCATCTTTGAGGCTCAATACAATATTATCTATCGCAGTATATTCATCTTTCTATAACGGATAATATTACCATGCGAAATTGGGTTATGATATTATTTGAATTGGATTGTAAAATTCAAATGATCAAATATCTGATTTCATAGTTTAAGATATTAGATACATATTTAAATAAAGTTTAGAGTGTTATTTAGACCTATTTCTTATAAAAACATGTGGTTCATTGAACAGCTGCTAGATGTACTTGCCGGTTGCAGCCCGGCAAGCTAGAGCTGAAACGAGATTTTTTTTTCGGGTGGATGTCACTTTGCCGGAACTATAAATCGTACCGATAATTAGGGATTTGTCATTTTGTCTTGTCGG
Organism: Melocanna baccifera; assembly: GCA_036346265.1. Classification (NCBI taxonomy): domain Eukaryota; kingdom Viridiplantae; phylum Streptophyta; class Magnoliopsida; order Poales; family Poaceae; genus Melocanna; species Melocanna baccifera. The sequence goes on from CM070685.1 coordinate 8,374,461, forward strand.
ATGGTGCACCGCGCACGAGAGCCTCATCTTTTGCATGCGAAAGGATCATGACTTGGCATAAACTGCCTTCGATTCAGGTGGGCCGTTGGTTTTCAGGGCTGGGTACGATGGACCAAGGACCGCCAACTTGATGCCTTGTCCACATGCTCTAGTGCACTAATAATATGTGCAATTTATCGCTGTCATAGTGCGAATATGTAACACATGGGCCATGGCATAATACCACATACGTACCGACGGTCGAATAGTCGAATACTACAAGCGGTAGTGATTTAATATTTAATACACACTCTTAAGAAGTGAAAAACACAAAATTTTAACACATTTTATCTCTTAGTAAGTGCTGCAGAAGTACGGTATGCATGGCGACCTCTAGCCAATCAGTTTGTGCCCCTGATTATTGGATTGTCTGGTACAACCATTTCTGGGACTGTTCTTTTATACTGTGTCTTATAATTTTTGGCTACAACTAATTAGTCTAACGAATAGTAATTGGTAAGAGAAACTAAAAGCCGATAAAAAACAAAAAAGAATAGTATCTTTTGAGTGCTCTGATACTTGCGAGCGAGTGACCGAGCGACAAATTTCAAAAGTCTCTTTCCAGTGGTGGAATCAAGATTTTAACGATGGTGGTGTGAACTTAAGTGACGCATTCATTCCAACATAAAAGTTCAAGATAAACAAATTCATGTTTGTACTATAACCGGCACCACAAAATAGTTTTAAAAAATTCAGATATCAACCTACACTTGCAGTTATTCAGATATCACTCGCTCATGCTATTTTTTAGCTTGTTTTTCACATAGTACATTACCCAGAAATACCCTATCTACACTTGCAGTACATATTGGAAGGATCAACACCAATTTAAGCAGTAAATAAATAAGTTTATAGTGATCATGCTTCTTTGTCTTAAGATGTTTGCTAGGAAGCTCATTGAGATTCTTCGCTTCTCGAAATCTTATATCTTGTCGCACATCAGAAATAAACATATTAAATTACAAAGAAAGTTAGATCAAATCAATGCCTGAGATATCTGTAGGATAAAATTTAGCAAGTTTAAAAACTTTATCCTTATCATAAAAATTAAATAAATCAGCAAAATTCAGTGATGTCATACGTAAGAAGTAACTGCGTGTACATACTAGCTTTTTTTTCTTAAGCAAAAGTGACCCCCATGCACCTCTTCGAGGGCCGCCATTGCTCGTTTATCGTATCACAAATTGACACCATACACCTACTGCCTTCGAAAAAGAGAAAAATTGACACCAGCGGAAAGTACGACGGGATTCCTTGTTGGATGAATCGATGACACTCATAGCCGAGTTCTTCTCGTATTTTGCTGTCTTTTTCGTTATGTTTTATAGACTTTGATTAAAATTTTTGGTTTCTACCTGTTTCTGAGAGAGTACAGAGAGAAATATATTTATGTATGATTTTAATCGATATAGACGAAGTTGCTATAGTATCTACTATAATTAACTTGTAGACCTAACTTTGAAAAGATATTTTATTTGAAAGTTAGATACTATAGAAAAGTCAAAAGACAGAAGCTGAAAAGGACAGATCCTATAGCCTATGAATTATAGATTATTTCAAATAAATAAATAGGATGACTTCTCATTCGCCGTTTCAAAATAAATTATCAAGATAGTTTTTTTAAACGATTTATTCGTATTCAATTCGTTTACACAAACATTTACATTAAAATTAAAAACTATAAACTTCCGTCGAAAAGATCCTATTCATGACCAGGTCCAGGAGTACTTACGCCTGCACGTGCGACGATGGTGCAAGCATGGGTTTGTCAACATGCCATTAGCCGCGAAGCCCCCTCATCTAGAGCAGAGCCAGTCAATTCCGCTTCAATTCATACAAGCGCGGGGGGAAATCCATACAAGCGCTTCTACTGCAGGAAACAACATAGAAGGAGCGGAAACAAGATGCTGATAACGATGTGTTCTAGCGCCCCATGACTTTTGCGGTGGTTTTTTTTTTCCAGTGGTCAGTGCAGCACGTGAGGATAGGACTAGTAGTCTTTTGCGAGCCGCATGCTTGGCTTTGGTTGAACGTCAGTCAGGTTCAGTGCACCGGTCTGCATCAGATTGCACACTTGCCTAACCAACTCAATGCGAGGTCTTCTAGCTGTGTAGATTAGCCATGTCACATCAGGATTCATGACAACAAAGGCTCTAATCATTTTTTTGACTTAAACTTCGAACTTATTTTTAATATTTTTAATTTTATTTTTAGCTTTTTTAGCTTTTTGCTAGTTTTTTTCGTATTCGTTTATATTATCCATGATGCGTTAACCAGTTTTTTATATTTTTATTTTTTTAAATTTAATTAAGCCAAATATGCCACAATCAAATACAATACAATTTCAACAAGCTACAGTATAATTTCAGGCATAAGTCAACTTATTTCAGCCGAACTAAACGACCCCAAAATCGGTTAAGGTGATGGTGTGTCGTATATGTACAGTGTGAAAAGGGCATTGATGAAAACAGCTCCAAATGGATTCAGTTTTTAAGTTCCAAAAATTTTAATTTTGTCTTTTTTGGTTTTTGTTTTTTTTAAAGACCATATGAGAAGGTCATGTCTAATATTGTGATGAACCATTGCAATATTTCTGAATGGTTATTAGATTTTGCAAAGATCGTATTTTGGTAGGATTGGTTTTGGGTAGAAATTGAGAATTTTGGGATCTGATTCATGGATTGAGTTGGGGTGACCTGGATCACTGCATTAAAGTTGCATGATACATGTTTTGACTAATGTGAGTTAAGTTGTGAAGAACTTTGTGCCTGAAAATGATTCCTTTATCTTCAGATGTACAGGGTCGCTTGGAGTCAACGGCGAGGATCGGGGCTAAGCTCATGAAGAAGTTGAGGTCCAGAACGATCGAGAATGTCGGGTGAGATGGTGAGCTCAAGTATGACACGAGAAAGACGAAAAATGTTGAAGGTGAGTTCGAACAACAAAATGGTGCCATAAGGCTTGGACGGTCCAAGTGAGTCGTGGTGCACCTAGACGCGACAAGTATAGCGATTGCTTACAAAAAATGATGATGATCGGATCAACAAGAGGTATTTTGATAGTTTGGCTAAAATATCAAAAACTATCTTGTATCAAAACCGTGATGCGTGGACAACACATTGGAGAGCGGTTTAGGCCAAACTGCAGCTGATTTAATTGAGATGGATCGAAACTAAAAATTTAGCGGATACATGTTTATACGTTTTGAAAAACGTACATAAATAAATATGTGTGAGTAAAACCCATGTGTGTGGGGTTAACGAGTTTCTCCCATTGTAATAGTGGATAGTATTCACTAAAGTGAATAGGTGGCTGGTTACCTACTTATAAAAAGGGATTGTGATGGAGACATATGGTTAACCATCCAACGCATCTCTCTTGTACTTTCATATTTTAGGGTTATGATTTGGAGTGCATGGTATGCTTTCTGTACTCCAAGATGGAGTGGTTGTAAATTTACCTTCTTAAATAATTAATACATCAATCTTTGGGCATCTCTTGAGTCTATCTTGTGTTTAATTGATGTGCTTGTCTTTTTATTGATTTTGATATCTATTCTTTCCCTTCTTGTGATCTTATTATGCTAAAGACATGTAAGAGGTGGAGATAATTCTTGAAAATCCATTTTCATCCATTTAGACACTTTGATAGCAAGATTCACGAGAAAATATGATTTTGCTTGATTTTGACATCATCGAGTGACTTCTTGTTTCAAGAGTTTTTGGGTCGTGTTATCCGGTGTTCTAGTTTGTTGTGACATATAGAAATGCATTTAGAGTCATCTTAGCCATCATATACCCACATGCAAATTATATTCACCGTTTGAGGTTTTGGTGCAACATCTCAACAAATTGAAAAATGTCTCAAATTTGGCCATGATTTTTATGATCATTTGTTAGAATATGTTTACAATAATCTGGAGAATATCTATGCAAAATTTTATATCATTTGGATCTACGTATCAAAAATTCTCTTGATTTTAGTTTTTGAAGTCAGTTTGAAAATACTATTCATCATTCTGATTTTACTATAGCAATTGATCAGACCGCCCGGGCCGGTTAGACCACCATTTGAAGGCATGTTAGACTAGCAATAAGGGTTAGGTTCTAAATTTTGTTGATCTGAGTTAGTTGGTTTGATTTTTAGCCGAGAATTCTATGTTATACACCTCTATAGATGTATTTGGATAGAATCTTGAGTACTTAGAGGAAAATTCTGAGTTGACATCATTCATCCTCCTCTGTTAATATATTCTGTCTTTTAGTTTTTTATTTTTATTTTTCCTTTATTCATTTGCATTGTCTGTATTAATATAACTTATTATTATTATTTTAATTTATTTACTCAGAAAAACTAACAGTCGTTACAGTAAAAAAAGCAGAAGCTACGACTTATAATCCAATTAAAGCACAACCTTAAACTTCTACCACAATTTCTTCAGCACCGCAGCCAAGTGCTCTTTTCTCTTGTTCTTTTTGGTTTTTTTTGTGGTTTTTAGTTTTAGCTTCTCTAGAAACCAAAACAAACGGTACGGCTTCTTTGAATGATTTTACAAAGCCGTTTCTCTAAACAACTTTTTAAATCTAAAATTATATATATTATCTATATTAATACCTTTATCATTTATTATTATCTTAAAAAAATTAGACAATCGTGACCTTAGATTTTTTATAAAGGTTGATTCGTTTCGAATAAAAAATAGGGTCCTTTTGGTGCATGTTGCCTGACGTTGCCTTTTGCGCTGCTTTACAGGTCACAGCAAAAAAAAGATGGCATCGCAGTTTCTGGTAAAAGTAAATGCCAGGAGTGAGGTCTTAGCACGTTGGAAGCTGTGGCCGCAAAAGTTGATCGCCAGACACCACCAACCTGTCGGAAGGAAAAAGAACTTGACTACCAAGTCTACCCGAGTAAAAGTAGCTTCAAGAATGTTCGTTGAGGTGCGGTGGATACATAAGAGACCATTCAATTAGACTAAAATTTAATATGTTATAGTTAAAATTATATTATATCTGATGAAAATTATATTATAGTTGATGACAGCTTATTTGATATAATTAATTTTAAAAAATATAGAAAAAACTAGAAAAAATATATTAGTGCGTCACATATAATATAAATGAATACGAAATAAAGAATCAGTAAAAAGCTATAAAATACCAAAAAATTAGAAAAAAAATTATAAATAATAAAAAATAAACTAAAAACTAAAAGATCAAGCCTAAATGAGCGGGGCTTAATACACACGGCGTAAACTTGTTCTGTTCTGTCGATTGAGCGTTGTGTCATTCAGGTGTAACGTGTCAGGCCTTCACGATCCATTCATGCCACTAACTCAAATCCAGCAAGAAAATTCCTCACTTTTGTGTAATCTTGCATGTCACCTGGACGCATATGGAAGCGTTCGTCTGTGATCGGACGATAGACATTAATTGGCCATGAAGTACTGTAGTGGCAAACCAATGCTAGGCATAGTAAAGAACTAAAAAAACTTACGTGCTAACCTTGACGAACCAATTTAGGAGATTCGGAGCTCAAAAAAACTAAAGAGATTCACGTGTTCACGGTAATTAGGCCATACTCATTAGAGATTCAGCTTTTAGTTTTAACTTTTTAGTTTTAACTTTTTCTACTTTTTTAACTTTTTTAGTTTTTTTCTTTTTCCTTTTTTATTTAATTATACAAAAAAGCTAATAAAATCTACAGTGAAAAAATCTCAAATAGTACTAAATAAACCAAAAGCTTAACCCAGCCGAACTGGGTCATGCTGTTGCATCCAGCCATCAGCTCGTAGGTAAGTTTTTTTTTGTAAGTTCTTTACCTAGGCATAGCATTACTGGTTACTCCCTACCAGTACTCGTCACGTTCTCGACGGCTACTAGAAGTTCTGCAAGGAAGGACCCTAGAAGCTTCCAGGACGTGGACGCTGCAGTATCGCGCACGCAAGACGAGGCAAAGACTTCTCTCTTCTCTTCACGCTGAACCTTTGCGTCCGTGACCTCACCCCAATGGATATCTGTGGGACCAACCACTTTTCTTCGTCAACGGTCAAAGTCGGGCTTGACCTTTGACTAGTCCAACTCCATTATAATAGTGCTACTGAAGTAACTGAACGAGTATACTAGCATTTCTTTCTGCAACCTGTGGCTCGCGAGGTCGTTGTGTTGGAAACAGAGGTGCTCGCGGTTCAGTGGCTGTGGAACAGATCGACCCGCCTACGTTTTTTTTTTATGAAAGCAATACACACTAGCAGCACATGACAAATGAATTTTCTTTTTGAAATGAATCTCATTACTTGACAGTTAATACATATAAACTGTCCAACAATATGAGCATGTAAACCTTTTTTTTTTTTAAAGGCGAACATGTAAACTTAGGTTCACATGATACATATTGGTAACACACCCTGTTCATCCGATGATAAAGTTCAAATATATTTTGTGCCTGCATACAGATAGTGTGTAATCCTGCTAATGAGTGATAAACTCAAGCTCCTCTTCCAAAATAAATTACACTGGCTTTCATCTTTCTTTCTTTCTTTTTTGGAGGTGAACACTGGCTTTGACCTACTAAAATTTATACCGGAAAAGATGGGCCGAACCGTGACTGAAGAGAGTAGCAACGACTTGGCCTCCTGAAATTGATTAATAACTACTGTGATCAGCCGCGATGAAATTGATTAATAACTACTGTGATCAGCCGCGATAAGCAGGCTAAGGTACCGGCTGCTCCGTAGGATCACTATCTATACAATTAACTACTCTATTGTCACATGATCCCGTTCATTAAACTAAACTATAACTTTGACACTCAGCGATCTTATTACCTAGACGGTTTCCTAAACGACAAAGGCAGGCGTGTCGCCGTCGAACGTTAGAAAAAACTATTCTCTCTATTTCATCCTGATGACTTCCACAAATTGAGCTCATGCATCCCCCATAGTCAAGAACCTCTGGAAATCACGTGCTCGGTGTGCAGGTCATTATTTAATTCATGTCATGCCTGTGGAAATTAACAAACAAGAACTTCATTGGCCTAACGCTGCTGTAAGAATTAGATATTTATAATATTCTAAGTTATCTGCATGAAACATTGAACCCAGGTAATCATGACAATTTTCTACCATCGAATTCCTGTTATTACACCAACATCCAACAATCATCCAGGGTTTAGATCTTGGCACTAATATTATACTTACTATAAGCGAGGCAAGTAGACGGCACAGACAGTACAAAGTTGCGGGTGCAGGGCGCCTGTTTCCACTTCAAAACTTGCGTTGCTTTCTGACGGGTTCGGGCCCAGCGAAACCGTCTTTATCCTCTTTCTGCGAACGCAAGTACCAGACGGTCTAGAAACAATGCACCACATGACTTCTACGCTATTTCTTCCTCTGATGGCAAACTTGAGGGCCACACGAATTCAATACCGATCCGTTGTTTTTGTCCGGGCTGGCATTTCTTATCGAGAATGCTACAGAACGCTATAGCTTCGCTGTCCTCTCGTAAGATCCAATCCGTAGACAACCACTACCAACAATTAAAGTCTTAATCAACTCATTCCCAATTCAAGTTGTTCTCTTCCACTTCTCTCTCTCCAATACTCCTGAACCCTTTTCTCACCGTCTCCCTAGACATATATCTCATCTTGTCTGTCTCCACACTTAGCACCGCCGGCGGTGGACTTGAATTCCATGTTGAGTTGTTTCAATTTGATCTTAGGGGTGGTGGCGGCATGGGAACTTAGTAGGAATGGCAATTCCCCCCGTAGAGACGAAGCCCTGCGTGGAATATCCCCATTGGAGGAGGGGTGGGGGATAATATTCCCACACGGGGGAACGGGGTGGGACCCCACTATACTAGCGGGGTGGAGACGGGGGTTATCCTGGCCCCGTGGAGACCTAATAAAAATAAAATATTTTAATAATAGGTTATAGTTTTTTAATATAAGAAATTGTATTCTTTTCTTGTATATTTAGACTAAAACTTGAATTTATATGTTAAAGTATATATTTTGAAGCTATATTTTAAAAAATATGCTTAAGTAATTATAAATTAATAAATAAAAGTAAATTATTGTTTTTTAAAAAATAAATTTAATCCCTTTTTTATTCCCTATGGAGACTCTGTGGGGGGTCAGGTCCCCGCGAGGACCGGAGACGGGGGGTCATCTCCCCTCACGAGGCTTAATGGGGCGGGGTGGGGGGCCGGCTAGTGGGGGCGGGGTGGGGCCTCGGAGGCTTCCCTCGTGACCCCCCGCCCCGTTGCCATCCCTATAACTAAGCGCGGTGATGAGGCTGAGCATGCACGAGTGCAGTGTTTGAGAAGGACGCAACGACAACAAGCCTGAGTAGGTGCACCGCCGCCAACGAGTTTAACACCAAGCCATCTCCATCCCATGTTGACAACGCAAGCCCGAGCAGGTACGACAGCGACAGTGGATATCACGTGGTGACCCCTCCATCCAGTACCGATGCCAATGATGATAGGTGAGCAGGCGCGAGGGAAGTGCACGACGGTGGTATGCAATCGGGCACAGTGGCAATGCGCAAAAGCAGGCACAATGGTGGTGCCCGAGCTGACATGGCACTGACTCTCAATGGTGCTTGTGTTTTTGCAATATGATATTGTGTGAATCATTTGTGGATTTTGCTTGATACTATATTAAAACTTGCTTGAAACGTTGAAACTCGATTGAAACTAAGATATTTTGTTGAAACTTTATGAAGCTTTCTTAAAACTTGCATGAAACTTGCTTAAAAACCTGCAAAACTAGTCGATACTCTGTTTCTAAAACTTTGTTGAAACTTTATTAAACTTCTTGAAACTTGCTTAGAGTCTACAAAACTAGTTGAAACTTTTATGAAATTTCTTGAAACTTTCTTAAAGCCTACAAAACTAGTTGAAACTCTGCTCTTGAAACTTTGTTGAAATTTGTATGAAACTTTCTGAAATTTGCTTAAAGATTGTGAAACTAGTTGAAACTTACGTGAAACTTATTGAAACCTGCTCGAAGATTGTGAAACTTGCTGAACTCTTCTTTGTTGAAACTCGTTGAACCCTTATTTGGCAGGCCCATTGAAGATGGTAAATTTCCTTTGCGTGCCTCATGCGAAGGTTGGCGACAAGCTTTCGCATATGCTCCTGTGCGTGAAGGAGGGCGGCGATGAGTTTGCATGCGGAGGAGGTCGGCGACAAGGCTTTTCACAAGGATGATTACCTGGTCTCGCACGCACTCCAGCATGCTCCATGGGGGATATCGACGGCGTGGTCTCTTGAGGAGCAGGTAGTCAAAGATTCAACGGGGTCGTGGCTGAGCGGTTTATTCTTGTAACACCTCTATTTCTGGAAGCGTTAGTAATGCTGACAATTGCCCTAGGATTATACAGTTATGGAGTATTTTACAAGAATGAGTATCAATACAACACATACTTATAAAACAAGGGCCAAACTTTATTACAAAGATAGGGCTTAACATCCTAATTTTGGACGCAGCGGGCGAACTCTAGTAGAAATGGGTGGCATGGCTGGGTTCCTCAGAACGTGGAGAGTCTATTTTGGGGCTTTGGGAGGCGGGAGCATGGGTGGTGGCAGTCGGCAGCAGGAGAGGAAGTGGCGGCCTTTGCCATGGCTTGGAGTTATTTCAATGGGTTTTCGGCGAGATTGAGAGTATTTTAACCATTCATAGGGCATAAGGAACTTCGGAGTAGTGGCGATTTGAGATGAGGAACTCTCAGTTGAGCTGCCCGCGGCGAGGCGCCATGGCTGAAGGAAGCTCATGGTGCTAGGGCTACACAAAAATGCTCATGTCCAAGCGGTTTCTTTGGGGAGTTCGGGATACTAAGGAGATGCTATGGGCGAAAGCAATTGGATTTTAAATAAGAGAGGAGGGAGATTACACTTGGAGCTCACCAGGGCCAGGGGAGTGAGATAGGGAGACTGTGGTGAGGGAGAGGGTGATTGCACAGCTCTGTTAAGCAATTGGAGGTGGTGTGGTGCTCCTTGAGAAGCTGATTGGGCTTTAAGGACGAAGTAAGGTGGTGGGAGTAGTAAGGGGCCTCAGGCGGAGCTAGCGTGTGGATGAGCGAGGAGGAACGACAGCTCAGCCGAGATAAGAGCATGCAGGCGAGTAAGCCTTGGTGGCACTACGCTCTCTGCAAGATTAGGCGAGAAGTGACCGCTGCAGATATGGAGGCTCGCAATCGTGGATGGGGAGGCTGAACCATGGCGAGAGAAGCACACGATCAAGCGGGGCGCTACTGGAGGGCAGGGGATGAGGTTGACTGGAGCGTTGCGACTCTGGGTGGTGGGACCAATTGATATAAGTTGGCAGGGGAGGCGGTAACTGTCGGGCAAGCTCGGCCACAATTTGCGGCAGCGACGAGCGGCCGCATGGAGGGGAAGAAACAGGGAGGCGGTGGGATAACGGCTTTCAAGAATGCGCCAATGAATGGGAGAGATGAGAAGCAAAGAAGGAAAGATGGATTTCCGTGGAGTGATGCCAAATTGGGAAGGAAAAGGGAATTCAAGCAAAATCCAAGAAACTATTCAAAAAGTTTGCAAGCGACCTAGTTGCATCATCCGATTACATTTGATCTTACGGATGAGACCTATGTCGTCGCTTTCTATCTAAACGGTACAGTGCTGTGTAGTCTCTTCCTTCCTTATGTAGCTAAGGCCGAGGAATTTCCAGGGGGGGGGGGGCAATAATCTATTTTCTCATAATCAGATACATCCAGTTCTAGAAAGCAAATCCGAGCAGAAAAAAAGAAGGAAGGGTAAAGTCGCTGAAGCATGGTTTGTGCAAGCAAATCTGCCGACAACGAGGTAAAGTCGACTGCACTACAGGAGAGACTCTTCGATAGCGTATTAACACAAGGAGATAGTACAAGGATTGCACTCTGATCTTGCTCGCTTAGCCATACTAATCATCCGAATAACCCGAGAATATGCCCGGAGCATGCAGAGGTTGGACCATCTAGAAGAACAAAAATAAGCGCATCGAGATCGCACCAACCGCGCGGCTACACAACGGAACGAGACGGGGCCACGCCCCCGAGCTGACGACCTCATCGCTGATGTCACGTCCACCAGCGCTAGACCATCCTACAAAAAACCAAGCGCAAAGGTCGGCAAACCTCTGCGCGAAATACTCCCCACTAGCGCTTAGCTATCACCTACCTGGCGCGCGCGCTCTTTCCGCTTATTTTTTTTAGTCGTAAAACCCATATTCCATCACGTGGCCCCAACGCAAGGAAAGTTCAACGGACCGCGAAGCGAACGCCAGCTCCGTCTCCGCTATATAATGCCCGACCCCGACTCCGCTCTTGCCATTCGACCCGATCCCTTCTGTTCACACACACATCAGCTCAGAGACGGAGGAGGCGAGCCGAGGAGCAGGCGAGGATGTTGCTCAACCCGGCGTCGGAGGCGTTGGTGCTGGACACCATACGGCAGCACCTCCTGGAGGAGCCGTGTGGCGCGGCGGCGGTGGCCGCCTCGCCGGCCGAGGGGAAGAGGCGGCCGGCGTACTGCCGGAGCACCAGCTTCGGGAGCCTGGTGGCCGACCTGTGGAGCGACTCGCTCCCGTTCCGCCCCGACGACTCCGACGACATGGTCGTGTACGGCGCGCTGCGCGACGCCTTCTCCTACGGCTGGCTGCCCGACGGCTCGTTCGCCGCCGTGAAGCCTGAGCCCCTGCCGTCACCGGACTCGTACGACGGTTCTTGCTTCGGTTTCCTGGAGTCGGAGCCGGCGACGCCGAGCGAGGAGGCGTCGGGGGCCGAGGCGGTGGCCACGCCCGGGATGGAGGCCGCCGCGGCGGTGGCCAGGGGGAAGCATTACAGGGGGGTGAGGCAGCGACCGTGGGGCAAGTTCGCGGCGGAGATCCGGGACCCGGCCAAGAACGGCGCGCGTGTGTGGCTCGGCACGTTCGACACCGCCGAGGACGCCGCCGTGGCGTACGACCGCGCCGCGTACCGCATGCGCGGCTCTCGCGCGCTCCTCAACTTCCCGCTCCGCATCGGCTCGGAGATCGCCGCGGCCGCAGCCGCGGCCGCCGGCGACAAGCGGCCGTCGCCCGAGCCCGCGACCTCGGAGTCGTCATTCTCCTCTTCCTCTACCTCGTCCGGTTCTACAAAAAGGAGGAAGAGAGGCGAGGCCGCGGCCGCGTCCATGGCCATGGCCCTGGTGCCTCCGCCTTCCCAGCTGAGCCGGCCTGCCCAGGCGTGGTTCGCGGCCGCGCCGGTCGAGCCTGTGGCGATGGCGCCACTGGTCAGCTAGGTGCATGCTGAACCGTGCCAGCGACCGTGTGCATTAGCCAATGAGCTAGGTGTCAATGGATTGACTAGCAAGCGCATGCAACTATGCAAGGACGGGACATGGCTTGCGAGATGGCAAGGAACGCGAATGTGACGGCAAGCAACCCAGTGAAAGCTCCACCGGATGGAACGGATAAGCTCGGAGCAATCGGGTGGTGCAACTGGTCCTGGGCGAGCTCTAGATAGCGGTGGTATTGCTCGGTGCAACTCGCCCAAGTTGGGGAGAAACTGCACCGTCGAGTTGTTGTCAGAATTTACGGTGTTGCCTTTGTTCTTTGAACACAAAGAGTACTAAGAGTTGGTATTCCGTTCAAACAACCAAACAAATCAATGACTTCATCACGATCTAATCACAGAGGCACAAACATTTGACCGAAAAACAATGGTACCCTTAGGTTTGACAACAGAAACGTTAAGCACCAAAACCGAAGCACAACTGCGTAAGTCAACAAATCGAAGTGGTCGTCGAATCCAAAACTCCAAATCCCAGCATTAAACAAACACGAGGCTTCCCATGTGGAGCAGCAAGATTAACTAATCAATCCCCCTTTAATCCAGGGGGGAAAAGTCATTGTGGCCCGGCCTGTTCGGCGCTGATAGCTCGGTGGAGCAAATGGACAAGGCAAGGCGCGAAGAGGTCGCCATCCTGCTTCGCAATTATGCTGCAAACGAAAGGGAAGAAGAAAAGAAACACACAAGCAATGAAGCTATCCCATCTATCTTTATTCTTTAGCTAGCAACAATAAAAATCTTAAACTCGTGCTTATCCAAGACGTAAAGAGGGATAAGCATTGATGATACAGAGAATTATTCAATGGCGGATCAAAAAATTTTTGGACTGAGTGTTCAAAGTTGATGAAATATTGTTCAATGAAATTTGATATTTAAGACTTGAAAATTGAGGATGCACATGTGTTATATTGTGCATCGTGTGCGGCCTTGGTATGCCTCACCACCTTGCAGACCCCACCAGCGCGACCGTCGCCAAGTGCAGAGCTCTCCCTCCAGCCAATCTGGCCTCCCCGACTCCCTGGCCGCTGCACACTACTAGCCTGTTGTGCTCTCTTGATCGTCTGCATTTCTTGATGCTTGCTTGCCATGTGTTGCCGTGCTCCCTTCTATGAGGCTACCGTAGGTCACATAGCTTAAGAGAGTCAGAGAGAGAGAGAGAGAGAGAGGATTCAGATAAACTAAAATATATTGGAATTTGGGAGGGGAAGTTGTAAGGGTATGCTAAATTATATTGGGGTACAAATATAAAGGATTTGATATAATTATTAGTATATATGTATAATATACCTACTAAATATTAGGTATTTCATAAAATAATTTGAGTGTTAAGTGAACGCCTATGCACGGAGGGTCCGCCCTGGAATCCTGCTTCCAGGCAATATGCAGTAGAGTACTGTGTTGCTTAACAGCTGGCCTGGGCCATGCAGGCTGGGAGCATTTATGATATCATTTTATTGGGGCTGTTTTTTTTGCTTTAGTTTATAGTTTTTGGTTAAAATTTTTGAATTTTAGCTGTTTGCGACAGAGATTACGGAGAGAAGATACTCGCTTACGATTTTGGATGATACAAATGTTAGGTTTTTAATTTATACTATAATTAACTTGTAGACTCCATCTTAAAAAAATACTCTGTTTAAAAGTTATGTACTGTAGTAAAAACTAAAAACCGTTTTGAGAAGCTGAAAAGAACATGCATACTTGTTCGGTGATTTCTGGGTGGAAAGGGAACTGGTAAGAAGCATACTTACCTGCTTGCCAACCAATCTGTGTGGTGCCTGATTGACGAATCCAGGTCACGCAGACTTATGAAGATTTCATCACCAGACAAGAGTGAGGTGCTGTGCAACCAGCTAATTCAAAAAACATGGAAAGAAAAGAAGATAAAAGGACAAGTGATCGCAAGCAAATGGATGGCATAAACAAATGCCGGGGATAGGCCATATGGGCTGATTTGGCAACTAACTGCGCAACACAGAAAAATCACGCAGCGAATTTGGCCACAAGTGACGTGAAAAGTGGATATAAATTATCTGTATTATTTTATTATCATATTCGATAAGATACGAATATGTTATAGGTTTTCTCATCCGATTAACAACTCCTATTCTATTCGAATTCGTATAAAAAATATAGATGCGAATATGGTACATACTTTTACCATTAGAAATATTATTTTATCCGAACTTTCCATATCCGTATTCATATTCAATGAAGCAATATGTATATTTTATTACAATACGACTAATTAGTTGGACAAATTTTTTAAATTGAACATGAATTCATATTTATTTGGCTGAAATAAATGAATTAGAACGATTAAGCATAATTGTATGAGGATAAAATATCATTAATATCTTCATACTATATAAGTTATAAGGATATTTGAATCCGATCGAATTAAGTAGATATTCGATTCGAACTCGTATTTGTTATAATATTTAATTTGTATTTATATTTGAAAATATTTAAATTCATATTTATTAACAAATATAAATAAAAATATAGTTTAGGCACTATCGCACCTATGTTCATCCTTAGCTGCAAGTCAGGGCCAAGACCAAGCCGCCCAACGTTTAACAGTGAAGTAGACGTGGGCCAATTGGATTAGCCGCGCTGAAATTCAACCACTCGAAGACGGTATAGTACGACCGAGGCATATCGTCCAGAGGCCGGCTTTACTGTAACAGGCTGCACCTAGTCAATACGAAAGGGAGAAACTTCGCGATCACGGTGACCTCGAATTGATTTAAAAAGGTTAGACGATGCTAAGAAAAATAAAACTGCAACGCAGCGTCAACACTCAGGCAAGCTAGTCGCCGTAGCAGGACGATGGATCACATGGGGAGGAAGACCTAGGCTCCGCCCACGAGTGGGGAGCGATGACCATCTGAAAAGACGAGTCTTCTAGATGGACCCAAGCATATGCAGATGCAGATGAGAGCGATTAAGTTTGTAGTACTAGCTAGCAACTACTACCAGTCACCTAACTAAAATTCCCTATATGATTCCGTTCGCATGATTGCAGCTACAGATGTAAACATGGCAGCTAGGGGTTGGGCGGCTTCTGACCGTTGATTCTTGTTTGCTTTTGCCTTGGATCCCAGTCAGGCTCACTGCTTTCCAGTTCCTCCTGGCTTTTCCACGCCACCACCGGCATCAGCTCATAGCCTCGTACTACCAGCTTTTCAACGGCGGAAAAATGGAGAGCGCTTTCTGTAGGCCACAATGTGGGATGGATCGACGCGCATGAAATTTGGGCCAGGGCCGCGCAACGCGGAGGCCCACCGCGCCGGTGTAGTCAACCGATCAAAAGTGTCCACGTCAGCGCACCCAGTTGGAGCGTTCTTTTTTCAATCCGAAGATTCAAATCATGATAGCTTTTAAACGGAGCGCTAAGTTCGCGATTCGTTTGAACCATCGTGCTCTGACGAGATCTTCAAAATTAGACAACATCTGCACATATTTAAACTTAGTAAATGATACCAATATGCATATGTTCTAATGCGCGCTAATGGGCCTGGGCCCGACATGGGCGGCAGTTTGCTAGCTTCAGGTATTTGCACTGGTGGCTATGGCCTATGTGCCAGATCGTGATGTTGTTACAGAAGAGCAAAGCTTCGAATTTCCGTAGTCGTTATGTTGCTCACTGGTAGATCAATTTATAATATAAGCAATCACATATACACCAATGAACACAAATATGAGAGCAAATAGAGAACTCTTATTGAATCATCATCCCCTCTCTCAACATACAAAGGGACCTATTTATAGACTAATGAGTGGAACCCTTCAAGGCATGGGCGGAACCAAAGTCATGGGCCCGGTGTCATAGGACACCGGGTCCAAATTTTTTTTTAGCAGGATCAGTGTCTCTAATCTATGTGTGAATCCCCCAGACCAAATTCAGTGCACCTGGTTCCTTCATTAAAGCTGAATAAAGGAAGCATTGGCAGCCCAAATTTCTAGTAGCTAGCAGAATTCTACGAGGAGTCTTTGTTTCTCTCAGCCCATAAGACAACTACGGCAGACCGAGCTAGCCTAATAGAGATAATCGCAATAGTCCACTGCATCCATATGATCGATTTCGAAGCGTATCACCCTACAGCAGCCTTTGATGCCTGTTCATCTCGCATGGTCAACCAAGAGATGTGTACCATATTCGCCACATAGCCGCCCCAGTCAAGTAGCAATGGGAGAAATTGGCACCACCTGCCATCCTCCTTTAGTTTGCTGTAACTAACTAATATTATTATCATGCTTCTTCATGTTGGTAAGTATTTCTATCACTACTTCTTTATCATCATATATTATCATCGGTTATGTTGAAGTATTGATGCTAAAAACTATCAGATATATTACTATTTAGCATAATATTGACTAAAATTATATATGTTATTATATGTATAGGGAAGTGGTGAACCCTGATCATTTTCGTTCTAGTTCCGCCCCTGCTTTAAGGGGGTATTTGGAAATTGCCCACATAAAAACCCTAAAATTCATAATAGTCCACATTAGGCAAATACCATGCAACGCATATGCCTCATCAAAAACTCCATCTAAAAAATCAGTGCGAAAAGAATACATAGCACACATAATGTTGTATTGCATTTGTTGCCTCGTTAAAAACCTTCGTGTTAGAAACCCAATAGAAAAACTCACCAAGAAAAATGAGTACAAAGCTTATCTTCAGAAGATAGAAATGATCACGAGGATCTAGCATGATATTCATGATCTTTGCAATCTTGATCAACTGGACTTATATCATTGTTGTGGTAAAATATTCAACATAGTGATTGTCAAGCTGATACCATTTAGGTTCGACCAAAAAAAGAGATTGTCAGAATCTCAAGTATAACAATCAATGTTTAGCCAATGCTCCCCCTGAATATGACATTCGTTGAAGTCTTCTTGTTCTAGCGTTTTTAGTACAATTTTTATAAATAAACATAGGCAAGGATATTATGAGTAAATCTACTAGATTACATAATGTTTAGTCTTCTAGACACCTATCCCACTATTCATCTAGAGTGTGAGGATAAAATAATTAGGAAGTAATGTGCTGAATGTATCAAGTACCATGTTCTATTTGTGTAACACAAGCAAAAAATTATCCAAACAGAGGATAGGGTAAAATTGACTATAACATCACATGCCAGTTGGATATGACTTATCAAAAATCATCCGGGTCTTAATATTTTGCAACTATTTCTAAGTGTGTAAACTTACTACCAAATAGTTTGTTCAGTGGATCTAAAAATATGGTCATACTACTGTAAAGTATAACCAGTTTTAGTTTTGGTATTTAGGGGATTAATCAGCTTGCCATTATCACCAATGTAGATTGTACCTTCATGGTTCAAGAGGATAACGCCAATCCACTAACTTTTGGTGGGAGAAGTACTTTATAAGTACTTATGTGGCACACTCCTAGTCTATGGGTTCCTCGTTATATTCTTTCATGTCTTAGTGGGTCCTTGTCCACTTTTAGGGATCACAAAACCATTGGTGTAAAGTAGAGATTGACTCGTACGATAATTTCCCTTCAAGGAGATGCTTTTTCCTTAGGTAAAAGATTATTAAGTATGAGTTTCATATATATGTTATGGTTTTTTATCTTCCTTGTTATAAATTCTGATTCGTTGAAGGATTTGTATATGGATTTTCAGAATCCATTTACTGCATATTTTCAATCATGCCATTTGCTAGAGTTATTATGTAACAGAATATTATTTTATTCATAATAGAATAGTATCGGTCTCTACAAGGACCATTGAATCATAGCTTTCACCATCTCATTATATTCATAATGATCCATCAAGTTTGAATTAGCTAGTTCCAAGATTTTCATTTAGTGATTATTGTTCAGCTTTAGTTGCTTCCTTTTATGTGACATGATATGAGATTTCCAAGCGTTCAGCCATGGACTTTCATTCTTGATCTGTATTCTCGCAAGGGAAATTCTAGCAATTGTAAAGGCAAAATGGTTTTGTTTTTAGTAAATTTTAGCATTTTTGAAAATTTTATTAAATTCATAGAATTTTTAGCAAATTGTAGGATTTTTGATAATTTTAAGGTCTTTAAGCAATTTTCTTGAATCACTAAACCCATTAAACAATTACCCCAAAACACACAATATCAGGAAATAAACCATAAAAAAATATGATGCTTCCAATATGTACTAGGGCTAAGATTTCAAAATTTTATGGAAGCTCATATATGTAAAAATTTGGTTTATAGGATTTAATGAAGCTTTCATAATTATCTAGGTATTTTCTGTATTAACACAACCTTCTGGGTTTAAACTGCAAATTTAACTGCTGCCATAAATATTATTGATAGTTAACCAAATTGTCAGGGGCTAAAGTGAAAAAACCATCGGGCTGAATAACTTGCCATCGGGCTAAAATTCTAACAAGCCTTGCAGGCCGTATTTCGAGCCGTGGGCCGCGGGTCCAATCCCCTGGGCAGCAGCCGGCAAGGGAGCCACCACCGTGACGGTTACGATGCCCGTGTCTGGCGCGTGACGTGGGCACGCGAGCGCTTCGCCGGGCGGTGTCCAGGTCATAGCTCGTAGGGCCCCGGTCATGGCGGCGACGGTTGTATCATGCGTTGAGGGCGACGGTTGCGTCATACGGTGTGGGCGACGGGTGCGGCGAGTGAGAGTCGGCGCGTGGCTCCTCGCGCGCGGGTTGGGCGACGCTGGGCTCGCAGTAGCTTTGTGGGATGTGTGGGTTTAATCCTTATGCATGAATCGTGATCTGCTAGTATTCGCTAGAACACCTAGAGGGGGATCGTGTGACTTACTGTCGCCGATGAACGCCATGAGCGAAGACCCGTGCCTGCGTGATGCAGGCGTGAGGAAGAGTCGGTGCAGAGGCTTGTCGCCGGCGAGGTCCTGCGGTGGCGGTCGACGGCCTTCCCGTTGCCGACAGCGCGAGATAGATCGGTTCTCCTTTAGGATTTGTACAGAGTTGTTTTTGTTCTCACGAGTACGCACGTCCACTTTCATGAGATACCGAAACCCCTCCTTTTATATTGCGCTGCGCAACGGGGGACCGTAACCAAAATATGGAAAGCTCCCGATCGCGTACCAAATCTCTTTTCGTTTTGGCCGATTGGCCTGAGATCACATACCTAACATTCTCCCCCTTGATCGTAAGGCTAAACATCATAAACCCTCTCTCAATAAAAATTCACACCAAAGTAGCGCATCACAACAATCAATTAAGTATCGCTGGACATCAGTACTTATAGTGCTCCATTCTATCTCGATCGGATAACATAATACTTCATGGGAGTTGGTTACTTTATTTGGTCCCCTTATTCCAGGATCACAGGCTCTCCAATAAACCCATGCCGGCAACATGATCACGAAAATTATTGGGTGGTAAGCCTTTTGTGAGCGGATCCGCGAGTATAAATTTAGTTCCAATATGTTCAACCTTAATTGTTTGATCCTGTACTCTATCTTTCACAACATGATACTTTATGTCAATGTGCTTGGTAGCCGCACTTGACTTGTTGTTACTCGAATAGAAAACTGCGGGTTCATTATCGCAGTACAAAGTGAGTGGTCTAGAAATGCTGTCTACCACTCTTAATCCCGGAATAAAGTTCTTTAGCCATACACTGCCCTGTAGCCTCATAACATGCCACAAATTCAGCTGCATTGTCGACGATGCGATAAGTGTTTGCTTTACACTTTTCCATGATATTGCTGCTCCTGCGAGGGTGAAAATATAACCTGATGTGGACTTCTTAGTGTCTTTACACCCCGCAAAATCAGCATCAGAATAACCGATAATCTCAAGGTTATCGCATTTTCTATATGTGAGCATGTAACCTTTAGTGCCTTGCATATAGCGTAGGACTTTTTTAACGGCTTTCGAGTGGTCCGGTCCTGGATTTGATTGATATCGCCAAGCATCCCAGAACAAAAGCTAAATCGTATGCGTGTACATACTTGAGCATACATAATACTTCTGACAGCAGAAGCGTAAGGTATAGCCTTCATCTGATCAGATTCATAGTCATTCTTTGGGCATTGAAAATTTTCAAACTTATCGCCCTTAACAATAGGAGCAGGCGAGGCAGAGCATTTATGCATATTGTATCTCTTTAGTACTCTGTCAATGTATGCCTTTTGTGATAAACCTAATGTTCCTTTGGACCTATCTCGGTGAATTTCAATACCAAGAACATAAGATGCTTCACCGAGATCCTTCATGTCAAAATTGGACGAGAGAAATCTTTTAGTTTCCCGCAGCATGTCCACACTGTTGCTGGCCAATAATATATCGTCCACATAAAGAATTAAGAAGGTGTAATTACTCCCCCTGAGCTTAACATATGTACAATTGTCAACATCATTCTCTTTAAATCCAAAATTCCTTATGACTTCATCGAACTTAAGGTACCATTGCCTAGAAGATTGTTTCAGGCCATATATGGATTTCTTTAACTTGCATCCTAAATGTTCCTCGCCTTCCACAACAAAACCTTCCGGTTGTGTCATGTAAACGTCCTCATACAAGTCTCCATTTAGGAATGCAGTCTTAACATCCATTGGGTGCAACTCTAAATCAAAATGTGCTGTGAGTGCCATTATGAATATAAAAGAATCTTTAGTCGAGACAGGAGAAAATGTTTCATTATAGTCAATGCCTTCTCTTTGTGTAAACCCTTTTGCTACAAGTCTCGCCTTAAACCTTTCGATATTCCCTTTGGAGTACCGTTTGGTTTTGTAGACCCATTTGCAGCCTACTGTTTTGGCTCCATTAGGAATTTCTACTAAGTCCCATACATCATTATCGCTCATAGACTTAATTTCATCTTTCATGGCATCTAGCCACTTAGACGAATCCTTACTCTTCATAGCTTCTTTATAAGAGTTAGGATCATCCATCTTCCCAAGATCATCTTCATTTAAGTAAACCTCATAATCACTTGGGATAGCAGATCTCCTCACTCGTTCTGATCTCCTGACAGGTACAATAGTAGGCTCATTAGGTTGTTCATTAATTGTCACGAGAGGGTGTGAAAGCTCATCATTAGGTACAGACTAGCATTTTCAGAGCCCTCAACGGAGGAGTGGCCACAGGATTAATCGGAGATGCAACAGAGTTGCAACAACGAGGTCAATCGTGGGCACAACCACTGGGGTACAACCGCTTGGGGTACAACCATTTGGGGCATAGGAAAATCGATCATTTGGATTAGCGGTGAAGGGACATAAATCCGCTTCTCCTCAAGATCAATTTTCCTAGGCTCCAAGTCCCCACCGATCCCATGATTTTCCAAGAACAACTGCGTGTCTTGTTTCTACAAATTTTGTGGTACGATCCGGACAGTAGAATCGGTACCCTTTAGACTGTCGGGGTAGCCAATAAAATGGCAACTCACGCCTTGGGGTCTAATTTTCCAATCTGTGGGTTAAATAATTTAGCTTCACCGCACAACCCCACACATGTAGGTAGTTCAAACTTGGTTTTCTCCTACCATAATTCATAGGGTGTTTTAGGCACTCGATTTCTGGGAACCCGATTGAGTATGTGTGCAATGGTCTTTAATGCTTCCATCCATAACTTTCGGCAAGGTGGAGTAGCTCAACATATTTGAACCATGTCCATAAGTGTGCGGTTTCTTCTTTCCGCTACTCCATTTTGTTGGGATCACGGGCATTGAGTCTTGGCGACTATACCATTTTCTTGTAGGAACTCGGCAAAAGGACCGGGAACCGCCCATAAGTTGCGTGTCGCCCATAATACTCTCCCCCGCGATCCGAACGCACTACTTTAATCTTTAGATTATGCTGATTTTCAACTTCAGCCTTAAATATCTTAAATTTATCTAGTGCTTCCGATCTCTCTTTAATGGGATAGATGTAGCCATAACGTGAGTGATCATCAGTGTATGTAATGAAAGAATTATAACCATCCACTGATGTCACAGGGAAAGGACCACATATGTCAGTGTGGATTAATTCCAAAATCCCTGTGCTTCGAGTAGCACCTTTCTTTATTTGCTTTACATACTTGCCTTTGATACAATCAAGACAATGATCATCCGAATCGTTGAAGTCTAAGGGGTGGAGAATTTCATCTTTAATGAGACGTTCAATTCTAACCATCCACTGATGTCACAGGGAAAGAACCACATATGTCAGTGTGGATTAATTCCAAATCCCTGTGCTTCGAGTAGCACCTTTCTTTATTTGCTTTACATACTTGCCTTTGATACAATCAAGACAATGATCATCCGAATCGTTGAAGTCTAAGGGGTGGAGAATTTCATCTTTAATGAGACGTTCAATTCTCCCCCTCGAAATGTGGCCCAAACGACGATTGCCACAATTTCGACGAAGTCTCATCAATTAAGCTTGCTTTTTATTCACATCACATACATTCATGGATATAGGAGAATCTTGCAGGGATAACATATAAAGCTTGTCGTGTCGGATGGCACGACCAATATTATCATTATTGAAATAAATAAGACACTGTCCGTGTCCAAAATTACATGAATATCCATCATTATCCAATAATGAAACAGAAATTAAATTTCTTCTCATCGAGGGAACATAAAGAACATCATGAAGTTTCATTACAAAACCATTATTCAAAACTAAGAAAACTGATCCAATAGTTTTAATTTCAGCTTCCATTCCATTAGCCACTCATAGGCTTCTTTCCCCTCTGAGATTTCTCAACATATGGAATCCTTGCAAGGAATTAAATGCGTGCAAATGGCACGTAATCAATCCACCAAAAATTTATAGGAAAATCAGCATAAAATGCTTCATCAACGAAAGTAATTTCATAAGTACCTTTCTTGGCGAGCCATTTTAACCATCCAGGACAGTTATCCTTCAAATGGTCCTTGGACTGACAAAAATAACACTCATCATTTTTCTTTTGTCCATTTGAGCTCCCAGGACCTGAAGCGTGTTTAGGCGCTTGAGGACGCTGTGGATGCTGTGGCCTTTTATAAGGGGAGTATGTTTGCTCCTTCTTGCCCTTTCCTTTATAGCCTCCTCTATTTCTAGAGGAGCCAGCTCTGTTTGAGGAGTTGATGTGATTCACAACATCATCACCCCCTTCAGCCTTGAGCCTCTCTTCCTCTTGAGAAACATTGGCGATTAACTCACTCATTGTCCACTTGTCTTTAATGGTGTTATAATTCACCTTGAAAGCTTCAAATTGCTTAGAAAGAGACATCATAATATAATGGACAACAAAACCGTCAGAAATTGTCATGTCCATTGTCTTAAGTCTGGCAGCAATATTGATTATGGTCATGATGTGCTCACGGACATTTCCAGTACCATTGTACTTTGTGTTCATGAGCCTGCATCGATGTGTGGTAGCATAAACCTTAGAGGATCCTTTAAAATGATCCTCGATGGAGGACAAGTAATCCTTCACCCTTTCCTTTTCAGGGATTGCTCCCCTAATAGCCTCACTGATGGAGTTTTTATGACAGCAAGTGAAACGCGGTTAGATCGCTCCCACTTTTCAACATTAAGTTTGTATTCCTTCATTTTATCATCAAAATTGTCATCTCCTTCATTAGGAGCGACAGGCTCATCGAACCTAAACGCATAGTCTAAGTCCAAGAGCTGGAAAGTCGTCATAAGGGTGAACTTCCATTTCTGGAAGTTGCTGCCATTAAGTGGCTCAATTGCATTAACTCGAGCCAGAATCAAGCAAATGTTGAAAAATTAAAAAAAATTTACATTAGGAAGATACATAATTGATTCGCATGAAAATTAATCTTACGTTGGTATGATTAACAACATGCTCATAATAATTTTTCGTATCACCGTTGGGCAGATGACGAAAAATTTAACATAATTTAGGGCATACTATTACAATTGACGTTGGTCAAAGAGTAATAGCATGGCCAAAACAACATATCAAAAGAAACATAATCGATAACATGCTATTACAATTAACGTTGGTCAAAAGTAAAAGCACGTAAAATTAATTATTTCCCTCTAATTGAATTTCCCGTTGGTTCCATTCAATTAGGGGAGGACATCATGCAACGGAAACGATAGCATAACATTCATTAATATATTTCATGAGAGATATCAAACAACAAATAATTAAAGAACATGAAGCATATCATAATACATGAAATATATATATACTGAAAGTAAAAACCCAACAGCGTGAAGTATACATCATAAATCAATTTCATGTGTATATATATCCCAAAAAGTATGCATAATATATATATACACTAAAAACATAAGAGAAAAAGGTTAACACATAATTATTATTAAAGTTTAGGGGGGCCTTTTAAAAAATTTTGAACTGGTCCACCAACCGGTCAAAAATTATACACTTTCTTCCCAATAATAGGGGGCCCTTTTGGAATTTGTCAACCTTATCTCTATGAGAGAGTGCTTCACCACTCATTTTCTCTGGTCAAGAATGCTCCAACTTCCCTAAAAATCGGCTCCAACTGCGCCCTCCCGGAAAAAACGGATCCAGGGCGGGCGAGCAGGCGGTGGCCGGCCAGCTCATGCGGCGCGGGCGGCGCGCAGGCGCTTAGGCGGCTTTGCTCGCGCGAGGTCGCGGCGGGCGGCGCTCGCGCTGCCGCTGGCGTGGCGCGCGAGCAAGCGCCGCGGCGCGCGCAGCAGCAGCGAGAACAGCGGCGAGCTTGCGGCGCCACGCAGGCCGCGCAGCGGGTCGGCGCGCGCAGCCGAGCCGCGCGCAAAAGCACGGCGCGCGCAGGCGGCGGGCTACGCGCAGCGGCGGGCAGCGAACAGCAGCGCGCGCGCGCAGCCAGCAGCGCGCATGGCTCGCGTAGGGCGGGCGGGCGCATGCGCGTAAGCGAACCAGCGCGCGCGAGCATGGGCGCGCAGGTCGGGCGCGCCAAGACTTCGCAAGGCGGCGGGCGAAGAAGCGCGCGTCGCGGCAGCGCGCGCAGGGCGAGCGCTTGTCGCCGCCGCGGGTAATTTCCTTTTTTTTTGATTGTTTCTTGTTGCCGATCAGATTTTTGATGCAAAAAAATCCCCTTCTTCTACATGCTACCCAAGCCATTAAACATCAGATCCGAGCCTCTGGGTTCTAGGAAAATTAGCAGCAGCTCTGATACCATATGTGGGTTTAATCCTTATGCATGAATCGTGATCTGCTAGTATTCGCTAGAACACCTAGAGGGGGGATCGTGTGACTTACTGTCGCCGATGAACGCCATGAGCGAAGACCCGTGCCTGCGTGATGCAGGCGTGAGGAAGAGTCGGTGCAGAGGCTTGTCGCCGGCGAGGTCCTGCGGTGGCGGTCGACGGCCTACCCGTTGCCGACAGCGCGAGATAGATCGGTTCTCCTTTAGGATTTGTACGGGGTGGTTTTTGTTCTCACGAGTACGCACGTCCACTTTCATGAGATACCGGAACCCCTCCTTTTATATTGCGCTGCGCAACGGGGGACCGTAACCAAAATATGGAAAGCTCCCCCGATCAGGGCGCTGAAATCTCTCTTTCTCGTTTTGGCCGATTGGCCTGAGATCACATACCTAACAGGATGGTGTGCTGCGCGGCAGCGGGCGCACGACAACATGCATGCAGTGGCGTAGCCGGCGGGGCACGCAGGTGACGCTGGCAATGGTGAGCTGGTGAAGAGTATAGGCACGGCAGGGCCGACGAAGCTTAGAGATGTTAATGGCGAGCGCGCTACGTGATGCGGTGATGGCGGCAGCATGCTGATCGACGGTGGGCCGCCTTGTATGCACGTGGATGCGGCGGTGGATTAGGCGAGCAGGCCTCAGTCCGGGTGGCGGTGACAGCGTTCAGCGCGGTGGCATCGTCCGCAGCACAACGGGCTCGTGGTGGTGGCGTCGTGGAGCGCGTGCACCGGACAGGTCTGTCGTGGCGGTGGTGGTGGCTGCGGCGGCTCGTGGACAAGATCGAGTTGTCCTCTTTTATTTCATCTTCTGTTGCAATTTATTCTCTCCTCCTTTACCTACTCACTTTTCCCGTAACGAAACAAGCAAACGCATAATGTTTTTCATGGGAGCAAGCACCCCGCTTTTCTCTCCCTCTCATTGCTTCTTTTCTCCTGTTGCTTCTTCCGTTACATTACCCATGCTTATATACTCGTTACATCTACGTAAGACATGAAAATGACATGCATACGTGCAAACAGACTTGGATACAACACATCACTTATACGCATGTATATGGCAAACCGACTTAGATACTACTAGTTTATAATACAGACTTGTATACAACTAAACAAGATTACTAATTTTAATAATTACCTCCTTAATCTTGTTTCTCCATCTTGATCACATCGACCTTCTCTCTTATTTACACTTTCAAGTCATCTATCTCTTCCTTTACCTTCACTCCCATGTGCTGTTTCTTCTTGGGCCGACTCCATCCTACCACCTGCACTTGCTCCATCTTGAGCCTCGTACAATCCAACGCTTGCTATGCCTCGCACCTGGACTGAATTCGTCCTTACCTGAGCTTCACCATTATCTGAGCCTCCCGCTCCTTTCTCTTGGACCAAATCTGCTTGCTTTCCCACATACATCTCAGCTGAGATTAAACTGCATCTAATTTCTGTATTCATGCATCCTATCTCCACTGTTGATGACGCCTTCACAAAATCACAGAAAAATGCATATCTGTACTTCAAGTCTTCCTTTTGGAACTTATGCACTTTTTCCTCCTGAGAGCCCACTGCCCACACGAAATCCACCGTCCGTAGTTATGTGCGTGCCACCTTCAATTGCACACACATCTGCTCTAGCCATAGGGCCACCACCTTGTGCGCCTGATCCGCTCTCCATGCGCACTCCCTGAAAGTGCACGTGCCGCACCTGGGTCCCACCATCTTGGCCTTTTGCATGCCTTGATTGGCTGCTCCTAACTACACTTAGTGAGTCTCGCCCTCGGGTCTCAACATCTCTAACTCCTCCAAGCTGCCCTTTAGACAAATCTGTTTACAAGTTTTCAAGAAAATTTTGTACAACCGGTTCAGAGATCTTTTCATCTTCATCAATAGATCATTGTTTATGGTATAGATATGCAAGAACTCATCCTGCACCCTTTTTCTGTTATTTGCCCTGTCAACAATTTCTTGCAAGAGTATCATCCCTTTGCCTCTTATCTCTAACGTGGAGCCGTTGCCAAACTTAACATTGCCCTAAATCTTCTCGTCGAGCCCATCAAACATGGAGCGATATCTCGTCATGTTATTGTTTGCTCTATTGTTCAAGTACCACCGATCCGAGTGATCGTGGTTGTCTTCCTTCGTGTATAGTTTTAGAACTACGTTCTCTCTGTTCAGCATCACCATGGCCAGCGTCTTTTCAACATATGATGAGAAAAGTAGTACCGGTTCGTCATCTTCTTCTTCGTCTTGGGTGAGATTCGCCTCCCCGTTCTTAATAACATATTTTGTATATACCTCTTAATACACAAAGTATACACCATATACTAACATATTTCTTTAAGACTTCAATTGCAACCTGCAGTCCATTAGACTCAACAAGTCCATAACACAACTCAGTAGCTCACAACGCCATCATTAGGAGAGAGAACCATCGCTCCCCTCATCCCCAACGGACCACCCAAATTGCCAAATTCCTCAATTGGCCAAATCCCTATCTTCTGGCTTCACTCTTCAGGCTTCTGCCCTAGCTAGCAGCCGGCGCCGATCGCCCAGCCGGCCAACCTACCACCATCCACTCGCCGACCACACTCGTCTTCACCTTGGCAGCGGCCGCCTCGCCCAGTTGCCCTTGCTCCCTCCTGGCCGCCCATCGCCACGTTGCGTGACTATGTTGTTGTTGAACCGGTGAACCCGGCAACCCCAACCGGGGCCAGTCCGGCAGCCCCATGCTGCGTTTCTCTCCCTGCCTGGACGCCGAACCACTCCACATCTGCGGGCAAAACACTCGGCCGCCGCTGGTTCAGGCTGACCCACCGCGCAACCCCCTTGCCTGGCCATCTACTTACTGTTCACTGGTCACTATGTCGCTATGCGGCGTGCGCCTGTGTCCACTGGTCACACCCCCACCACCGTACGTCAGTGTCCAGTGAGTGATTGAGTTCTGATTTATTCTACTTGCTCTACACTTCTACTTACTGTTCTACTTTATAAATTCTGATTTAGTTAGTTATCACTAAGAATTTCTATTTATTGTTTGATCTAAGTAGTCACCATTACGAATTTCTATTTATTGTTCTGATCTAATAATATTTTGTGATGTTGGTTATATCCCGTCGTTAAAATCCGCATCTGAGCCGTACGTGCCGCCCCAGCTCAGAGGCGCACGGTCGCTGCCTCGCCACGGCGCCCCTTGGTTACGGGGGAAGAGCTGGTCGCTGCTGCGTTTCTCTCCCCGCCTGGACGCCGAACCGCTCCACATCTGCGGGCAAAACACCCGGCCGCCGCTGGTTCAGGCCGACCCACCGCGCAACCCCCTCGCCTGGCCATCATGCCCATGCCACCCCCTCGCGTTGGCCGCCCGACCACGGTCGCGCGCATGCCGTAGCTAGCCAAACCAAGGTTCATCTTCGTTGGTAACATACATTGTTTCAAGGAACTCCTAAAGCTCGGTGTCGGTGGCTGGACGGGAGTGATATACGTGCGGTGGGCGGGCACCTTAGTTGCACGGTCACGGAATGCGTCACCTAGCAAGTAGCAACTGACAATTCATTTGGAACTAGTCATGTGCCCGTGCGTTGCAACGGAAAAACTTTAACAGTTAGATCACGAGAGAGAGAGGGAGGGAGAGAGAGAGGGGGGGAGAGGAAAGGGGCGGTTAAGATTTTATTGTTCAGATCAAATGGCTGAGAAGAGATATAGGAGAGGACTCATCAACCACCAACTCCTTCTTTTAAAGTAGTAAAGATATTCGATATAAAGGGATGCAAAGAAGTGAAACTAGCTTGAGATATACCGATATCGTTCTACCTCCGTAGTTCTGTTCCCATCTTATTTATTTCCTTTTCTTGTGTTCAAATATCAAAATAGAAGGCGAAATACACTGCTACATTTGGATTTACAGAGGCTGCTGCAGATGGAAACATACCAGTGATGAAAACCAACAAAGCCTTTTTCCTCTGGAGCTACATCACATCTCTGATAGAGCCATGACGTTGAAGTTGTTTGACTGAGGATACTCTGCAATCCTTGCCTGTATGACCTTTGCAGCATCCTGCATACAGGGGAGGGAGGGTGCAAAAATCATGAACATCATTTGTACCGCGGAGAATACTAAGGAGTGGTTCAAGTGTTTGAGCAAGATATTGTTAAGCAGCAAGGATCTTATTAAAAAATAAGAATTAACTAAGCAGTACCACATTACTTGGTGAAACCAAGAGCTACCAACATCACAGCCAAAAACCTTGTGTCTAAGGTATAAATTTGCAACCGTCCCTTTTCAAATTATAAGCTAAGAAATGAAAATAAAACGAGAATAGCAGAACAATTTACCTGCAACAAGCTATCAGGAGAGGAACGACCATGAGGTATTGGCTGCAGTTTCCCTCCATCAAGCTCATAAAGTTCTCCTGAATTGAAAAAAGAAATAGAAAGTGACCATTAGGCTAACAGTTGAAGATTTATAACAAAATTCAATTATGGCATCCTTGTAGAAGGTCGTTTGGTATGTACCATCAACACAAGAGAAACATACATAATGTTCAATTACCCCATCCTTGGCCTGAACAATAAAATACAAATCTGTTAGATGGCAACCAATGACATAAACGAACTCGGACTAAGGATGATATATATTAAATAAATTGATTTTACACCACAGTATTCAAATAATTTTAAT
Source organism: Melocanna baccifera (assembly GCA_036346265.1). Lineage (NCBI taxonomy): Eukaryota > Viridiplantae > Streptophyta > Magnoliopsida > Poales > Poaceae > Melocanna > Melocanna baccifera. The sequence continues at coordinate 8,404,630 of CM070685.1, forward strand.
TAGCAATTCCTCAATAACAACCCTTCCTGCTGAGATTGTTAGTCGCTCGATTCTTGCTCTTGGTGATAGCAAGATTCTCACTCTCATCGAGAGGATGACACTTGGAGATGGGGCAATTTTCTAGGTTTATTTCTCATACAATGCCATGCCAACCTGAGGGATTGGGGATACATATTTATAGGCTGTTAACCAGCCAAGCATATGCTAAAATGCTAGTCTAAGATGCTGTCCTAGATGCTAGTCAAGATGCTAAAACAAAAGCAAAAAGCAGATGCTGTCCTAAAGATGCTAAATCAAAAGCAAAAAGCAGATGTTGTAGTAAAGATGCTAAAGCAAAAGCAAAAAGGCAACACAGAGACTTATCCATCACTCTCCCCCTAAGTCTTGTGTGTCTTTTTGTGGGGAATCTGAGCTATCCCGATCCTGGCGCGAAGCTCCTGGAACTTGATCCGCCCAAGAGACTTGGTCAGGAAGTCGGCGAGCTGGTCTTGGGTGTTGATGTAGTTGGCCCGGACACTCTCTTCATCCAGCAACCGATGAAGTGATACCTCACCGGATGTGCTTGCTGCGCTCATGGAAGACAGGGTTCTTCACCAAGGCCAAGGCGGACTTGCTGTCCACCCTGAGCTCCACTGCCTCCGCGTCTCTGCCAAGGAGATCGCCAGCGGCCGAGCCACCACGAGCTGAGTAGAAGCGGTAGTGGCTGCAATGTACTCGCCTCGCGACTAGACAAAGCCACCACTGGCCGCTTGACCGATCGCCACCGATCGGACATTTTCGAGGAAGTACAGCATCCCGCTGGTGCTCTTGCTCGTGTCGATGTCGCCGGTGTGGTCGCTGTCGCTGTACCCGATGAAGTGCGCCGCGCCGGGGCACCTTGGGTAGTGCAAGCCGTAGTCGGAGGTGCCCGCGACGTAGCGGAGGATCCTTTTCACGACCTGCTGGTGCTCCGTCGTTGGTCGCTGCATGAACCGGCTGACGTAGCCGACGGCGAACGCCAAGTCCGGTCGCGTGTGGACAAGGTAGCGAAGGCTGCCCACAATACGCCGGTACTGCGTCGCGTCCACCTCCTCCGCCGTACTCTCACGACTCAGCTTCAGCCTCTCCTCCATAGAAGTGTGGGCTGGGTTGCAGTCGGTGAGGCCGCCCAGCTCCACGATGCGCTTGGCGTGGCGATCGCGAAGAGAGATGCCGAGTCGTCTGGTGGACCTCGATCCCGAGGTAGAAGGAGAGGGGCCCGAGGTCGCTCATCTGGAAGGTGGCCTTCATCTCCGCCTTGAATGCCTCGATCTCCTCTTCCTTGGTACCGGTGATCACAAGGTCGTCGACGTAGATGCCTATCAGCAGGGCATTGCCTCCCTTGCCCCGCCGGTAGACCGCGGTCTCGTGAGCGCTCTGCTGAAATCCCATTTGCTTGAGGGTGGAGTCCAGCTTGGCGTTCCAAGCTCGCGGTGCCTGCCGCAAGCCGTAGAGGGCCTTGCGCAGGCGGAGGACCTTGCTCTCCTTGCCGGGGATGATAAATCCCGGTGGCTGGCGGACGTAGACCTCCTCCTTCAAGTCGCCGTTGAGGAAAGCAGACTTGACGTCCATGTGATGGACACACCAGCCCTCCTAGGCTACGAGGGCAAGGAGGAGATGCACGGGCTCCATCCGTGCAACAGGCGCGAAGGCATCGTCGAAGTCGACTCCCTCCTGCTGGACGAAGCCACGTGCCACGAGACGCGCCTTGTGCTTGATCACCTCTCCAGCCTCGTCTTTCTTGAGCTTGAAGACCCACTTGAGAGAGATGGCGTGGTGGCCGGCTAGAAGATCGGCCAGCTCTCATGTCTTGTTTCGCTCGACGGCGTCCATCTCCTCCTGCATCGCGGCACGCCATGCCGCGTCTCTGTGTCACCTTTTTGCTTTTGCTTTAGCATCTTTAGCAAAAAGCAGATGCTGTCCTAAAGATGCTAAAGCAAAAGCAAAAAGCAGATGCTGTCCTAAAGATGCTAAAGCAAAAGCAAAAAGGCAACACAGAGACTTATCCATCACTCTCCCCCTAAGTCTTGTGTGTCTTCTTGTGGGGAATCTGAGCCATCCCGATCCTGGCGCGAAGCTCCTAGAACTTGATCCGCCCAAGAGACTTGGTCAGGAAGTCGGCGAGCTGGTCTTGGGTGTTGATGTAGTTGGCCCGCCGCCGGGGCCGACGTCCCTAACGACAGCCTGGTACTCGTGGTGACCATGGTACCGAACCGGGGAGAGAGAACCGCGTCGCCTGTGAAAGCCGCGCTCTCCGTCGACCCGTACGCTGCCGCCGTGCGTGCCTCCTCCAGGAGCGCCGCCGGCGCGTCCGCCTGCTCTGCTGCCGCCGCGCTCGTGGCGTCGCGGCGCCTTCATCGCGCGCTCGCCGCTGTTGCCTCCTCTCAGCGGCTCAAGGTCGCGTCGGGCTGTCCATCGCAGACGGAGCTGCTGCTGCTTTGCCGTAGAACCTCGACCTCGTTCTTTGCCGCGCGCGCATGCATCGCCACCTCCGCCGCCGCGCCCTGCGCCGCCTTCTGCGCGCGCGCGCCGCTCGTGTCGCCGCTCGCTCGCATTCCTCGCCACGCCGAAGCTCGGCTTCTTACGCCGCCGCGTGCTCGAGGCGGCCGAAGGCCGAGATCGCCTCGCGGACATGGCGCGCCACCGGGGCTGCTGCGAGAGAGAGCGCCGATGAGCCGCTGCCGTCGAGCGGGGAGGAGTGAGCGAGGCACCGAGCCGCCGCTAGTTGGGGCTGCTGCGAGGCTGGAAGCGACGCTGGAGAAGGGATCGAGCAGGAGATGCTCAGGCTACAGGATAACCTCGCTCTGATACCACTTGTTAGTCGCTCGATTCTTGCTCTTGGTGATAGCAAGATTCTCACTCTCATCGAGAGGATGACACTTAGAGATGGGGCAATTTTCTAGGTTTATTTCTCACACAATGCCATGCCAACCTGAGGGGTTGGGGATATATATTTATAGGCTGTTAACCATCCAAGCATATGCTAAGATGCTAGTCTAAGATGCTGTCCTAGATGCTAGTCAAGATGCTAAAGCAAAAGCAAAAAGCAGATGCTGTCCTAAAGATGCTAAAGCAAAAGCAAAAAGCAGATGCTGTCGTAAAGATACTAAAGCAAAAGCAAAAAGGCAACACAGAGACTTATCCATCAGAGATTGTGAATGAATGAACAATGTTCAATTCCCACTAACAACACACGATCAACAACATTCACCACAGGTTGCAGCTATTCAGTGTGACAAATGGGAGATGACATGATCGCACCGAGGCAGGTCAGCAGGCTAACAGACAGAATTTGAAAAACTAGTTGGTAGCTAATAATTCTGGTTGTTCCCAGCAAGAGGCTGGAAACTGGCGTTATCAGTTACTTGGTTCCCAGCTGGTTACGGGCAAGTGGCAACAGGATGATTCTGAGAACTGCTGGTAATCCGAAATTATAAAGACTGGCTTGTGTACATTCAACAGAATATTATCTAGTCATCTGGTGCAAATATTAATCCACTAAGCATAACTAAAGAAAGGCATGGCCATAATAACCTCCGTATCACCAGCAGTAGCAGCAACAGAATGAGCATCCTCCATTTCTTGGTCGTCCTCAAGAAAGGCAGCACGCTGAAAATAAGTACTTTATAGATTAGCACAGCACAGAAGTCAAGCCATGATCATTAACCAAAAAGCACTTGAATTGGAACACATGGACCACTAACCTGGATAGGATCCATATCAGCAGTTTGTTTATAAAATCTATCAAAATATGACCCCTCAGCTGCAAAGAAGAGAAGTACTAATCAAATCTCACTACAAGTCAAAGATAGCAAGCACTAAATAGGAGGGTACTCAACATAACATTTTTTTTGAAGCACAGTTCGAATCAGAGTCAGCATCAATTCACAAGTGTGAGGATTGCATACTTATGAGTTATGACTGACCAAAGCATGTCTCAGCATCATTTAAGTACAAATTAATATGTAACATCATGTGCTCAGAAACCAGACTAGATTGTGAACTCTTGAATCACCCAAGATAGGATCAAATAAACGGCCACCCACTAGCAACTATTTTGTGAAAGCTGACATTTTATTAAGAAAGAAAGAGTAAGGGATTGTATGGAGTTTTTAAGGCATCATGCACAAATTACTGTTGGAGACAAAATGAAATGTTACACAAAAAAAAAGTGACCTAAACATTTGCTGTTTGTTGTGTGGCCAGACTGATAGAATTGCATGATTAAACAATGAATATGTGGGACTGCTTAGATCAGTTACTTTTTACATATGTTTAGATATTTCAACAAATCAACGTTCCTAACTTCCTATATTAATAGGCTATTTTGAGAAGTGAAGACATTAGTTTTCTATAGATAAATAGCTAAACACAAGTAAACTCCTGCAAATACCTAGTTTGATTTTGGACACAGCATTCCCCAGTGCATGAATAATACCAACTGTTCCGCAGGCATTCCCAACAGTCTGTTTTGTAAAGTACACCTTCTTGCTGGGCTCCTGCTTCATGAAGTTTTAGGATTAATTAGGAAATAAGAATACACACAATTGGCATAAGTTCAGTGACAATCTTTGCAACAAAGCTTCATCAGCATAAGTTGAGATCATACAAAACTAAATTGAGCTGTAAATCTTGCATGGAATTCGACAAAACTGAAACCTGTATTCCATATGATGATAGAATGAACAGGCATATTACTTGTAGAACATCAAACTTATTAGCACTTCTAAATTGCAATAGACAGGAATCGGCAAAAACTGGAAAATAAAACTAGCAGATTTGTTTTTAAGTGTGAATTAGTTTATTAAATCATGCCTGAAACATGCTATATCTGAAGAATAATGCAAATGGCCTATATCATAATTTTGGTTAGAAAATTTTGTATACCAGCAATATTTTCAGAACTACAGACTACATAATCATTTTGATTGATGTTCAGTGACAAGATCGATAATATTCGTTCATTGCAAGATCATATTGTAAATGGTCCATTTTAATTGATGTTCACCGACCAGTGAAGTCGATAGTTTATGATTAGGTCCTATGCTGAAGTTTGTTATTTTGTTATCTTTTCTGTTTTGAAAGATGCTTTTGTAATAGGTTAGTGGCATGTTTCTGGTGGTGAACTTCGGGTAATCTGTTTTCTCTGAAAACAGAGGCCCGAGAAGTATCAGTTATCTCCATAATCCAAAAAAAAGGTCATATGCTGATGCTGAGTGACTATGGCTGTATTTCACCATTTACCATTTTTAGGAACACAATGTTTCACTAAATCATTTGAAAAAGAAATCATTTGCCAGGTATCAACTAAAACCGACCGCTTGTGGATCATGAAAGGCGTTGGGCATACAAATTAATGACCAATCGTACAACTTAGTCTCACCTTAATCTCCACCGTCGAGGTGGTCGAAGCATCGGATTCCTTCTTCTCATCCTGCTCTCCAAAAAGCAGGCGAAAAATCAGTTCCTCCGCGCCACCTAATCAAGCAACCTAAACGAACTCCATGGCAAATTAGGCATCGGGAACCACCTGGGGGTAGAGCAGGAGGACGGCGAGAACTGGCTGGGGCACCATGGCGAGCATCTCGTCATCGAGCCCGTACACGTCGCAGAACCCCACGTCCTCGGGGACTCCCAGTCCCCACATGAACTGCAACCGACCGTACCTTAGCGTAAGGCGCCATGAGCGAGAAAGGGGGAGAGGCCGAGGCGAAACCCTGAGGAATACCAGAAGAGAGGAGGCGTGAAGGGTGAGCACCTGATTCATGACGTCGGGATTGGCCTCGAGGGGAAGCCACCGCTTCACCATGGCGACTGACGTGCCGGAGGAAGGGACGACGGACAGGGCGGAGGCGGTTTAGCGAGGTTGCGTTTTCTGTTGTGCCTTGTGCGGGGGAGTCGGAGACGCCGACGTAGCTTTTCCGGCTTTTTGCTTCCGCGGCTGCGGTTGGTTTTTGCACGCAAGTCCTCCTTCCATCGAGGAAGACCAAAATGCACCTTAAGGACTGGGGCGCTAGTACGGTGTTTTGCTGATGTGTTTTAAATGTGATTTATGATTTTTAGTTAAAAATAAATAGTAGTGATTAAAAGAAGTGTTTTTTAAGAAGAAAAGGCTAAGTGGTAAAAAAATAAAAGATGCTTATGCGTGACAAGAGCGAGAGAAATGAGGTATTTATATCTGTGACTTTCTGTCTTATCCCTAAAGTGAGATGAATAAAGAAACAGTGTCAAAAAAGTCAAGTATTTATATTGGTTTATGACTTTTCTAAGAAAAAAAATTAGAAAAACCAATACAAAACAAGGCCTAAAACATTTTCCATTCCCCTGAGAATGGGAAAAATCCGTGTTTCAAATATGCATCCGTCTAAACTTCAAAATTATATCGTCAGCCAAAAAAATATAATGTTATAGTAGGCCATTTATAACCATTTAGGCCTCGCTCACGATGGCGACTGGTAATGATTTCTTGTATTGTGCGGTTTTTTTATTGTTTATGTTTTTTTCTATTTATTTTTTTGGTTTTTTATGTTTTCTTTTTTCTTGTATTATTTTGTATTGTCCGTAATAGGTTAACATATTTTTCTATTTTTAATTTTTAAAATTTAATTATACTAAATAATCCAACTTAACTATAGTAAAAAAATCAGTAAGCTACAGTAAAAAAGTCATAAACCATCGTTATTCTGAACGCTACCTTACAATTTTACACCGCATAAAAGTCTCCGAGGTGCATGCGAATCTTTGAAATGGTACATCGTGCCATATGGGCACTAACAGTACATCATATACTACATTCCAAATTTCCAATACAAAGCTCTATCACATGCTATGCTAAAACACCTTGAACAACTCTCGGAACAGTATCATCAGCATGCTTGTAATGGGTAGTCACGGATCAGAACCTCAACCCGTTTCAAAATCCGTGCTTTTCACCTTTTTAGGAGATCACCGAAGCACCTCACTAGATAAAATAAACAGATTCCTCTTCAAAAGTAAAATAAAAGGATAAAATGTGAAAGATTGGGAATGTGCCAAACCGATTTTAAAATGTCTGCTTATGGTCATAAGGATATGATTGAAGACAATATTACAATTTTAGATATTCCCCGCGTTATTGCTTCGATAACATTTTTTAGTGAACCACTTAAATTTACTTTTTTTTGTTTCTTGTTTGTTCTTGTATAGTCCAAGGCTCTCTTTTTTTTAAAAAAAAAAAAGCACCTGGAATCCTCACTTCCAAATTTCCTATTCGTAAACGAGCATAATACTTGCAAAAAAAAAATCTCTACTAATATAAGTAGGAGTTTGTTTGTTCACCCTACACCCCTTCTCTGATCCACACGCGTCCCTCTTTCTCCACGATCGTAGTTCAATCGCTTGATTGCATGCCTCGTCAATGAGCACCATCTCCAACCGCCGCCTCCCCTTAGTACTAAATTGCCTTTCTCAGCTTCTCGCCACCCTCCCATATTCAATGACAATTCACAGCTTTCTCTCTCTCTCCCTCTAATCTCAATCTCCACCATCACTCACATATGTGCCCCCTCCTCTAATCCAACGTTGCCCCCAGAACCAGCTACGTGCCACCGCCAATACCGACTTCTTGATGCTTGCCACCATGTCCACACAACCAATGTCAACCAGCACGAGCCACACCACTCACTACTGCCCAATCATGGCCCACACTACTCACTACGAGTTGAACGATGGGTTCTCCTCATCAGAGGTAGGAGACTGTGTCATAGAGAAGTAGGGAGGGAAGTCGAGGTCATGAAATGGGTCATCAATGGCGGTTAGGGTCTGAGAGGTAGATCTCAGCCTAGGCTGATACCACGTAGGAAGCAGCAGGCCAACGAGAGAACTAGCCATTAGGGAAGCCCAAGAAAGGCGGTTGACGGAGAACCAGGGAGGGGGAGGCGGGATCGTGGGAGCCAGGGAAGAGGAAGTCGAAGAAGGGAGGATAGAGACACAAAGGATGGGACTTGGATCTACCGATCTGGGGAGGGGAGAGAGGGGCTGGCCAGCCATTCGAGCCATCGAGAGGAGGGAGAGGCGGAGAGCAGCAATTAGCAGAGGTGACTAGGAGAGAGAGGAGAGGAGGAGGATAAGGAGGTGAGGCCGGTGAGCCGGTGAGGGGACAACAACATAAGATTTGGAATTATTGGGTCCTATAGAGAGAGAGTGAAGAAAGAGAGGTGGAATTAATTGCTCGGATTCTTGGATGCAATGCGAGGATTGTAGAGGAAGAAGGCGTTGGAGAGAGGAAGGAGGCTACGGCTGCGGCCATGGCCGCAAGACATTGATGTTTATTTGACAATAGTAAAGCCTTTTTTTATTTCTTTTTAGAATTAATTAATTAGTGATGATTCTATGAGCGGCATAAGATACAATCTTTGGTTGGATCTAGATGCTTTGACAATGACATATTTGAAGGCTGGTGGCAAGAAACGTGATATGTATCTCTGTTTTTTAACACTCCGTTGCAACAACCGGATACCTTCCTAGTAAACTTCAAAGTCGCGGGCCATCCTATTTTCACAGAAAAGCGGTCCGTTAGGAAGCTGGCCAACGGCCTACGGTACCAAAGCTGCGTGGCTGTTTCGGCCCTCCGAGAGGCTCGCGCAGTCGACGATGGCAGCGGCCGAGGTGGAGCACGGCGTCCAGCAGGGGGGCGTGATCGCCATCCCGTGCAAGCTCCACGGATTTGTGTACGCCATGGTGCGCGCGACGGTCGGCGCGCCCTTGAAGCCGAGTCCTCAGGTTGTCCATGACGACGAGGCCTGGCGGATGCTCGCGGCCGCGTCTGGCTTTGCCGACGAGCCGTGGACGGCCATATATATAGCCTTTGCCGCTTCCGCGGCGTCGGTTGCCAAGAAATAGTGCTATGCTTGTTTTCTCGGAATCTTGCCGAGGGTTGTAACAAAGTGTAAACCTTTTTGTGTCACTGCTACAAATTTTCTTTGCAATCCATGGCATTATTCGTATCGACTTCCAGAAATCTTGAATATTAATCTTCCAAAACGAACTCGACGTTGTCATTTACTGTAAGATCGATCCATAGACCACTCGCTGCATTAAAAACATCAAATGAGCCACCGATCATACAGAAACACGTTGAAGGGCTTACAACTACAGAAGTTGCTAAACTTTTATAGCCAAGAAGGCAACAACAGGCTGGGGAAAAACAAAAACGGACTAAATTGATCAGTTCCTGTAAGGTTCAATCAGTTCGGAGAGGAACGCCCATATCCCCAGCCATTGTAGGATTTCCGAGTGAGCTGCTGTGGTGGTTATCAGCTAATAGTCCAAACTCCAAACACGTCCCTCACGGCCTTTCTGCAATGCAGTTGTTAGCACTTAGCACATGTTTCAAACGAGAGATAGCCTTATCCCTATAGAAACGCCAGATTGTGGAGAGGAATTTAAGCAGGCAAACCATCTATCTAATTCTGGTCAATTCAGAAGCGAGAAATTTGCAACGGTGGTGAGACAAACACCACCATATCGAATCACAACACCAAACCGACCCAACACCAACAGTATGCAAACAATAGCTCTGCCATTAGGCACAACTCTAAAAGAACTCGAAGTCAAGGTATTTCCCGCCGGACTTCATGTCCGTGCCAACCATCCTCTCGCTGTTGCTTCCGATTGCCCCTGACACCCCGTACTTCACGGGCAGCTCAGCCTCAACAGGACGTGGAATCTCAGGAGGTGTGCTGCACCGGATGAGAGCCCAGTTCACAACCTCAAAGAATGGATGCTGCTTTATCTCTGTCGCTCCCCTCTTCACGCCGAGGCGGTGCTGCGATTCCTTGACCAGGAGCCCCCTGATGAGGTCTCTGCTTGCATAGCTTGTGGACGGTGACTCCGGAAATCTTAGCTGCTGACCAACCACGTTGAACAGCGTGGCACGGTTGCCTGGCCCCTTGAATGGCGTCTTGCCGTATAGAAGCTCATGCAAGAAGATACCAAAGGTCCACCAGTCAACAGCACTTCCATGACCTTCACCTTTGATGATTTCTGGGGCCAAGTACTCATGAGTCCCAACAAATGACATTGATCGAGCTGATGTTGGCTCTGCGACGAGCTCAGGCAGGGTGGTGGCACTCTGTCCCAACTCAGACCTTGTCTTTCTAGTCTTTTTCTTGCTCTTCTGACCAAACAATTTGGGCATGAAGCATTCAGGCTGAATACAGACTGAAGTAGGTTCCATGCAAGCAGGTTGTACACAGAATGAACCACCCGCTCGTCTGGGATCAGAATCAAAAGCTGATGTTCTTATGAGTGTAGGTGAGACTGCACATCTCAGGGAGAGGTCAAAATCTGAAAGCATTATGTGACCATCATCGCGCACCAGAACATTTTCTGGCTTCAGATCCCTGTAAACGACTCCCAGCATGTGTAGATACTCCAGAGCTAGAAGTACTTCTGCAGCATAAAACCTGCTCGGAATCAGAGCACACAATGTCAGTGCTTGCAGTTGCTTGGCAGTTATAAGCTACTCAATATGACAATGTGGCATTTAATTGCAAAACACTGAAGCAAACGCATATTGGAGCACTACTTATAATATCTACTCAGGTCAACCATAGCGTGGACAATACCGTATAAATTTCAACCCATGAAATACAAGCACCATTTATGGGCACCCCCAAGTACATTTTGGACAAATGTTTCATCATATACTGTTGGAATAGTTCCACATTGGTTGTGGAAGGGTAAGAGATCTAGTTTAAAAGTGGGGGAGTCCTTCATCTCATTGGCTAGCTTTTGGGGTAAGAAGGCCCTTACGATCCAACAAGTGGTATCAGAGCTCGGTTCTAACATCTCTGGCCCAATGGACACTAGGGTGTGAACGCCTGATGGACTGTGAAACTGAAGGACCGTCGGTGTATGGTGAAGGAGACCCTGAAGGACCATCGGTGTACGGTGAAGAGGCAGTGAACAGCTGAGACACCAATGTGTGAAGGGGAAGATTGTTGGAATAGTCCCACATTAGATGTGGAAGAGCAAGGAACCTAGTTTAAAAGTAGAGGGAGTCTCTCATCTCATTGGCTAGCTTTTAGGGTGAGAAGGCCCTTACGATCTAACATATACCGTTTCTATGTATCATCTCATAAAAGCCATAAGGCTCCATTCAGAAAGTTTGCAGAGTAACTGGGCAAAACTAGCTCCTAAGTGAAGCCCAAAAAGGCTAGCTTCCTATAGAAGTTTCTAGTTATATACAACCTAATTTTTCTTATGGACCCCCCAAAAGCCTCAAGGGAACTAGAAAGAAACAGAAAGAATGGTAACACTAAACTACATTACATTGATAAAAAAAATGGAGTACTAAATTTGATTCAACAAAAATCCTAGAATGTGAATACAATATGATAATAGGCAAATATAGTACTGACGAAAATAACTACTCTAATCTGAACAAATTATATTTCTCTAAAGAACTGATTCATACTTTAATATAGATTACCTTGCTGCGTACTCAGAGAAATGTTTTCCTGGCTGTCTCTGTCGCAGAGTGTGCAAATCGCCACCCGGACAGAATTCCATGACTAAACACGAGAATCTGTCGGTCTCAAAATGTGTGTACAGAGTTGGGAGGAATGGGTGATCCAGAAGCTGGAGAATCTCCCTCTCAGTTTGAGCCCTGTTCAACTTCTTCCTACTTGCCAAGGATGCCTTATCCATTACTTTCATAGCGAAGTAGCACCTAGTCCCACTCAACTCTGAGAGGTATACACTGCCAATGTCACCACAGCCCAGACGCTTGAGCAGTCTAAAATGACTCATCCCGAGCACGCCATCTCGAGTTCGTACAGCATGAATTGCCTTCCATCTAGGATCATTCCCCTTATGAGGCTTGCTGGCACCTCCAGTGATATTGCTCCAGCTGCTGTCATCGCTAACACCACTGCTGTCACTTGCTCGACTCATACTAGTTTTTGCACTTTCTAGAGAGTCACCTCGAACACTACCCTTTACACTTTCAAAGTTCCTCTCCACAGTAAGCACGGCTTCACTAGCTATGGCTTCACTTTTATATGTGTTCGTGCAGCTGTTCATGGCAGTGATCACACCCATGCTGTCAATGCTACTGTGAGGGCTGACATTGCCGCTCGCAGGGAGCGAGGCATCCCAGATGCACTCCTCCTCTGAATCCGGAGGCAAGGACACAGCTTCCGTAGCCTGTGACGAGTGTGCTGTGGCCAATGATGCCACCGCAGCACCAGACACCTTCCTCTCTTCAGCCAAACCTTCACCACTGCCTGCATCTACCACTGCATTTGCTTTCAGGCCTGTAACACGGATCGAAAGGTCATCGATGAACGGCCCTTTCACTGATAGTCCTCTCACTAAACACACTGGTGGCTCGGACTTCTCCTCATCAATTGCAACATAGACCGTCTTCATAAGATCCATATCAATTGGCTCCGGGGGGTGACTAGCCCCAGAGAAAGAACTCCGGCCACCCTCATCTGAGGAGTCCATGCTCCGGAAGCTCTCCTCGCCATCAGCTGGCAAATCCTTCTCATCCTGCTGCTGGGAGTGCTTCCCTTTCCATGATGCCTTTATCGGTATTGGCGGCTCCAAGTTCTGCACCTTCCGCGCAGTGACCATCAAAGGGTCTTTGGGCTCGGCAATTTTATCTACTATCTCCATTCAACCTTAGCATTACAAGTACACAACCACCAACCAAGATACGATCGCTTCGTCGCAATTTTGTTATCCCCAAGCAATTATCTCCTACAGAAATGCCCCCAAGACAGGATTCTTGGTACCAGGTAAGCAAATTTCAGCACAGAGAGCACTTCACCCGCAACGAGCACAAAGATTAGGGAGCTGAAGAAAACCAAAATTTCTCTTCAATCCAACTTGCTTCCGTGCTAATTTATTGGCACCAAGCGAAGCAACCTTCGGGAGCAGAAAGAACACCACCCTGCAGAAACAGAAAAGTGCCGTTCAATCCACCAAATTTGGCATTACTTCCTTAAGAAAACAACCATCCACCAAATTACGTCGAAGTTTCTTAACTCTCAAGATTCCCAACCCAAAGCAAAAATCCCAAGAAGCACCCCCCAAACCCCCCTGTTGTTTTGTCCTCAAAATGCGCCCACACCCATTTAGATCCTTCCCACACACACAATCAGGGCAAACAGCGAAGAGCAGAAACCAGGCTTCCCCAAGAAAACTAGAACCGAACCAAACCAAGAAACTCCAAAAAAAAAAAAGAATCACCTCGAGTGGGGGAAGTGGAGATCCCCAGAGAGGCCTGGACCTCGGGTGTGCTCCGCGTTCTTGGCTCCTCTATCCGCTCGCCAAGCCACCGCCCACTAGTGTTACTTACTACTGCTAGTACCCAGTCCCCGAGTAACTCCGCACTCCCACGCACGCTCTCCCCTCTCGTGAGGAGGGGAAGTGGAGGAGGAAAAGCGAAAGCGATAGATAGGCGTGGTCACTGTGGCGCTGGGGGGTGGGGTGGGGTGGGGCGTATGATATTTGTTTCCTTTTGTTTTCAGAAATAAATCAGATAAAGAAAGGGGTGAAAAGCCTGCGCGTGGGCTGCTAGTTATCTACAGCCTACAGTCCTAATCAACGTTTCCCGCCGCTAATCTCTAATCTGTTTACTTTCCCTAATCAAGTAACTTTGTTCGCTTTGGTCCTTCCCCTTTTCTTCTTGTTACCGAGTACTGCCCGAACCCTCCACAACCTTCACTGTAGTGTGTGTGATGTATGTCCTCGTCAGCCATCAATAAGAGTACAAGGACATCTTCTCATCGGTTTTATAGTTTATGATTTATGATTTTTGTTTAATAAATAAATAGAATGATTTCTCTATTGTTTTTTTAAGATCGCTTATCAGAACAGTCTATTTAAAGTAGATTATCGACATTGATTCATTCGTATAAACGATCACGTTAGAGCCACAATCCATCAGCCGTAACAGAAAAGAACCTACCCAGAGATTAGTTATTTCTCTTTTTTTTGTCATATCTTATTCATGCATAGCCACTAAAATTCGTTCTTATGTTGGGGAAACAGTTTTCCCTATTAAATTATTTAATAAACTATGAATTGTATAATCTTATGATAGATCAAATTATTAAATGTGGGGCTTTCTGTCTAAAGAATCTGATTTCATACGAATCTTTCTTCGATAAAAAATTTGCAAATGAAAGAATAAAAGGCAACTCTTTTAGATGAAATAAAAGGCAACTTTTGCATGCATTTTTGCGAAACAGGATACACAAATGATGGCACTACATAAAAATATCATCAAAATGGGAATAATAAAATTTTAGTTCTAATTAAACCACCACCGAAAGTGAATTTACTGTTGTATTTTTCCCCCCTTGAAAGTTGAAAGCAGAATTAATTCTGTGTTGATATGGGTCGGAGCTTTCGGATACGCTTGGGCTCGGCGCATGGGACCACCATGTTGTAACTCTTTTGGACTGTAACGGGCCCACCTGTCACCATGCCTTCGGGAGTGGTGCGGCCCGAACAAAGAAGCATTGATGATGGCATTTATGACGCCTAATCACATGTTAACTCCTTAAACATGGTTGTGATGCAATTTGAGCAAGGAAATCGTGGTTTCTTTCAATCCTAGTTAGAAACCACATGCCCAATATGCGTATCAACGTTTTTCTTCTTTCCTGTCTCTGAAATACACTAGCAGCGATAGCGTGACGCTATACCGTATTAGCTACTATATAAACAAAAAAGAAGATTATTCGTGAGAAAGATTTTCTACAAAAATCAAGAACTATTTTAAAAAAATTGAAGGTCTTTTTGTAAAATTAAAGATCTATATGTAATTTAAAGAATTAAAGATCTACAAAAAAGTGAAAGGTTTCTCTAAAAAATTTAAAGATCTATGCATAATTTCTAAAAACAAATAGGCTTTTTACAAGAACTAATGACGTGACAGGAACTTTTTGTAAAAATTGAAGATCTTTACGATATTTTGTAAATTTAGGACACCTTTTTTTTGTAAAATCGCTGATGTGAATATAGGGGAGCCAGAGTTCCCGCTCCTAATACACAGAGTATATGCATAATCTACCCTAAAGGTCAATTCTAAGGTGGAAATTTCGTAAAAAAAAGTCTAAATTCCTACGATATTCGAGGCAAACAAAAGAAAGAGGGCAAATCACATCCACAAAATGAATGATCTCTCTTTTTGGTATATATCGTACCAAGTGTGCATAATAATATCGACTCTCACGGGCTTTCAGGTTGTTTGTGTTAGTGAGAACAATCAGCAGACCGATCAAAAGGATCTACTACGCAAAGGTGGATTTTGATACGATAAGGTGCGTGATTGCCCGTGATGCACAATGTGGCAATTGTTGTCAGGACAAGAAGACAAGTCGTCCACTCACCATACAGGTGTAGGCTGTCCTCCTCCCTTTTCTTGCCTTCTCTCCTCTTTCCGACTCCTCTTCCCGACCCATAGGACCACATGGCACCGTACCTGTCTTTCTTTTTAGACAATAGTTTTGTCCATTGACCGAAACATACTGGTTTTCCGAAGACTCCTTTTGGATCCATCACCTTGTGTCGCTGTACAGTTTCACCTTTTACAAAATACTTTGGGGCCAATAATAACAACGAATAAATCAATATAACACATTAAACTTTATATAAAAGTCCGTTTAACACTTTAAACTATAAAAACAGATTTTTTAACATTTCAAATTTTACAATTCGATTCAAATAACACTCTGACATAGTTTTGCATAGTGATACTATCAGCATAACGAGATAAATAGACGATTTTACTGTGTAGGATAACACGCTAACTGAGTTGAGTCAGTGATATATGAGGTCATAAGGATTTCTCCCCTACCAAGCTCTCTGCCATGCTTCTATGTTCACCACCCTTTGTAGTTTCCTCCCTCTGTGTTTCGATTAGGGAGAGAAGACCATATAGACTCCACCTGTTATTCACCTCAATTTACCGGTGTGTCATTCTACGTGATAAAATCATCCATTCAAAGTTACGCGGGCAATACCACCATCCGAAATCTGGTCAAGGTGTCATTTAAACTAGATTGTAATGTTCAGAGATTAAATATCCAGTTTTATAGTTCAGAGTGCAAAACGGGCTTTAGAGCAAAGTTTAGAGTTGTTATATATAGCCTTTTTCCATCAGATAATTGAGACAGACAGCGAAGTGACCCGATAATTTTTTTGAACCACAGTTTCATTCCATTAAAGAAAATGAAAGTGGAATAGTGTTCAGCAGCTAAGCTCACGAAAAGTGACCTGATAATTCATCAGGTTAAGCCACTTGTTGCTCCATTATCAATTCGTTTATCATGCTGCTTTTTTTGTTCTCCGAATAGCAGAGATGCTCATGACTTCATGTCCAAACAATCTGTCTTCAGAGAAAAATAATTGCAGGCTCAAATTCGCACAAAATTTTCCAGTGGACCTACGAATATTGCCCGAGACCAAACAGTTCATCCATCCCAGCTGGACTGGCAAGAAATAAACCCACTGGCGCTTCGACCACGACATGAGGCGTCGAGTGTGCGTCTCTCTATCGAATCCTAGAAGAAAAAAAAACTCTATAAAAGTACATATTGGAGCACGTAAATAAGAGATCCAAACTGAAGCGCCCTGACTTTGAAAGACATATGACATATTGCGAAAGGGGACATGTCAAAAACAGCGTAGGCAGAAAAGAGAAGGGAGAAGAATCCAAGACGACCTGAAACAGATCACGGACCTGGACAACGATCCATCCTACGAGCATGCAATCAGCAGGTATCATAGGATTCTCACGCTTCCACACTGCCCAATTCTGCAACCAGATTTCCAGTAGCAGTTTCCATGCAATGCCTGCCACCAGTTTCATGTGACCCCTAAAGAACAGTAAAAGCAAAATGCCAGTGTCATGACTAGCCTTTCTTAAATTCGCACCCCCCCCCCACCCCAAGGCTTAAGAATTGCCATGGCCGAATTTGGCGCATGGTATTAAGCGGTAAACATATTTTGGAGAATGATTGGTTTTATTAATCAGTGTAGTATAGATACAACAGCGTAGGGTTTTATTATGAGTAAAATGCACCGTAGGTACTAGAACTTATAAAGGCCTGCTCATTTCATTTTTTCAGCTTCAGCTTCTAGCTTCAGCTTTTTTTCACTATTCAGTAATTCGTCTCTTTCTGAATTTTTTTTAGATTTTTGGGCTTTTTTAAAATTTTCTTTTTTTCCCGTGTTCCTTTGCATTATCCGTGATGGGCTAACATATTTTTTTCTATTTTTACATTTTTTTAAATTTAATTATGCCCAAAAAGCCAAATTAGCTACAATAAAAAAAAGCCAGCTACAGTAAAATTTCAGCCAAAAGTCAGAAGTCATCGCTAAAACGATCACCCCCAAAGTGGATGCAAGAAAGTCACACAACTGTCAGTTTGCTCCTTTATATCATTAATTTTGTTTAAGTGGTGCAAAGTGGTACTAAATGGACAAGGTGGCACATCCTAGAGGCTATGGCATGACGCGAAGCTAAAGTGGTTCGTGCTTTTTGTAGGATCAAAGATAACCGACTAGAGGGGGTGAATAGGAGGTTTTAAAAATCTTAACTAAATTAAACAATTAATGTCTAGATGATCACTAAGCAACAAATTAAGTGATGAACAATTCTACACAACACAAGTAATTCTAAGCAATTGATAATAAGCAATAGAGAGTAAGAGCAATTACTATAATGAACAAGAAACAAACACAATGAGACACTTGATGTTTTTACCGTGGTATCGGAAACTTGCCGGTTTCCACTAATCCACGTTGAGATTAACCCGAACTAATCGGACCGGCTCCACGAATTAAGCCGAAACACCTCGATCACTATTGATAGCTCTTCCTCCGCTCCGGAGATGGTGAGCTCCAACCACTCACAAATAGGCACGGGCTTCTTCACAATCTTCTTTGAAGAAGTCACCGGCAATGGACCTTCCCGCCGTCTAGGTGCCGGTAAACACCAAGAGAATGAATCGTTGATTTCACTTGAGGGCACACAAGTGCAATTGGATCAACTAGAATGAATGCACTTGAAACCTCTCCACAAACTCAAAAACAATGCTCAAGAGAGACAAGAGTGTTGAGTGAATGCTCTAGGGCTCAAATAAGTTCAATGAAACTTCAGCAACCTGCCCAAGTGCAGGTGGAGGGGTATTTATACCCTCACCAACCAAAACTAGCCGTTGGATAAAATTAATCCTGAAAAATCAGGGAAATCGATACTACCGTTGTACAAAGTGCGGTACTACCGATTTACACTGTAGCACACAGTAACGGCTATGTCAGAAGCGACAGAACTAGCCGTTGGAATTTAGTACGGTACTACCGCCGTTGAGAATGCGGTACTACCGCATGGAGGTGCGGTACTACCGCACTCCGGTTGTACCGCTGTTATAATATCGGTACTACCGATTTCAGGCCAGTTAAGTCTTCTCTTGGGGAGCACTCTGGAAAAAACGCTCCGAACATCGGTACTACCGCGGTACCATGCGGTACTACCGCCGTTCATATTTCGGTACTACCGATTTTTTAGAGATGAAGTCCCCCAAGAGGGTGCTCTCTGGAAAAAACGTACCGCAAATAAATCGGTACTACCTCAGTGCGGTAGTACCGTAGTTTACAAGCCGGTACTACCGCACTGCGGTAGTACCGCATTTCGGTGCGGTTGTACCGATTTTTCTGAGAGAGCACAAATAGTTTTCAAACTTATTTTCAAATGCATGCATGACCCTAAATTGATCCAATATGCACTCAAGCATGTTGTCAAGCTACTTTCAAGGATCCCTCTTAATAGTACGGTATCTAACCTATAATCTAGTTTTTCATCTTTCTCCAAAAGCCGGTAAAATGAAGAAAGATCATATATTTTATATACCTTTGTTTTAATCTTTCTTGACGCCGAGATTCCATGCAGCTTGATCTTGTTCATTCTTTATATGAGACTATGTCTATACAGTCTTAACACACATGTTAGTCCTGTAATTATAAATTGTCATTAATTACCAAAATCCTAGATTCGGGGGGCCTAGATGCTTTCACCTTCCAAACTTTGTTTTCATGTGGCATCCATCTAGACATATGAGAGGAGTTTGGGTCTCCTGGAGATGAGAATTCGTATCTCTCTTCAGTATTGTAACAATCTAGTAATAGTTACAATTTGAACTATATGGGCTATTTGCTATCCATGTGATCACAGTTGTTAACCCATGAAGTTTGATTTGGAGTTCGGCTCTCCTGGAGATGAGAATTTGTATTTATGAAAACAAATGTGGACATAATACCATCCTCCCAAATGATGTGCTTCCATGACAATTTATACAAGATAAAAAACACAAATGTCTCACAATTGGTTGCCTCAATCCACGGCAGAATAGCATGGAATCCTAGCAATATAACACTAAGAGAGCAGTGCATGTATTGACAACAAAATAAACAACGAAAAAGCTGCAATTCATCCAGAAAATGTGTTGCTGCGTACACAAAAGTAAGACCTTTGAAGGTGTTGCACGTCATGCCAATGTTGCACTCTAACTAGTGTTGGTGCGTACACAAAAATAAGACCTTTGAAGGTGTGGTCCAAACCCTCTAATGCACATTTCGAGCATGAGGTTTTAGGTACACCTCCCTATTGTGCCTATGCTATGAGCTGTCCCTCTAACTTCCAACTATATATGTTGCAAAAAAAACTTTATCACCAAAAGAAAACTTCCACATGTTGTACTATCCTACTTTTTGGTGGTCTTGGCCTTCTTTAGTGCTACCTTCCTGGTCTTTTTGGGAGCTGCATTGTTCTTCCTCATTGCAGCCCTTCCCTCTCTTACTGTTGTAGTAAGTGGAGGTTGTACACCATCCTTCATCGTGGTGGCAGCGAAAGCAGATTCTGACAGTGCTCCAGGATGTGCCCGTGCATGTTGACTACTAGTGGCCTGCAAAACAATAGAGATAGAACTGGACTATATTGACACTCGGTCCTGGCAGAAAAAATAGAATGGGTGGTATGTTTGTAACCTCAGTCATGAAGTTCTTCAAAATAGAGGTGTTGCGATAGGAGTAATATACTATAGAGTTGATAGGAGAAGGCATGTCCTGAAATGTGAATAATAAACCTGAATACATCAACACTTGACAGGAATCAAATGTTACAACATGAAATGAGAATATATTATACCTGAGCGACGACCGGGTTTTCTTCATCATCATCAACAGCAACAGCAAGTGTCCTAGAACCCATCCTCACTGGTTGCTTCCCACCTTTGAGGTCTGCCTTTCTCTTCTTACATGACTTCATGTTGTGGTCAGTACCTCTGCAGTAGCTACAGTGGATTTGTACTCTGTGCTTTGAAATCTTAGTGCCTCCCTCTAGTTCGTGTGGCTGCTTTCTCCTTGTTTTCTTAGGTCGGCTTACCTTCTTCTCATAGACTAGAGGTTTGACTTCAACCCCACTCATCTTCTCCTAATGAGTTTTGTCTCTAAGTGGCATGATGTTGAATCCATATGCTCGCTTGTAATATTGAATCGAGTAGCAGAATGAAACCTAGTCCTCTGGGTTGATACTTTCATACCTTAGACATGATATAGCATGGTTGCATGGAATTCATGCGAGTTGCCATCTCCTACAGTCACATTGCTTTACCCTGATGTCAACAATGTATCGTGTTTCTCTGTCTATGGAAACACCCCCATCCCAGCAGGTAGGCATAACAAGTATTGGCCATTTCTGAATTTTTCTCAACCTTATGCTTGATCTTCGGGCATATATCTCCAGACCAGTTGTCCCCACTTTCCTTTTGTTTTGTGTAGATCTTGTTCAGTATTTGACTCCTAATCATCTCCATCATGGATAGTATTAGCAACTCTCTAGCATCAACAATATACCTGAAAACAAAACAAAATGTTACAAAAGACATGTAATGTTTACTTGTTGTTAGGAGAGAAGCATGCTTGTTGAATATTTCAGAGTTGATGTTCAGTAGGATGTCACATTTAGAGAAATCACTGAAAAAAACTCTGCACCACTGGTTAGGAGGTATCTCCTCCAAGTACCCATATGCCTCTTTATCGGTAGCCTTCATCTTCTCTATATTTACATTCCACTCAGGCGCCGTGGTTGACCTTGCTATAGCCCATAATTGGTTCTTCAATGTCTCTCCCTTGTGCAACACTTGGAAGTTTTGGTATGGGTGCCTAACAAAAAATCTCTTCTTAGAGTCAGAGAACTCATCTCTCACAGCTGGTACAAGACCCTAAATACACAATAAATTTTGATTAGAACAAGAATAGGAAGATGAAATTTGAAATGAGAAGGAGAGGTATTACCTTTTGCCTATCAGTCATCACAGTGTACAGAGAAGTGTTGACAATATTTAGGTCATCTTTGAAATGAGAAGGAGAGGTATTACCTTTTGCCTATCATTCATCACAGTGTACATAGAAGTGTTGACAATATTCAGGTCATCTTTAAGAGTCCTTAGGAACCAGGTCCAGGTTGGTCTGCTTTCCACTTCAACTACTGCCATAGCTATAGGATAGATGTAATAATTAGGGTCCATGCCTACAGGAGTCAAGATATGCCCTCCAAACTTTGTTTTGATGTGGCATCCATCTAGACATATGACAGATCTGCATGCACTTAAAAATCCTCTCTTGCATCCATCTAATGATAGGTAGCATGTATGGAAGAGCCCTTGGTGTAGGCTCAAGAAGAATGAGCTACACGAAGGGAGAGCTCCACAGACGACGTCAAATATCGTCGGTACAAGTCCGAACAATAAACTTGTAGGCACCCTCAGTCAGATACGAAGACCGCCGCAGGTGCGAAGGGACTCAAGAGAAGCATACAACCCCAAAGCCCTTGCAGAAGGCCTCATTCCTTCCCCAAGTGTATTTCATATGAATGTTCTAGGGTTATAAAAAATGGCCCTCCTCTCTTCCATTACAAGGGGTCCTATTTATAAGGGAAGAGGAGGCTTGCGTAGTTACAGCTTTGCCCTTAGGATTTGATCTACTCCTAGAGGTATTTCGGTCATTTGCTCCACGCGGCCCCGCTAGGTTGAGGACCCTAGGGTCGACCCGGGGTCCTCCTAGGCACGGTCTTACATTTCACCCGGGGTTAGCCTGAGGTCCTTTTAGGGACGGTCATGCACACTCTGCTCGAGGTTAGCTCGGGGTTCTCTTAGGGCCGATCTTGCACACTTCGTCTAGGGTTGGCCCGGGGCTCTCCTAGAGGCGGTCTTGCACACTTTGCCCGGGATTGGCCTGGGGTCCTCTTAGAGGCGATCTTGCACACCTTGCCTGGGGTCAGCCCCAGACGCCTCTGGGGCCGATCTTGTGTACGCCCAGATCGGCCCCGTCTTCCTAGGGTCGATCCCGCGTACTCCGTTCGGGATCGGCCTCGTCCTCCTTGGGTCGATCCCGCGTACTTTGCCTGGGGTCGGCCAAGGCCTTCTAGGGTCGATTTCGCGTACTCCGCTCAGGGTTGGCTCCGAACTTAGCTCAGAGTAGACCTTCCAATGGGCCCGTCGCTCCGAGGTGGTTGTGGGCCCAAACTGGCGTGGGGACCCTCCCCCAATAAGGAGCTTCTTTAGTAACTATCACCCTAGGGATGTTCACTTCATTATAGGGCTACATAGCATTCTTCTCAACCACTTCCTTTCCTGGGTTCTAAAGCATTGGAGGCAAAGGAAGCATGGAGATAAGTGCCACATCATCCTAGTTAATTCCTTCTATCATGTCCTGATGATCCATATACAAAACAAAATTTCTGAACCTTGGAACTAATGCAACCATACTGTTCGTATCTGATCGCACTTAACCCTCAATCCATCAGAGAGAGTTTTCCCTTACAGTAGCTAGTATACCTTGGTCTTCTCTGTTTTCTCATGGCCAAGCTGCTCGATGAAATCTTCAATCCCCAGGAGTGACCATGAATCGCACTCACAGAAGTCAAAGAAGCTAACTTGGCCATCCACATAAATCCTATTGATACCAAGGCCACAAAAAACCCTCCATGATGCACCTCTACACTAAATTGTTCATTGTCAGGCCCTGGTGAATGACAACATGACAGTTTTCAGCAACTGTAACTAACAATGTTCATCGTTAGGCCCCATACCTTCTCCCTTGCACACCGCCGCCCCTCGTGCCCTCTCCCCTGCACCACCGTCGCCCCCATTTCTGTCCTCTCCCCTGCATACCGCCCACCTACGCCCTCTCCCCTACACACCGCTGCCCCCCGCGTGCCCTCTCCCTTGCACGTCGCCACCCCCCGACCTCTTCCCCCAAACTCTCCCTGTACACCACCGCCTATGTGCCTCTCCCTACAAGCCGCCGCCCCCACACCCTCTTCCCTAACTGTCGCCACCTCTCCCCCCAAGCTCTCCCTATACACCACCACCTACGCACCTCTCTCTGCACACCCCCTGCCCTTTCATCGCACCGCCGTCGCCCCCTGTGCCCTCTCCCCTTACCATCGACACCCCTCGCGCCCTCTCCCCCCACCACGATGTCTCCCCTCCAAGCGTTGCTCCTGGTGATTGAAGTACTGATGTCGCCATCATTGGCTATATCGTGGAACCCTCCTCTAGGTGGTGGCGTGGCCTGATTTTTCTTCGTATGGCCAGGACTAGGGCTCGTATGGGTGGGACATAGGGGGCTAGAAGACTACGTCAGCGCACGCACTCCTTGGGCCATGCTAGAAGACCATGTCAGTGCCACTTACTCGAGGATGTGCCATCTTGTCCCATTTGGTACTTCTTTGCACCATTCAAACAAATTTAGTGACATAAAGTAGCAAACTAATAGTTGTATGACTTTTTTGCACCCCACCTTATAAGTTCTGATACCTGTGGTGCATTTTAATCTTTTATTATTCTTCTGAACCTTTCAGCACGATTTCTCTGTAGTATATTTTGCCCTATATGCTCTCTGATCTAGGAAATATGATGCATGCTGTGAATAGTGGAAAAGGAACGGTGCAAAAAACCAAGGATAGATCATCATCAAAGAGGGGGCATGATATAATGATTAGCTTTAGATTCTAGTATCAGCTGGCCCTATTTTATTAAACTAGTTGCTTGAGGCATTGAGATTACCTCTACTCAAGCAACCACCAGTGGCCCCCAGGGCTAATTCCTTTCGACAAAGCTCTGGGCAATTGGTATGGAGTATGTCTAGCCAAGCAACAAATTGGCTTCCTCCTGTTCTTGTTGTTCCCTGGCTCTCCATCCATCTGGGCATTGGAATCCAGGAAAGTTGCAAAGTCCAATTCTGGTCCTCTGGGGCATATATATGTGCTCTCTCCCATGATGCCTAGCTGCTTTAGCCTGATAAAAGGACACTGAAAATGTGAGATTGTGGGGGGTTCCACTTCGGCAGCACAGCCATGACGAGTCAAGAGAAGGTTTGGCCTATTGGTGCCTTCTTTTCCCTCACAATTCATCATGGTTGCCTTGCACGGCAGGCAGAAGTTGCTGCCTCTGGATCTGGGGTGCAGCTTCACATTCTCGCTGTCTCGTTTTCTTAGTGATGCTAGTGTCTGATACCTAGGCTGGCTATGTTTCTACAGAAAAAGTCAAATTTTGGGGTGTTGGAGAATGCAATTTTACAGCCAGCAGAAATAGTATGAACACGTGGCATGTTGGAGGATACCATACCAAACGTTGAGTAATTGAATAAGGCAAGCAAAAGAAATAAGAAGAAAATATAGTGCACATGGATAGGCTCAGGGACCAATAATTCGAAAAGAAACAAAAAGGAAATAAATGGATAGACCACTAGCCATTGCTTTGGTCTTGGAATGTTGTTGCCACCAATCACCAATTCAATGTCATTCATTAAAAAGCAAAACCAATAACTTAAAGATGGTGTGTGCTACTGCTAGCATGACAGTATTCCGTATAAAATTGGTACAAATTTTAAATCAACCGCATATGAGAATTTGACTGTCATTGAATAAGGATGAATGAAAAGAATCATAAGATTGAATGCAAATCACATAAGCTGTCATCCTAGGTAGTAGGCAGTATGCAAATCGCAAAAGGATGAACAAAAAGAGAGGCATCTTTCTAAAAACCAGTTCAAATGGTGGTATATAGGCCAATAATCAGGTGCACTGCACCACCTACTCATCAAACAGTTCAAACAAGTAAAATTGTCAATTCAAAGGGGATTGTTAAAATAATACCATAGGAGATTGAATAATATCGCAGACCAAGAACAACTGCATCGGATGTAAACAAAATGATATCATGTCCTTGGGTTGCTCGGAAGTTGCCCCTAGAATAGATTCTTGACAAGACTTCAATAACATATGCAACCTACCCTAGCCAATTAGTTTGCAACACTTCCCAATTCTTTATCAAGTAGGGTTTCATGAACCTACAGCAGGTTGATAGCATTCTGATATGTAACTAGTAGTTTTATAGATTTCTGCAATAGAATCAAATACGATGGCATAAACATCATGTGGAACGAAGCTGAGCTCTAGCTCTTCTCATAACTAAAAACTGAGATAAATACAAGCCAATTGAGCTTGGCTTGCAAGGTCTAATTTTACAAACACAACGTGCTAAAACTTTAGAAGACATCACTACTTCAAATAGATAGGCAGAAGAAATCTATAAAGTTGTTTCCATCTACTTTCTTCAAAATACTTAACTTGTTTATAGCGAAGAGATAAACAAGAAAAATTCACACAGATTATCAATTGAGAACAGATTTTATAATATCAATTTCATACAAACTTATTATGTAGTCACTCAGTTCTTTTGATGGTGGGTATTGTACAACTTGGAAATATAGTCAACCCAAGTCAGATGGTGCTTAATAAGAAATATGTAGAAAACTAGAAACCGTCAGATTTGGTTGTAATGGAAATAGTTTAAAGTTTAAACTTTAAATAGGTCGACTCTTGCTCTCCCCAGTCCCCACGAAGCTTGAATGCAATAAGTTTTGCTTACTCGAACACAGACAACAATTTATTGGAGTGCTAACAACAAATTTCTGTAAGATGAAAGTTAATGAAACTTTGAGAGGCTAAATTCATATTCAGTTGTATTGTGCCCTCCCATTTGCAAGTACACAATCTACACTCCACTTAGCAGCCAAACAGCCGCATCTAATGGAAGAAATGTCATCACAACTGTAATGATCCTTACATCATTACAGGTAAACACTGTTAGAAGGACAGCCAGGTGGCGTCGACTTGATTGGGATGAGGGGCAGAATATAGATGAGGAAGAAGAACCTTGGAAGAGAGATTAGATTAATTCATCTTCATTGCTTCCTTGCTTCCTAGATTAGATGGCTTACCCTCTAAAGAATTTATCTCTAATATTATGGAAATAGATTATCTTAATCAATCTAATCTTATCTCTAAGGAAACTAATCCAACCAAATCGGTGACGGCCATGTGAACAGTAACCATACAGCACTGTTCATGTGAGCAATATCACTGCACATGACAACAACAAGCTATTAAGATGTACATACAAATAATGAGATGTCACAATGCATTATAGTAGCACGTATGCTAATTTTTGACCCTTAATTAACTCAAGAAGGGTATGTACAAAGAAACACTTGCATTACAATAGAATACTAATCAAGCAAATATGGACCTGAGAAGATTGCTTAATATCACACACAGATTGATGTTCTTAACGATTGACCTATGGCAGCAGGAAATCATGTGCCCCACTCAAAGAGTAAACTGAAGCAGAAGAGCATGTTCGCTTGATTTCCTATCCTCGGAGGTACCAGCTGCAAAACCCAAGCTACTAGAAAGTAGGAACAGTATCTGAGCATTTCCAGGTTTTGTTTTAAAAAAGAGAAATTAATAGACTTAAACCTCTAAAGTTATGGCAGAAAGTCAGATATAACTTACAAAAAAAATCACATCTTGCAGGCATTCAAAATCAGAAAGAACCAAAAACACACCATTTTAAGAAAGCAAGAGAGAAAGAACATGAATTCATAATCATTGTAGCGAATTCAATTCCATTGTCTAGCAAAAGTTGCCCAGAAGACTGCAAAGGTTGCTAGGTTAGCATCACTATAATTAGTGGAAAGATTGTAAGGAGCAAGAGTCAGCGACACTGCGACACTCATGGTGATCATTGGTGAGAGGTTGGTAGCCTTTACAAAAGGTTAGGGGAGAAGAGTTTTTCCACCCCCAGAAATCAGCTGAATCTAGAAATATATATACTCTATTTCCAGGCCTAATCTAAATTTCAATCAGATCTTCTGCAATACAAGAAAGCTTAATTTGCATTTGCCTACATCAGTCTGGACAGGCCAGCTCTGATCAAATCGATGTCTGCCCAAAAAACATCTATGTATCATTTAATTATTTGCTATCTAGGTTAGACCAACATCTAATTTGCAATCACTACCTTCCAAAGTGCATGCTTGACAAAATTCTAGTGTGGTGTGCTTCGTGACCCAAAAGAGAGGTAGTGTAAATTGAGCTTCTCTTTATGATGGAGTCTAGGATATCCAACATCCAGATATCAAAGTGTCTTCTCAGTTATTTCCAGTTGACCACCATTTCAATCAATAATAAAAAGGTTAGAGTAACTCTAGCACTAGATACTACTCAACGGTTTCTACTTACCAAAAGGGTAAGTTTCCCCCTAGAGAATGTCAGAACATGTTCTACAGTATAATCAGCATAACGATCAGCAAAGCTAAGATAGCTTTCACTCTGTTGTGTGCATAGCATAATTTAATAAGAATTAATATATAAAAAGTATTGGATTAACTATCTACCATATTGTCCATGATAACTCTCATGCTATCCAGACAGAGCCATAAGCACATGTTTTACCTCCCCAACAAAAAACTGACCATAGAAACTAAACATCTAGAATAGCTTTCTACTTCTCAAGCAGCTAAATGTACAATACATCGAACTCTTGATGGAACTAGCTACTCACAGTGGACTGTGATTGCCTTCTGAAACCTCTCATTTGGGGGCACTAAGTTGAACCCTGTTGCTGAAATCCATGAGCAAAGCAACCATCCACGAACCAGCAACATAAAGCAAGAATCACCAGCCAATGTCAACCATCACTATCGCCTTCATCATCTGCAGGCCCATCATCATCCACAATCTCCATGCCGAAGCACTCGACATCAGCATCCTCATCCATCCCCTCCCCTTGAAACTCCTCATCTCCATCCAGAGCACCCCCCTCCTCCTCGTCATCCTCGTCCAAAACCAGCTTGGACAAGCCCTTCCCCCGGTACAACACACCAGTGCGCATCACGTAGTGCACCTTGTCCCTCACCGCTGCGACGGGGTGCTGCTCCACGAGCTTCCCCCTCTCGTACCCCTCCCGAAGCACCACCGTCGTCGTCTTGCACTTCAGCGACAGGTAGAACACCCCAGGGTACCGAGTGAACAGCCTCGTGAACTTGTGCGGCAGGCCCAGCTCCTCCCGGAGCAGCCGGATCGCGTTCCTCCGCACCATCTTGTGCACCGTCAGCCCGAGCAGCTCGTGCAGCAAACCAATGTTCCTCTTCTCGTATATGTCGCTGTCCGGGTCGATCCCCGAGGCATCGTCGTACGGCGAGATGTACGGCAGACGGTGGAACTCCTCCATCCAGGTCTTGACCTTCTTCATCCCGCCGTACCCACGCGGGAAGCGCATGGGGAACGCGAGGGGTGCGTTCGACGAGGACGGCGGCCGGGACAGCGCACGGTAGGTCGCCCCGGCGATGGCCTCGGCGTTGCGGCGCTGGAGGGAGGTGATGGTAATATCCTCAGGGAGGTGGGAGGTGGATAGGAAGATGTGGTTGTTGGAGACAGTGAAGAGATCGGGGTAGGAGGGGGGGAAGGCGGAGGCGAAGTTGTAGGGTAGGCCTAGGTCGAAGCGTAGCGGGAGGATGGAGGCGAGCGGGAGCGATTTGGAGCGGGTGAGGAGGAGGAGGCGCGCGAGGCGGAGGTGAGAGTCGACCGCGGAGGCGCGGGCGTGGCGGGTGAGGAGGAGGTGGGAGGCGGGTGTGAGGGAGAAGGAAGGGAGGGAGGGGAAGCGCGGGTGGGGCTGCTCGGCGAAGAGGGTGGGGTGGCGGCGGAGGAAGCGGAGCACGGGGAACGTGAGGCCGAGCGGCTTCTGGAGGCGAGAGAGGGAGCGCGCCGGCACGGGGCACGACGGCGGGAGGCGCGCGAGGTGGTCGAGCAGGAGGCAGGACGCGCGGATGGAGGTGGTGCGCGCGATGATGTGGTCCAGGCCGCGGTTCTTCACCCACTTGAGCCGCACCTTCTGCATCGCCGCGGCGGGCGGTGTAGCGGGAAAGTGGAGGGCGAGGG
Source organism: Melocanna baccifera (assembly GCA_036346265.1). Taxonomy (NCBI): domain Eukaryota; kingdom Viridiplantae; phylum Streptophyta; class Magnoliopsida; order Poales; family Poaceae; genus Melocanna; species Melocanna baccifera. The sequence goes on from CM070685.1 coordinate 8,433,995, forward strand.
TGGCGGCGCGCGCGTGGACTGTTCGAGGAAATGCCGACGCGCCGGGGCGGGCAGAGGCGGGATATTGCGATCTGCGCAGGAGAATTTTGGATCGGCCGGCCGCCGCGTAGGCGCAAAGCGCAACCCCTTCTAGATGTAATAATTCTCTTTCTCGGCCCAGTCCGACGCGGGGGCATGATTTTCCGCTCGCGCGTGGTCGCACGACAACTCGATCGGCCCATGACGTACGCGCGTGCGGGGGGTCGCCTTTGCAACAGAGGGAAAACAAGCGGAACATGCCACGGTGACAAGACAACTTGTAGCTGACTATGCAATATATGATGCTACTGAAATTTTCCTGTGAAAACAAGAGGGCCGAATTTCGTCTTATAAATCAACCTAGAACGGATGAAAGAAATGCTTCAATGCTGTACATCAAATGCAGTCAATTCACCGGAGAAAAATGCTTAAATGTTTAGTCAAGATGTTTATTTTTAGACTATGTCAAGATGTTGTTCACAAGCAAAGAATTAGGCCAGTCCAGATTCAATTATGCCATTAGGGCTAGAATACCAAGCCTACCCAACCAGTGGTGGACTTAGGGGGTGATCGTTTTAGCGATGGCTTCTGGCTTTTGGCTGAAATTTTACTGTAACTGACTTTTTTTACTGTAGCTGATTTAGCTTTTTGAGCATAATTAAATTTAAAAAATAGAAAAAATATGTTAGCCCATCACGGACAATGCAAAGGAACACAGGAAAAAAAGAAAAATGCAAAAAATCTCAAATAATCTAAAAAAATTCAGAAAAAGACAAATTATTGAATAGTGAAAAAAAAAGCTGAAGCTGAAAAAAAGCTGAAACGAACGGGGCCTTAGAAATAGAGCAGAGAGGTGCTACCTTGTGATAGAATAAAAATTTTACTACATTACAATTAAACTGCATCATAGCAAAAGTATATAACGCTGACACAACAATTGATATCATAGTGAAGCGGACAAATGACATTGAAAAGTATTCTAACTAGAATAAATACGGAATTAAGAAAGATTCGGTCCGCCAAACCATCATGACATGCCTCCACCCTAGATTGGCACCGTCTACATTAAAATATGATCAAACATTATAGCAACCTGTATAGACAAAGTAGCAAATATAAACCATAAATTGGAATAACAAATAATATGAATGGTAAATTCACAAATACAAAACATAATGCTAAGTTCTAACACGAGGTAATTTGTTCCAATGTGACTTCATACTTTGAAAACGCCACAAAATGCTATTATCTTTAATTGTGGCAAACATGTCTCGCTTAATATAGCATACCATGCTATTATCCATCCATTTGTCATTGTTTAATTTGTTAGCTTAGTCTTACGACATCTTCTTTTTGGCTTCTAAAAGCTAAAGGCCTGTTTTTTTGTTTTGGTTTTTGGCTACGGCTTGTGGCTTTTGGGTTGTTCGTGAGAAAGAATACGGAGTAACAGAAACTCACGTGCGGTTTTGACCGGTATAAATGAAGTCATTACAGTATGTGCTATAATTAACTTGTAGAATCCATTTTGAAAAGACAATCCGTTTGAAAGCTAGTTACTGTAGAAAAACTGAAAAACAGTTTTTAGAATCTAAAAAAAAGATGCCTCCTTTTAGGCTTTTCTACAGTAACTAACTTTCAAACGAAGTGTCTTTTCAAGATGGGTTCTACAAGTTAATTGTAGCATACACTATAGCGACTTCATTTATATCAGCCACAACCACACACAAATTTCTTTTATTCCTACTTTCTTTCTCACGAATAGCCCAAAAGACATAAGCTGTAGCCCAAAAGAACATGCCCTTAATAAGATTCATAACAAAAAAGGTTGTTCAACTATCGCTATTGCTAGAGGCAAAATCAGTGCAAATTCAATTAAGTAATACATTAATGGATAACATGTGTGTCTATTAGTTTGAATTATCTTTACAGCAAGATCATTACAATTTGATAAATCTTCATCATCTCTCACATCAATGATGAATGTGTCAAGTTGGTCTCATAGGAATACACAATCATATTTAGAAATGCCCACAACATAAATCTTAGCAAATTGGATTAGTTTTTCTTCATCAAAGTTGGCAAAAAAGAATTATTCAGATTAAGACATCTCAACAACTAAGTTGATCTTTCAGCAAAACAATTGTTTAACTCATCAAGAATTTGGTCAAGCACCACATTGAAAATTTCATGATGGGAATAATGGTAGTAACTTACCAATTTGGCGCCATGACACCCTAAATGACGTATTGTATTTTCCATATTTTGCACGATTATGTTCCTTTTTGAGACAAGCTCTTTATCTGTCAAAAAGATCACTCCAACCATTTGTCCTCATGTTATTCATATTCTTCAACATAGACCCAATCAATCGTACATCACATGATTTTTTCCCTTTTCAAGCATTGTGACAATTCTTGGGTCTTCTCCAACACTCTGATCATAAGATGTAACATAAGTATAAATTTAAAGGTCTCAATTTTTTCTACCAAACCCGGTGCTTGAGTTTTCTTCTCAGCATTCTCTACATCTTCTCTAATATTATCAAATACCTCCAATACAAAGGTCCACATTTGTTGAAGATGAGCCAAAGTTTTATGGTGTGTGCCTAACCGAGTATTACCGGGCCTTGCAAAATTAGTTTATTGATTTTTTTCTCTTCTTGCAAAAATATCACCTCTCTCTAATTGGCTCACAAGTTTGTCATGGTGATCTAGGAGAAGTTCATCTCTCCTCTTAGAAGAAGCACTAATGATGTTGACGATCAAAGTGGTGTAGTTAAAAAATCTAAGAGAGAACTACAACACTTAGCAGTAGATACTAGCACTATCTGCAGTTGATGGAAAAAGCAATGGATGTAAAAAAACATATGGATTTTCATCCAATATGCGTCTCTACAACCTATGAAATTGACCTCTTGTGTTTGAGGCTCCATCATATCATTGCCCTTGTAATCTAGAAATAGATAAAACATATGTTGCAAACATAGCATTTAGAACTACCTGTAGCAAAGATGATGTAGTATCAGAAACATGATGAACCCCAAGGAACCTCTCAATTACATATGCCCTCATGTAGTTACCATACTCTTTGCATAGAGAATCATGGACAAATGGTTTACATGGACCCATAGCCAAAAATGTTCTCCTAGCATCATCTCTAATACCAGGATCAACTATTCAATTAGCTTCTGAAGCCTCAGATCAACAATAATATCATTCATATTAAGATCAATATGTTGTCTTTTTACTCAACGCCACTACCTTGAGTTGCTAAACTTTTCTTATAGGTCTATTTTGAAAAATATTTCTCCATCCAACTGAAATCCTAGCAAGTAGCAATATATAACTATAACTGGTTACTTAGGAATGGTGTTCAAGAATCAAGAGACATTGTCGCATTAATTACTATCTACTAACTAGTGACAACAATTTACAAACTTGGAGGGTTGGCACCGGATGGTGGTGGCATCTTGGAGTCACTAGCGTCTGGCAGCACTACGCGAGGGAGACTCTAAGCTCACTCTCTACGGGAGCATTTGGTGGGTTGATTAAGGTCCTATTCTTTTTGGACTGCGACTGATGAATTTTTGTTGTGTTTTTCAAGATGGTGGAGACATTGAAATGAACGACGCACATGCCAACAACCTTGTAAAGCAGTTTGGAGAAGCGGCTTCTTGAAACTGCTTAAAAAAGTCACATTGTTTGTTTTAGCTTCTAGAGAAGCTAAAGCCAAAAGGCACCCCAAAAGGCCAAAAGAAAAAGGCCTCAGACCTCTTCCTTCGGGCCCACCATCTTGCACTTTGGCGCCAGACCGCCAGTACTTCATCATCCTATCTGACCTAGTTCATACCCAAAATTTCCACCAAATCGTGGGACCCAAAATTTAACTAGACCTCACAAGTCATGGACTAATATCAGTAAACAATCGAGTAAAATTGGCTATCGTATCCAGGAAGAAAGAACTCAAAGCCCCACCAAGATCGAGCTCCTGTAACGTTGCTCCATACAGGTCACATGACCTCCCATACTGACCTCTCCTATAAATCCCCCTCACTGTCTTGCAACCCATTCCTCGTCTTCCTCTCTGGCTACTACCGCTGCCTCCCGCACCAACTCCACTCAAGGCCCCAAGTCGAAAAACTAGGGTTTCCTCACTGAGCCAGCTCCCCTTCCTGCCCATGAACCTAAGATGTTCGAGCCCTCTTGTCTTAGAACACTCTAATGTGCTTTTGATTTGGTTTGATAAGTTCATTTCGATGAATTTTTTTAGTTTGTTGTGTCTTGATCAGCGTGTGCATACAGATGGATTTGGGAGCGCTGGTTTCATGGAGGTCAAGCATGGCTTCCACCCGCGGCCCGTGAGGGAACCCTAAGTCCGTGGTACGAGGGGGAGGCGCTGACGCGCAACATCAAGCATTGGCTCGCGAACATGGACAAGGCAGTAAACTACAACTTGTAGGGTGATGACAACCTCCGCTACCACCGCTTCAAGTCACCCTTCGATCGTCGCCCGCTCGTTGGCCGTCGTCGCTGCTATAGGTACATATGTTGGATTTTTTATGTGGCTTTCAATATTTATTGTAGTTATTGTCAGTTTAACTCCATGTGGAATTGTCTGTATTATTGATGCAAGTGATAGAGAATAATTTGACGCAGAATTTAACTCAAGGAATTAATATTCAAGGTGCCAAGGATGGCTATGTTGGAATTTGGTAAACATATTTATTGAGATTAAATCTACTGAAATTTAATATGCATGCATACGTTTAACCTGGGCACAGCACAGAGTAGAATAGCTAGGTTTGTTTCACAGGATCGGCTCTGTAGGCTGTTGCCCTATATGATCAGATTAAAATTGATCTTGTAAATAATTTGATCATGGCGTATGACTCACACATATATGCTAGGGACTAATATATTTTAGATTCATAAAATTGGCCTGTCTGATCGTGGTTGGTGACAATTGTTCAGGAGTCTCACGGTGTACCGAAAACAGGTGGATCACTTTATAACACCTGAAAGTGGATTCTATAAATAGATCCCTACTTTCTAGCCTCATAATGCAATTATGACTAGCCAAGCCATGGGGTGGAACAACACCTGTCCGTACACAAAGTCATAGTCACGTGGTGGTCTGGTATCAGCCGCATGTGTTGATTAATTGAAAGCAACATAACACCGTGCGACCGCCCACATTGAGTTGATTAAGGGAAATTAATTAACCAAGGACGGCTATGACATTGGTGGTATTACTTAATCAAGACAACATTAATTAAATCTTGCTTCATTCTGTATTATGGAACATTAATTATTTTGCAAAAAATAATGTGCAGTCTGGAATAAGATTTTGGTGAAGTATATCTTACTAAAGTACTTAATTTTGTGAACTACTTCCTCTCTACTAAAATGTATGGTAGCACTTCAAGTAAAGAGAATCTTAATAAACTCTGTGTTTTAGTAGAGGAATTTAAAAATGCTGGCTATTTTTTTTTTGAAGTGCAGGTCATGATTATCCTAAACTCTTTACCAATTTTATGAGAATATTTTAAGATATCTTTCTGTCATTCTGAAAAGATACTCAATATGTGCACTCTGAGGTATTATTTGCTTATGAAAGAAAATAGGAAACTCTCTAAGGGAAAGAAAAGAACTATTCACAATTTTGAGTTACACATTGAAGAGGAAAAAGGTAATAATAAAAGAAATTGGCAAAAGAGTTAATGGTGATTTGAGAGAAAATCTTAATAAGAAACGCAATCGGGATTATCGTTAAAATTATAACTCAGTTTAAGGAAATGATAAATACAAGAATTTCAAATGTCGTAATTGTTGTCAGTATGGGCATTTCAGAGCTGACTATAGAAAAAAGAAGTTGAATGAGCAAGAGAATCAAAATAATCAACTAGTTGAGCATAAAGACAATTCTTCGCCTGACGATTTATATAATATTTTTGTATGCACTAAATCTTTACTTACTACTACTTTTCAAAATAGTTGGGTTGTCAATTCTGATGCTACATCTCATATTACTAGAGATCATAGAGTTTTTAATTCTATGTAAACAACTCCGCGGGGAAATAGATATGTCTTTTTTGGGCACTAATGTTAAAGTTGATGTACTTAGAATTAAAAATTATGTCCTAAAACTCTCCAATGGAGAAAAATTATTATTACATGACACTTTATATTCACCGAGAATGAGAAGTAATTTAATTTTGATTGCTAAGTTAGAATCTATTGGTTATGACACATTATTTGGAAAAGAAAGAGTTAAAATATTACCAATTGGGAAATTAGTGCATACCAGAACTCATCATAAAGGTTTTTATTTCCTTGATAAAATATCAAATAATGACAATATTGATTGCTTAGTTGGTAAAAATAACACCATAGTGAGGAATACTAATGACAGGAACACATGCTTAGAATCTTATTTATTGCATTTACGACTTGGTCACATATCTAAAAATAGAATTAAGAGGCTTATTAATTCTAGAATTCTGCATTTTAAGTGGGAGAATTTTGATATTTATGAGACATGTATAATGGGTAAGATGGCCTATGTGCTTTTTCAAAAGCGAAAAGATCTAATGAGCCTGTTGCTATTATTCATTCTGATATTTGTGGTAAGATGTCTCCTCCCACTAGAGGTCAAAAGATTTATTTTTTCACATTCATTGATAATAATTCTATATTTGTTCATGTGTATCTTCTTAGACATAAGTCGAAAGGATTTGATGTGTTTAAGACATTTAAAACTGAAGTAGAAAATCAATTGAATAGAGAGATCAAAGTTTTGAAAACTAATCATGGAAGAGAATACACTTCAAGAATATTAAATGATTTTAGTAAAGAATATGAAATTATTCATTATTATACTATACCTTATACTCTGTAACAAAATGGTGTTGCTGAGTAGACAAATAGAATACTCATAGATATGGTTAGGTCTATGATAGCATATTCGGGTCTTCTCTTGTTTTTTGGGGGGTGAAGCTTTTCATACTACTATTTATTAATTAAATCATTCGCCGTCCAAGGCTGTAACAATCACTCCTTATAAGTTGTGGACTAGAAGAAAACCATCACTTCGTCACTTAGCTATTTGCATTGTAATGCACAAATTAGAGTACCAAATTAAAACCATACAAAATTGTAGCCTAAAAGCATGACATGAATTTTTTATTGATTATTCTTTAAAATCAATAGGGTACAAGTTTTATGATCCAGAAAAGAATAAATTTATCGATATTAATATCGATCTTACGTATGATTTATTGGATTCGGAGGAAAGTACTCAAGGCTCTCATGTGATCATATAGAATAAAGATACAGAAATTTTTATACAGGTTCAAGCCTTCTCCTGAGAGAACAACAACCCTACGTCATGTGCTATTGTTGCTAAGAAAAGGCTTACAAGAGTGAACAATGCGAAAAACTACACAGTGCTTACAGAACTAATTACTTCCTACCAGGATCTGTCTCCCCTCCAAGCCTCCTCCTTCTACTCCCAAGATTTGTCCCTTATATTGGCGACAAATCGACGACGGTTGCTTTTTGTCAGAAGATGTCTTGACACTTCGGAAGTTAACCGCTAGATGACAGTTATTGTCAGAGAGATATGGGCAGTAGTTCCCTGTAGGATGGTTGTTATCAGAGATGTGTGGGTAAAATCGTGTACGGTTATAACGCATGTTCTAACTGCCTTGTTAGGCTAATCCACTGTGGAAGTAGGTTAGTCGTAAATAGGAGAACGACTAGGGTGTCATAACAGAACTTGCGGCTAGCCAGTCGTAACATAATTTAAGACTAGGTAGTTGTAACATAACTTACAACTAGGTGATCGTAGCAGGACTTATGACAAGGTAGTTGTAATAAAACTTACGACTGGGTAGTCATAGCAGGACTTACAACTGGTAATCGTAGCAGAGCTTACGATTAGATGGTCGTAGTAAGACTTACGACTAGGTAATCGTAGCAGAGCTTACGACTAGATGGTCGTAGTAAGACTTACGACTAGGTAATCGTAGCATATCTTACGACTACTCTACAAAATTTCTCTCTTGTCGTTAAGAGGTATATTCGGAGAGTATGATGACGTAACGAATAGAGAATTATTATATCCTCGTCAAAACTGATGGAAAGTAGGGATGTAATATTTTTAAATCAAAACACACCTCGCTGTACTAAGTGGGATGGATGGAATTATTGGCGACTCCACTGGAAACACAAATGGATGCATCTGAAATTAATTCCCACACTAAAGGAGGTTCAACTATTGAAGAAAATATAAATCAAACTCCTACACTAACAAGCTTAGGAGAAGTGGAAGGAATTTAAGTTCACCTTAATATCTAGATGATTATTATTTGTTCTTGGGGAAAGTCTACTCTAAAATTTCATATTTAGATGAAGAACCAAAGATTTATAAAGAAATAATTAACTACTAACAATCAAAACTCGATGAAAAGGAATAAAGTTTGGAAATTTGTTGATCTACCAAACAACCATAAGCCCATAAGTTGTAAATGGATTTTTAGAAAGATATTAAGTGAAGGAGGTTTAGTGGAAAAGTTTAAGATTAGACTTATTGCTAAAGGCTTCACACAAAGGAGAGGTATTGGCTTTGTGAAAACTTTTTCTTCTATTGCTAAATTTACTTCAATTTATATTATTAGTGCTTTGACGGCTTATTATGATATTGAACTCCACCAAATGGATGTTAAAACTACAATTCTTAATGATCTTTTGGCGGAGAAAATATGCATGAAACTGCTTGAAAGTTTTTAGGAAAAAAATAAAAATAATAAGGTTTAAAAATTGAATAGATAAATTTATAGTCTTAAACAAGGTTTACACCAATGGTATATTCTTTTTTGATAATACTATTGCATCATATGTTTTTTCAATGATGGAAGGTGATCGTTGCATTATACAAAAGTTATGGGTAAATATTTTGTCTTCTTGTCTTTATATGTTGATGATATTCTCCTTACTTTTAATGATAAAAATACATTGATAGTAGTGAAAACTTGGTTGTCTTCTAAATTTGATATGAAAGATATGGAAGAAGCTTCATATGTTTTAGGAGTTGAAATATATAGAGATTGAAATAAAAGGATTTGGGTTGTCCCAAAATGCATGCCTTGAAAGTGTTTGAAAATGATTTTCTATGAAAAATAGCAAACCTGTTAATGTATCTATTGTAAAGGGAACTAAACTCAGTGAGAAATTATGTCGAAATACTCCTGAGGAAAAAGTTAGAATAAATGGAATTCCCTATTCTCCAGTTTTGGGATGTCTTATATATTCTATGTTATTCACACGACCTAATCTTAGCAATACTATTGGAATTCTTAGTGGATATCAAAAAAATTATGGGGAAGAGCACTGGAAACAAATCAACATGTACTGCATTATGTCAAAGAAACCATGGATTATTCATTCTGTTTTATTGGTCATAATCTTCACCTGTAAGATTATATTGATGCTTATTGGTAAGGGGGATCCGGATGATCGAAAATTAATTTCTAGTTATCTATTTACTTTGATAGAGGTGCTATTTCTTAATACAACAGGAAATAGGATACAGTTGTTTTTTCCTCCATAGAAGCTAAATACATTATTGCATCTGAAGCAGCAAAGGAAGTTGTATAGCTAAAGGCATATGGTGGTCCGAATATTGTATTAACTTTTGTTGTACCGTCTTTCTTACATAATACACTACTATTTATTAGCCACTACTATTCATCAACCACTTCTATCAGCCACTACTTTAAAAACCATCAGCAAAAACTAAATATGAATAGGCCCTAATCTGGATGGGTGTGTTCGGTGGCGTTTGCGATTACTCCATGCAGTCCGAACGCTGCGAAGCACACCCTCCAGCTTGTCGGGAGTAGCAACCCGGACTATCTGCTGCAGTGGTGGGCGCGACTTGATTTGTTCATTTCGATTTTTGTTGGTGGCCGTGTGATTCTAGCGCTGTTGTTGACGCGATCTGTTCTTCTGGAGTTACTGCAGCGAGGAGGCTGCGTTTGGTGATTGGGAAGACAGCTATGGGTGGGAGGACGAGGAGTAGGAGGGCCATGAGGTTGTATCCTGCTTTCTAGCCTCGAATATAGCAGTATGTTTGATTTGTTTTTGGTAGTGGAGTAGCACATTTGCAAACTGATTGGATTCCATTTTAGAATGTCACTGCAGTTTGTGTTGTTTGACAAGTCATCAGAGTAGAACGCAAACTCACTTCAGTTTTGCTTTTGCATCTGTGGACTAGTTTGAATTGCAGATGATAACGTAGAGAAATTAAGCAATAAGGTGCATAGAATTGAAACGCCAGTGGTTTTATTGTGCAACATATAATGGCTATTTGGTCCTTACATTCTATTCAATAGTTGTCAGAGTTGGCCACGATTTGAAGCTTCAATGCTTAATTACTTGACAACTTTTCTTAGGGGAATTACTTGACTTGTGACTGGTAGCATGTGAAATAGAGGATCTTAGTAGGTCTATTGGACCTCATGTCCTTATTGCCTCAGATGCAGATCATTCTGCATGTTTGGTATGAGCAATGACGAATGTTAGCGCTGTTGAAGCATATCTCCGTAGTTTATATATGCCTAGAGCAACTATTTGTTGGCTCTGAAACAAGAAGTTTGAATTGCTTGCACAGCATTAGCCAGTTCCATCGATTATCTATCTGGTTTACTAATCACGAATATCAGAAGATTCTAGAACAGAAGGTGGTGCTTTAATACATGCTTCAAATTACTTTGTTTACTAATCATTGCTTATGTTTCAAATTTATGATCCTTCAAGGACGTAACATACATCTTTTGTTGCTTCGCTTCGTAGCGCACCAACGGATTGAAGAAGGGAGTAGCACGGTTCGAAGATGGTCGTCTTTATCTTGCGAAGTCGGACTTGCGCTTGCACATATCTGAATAGCACGTGGCGCTCCAAACAGCAGCGAGCTTATGACTCCGTGACTTTTTTGACACGACTGTTAGTTTTTATGAGTAATTAATTAAAAAAGTTATATTATTACAGATAATGTAAAAAATAAAAGCAAAAAAACTGAGAAAAACCAACGCATTCCAGAAGCCAGAATCAGAAGGCGTTTGGAGCGAGTCTGCAGTGAAAGAAGAGTGAAAAAGGGAAAGAGCATGGAGAGCGGGCCTGCAGTGAGAGGAGAGCGTTGGTCTGCAATTACTTTTTGCACTCCATGCTCTTACCCTTTTTCATATACGTTCCCGCAATGTCGGATTTGTCTCGAATACTTTCGGTGAGAAAAGACCTTTTGAAATTTGAACTGGAGTTATAGTGTGTTTGTGTAGGTTTATCTCTGATACTACGATTGTTCGATTTGATAGGCTCCGTGCATGGCGTTATTTGTGATCAATCGTGTGATCGCGTGGGTCTAACCGCACATACCGTTGGTTAATATGTGCATGTTTCCTGGGTGTTAGTATGTGCATCTTTCCATATGCGCAACGCACATTCAGTGACAAGGTAAATGCAGGGCTATCAGCTTGCCAAACTGCCACCGCGACTAAGGCAGAACAAGAATTTGACCCCGCTTCGTTTCAGCTTTTTTTCAGTTTCAACTTTTTTTTCACTATTCAGTAATTCGTCTCTTTCTAAAATTTTTTTTTAATTTTTTGAGCTTTTTTGTATTTTTATTTTTTCCCATGTTCCTTTGCATTGTGATGAGATGACATATTTTTTCTATTTTTACATTTTTTTTAAAATTTAATTATGCCCAAAAAATCAAATCAACTACAGTAAAAAAACCAACTATAGTAAAATTTCAACCAAAAATCAGAAGCCATCGCTAAAACGATCACCCCTGAAACTGCAGGTATGGAACCGAAAGTTTGTTCTGTGGACTATGGAGACCACAAATACTACCACTCCAGGTAGAAATGGGTACCCGGCAAGGCAATGAAAGAAATTGAGTAAAAAAGAAATAAATAAAAAAAATATGAACTGAGTTTGCTGGCTTCTGTAATCATCTGAATTGTATAAAAATGCTACTATTAAGGCAATTAAGAAGGAATTATACAATCGCATCGCAAGTAAGCAAACAATAGTAACAGTGCATCACGGTTTACACCAAAAAAAGAAACGAAGAATTACGACGAGCAGCAGGACGTCTTCTGGTCGACGGGTTGCCCACGGAACTGCACGGTCGGCGGCCTGGCATTAGCTGCGGCCGGTTGGCTAGCCATCCTGAGACCACAGGTTCTCTGTTAAGTAAGATCTAACAAGGTCGAGATATGAGCATTGTTTCTTGACAATAAAATTACTACCTGTTCTTGATGGATGCAGCCATGGCCATGAAGGCTTGCTCCACATTAGTGGCGTTTTTGGCACTTGTCTCCATGAATGGGATGCCCATCTCATCAGCAAGTGCCTGAAGAAGATCATGTACGAAACACAGAGATGTAAGACACGTGCAAATGAAGATCAACCTATGTAAGAAAGGCATGAAGAAGACAGTTTAAATTGATCAACTATTGATTTGTTTTCCTGCATATAGCCCTAACAAAACCCTATCAAAGAATTTTAGTGCCGGGTCTTCTCTCATAATTGGCAATCATAATGATATATTCCATCCCTCCCAACCACCAACCTGTTAGTTTATCCTAAAACTCACCTTGCCTGCCTCATACGACACAACTTTGTTTGCAGTCAAGTCACATTTGTTCCCAACAAGGAGCTTGTTCACATTGTCGCTTGCGTAGCGGTCAATTTCATTCAACCATTGCTTTACGTTGTTGAAGCTTTCTTGGTCTGTCACATCATACACAATCTGCGAATCCACAAATATATGCAAATTAAGTTCTATAATAAGACCAGCATGGGAAGTTGAAGAATTCTGAATAGCTCCAGTGGTGTCAACTTACGATAATGCCATGTGCTCCTCGGTAGTAGCTGCTAGTAATAGTCCTGAAACGTTCTTGTCCAGCAGTATCCCACTGAGACAATGATAAAACAAGAGTAATTACAAAAAATGCCATATAATCATGAGGTGGCTAAAACAGCTCCATAGATAGCACATAGTGATTTACTGGAGTCTAGAGCATTTCAATAGCTGCTTGATTAATACAAGCAATCAATTTTTAACCAACAAATAACAGTTGTACAAGTTGAAAGCTACATTTGCTATTCAATGATAGGCATGACTTCCCAATCTTAAACTATACAAACATGACATATTTACTGTTTTACTGTAATATTTCTAGATTCAATTGAAATTGACCAGTGAAAAAAGGCATCTTAGTTTTTTTTTAGTTGGTGAATTAGTAGAAGTTAAGTCAAATACACGCCCGTTAATGGTGGAATGTTGAGAAAGAAAAAATAACACTGCACTTACAATCTGAAGCTTGATGGTCTTCCCATCCTGCTCAACTGTGCGTATTTTCTGCATAAGCAATGAAATTAGTACTGTGCATAGCATGCCATGAACTTTACATTTATAGTAAAAAAACTCACAAAATCGACTCCAATTGTGCTAATATAGCTGTCCAAGTATGAGTCATCCTGCCAAAAATAAGACCATACGTCAGAGACACCATAATATACTTATAAAGGAAAACGGTGCAACAATCTGCGAGCATGACGCCTTGATGTGCATAAATTATGGTGTCAAGAACTTGTGATTACAAGACATGCAAAAAGCGTCATGTATGATTATTATACATGTCTCAAGTATTTTCAGCTACAGTTGTGCTGAAGTGGCGCACAACATACTCTTACCAAATCACAAATCACACATTTATAAGTATCATATGTAACAACATATATAAGTTCATGCTATAACATGCAAAAGTATCACTTCACAACTAGGTGAAGGATATAAAATCCATACCGCAAATCTCAGAAGTAAGCATGACTTCCCAACACCAGAATCACCAATGAGCAAAAGTTTGAAGAGGTAGTCGCTGAAAATTGACAAAGCACAGATTAATGTTATATTAGTGCAATGGTAACAAAAAACTGGATTTATTTAGTGGCAACATAAAAGTGCTTGTACAATCCAAGTTAAAATCAGTACCACGTAATGCTAAAATAAACTAACAAAAAAGAGTGGTGCTCTGTAAGTGGCAAAAGTCCAAATTTTGCATTGTGATTCTAACTCCATACAAAATACCACAATTCATAAATGAATTCCTATTAGACCGATATACTGTTTGTGTCAATACTAGTTCCAATTACCTCTGGCATGGATTTCTTTGGCTACACAAGGGTTAAATCTGCAAGTTAATATACATCAATTAAACAACTATGCAGAGTTGCATGATTGAGAACCGATCACACTCGATGGGTCAAAAGCACAATGTATCACCCTGGTTAGCACAATGTCAATCAGACAAAACAAAAAGTCTCCGTCCTTTTTGGCTTCTAGCTTATGGCTACAGTACTAGCTTTCAAACGGAGTGCTTTTTCAAAGTGGGGTCTGCAAATCAATTGTTGTAGACACTGTATCGACTTCAGCTATATCGACTAAAATCGCACGCAGATGTCTCTCTCCATACTCTCTCTCGCAAACAGCCATTCAAAAATTTAAGCCATAAGCACAGCCCAAAAGAACGACCCCAAAATGTAATACCTGGTTCACAGATGCACAGACGGCACACATTACAACATGCAACACCCTGCCCGTAGACACTCAACGAGGACTTCACCATATCATATAATCGAGATACGATTCATGTATCTACACAATGTTGAAATTATCTACCTACTCTTCTACAATTTTTCAATATGCGGCCATAATGATTAATGAAGAACAGTCAACTAGTCAAAGCAGAAAATAGGTACATCTATACACATGAACCAATAATATTTCGTAACGATCAGGATGCATGTTGCATCATCATACAACCACAATTAGCATCGCAATCACAGATTCGAACAGAACAACCCCCACATGCGCTCATCAGATCCAGATCCAAAAATCAGGAAAGCGCTAGACTACGCGAACCCGATCGGATCCTTTTAGCACCCTAATACATCTCTAGTGAATCGAAACAACAACAAGAGTCCTCCAAATAATTCCAACACGTATACGGAAACCGCGAAAAACAAGCACGAGGATCAGATGGGGAAAGGCGGGATCGGAGGCCTTACTACTCGGGATTCATATCGAATCGAATCGGGGTCGAATCGCCTGCTCGCGTCGCGCCTTCTTCTCCCGCGGTGGTTTCGTCGAACGAATCGGAGGGATCGATCGATGGGGGCAGGAGGCGACGGGATTAGAAACGGGGAAATTTTGAGGGGTCGATACGATGAGTGATATGATATAGGAGGGTGTTCCGTTCCGCGTGGGGCCAAATTACGGAATTGTCCTTGCACACGTGTAGTGTGGTAATCGGCCTCGTGTCGTGTACTCGTGTTTGCTTAGGTGTCAGTCTGTCAGAGACTCAGTGCAGTGCGTGTATTTGGAAACGGATCACGTGGCATTAGCTGAAATCTGGACCATCCATCCAAAACGAACGGCCTAGAGCAGTAGGAGATGGACGGGACACTGCCCGGGGAGGGGGAAGCGCAAGTCCACCCGTTTGGGTGCCAGAACTCACTCTTCCTGTTCCCTCGTTTTACCCTGTTCTTTTTAACCTATAAATTATGCATTTTCTCAAATAAATAAATAGAATAATTTCACCGTCGCTGTTTCAAAACAACTTATTAGAATAGCCAATCGTTTCAAAACGACTTATCTAGCTTGTCATTTCGAAACAGTTCTATTGGTATTTGATTCAATCGTATAAAAACTTACGCTAAGATTAGAAATCATCAGTTACAGCCATAAACCATAAGCGAATAGAACGTACTAATCTCTGCTCCTTCATTTGGTTTTACCGCTTTTCCATCCAATGGCGAATGCACCGAAGGGTCAAGGGGGTTGATGTGTATCCTACCTTCAATCGGAGAGTAGATGGGCCTGTTCTTTTGCGGTTTCTAAAAGCCGTTTTTGGATTTTGCTACAATAACTAACTTTTAACAGGGTATTTTTTAAGATGTAGTCTACAAGTTAATTATAATACACGTTAAAAAACTAATATCTGTACCATAAAAAATCGTAAGCGAGTATCTCTCTTTTCGCAAACTCTATCGCAAACAGCCAAAAAGCCATCTACCACAGCTAAAAACTATCAACCACAATCAAAAGAACAGACCCGGTATTCTCTAGCGGCGCCACCGCGCCATGCCCGGTCAGCGGTCGTCGTCGGAACTCGGACGTCAATCTGAGAGGAAGACACACATGACGCCAGTGTGTATTGCCTAGTCGAGTAACTAGTAAGCCAATAGCCATGCCATGCAGCTGGGTGCACGCCACCTGGGCCAACCGGCCAACCATTCACGGACCAAGCCCACCAAAATGACAAGTCCAACAGCAATACCGAAGGCAGTGGCGAAAGCCCTAATCCCTTTTGTGAAGCGCTCGGTTGGCGTCTTGGCGATGGACGGGCCGACGGCGTTCCGCGTTGGCGAGTGGCGGCGGGCGGCTTGGAGGCGACTGAGTGCTGACGGCCACGGCCGGTGGGGCGTCAAGCAGGCAGCAGCCGACCATCACCACTTCACCAGGCGCTTGGCGCGGGCGGCCTGGGCGATGGGCGCCGATCTGGACCTAGTGAGTGTTGTGGCATACTGGCATGGCTGTAAGTACAGTTGGTATAATTTTTGGCGTAGGATTTGCCCGCCCGAGTGGCGCCGGGTTTTTGGCGAAAATCTAATGGACGTCCCGGGGTCACGCCGGGGCCAGCCATGTTATGGAACCCATCCAAACAAACGCCGAAAGGCATAGGCATAACCAATTTTTTGGTCCGGTCGGGTTTGGCTTCCATTCAAACACACCCTCAGAGCTTTGGAATCCGTCTCGATTTCAACCCTCCGTAGACCCCAACTTGCCGCAATTTCCACTCAATAAGAACATTTTAACGCCAATTTGCATGGTTTCTTAAGGAAAAAAGCAACAGATTGGATTGATTGTTACCCAACCAATCAGTACAGTACAGAGCTACTAGCTCTCACCGGTGGTCTCATACTATATGTGTGACCTGATTCGCCCGTGCAATACTAAACCATCAAATTGCCATGGGTAGCTAGCCAACAAAACCAAACTACATCGTCCAAAAGAAAACAAATCCCTTGCAAGTTTTTACTTCTAAGCATAGTATTTCTCATCTGTACATACAGCAAATTAATAGACAACTTGCATGAAAATCACCTTATAAATTGGGCACTGCCCCAAGTCTCCAATACGCAGCTAGGTTCTTGTCAGCCTTGAACCTCTTCTTGGTAAGTCTTCTCCAAGGCAAAGGCTACTCGTATAGCTGGTTGGCGCGCACGAACGCCTGCCGAATGGCGGCCACGCAGACGCTTATCCACGTCGAGTCCATGCAGACCGCTGTCCCGGCGCGCGTCGCTGGACCAGGGCGGTCGCTGCCCATCGCCGTGTCCGGGCCGCTGCTCACTGCCGCGGCGCTGCAGCGCCGCTTCCGCGCGGTGCTCTATTACCGCGGCGTGGACGGCGCCGAGCAGCAGGAGGCGGCGAGGGCGCGGCTGGAGCGGGCGGCGTGGGTGAAGGTGTCGCTCGGCGCGGCGCTGGCCGAGCACCCGGAGATGGCCGGGCGGCTGCGGCGCCAAGGCGGCGGCGACGGGCAGTGGGAGGTGAAGCTGAGCGACAACGGGGTGCGGCTGGTCCAGGCGTCGGTGGACACAACCGTGGCGGCGTTCTTGGAGTCGAAGGAGAGGGATAAGGAGGCCGCCCTGGCGATGTGGACGGACGTGGACGTGCAGGAGCCCGAAATTTGTGCCCCGTTCTTCATGCAGGTATACATACATGGACTCCATGCGTTTTGCAAGCTAGGTGAAGTTTGTTTTGCTTCGCATAACATGACACGTGGCAGTCCCACCGGTAGTAGTTACTTGGTGGCTTGGTCGGGGCCAAGCACACAGGACAAGTGCTAGATCGGTTGTTCGATTATAACTACATTCATGATTGTTTAAATCGAACCGAAAGTGTAGTACTACATCTAACATGATTTTTAAATCGAACCGAAAGTATGATACTAAATCTAACTTGATTCTCGTACGAACTTAAAAAAACGCACCAATTTTGTGTTTCCTATTGCAGTTGACACGATTCCAGGACGGCGGCTACGCCATCGGCGCCAGCTGCAGCCTGCTCCTCACTGACCCGCTGTCTCTCGTCAAATTCCTCAAGTCATGGGCTCGCACGCACGCGCAGCTGCAGGCGCAGAGCAAGCTCGTGGCGAACCCGGTGATACAGTACACGCGCTACATCCAAAGCCCAGGCGCCACCAAACGCCTCAAGTCCGTTCCCCTCGACGCCTACACCGCCGCCGCCGCCGTCGACTCCACGACAGTGCTCTTCAGGGCCGCCGTTGCACCCGACCGCCGCGCGCTCGCCGCGGCCTGCGTCGACCAGGCCGTCGAGATGCTGGGGGCCAAGAAGCCGTCGCGGTTCTTGGTTCTCGCGGGCGATGGCTCGGGAGGTCTGAACGTCCAGACGTGCACGCGTGCTGACGGGGAGACGCCGCCGCCGTCTCGGGGCCACGCGCTTCGAGCCGCGTACTGGCACGAGGTCGGTCTCGAGGAGGTCGTGCTGGAGGGGAGCAAGCCCGTGCACGTATCGTACAGCGTCGTCTCGCCGTGTGCCGAGGAGGGGCTTGCCGTTCTGATGCCGGCAGGTGGCACCGAGCTCTTGATAAGTGCAACTGTGCTGAACTAGGAAAGAAGCGTGTGGTACATCAGACACATGTGGTTCGCAAAAATCATTCGGTGCCTTGACAAAATACACGTCTATGTAGTAGTTAATTCAGTATAGTACTGTGTTGAGGCTACGAGCCTACGATAATGTAGCCTAATTGTTATACTCTCGCACCCATCTTCACATGCAGCGGCCCTAAGCTCAGAATTGCGAGATACGATACGAGCGTGCACAATATTAAAAACGAAATAGATAAATCTCGTAAAGATGCTCGAAATAATGACTACAAAATAATCATAATGAGAGAGAAATTTAGCAAAGTTGACCACAAATTTCTTAAACATGATCTGAAAAAAAATACAATGAATTGTCACTCTCATAAGCTTCTCAAACATTTTAGGACCACTGAATTCTTACCCTATAAAAGAATTTAATGCTAAAAAATAATGTAACTTCTAATCTTCTTGTGCGTCATCTCTACTTTGGATGAGTTAGTATGTGGGTTGGGTTTTCCGTAATCACCTCTCATAGCTTATATAGTGCCCCACTAGTTCTCATATAAAGTGAAGTCATAATCCTAACGCTATTAAGATTTATTGTAGCACACCTATCCAAATTCTATTAGATTAGGATATAAGTCACTGTATTCAACAATCTTCACCTTCAGTTTTATTGTTAAAGTCATTGTGCTCCTCCAAGAATTTGCTCTAAATTGTCTTCCCCTCTTTTTTTGTTTTTTCTCTCACCTTTGGTAGTGCCCCCATCACAGGAGCTCATGCACATCATCGCAATATGCTTGTTGGTATCTAGGCTTGACCACCTAGACCCTCCACCTGAGACCTCTTTTATTGTGTAGTTTGTTTAACCATACATCAAATTCCTATAGCCCTTCATGCATAAGTTTGTATCATCTTTGAGCTCCACTTGTTCATCGGTACCGCATGGATAGCCCCACCACGTATTTCTTATTTCAGCTTCTCGCACATTCGCCTCTGCGACTGCTGGAATTTGCAACTATTTTTATAGTTCCACATATAATTGTAGGAGAGATATGAGTATTTACCATTGACGATATAGTTTCTTTCTCCTAGCCGGGATTTATACTAGATCTCTCATTAGCTGCTCTTCTCTTATGATTACCTATCAATCGTTATCGATACTTTCATGATTACTCATCTTATGCAAGTACCTCGTATGACTCTACCTCATAGTGATATTTCATAGCCTTTGAGTTCAAGTGACCTTACAGATATTAGATTCTTCTTTAAACAGGAATATACTAAACTTCTGTCGATGTGCGATGTGCTCCATTATACATCTTCAATGTAACCGTTCCTACCTCAATAATTATGTACTCCTTATAATTCGTTAAGTGAACAATTCCATGCACCGGACGTAGAGATTCCTCATCGAATATCTGTCTCACCGAACATATGTAGAAGCAATAACTTGAATCTAACATCCATCAATGAAAAATACTTGGTTGACCGATGATAAGTACGTCCGAATCATTTTTCGCTGCCACCACTAATTATATACCTCTCATTTGCGTCAAACTTGGATAGTCCTTTATCATATGACATTTCTCAGCACATAGATAGCATATACGTGTGACCTTGCTCTTGTCATTCTTCTTCTAATGACTTTTGCTTTTGCCTGTAACACCTACAATAGCCAATATTTGATCACCCAGGGATAAAGAATTCAATAACTTCTTCAATAACTCCGCCTTCAATAGATATGCACCTGACTCATTAAAATTGATAGTGCTTTTTTCGATGAGAATATTTATTACAAATTACTCCTATGATGATGATAGAGATAATACCAATATAACAATTTTGTCATTCTCCTTAATTTTTTCATCCACACTAGTCACTTGTGTGATAAATTTGTTCAAGACACTAAGATGATCAACAAACCGCGTACTCTTTCTGTGCGCAACCTGTACAGTTGCCGCTTTAGTACCCATAGGTTTGTCAGCAACTTTGTCATATACAATTCTTCTATGTCACTCTGTAGTTTATTCGGTAAATCATTCTTGATCATCGAGTACTTTACCTCATCTGAAAGACATAGATGGATTGTGCTGACAGCCTTCTGCTTTATCCCCTTCCAACCTTTAATGGGCATCTTTAATAGTCTGTCCCTTTTAAGAGAATCGATTAATCCTTACTAGACAAGGATATCCTTCACCATGTATTGCAACGCACTGAAATTTTCTCAGTCGTCAAATTTCTCTACTTGATTTTACATTGTTGACATCGGTCTTGATTTTGTGCCACTTGATATTTTTGCTGACCTTTTCGTAACTAAGATTAATCTAGTATTTGTTCTGATACCACTTTCTATACTTTGATACCTTTTCTTATATGCAACAGCCCTCAGATCGGATCAAAGTTGTGAGATACAATATGAGCATGCACGATATCAAGAATGAAGTAAATAAATTGTATAGAAAGAACTAAAATAATGATGACAAAACAATCACGATGGGACAAAAAGATTTGGCAAACCTGACCGTAAGTCCCTTAAGCATAACCTGAAAAGAGTACAAGGGATTACTACTCTCTCACAACCTTATGAACTTTTTAGGACCATCAGATTCTTGCCTTATATAAGAATCTAATGCTAAATAATAACCTATCACCTAATCCTCTTTTGCGTCCTCTACTTTAGAAGTTAGTTTGTGGCTTGGGTTCTCCATAACCACCTCTTGTGAGTTTATATAGTGCCCCAATAATTCTCTTTCAAAATGAAGTTGCACACTTTGTATATGAATCATCTACTAATCCTATAGGATTAGAATAGGAGTTTTTAAAAGCATAATCTAAGTCCTATTAGGTTAGAATATGACTCACCATATCAGTACTAATAATGGAATTGACGTGCTGTTGTTGAAATATAGCAATTTAGTTAAAGGTATGGGACTCCCTCCCCTCTTCATTAGTCGAAAAGAAAAGATAACCTATATTCCAATACAGAAACCTAGCAACTAGAAAGCAATATACAGAACGTATGCTGGTCCTAGATAAAATAATACTGCTAGTAATGCCATACTGCCTTAAATCTATGTTACCTGTTTAAGAAGTAAAGCAAAACATTCAATGACGACGTAGAGTTTCGCCTAGTAAATTAAAGTAGACAAGTAATCAACCTGGTTTGCTCACCAAATATCATCTACCTCATGGTCTGCATGCCCTGTTAGTTACACCATTGATTATTAGGGCTGTCTATTATTAGGGCTGACTTCAAAAATACCAATGATCGAAAGATCTTTGTAGTAAGATAAAGATTTATACAGATCTAAAGAAGAGGGGGAAGAAGTCCTGAGACCAAAATTCTCGTACTTAAGTGCAGTAGGAGCACTTATGTATTTAACAAACTGTACTAAACCGGATATAGCATTTGTCGTAAATCTATTAGCAAGGTATAGTGTAGAACCTACTAAAAGATATTGGTAAGGAATAAATGACATCTTTCGATACCTCGAAGAAAGTAAAGACCTTAGACTATTCTATAAAAAAGAACCAAGATCTGAATATGACTGTCTATGCAAATGCTAGGTACTTGTCAGACCCGCATACCGCCAGATCACAAATAGACTATGTATTCCTGTGTGGTGGAACTGCCATTTTATGAAAATCGTCTAAACAAAGTCTTATATTTACTTTGATGAACAACTCAAAAATCATAGCATTATATGAAGCCGTACGAGAATGTGCTTGACTTCGACGAATGGTTCACCATATCCAGCAGTCATGTGGATTGAATATCATGCAAGCTTCCACAATTATCTATGAAGATAATACGGCTTGTGTTGTACAAGTGCAAACGGATTACGTGAAGAGTCATCTCACGAAGCATATCAACCATAAGTTCTTCTATGCTCATGAATTACAAAATATGGACGAAATTAAGGTACAGCATACTAAGTCATATTAAAATATTGCAGATTTATTCACTAAGTCACTTTCAACATCTAATTTTGAAAGATGTGAACATGGAATTAGAATGATAAGACTTAGATAAGTGCAGAACTTAGGGAGTGACTCTTCTCAAGCTCACTATTAAAACTTGATTATGAAGATCGAGTATCCAAAGAATACATCCCGTAGATGAAATAGAATTGGGTGGATTGTACTCTTTTTTTTACGAGTTTTTCTGAAGATTCCCAGCCAATGTTTTTAATGAGGCAATTTGTACAACACAATATAACATGTATCATATACTCTTTCTTTAAATTTTTATCACTGGATTTTTATGGAGTTTTAATGGGGTATGAATGTGTCAAATGAGTGCATAAGGGGGAGTGTTAGGAAACCTGGGTTTAGACCTGTAGGCCTAATCTATTGGTGGGCGCTCTCCACTTAGTCTATAAATAGGAATCCTAATTATTGTAAAGTACACAGATAAACAGAGAAAACAATAAAGAAAGGAGTTCTCCTCTCATCTCTCTGTATTAAATTTATTGTTTATAATATTCTGTGTTTGATCTATCTATTTTATATAGAAGAGAAATCACCCGAATTGAATTCGCCAGCCATACTCAACAGAATCCTCCTCGAAGCATGACACGTGAACACTTACGTCCTGGGATCAACCGTTCAGCAGCGGCACACGTCAGGCAAGTGCGCGCGAAGGCATTAACAACGACTGTTCGTCCAATCGTCGCACGGGTAGTGGCGAAACAAGCAACTGTTGTTCTTTTCGTGGGTAAACTGGGTATTCAAGACTCTTCGGCAATCCAACGTCCTAAAAGAAATAAGTTGTACATAGAACATTGAGCACCAAACAGTTCCATTGGATCAAACTCTATTCCTTTCCCCTTTTATTCGAGCAAGGAACCATGACGTCAACACCCAGACACAAACCTGGAGGGGGGAAAAACTGCTTAACCGCCAATACCTAGTACCAACAACACAGAGGAAAGCTGCATCACCAAACCTCACCAAACACCCCCCAAATTCCTCCCGAGGATCACCTATTCAAATCAAGAGTCCAAGACCACCACAAAGAAAATAAAGAACGCTTCATCACCCATTTTAGAATCATGTCCGTCTACTCTCGATCTGACCCATGTGTGTCGCTCGCTTGCAACACCTCCCAAGTTTATTTCTTTTGCAATGCGCTCGGAAGATTAGGTAACCAATCCTCAACCATAACTTCCGTTTTCATATATATATATATATATATATATATCCAAACTTTTGACATGCGCGCCTTGTTAGTTCCATAGCCCTGCGCTGGCGTATTACTCCAGTATGCACTGCCCGTACATGGCTCAAACTCGCATAGCTCTGGCATTGTGCGTCCTGCTCATCCGCGGCGTAGCCTGGAAAGCCGAAGCGGTCTCGTATACGGTTGGCAATAGCGCCGGCTGGGATCTCAGCGCGGACTTCCCGTCGTGGGTCGACGGCAAAACGTTCTATGTTGGCGATGTTCTAGGTATGAATCTCAATACCTAGAACATAGTATGTCCCGATGGCATACTATGCGCTAGTTCCTCGGAGTACGTATCTATGCATTTTTCATTCGTAATCACATCTCTGAACTGACATAATTGGATTAGTTGAAACAATTGGCCAATGACCTGTCCTGTCGACGCCTTGTGAACCAGAGTTCCAGTACTCCAAGTACCACACCGTGGACGAAGTTGACGAGGCGGGGTTCAAGAACTGCAGCGCCGCCAACGCGCTCCTCTCCGGGAGCGACGGCAACACGACGGTGCCCCTGACGGCGCCCGGCGACCGGTACTTCATCTGCGGCAACGAGATGCACTGCCTCGGCGGCATGAAGCTGCACGTGCTCGTCAACCAGCCGCCCTCCCCTGCGGGAGCCCCGGCCGGCGAGCCGCAGTCCTCGCCGCAGGCGAACCCGGGTGCCGCCCTTGGGCCAAGCACCGACGACGAGGGCATACCGACACTCTTCTTCGGCGGGTCCCACCGGCTGGGGGTGGGACCCTTGCTGGTGACGTGGCTGTGCATAGTTGCAGCTCTGCTTGTGTAAAGAGGCTTGTTACGTGATGTTTTTGGGATGATTCATACCGCTCTTTTCCCTTCTTTCTTCCTTCTTGTTTATGAGCAAACTAATCAGAGCATCAATGGGGCCAAAAAGGCACCGCCTCGCCTGGTGATCAAACATTACTATTACATGCTTTGTGAAATCTACCTGATCAGTATTACATTACCATGACGTACGCATCTAGGACGCCTTGTCTGCTGATCTGTCCGTTTGTCTTTTCGCACAGTGGCCTGCGCACGGTCGGCGCCCACTATTGTCGGACCAGAAATAAAATATAGATATAACAGAATACAAACATGAAGCAAACACTATTATCTAAATAATAATAATTCATAATAAAACTAGATGCAATTGTACTAATAAGAGTATATGATACCAAATGGAAGTAACAACTATATTTTGTAAGCAAATATGTAAAGATAATAGTAAAACATTAAAAATATTTCACTAATATAGCTTAGTCCATTATGATCTGAGCTTTTTTTATCCACCAACATCCCACACGGTAAATACCACTCTTGTACTGAACCTTCTCAACTTTAAAACCTGCAGGGGGAGAAATGAAATTACAAAGATAGACATGAGATCAATGAATAGAATAAATGATAGACATGAGACAGCGGCTCGACGCCGATGGAGACGGACAACGCGAACGTGTTGGTGGCACGTGATCCAGCGTGGGTGTGAAGTCGAGGGCGTTGGCGCTCGTGCGGGCGGGCGACGACCTCTGATCAAACTCGCAGCGCAGACCATCCCTATGAGCATGTCGTGCGTGGAGAAGTGAGCAGCTAACTCACCGTTTGCATCGACTTCTCGAGCAGGTCGTACCGTACCGGAGCAAAATGCCAAGATGCACACGGGGATCGGCTGGCGAGCAGATCTCGATCGAACGCACGAGTCAGCTGGCCTAGCCATCGGCTGCAGGTGCATGCCCTGGGGACCAGGTCCAAATGATCACAATTCGCACGTACGTACATCGGCCCAGCTCGGCTGTTCCGTTCGTGATTCGGACGATCGTGACCTCGCCCCACCACCAGCGAACGAGTCGGTGACGACAAACGCATGTTTCTCTGCACCCAAGCTTTTCACGGGTTCGCGCAACGTTTTCGATAAGGAGACCCGTTTATTCATTGCGTTGTCCTTTGCCTGCCCGCTCTGCAATCACTCTGCGACTGCGAGATCAGATAGCAGTTGGCACCTGGGTTCCTCTTTTTCCCTGCGTCCTTTTATGTTCTTGAGTCGATGGGTGCGTGTATGTCAGGGCTGGACGCACGCGTTGCGGCTTTCGGTTCGTTTCTGGCGTGCTACCGAGTGTTTTACCTAGCTTTTAGCTTAAGTTTATGAACGTAGCTTTTTTTAGTTAAAATTATAATTTAGTGGTTATAAGCTTTTTTTTAAAAAAATATATATATATATATCGTTATGGACAATACAAAAAAAATATACAAAAAAGAAAAAAAGCAAAAAGACTAAAATAAATTGAAATTAAAAGTTAATATATTTTAAATAGCTTTTGTCTTAAATAATTTGAAAACCAATAAAAATTAAAAGATATAGCCGTTTGGAGCACGCCGTGAGCAGCGGAACGCATGAGACATGGCCTGCCCTGCGCTGCCCGCTGACTACGTGGATGTAAAGGAAAACTTTCTGGCCTTACGGATCTCATCTCTGATATGAAAGTGTCCCATGCTTCCTTCTGCAATGGCGCACGGGTTTCCTTGTTAGTGCATGCGTTTCGATTTTTGACAGCTTGCAGTGCCTGGTTAACGTTCTGCATCTGTCAGCATCCAGTTCTTCTACCATCTTCACTTGCATTAACAAAAAGAAAGAATAAATCGCAACGATTACATGGAAATAAGCGACAAGAATAGCATGAGAATTCATTCATCAGCCACCGGGATTATACATGATACATCAGAGATATACACAAGATTCTCTCTACAAAATCAAAAGTAGCAGCCGATCCATCATCCATATATAAAAGAAGGGTGTATATAGATATTATTCAGATGTTTTCTTCCAAACAATCATTTAAATTTGTGATCTTTAGACTAGAGATCTAACATTATTTTTTAAAAGGAGATTTTTTTAGAGAGAGAATCTGCCGCGGCCACAAATCTAAATGATAGTTTGAAAAAAAATATCTGAGTGATGTTTACCCATACCCTAAAAAGAAATAAATAACCAATGTGTGGTACACCAGGAACCATACGTGCAATGTCCATAACGTCAACGGGATAACACGATCGAGTAACAACAGCACGGAAGCAATGGTGACGCAGCTCTACTTAAAACAAGATCACGAGCCCCGCAGCCGCCAGCCCCGCCAGCACGGCAACGCCGGCGCGCGCGCTCGCCGCCGCCGATTCATCCTCCGTCGCCGTGGGCGCGAGCGCGAGCCCTGGCGACATCGAGGGGCTCACCGAGCTGAGCGGCGACAGCTCCGGCGCCATCGTGGGCGACAGCTCTGGTGCCATCGTGGGCGACGGGGTCGGGGCGACGCTCGGAGACGGCGATATGGGCGCTGGCGAGGGGGCCTTGGCTGGCGGGGCGGTGGGCGGAGAGACCGGGGCCACGAGCAGTGGAGACGGAGCCAATGCCGGTGGAGGGGTGGCCGGAGGAGGCGTCGCCGGTGGCGTGGCCAGGGGTGGGGAGGCCACTGGGGGCGGTGTCGCCGGTGGTGGCGCGGCAACGGGAGGTGGTGTCGCCGGAGGGGGAGCGGCCACTGCCGTAGGGGGTGCAGAGATGGGAGGCGAGGAGGTGGCAGGCGGAGGTGACGTGGCAGTGAGTGGCGGAGAGGCAGCACTGGGTGACGTGGCAGCCAGTTGCGGAGAGGCAGCCGTGGTCGGCGGAGGCGTCGTGGCAGCCTGCGGCGCCGAGACGGCGGTGGTCGGCGGTGCGGCAGAGACCTGCGACGGCGAGGAGGCGATGATCGGCGCTGCGGCGGAGACCTGAGGCGAAAAGGCACTGACCGGAGGAGCATTCGACGCCGACGGCGACGAGGCCGGCGACTGCGCGGCGCAGGAGACGAGCAGGACGGAGAGGAGGAGAGGGAGAAGAGCCATTTGTGTTTAGCTCCCTTGTGAACTCTTCTTGTCTTCTCTTCTGTCCCTGGCTTCTTGCTAAAGCTTTGCTCTCTTGAAGAGAGTTTGCTAGTGGCAAGTGTATAGTGGTTCTGTGTCTATGGCCTAGGCAATGGAGGTGGTGAGAGCTCCAGCCTCCAGTGATGTATATATAGCGCGGTGGTGATCATGTGTTGCACTGATGGTGAACGGGTGAGAAAGCGAACGCCTTTATTTGGAGGGGAAATGAGCAACTATCTCACTGCTCAGTGAGGTCCTCTCCTAATTATGGCCCTACTTCAACTGGCTATAGCTTCTGATTTTTGGTTATGTCTGTTAGTTTTTGGCTAAAATTACGCAGTAGAATTGTTACCTTTTGTAGTCATTCAATTAAAAAAAACACTGTTATATATATCTTCACGGATAATACAAAGAAATACAGAAAAAAACTAAAAAACCAAAAAAATAAAATAAAAACCTAAAATTAAGAAGTGTTTTAAGTGGCTTCCACCCTGAAAGTCAGAAACCGAAGCCACTGAAACGGCCCCTATGATGCAGGACAGTTATTCAGTATACGCCGCGTGTATTTGTACAGTACGATGGTAAGGGTACGTACGTAGGTCATCTGCCCTGCATGCGACTACGTGCAGGTTTCATGCCCAAAATTGGACTTGTTCTCCTTGATGCATGCATTACTTCGTACAGTTTGTCTTCGCAAAACTTTTGATAAGCAACTAACGCGAGCACCATCGTGATTGCAGGGTCTAACGGTATCGATTGCTTGCAGAAATCAGAAAGGAGAATGAGGAGATGGAGTCTTACGAATCCAAGCGTCCTGATACTTCTGAATAATGCGTGCACTCGGAGACGAATGTTGACACAACAAACTGCGCTGAATCTTGAAGCAAGTTCAATCCCTAATCGACCCCGAGGTCGATCGAATTTTCTGCAGCGCTCGACATGTACGGTTCGTTCAGCATCATGGGTTCGTGGAATTTCTAGATTGTTCAGTTAGGAGCACTCAATAGATTCAGTCATTCAGAACCGAAAGCAACCACGGCTAGTACCAGCGTCCTGTTCTCTGATGGTACATTGCCTTTGGAGAAGGAAGAAGGTACACCTAAGCTCCAGTAACTGCATGCTAAGTACTCAGCTGATCGAGTAGCTACCCTGATGCTAATCCCGTAGTTTTCACAGAGATTTAATCTTCTCTTTTTTTCTAACCACTGAGCCTCCTACTGTCCTTGCAATTGCGCCTGAAAGAGACTCGCAAACTAGATCCTGGCCCAGAAGACTATGGACAGCCTGGATCGGATCACTGGCCTCTTCCTCTTTAGCCTCACTAGGGCTCACTTGAATTCATATTTCTGGTACAATGATTAGACGTGCATTAGCGCACCACCACCAGCACAATTGAGCCCGTGATTTCATTTTTCCTTTTTGATCCCACTGTGACATGGCATGGCAAGAGTCATGACAATACTTGGAGGCTGGGGGCCTTACATTGCAAGGAAAGCAAAGCTAGCCTTCACTTTTGTTTTTGTATTATTTTTTTTTTTGCCTTCACTCCAACCACCAAGTACTATGATCACCACTCATTAGCGGCACACGGTCATAGGAAGGCATCACCATTGTTAGCAATGCCAAATGATCATCAACCGACACAACGGCGGTGTCTGAAGGTAGTAGCTAACCGCTTCTGCATGTGGAGCATGCACAGAGAGCAACGCTTTCGCTGTGCCATTAGCTCTGCTTAATGCTGGCATTAGCGATGTCGATGGCATGGAGCGTGCTCTGGCTAGCTAATCAGCCGGAATGAATAAACAAGCTGGGCAAAGCTTTCCTCCTAATAATTGGGTTGAATAGACGTCGCTTTTTTGGACCAAACCGCGGTACATCGGTCTCGCGAAAAGCTATCGAGGGCTGTTCGACAAGCTGGACCAACCGCCGTGCCATTAATCATCGCAGCATTGATGCGTGCGCGGTGGTGCCGGCCCGCGACGACGGCGCTGGGATGGAGGTCGGCCGGCGCGCGCAATGCGCTACGCGTCTGACGTCTCCCCCGTTTGGATCTGTGGCTGTGGCTCTCGATCGTCGTCGCGAAGGAAGCTGGCGACAGGAGTGAATTGGATTTAGCCATGGTGTTGGACTGTTGGTGTTCAGTGTTGAAGTTGGCAGGCATGTTTTGCTATCGACGACTGTAAATTTAGATGTACATGGAGAGTAGAGTACGTATCTGCGTTCTGAAGAGGAGCAAATGCTGTGGTTTGCCTTTTCCTTTTCGGAAATACTTGTATGTATGCTCCACTGAACTTACTTCCATGATAAAGAGCTTGCAAAAATCAAGAGATTATCAAGGAAAAAAAAGGTCCTGGGGAGTCTAAGTAATAGGAGCGCATACTTTCAGATTTGTGCAGTTCACTTTTGGGACTGTTCCGTGCACCCTCACGCTGTGCAAACTTTTCGCGTTGTTTTGTCGCATTACCTGCGGCAAGATTACAAAGGCGCTTTGCTTTTCACATGATAAAACGAACTACGCTTTGAAAGCGCAAAAGCGTATCGAAGTAGTACGCTTCAAGATGGAAAAGGCGCTTTCCCGGAGATGGGTTCTTCTCCCTCCTGCCAGCGCGGGGCCCGCATGTCAACCTCGCTACGTTCTCCGAGGCACTATCCCCAAATCATTAGCGCCTCTGCTCACTGCTTTGCACACTCGCCGAGCAACCGCGCGCGCACGAACCGATCGAGCAATAGCATGCAGCCGCCGTGCCTGGGCGCGTGCGGCGGCAGCCTCGTCCTCCCGGTCCCCCGCGGCTACCGCCACCGCCTCTTCTACTGCCCCGCTTCCTCGTCTAGGGCTTCCGTCTCGTGCGCCGCCGGGGGCGGCAAGGCGTCGCCGAGGGGAAAGGAGAACGTCTGGAGCGTCGACAACAACCGCGCCGCCGCGGAGACGGCCAGGCCCACGAAGCACCGCCGCCGAAGGCTCCCGGGCGGGCCCCGCCTGCCGCCGGGGAGGAGGAAGGGGAAGGGGAAGGATGCGGGCTCGAGGGTTCTGGTCTCCGGAGCCATGCTCGTGGAGGTCGAGACCGTGCTCCAGACCCAGGTGCATCGATGCTGCCACTATCTCACGAGAACAACTAGTTAACGCGATAATAGCTGTAACATGAATATGCGCGTCTGTTTTTACCATTTTTGTGGGTTCTCCAATCCGTCCCGCAAAATCCTCCCAATTGCTTCAGTTACACATATCGATGGATAATATATAATGCGTTTATTAGACCTAGCCAATGCCTGGCTACAAAACTAGACGTTTTAGCCTCTAATGTGCGCTTTTTTTCGAACGCCTAAATGTGTGCTTTGTCATGCTGTGGATTTGTTTATGTTTGGTTGGTTGGAGAATTCGGTTCAAAGCACAGCATTTTTGTTTTTTTAAAGACAAATAGTGATGGGTTTGATTCAAACAGTGGGGAATGGCGGGCAACAAGTTGGGCGCCGGGGGGGGGGGATGCTTCCTGCAAAACAGTGTGCTTAATATTTATTATTTAATCTCTAACCATCTGATATTATCATTTTTCAATCTTAGGAACCTGTCATAAAGCCTGCTTGGGATACATTTGCTAGTAGCTTAAGTGGCATATGGAAGGGTGTTGGAGCTGTGTTCTCATCAATCACAGCTGAGATGGAGCCTGTTGGAATGGGAAGCAAACAGGAGTACCTTTATGATTGCTACACTCTTTCTCACATTGAGAAGTTTGCTGATAGTGGTCATGGGTCTGAGATCCGAAGGAAGACAAATTGGGTGCAGCTCAATCCTTACGGGGAAGCTGAGAAACAGGGTGCAGGAAATGATGGTGTGAATTACGACAATTCCAGTGAGAAAAGAACTGTTAATTTGCCTGCCCATGAAACTTTTGATTTTAAGAGAAGTGATGTACTTGACGAAGATACTATTGCTATGGAGCCAGGGATCGTATTTTTTGAGGTGGAATTCTTTTGTCTTCACCCCCATTGTTTTGCTTTGTTTGAAATACTTTAACTGATTTGGCTAATTGGCTATATGCAAAGCTTTCTGAAATTGAAGTTTAACATACAACCTGAAGCATCTGGTCTTGTACTGCTGTTACAAGTTCTATGCTTAGTTGTATTTGGGCATAATTGACTGCACCGAAAATATCATCATTATTCAATCACATTCCTTTATGTTGCTGAACCACAATCTGTTCCTGCTGTCCTCAATATTTTTACTCGAATTTGCAGAACCTGGAATTTGTTACTTTTTGTTAGACACCAGGATATTCATTTGTTACATTGGGGATTTAGGATAACATCTGTATGTCCTGGGTAGAAGTAAAATTTGAACATTTAAATGACCTTTTATGTGCGAAAAAGAAAATTTCAGCTGTGATGCTAATGCCATAAGATGATTAGAACTATGAAACATGTAGCTCTGCAGGAAAGACCTTCTGCAGTTTGTTCTTCATTGCATTATGATGCAGTAGTACTCATGCACCATTCATAACTGGGGAAAAAGTAATGTGCCATGGTGATCTGTATTGTATATTTGGACATGTTTGCATTGCTTAACTTTAGGTTTCTTACCATAATGACTTAAACCCAAACAACTGGATTATATTCGAGCATAATTTTTTAAGCTCAAACCACTGGTGCAATAGAAACTAAAACTGATCAGGGAAGCTTCCAAACAATCCATGGGGCTTATCTCATGAATTAAACTGCTGGGCTTACAAGTATAAGCTGAACAAGCTAGCTCATGATATAGGTTCAAACTGTGTCGAACTAGTCATGGGGAGTTGGGACCATCCTTACATACTATGATGAACCTTATTTCACGGGGTAAACACCGTCAGGAGAAAGGCCGGGCACCGTCGGCTTGGTGGGATGAGAGATTTGGCTATAGATTAAGATAACAGAACTTAGGGAAGAGATTAGATTAATTTATCTTCATTTCTTGATCGATAGTAGATACATACTAGCATTTTTATAGTGATAACTCAACTTGATCTCTAAGAAATAATATCTATCTCTAAGAAAATCTATCTCTAATAAATAGAATATATCTATAAGGTTGTAAACCCATCTAATAAAGAAGTAAACTCATCTAATAAGAAAACTAACTATTCTTATCACTATATTAATTCATCTAATCATGTCATACATGGCCGCTATAGTACCGTAGTACCGTTTACGCATATTAACAGTATGTGTGAATAGTGATTTGGCCGCATGACACATACTCTTTTATTTTCTTCATTTAGGTTAAATGTTGTTGATGTTTAATATATCCATTCTTGTTCAAGTGCATTATCCTCTGGTCACTGTTCTTCTCTGGGAAACTGATCATCATCGCTCTTAAAATTCAATGATGTTATGCTATTTGGTCTTGTCTATGAAAAATCCAATACTTGCTCTTTTGGCCACTGTCTGCTTTATTTTCAGGATGGATCATACTCTAGAGGGCCGATTGATATAGCAGTTGGTGAATATGATGAATCTACATACTTCCTTTCGCCTACGTATAAGTTTGAGCAAGTATGCTTACTCAGTTACTCTACTTAAGTTTACCTTTTAATCTTCAGCGAAAACCATATGCTGGTTTTGGGTAGTGCAATGATAAGAACGCTTCTTCGTATATGCTAACATGCACATCTAGATTAGAACAGTTTTTTCATTAACAAAATTATAGGTGAGATGCATGTCATGAATTTACTAGTTAGGCTTTGCTTGTTGCACATTTTGTCTGTTCAAGCACAGTATCATTGGACGCTATAGTTTTGACCCAGTGAAAGCTAGGTAGATATCTTATTCTTGATTGAGACCTTCTTTTGCTCAATGTCTTCCTTTGAGAGGTGGTGCTTTTTTGCATGTTACTGAGAAACAAACCTTTTTCCTTTATGCAACTTTATTACCCATTGAGGTTCTTTCTCATGTGCAGTGAAATGGTGAATTCTAGGATAATTATAACTTAGGGAAGTGAATAGATTTTATATGAATTATACATGTATCTAAGATAGAAAATTCATCAGTCATGTACATGCTTTTGGTGGTGCGGTAGGTACTTTTAACTTACAACAACAACAAAGTTTTTTCTCCCAAACATCCCAAACAAGTGAAACCTCTTCAAGGTCAAAGGGATGATAGTCTTGAAGACTTACAATGCTAAAACACTAAGCCGTACAATCTGTCAACTAAGTTTAGAGACTAAAACACCGCCTCTAAGCTTTCTTATGGTTCCAGTACGTGGATTGTTAACTTCCATACGTTCTTATCCAAAGCTAATTCTTCAGATACATTTTAATCCCTCAAGGCTCTTTTAACTGCTTCCTTCTATATCAGTCTTGGTCGACCTCTGCCTCTTCTTACGTTTTCTGGACGTCTTAAAATTTCACTACATACTGGTGCCTCAAGAGGCCTCCGTTGGAGATGTCTAAACCATCTTAAACGATGTTTAACAAACTTCTCTTCAATTTTTGCTATCCCCACCCTATCACGTATATCATCATTGCGGATGCGATCCCGCCTTGTATCCACCGCAGCATCCTTATCTCCGTTACACTCATCTTCCACTGCGGTAGGTACTTTTAACTTCTTAAAAAAAAAGAAGAAAAATGCCATCTCAACGAATCTTATGGGGATCATCTGCAGTGTTTGTTACTAATTGACCAGTTTTTCTTTATGAGTACGATTTTCAAGTTACAGCCTTTTGTTTGGTGAGGCCCCTGCATGCTGCAGAGTTCAGACAGTAGTAGTGAAATATGGTTGTTTATGTATACATATTTTTTTGTGTGTGTTTAGATGCCTCTGATTTTGGCCTCTTGACACTTCCAAGTTTCAGTGCTGGCTATGAGTTTGGGTTTGCTAATTGAATGAGTTAAACATATGACATCCATCTCTATTTTAGTGTCTGGTCAAAGGATGTCACAAGAGATTGCGTATTGTGCATACAATTGAGCTCAATGAAGGAGGAGCTAACATACAAATTGTAAGGGTTGCCGTGTATGAAGAAAAATGGGTCAGCCCAGCAAATATCCATGTTGAAGAGTAAGTTCTGCTTTATTCATTGCTACTAGTTTATCCATCTCTTTTCTGCTCATGGCATAGATCTGACTGCTATCCAGCAATCATGAATTACCATTACTTCGGTTGTTCTATATTGGTACTACAGTTCCAGAAAGGTTACAGGATGGTGTAACAGAGGCCCTCTTTTGACTAAAACCAATTCAACCAAGACTATTTAAAAGCTTGGTTCCCTCTAGTTCATTCCGTCCTATGAAGACATTCTTCTTTACTGCTCTGCACTGTCTTCCACAAGATATTGGCCACCTTGTATTTTCGTAACATAATCATTATGTCTCCACAAAAACCATGTTCTCCAAAAAAAACAGGAGGTATTTGACTGAATAACTCCAGATTTATCTTTTGTGTGGGTGATGGAGCACCTGAATGATGATTTCCATGTGGTCCAGGTGGATAGGCTGTGGTCTAACTTTTGAACAATATTGCCATGAGGAGTTTTTGATGGACTGCATTTATTCTATGCAGTGACACGCCTGTTGACCTTAAACCTTTATCTCAAAGAAAGCGGACCAAACCATCAGAACTGACAGGCTCCTGGAAAGTGTATGAAGTCAGTGCGACACCAATTTTCAGTGAGGAAGTGCAAGAATTAGAGGGTGGTGCTCACTTTGTATACTTAAACATGGAGACCATGAAGAAGAGAACCCTGCCAGAGAGCTCAGTTTTCTTTGGGGAGGAGGAGATGCTTGACATGCAAGACGTCACCATGCTTTGGTTACCTGGTGGCGTCACTGCCTATGTTGATGTGGACAAAGACGGTATACTCTGTATAGGAGTTGGTTGGTTCTCGGAAGAAGGGATTAATCTGGTTATGGAGAGAGACTATGGTATTGATGGGAAGCTCAGAGAGGTTCGATGGAAAACTGAAGTCAAGCGCAGGTGGAATCAACCAGTTCCACCATAATTACAAGAATCCGTTACTTGCCTTAAATTTTTCTGTTTCTATTAACTTCTGTTTCTGGGTAGGAGTATAGGAGCAATAATGTCTATGGAGGTATGAGTTCCAAGAAAATTGTGTGCCAGTGGATGTACATCATAGATCAGTTGTAAAATTTCTTGTCTCTATAGAATGTGCAGGCTTCGGTTTCATCAGTAAGAAAATGAGCTAAAACAAGCTCATGAAAGGAGACCTAGGCGTTTGCTTGCCATGTGCATTGCCATATTTTATACTATAGAATGACTCATTTAGAATGATTTAGTTAGGCCACTTGGTATGGAATTTACTGACAATCTTTGTGTGCCCACATTGCACTTGATCTGGATCTTCGCCGCTTGGGAGACAAGATTTATGACCTTGGTCAGGCACAATGATGTGTTTTAGATGAGTTCTTTTGAGCTGTAGCTTATGGTTTATGGCTTAAAATTAAGAATTCTGACTGTTCGTGAGAGGTAGTACGCAAAAAAAGTAGCCGCATGCGATTTTGGTCGGTACAGTTAAACTCAGTACATTTTTTACTACAATTTTTCTGATGATCCCACTTTTAAAAACACATCATTTAAAATTAGTTACTGTAGCATCAGTCATAAGCCGCGAGCCATAAGCCCTCCCGAACCCAGCCGGTTGGAATATGTTGCAAATAATGCACAGAAAATAGAAACGAGAGACAAATTTTTATATAGAAAATATTTGCAGAAAAAAACCACGGGCGCTCAAAGGCAAATCACTATAATAAAGAGAAATTACAATGAAGCGTTTGCTCTTCCTATTGGCTACTGGGGTACATATCTAGAGTGAAGGAATTGAGTCCTACACGAAGACGAAATCGAATCAGAGTCGGTTGTTACAGATTGATACCACATCTGATACAACTTATGCATATATCTATCATGCCACATCTGGCATGAGGCGGTGAAGTGTCGTACACGGATACGGTATGAATTCAGATCAACTTTTCAACAATCTCCACCTTGAGTCGAATTCCCTCCAGTAGTTGAAAAATATGATAAACTCTTTCAATAAAATCAGCATGTACATTTTGAGCATCGAAAGTCCAAAAGACTAGTGAGTAATATCAACTAAGCCTGAGCAAAACTCAAATTTAGATGCAGAAATTGGTTTTGTCAACATATCAGCTAGATTATCATAAATACTTATCTTACAGACTTTAATATCATCTTGAGTAATGACACATCGAATATAGTGATATCTGATATCAATGTGCTTTGTTCTCTTATAGAATATTTGATCTTTTGTAAGACAAATAGCACTCTGACTATCATAAAATATTGTAGTGCAAGATGTACTTCCACAAAACTCAATAAATAAATCTCTTAGCCAAATGACTTCTTTGCAAGCTTCATAAATAGCTATGTACTCAACTTCTGTAGTAGACACGGCAACGGCAGATTACAAACTTGTTTTCTAGCTAACGGCACACTCTCCAACAATAAACACATAATCAGTGAAAGATCTTCTTTTATCTAAATCTCCAGCAAAATCAGAATTCACATAACCAATGAGTCCATATCCTGTCTTCCTAAACTGTAAACAAGCATTAGATGTGCCCCACAAATATCTAAAAAATACAATGAACTGCTTTCCAATACACCTTTCTAGGATTAGCCATGTATCTACTAACCACACTTAATGATTGAGATAAATCAGGATGAGAACATACCATGGCACTTAAAGGAGGGATTTGTGTGGTCCTCGGAGGCTGCGGAGGCATTCAACAACTTAAAATCGGTGGTCATCTTGGCCCCAGTTTTACAATTGCCTGATTTTTCAAAACCATTTGTGGTGGATTGTGACATCTCAGGATCGGGGTTTGGTGCAATTCTTCATCAAAGCGACAGGTCGATTGCTTTCTTTAGTCGTCTGATGGCCCCTCAACATACCAGGTCAGCAGCATACGAATGGGAACTCATTGGGTTAGTAAAGGTAGTGCGGCACTGGCGACCGTATCTTTGGGGATGCACATTCTTGATTCAAACCGATCACTATAGCCTCAAGTTCCTCCTAGACCAGCGTCTTTCTACTATTCCGCAGCACCATTGGGTCAGTAAATTGTTTGGATATGAATTTTCAGTGGAATATTGTCTAGGGCGGCAACATGCAACGGTAGTATTGAGTTTTATGCACCAGCCAGTTCATCCAAAAATTTAAGCTGATGAGGAAAGGTGAGCAATTCACTTATACTTCAACACTCCCCCCTCACGTGTAGGCTCTATCAGGTCTAAGACGTGGAATAGAAGTGTGCTGCAATTATTTTTATTTAATTGCGTCAACTGGGTCTCGAACTCAAGACTTCTTGGCTCTGATACCATATTGAGTTTCATGCACCAGCCAGTTCACCCAAAAACTTAAACTGATGAGGAAATATGGGCAATTCATTTATACTTCAACAGGTAGACGCACTCTCACGATGGCATGAGGATACGACAGTTTGTGCTATATCCATACCATTGTTTGATTGGAACGAACAACTGTGGCAAGAGATTACAGCGTCCCCTTCCCAGTCGGCCTTTCGGGACAGCATTTTGGCCGGGCAGGACGGGCCCTTTCTGTGTAGAAATCCTTCCAGGAGCTCCTTTGTAAACAGAATGGTGATAGAGCATTGTGGGAATATCCATTTGCTGTAGCTGGTGTAAATATTACATTCATGCTCATTCAGATGCTTGATCTTCAAGCAGGTTTGTTCATTATACTTTTCAGTGTTTCTTGATTAGTTGATCTATTTCCTGTATAATGTTTCTCTGGGCAGAGTTTCCGAACTGTGAAACTGGTTTTGCAATTGCACCTAACAATGTGGATTCTAGGCACAATGATTGATATTGATTTCCTCTGCAGTTAAGCCAAGGTCGTTGATTGGAGCAGTGTTCCTAAATCTACTTTTAGGTACAGTCAGTATTTTACTGTTACATTTGTGCAGGATTGAAATCTTACAGAACTTATATAGCACTATAGGAGTAATTATTAACACATCTGCTTAGTGAGGGCTGCTCCTAGTCTTACAAGTGCCTCTAGATACTAACATCTAACCATTGTTTTTTGTTCAGAAAATGATCGAGCTTTTGACATTCTTTACTGCATAACCTTTAAGCTGATGGATCAGAAATGGCTTGACATGAACGCCACTTACATGGATTTTAATGCATGTCTTTCTTCAATACGAAATCTCCTGGGCACATTCTTCGTACCAAGTACCTTGTACCCTGACCAAATTAAGATATCTCACTGCAGGCGGTTATTAAATCTACGCGACGCCAGCTCGAGAGGGAGCTATTACTCGAAGATATTCAGCAAATCGAGGACATGCCGTTATACAGGTTTCTCACCCGCTAGCAACTGAACTCTCACCTAACATCGCCGCATGTATTGAAGCTCATCACACATGCATCTAAAGAATTGCAATGTTTATGCTGCCATGTTTAGTTATTCTGATAGCCTGAGCTCCTGGATCATGTTGGAGCCTTCTTGGTCGTAACTCATAAGGCGACAACTAGAGTAACTGGGTACCTGAACAGCAGTTGGGCGTGCTAGTAGTACCTGTAGGGTGTTCTTTTGGGAACGATTTGTCGTAGACACGGAGACTTCATGCTACAGAAGTAACAGAATGGCAACCTCCGAGATTTGTTTGTAAACAAGAGTTCATGAGCAGCTAATCTGAGTTGTCAAAAACACGTTGTAGCCACTTGCATAGATAATTTTGCTGCATCCTTCTTTTCCAGTACGTACCCACGTTTTGTGTGATTTGTCAATGGAGTGGATACTATCTTTATGTACTTCACCCGGCCAACAAAAACATATCTACGTCAGTAAACTCAGACGATAAATCAGGTTCATTTGGGAGTAAAATGATTGAATCAGTGCACATACATAGTGCGAGCCAAAGCCATGCGGGAAAAGAAGTAGGCTTTTAAATACAGATTTTGCAAAAGATTTGGAAATGCAGTGGAAGCCTGAACCTTCTCTAGTCGAAAGTTTCAGAATTTCTTGCTAGTTCTGGGAATGTTGTTCCCGCAAGCATGCATATAAATAAAAAAAATCAGTGACCATATCTTTAAATGCAAGCAAAAATTAGTAAAACCTTAAAAGTAAAGCTTGAATTCCCGTTCTTCATAATTTCACGGGGTTGGAACCTCACGGGATTGGCGTCACTTTGGATTGAAGGAATTTCGGAGGAATCCAATTCGTATCCTACCATTTGGAACGCGGGAATGAGCCTATAAAATTTCATAGGATTATTGTTGCTTTCCTACTATTCCATATGCATTTAATGGGAAAACACCCAACCCGACCTCATTTTTTCACTCATTCCCGTATGATCGGGGTGGTTTTCATGTATTTTTCCCTACGTCCAATCCAAATGGACAATCCTATGATTTTCCTTTGTTTCTTAATCCTCTATTTTGCACTTACCGTTCCTATTAAATATGTGTGTTTTTTTTTATTCCCATGTTTTTTCCTTTCCTGCTTTGCACATAGGCCCTCAAACATCAGCGGATGGATCGTTTGGGATGTGTTGGTTGGGATCACATCGGGCCATCGGGGGGGCATCTCAAGTGCAACTGACAGGCTGAGATCAGATTAGATATCACACTTCTCCTTGTACCTATCCCTCCCTATCTAGCTAGTTCTAGCACCCCTTCCTATGTGGTAGTATTTGACGTGAGAGGCATATCACGATGAGAAAAAATCTTAAACGCTGGATTTCTTGGCACCTCCTCTTGCCTCGCGGGTTCAGGTAGTGCCAACTACGGTGAAGAGGATGCACGACCTATATGTCCTACCTAGAACCTACCTGTGGTCTGGTCACCGAAATGGAATAATATGGTCGGCTAATATAATACGCGTACATGCATAGATAGACATGACATTTGAAAAGACCTTTTTTTTTTCCTGTCAGGATTGCCTTCACGGCAACGGGAGCGGCCTGGCTGCCGTGTGCCGATGCTCTGCTACTCTCCCTGTATCACGTGCATGATGCATGGATTGTTGTGCGCACGTATGAACGGAGTGAAGTTGATCGGTTGAGCTTGCTGTCTCCACCCCGCCGGCGAACAACGGCAGCCGCACGCGCCGCGTGCACGCTCATCTGAGGATGTTGGAGCCGGCCGGCCGGCCGACCGGCACGCGTGGGCGCAAAGCACGTGGGCGCCCGCTCGCACAGTCGCACCGCATGATCTGACAATCCAACACAAGAAGCGGCCGAGCCGACGCCGGCAGACGAGGGCAGCAGCGCGCGCGGGAGGGGGCAAGCGCGTGTGCCGTGTGGGGATAGCCGAGCAGGAGGCGGCCGGCAACTAACGTCGTGTGGTGTGCGCGCGAGAGCGGTGCGTTCGGGTTTCTGTCCCCAAATGATGCTGTTCCTCCCGCGGCAGCGACAGATGTGGGGCGCCGAAAGCCTGGGAACTCGGCGCCCACGCAGCCAGTACGAAGGCTGCACTACTCACTCCATCCACCCTTTGCCTTAGCGGATTGGTCGCTTTCGGCTTTTCATTCTCACTTCTCCCTCGAAATCAACAGTTCTACTCTCCGTGTAGCATTACTCTCAGGGCGTTTTTTTAGCGATGGTTTCTGATTTTTGATTAAAATTTTGTTGTAGTTGATTTTTTTACTGTATCTGATTTAATTTTTTAAACATAAT
The DNA here is from genome assembly GCA_036346265.1 of Melocanna baccifera. Classification (NCBI taxonomy): domain Eukaryota; kingdom Viridiplantae; phylum Streptophyta; class Magnoliopsida; order Poales; family Poaceae; genus Melocanna; species Melocanna baccifera. The sequence goes on from CM070685.1 coordinate 8,475,519, forward strand.
TAAATTTAAAAAAATAGAAAAATATATTAGTCCATCACGGACAATACAAAGGAACACGGGAAAAAAGAAAAATGCAAAAAGCCCAAAAAATCTAAAAAATTCAGAAAAAGATGAATTACTGAATAGTGAAAAAAATTGAAGTTAGAAGCTGAAACTGAAAAAAAAGCTGAAACGAGCGAGACCTCAGTTTTTTTTCTTGGCTTCTTGAAACAAGCAAGGCCAGCTTATTGGAGTGGATTCTTCAAAATCCGCTTATTGAAGAGAGTTTTGCCAATGGCTTCTTGAATTCAAATTCGTATGAATCATGGGCGTTGATACCTCCATAATTTACTGTTTCTCTCTCAAAATCAACAGTTCTACTCTCTATGTAGCATTACTCTCTGTTTTTTCTCTCGGCTTCTTGAAACAAGCAGGCCAGCTTATTGGAGTGGATTCTTCAAAAACAGCTCATTGAAGAGGGTTCTATAAACGGCTTCTCGAATTCAGATCCGTGTGCATTATTGGTGTCAATATCTTCATAATTTACTGTTTCTCGAAAAATACAGATAAAAATTATCAGCTATAGCTAAAAATCTAAAAAAAACATGACATAGAATTGCAGCTCGCTTTTGTAGCGGGTAAGGATTAGAACATCTGAAGACGGGAGCAAGACTGTCTTGTGACTAACGGTATACATGACACGTCTACTTGCTTCTCTCTCTCGTATATGTACTTGATGTAGATTACGATACCCCGTTATCTCACGTACAGAGAAACATATATGAAAAACGAAAGACCGTACGCGAAGGTTCTAAATATTATTGCGGTGAATTACTGTTAATTTGGAGAGTTGAAAATTTATTGTTACTTTGTGGAGTTAAAAATTTGAATTATCAATTTGTTGGAAATTTGACTATTACTTTTAGTCATTGTCAACGAGCATTATTTTAATGATCAATTGTGATGTGACATGAGCTGATTTGCTAAACCTTGTTTGGTTAGTATTTTAAGGGATCAGTTGCATGCAAGTGTCACATCATGCCGTGTCTAGCGTTCAAAGGGCATCAAAAATATATAAACAACTTCTATCTATAATATTTTTTATATCATCTAAAAATAATATTAAAAACAATTTATATAAAAAATTATTTTTTATACATCTTTATAGATAACTTCTCTATAACACAATACATCTTATTTATCGTATTATAGTTAACTACTACATGAAAGACGATCTAATTCTCTGTACTCTCTCTCCTTTATATCATCTCGTATTCTACATAATAAGATTTATATATAGCTATCATAACACTATTGTATATGGTCTAATTGCTTATTGCTTAGCATTAATGAATAGCAGTACACTGTTCTTGCTGCACGCAGTGTTGGAAACCGATTATATGCTTGTGCCTCCAGCTGAACTGGATGTGGAGTCTAGTTGAACCGCATCTTGGTAGACCAGCCAGGCCGATGAGACTCGGCCAGTTTACTTGTTTAGTGAGTTTTGAGATGATTTCTGATGACTAGAGTAAGTGGTTTTAGGTAGTATGAGATATATTTCTGCTAATGTGGGTTTAATTATAAAGAACTTGTATTATGAAATAATTTATTTATCTTTGTATGTGTCAAATTGCTTGAAGTTAACCGTGGTCAATGATGAGGATTAAGGTTACGATCATGGAGGAGCTGAGACCTAGAACGACCGAGAATGTCGAATAAGATAGTGAGCTTAATCATAGCACGTGAAAAGTGAAAAATATTAAAGAAAAGTTCAAACAGCGAGTTGCACCATATGGCTTGATCAGTCTAAGTGAGATGTGGTCTAATGGAACCGAAATGAGAGAGACTTGCTGATTCGTCGCAAGCATAATGATTGTTTACAATGGAAGGAGATAGCCAGTTAAGGAAAGGTATTTTGATAGTTTGATCTAAATATTAGAAACGGCTTTGGAATAAAACCACGACGCTTATGAAGGTGATTTATACTATGAATAAGCTGATTTGATCAAGATGGATCAAGATTAAGAACTTAGCTGAATCAGAGTTATACGCTTCAAAAGCATGCATAAGTGAACGTGTGTTAGTAAAAATCCATGTGTAGGTTTATCAGATTTCTCTCATTGTACTAAGTGGATAGTATCCACTAAAAATTACATATGATTGGATAGCTCATCTATTTAAGAGATTAAGATTGAGACTTGTGGTTAACCATCCAATCATCCTCTCTTGTGCTCTTTTGTATTAGAGTTAAGGTTTGAGAGTTGAGTATTTATAGTGTGCTCTCTGTCCTAAAAGATGAAGTGGCTGTAAAACTTTCTTCATTAAGTAGTAATATATCAATTTTTGATCATCTTAATAAATATCTCGTGTTGATTAATTTGCTCTTGATTTGGTCGATTTTTTCTATTCTCTCATGTTTTCTTGATTTTCTGTGCCAAGAACGTATAAGAGATAGAGATAACACCTAGAGATAGAGATAATATCTGAAAATCGATCTCCACCTATCTAGCCAATTTGATTTCTTTATCAATTTGATTCAAAATTTTGACTATAGATTCAATTCTTAATAGATCTATAACTATTAAAGAATAGAATGAAAAATAATTAGAAAAAAATTAGGATAGCACCATTCACATCTCTGTTACCGTTCAGTCCAACAGAAAATCGTAAGCGAGAAACACGGCTGGTTCTGAATTCTGGAGTTAAGGGGGTGATCGGAATAGCGATGGCTTTTCGCTTTTGGCTGAAAAAACACTGTAGCTGGCTGAAAAAACACTGTAGCTGAGTTAGTGAATAGTGTAGTGAATAGTAAAAAAAAGCTGAAGCTGAAAAAAGCCGAATTAGGTTTAGCATTTCGTGAACTGCGAATACTATCACACGTCTCTCCCATGTACAGGTCGTACGAAATGTATGGACCCAAAGGGCCAAATCACCATCATGAGAGAGAGAGAGAGAGGAGAGGGGGTGCGTAATGATAGTCTGATCTCTAGGCCGGTCGAGTGTGAAGAAGCGAGCGGGGTGGAAGCTGGAAAGGCCATTTGAAGGCATTCGAGCAGCTCATGATTCCGAGCAGAGATTGTAATATCAGGTGCATCCGTCGACCAAACCGAAAAGCAAAAGGAAAGAAAATGTTATCCTGTCGATCGAATTTGACACCGAGTTGTTTATTAGAGAGTGATTGCTTCATGATAGAATAGGTTCATGATCCATGCTAAATGTGAGGGGGCCATCCTTAAGTTTTAGCTTTCAAGCTAATGATTTTCAGTTGAATTTTTCACAAGGCACAATTAAGGTTTAGGGCTATCTAGCCATCAGGCACATGATTTTCCCCTAAATATCAGTCACCTTTGCCACCATTAAATCAAACACAACAACCGCCAGACTAAAACCTAAAACCCCTCTCCCCTCTCTTCACATCCCACCGCGGCTACCCTTCCTCCCACGTACCTCTCCTCTTGGAGCGATTGTTGGCGCCAACGCTGCCCCCCTCGTCATATGCTGCCCTTTGGCCTCGTCCACGGCCGCTAATTACCTCCCTCTGTCTTGGCCTCCGGCAGCTAACCAACTCGTCGAAGCCATTGTTGTTGACTATCTCCTGTTTGCTGTTGCCCTCGCAAACCTAACTTGACTAGCCTGGTTAACCCCCAAAATCCTAATAGGAATGATCGTAGTTAAGCCTAATGATTATGATGAACAAGAGGAGTGATATATCCTGATACGAAATGAAGGCCACCATTGGAGATTGGAGAACATGCAATGCAGTTGGTGTCCTAGCTAGTCCCCTCCTCTGGAGCAACGGACACTGGTAGTAATGATGGCCATTTTTTTGCCATCAAGAGGGCAAGATGACTCTGAAAGCAACAACTAGTCAGGGATGAAAAGGTGAGCGGCGAAGCATCAGAGAAAATAGTTGCACGCAAGAACACTACCAGTCTACCAGCTAGCTGACTGCCTAGCGACCTTTCTCTGTCCCCCAGTAGCTTGCTACTCCTACTCGCTGTCAGTACTCTCTCCTCTTCATCTTCCTCTATCCCTTGTGTCCCTTCTCTCTCTTCATCTTCCTCTCTCCCTCGTGTCCCTTGTCCCTGTATAGTACTAGTCTACTACTACTTTAGGTTTGTATTCTTTTCTTGCTGCTGCTGCTGTAGTAGTAGACTGTTTCATCTCTGCGGTCTTTATGTTTCTCCCTTTCTAGGAACACCATGCAGAGGAGTTGGCAACGACACTGTACAGCAGCACTGCTCTTCACATGCTTCCTGTCTGTCTCATGACCCATGACCAAGTGCACACTGCACTTGGTCACTTGGATCTGTAGCTCACCAACGCTGATCAGAATGCGATCCTGCAAAAATATGCATTGGATTTGGGGAGAGTTTGAGATGGAAAGATAAGAGTCCGGGCAGACCATGCACAGGCTATGCAAGTGGCCCAGACGGGGATGGCCCTGAAGAAGAGGCTTTCGCAACTGCTGCAATGATGGTCGGGCAGACCATTGCACAGGCTTAAAAATTCCCTCTCCCTGCACCTAGCTCTTAATCTGGAAACATCAGTGTGAGTGCTTGCAGCAGCAGCAGCTAGCTGCGTCTGCTGCATGCTGTGTGTGTTTGCTGCTGCTGCAACGCACTTGGTTGGCCATGGTTGCTGCAGTTAGCCCCACTACTTGCCCATTAAAACCTCTCTAGTTTTCAATCAGTGTATCATGCATATGGACCATATGCATGAGCAGAATGACCACAATCACTGGCCACTGCAGACATATGATTGGCACGAATGCTGCACTTGTTTCCTCTCTTGTACATGAAAGAGAGCTGTACATATGATTTTGGGTGAGCAACTTTAGCAAGATTACATTACAAATAGAAAGATTGTTGTGTCAGGTATACTAGCATGAGTGTACATATATGCAATGGTTGTTGTGCTCCTCCAATAAGCATTTGCATGCACTGAAAGTATCTATCAATTTTATATACATCTAGTAGCTATCGATGAATTGTGGTCCTCTCATTTTGACTTAGGCTTCTGGTTTATTTTATTATTATTCCTAAATTTCGTCATTTTTTGGTTTTTTTTGGCATTTTTAGCTTTTTTTTCTCGGTTCTTTTTTCTGTACCCGTTTGTATTATATATGATGGGGCTAACTTGGTTTTTCTATAATTAAATTTTTAAATTTTAATTATATCAAATAAATTATCATTAGTTACAATATAAAATAAACTAGTTACACTATAAATTTAACTATAAACCAAACTTATTCAGCCCAAATAGGCGCCCCTGTGTCCTGGATGTATCCAGCCAGATGGATGGTGATGATTCAAGAAAAGAGTGGAGTGGACGTGTATGTGTTACAGTGAACATCTGCAAGCCTTTTAGTGGACCGCCCCACAATTATTGAGCAATGGCAGGGAACAAAAGGTACAATCACTGCAATCTTGTACCCTGAACAAACGCTCCAGTAATATATGCTCCTCCTGAAAATTTTTGCTCAAAGTGGGGGAAAAGCTCTGTTAAAAACAGCACTAAAGCTGTGATGGAAATGATTCTCATTACAGGTGCCTATGGTTCTTCCAATCACAGTTTGACTGGTGCTTAGTGTAACAAAGAGAGTACGTTATATACAATGTTTTCCTCCAACAAATTCAATTGCAATTACCTAATAATTGAACAGAATTTGAAATTTAATTACAATTTTTCTCACCGAGTTGAATTTTCTATCAAGTTTCGGTTCCTAACGACCTGATTGGCTTAGCTAAGCGGTTAGACCAGCTGGGCAAATAGGTTTGATGGACTCAGCTGAGTGATCAGACTGACCATCTTCTGATTTCGGCAGTGTGTTTTGAAATTTGGGAATTTAGTCGTGGATTAAGTATTTTCGTTCTAATTCTGTGTATTCATGTTACATGAAGTATGTCTGAGCTAATGTGAGTCAAGTTATAAAGAACTTGTGTTCGAAAATGATTTTTTTTATTTTTGGATATGCAGGAAGTTTCAAGTCAACTATGATTAATGGTGAGGGCCGAGACTACACCCATGAAGTAACCGAGGTCTAGAACGGTCAAGAATGCTAGGTAAGATGAGTGAGCTCAAACATGGTATAGAGAAGGTAAAAAATGTTGAAGGAAAAGTTCAAGTGACGAGTTGCACCAAGTAGTTTGATCAGCTCAAGTGAGGCATAGTCCAACAGACTCGAAGCGGGAGAAACTTACCGATGCATGCCAAATCATTGGTGCACCTACATGTAGTAACCATAATGATTGATTGCATTTGTCAAATACCAAAAACTTTATCGAATCAAAACTGTGGAGTTTGAGAAAGCGGTTTAAGTCAAGGAGATGCTAAGAAGATCAAGTGGATCAAAGACTAAAGACTTAATCAGTTCAGGCTCACATACTTTGAAAAATGTGCATGAGTTAAGTGTAAATGTAAAGCCAGTGCTTTGTGGGTTAACGAGTTCCCTCTAATTATGCTAGTAGATAATATTTGTTAAGGTTAGATGTGGACTGGTTGTTGCTTCATCTATTTAGTGTGCTAGCAGATATTATCTATTAGGGTTAGATGTGGGCTGGTTGCTCTATCTATCTAGTGGATGGGGTGGAGACTTACATGCTAATCATTTTCAAGCATTCTTAAGTTAGGGTTTGAGAGAGAAGAGTGAGTGGTATGGTGTATTCTCTGCCATTCTCATGGAGTGGCTATAAAATATTTGTCCTTATGTAGCAATATAATTAAGTTTGTTCATTATTCATGAATCATTCTGTCTTAGTTGATTTGTTTTTGTTCTTATTGATTTGTTGTCTTTTCTCTTTTATTCGTGATCTTGCTAATACCATAAACGTGTAAGTGATGGAGATAACTCATATAGATCAAATATCATCCATCTAGTCACTGTGGTTTGCAAGATCTTGAAGTTACCTGGATCTTGCATGTTTGGACCCCTTTTGAGAAATCATGATATGAAAGTTTTGGTTTTGATTCATTGTTTGGTTTTGTTTATTGTGACATGTGAAAATACATCCAGATTTATTTTGGTATTCTTAACCTACAAGCAAGTTGTTTATCAAGTTTTTGAGATTTAACTAGTTTTAGTACAACCTTGTATGTTTCGAGGAAAAGTTGGGAGTTTAGCCAAGATTATCCTGATCATTAGATAAAATAGGTTTTTGAAACTCTCAGCAAGATGTATGTAAAGTTTGATTTCATTTAATCATGGATTTTGGAGTTTGCACCAAAAGGGTTTGGACTCATACTGATTTTCTATTTTGGAAACAGAGAAGCGGTCAGACCGATCCTGAGCCCGATCAGACTGGTAGCCGGTCAGATCGCCGATCTACCACCGGTCAGGTGTAGTGCTCGGTATTTTCATGGTTTTGGGTTGTTGCTTAGTTGTAGGTTATGAAATATGATCTTTTTAACTCTCTGCCTGTTCTAGAGTGAAAGACATTTAGTACTTCGAGAAAATTTTGAAAAGATATTATTCATCTCTCTATTAGACTATTACTATTGCCGGTCTATGGAATCCCATTTATGCAAATCAAAAACCCCCTAAACAATGTGAGAGCTGTACATACGCTTAGCAGCACAGTCAGACTCACAGTGGCATAAAAAAACTAGAAGGAAACTTACTAGCCACTGCATCTGACCGATCAAGAAGATAAAGGACCGGGATTGTCAGAACAACGCACGTTCTTTCTTCACAAAATTAATCTAGTGCCAAAACAAGCGTACCTTAGGACAAAGTACATGTTCCTGTAGCTGCCGATCGTACGCGTAGTGCTTGCAAATTCATCAGCTGTAGCTTTCTAGCTTGTCTTGAACTCTTGATGTTGCCTACAAACTAACGTTGCCCTGCTCAAAGTCACTTATAAACTGTAGTTTCTTGGTTTTTTTTATACTATAACGATTAAAAATATATTGTAACAGTTATTATCTTGTTATAAATAATTAGAATTAAAAAAATTGTTATATTATCATGATCAATTTAAAGAAATAAAAAAAAGAAAAGGCAAGAAAGCAAAAAAAAAGAGCCCTACTTTAAACGACTTCAGCTTCTAACTTCTTAAATTTGTCTCTCTTTTTTTCCTTTTGGCTTTTTTAGACTTTTTCTTTCTTATTTTTTTGCATTGTTCGTGATAATATAATTTTTATTATAATTATTTAGAAAAAAAATTAATTTTTACTATAATGTATTTTTAGTCGCTGTGATAAAAAAGCCAAAACATCAAGAGTTCAAGACAGAAGCTATAAAGCAAGAGCTGGTGAATTTGCAAGCACAACGCGTACGATCGGCAACTACAGGAACAAGTACTGCCGTCACACCACAATTTGAGCAAAAGGCTCTTTAAAGGGGCTGGCCAGTTCCAGTCTTCTTCCCGGCTATCTAGCTTGCCCACCGCTTCTCTTTTCTTTCTAACCTAAACAAGAAAATCGTCTTTCTTGGTATCTCATGCCCCCAATTCCAGTCCACTTTGAGTCTTTGATCCATCGCTACCACACTTGCATGATCTTATAGTTACATGTATGCTGTATGCATGGAAGGGACTAGCCAATTGGAGACTTGCCTTCCCAGCCTCTATGCACTCAATCCGTACACCCCTCCTTCTCCTTCCCGTCTTGCTCCGTTGCCGAACCAGCACAAGCTTCTCCAGATGCCGTTGGTCCAAGAACAGCAGTCCGGGAACCATGGCGTGATGTTCTCTTCGGATCATGGTGCCCTGTACCCGCTGTTTCCCGGGATCCCGTTCTGCCACTCCGCCGCCGCGGCGTGCGAGAAGCACACCGGTTTCGTTCCCTTGGGCACCGGCGAGGTAATTGCCTTTGATGCTTTGTTAATTTGAGTCATGCTCTCTGGCCTTCTTGCTTATTCATTAGAATCTTGGTTTTTCCCAGGCGGGCACATCGGCGGCGAAAGCCGGCAACGAGATTGCTACCACCACCACCACTTGCCATGGACCTAGTTCATGGTATAGTATATCACGTCGTACTAACTACTAAGTACATGTTTGATTTATTCTTGGACACGTGAGCTTGAGTAGAGTTCTGTGGTGTGGTTAATCATAGCAATTAGGGTTTCCTGAGGTAGTTGATGGGTATGGTAATGGGGTGGGGGCAGGTGGAAGGGGACGGCGGCGGCGGAGAAGGGGAAGATGAAAGTGAGGAGGAAGATGAGGGAGCCGAGGTTCTGCTTCCAGACCAGGAGCGACGTGGATGTGCTGGACGACGGCTACAAGTGGAGGAAGTATGGCCAGAAGGTTGTCAAGAACAGCCTCCATCCAAGGTACATATATGCTGACCCTAATTCTTCTTCTACTACTGCAACATATAGCTCCCAAATCTGATTCATGGATGTGTGCAAAGTGCCTTAGATCTTGATGTCTTGATCTTCCTATATATGATCATGGTACAGTGTTCGGAATTCGTATGCACCTTGTATCAGGAAAAAAACTTCTGTTTTGCAAAAATATTCGGGGCGAAACGAATGAAATTTCATTATTTCGGTTAAAAATTCAGGCAAAATATTCAATCATCATTTAAATTTTGAAATTTAACAAAAGTTTAGATAAAATTTAAATGATGATATATTTGGTTAGAATTGAACCAAATGCTTTTCTTTTTGGGGGTACTGAAAGGAACGAAATTAGCAAATTTCGCCGAAATGTAGTACCCTGCCTTTTTATCAGATCATATATGATATGGGGGGAACTAATTTTGTTGCGATGCGGTAGCGTTAGTATCGTTCATATATTGACTAGCTAGTTGAATTACAAGAGCCAAGGTAGCTTTTGTTAGGTGCACTGTTTGTTAATTGTTTAGATCTGACAAAAGAAAATTATAATCAAATCCAAGAACTTAATTGGCTCGATATTTTAGCTGCATTTAGGGGGCCCGTTTTCCTTGTCCATGGTATCATGAAGGGTGAATGCAGATTTTAGCTGCCTCGCTTGATTGGTAGATCGTGGGGAATTTTCACTTTTGGGGGAATCATCGAATCACCTCTTCATTGTCTACTAGATTTTCGACGTGACCATAGTAAGCAGATTATATAATCAAGAGGAGTGCTATACAACATTCGTATGTTTTTAAAGTAAAATTAGTCAGATTTTAGAATATTAGATCTTATTCAATGGATCCCCTATACCCCTTTAAAAAAGTGCTCCGAATCTAGAGCATTAGATTTCCATCCAACGGATCCCCCGTATCCTTTTCAAAAAAATGAGTGCTCCAAATCTGAGGTATTGGATCTGCGTCCAACGGATCTCCCATACCCCTAAAAAAAGAGTTGGTCCGAATCTAGGGTTTTGGATTTCTATTCAATGCCTTAAAATCTGACTAATTTTACTCTAAAAAAATATACGATTATTGTATAAACAGTCCTATAATCAATTGAACATTGTACTGCGCATTGCTGCTGGTTCTTTATTTAGAGCTAGCAAACATCAATTAGCGCCTTACGTACTCTTGTCATATTGTTGACAAAGATGTTCTTTGCAAACTATCAAGTTTGTATACATTGATAATAAGCCGCGAGAGCTGAAACCCAACCTTAACAACATAATATATAGAGGACAGATGGTGATTAATTGACCAATAATGACATTCGCATAAAGAAGAATCACCGTAAATCATCCATACTATCATACTGCAAGCTAGGTAAGGGAACAGCCTCGCAGTTATGGATGTGACCCCCTTTGTGATTAATGCAACATTAGATCAATATAGATGTACATGCTATGGAGAGGTATCTATGAGCATATAAATTTCTTTCAGCAGTAATACTTATACTTCTGCTAACGAAGAAATGTTTATCAATATCAAGCACTAAGCAAATAAAATGACTGTACTTATAGAGGAAGCAATAGAATAAGTGCACTAGCTAGCTAGGATCATGTCAGGTACTGTCAGATTTATATAGATGAGAAAGGGAGCACCATAACGAGTATTACTGCACCAAACATGAGTTTTCATAAATGGAAGAAAGGAAGAGAATATAGTATCCTTGATGACTTCTAGAAGATGTCCTAAATTTCACACGTTTAATGTTAGCCATCAGTGATTAAGAAAAGTTTATGCTAAAAAGAGGACATGTTTTACAGTATATAAAAACGGCTGGCCGAAACTAACTAGCCTAATGTACATACAATGCGATATTTTTTTTCCTTGATGATCTTGAGGGAGGGTTTTTTTTTTTGGCTATGGTTGATGTTTTACAACTGTGGTTGATGGTTTTTGGTACTAATTCGAGTATTTCTGTGAACGAATCGAGTTTTAATAAGTTGTTTTGAGAAAGCTGTCCTGATAATCTGTTTCAAAAAGACTATGAAAAAATTATTCTATTTATTTGTTCGGTGAAGCATCACGTTGTGTGGATGCACAACGACAGGTAATATGTTAATGCCATTGAAGCTCTCTGTATTCACTTCGTTCAAATATCTTGCAGTACACGTAGACCTATGCATCGGCGAAAATGGTGCTGCAAGAGTCACCATGCAATAATGAATCATGCCAAAAGGACAGATGCATATTGCTGCAATCTCTAAAACATCAAGGATCTTGATTTGTAAAAGAGCCTTTTTTTTCCTTTTCTGCTTGGTCTAAGTTCTGATCATGCGTCTAGGGCACTAGTAAAACCTATCATGATTCATGACCTGCAGCAATAGGACACGCGCGTGCATATGCATCAATGCATGCACGAGTGCATATGGATGCACCGGGACAAACGGTGCACACATTTTCAGATTACAATGTTCCTTCAGACACTCAATGCGCCATAGGAAGGGGAGCGAACTAGCTTGTGCATGATTTTTTGATCCATGGTATCTCTGTAATCCCGGACTCGATCGATAATTACTTTGGTAGTGTTTTCCTTTCCTGGAGAGCATGTAGCTATGGGGCATAGCTTGACTTTATACCTAGTCGTATTCTGTGTTCAGAGAGTAGAGCTGATCTCCAAGCATCAGAAGTACAAAAAATTAGTGGATATTCAATGGAACTGCATAGTCTAGTTTACATATATGTGCGCGTGTTCTGCCATATATTTGAGTATTTGAGCCAATTTTTTAGTTCTGTTAGTATGAAAAGAAACTTTGTATTCAGCGGTTGTGACATGCATATATAGTATAGTTGCGTACTTGGGACCTAGTAGCATATGTATGTTATGAACTTTAGTTTATAGGAGGTAAACAACGCTAGAAGAATGGCTGGATTACATCGGCATAGAGGGGGAGAGAGACTATAGATGAGAATAACTTTATTATTTCTCGCTTGGTTCTAATAGTATGCGGCAGTCTCCCATATATATAGATGGGTTCCCCCTAACGGATAAAATCTAATCTCAATCATATCTCCAACAAATAGAAACTAATATCATATTTCTAATAGATAAAAACTAATATTTAACTTCTTAATAATGAGCCGGTTGGGTCCAGAACCATGCCCATGACATTACACCCCTCCCGGATATGCAGTTCGTCCTTGAGTTGCTAGGCGGTGGCCGTGGTTGCAGTCCTAGAAAATCTTTGTTGACGACAGGGCTCATACCTAACTTATTTTGCTGCACCATTTTATTGACTCGGTCAACACATCTGTAGGTGGACCCCACCCAAGGAAAGGGGGTCCCAACATAAAAATCGTCGTGCTATCTGTATATCGCTTTTGCTGATGATCGCCACGGTCATCATGGCTCCTTCCGAGCTTGCCACTACCTCGATCGGCATTGCCACTATCGATGTTGACCGTTGTAAAGTGCTCGTCAACATCAAGTAGCAGTGCCCCGACATCGACCAGGGCGTGCACGACCACTTCACCAAGCACCTCGAGGAGATCGACGCCGGCGACCAGGGCCACATGTTCGGCTATGCCATCGATGAGACCCCCGAGCTCATGCCCCTCAGGCACGTCCTCACCACCAAGCTCGGCGCCTGCCTCACCGGGGTTCATAAGAATGGCACCTGCGCTTGGCTTAGGCCCAACAGCAAGATCCAGGTCACCGTTGAGTACCTCAATGAGGGCGACGCCATGGTCCCTGTCCGCGTGCACACTGTTCTCATCTCCACCCAGCACGATGAGACTGTCACCAATGACAATATCACCGCCGACCTCAAGGAGCACGTCATCAAGCTGGTGATCCTTGAGAAGTACCTCGACAAGAAGACCATATTCCACCTAAACCTCTTTGGCTACTTTGTTTTCGATGGCCCTTACGACTACATCGGTCTCACTGACTGCAAGATGATCATCGACACCTACAGTGGCTGGGGAGCCCATGGTGATGGTGCCTTCTCCGACAAGGACCCTACCAAGGTCGACAGTAGCGGTGCCTACATTATCAGGCAGGCCGCCAAGAGCAACATCGCCGACGGCCTTGCACACCGCTGCCTTGTGTAGGTGTCTTATGCCATCAGTGTACCCAAGCCCTTGTTCGTCTTTGTCAACTCCTATGGCACCGACAAGATCCCCGATAAGGAGATCCTCAAGATTGTGAAGGAGAACTTCGACTTTCGGCCCGGGATGATCTCCATCAACCTTGAATTGAAGAAAGGCAGCAACAAGTTCATCAAGACTGCCACCAATGGCCACTTTGGCCATGATAACGCCCATTGCATCTTCCAGCGGCTCTCCACCAAGCGTGGGGAGGTGCTCGTGCATGACAACCATCGCTCCTGTAAATGCCAGACCCACTTGGTTTATTATTAAAAAGTTAGATATTAGTTTCTATTTGTTAGGGATATGATTAGAGATATAATATTAGTTTTTATTTGTTAGAGATATGGTTAACATTATATTCTATTTGTTAGGGGAGCCCTATCTATATAAGGGGGTTGCCGCACGCTATTAGAAGCAAGCAAGAAAAAAAGTAATTCTCATCTATAGTCTGTTTCTCTTTCTCTCCCTCTACATCGACACCACCCGATCATCCTCTCAGCGGTATCTACCCCCTATGAACCAAGGTTCATACTAACTTAGTATCAGAGTCAACACCATGGCTTCTACTACTAAGAATTTCAGGACCATGAGGGCCACCCTCAACGAGATGAGTGTCAACATAGATGACATAAAAGCCATTTTGGTAGACATGCCGATTATGGTGGCCAAGATGATGCAAAAGGAGAAGAAAACACAAGCAATTGTTGTTGTGTGATCCACGTCGGCAGCAAAAGGCACCATCCTGGTATGCCTCCCGGCCAAGAAGCGCACATATACACCACCGCTGGATGCCATCGTGCCGATGAGTCATCCAGCCATCTTCATCGTCGTCTTTGTTGAGGCTGCTTACCGTCGGGAGTCACAACCGTGGCACAGATGGCCGCCACCGTCCGATCTTGCTGAGCCTCTACTGGATTCCGCTGCCATCATCTTGGACCATAGCCACGCCTGCCTATCCCATGGTTGCCGTCGCCAGATTCGACGCTCTCCGTTGCCAGGTTGCCTCTTCCCGTGTCGCTGTAGCTGGCGCACTCGTTGTTTTGAGACCAATTGATGATATAAAACATAACAATCTCAACAATAACCTAAGGTGGGTCAATTCAATACCATGCTTTCTAACATATGTCCGTATTATTGATTTGGTATTTTTATATCTATGATCTGTGAAATATAATCATCAATTAATACATGTGCTGGAATATAAATCATAATTATCCTATATAATAATATAAGATCAGAGATAATTTAAAATATCATTAAAACATAAATAAAGAGTTCTACAAATAAGTCGCATACTTGTTGATTAGTACGAAAGATATTTATTTAAGAGATAAAATAACATATTATTCAAAAAATCATAAACATAAAAGTGGTTCAGTTATTTCTATGATTGACTTTAGAGCATATCACTAACAATATAAAGAAGCTAGATAAATTACTACCATTTTCCCACTGGATGCATGCTGTTTCTCGAAACCAACGCACACAAAAAAAATGACAACTTAAATCAGCACTGACCGCCTTATATATGGGTTCAGTTTGACACTACTGGTTCGGAAGATCAATATATTGTGCTTATATATATTAGTTGTTCAACCTCTCAGCTTTCCATTTGTTGCAGCTAGAGTATATATGAACATTGCGCATGCAGTTTTATTTGCAGGGAGCATAAAATCATTTCTGTAAAGATTATGTTATTTCTAGATAAATTATGACACGTGTGATGCGATTGTGGACTGATTAGTTGTATCTACCTAAATGGAAGCAAAATATATATAGCAAATTAAAGCAGAGTCGTTACAATCCAGGTTCACTGTTCACCAACTCTGTGGGTAGGTTTCTTCATTAACATGTATACCTTTACGGTGAGCTTAATTTCAATGTAGAGTTAGGGTTCATATACACACATATTCTTTCTTTAGAGAAGTTGGATAAGGTGTTAGCTAGATATATTTGTCTAATTACTACATCTCTAAGTTCAATTAAAACATGTTGAATACCAAGTTGGCCGGCCGGGGTACCTTTCGCTGAGCCTGTATGTCTGTCATTTGAGTGCGTTCATGCAGAAGCTACTACCGGTGCACCCACAGCAACTGCCGCGTGAAGAAGCGGGTGGAGCGGCTGTCGGAGGACTGCCGCATGGTGATCACCACCTACGAGGGCCGCCACACCCACTCCCCATGCAGCGACGACGCCAACGCCGCCAGCGAGCACACCGGCAGCTGCGCCTTCACCTCGTTCTGATCGACCTCGACCGATCCGTCGAAGCAAAGAAAAAACTGGCTGGATCATATCGATGAATGCTTTAATTAGCCACCGCTGCATGAAATGCAACGCACGAGTGGAGCTGTGATATTCTGATGCATCTGATCATGTGTATATTGATGAGTTAATATGCAGTAGCTAGCTTACGCCTAGACGTATGCATCTGAAGGCTGAAGCAGTGCTGTAAACGGACGAAGCTAGCTCTCACTCATCATGCATCTGCGTGCATGCTATGCCCATTAATTTGTAGAAATTAAGCAATCAATTAATCAATCAAGCCGCATCTCGATCGATCCTGTTCTATATATGCATGGATATATACATATATCTGATGACTGACGGAGTACTACGTACCAGTACTGAATAGTATTAGACCGATGCATCATGCATGCCTGCTTAAAAGCCTCGGACATGGCTGCAATGCATGCAAGGGCACCGAAAGCGAGGCCACCTTGCTAGCCGCTGTCGGCCATATATGTGCATCGGCTAGTGGCAGCTTGCAGTACCACGAACACCTGACGAATCCAAAAGGCAGCGGTCCTAGCATGTACTCTCGTTCATCATGCATTCAGCCGCTAATGATTGTGAACCTGCACCTCACCAGTACGTCGCACTAAACGTCTAAACGGACATGAGCCCTCCGACAAAACACCCATGCATCCACATGTTAGCGTGCTACTATATCGATCTGACTGTCTCGGGGAGACAAAATCTGAAAATCCATGGCTACACCGATCCATCTGGTGGTTTAGATGCAATGGTTTGTAGTGTCAAGATGAGCTTACAATCGAACCTGTAACGCATAAATTTTGCAGGAATCAATTCTGGTCTTGTACAAGCCCCATAAAAATTCCCGCGTTCCAAACTATCCTTTATGAATCGATTCACAATCAATAGCTAGCTAGTGCATTCCGAATTTTTGGACCGATGTATGTGTAGTAGTAGCAGTACCTTTGCTTAAGGCCCCATTCAAAGTGTTGTGGGTTTAGACTGAAATGATACTGTAACGACTGTTAGTTTTTTTTGAGATATTTAATTAAAAAAATAAATAAATAATAGAAAAAAGAGAAAGTCTATTATATCTTCATGGATAATATAAAGTAAAAAAGAAAAAGAGAGAAAAAAATAAAAATCAATACGTTCTAAATGACTTTTAATTTCTAAAGTCAGCAACCGAAAACTGTTTGAACAGGACTTAAAGCATGATTAGGCTTTGGGGGCCAATCAGCTGGGTCAATGTTGACCACTCCGCCAGAAGAGTAGCCCAACACGGCGTGTCCTTGCTGGGTAATTACTTATGTTGGGCCGGGCCTAGTGGAGCCACCAAGTAATCCTAACCCACGGACTGGCTAGACTCCAGTTGAGCACAAAGCCACAAACCAGAGTCAGTTCACCCGAGCAGTTCGGTTTGGCTCGACCGGAACACCAAACGCGCGAGCCCCCTGCCGGCCACCGAGATGTCAGAGCAGCCGGCGGCGAGGCTGCTGAGAGAGTACGGTGAATCGCCTCCCTTCGACACCCTGTGTGCTTCGATTTGGGGCACGCGAAGCTTGGGGAACGTTGGGTTCTCGTGCGCAGGGTGGGACCTCATGGTGCCGTACACCAAGCTGGAAGAGCGCTTCAACGTTCAGGTTCCGACTTCGGCTCCCCTCCCTGCTCTAAATCCGACTGGTTGGAACAAGCTTTGGTCGCAGTGTAGTTGCACTAGTGTAGTGCTCTGGATTAGTTGGCTTTGTGGTGCTCTAATTCAGTGGAACTGCGGCTGTTTTGTGCAATTAGTTGTGTTTACTGTTTTTCTCTGTTGTACTTTCGGATACTGGACACAGGGTTGCAGGATGCTTAATGAAAATTTCTGGTAATTTCTGCTAGCTCAGATAGTTTTTTAGTTGGAGTTGGTTGCTAGCCGGTGATTGCGTGCGTCATGTGTATATGTGGAACTGTAGATGGTATGACTTAACAATGACCAGTCGACACGGATTTATCTATGCTTGCTAAAGGCTTACGTGAGATTTTCTGAGCAATAGTTGCAAATAGACCTCATGACTTTAATGTAGTTATTGATGCAGAAGACATGCGGCAATTATGTACATATGACTTTGATTTGTCCTTTATTGCACTTCAAACTGTATGTGGGATTGTATACTCTTTCAGTTTACACACAATTGATCTAGTTGAATTTATCACTAGTTTGTGTGGATTGGTTCGTGACAATTGTGACAGAGAATGCAGCCATCCTGTGCAATTGCTTGTAATAATATGGGCATCTTTGCTATTAAAAAAACAAAATTAGCAATAGGCATACAATTCCACAAGATGCATCCCTTCTGTATCTGCTTGTTCATACTCCACAGAAATTTTCTTTTTTCGTATACCATGAGCCTTGACGGCGTGAATAGCTGAACTTGCACAGCTGTCACTTATGCAATAACCAAGGTGAAAAGGGTTGTTTTGCAAGATAATTATGGGTTTCATCTACTCTGTATGTGTTAAAATCTACATGTTTTTGTTTGGGCAACTTTTCCCTTAGGCATGGCAGTTAATTTGCAGGTATTTTGCTTTTGAGAATCTGTTTCATTCTGTACTGTTGATTGTACAATGATAGATAATGAGCTTTCCATTGCCTGGTATTAAATTCTGTACTAGGCAATTCTTGGCTTTCTCCTCTTCATTTGGTAGAATTTTTTTACCTACTCTATGGCTTGTGCTTGCACTTTTACTGCCATGCAGTTACAGTGCTTGAGCTAACACTTTATTTGTGTATTCTCTAGGCCACGCATGATATTTTGTATCACAATTATCACATTAAGAAGGTAACATTTGCTGCTAGTTTCCTCCAATTTTACTTTAATACAATACACTTGATATTTATTGATTGATTTTTTATAATATATTTTTTGTCTGATTTGCTGCGGTATGACCATTTAGAATTCCCTGGTGTTGTTCCGTGGACATTTATAGGTAATAATCATGTTGCCATGAAACCCTTGATTTCTGCAGCATGATACGATATTTCCTTAAACGACTATCACCAGTTTCAAGCCTAATAAGTGACAAGTGATTGATCAAACTCAGATAGTATTAACATAATATATGATGTTAATTCCATGGTGTTTCAGCTTGCAGACTTTGTAGTCTAGATATAACGTAAAGACATTAAGTCATTAACATCATGTACTGTTTATGTTTTTCAGGAGTGTTGGTTCCAAAGATTTATGGTCTTCCAGCAGGTGACTATGAAAAGCTTAAAACACACTTCATTACAAATTTATGTTGTTTGATGTATAGCTTTCTGTTTAATGTAGTTTTCACAGACTGATGTTTCTCTGTTTTTTTAGTTTGATTGGTGTTGGGTTGCATTATCCTGATGACTTTGAGACTTTTCCGAGTTGAGGTATTATTTTCATCTCTTACTCTGTGTCATTAGATGCTGTCAATGTAGATTTATTGTCACTGTTTGATGTTTTTCTTAGGTAATAGTATGCTGAAAATATTGTGGTGCTCCTGAAAATGAATAAGAGCTAAATCCATTTATCTGTATTAGTTTCCCTTTGAACTGGCAGGGCAGCGACTAGTAGAAAGACAACAAAAATTACAAAATGAATCTTTCTTGTGAATTTGGATTTTGTCCATGCAGTGGACCATTAATACCCTGATACAAATTTAAGAATGGCATTAGTGGATGAGTACCTAAGATGCATGGTTCTCTTGAAGTCTTGTGTAAGCATACATGTTGCAGTATGCTGGTCTAATTTGAACTTTGAAATCGTAGCTTTTCTTGCTTGGTTAGAGCAGATCCACTTACAAACTGTACCTTTGAGCCAATTTAAATTCCATAGAGTAAGTTTCTTCTAACCAAACAGAATAGAACTTAGTTGTTGTTCAAAACTTTTGTAGAAACTTCTAAATGCTGTATATCATCAAGATATCTTCCTGCCTTGTATTGCTTTGTCTCGACCTATGTTGCACGGACACGGACACGCGTGTCCGACACGACACGACACCGACACCGGAATTCGCCATTTTCCCAAAAATGCCGACACGGCTATATATATTTAAATAATAAATAAATTACACGCGCCCACGCCGCTGTCGAAAGGCCTCCCAGAGCCGCACTCGTTCCCGCCCGGATCCGAGCGTCTTTGCGCCGGATCCGGTTGAGCTTGCCCGAAGTCGCCACTGCTCCATCGTCGCCGGCCCGCCTCCTTCGCGCCGCCGTTGGCCCGCGCCAGATCCGCGCTGGATTCGGGCCGGATCTGTCGTCTTCGTCGCCGCCGAGCTCGGATTTGGCCGCCGCCAGGCCAGATCCAACCGGTTACGTCGGCCTCGCCGTCGTCGTCGGCACCGAGGCCGTCTCCTTCACTTGGTACGCCGGGAAGCGCCGCTCCATGCTCATCCCCAACGCCTTCTTCCGCACTGGTTGCGCCGCCGTGCTGCTCTCCAACATCCGACCACCTCGTCCTCCGCCCGGATTCGGCCGTGTCCTGGGCTATGTCCGACTCGTATATTCGCCGTATCCGACACGTGTCGGAAATTTCAGCAATTAAAATTTATTCGAAATTCGGCTGACACGCCGCCGACACATGTCCGCGCCGTGTCCGTGTCGTATCCATGTCGGACACGGTGTCGGACACGGATACGGCAGTTTAGTGGAGTGTCCGTGCACCATAGGTCTCGACTGTTATGTGTCCATCTTGAGTAACTATTTATTTAAAATTTGTATTGGGCTTCATTATGACTTCTTTTTGTAACAATGAGCATGAGTCTGCCACTCTGTCCTTGGACATCTTGATGATTTGCTTGGCTTATTTCTGACAAGCTGGTAAAAAGGAAGTATGGTTTTCATGTTGAAGCATTCTTTGTGATACTAACTGCTATACAGTTTCATTTATTGTTCTACCCAACTTGGCCCCTTCCACATAACTTAGCTTAGCTTTAGGTGAGCACACCATATAAATAAAGCACAAGTCTGTCGGGCTGTTACTGTTTTTTATGAAATTATTGGCAATAGTAATCTAATTAGGAGTTTGTAGAACAATCATGCAACTCATTTGTGTTTCTGTCATGCAGCTAACTTGGCACCATGTTATAAATAGTGCTTGTATTCATCATGAGGCCATAGGCCAATATATACACACGTACAGGTATGTTACTTATGCAGAAAACTCCTTATACAATAGGGTAATTACACATATACATGGAATATATCTAACAGAAACTAATGGATACATGCTAGTCTTGTTGTAGGGATGACTTACTTGACCCTTAAGAAAACGATATCTAATTTAAAGGAACTAATTTTATTTAAAGGAAATTAATCTTATCTTAATTCTAACCAATCAAATACTACCATACTTGGTTTCTACAATACGGATGGTACTGTTCACGCACATGAACAGTACACTCAAAGAGTAATGGCAGCATGTGACAACTTCTCCCCCCTTTGGCAACAGCTCGTCCTCGAGCTGTTGTGGCTGCCATGATTGCAGCCCTAGGAAATCCCAAGTTGATGAGAGACCGCGATGTTTACTGGTGACCTTGAAGATTGTGGTCTCCACGTACAAGTGTAGCAACATTGATGGCATATGCGATCGTCAAGGCAAGTGCGGTGGCGACCATGACAATGTTGTGGCAGGCTTCAACGATGTAGTTGTCGGGGCAGGCTTCGACATGGCCATGGTGGCCTTCGGCAACATCGCGATAGGACATGGCAGGTGTCTATAGTACCATAGCAGGTTGCGGCAACGACATGGTTGTCGTGGCAGGCTTCGACAGCAACATGGTTGCCGTTGTAGGACGTGGCAGGGTTATGGCAGGCATCGGTAGAACCACGGCTGCCACAACATGTTCTGGAGGCGCCGCTACGGCAGCTAGGAATAGAGCTGTTGCCACCTCTTATTGCACCTTCTTCTGATTCACAATCTTTTCCAAGGTGGCATACATGTTGAGGAAGATGGCCGCCATCTTCTTGCCGATGTCAGCCATCTTGTTGTCCTTTATCGTGGCCAACAACTTGGCAATATGATTCGTGGTAGCAAAAGTCATGGGAAAGGATCGATTGCTCTAATACCAAATGTAATAAATCTTAGATCATCGGGATAAACACCACTAGGAGGAAGATCGGACGACATCAGCTTGGTGAGATGAGAGATTTGACTATAGACTGAGATGATAGAACTTGAGTAAGAAACTAGATTAATCCATCTTCATTATTTGATACTAATGGATACATGCTAACCTTTTGAGTTAATACTTTGCGATGAACATGGGGGCATCCTTTTTCCTATCAACTAGATGTTTTATTTCTTTTCCTCCCAAACATTTGTTGTCCTCTTTCATTAACTTTGTAGAAACTTTTTCATATGCACTGAAACTTTCAGTTAATCTATTCACACATGCATGCACAAAAGGAGGAGAATGCGATGACTGGCGGAGGGTGAGCACACACGGGCAGGGCTCGTCGTGGGCTCGGCTTGCGTTGTCCTCGGACAATAGTGTCGGGGGCAGTGGTGGACGGCGTCGCGGAGGCGGTGGCGAGCGGTGCCGGGCAGCGGCGTCATCAAGTGGTGACAGAGGCAGCAACTAGCGGCGGCGGCCTAGACGACAGCTGCGGCCGAAGGAACAGCGACGTCGGGGTGACAGTGGAAGGAGCTAGGTTAGTGCCCTAGCTCTGATATCATATTATGAATATTGTATATATTTATGAGCCCCAATAGATAGTATATATAGCGAGTATAAGAGGATATTACAAGGAAATAAGTCATACACATATAAGGAAATACAAAGGAATTCCTATTCTAACAATATACACTTCTTGTTCAAGTGTTATCCTGTTCTTGTTTTTAGATTCATACGGGAGAACCTCTGTATTACCCGACTGACACTGATGTGAAGAGCCTACCTCTGTTCTCCTTGACTATTATAAACTTTAGACACATTCGATCCATTGGTATTTCACCTCTGCACTTCCACGCTTCATGCTTGTAGGATATCCTCTTTGCTTTGTAAGATAAGAGATTTACATCAAAAATTTATGGTAATGAATTTTACTTGGCTAGAAGTCTAGAACAGATATATCCAATTGTTTCAACTTATTCATGCCCTTTTCATCATGTATTTAGTATGTACAACAATGGAGTTCCAATTAGATCACAATAGTAATAGTAAATTAACTTGGCACCTTTACATGGACTTTACATCTAAAGTGTATACCATTTGATTGAATCAGCTATTAACATTTTTGTGATGTACTGTTTCTGATTGAGGTATAGTTAAGGCATTTTGTGATTGATTTTTATAGGAGATGTATCTCATCAAGCCTTTCTTTTCAATGTAAGGTTGGTGCTCTTCTTGGTAGATGGATAGTGCCGTATGTGCTTCCAGTCTTCTTATTTGTTGTACTCTATTCAAAACTTCCACATAAGGTTATTCTACATGTCTGGATGCTAGTCTGATTATTATATATGAAGAACATTAGGCCAACCTTGCACATAATGGCTGCTATTCTGATGTTTCAGGAGCTTCGTTTCGTAATTGGTTCAATTCCCATGCTTAATGTGTCTGCTTAACTGGCAGCAAGCAGATTGTGAGTGTAACAAATTGTATCTAGTTCCTACCATTTTAACAGTGACAAATGCAAGCTAGGAATGATGGCATCATTTGTATAACTCCTTTTCTTTTTAACATCCTTCATGTTATATGTCATTTCCCTCCTTTATTCTTGCTTCATGATTTTGACTGGTGAATATTTGTTCCTCTCCATCCTTCCCAGATACAATAACAGGAAGAAAGCTGGGTGGAATTTACTTTATGTTCTCATGCTTGGCGCTTTTCTTGCCAAGTAGAATAATTCAGCCTCGATGATTATAATGTGTTTTTTTAAATAGCACAATATATGTTACTATTGAAAACTCACATATAATTCCTTTAGTCCAGGTCTCCAGGATACTCTGCTGTCACTTTCATGGTCTCTTACAACAATTATCCTGGTGGCCAAGCTCTAAAGGCTCTACACAAAGCAGGTGAACTCACATATAATTCCGTTTTATACAGAAACTACAAGACATAGGTTACCTACATTTCACAGAGCACCTTAAGTTTGACTGCATCATGAGCACCAAATGACAAATTGAGCATCTATCTACTCATAGTGGTCTCTACTATTTTAGAGGCCATGGGGGACATTGATGATAGGTGACCTTTATTGGTGCCACTTTCGATTTATCTTTGCATTCCTCTATTACCAAATTATTCAGTGAAGGAAAAGATAGTTCACATTGATGCCTTCACTGCAATGAGTGGAGTTTCTATATTCTGTGAAAATGAATATCCTTGGAGGTATGCTACTAAACCATAAAGTTTGTATGTTACTTCAATTATGCTGTAAATGCTAATCAAGAAATAACTTTTTTATTTTATCAATCAATCTCTCCAGTTCCCTTTCTTTGGGTAATAAATGGGGCTGGAGCGGTACCCCTCCCTATTGGTGTAAAATAAGTTCCTTTTTTAGGGAGAAGATATTTCAGACCATCGGGCCTATCTTAGTTCCTCAATTAATTTTAGAAGTTTTGTTTCAGTAATTGGTCACAATAGGATGTGTTAAGGGTATTTAGGTTTTTTTCTATTACTCTAGGGTTTGTGTCCTTGTACTATATAAGTCTCATGAGCTATTGCAATATATCCAAACTTTTTTCATATTTACATGATATCAGAGCCAAGGTTTAGAATCTAGCTCCTTTGCCGCTGTCGCCCCCAGAAGAAGTGTGCTCCACTCCCAGAGGCGCCTACCTCCTTCCGCCCCAAGCACGCGCCACTGCCAGGCATCGCACGGATCCGGGCGCCGCCGCTCTCCTCCACTGCACCGCCATCCGCGTCGTTGCCCAGCCGCCGCGCCTACCCCAACCCAGATCCGGCCTCACCGCGCTGGATCCGGGTTCCTCACTGCCAGATCTGGGCTCCCCGCGCCGGATCCTGTCGTTCGGTTCTTCCACGCTCGAATCCGACCACCTCCACATCGGATCCGTTCGCCACCGCGCCGCCCCCGCTCGGATCTGGCCTCATCCACACCGGATCCGTCCGGCCGTCACGCCGGCCTCTAACCTGACACCATTCGTAGCCCACGTGGTCGCCCACGTCCAGCCACGCCTGCGTGGTCTCCTGGTGCCCGAATCCGGCCTCCTCGACGCCGCTGCCCCAGTCCTTCGACCCCTCCTGCTCCTGCACTTCCTCCACGCCGTCGGCCGGCTTGTGGATCTTGGAGGAGGGGTCAAGCTTCCCAACTTCCTCTGTGCCGAATCCGGCCGGATCCCCTGTCATGCCTGCGCCGCCGCCAAGCACTTCTGGGAGGGGAACGTGGGAGAGGAAGAGAGATGGGAGGCAGTAAATGGCTTCTTCTTGGCTTTGGAAGGAGGAGTTTTAGGTGGACTTAAGGCCGTTGGATCTGCGATCCGAGGGCCGTGATATCTTTTTTGAGTCTTTTTCTTCTCTAGTCTTCCATTGCATGGATCTAAGTTCGTTGCCATCTCTCTATCAGTCTGTTAAAGCCGTGTGAGTCCACAAAATTCTTATCAGTCAGCCGATTACTTTGCTAGCCATGTTCCATCTTTTTGAATGAGTGTGGTCCTCTTATTCTTTTTGCATAGCTGCAGCCGCTACTCTTCTCCTTGAGCCACTGCAAATCGTAGAAATCTTTATGATACCGCCGCTTCTCTTTGAGTCGCCGCCCCAAGATTTTAAGGCTGCCGTGCCTTTGCTGTGCTTCTTGTGCACTGCGCTGCCGTTGTCTTGGGCTTCTATCTGTGCTGCTATACTTCTCTCTATCCCTCTTCGCTTGATTTGATAGCTCTTAACTTGTGTCACCTTTTATATCCTCTTCGTCGTGTTACCGCGGTCGACTTTGCTTCCGCCTACTTCTACCTTCTCGACCTCTGCACTTTGTGCTTTATAGACTGCCGTACGATTCCGGATAGGAAGAGATCACAATTTAAAGATCACAATTTTTTAAGAGCCACATGCTATGATGATATCTTTTAAGACTCCGACTTCAGATTTTTTTTCCTATTTTAGTGTCAACCCTTCTAAATGTAATACTATTACATACGTCTTACATTTGAGAGAGGTGTTAAGGGCATTTAGGTCTTTTCCTATTATTTTAGGGTTTATATCCTTATACTGTATAAGTCCCATAGGCTATTGCAATACATTCAAGTTTCTTTTCATATTTACAGGATACAATTATTGGACTGTATTGTGCTTGTCTCTTTGCTACTCCCTGGCTGGCATACTCTTATCCTTTCTTTCACCAACTATACTTTCACTCTTTTTAGCAAGTCATACTTGTGATTTGTGAGTGCCACCATATATTCCTAGACCATATGCCTACCTTGTATGCTCCGGTATAGAATTTCCCCAACATTCCGTTGAATGTACTGGTTTTTGTGCCAGTAGTCCTGTATGTACGTTTCTGGCATTTGGTTAGATCCTGGCTGGACTCCAGTTATAATTATGTTCTGAACTCTGAGCTACATAAAGTGTCATAGACAGACAACAGGTGCTAGCATTTCTGCCCCAGCATCGGCCATAAGGTGCCATGGGGGAACAATGTAGAAATCAATACTTAATGATAAAAGAGGTTGAAGCTAGCCTATTTAAGCTACGTTGCGCGGATACTTTGCAAAAGTCACGTACCTGAATCGGATACTGTACCAGATACAGTATTGGATTTGGTTTTTTAGATGTACTTTTAATTATTATATCTTATTGTTTGGAAGCATTTAATAAATATATCTTATAGTATTCGGAAGCACTGGAACTGCTGCTTATTTCAGAATGGTCTTCTTTTATTACTAGTTATGGTGAACAGGTTGTCATCATGTTTGATGTTTGTTGATTACTGTGTATTATTCTGATCTTTGTTATTTTTGTTGGCACCATTTCTGAGGTTTCATTGCTTTATATCTAAATTTGTGTGCTTATTCTTTTATGTTTAATCTTACTTTTTGTCCATGAGCAGATACTCTTAAGGAGGAAGAAATTTCCATTGAAGAATATCAGAAAAGAAATTTCACCTATCTACTGAAGTGGGTATTAGTATTTGCTAAAGTTGTTCATGTAATCATGTGCTCATTTCTGTCATCATCATATGAAGGAAGCTCATGGGGGGTCCACTTGTTCATGCAAACTTTTGTGTGGAAAGTCTATTTGCATTGCCTCCATTTTGAATGTTCGAGTGGAGGCAAATCACCAACCAACTTCTTTCCGTTTTTGATATAGGGTCAATTAATATGAATTCTGCATTCGAAGATTTCAGATTATTTTGGACATATCAAACAGTGAACACCGCTACATTAGTGGCTACAAGTGCATGTTTGCCGTTGATGGATTCTCCAGAGCAAAAATTCAACCCCGAATTCCACCACTTTCTATGGTACGCTATCTATCTTATCTTAACATACAGCTAAATTCCAGCACTTGCAGTCTTGCATGTCAACATTATCATCCAATGGCGAAACCAGAAAAAAAATAAAGAGTAGGCTTAAAGCATACTGATGATAAGAAATATCAGCGAAGTCATACTCGAAAACATCATAGTCTACACGTGAAAAGCAGCCCAAACAAAATAAAATCAAATAAAAATAAAATCAAAAAAGTATAAAATAGGCACTCGGAAGTATATTATGAATTTAGATAAATTTAAAATTTTTAATCACTTGATTCAGAGTATGGATGGTAGAGAATAGGTCATTGGAAGATTTGCCGGAGGAGACAATATAGAATAAGATAAAGGAGACAATGTGCAGTGGTGCTGTTTTTGTGGGTGATGCCTATTGATATGGCTGGGCAACACAGTTTTTGGAACAAGTTTATTATGATTTTGATTTGGTTCTAACAAACTGGAAAGGAATCGTGCCATGGAAAGCAACAGCAACTTTTACGCTCGAGCAACAGAAACGCTTAGAGCGGAGAGAAAGATAAGAAGTAAGCAAGCAGCAAGTAAAATGGCAAGCATTACTAAAAGTGGGTTGTTGATTGTTACCAATGGCAAAAGGTTTTTGATTTGCTTTGCTTGTTGATTTGTTTTGCTCAAGCAAAATGGTAAGTAGCAAGTAATGTGAAGGCAACAAGTAAATATGTAAAATCATTTCTATTTTACATGTTGGTTACCAATGGGGGAGATGAGGCTCAAGTCTCACTACTACCCCTGCTGGCTATGCCCCTGTTATCGTCCCATTACTTGTTCTATCAAGCATTTACTCTCTTCTCTGCCTGAATACTGGCTCAGGTCGCTATCCTCAGAATTTACTACAGGTGAAAGAGCCGAGTGTTTGCACATGGGAATATGAGATATCCTGATATTCTTTCATTGGATTGGCCCGGTTTTCCTTGAGGGTGAGGATGCTCAGATCCTCTGTCACAGGACCACCAACTTCCAACAGTGAAGATGCTGAGGGTGTGTAAATCCAGGTGGAGCTCCTCCCAAATCCCAAATCTGGAAGCTGCAGCTTTGGGGCCCTGCTATTTAAGGATAAAACATCACACACTTTAGAGCAAGAAAATCTCGTGTTTTCTTGAAAGCATGGGTTTTGGCCCCTCTGACCTCGTTGTTCTTATCTGATATAGACAAAAAAAAAAAGAACGAATAGGACTATAGGAGGCACCATGACAACCTTGTGCAGGTATCAGTTTGATTCATTTCTGATGAGTATTCTATCTACAATGCGTCAGTGGCCCTTGTTTTGTGACCCAGTCGATGACATGTCTGCTGCATATATAATGTTCCATGTGCCTGTAAACGTGCGAGGTCAGCCCCCGCCGGAAGACCAAAGCGGAAGCACCACTACTGCGTCGGCCCCGGCACGGCACGAAGCCGAGCCAGTGCACCCCCCTCGGCACGGCACAGGAAAAACAGGGCGCCGCCTCGGGATAGCACGCCGAGACCGTGAGTTCGCAGGGGCCCGGTGGCTTATCGTGCCGGAGCATTCTCTCCTCGGCGGCCGCTTGCCGCGTTCCGCAGAAGCATACGCCGCGGCCGCGCACCCGCCCGTGCTTCGGCAGCTTTGGCGCGTACGCGGCTTGTTGCCTGCATGGAGTGCTCGCGCGCGCGATCTCGATCCTGACACCAAATCGACTAGTGGTTTGCTTTGTTGTATCTCTCCTCTTGTCTGCTACGCTTCTCTCTCTGTTGCAGAACGCCGTGCTCGGTAGCCAGCCCAGAGATGCCTCCTGCTGTACTGACAGGAGACCATGCAGCCGAGTCCGATCTCTGTTCAGCCGAACCACAGACCCCGTTCCTCCCCTGTCGCCACCGCCTTCGAGAACTACGTGCCAACGGCAGCACGACGACATTTAACGGCAACGGCGCATCCATTCCACACTAGAACTCGAGTACTAGTACTTACTCATAGATAGATGGATGGCTATCTACAGCTACAGAGAAAGCTCCTGAGTCTTTGCAATGACGCATCGCGCGAGCGTTGTACCGCATTAACGCCGGACTAGCTAGCCACTCGAGTCAGCCGTGGAATACCGAACGGGCGATTCGTGGACGGTAGAAGCTGCCGGTTTTTTTTTTTTTTTTTTGGCGCTCGCCTTGCCATCGTCAGTAGGGAAGTCGTCTAGGGGATTACGACAGAGATGTTATGGCGCTCGTGGGAACAACCGAAAGCAAAGACAGCACTAGTGCTAGTACCAGTTGCTCCAGCCTCTTCAATTCTTTGGGCCTGTCGATCATTATTCCATTTGGTCGGTGGCTTTGTCTCCTTAATTATAATTCCCTTGTTTTAATTAGTTTAAGCTAATTCAGAACCTCCAATTGCTACCAGCCGGGGTGAACCAAACTTCTGAGTTGCTACATGATGACATCCTACTCATTGGTGAGTGAGATCGAGTCCTAACACCACCGATGGATACAAAAAGTGATTTCACTTCTTTCGAGTTGCTTTTTAGGAGCATGCTATTGTAACACCACTTGTGAGCATGATATGGGCGCGATCAACTTGGCTGTGGCGATGGGCTGTCAGCGTTAAAAACACTGTTGAGGACTGTAGCGTTTTTGTTTGTATTTGATTTTTTTTTGTGTTTTTTGGTTTTTTTGAGTTTTGTTTTTTTCCCGTATTCCTTTGTATTGTCCGCTCTAGATTAGCGTGCCGTTTTTATTTTTGTATTTTTTAAAATTTAATTATACTCAATAAACCAACTCAGGTACAGTGTTTTTTCAGCCAGCTACAGTGTTTTTTCAGCAAAAGTCAAAAGCCATCGCTATTCCGATCACCACCTATATGATGTTTTTTTTGTGAGGGACTTTATATGACTATTTATTCAGGGTTAGTTGTTAGTTGTCGCTTGAGTACATGACATGGAACCGACGATGCAAGGTAACTCGACGCACACAACATCAATGTGGGTGATGCGGGGAGAGCGGAGAGGCGCATGTTGCGCTAGCAACGTCATCGCTAAACCCGCTTTTGATCTTGGGCCCGCCCGCTAACCAGCATCCAGGCTTAGGTTGTTGGGCTTACGGGTATAGTGGCCCTGTGATATGGACTAGAGTCTGAGCCGAACAATGTAACCAAGGTAAAAATTTATATCACTGACTCTTGTAACTCTAATAGTGAAAGAAACTCCTTGTATAGATGGAGTTGTTGCGATTCGGTTTCTAGGGGCGTAGGCTTTGCCGAACCTCGTAAGCAAAACATCATGTCTCTTGTGTATTTTGTGTGATCGTATTATTTGTCGTGTGCTATCGCTAGTTCCAATGATTGATACAGAGCCTAGGTTCCCGGATACATCTCCAAACCTTATGATTGTATTCGGGGGCACACTCGATGTATGAAAGAGAGATTTGTTGAGATTATCTCATATCAATTGTGAGAGGAGTTAGAGCATGATTTGTAAGGGTGAGAGTACCCACCTATCAAGTTAGTCTTTTAAAAGGAGATAGCCCAAGACCCATTGATTATCACTCTATAGTTGGGTTTGCGGGTACAGCGACTCCATGGGGCTGGAATGCTGGTTTTGCGAGTTCATGATCAGATGCTAGTTTAGCGATCTGATAGATGGTGCTGCACGAGAGCACAGTTCACAGTTCGTTAGTCGATGAGATCAAAGAGTGAATCAGAACATAAGGAGGCCGTGTCACATGGATGCAACGAGAACACAGAACGAGGAGGCTTACGATGAAACAAACCTAACCCATAGCGATCGAGGGGCCCTGCTTCAACTGGCTGCGCCTTCCAACTTTCGCCTTTTGTCTAAAATTGCATCATGATGACTGTTAATTTTTTCAGAGTGATTTAATTAAATAAATAAATAAAAATAAAAAACACTATTATATCTTCACAAACAATACAAAAGAATAAAGGGGAAAAAAAGCAAAAATCTAAGAAAAAGCAAAAAAAAGGAGCCAAAATTAAGAAGTCAACCCGTTCATTCTAACTTCCATAAAGTCAGAAGCTGAAGTTGCTTGGAGCGGATCCTAATCTAATCTGCATTTTTAATCAGCAACATCTCATAGTGGGGCCTACCGACCGTGGGCCCCACAGGTGGGCCACCGACTTTCAGGGAGCAAAACTTTTGTTCCTTTTTTTTTTTCAGTTTACCATTTTGTAGAAGAAAAGAAATCGGTGATCATTCATGCAGATGCATGTATGTATCCATGTTGTTTTTGCCATTGGAATAGCTTAGTTGAGCCATCTCGATCCTTTTTTCTTTCTGGATTAGCCGGTTGAAAAGGTGTCTACTGTCTAATATGTCCGAGACGAGATTGATCCAGTCGGCAAGGTTGAACAGGTCGATGGTAACAACCCGTTTGGCCCCCCTCACGAACATTACAAGACAGGTGCTTCGATGTCAAGGTATCGCACTTTGACTAATGACCATCTATCCATTTGGGAGCTAAGCATTTCTTAAGGCAAGCAAATTGCGAGTATGCAAAGGCACGTGCCGCTGAATAGCATTCCGGATACTGATCCTGCTTCTGATCAATGAATTTAAACTCTTTGGTTCTAAGAAGAAAGGCAAGCAAATATATTGCTGGTTTGACGCATGCTGATTATTCCTAGGGGCATATGTAGCACGTTCATATTGGCTTTTGGTTTTAATTTTTAACTTTAACTTATAAATAGTAACAATTTATAGAGAAAAATACTCACATACAATTTTGATCGTTATAAATCACTATAATATATACTATAATTAATTAATAGATCTTATATTAAAAAGATATTTTATTTAATAGTTAGATACTATAAATGCCAATACAAGCGGCGTACCGGCGTAGATTGGAAAGCCGGGGAGGATGCGGCCATGATGTGAGCGTTATAAAGGCCAACCAACTCAACTCCTAAATCGCTTGGAACAACTCAACTACTAGTCAGTAGTAGTATTAATTTGTTATTAATTTGCAAACACGAGCAGCAAACTAAGGGCAGTCCCAATGCTAGAAACTACGCACAGTTTCCATAGCAGCCACATCAGCAAGAAACCATCCTTAGAAACTACCTCACACAATGCTGGTATCTTCACGTAATAAATGTTGCTCTTTTTTTCTCTCTCGCTTTGTTTCTCCTCCTCCCGTTTTGAGTCCCAGTGGGAGGCGGCGCGGCCTGGGCGGACGTCGAGCGCAGAGTCCCAGTGGGAGGCGCGCGCACAGGGGAGAAGCGACGCCCGGGCGAGGCGCGCACGCGCGGGAGAAGCGACGGAGCGAGGCGCGCGGGAGAAGCGGCGCGTGGGAGAAGCGACGCCGCGCGGCGCGCGCGGAGAAGCGACGGAGCGAGGCGCGCGCGCGGAGAAGCGACGCCGGCGAGGCGCGCGGGAGAAGCGACGGAGCGAGGCGCGCGCTGGAGAAGCGACGCCGCGGCGCGCGCGCGCGGAGAAGCGACGGAGCGAGGCGCGCGCGGAGAAGCGACGCGCGAGCGCGGCGCGCGGAGAAGCGACGAGCGAGGCGCGCGCGCGGAGAAGCGACGGAGCGAGGCGCCGCGCGGAGAAGCGACGCCGCGCGGCGCGCGCGGAGAAGCGACGAGCGAGCGCCACGGGAGAGCGAGGCGCACGCGATAGAAACGGCCGGTTTCCTCCCAACGCCAAAATCGTAGTTTCTTCGTGCCTTGGTTCAAGCGAAGACTTCGTTTCCTTTAGAAGAAACGGTTTCCTCTATTCTTCCTCTCTTTCCTCATTAATTAGACTGCCATGTCAGCATTTTACTTAGTTGGCAAGTCATTTAATAGAGATAGAAACCACAATTAATTCCCCATTGGGACTGCCCTAACAATGCAGCGAGTTTCGACCAGATACTACTCTTGTGCTACACTTCACCGTTCTATACGTATCAGAAAAATCCATGCGTCTCTTAAATTTGTCTTTAAAATTTTTATCTTATCTAAAGATAGTACTAAAGACAATATTTTCAACAGTAAATTATTCTTATAACTATTTTGTATTATTTTCACTATAACTTTCTGTCTCACATCTTCTCACTATTTATATTGGTTTATGAGTTCATGTCGTCTCTTACATAAGAGACAACATATTATCTCTCCTCACCTTCTCTCTCATTCACATAGGATTTCACTGATTTAATATAGCTAAGAGACAGTTGAAATGACACTATTGAAAATACCTTACATCAAGGATCTAATTTTCCAAATTAATGCATGCAATTTCATACCAACTTGGCTAGTTTTTTTTGGGCTTTTAGCTTTTGATTTCTCCGAAAGTCGAAATAAACGTGATGATTTCTTAAAGTGGACTTTCCAAACGGCTTTCCGAGCCTAAAATCATGTGTGTCATTCGCGTCAATGTCTTCATCGTCCGTTATCATCTCAAAAAATACAGCCAAACGTAACCAAACTCCATCATCCGTCTCCCCAAAGAATCGGGCCGTGGAGAAGAATAGTAGTTCTATTACACTGGAAGCTCCTACTTGAAGCCTAGTCCGATTTTATGGCACAAAGAGGAGAACTGATGTAGGGTCTGTTCTTTTTGATTTCTAAAAGCGGTTTTTGGTTTTTACTGCAGTACCTAATTTTTAAACGGAGTATTTTTTTAAGACAGAGTCTACAAATTAATTGCAGTACACATTAAAAGCCCAACATCTGTATAATCCAAAATCGCAAGCGATTATCTCTCTATCCATAAGCTTTATCACAAATAGTTAAAATTCAAAAATTTTAACTAAAATTCAAAAATCACAGCCATATCAAACAGACCCGTAATCTCCCTATCAATGAGAACTCGTTCCCGGCTTGTACGCAAGGAAATGAAAACCCTGCTTTCTGTGATGGGAAAGTTAGCATTAGACTTTGCAAACTCAATCCGAAATGCTACGCGTACGAACAAACAACATGCAGACTCGGTTCACCGTGAGGCATCACGGCAACTTCAAATTACAGCATGTACGGTTTTGCACCAACCCAAAATAAAAGAACAAAACAGAAATCCCCTTGTAAAAGAAAAACTAATTTTCACGAATGGGATCCCTGAATTCGCTGGAAAGTGAAATGAATCGAGAGAAAAAAAGAAGAAGAAGAAAAGAAGAATTTAATTATGCCGGGCTCATTGGTCAACTTCACAAGGGCCGTCAGGAAAGCAAAGCGAGGATTTGGTGGCATTTTGCTCGCATCGGCCGCGTGCGTTCGGATGGGATGACGGGGTGAGTTGGCACCACTACCTCGCCCGCTGCCCATTTGATACCTCCGTTTCTTATCCCCTCCCCTCCTCTCCAAAGGAGAAAACAAATAGCTACAAACACATCGGAAGCCTATCGCCAGGAAAGGGGGCTGCCCGGCTCGGCTGCTTGCTTAGGTCAACAAGAATATTAGCCGCAGCTGATAACTTTTAGTTACGATTGATAATTTTTAATTAAAAATAAATAGTAATAATTGAAATATATAATTTTTAGAATAATGATGTGAGTGGTGGAGAAAGTAAGAGAGATATATGCATAAAATGAGAGCAAAAGAAATAGAATACATGATATATCTATAATCCACTTATTTATCTTTAAAGTAAGATAAAATAAAAATGTAAAGAACCTATTTTGAAAAGTCACGTGTTACGAACAGGCCCATGTACACCAAATATTCTCTCGTCCGCTTTTGCTGTGTGTCACCGTCCCTTCTGTTCCATCAACCTTGCTAAGCTATCTCCCTCTCTCTCACTCAGAAGATGGGTCCAGTTTTTTTTGTGCTCTCCTTTCTAGAAGAAAATCTAGTGAGAGAGGATCTTAGCTGAGGCTCTCTCTACATAGGGTTTATTTTTTTTAGTTGTAGCTTATGACTTTTGGCTGAGATTTTTGAATTTTAGTTGTTTGTGATAGAGATTACGGAGAGAGAGATATTCGCTTACGATTTTAGATAGTATAGATGTTGGGTTTTTAACGTATAATATAATTAACTTGTATACTCTATCTTAAAAAATATTCGGTTTGAAAGTTAGATACTGTAGCAAAAATCAAAAACTGTTTTGAAAAACTAAAAAGAAAAGTTCATAGAAAAGTGCTTCCTCCTTTCTTGCTTAGTTGTCTCTGCACTACCCTCGCTAAGAGATAAACTAATGAGCTACGGAATTTTTGGAGTTATAATTAGGCAATAAAGTTTTAGTCTGGTATTTTTTAGGGGAAAAACTTAATTCAATGTTGTTCTAATATTATTTAGGTGCATTCGGTTTGGGGCCAAAATCGAAATTGTAATGGCATTTGGTTCGCAACTAATTTTGTTTGGTATAGCTTGCAACGTTGGGCAGTCTTTCTGGCACTCTGGCCTGTACCAACTAGTGTGCTCAAGAGTACAATAATGCCCGCATGAGCTGACCATGCTTCAACATTTCCTAATTTTCTTGAGGCGTAAATTTTGTTTAACTTCTGATGCAAAGTTTTGTCTCGATTGTGTCATCACTGGATTTAAGTATTG
Source organism: Melocanna baccifera (assembly GCA_036346265.1). Taxonomy (NCBI): domain Eukaryota; kingdom Viridiplantae; phylum Streptophyta; class Magnoliopsida; order Poales; family Poaceae; genus Melocanna; species Melocanna baccifera. Next base: position 8,511,077 of record CM070685.1, read on the forward strand.
CCTGCCTGTTATGGTGTCAAAATACGTCAGCTGATTTCACTAGTATTCTCAGAACTTTGTTAAGACTTAGCTTCTCTTAGCGATGAAGATGTGGTGATTATTGATTGGGTGATATGGTCTAATATTTTAGCTTCACTTGCACTTAACATTAGAGACGACATAAATGCGGAAAGTACTGAATTTTGTGTGTTAACTGGCTTTAGCTTTCGGCTATGTCTGTTGGTTTTTAACTAAAATTATATTATAGCACTTGTTAGCTTTTCAAATCATTCAATTAAAAAAATAAAAAATAAGAAAAAAATTAAAAAAACACTATTATATCTTCACGAACAATGAAAAAGAATAAGAGAAAAAAACAAAAAAGCCAAAAAGAAAAAACCAAAATACGAAGTCGACGCGTTCTAAGTGGTTTCTAGTTTCTAAAAGCTAGAAGTCGAGGCCACTTAAAACGGCCCTGAAAAATGATGCTGCAGCCAGGAAGGAAATGTTCCTTTGTTCTTTCACCATTTGTCCTGGAATAATCTTTACTATTATAAAAATAGGAATTGATGGTCATTGTTTGTTCTTTTCATAGAAAAGTACCATTTAAAGTTAGAAATAATTACCTGCAATGCCATCTAGAGGGAGTTGGTGTGTCAATTCACCACATGCGTAGACACGCCCCCACTCCACTCATGATCTGGTGGTGATAGTGGTTCGTCTGCCTACACCTCCCCAATACACATGCGCTAACAGGCACCCTGCCCCCAATGCCTCCTAAGTCTCCAGTTCCCTCCGCTCCGCACCCCTATCCTCTCCTCTCCCCGAGCATCCCCTCCCTCTCATAAGCCTAATAGACGAGCTTGGGAGCACGGGAAAGCCTAGATCCATGCTAAATAGCTCAAGGGAATCCACAAAATCACGTCGGTGAGCTCGTGAAAGGTTAGATCCGGCACCAACAAGCTCAGGGAAGGATCTGGAGCTGGCAGGAGTGTCACTTAGCTCATGGGGAAGAGGAACGGAAGGCGCCATCGAGTGTAGGGTGGTTGGCTTGGGTCGGATGGTGTCGGCACATCCATAAGGCCATAGGTCGACGTCGGATGGGGGCGGTGTAGGCGGTTGAAGGGTAGTTGCGCACATGATGATGATAGCCATTAGGGGAGGGGTCAGCAAGCCCGTGCCAGCTATCGTTGATGGAGGCGATGGGGCTCGGGGGATGAAAAGAAGGTCGGCAATGGTGGAGGTCACCGATACCAGTAGATCAAGCTGGTAGTGCAAGGGAAGGGGATAGGGGAGTGAGATATAGAGAAGGGGGTGGCCGGCTGCGAGGAAGCGTCAAATCTGGCGGTGTCGAGCCGATGGTGCTAGGAGATAGGGAGAGATAGTGAGTGAAAGGGGAAGTGAGAAGGTGGCGATGAGGTGAAAAGTAGGCCAAAGACAAGCCTAGGGAGGCTGCTAGCGGCTAGGAAAGCAACCAATGACGGCGGATTTGGAGGTGGCCCTGCCGGAAAGAGAGAGGAAGAGAGGAAGGGGAGGTCGACGACGACAAAGGGAGGGAAGGAAGAGAACGAGGGGAAGGTGGGGTAGGCCAGCAGTAGTGGGGATGGCCATTGTCGTCATCGGATCTGAGGGCAGGGCCTGGCAAGAGAAAAATAGAGGGGGAGGGGAAGGAGCGGAGAGTGGTGGCCAGGTTGAAAGGAAATGGGGGGAGAGAGAAAGGAGTGAGGGAGAATATAAGATTAGGGTTAGGGGTTTGAGGTTGTCTGCGTCTAGGCCGAATGGGCCAAAATAGGTTGAAGAATTTTCTTTCTTTCCTCTTCTTTCTTGTTTTTCATGCTTCATTTATTTATTTAACTATTAATTCTCTGATATATTATAGCCTAAATTATTTCAACATAAAATAAATAAATGACTTAGACATAAAGGGAAAATTATCTTGAAATAAATTAGGAAAAATTGAACAGCATGTCTAATTAGGATTTTTTGCATCATATTTATTTTCTCTTCTTTCTTATTTTTCATGCTTTATTTATTTATTTATTCAACTATTAATTATCCGATACATTACACCCCAAATTAGTTTGACATAAAATAAATAAATGACTTAGACAAAAAAATAAAAAAATATCTTGAAACAAATTAGAAAAATTGAACATCATGCCTAATTAGGATTTTTGCATCATATTTAGGAAATGTTTTATTCTTAAAATTTAGAAATTATCATTAGGAGTTGATTCTGAGGATGGATTAGGACACGTAGGACTCATTTCCGATTTTGACAAAGTGGTGAGAGTAGAAGCATGCTCAGGCAAGTTGTCTCTTTGATCATGTCTTCTAAACTGGTTTTTAACAGCCATGGCATAGGGAAGGACACTTGAGACAAAGAGGAGAAAGTCGTGGCTTCGAGAAAGCGTCGAAGTGGGTAGTGGTGACGAGCATGTGGGGAGGCTTGAGTAGAGGATGAGGAGGAGGTAGTGACGATGTAGCTCTAGTGGGCCTCATTGGTGCCGACGAAGCACCATGTGGGCCATGACCCAAGGAGGAATCCAGCGGCGGTAGCCATGGATGGGTGGATCAGTGTGGAGAGAAAGAGGATAGGGTTGGAGACAGAGAGGAAGGTAGGTGTTAACCTAGACAATTGGATTTGCATAATATGCTCTAAATTTTGATTGAAATTTTTTGAAGAAATTAGCTGAGTAATATCTAGAAACTTTAGTTTTGTAAGCTTATACACAACTCTCTAACATTGACCAGAAATTGATGGTAGAATGATTCGATGAGCCAACTATGGTGATGGTTTTGTTTTGTGGTTTTAGAACATGAAACATGATTTTTTTTAAAAAAAAGGTTCGCAGCAACGCATGAGCAATCAACTAGTAATTATAACATTGTTGGTTCACTGTCTTCTATCTTCCTTTCTTTGAACACCCTCGCCATATATCTTAGCCGCATTGCTCAAAAATAAATATATATCTGCGACGCCCTGTGTGATTACTTAAACAATGGATTATTATTCGTCTGATCAGTAGGACACTGGCCCAACGAATAATAAACCTTTACTAGAGTCATATAGCAGAACAATAATATAGAAATTGTCTCTTTATTACAACATTTTTCACGAGGGCTATGGTCTTTAATACAAATATACAAGCAAAAAAAGATACGAAACATATATCCTAAATCTCGTCTGCTCGACTCAGTGGGACGCCTACTCGTCCCAACCAAAGTATAGGGTGTCTACCTCACTCTGGTCCTCGTAACCATTGCCCTCCTCTCCTGCAGCCTCAACAGTGCATGCGATCCCTTCATCCAGCTCGAAGTAATCACCGGTCGGACTAGGGTCTAATAAAGGAAAATAATAGTAAGGGTTAGTACTAATGTACTCAATAAGCATTTTAATAGCAAAATGCATTGTATACCTCTTCTCTGTTCGTTATCATAGTTTCTATTCATCTAATTCTAGAAAAATAATATTATCAAATTAAGTGGTATATTTTAATTTATAAAAACTCTACTCTTCACTAGGGAGAAGAAAGATCACTAGTAACCTTTGTAGCTTCCAATCCAGGAGACAGGTATGAATTCATGATTTTATTGCGCACTATGCAGCCTTGTATCATTGTACCCATAGCTACTCTAAACCATTATGAACTAGGTATCTCACACTTTCTTTGGTGTGGGGTTAAGTCCAAAGTACAGAATATTTTCCAGGTATGTTACTTAAATCACCACTCATCTATTCTCCACTGGCGTACTAGGTCGCTCACTCGGGCTCCATCGACTTCCAATAGCGTTGGTTGGGGCCGGTTCCCAACACTCAACCTACACTAATATATGCGACTGGGACTTATTCACTTCTAGACTTGCGTTACCAGTTCTGAGCTCCATCCATCACTACTCACGCTTATATTACTTACCCAATGTGGAGAAATAAATAATGTAACAGGGTAGTATTTTCTGCTTGTCCGAGATGAAAAAAAGGTTGGCACTTAAATGCAGCTCCTTTTCTGAGTGAGAGTTTTGTTGGTCCTTATGTTCTATCCATATGTAAAGGTGTCTCGTATTTCCTCTCTTTTCCTGTCCAGGGTCCCCTTTACCCTCCTATTACATACTATTATAACCCAGCTGCTCCTCTCAGCTAGACTACTCTTTCTTTCTCTTATTTCTTCTCTTTTCTCATCTCTTTTCATTCCTTTACCTGATTTAGTTTTGTAAATAGGATTTTAATGCAACTATATAGTAGATGATACATAATGTAGTTTGTACATTTGACATAACTATATTTGTGATCAAGAATAAGCTTGCTTGAGTAGTAGTAAGTGATGGTGTCAGTTGCAACTTGGTCTATTGCCTCGGCCTAAACTGACTCAACCTTTGCATTTAACAAGCATACACGCTATTTAAATAAATATTTATAGGTTTTTTATAAATTTAATCCCCCTCCCCATTTTGGTGGATTTCCTAGTCGGTCCTATCTACTGCAAGGTTTTCAGGTCTATTCTTTGCCCCTCTCTTCTATTGTTCACGCGGTTGAACTGGCCCATGCACTTAGCTCGGTCTACGCACTCACTCGACCCAGCATGCACTCGGCTCGGCTTGGCTGTGCACGGCACAAAACGCCACACCTCCTCGGTCACACACACACTTGGCTCTCAATGTCGCACCTCCTCGGTTGCACATGCACTCCCGACAGACTCCTTGGCTCTCCATTGCTACTCTTCCTCCCTTGCCTCTCCTTCTTGGCCGCCGATGCCCACCTCCTTCCTTCCTTCCCTATAGTCGAAGCCTCCTTGGGACCTTCCCTTACCGGAATTACGGCCGCCACTTCTCCCCATCGTCGGATCTAGTGGCTTCATCGAAATTAAGTGCTCGATTGGTCCTCTTCTTGTTGGATTTGTGGGCTACTTCATCGGATCTAGGGGTCCTGTGGGCTCTCCTCACCAAATCTACAGGCTACCTCACCGGATCTATGGGCTACCTCATTGGATTTGGTGGTCCCATGGGCTCTCCTCATTGGATCTATGGGCTACCTCGTCGGATCTATGGTTCTGTGGGCTCTCCTCACCAGATCTATGGTCCCATGGGTTCTCCTTGCCGAATCTACGGTCTCATAGGTTGTTCTCCTCACAGATCCATGGGCTACCTTGCCAGATCTATGGTCTCGTGGGTTCTGTTCACCAGATCTATGAGCTACCTTGCCGGATCTATGGTCCTATGGATTCTCCTCGTCGGATCCATGGGCTTCCTTGCCTTCTCGGCTCCCTCGGCTACTCCGACTCCCCGGCTTCCTTGGCTACTCTGACTCCCCGACTTTCTCGGCCTCCTTCACCCTCATGGAGGCCGTCGTTGGGGTCGGCTCTATGGTGGGTTCGGTTTGTGGCTGAAGGCCACGGCTGCAATGGCTTGTCTAGTTTCGGCTTCCTCTCTGGGATGGTTCACATTTCTTCCCTTCCCTTTTCCATGCTTATGCATTTCTTGATTTAGTTACTATTTTCATTATGCTTACATCTTTTACCACACCCAATTTTGGGAGGTTCTAAGGCTACGGGACTTGGTCAAGAGGGTCTTGCGCCCGGGAGCAAACTCCCTTGACCAAGGGCGCTTGTGGCTCTCTAGGACTTTGTTGCTGGTCGTTGTGGTAACCACCGATTGGATAGGGTGGCTTTCCTTTCCCTCTCAGCCACCTTGCTTGATCGGTCATGCCGAGGTGGAGTGTGTGCCATGCATAGTGCCTTACTGAGGTGGAACCAAAAAGGAAAGAAAATAGGGGAAAGGGATGTGGGAGGGAAAGTGGGTCTACTTGTGTCGGGCTGGAAATGAAAGTTTGTTAGTGGTGGTTGCGGTGTGGTTCTCACGTGGACAAAGGCATGGGCGATGTCTCCTTGTCAATGTTGGGGATGTCGTCCTGTGGTCCACACGGTTGGCCTCCTAGGTCCCAGGTGGCCACGCTCTCCTTCAGCTTCCACTACGTTCTGTCTCCCCTTCTCCGACTCTCCCTACTCCTCACCCCTCTCTGTGGGCTATTGGTTTTTGGGGGAAATGCTCTCTAGCCTTCGGCCGAGAGACGGATTGCTGGGGTTTTCCTTGGCTTTGCTTTGGGGGCTCTGTGCTTTGGTATTCCTCTCGGTTAGCTTTGCTGTGAGGGAGCTGGGGTTCTCATTGGTTGGCTTTGGGGTTCTCTCAGCTGTGTGGAATGTTGTGGGCTCTCGACTGTGTGGAATGCTATGGGTAGAGGCAGGAAAATGAGATGAGGGCTTAAGAGTGGGAGGCACTCGACTATCTACCTCTCTCTCCTGCATTGTTCATGACTCTTTTGCCCTCACTCTATCCACAATTGGGTCTTGGAACATGATGAGGACATTGTTTCTACTGATATGAACACTTCTCTTACTGCTTTCATGAATGATGGGTAAGGTCTAATTACTCGGACACGTGCTCGTCAACTCAACTATCAGGTAAACTCGTTTTTAGGAGCCAATAATATTTTCGCTGAGAATTCGATACTTTCTAAGACTTATGATTTTTTTGTTATTAGGAATAATGGAGAGGAGGACCCAACTCATGGCGACACCTAATTCGTCTAATTCCACCAATTTGGTTGTATTCATCAAGTCTACTTCATCGGATTGACGAATTTAGGCTTATTATCCATGGTGCTGCAACACTTTTTGGGCTGAGAGCCTTGTATCAATACTTAGACTATTTGGGTTGGCACTATTCATGGGTCAGTACTGTTTATGTGAACAGTACCGCGGCCATACTGTTCACGTGAACAGTACCTGTGAATAGTACCACACCCCCTTTTATTAGATAAGTGCGACCTCCCCCACCCCTATTTAAGGAGGTCGCACCCCTTTAGTTTTCCTCGGGTTTTTCTTAAGAGATTATTCTGCTTAGCAGTCTCACCGCACGTCCGGTTGAGGAACCCTAACTTGTGAACTGAATCTTTATTCGCAATATAATTTCGTATTACATCTTTTACTTTCTTGTTTGTGTTCTCGATTCGCTTGCAGGAGATAGCCTTCTTGGTGAGATCAACCGCGTTCGGTACGGTTGATAACCATTGGAGCAGTGGTGTAGTGATTGCGAGGGGATCGATCTGTTTTGATCGAAGCCTTTGGATCATCAACGTCATGTTCTCCATAATCGACTTAGCAGTATCTCTCGGAAGATCGGGCCATCGTCACATTAGAACACTGTGGGCTTTATGGACCAATGGTCCGAACTATGGGTTGTGCACTGTTCTTGGGTTTTTTGAGGCTAGGGTAAGTTGGTAGAAATGTGAGCGCTAGATTTTTGTAAAAGCCGAATGATGAAGCCAGTGAGAGGTGTTGACCAGCCCGGGGTGGTCTGGGAACCTCAATGAACGCCATTCTAAACGACTCTAGTAGTCGGAGGATACTAACGGCAGTTCTATTCCCTTTATTTTTATTCTCTATTAGATTGTTTTTTTATTCGCTCTCCGATTGCAAAAATGAAAAGGGCGAGGCTAGGGTGTGGCCGGTATGGGTGCTACACGCCGAGCAATACACGGGTACAAGAATGAAATGCTATTTTTATTTGCTTTTTATTCAATGGAGTTTTGGCTATGCAACAATTTTAGAATTTTTGATTTGCATAATTCTTGTAATTAATCAAGTGTTATAATAATGTTTTTTTACTTCCTTTATGAAGGCCTAGGGTCAATTGTTGTAATTCATTTTTGTAATTAAATGTGTTGTAATAATTTTTGTTATTTCTTTATTACTGTTAATTATATTGCTTATGGTTAATTGGAGTCTAGGTTCTTACAATATCTTAGTCATTTCCATGCAAGAAGAAAACTTTAAACAAGGGCACATAAAATTTAATAGTTCAATTGAAGTCACCACGTAGAAAAGAAATGCACACTTATACGAATTAACTAATAAGGGTTCACAAACTAGTGTAGGCCTATGGCTATAGTTTTGTATGGCGATTGAAATCACTTTTGTATCTAGTGCAGATCTAGGTATATCGCTTACAATCACTTTTGTATCTATTAATATTGTATTCAAAAATACATACAAAAATTTTCCAACGCTTTCTAAAGGTTACGCATTTTTCATGCAACTCATAAGTGTCCCGTGCTTATTTAATAGAAGGTTAGCTTTAACCGGCAGATAATTACAATATATCTAACCTGCACACAACTTGTATTGTGCTTAGGATACAATAACCCTCTGACTGGTCTTGTGTGGCTTATTCATTTGCTCTACATATACATTGTTGAACGGAACATAAACTCTTTCTAACTTCTAAGGGGGCAAAATGCAAAGGGCCTGAGAGAGAGATTCTTTCAATGGACCTTTTTTTTTTAATAATCTATTTTAAATTACAGTAATATACTCGTATTTTTTTGATTTTACACTAATAATCTTCTATCGCTACACCATTGAGTGACTTGGACTAGTCGCCCAACGGTTATACGCCAAGTGTCCAAGTTGCCCACCGCTCAACATAGAGCGACAACTCGACAAGTCGCGCATCAGTTGAATGATTTAAAATAATAATGTTATTATTTTATTAATCCGATAGAAATAATTATGAGAGAATAAGTGATAATTTTTGTAGATAATACGTTGAATAAATGGTGACTTATCAAGGTGTTGCTCTGCTGTTGAGCGACTAGGAGCTCAACGGTTCGGCAACTAGCACTAGTCGCTCAACCGGTGGACGACTTGGATACTTGGCGTGCAACCATTGGACAACTAGTTTAGATCGCTCAATGGTGTAGCAACAAAGGGTTATTAGTGTAAAATAAAAAATACAAGTATATTATTGTAATTTAGAATAAAAATAGATTATTTAAGAAAATTCTTCTTTCAATGGCACCAGAAATGGAGGGCTTTAAAGGTAAGCAAATTGACCAATTAGTGCAAGAAATATATGCCCTCTACTTCTACACACCCACATGAATAATAATGAAATGAAATAAAATCACAACAAAGAAAACCCAAAGACTGAAAGAAACAAGAGAAAATAAGCTTTGGCCTCTCTCTGTCTACCTCGTCTCCTTTTCCTACTTTGCCCAAGTCCTAATTGCTTCTCTCTCATTAATAAAAATTTTCGTCTTTTAAACTATAATTCTTTTGGATTCCTCCCCAAATGCCTTCCACCCAAAGACTCACCCGGCCTTCGTAAATCTCCCCTTCCGACTGCATTCCTTCCTATTTCTCGTATTTCTCCAACCCTTTCCCCTCTCTCTCTCTCCTCTACCCCCTCTCTGAAAGACTGGATACAGAACAAAAGGGGAAAAATAGATAGAAGAAAGAAAGAAAGAAGAACACCTACCAAGCAAGTCTTGGTTTTTGAGTTCATGGGCTGTGGAATTGTTCCCCGGAATCCCCTCTGGGTCTGAAAAGATTCATACCAAGAAACAGTTCTTGAATTTCCCCTTTCTTTTGCTCGAGAATTACTTGTACAGAAGAACTTCTTCTTCCTTGTTTCTGCTTTGTTTTTTCGTGTTTGTTTGGTTGGAATTTTCTCGGGTTATTCCTTCTTCACTTGTGGGGGGTGAGGAGAAAAGATAGTCATGGTAAAGCAAGGACCTTGTCGTCATTGCGGAGTCACAAGTGAGCTCTTGTTCTTGAATAAAGTTAATTTTTTTTTCCTATTGTTGTTTCTTTGCTTATTTTAGTTCTGTTTCTCCTTTGTTCCTCGGCAAGTGGTACATCTTGGGTGATGATTTCTTCGAATTATGCATCTGGGAAGCGGGCCTTAGATGAAATCTTTTGAGTCCCTGGGACTCGGATTCCTAATCTTGCTTGTTCTTTGTGGGTTACCCTTGTTTGTTCTTTGGTGAATTTCATTGAACTATCAGATGTATTCAAGAGAACTGCGTGGATATGGTTAAGGTCTCAGAGACCTTTGGATGTAAAATTCTAAACATGAGGAACAAGATAAATTATCTCATTATCACGGACACATTTAGACTAGTGTTTGACTATGGTGGATATATGCTTGTTACATAATTTGTGCATATAATGAGCGATTAGATGCAGTTCACACTCATATTCTGCAAGAAGAAAAGAACCATCTGCTCTTGCCAATCAGATATTTAGAGTTCCGTAGCTGCTGCAGCTACAGAAATGCTTAATTTTAGGATGGCATTGAAGTATAATCTTTGCTGTGCTGTGTAATTTACACAGACTGGCCCTCCTTTTGCTTGAACCTCAGCGGCATTATACTTTCGAGTTCTTTAGGTCCTCTTACTGAAGCAAGCTGCTCAATTGAAGTGATCATCTGCATTTAGTATGCCTCATTTTGTAGGACAGCAGATGAAGAATTGCATGCTTGTGCTAACCATTGAAAACAATATCTGAAATATACAGTTTTGAGTATGTATGTGATTATTTACCTATTGCCTTAAAGTTACATTCTTGAAAATGTATAGTTTCTGACCGTTCTTCCATGCTCCCTTCCCCGATGCCACCATCTCTTGTATTATCACAGGCATTATACTTGTAATTTGTGATACGAACTCCTGATGGACACGCTACTAATAAACTATATATCTGTATATACCACACACGTTCTTGCATATCAATTTTGCATTGTGTTTCTTGTTGCTCATCGCAAATGCTGGAACAGGTACTCCTCTTTGGCGAAATGGGCCAGCAGATAAGCCAGTGCTCTGCAATGCGTGTGGCTCGAGATGGAGAACGAAGGGTTCATTGACGAATTACACACCAATGCATGCTCGGGAAGATATCGATGCTGAGGAACCTAGAGTTAACAAGCTCAAGCCACCAACATTGAAGCTGAAGGAACAGAAGCAACTGAAGAAAAAACCAAGCCACAGCATAATGGAGAATGAACCATTTTCTGATCAAAACTTCCGGAAGATGGGGGATGCTGACCCAAGCAATCGAACTAGTTCTGGATCAGCAGTATCGTATTCAGAGAGTTGTGCCCCATATGGTACAGCTGACGCAACTGAAATGACTGGTCAGTGATCTCTGATTGCCTTGTTGCTGTTAAATCAGATAACTTTACGCTTTTCTCATTCTTGATGAGTACCACATAGTATATGATTAGGTTCAATTCAAACAAATAATATACAAATAATATAGAAGGCATTGAACTTGAGGCTAGATGGGCAGGTCAGAAGTACACTGTTGAATATTAGTCTGCAATGTTATACTTAATCTACCCGAGATTTCCTGTAAACATCTTTAGGTCGTTCTTGTAGTACTACCCTTGTAGAATCTATACAAGTAATTGTATATAATGCAGATCTGTTTCTTCTTTTCATGCAACTCATTGAAGCTACTGAAACATTTTTCCAGCAGCTCCTCTTCACTGCTGCTTTATTTGTAGTACAGCATTATCAATTCATGAGAACTTATGGTGATTGATAAATCATTGGCTAATTTTTTATGAGAAAAGGTGGGCAATTCACTTATACTTCAACACTCACCCTCATGTGTAGGCTCTCTCAGGCCTAAGACGTGGAAATAGAAGTAGGCTGCAATTATTTTTTTTAATTGCGTCAATCGAGTCTCGAACTCAAGACCTCTTGGCTCTGATACCATATTAAGTTGTATGTACCAACCAATTCACCCAAAAGTTTAAGCTGATGAGTAAACGTGGGCAATTCATTTATACTTCAACAATTTTAACTAAATTACTTATGATCAAAGGGAATAGCTTGTAGCTATGTTGCCCACCTATCGAGTTCAAATGGCCTCAAGAAAGGGATATTACTTCACCACACCATAAGCATCAAATTTAGATTCTCTATGTGTAACCCAGAAATTGCTTTTTTATGTTTTTTTACAACTATGTTAGATATGTTAATGATGTTTTTCTGGTACCTTCCGAATTCAGGTTCAGCACAATCACATGCCTGGGAGTCACTCGTACCATCAAGAAAGAGGAGTTGTGTCACTCGTCCTAAACCTTCACCAGTGGAAAAGCTTGTTAAGGATCTTAACTCCATAATGCATGAAGAGCAGTTATATTACCTTTCAGGATCGTCGGAGGAGGACTTACTTTATCATAGTGAAACTCCTTTGGGTTCCTTTGAGATTGGTTATGGAAGTGTGCTTCTTAGACACCCAAACTCAAAATCAGTGGAGGAAGAATCAGAAGCAAGCTCTATTCCTGCAGATAATAAATCATACATTACAAGCGAATCCTATTCAGGATCTGTCTCATTTGTTGTGCATAGTGAAAGCAAGGGAGCAAGCAACTCAAATGCTGCAACTGAGAAGCCAAAGAGGTCGCCAGTGCAGACACAAGATGATGCTAAAAGGTATTATACACCCATATTAGCATGAAAAGCTTGTATTGAGCATTTGTTGTCATCCTCTATCCACAATTCCACATTCAATATTAGGTAAAAGAAGCTATTATGGTGTGAATCAGGGGGTGATCGGAACAGCGATGACTTTTGGTTTTTTGCTGAAAAAACACTGTAGCTGAGTTGGTTTATTGAGTATAATTAAATGTAAAAAAATATAAACAAAAAACCGAAAACAAAAAACGAAAAAAAGTATAAGTAAATTTTAAAAAACGAAAAAAAATTTCACTGTAGCGTGCACAGTGCACGCTACAGTGAAATAATCGCCCGTCGCCAGAAGCCGAAGCCGAACTGATCGCTCCCTCAGTCTAATGATTTTTTTGGTTGGTATGTCTCTTTTGCAGGGATAAACTTCATTATGAAAAGCAGCATATCCTGGAGAATGTAGATTCACCTTTAGTTTCAGTAGATTTAAAGGTATCTAGATTCACCTTTTGTTGTTGTGGTCAATGATTCCTAGATGTAATTTTGCATAGAGTGCCTCTGAATATGGCTGACATATCCATATTTGACTAAACATTGAAACTAAACCTTTGCACTGTCTCTTCATTCTTGAGCAGGATGTTATCAATTACAATAGCTTTGTGAAATATCTAACCAATGAGGAACAACAACAGTTGCTCAAATTTCTTCCTCCTATGGACTCGTTGAAGCCTCCTGATAGGTCCTCTTATATGTTTGCCCAGAGTTCTACTAAGAGATTTTGAGGCCATTTCACTCAAATCCTGTTTTGTATCTTGCTCTGTCTGCAGCCTTAGAAGCATGTTTACTTCTATCCAATTTTCTGATGCTATGCATAGCTACCAAAAGCTGCTTGGAGAGGGAGTTCTTGATCCATCTTTCTCTGCTGCTGAGAAATGGAAGCCAGTGAAGAGGCTTACATTAACCAATTTAACAAAATGTAAATGGCTGGAGTGCTATGAAGAAATAAAGGTAACAAACTGGCTTTCTAATACATACACCTGCATCCTCCCCCTTTCCATTTTTTTTTCTGAGTTAATCCCTATGACTACATCTGCCTCGGTGGTTTTCCTTCACTGCATATGTGAAGTTATGAACTGCCAAGCTTTGGTTGTACATCAATACATGATTAAGTGTTTGTTTCTCTTTGTTTAGGGAAAAGACAGTAAGGAAACAGGAGGAAAAGAAAAGACCAGTGCTTCGAAAGGCCTTACCAAGTCCACCATGAAGCCTCTCAAAAGACCTCATGAAACCCAATTGCAAAGCTACGCAGGTCAGCAATCTTAGTTCCTCTGATTCTGACTTGCGTATTGTTTCTAGATGCAGACATCTGAAAAATGTCTTATGTATTCAATTCCAATTTCGTCATTTCCTTATCTTATTGTAAGTAACACGGAGAAGCCTTCTGATTTGTTTTGCTTGTGAACATGCAGAACTAAAAGGAACCATGAGGAGTCCTAAAAGAGTCTCTAAACCTGGGGCTATGGCTCCTCAGTTCAAAAGCTCATTTTTGCCAAACTCTGGCAACCCCAACAAAGATATAGCCTGCACTGGAGGACTTAACTTACTCATGTTACCACCAGATAAACTATCTATGCTGGCCCCTCTGCAGTACATCGACAACGGTTCTGATCAAGACTTGCTGCTGGAGGTTCCTCTTAATGCACGGCACTCAGAGGCAGAATTTCTTTGCCAACCATCTCAACTGAGCTCGGCAACCCGCAGCTCCACCTCCGAGGGCGGGGTTGCTGATGGCGAGGGGCGCCTCAAGCAACCGTTGTCCCAGTTCCACTAGCAAGCAACTTAGGAACAGGCAGTAGCGGTAGTTTACTTTAGCTTCCTGGATCGTGGTGCCTTTATTTACCGATCACCGTTGCGGCGTTCTGCGGTTTGTTCATGTTTCTGCCGTCATCGCCCTGATTTACAGAACAATGTGCGTCTGCCGACTTGGCGAATTATCCGTTCAGCAAACATTTCTGGCGGTGCTTTTGGACTGGGCTTGTGCTGGTTTCTGTAGCATATAGCTTTTGGAGAAATTATAACTTACATCGTTGTATGGAGAAGGGGTAAACTCGTTATGGGTAAAATGAAAAAAAAGAAGATATCAGGGAGTTTACGTATGTATTGCAATCAGTGGCTTTTATCCTTGCTCACTTTTCCCAGTTGAGCATGGTGGTGTCTTCATGGCAGATCATCTTGAACAAGGCAATATCTTGTTCATAATGGTTGTGGTTGACAGCTTTAGCTGAAAATAAATAGTAGTGGTTGAAAGAAGTGGTTTTTAGAATGAGAGAACGAGTGGTAGGGAAAGTGAGGAAGACATACGTACGTGAGATGAAAGTAAGAGGAGTAGGGTACGTGATGCATCTGTAACCCTCTGGCTTATCCCCAGAGCAAGATGGGAGTGAGAAGAGTGAGGAAGCTGTTTCAGGAAGCCAAATGTTCTCATGATTGATAATGGTCTTATTCGTTTCGGTTGTGGTTTATGACTTTTAGTTGTAATTTATTAGGGGGTGATCGGAATGGCTTCTAAAAGCTTCAGCTTCTAGCTTCAGCTTTTTTTTCACTATTCACTACACTATCCACTAACTCATTCTGATGTTTTTTCACCACTACATGTGTTTTTTCAGCCAAAAGCCAAAAGCCATCGCTATTCCGATCACCCCCTTAGTCTAATAAATAGTGATTATTGAAAGAATCTGAAATCAAAAGTTAAATGAAAAGCCTAATAAAATGAGATCAATATCATTGGTGGATGCTATGTACAGTTGTACATGATCTTTAGGTCATCTATCACTCTAGCAGCATCGCCAGTGATCTCCATGACATTGTCACTAATAATCTTTCCAATGTTAAGGGAAAGATTTGCAATGCAATGCTTGAAACTACTACTGGCCAGGTTGAGGTTATTTCTATTACTTATGTTATGACAATTATACCACTATGCTTTTCATTGCGCTTTCAAGCAAGCGTCAACACACTACCGAGCAACCATAACAACTTCTCCCTCCGATCATTATAAATGGTGTTTTAGAATCTGTCTAATTATTATTTTTAGAATTTGATCAGTAATATATGTAGAGGTGTCTAAATCGGTAAAATAAAAGCTACTACACGATAGTAGTAAGAACCAGCAGGTTTTTTTTTATTAAAAAAGAGAAACAGGTTTTGCAATGGAATGGATAATAAGTACTCCCTCTTTTGATTAATCTGAGGTGTATTTTGATTTCGCACAAAGATTAAGGAGGTAATAAAATTTAGAGTTATTAGAGGAAATGACTAGAGTACCCTCTCATAATTGCTTTAGAAAGATGAGAGCAGGGGCGAAGCTAAGGGGGAGGCTTGGTTAGGCTTCAGCCTACCCTCCTCTGATGGCAAGAACCTCCCTCCCCTCGTGGCCGGCAAGCACAGCAGGGAGATCGGCCGGCGCGACGGTGATAACCAGAAAGCAAAAATAAAGTGTTGGTGAAGTTATCAGCCCATTGCAGCCTAGCAAATCCATCTCACCGGCCCACCAAGGCACCAACAAGGTAACAACAACTCATAAGTTGTAGCAAATTAGCAATTGAATTTTTTTTATTTCCACTTTTCAAGAGAGGAGAGACTCACGGGGCCAGAGGAGCTGGATCTGGTGGCGTGGGTCGAGCCGCCGGGGGTTGGCTGAGGGGGAGCCGGACCGGGGCATCATCGAGGGAGGTTGATCCAGGGGTGGGGGGCTAGACCAAGGCGGCGAGGGGAGCGGAGCCAGGGTGGGGAACAGCCAAACCGGGGCCAGGAAGTCAGATCTGGTGGCGACAGCGAGGGTTGAGCTGCTGCTACGCCGAGGGGAGGGAGGCTGATTTAGGGACGAGCCCGGCATGGGGAGCCGTCATTGTGCGCGGTGAGCCCGTGCCAGTGCCGTCAGTGGTCCGGTGCTGCCTGACTCCTGCCCAAAGTGGGGACTACAAAGTGCGAACTGCTGGCCTGGCTGTCACCACCTGGCTGCCTTGGGGAGTGGCCGAGTCTCGAGTGGGTGAGTGGGAGTGAGAGACAGAGAGTTGAGATAGTAATATAGTGAGAGTGTGAGACAGTGAAATAGTGAGTGAATGAGCTGATAGGTAATGAACTCAATGAGAGTGAGCAGTATTCCGGAGTCCGATATTGATAGTTCGATACCATCATTGATTCACCCAGTAAAACTTATGCATCTACTATTCTTCATAGTTTATATTGAGTAATTAATATTTAGCTGTCTGAATTCTTAGAGTAAGAGATTATATGTAATTATGTATGTTGTATCATTGTCATTGACTAACTTGAATTTCTACAGACTAAAATTAAAATTATGATTTATGTGTTTTGATTAGGATTGATACACCTTGTGATTTAATCTTGCGTACTAGTGGCATGTTATATTTTTCTTGAATGTTCATAATCATCTACAATTAGTTATCATATCACTAATTTTGTTATTTTTAATATGTAGATGACTGATCTCTACTCACCGGAAGTATATTTGTATATTTTTGAGATATGCTTTCTATTACTGAGATACTTTCATTGTATTTATCTTTTTTTATTTTGTTTCTCTTCTAATAATGTATAAATTTGAATTGAACAAAAGTAAAATAATATGTTCATGATAATCTAGCTTTGCGTCTTAGCCTATTCTAGATTTTGTTCCAGGCTTCACCATTTGATGAGAGAGGATGGTTTGCGTGAGTGACAATGAATAAATGCATACCAGAGAGAAAATAAATAGAGTACGATGAGAAATATATCATTAAATTTACTTACATGTTTTATATTTATTTATGAACAGATCTTTAAAAAGTATATGCTTCACATTGATCAATGTGGAAGCACTGGTACATAGATGGAGCCACATAGTTGGAGCCGCGTGGAGTGCCGATGGGCCAACTACGCCCATGGGGAAACCGATCACGGCCCACTAATACGAATCCGCGCGGGAAGATGCGAAGGCTGCGAGCTGTTGGCCTGGCTCCGGCGGATCCGCACGCCCGAATCTCAAAGCTCGAGCCGGAACCCTACTCCCCTCCAGATCACCTTCTCGCCGCGCCGCCCTCCCACCTGCACCCTCCATTGCTAGTGTGCCGCCATGCCGCTCCACCTCCTCCTCCCTGACCCCAACCTGCTCCTCTCCGAGGCGACCGTGCGGTGTCGCGGCGGCGGTGACGGTGACGTGTGCCTCTTCCTCGACCCCGTCGCCGCCGCTGTCGGCCGCGGCGGCGGGGCAGCAGGTGGCGAAGGTGCACAGCTACGGGACGGTGGAGTACGAGCGGCGGGCGGCGCTGCGGTGGAGCATCCTGTACCGGCGCATAGCGGTGGACCACGGCGGCCGGCCTGTGGGGCGCACGCTCGGGGCATGGGACGAGGGCGAGCGCCGCCTCGACAAGTGGGAGCTCTGCCGCATCGCCAGGGCGCTCCGCAAGTTCCACCGCTTCAACCTCGCTCTCCAGGTAGGTAGCGATGCCTGCTTAATCGCGCCTCTCGACGATGTATTTAAGTTTTACTACTTGACAAGTGATCCTGCAATGTTGGGAATTGTTATGCTATTACACAACTGGGCGAAGTTTAGTTCGACTTAAGGGGTTAATGTTGGTAAGATTATTCATATACTAATAACAGGACTTTGATATATAGGCTTTTGTACTTACTCCGATTCAGCCAGCGCACCAGTTTATTATGAAAATGGGACTAAATTGAAAAAGCAGCCACTGTCTATCCAATGTAAGAGAAATAATCAAATAACTAGGTGTGGGGAACAATAGTTCAATGCCCTTAACGGCCTTGCAAACCCTTCTGAATGCTCACCCTTCAATAATGATAGTACGTGGCAAGTGTTAGAATTTCCATTTTTGCTGTTATCTTATGTTTTGGTGCCTTTTGATGGCCAAGCCTGGTACTAGTCGTATTGGTTCCATCAGCTATTTTCTGTGACATGCACAGGTTTATGATTGGATGACTGAGCGCAGGGATAGATTTTTCACTCTCATCTAGTGATATGGCAGTCCAGTTGGATCTGATTGCACAAGTACGTGGTGTTTCACATGCTGAAGAATACTTTGAGGAACTTCCTGATCCCTTGAAGGACAAGCGGACACATGGTTCTCTTCTCACTGTTTATGCTCAAGCTAGGATGAAAGAGAAAACAGAAGACACATTTGAGCAGATGAGAAAAAAAGGGTTTGCAACTGACACATCACCTTTTGATGTGTTGATGAATTTTAATGTGGATGTTGAAGAGCCTGAGAAGGTGTCGACAATTATTAATGAGATGAAAAGAAATGTTGCTTTTGATGTTTGCACTTACAACATTTGGATAAAAATTTGTGCAGCTGTGCAAGATGCAACGCTAATGAATTCTGGGATCGTTCGGAATAGCGATGGCTTTTGACTTTTGCTGAAAAAACACTGTAGATGGTTTATTTTTTACTGTAGCTGAGTTGGTTTATTGGGTATAATTAAATTTTAAAAAATGTAAAAATAAAAACGGCACACTAATCTAGAGCGGACGATGCAAAGGAACATAAGAAAAAAACAAAACGAAATTTTTTTACTGTAGCAGGTATTGTAGCTACCGCCAAACGTTGGCGACGAAACGCTGAGCGGGGCCTCTATCCTGGACAATAATACAGATAAAGACGTTAGAATGTGATCGTGAAGGACCACGTAAGAAGGTCCAAGAATATTTATGATGAACTATTGTCAACATGTATTGAGTTGAAATTCATATTTGTGAAAGATTTGAATTTTCAGTCTGATAATTTCAATCTCAGGTGGTTAGATCGATCTTGTGGGCGGTATGACTGGTGCAATCAATTGATAGGTGGCGGCCAGACTGAACTCTTCAATTTTGGGGCATTGAGTGGTCAGACCAGCCATAGGGGTCGTCAGACATGGGCAACGGCCTGACTAGCCGCATGATGGCGGTCATACCAGTAAAGGTCTGAATTTCGGTTGAGAGTTCTAAATTTTGGAGATCTAATTGTGGATCGAGTCAAATTGTCCTAGATCAGTGTATTCATGTTGCATGAAAGCATGTTTAAGCTAAATGGGTAAAGTTATGGATAACTATGTCCAAAAATGATTTCTTAATCGTTGGATGTGCAGAGAAACTTAGACTCAACTATGGTCAACTGCGAGGACTAAGACTACGCTTACAGAGAAGCCAAGGTCCAAAATGATCAAGAATATTGAGTGAGATGGTTAAGCTTAAGTATAGTACGAGGAAGATAAGAAATATTAAAGAAAAGGTTAAAGCGATGGGTTGCACCTAATGGCTTTGTCAGTCCAAGTGAGACGTGGTTCGGTGGGAACTGGAGCTGGAGAGACTTGCCGATGCATGGCAAACCATTCGTGCATCTAGACGTGGCAAGTATGACTATTGCTTACAAGTGAAGAAGTGGACCAGATCAAGGTGAAGATATTTTGGTAATTGACCAAATACCAGAAACTATGTTGGATCAGAACTGTGATGCTTGGGAAGATGGTTTAATTCAATGAGATATTGAGAAGATCAAGTGGATCAAAAGCTAATGACTTACGAGTTCTAGCTCATATGCTTTGAAAAATATACCTGATTTAAGTGTGAGTGTAAAACTCATGTTGTGTGAGGTTAACAGATTTTTTCGTTGTTCTAGTGGATAGTATCTATTATGGTATATGTGGGCAGATTACTTCATCTATTTAATTGGTTGAAGATGAAAGCTTACAAGTCAACCATTTCAATCTTGAGTTCTAGGGTTATGGTTTGATAGAGAAGAGTGGGTTTTGTAGTGTGCTCTATTATCTTACATATGGAGTGGCTATGAAATATTTATTTTCAAGTAGCAATTGATCAACTTTATTCATCTCTCATGGAGTATTTGATTTACTCTTGTTCTTGTTAGTACCTCTCCTTTTCTTAATCTTGCTACGTTCTAAGGACGTGTAAGTGATGGTGATATCTCATGTAGAACAAATCTCATCCATTTAAATATTGTGGTTTACAAGATTTCGAAGTTGTCTAGTTCTTATTTGATTTGAAGTTTTTTTTTTAGAAATCTTCATCCAGGGGTTTTATTTCGAATATTTGGTGGTCTTGCTTGTTGTGACATGTAAAAATTTATCAAGAGCTATCTTGGTTGTTCTTAACTTACGAGCAAATTGTATCTCAAATTTTCAAGATTTGTCCGATTTTAGTGCAACCTTATATATTTTAAGAAAAGATTAGAATTTTGGTCAAGATTCTGACGATCCTTAGATGGAATAAGTTACTAAGACCCTTTGCAATGTGTGTGCAAATTTTCAAATCATTTGGACATAAATTTTGAAGTTTGCAGGAATTTTGGTTTTGACTCAGACTGATTTTCTATTCTGGGGACAGGGAAGCGGTCAAACCACTCCTAGGTCATGTCAGACCGGCTATCGATCAGACTCGCGGGTTGTGGCTGGTCTGACCGACCACCAGTCAGACCATATCTCCAGTGACGGTCAAACTGGTTAGGTGTTGAACTTGTGAGACCTTGCTGCTTTAAGTTGTTAATTGGATTTAGGTTGTCAAATTTAATCTTCTTAGCTTTTTAGCTACTGGAGTGAATAATTTCTGAATATTCAAAGGAAGATTTATATAAGATACCATTCACTTTCTCTCTGCTGTTATTGCCGGTCCTACGAGATGGAGACCCTGGTTCTACTTTATTTCAGCAGTCGGCATGAAAGGTAAAAGGATACGAGAGACGTGCTGCTAACCACCGTGTGTTGGTAATTCGGTACTGATTAATTTACTTCGAAGCAGCAAAGACAAACCGGCCTCCATCGACGTAAGAAAGTATTCTTCTACGAGTGGAGAGTGGAGACAAATGCAAAACGCAAAGTATGAAAATGATTTTATAGTTTTATCGTATAATATATAACATAAGGCTTATTGTGATACACACTGGTCTCGTATTATTGGCCGTTTGACCTTTAAGCAGACGTGATCAGCATTTTCATCTGAAGAGTTTGGGAAGAGGCAGAGAGTTGTGAATTTGTGATTGACACGTCCGGCTGATTAATTCTACGAATGCTTTTCGAATAATAAAACATGAAGAACACTTTCGCTGGCTGGGATCCTATGTAAAAGCATTGATTTTAGACATTTTTTCCTCCTGCTCGGGGCCGGATTGTGCGCACTTATCCATTTGGGCACCGTTCCAACGTCACGTCTCTACCATTTCGACACGTCTGTGACACCTCTAATAAGCCAAGCGCGAGTGTATTTACTTTCACCAAGCAACTACCCCGAACTAATCAACAACCAGCCACATATCGGTGCCAATCATGTCAAAATGCAAGGAATATTCCATGGTAAAAGCCTAGTTAGGTCATGTTTCCTGCGCGGAAAATTTCTGTGAGAATTATAATGTTTCGTTCAAAGTTATCGTGAAATCCTTACGAGGCTCCTACATGCCAAACAAGCTTGACCGCGAGAAATAACACTATTTAGGCCATATTTGGAACATAATAACTTTTTCCTAATTCTCATGGTAAATGAATTGATTCCTTTGGAATTCCTACGAGAAACATACAAAATTCATGTGTCCCAAATAGACACTTAAGATACATTCTCAATTCCATTGTGCAAACATTTAAATTGGAACAAAGGTTTTACGTACAACTTTAAATTTCTTTTTACTATTTCCTACGAAATTCGGATGACCAGTGAGTTTTTAACTACCTTCCCTCCATTCTATATAACGAACTATTCAACTCTGCATCAAGTCCACCCCCTCCACCGCTCAATTACTCACACATACACACGAACAGCATCCAAAAGGCCAAGAAGGCAAGAAGACATCATGGCCGAGGAGGAGGATCTGGCGGACATGCCGCGGGTGGTGGGCGTCCTCTCTGCGCTCCTGGAGCGCGTCACAGAGCGCAACGACGCGGCGGCGGGGGCAGGGGGGCAGCTGGCGGCCGCGTCGGCGTTCCGGGGGACGACGAAGCCCGACATCTCGGTGCGCGCGTACATGGCGCGCATCGCGCGGTTCGCGGGGTGCAGCCCCGCGTGCTACGTCGTGGCCTACATCTACCTCGACCGCCTCCTGCGCCGCGGCCGCCGCCACGCGCTGGCCATGGACTCGTACAGCGTGCACCGCCTCCTCATCACCGCCGTGCTCACCGCCGTCAAGTTCATGGACGACATGTGAGTGTGCCTACACTACACGCCTGGTCACTATATAATTGCTATGGCATATTTAACACGCGTATGATCGAGTTTTTTTTACGGTATTGCTGTTCTTGGGTCCAGTTGGTGCTCCAGCCATTAATGCTTACCTTAAAAGAATTGGGACAGAAACATGTAGAATTCTATGTAGGAATACTCAAATTGGTATGCTGCGTGGGCACTGTTCTTTGTACTTTTCCCTGAATCAACAGGTTGAAATGCAGGCATGAATTTTGTGGAGACCCTATTCAGAGACCCTATTCAGGAATATGAAAATTGTGGAGAGATAGCTTGATTCTCGCATGAATTTTGTTCTTTTGTGCTTAACTTGGACAATTTTATCCAGTTGTTGATTTTTGAGACCAGACATTATCGTAGACTTCTTGTCTTGCTTCTTTTGTGCTGGTTTAAATCACTGTCAGCCAGTTAATAGTGGTACTAAAGTCTGTCATGTCAACCCCATCTTCGGAATTGTGTAAAGGAGTCGTCTTCTCAACTGTTAACAATAGTGTTAGAGATGCCCTGTTGTTTAGGCACAGAAGCCTCTGATGAGATCGACATCTAATTCTGAAATCCAGTATCATGTAGGATGCATTAGCAGAGTACTCATTCTTTAAGGAGCAGAGCCCAACAACCCCCCCTCCCTAAATCCTAACAAGCAGAGGCAATAAAAAACTGCATCAACTATGGCAAGAACACATTACATATTTGCATTTGATACAATATCTCAGGTATTATCTGCTCTTGAGGTGATGTGTGTGGGCAACAAAGAAACAATGGTTGTTCACTGTTCCATCCAACCACACATGCACTGGGGACCCTACACATAAGATAGAGTTCCTCTCCTACCTTTTTTCCCTCTCACCACCTTTTTCTCTTTTTTGGAATTTAATTCGTTGCCAAGTTGTCATAGAGTGTGACAGTGGCCACTTGCCCCTTGCTGATGCTCACTAGCTAGCCCAATTCCCTCCTGCCAGGAGCATCTCTAACCCTATCTTTGTCTGAAATAATTACCCAATTGTCCATTTGATGGTATCTTAATTCTTCTCTGAAACAATTACTACACTACTCAACTGGCCAATTGACATTCTAAAAGAAATTATCTGGCGTGCCTCTTTGGCCCATCTGGTTGACTGTGCACTGCACATATGTTTGGTGGCCTACTACCACTACCGGCCTTGTTCCTGAAAGAAACTTAACCTGATGGCTGATACGTATAATACAATGCCCTGCAGATGTTACAACAACGCCTACTTCGCAAAGGTCGGCGGCATCAGCCTGCCGGAGATGAACTACCTCGAGGTCGACTTCCTGTTCGGCGTCGGCTTCGACCTGAACGTGTCGCCGGACACGTTCGGCCACCACTGCGCCATCCTCCAGTCCGAGATGCTGTGCCTGGAGCTGGAGGCCACTCCTGCCCCAAGGCCGCATCGCTGCCTGTCTGAGGACGACACCAGCAGTACTAGTGCTCAGCAGCAGCTAGCTGCATAGATAGATAAGATAGGTTGCTTCCAAGCAAGCACGCAGATGTGCGTTACACACATGTACAGACATGCTTGGTACGTACGACGCGTAGCCATCAGAGTGATTGATGTGCTGTTTGGTGTTTAATTTTAGCTTGTTGGGTGAGGTGACTGCAGATCGAGTCAGGCTAGACTGGTCTTGTGGAATGTGCACACATTGCGATGCTAGGTATATAATGCACTGTAACGATCGATGTAGGTTCGTTAGAATTAGGTGATATGTTTTAGCGATGGCTTGTGATTTTTAGTTGAAATTTTATTGTAGTTGGTTGAAATTTTACTGTAGCTGAGTTAGTGGATAGTGTAGTGAATAGTGAAAAAAAACTGAAGCTAGAAGTTAAAGCTGAAACGATCAGGGCCTTAATCTACAGGTGTTAGGGGGTGATCAGAATAGCGATGACTTTTGGTGAAAAACACAAGATGGTGGTGAAAAAAACATCAGAATGAGTTAGTGGATAGTGTAGTGAATAGTGAAAAAAAAGCTGAAGCTAGAAGCTGAAACCGAAAAAAGCCGAAACGATCAAGGCCTTAATTAATTAATTTTGGGGGTTATCCCCAATCTTATTACTAGGTATATTCAACAGTAGATTGGCGTGATACATCATCATATAAGAGGATGTAAACGATCAGATTTTTGCAGCAGCACTTGTGATGATTCGTGGCAAGCTGGAACGGGCAACGCACAAACCGCTGCCGTGCAAAATATGATTTGATCAATCCGAGGTACCATGCATCCTCACCGACCCATATCAATCTGGTCGAATCACTACTGGTGATTAGGTTACGCAAAAAAAACTACAGTATCTTAAAACAAATATGAGCTGTTCAATCTTTATAATTCAATAGTTTAGAATAGTTAAGATTTAGTTATACTATCATTCATACTACTAGTAGTAGAATCTCTAAAAAGGTAAAATTATAGATGAAACAAGCAGCATAAGATTAATTTTCACGGAAGCCAACTTAATTAGGCATTGCTTTGGTAGGACCCAAGCAGTGCGTCGGTGCTGGCCCTCAGCACATACTAGTGGTGGACGGTAGCGATGGCGCAAGAAAGTGACCACGACGTTCAGGCCTGGTTACCGATGGACTCGGCCATTTGTGTTTTAGGAGGAGCAAGAGCTCCGACAAGCCTACTTAGTGATCTCAAACAAAATGGAGAAGCTCATCATCATAAGCCTGTTCTTCGTTGTTATTCCTGTTGTTGGAGATGCGTTACTCATACGCCTTAAGATGACCGAAGACCTCGTCCATGGTCATTGTCTTTAGGTCTCCAAATTGCTATATGACTTAAGTAATTGGGAGAAACTGTGAAGGAATAGCACGAAGAAATTTTTTTCACCACGTATAACTCTTCTACCTTCTCGCCAAGGGCTCGTATCTTGTTGGCGATGACCACCAACCGGACGGTGAAATCGTTGATCGACTCTATTTCTTTCATACGCAGCACCTTGAACTCGGTTATGAAAGTTTGTACCTTTGCTTCCTTCACACGATTAGCTTTAAGATGCATCGTCTTCAACGCCTCTCACGCAGTTTTGGCCGTCTCCTTTTCGACCAATAGGAAGAGAGTCTCCTCTGGAATACCCTGATAGATGGCCAATGCCATATGATCCTTGCGCACGTCAACGTTACCATTCTCGATCGCATCCCATACTCCTTGAACCCTCATATACACCTTCATCTTGATTACACATACTGCATAATTGCTCGTCGTGAGCATCGGATAATGCAGCGTGATAGCAAAACTCTCCTTTGCCGTCATACTGGATGATGCCTCATCCCCGGCGACACCACTTCCCGAAGAATGTGATATGATCTTGGGCACGGATCAAAAAATAGGCTACCATGAGGTGAATCTTGAGAACTTCGAGAAAATATGCTTTGCAACTCTGATCACGTTAATTTTTCTGTTGACATAATTCTCACTTATGCTTTGACGTGCTGCTTCTGATCTTGGAGATTTCTTTGCGCGGCGCTTCTTCGCTTGGACTTGCTCTGCGTTGTCTTGAGGTAGACGACGTAAGCCTTTTATTGGCGTCTACTACTGCTGATCTTAGAGACAGACACACCTCGGCTTCAGAGATAGCGCTGTTGTGCCTTTTCTTTCCGCTTGGCCGGCTCCGACACGAACACGTGCTTGTTCTCGGCTTCGACTCCACCTTGCTATCCTTCCTTGAGAGTTGGACAAATGCTTCTTTCTTGCACAAGAAAAGATATCCTTTTCCTCTCCTGTCACAAGGGACAAGGGACAGGTAGAAGCCTTTTGCTCTGTGAGAGCTTGATGTCTCAGCCACTTTTCCTGGTGCAGGCTGCTGTTCTTGGCGTTGCTTTGAAACCGTAGACAAAAGAAAGGTGCTGTCGCTGATCTCCAGCTCAATTTTCCTTGTGTCCCGTGAAGACGTGTGACGACTTGGCTTCGTGATGGCAGCATGCAGACGTGCCTATCGGGATGTCGCCTCAGGAGCACCGTTGCACAACGCTCGAGACGAGCTCGCCGAGACAAAAAAAATTTAACTCCTCGGCTGCTCGACTAGCTTTGATACCAATTGTTACTTTTTAACTTAGGAGAAAATACATGCATCGCAAATAAACTGAGAGAACACGGAAGAAATTCTGAATTTCTCTATTCTCTTACTTGCTCCCCCGATTAAACTAATTATAAGCATATCAATATATAACCTAACTAGCACACCTATTCGGACTCTAAGTAGGACTCGACTTCTACGTGAGTTACACATGTAGTCAAACTCAACTTCGTCTTAAACTCAGAGTCAAGATTATTTGTAACAAAATTTAAACTTTTTGAATCCAAAATCCAAATTAAAAACATTTTCTTCCAAAACATGAATTTTGAAACCAAATTATCAAAATTTGAATCTTGAATTTTAGAATCATAAATTCAGGCAATTTAAATTTCAAAATTTCCAAGTTTGGATTTTGGAAATCCATATTTTTGAAATTTTAAATATGAAATCTGATAATTTAATTTTGGATTTAAAAAATTCAACTTCTAAAAATTTTAATTTTATAAATTTGAATAATTTAAAGCTCCAAACACAAATTTTAAAATTAAAATTTTCAAAAATCTAAAATTTAAACTTTTGAATAATAAGAATTGAATTTTTGAATGTTGCAATTTTAAATTATAGAATGCAAATGTTAGGTTTCAATATTAAATTTATAAATGTTAACTTTTAAGGTTTACAATTTTAAATCATGTAATTTAAATTTATGAATTTGTTGGTTCGAGTTTTGAAATATTTGAATTATTATAAAGACCATTTTTTAGTTTCTTTCAAGCCAACTAAATATTAAAATATTAGATTGTTGATAATATATTACCAGTAATTAAATTGAGAGAAATATTAGATTATAGAAAAATTTAAAAATATACGTATCAAACGCAACCTAGAGAAGGATGGAGACCTAAATCGCAAACGCACGAGGATGGAGACCTAAACCGGCGGCTCGAATCTAGTAGACGTAAGAGCTGCATATTTCTCGAGAGAAAAAGATAAAAGGACGGAAAAGTAAAGTGGGGGAGTTGAGTTTTCGTGCGCCCGACGGATTCAGTGAAGGCGGTCCATGGTGCACCTAATCCACACGTTCTTCCCCTCGTTGTTTGTTGGAGCTACACATCCACCGTCCACTAGTCCCACGATCCACGTCACCCCGCATCTAACAAATCACCGAACGCTCTTCCTTCACTACTTGGATCATCCGGTGAGTTAAAAGAAACCGAACCGTACCGCACGACTCGTTCTCCATCAAATCGCCGCCTCCACACAAATCCCCCCCGCCCCCTCGTCCACCGACACCTTCGAGGATTCAGCCATGGCGACGGCCCGACGTTTTGCCTTCCTCGGTCGTGCTGGACAGAGTCGTGCGCCTCGACGAGGAGGTCGTCGAGAAAGAGTCAGAGTGGGCAATCATCCAGTGTACCGACAAGAAGTGCTACATCCGCGCATGCCAGTACGCGTCCGAGGAAGACATCGACTCGGTGGTGAGGGGCATGACACTCCTCGTGCGCCTCGCGGATCCCCCGGATCTCTCTGCCCTGTGCATCCGCCCTAGCGGCCCCATCGAGATCCACCACGACCACGACGGCTCCACGGTCTTCTACGGAGACGGCTTGCCTGAAACTTTCTACCGGGACATCCACATCGATACCGCCGACGAGAAGCGTCCTCACCTTGCCCCCCACAAATCCTGACGGTTCCCACTATTACCTCATCTACGACGCCACCAAGAAGTCACTCTCCGCGATTCCCTACTTACCTTTCTGTACACACTCCTATACGATGCGGCCTCTTCCGGTGCGCCGTGGCGATGGCGGCTACTCTCTGGCCATCATGGCGAGTTTCTGGGATTATGACACAGGGCGGGGGTGCGGAATCTCTCGCGATGTTCTATGCCTGTGGCCACCACCAGAATCTTCCAAGCCGCCGCCACCATCGTTACGGATCGGATTCGAACCGTGGCGTACCAAGTGAAACGACCCATATAATTACCACAGGGTAATTACGCTAGTCAACGGATTATTATTCGTTTTAGCCGATAACACACCGCTCTAACGAATAATAAGCCCATCAGAGTTAATACAGCAGAACAACAATTAGAGCTAATACAATCCATACAATCATATTGCCACGCAGGGCTAAAATATCATACAACCAGATAAGTCCAACTACTACAATTCTAATACAGAAGTCTGGTAGCAAACTAATTATACAGGATGAGAATGTCCCAAAAGTACGATATGCTAGTGGTGCCGATCAGGGCGTGGAGCCCGGATCGCTCCTACAACCCTAGTCCTCCCAGCGTCCCAAATGAGGTGTAGCCCCATACGGCTCCGCCTCAAAGCCAATGCCCTCTCCGGGAGTAGGGCTCCTCTGCTGGCCTCATCTCCTCAAGATGTAAGGGCTATCCTCTAACAAAACAAATAATACAAGGATGAGTACAGAGTACTCAGCAAGCTCATATAACAAATATGCATCAAAATGCCTTTATCTTTTCTTTCTCTTTTCATTCTTTCTCTTTTCTTTAATCTCATGCTCATGGGTCAGTTTATGCTTATATGAGAAAATAAGGTTTTTGGTTGCAAATATTCAATTTTTATTACTTTTAAAATCTACTGAACCTTTGTATGAATAGCAAAGAACCTCTCTGGGTTCCCGTAATCTCCTTTCCTGGAGACGGGCATGAATCCATGATTTGAAAAGCATTGCGCAAGCCTGTATCACTTTACCCAACATCATTCTGATCTTACTGCACAGGGATCTCCGCATTTCCTAAGATGCGGTGCCCAGATCAGTAAACAAAACTTTTGTAACTATCTCAGTATATTATATCTCCACCCGACTATTCTCAGTTGGCAGTCCGACGGGGATCACCCTCGACCAAACTCAACCAAAAGAGACATAGTCGTTGGCTGGGGCGGTTTCTGACCAGCGCCCATCACCCCACTGCGTAATATATCGCCTTCGCGTACCCCACGCTCGGGTTCTTGCGATCCGCATCCCCCACTTCTGGCCTACTCGCCAGCTGGGACCATGCGGCTGTGGATCCCCCACTCCCGGTTCCTACCGACTCTGGGTTCTCCCCTAAATAAAATACTTACCCGTGTGGAGGATATAATAACTTTAATAGCACTACTAGTCCTGTCCGCCCGTAGACGAAATGTCGGTTGATACGATAAAATACGGTCCACTCATACAAATGAAGTTGGTGGTTACTTATGTTATAACTTATGCAGAGGTTCCCATCCTGTCCTTCTGATCCTGCCAAGGCAACCTCTGCCCACCTTTATAATATTCTATACGGTCGACTGCTCCGTCAGTCGCCGTTCTATTCTTCTCAACAGTCTCGATTTAAGATGTTTCATTTAAATGCAGGGGTGATAATAGAATAATATCAAAGTACTGAGATATCAAAATACTCGGGAATTAATCAAGGGAATGCTTGCCTGAGTTGGCCCACAAGTCCTGAGCCTCTGCTCTACCCAGGTATTCTTGCCTTTGCGAGATTGGAACACCTTCTGCAATAATAATGCGCCTCCTCAAAACTATGGTTTCGGCGGAAGATACTAACTTAATAAAATATGCTAATATCGACACGGGACTTCCAAGCTTTGGGATCGGCGGCTATCGGGTTTTTTTACATAGGGTTGCAAACCAACTTAAGTTATCCGCTAAAGATAGGTTTAATTAGTGCTAAACTACAGCTGGCGATAGATAATACTAATAAATTCAGGCAACAAGATTTTAAACTGGCTTTGAAATCATTAATAAAACTTAACACTATTTTTGGTTACGCGGAAAAAGAATTAAATATGAGCTAATAGAAACAAGTCTAGGTTTATATGCATGCATAAATACTCATTTGATCAAATTTGCTAAATCAAAATTCCCCAAAACCGGCCGGCCCATCTGCTCCTTTTCTTGTGCCGGCCCACCACCTGCCCTGGCCTGCTTCCCTTCTCCTTGCGCGGTCACGCCCGGTTCTCCTCCTCCCCCTTATCTTTTCCCCCTTCCTCTCCTTCCTCACTTTCTCACGCCGCCGCCTATTCCTCCCCTCTACCGCGCCGCTTCACTCCCCTCTTCTCCCCCCTTACACGCCTCGCCCCCTCTTCTCCTCCTCCCTCCCTCTCTTGTCGTGCGCTGCCTGCCTCCTGCGCCAAGCGCCGCCTCCTCCCTCTCTCTCTCTATCTCTCCTATGCGCGCCTACGGTCCCCTCGCCCCTACCCTGGCGCCGCCGCGCCTGCTCTTTCCCCCCTTCTTCTCTCTTCTTTCTTGCCGTGCGCCGACCCGATCCGGGGCCTGGAGCCCGGGTCCGACCTCCCCCACACGCCGACTACTCCGGACGCAGGATCCGTGGCCTTCGGCCCGGATCCGGCCCTACTAGGCCCGATCTAGCCTTCTCCTGTGGTTCTTGTGGATTCTTGTGGAAGATGCTTTACTGATGCATGACTATTTTGCATATATATTTTTTTTTGTATGATGGAAAAGGTTGGCATGGATGCGTGCTGCTGTAGCTCGGCCCTGTGGTGATCGAGGTCATCCGCATGCTGGGGGGGTGTGTGATGGCCTTCGAGGGCGCAGGTGCTAGGCCGCTGGCGGTGCGTCGCCGCCTAGCATGCGGAGGTAAACCCCTATGTGACTTTCTACTACTACCCTCTGTGCCGAGAACTACTGGTGGTGTTGGTGCTAAGAGTTCATACAGTTGCTAAAAGCTAGACCACAAATGCTTATTGAAATCCTAGTATGCTAGGATTTGTGGGCTACCTCCTTTTGGTTGGATGCTTGGATGATGTTGGCTAAGGTGGTGGTGATGTGGTTGTTGAGGTTGCTCCCCGGTTTGCTTGAGTGCCGACAACTCCAGGGGTGGCCTCCTTGCTGGTGGCTTGCGGTCCCCAAGTCCCACTTCCTGGCTTGCCGTGATTGGCTGCTGCCTGGGGCTCCCTTGGTGGGGATTGGTGGGGCTGATTGTGTTTGTGAATGGGGAAGAAAGTGAGTTTCTCTTTTGTCTCTCTCAGTGAATGTGTGTGTGCTTACCTTCTGTGGCTTCGTGACTACGCCCTGGATGTTCTGGGATTGCTATATCTATGGAGTTACAGTCTCTCTGGTATTTGCTTGCCCGTGGTTTGCTGCCCACGGTTTTCTGCTCCAGCCACTGTGCTACGCGAGCAAAATCTGGGAAAGCCGGATCGGCCGCCGTCTTTGCCGCTGGCTGTGCTGAGGCTTTGCTGGGGGGTCCGGGCTGATTTGCTGGCTTGTGGACACTTGTCGGCTATGATCTCTGTTGCTCCCTCCTGTGCTAGATATTTTCACCTGGGAGGCATGCTGGCCGATGGCTGCTGGGGCAATTGCCTAGCTGGTTGGGTGATCTGAGGACAAGTGTTGGTCTTGGTTTACTTTGAACAGTGCTTGCAACTCTAAACAGGTTTGTTGAAATCCGGATGATGAACCCTATGGTTGTGAGAGGTGCCGACTGGCCCCCGAACGGTCAGGTATCTCCGTGAACGGAATACCCCGCCCGAGATAACCTCGAGGGCTCTGACGGTAAATTCTTCCTTTTTCTATTGGTTTCTGGATTTCTGTCTTTTTGTTCGGTCTTTTTTGGTATTTCATCTAATGGTTGCTCTCAATTGAACAACGGTGTGGTTCGACGGCAGACTACGGATGCAATGCAAGAATGTAATCTATGGACAATGTAATTGCGTGTGTGTGTGAACTTCCTAGTGTATGTATGAATGTATGAAATGGTCTTTGTATGTAAAACTTTTCAGATTAATGTAAATGCAAAGTTTCAATAAAACATGAGATGATTCAGAAATTAATTCTCTTGTGCTTGTGTGTGCTTAAGTGGGTAAACTTACGAGATAATTTATCCTATCGCCGATCTAACTAACAGCTAGGCTTAGCTAAACAATAACTAATTAATCCACGTGATTACTACTAATCACGCTTAAAAGCTAATTAACAATGAGGGTTATTTCACCAAGCAGCCGTACCTACCTTCGGAGAAGCCGCCTTTCTTCAAGGCCGACACCGTGTTCTTGTTCAAATGCCAGGCTTTCTAGGCCGACCTCAGGCAAGGCGTCCTGTACTGCAACTGTGAGGACGTGCTCTCCGGTGACGACTACGTGCAATTCCACTACGTCCAGTTGCCCCCGGAGTGCCGGCTTGACATTGAATTCGGTGAGAAGAGGGGTCGGGAGACGTACTACCTCAAGAGCGGGGAGACGTTCCGGACCATGAGCGGTGTCGGGGATTCCATCAAGTTCGTCTCCATCAGCGATGGACGCAACTCCGTGGCCCCTGGCGACACGATGGTGACGATGTGGGCTCGACCCGGCCACCGGGAGTGGAGGAAACTCGAGGAACTCCGTGTTGCAAGCCCGTGGAGCCGGAGGGCTTTAAGAAGGCGGGGTTGCGGAGATCGTGCCGCTTCACCCCAACTCGAGCACGCGACAAGATGGTGTCCTCTACCTCTTCTTTGAATGATGACGGCCGAATGGAGGAGGACGGAGAGCGATGCGTGTTCAAGATCGACATGCGCAGCAAGAGTTTCCTTCGTCCGGCGTCTCCCTTTCCGCACCTATCTTACCATGCCTCGTCTTTTGTGTCTTGATTTCTTCAAATACCTCGAGGATCAAGAATGCCTTTCCCCTCTTGTTGCTCCGAGCCCTGATGAGGCTGAGGTGCTTCCATCCCCAGCTCCGCACAAGAGGAAGTTGCCGAGTTCCTTGATGGGAGACTGAGTGGCTGGAACTGAGACTCCTGCATTTGGTCAGGTAACACTATGCTGCTTCCAAAATGCTTACCACTCTTCCTGTCTAATTTGTAACACTAAGCAACACTGCATAGCAATACCATCCATCTAAGTTGTAGATTGTTTTGCTTGACAGCAATGGAGGGATTGGAGGGGAGCATGCGGAAACACAAGACAACAACACAATCACATCTCGAGGCGCCGTTTAGCCAGGATGCTTTACTTATTAGGGATCATGTTCTGAGTGCTGTCATTTTGCTTTGTTGCTGCCAAGGGCACATGTTAAGACTCCTTCAATTTATTGTCACCAGTATGCGCTTGCTAGCTGATCTTGATGCGCTCAAGAATCGTAAACTATTCGTGGTTTATCTGTCGTACTAGTGGTTCTACTACTAAAAATCGTATGTCTTGTGTGTGGAGATGTCTCTTGATTGATCTATTCCGCGCCTTGGTTATTGACATATTAATTCCTTGTGTTTATCTGAAACCTGTGCTATTTTTTTTTACTTTGTTCAAACTCTGACGTATATTGCTCACAATCTGCTTCGTTCCATTCAACTGGGTTGGGACATATATCTCTCCTTTGCTAATTTGAGCAGAAAAAGTGTTAGTCCTTCGCCTGGGCCGTGTGTTAGTAATCTGTGGTGACCTTCCGGTGTTTATTAGTAGAGACTTGAGATGAACAATACTAGTGCGATCCTTTAATGGTGGTTTGCTCTTTGTTCATATCTTCTCCATCTCGATTTGTTCCGTTGGGTATGCTATGTTGTTGCTTCATCTGTTCCATGCAATAGCTTCAGGTTATTGTTTTTCGTACTTCTCAGTCTCTGAACATGGATCTTGGCAGCAAATCTCATCGACATCACCATTGTGAAGTGTAACTTCGAGTAGTAGAATAATTAATTCTTGGTTGTTTTTCTCAACTGAGTTTGAGGTTTGCACATGTTGGTCAGGATTACTACAATGGCATTGTACTTGGGCATATTCAACTATGTCTTGTCCCTTGTTCCTTTTATCCTTTTCAAGCTTCCTGCTGCTGAAATTCCTTGGCATAGAACAGATTTGAGTGGCATATAATGTTTGTCTGGCCCATGCCACTTGGTCTCTTTTTCTTTGCTATTATTATGGTTATGTGATTGAGAAAATGTGAGTTTGGATGTAGCATCAGATGGTATGCTGAGCGCTGTTTAGCATGGAATCCATTATGGTGGCATCCTGGTAGGATATGAGTACATTGAGCACCACCCTCCCTAAATCTTTACTAGCGCAGGCAATTGAAACTGAATGAACTACTAGATTTGTTGCTCCGAGCCCTGGTGAGGCTGAGGTGCTTCCATCCCCAGCTCCGCGCAAGAGGAAGTTGCCGAGTTCCTTGATGGGAGGCTGAGTGGCCTGAACTGAGAAGACTCCTGCGGTTGGTCAGGTAATAGACCACTATGCTGCTTCCAAAATGCTTACCACTCTTCCTGTCTAATTTGTAACACTAAGCAACACTGCATAGCAATACCATCCAACTAAGTTGTAGATTGTTTTGCTTGACAGCAATGGAGGGATTGGAGGGGAGCATGCGGAAACACAAGACAACAACAACCCTATCACATCTCGTGGCGCAGTTTAGCCAGGATGCTTACCTATTAGGGATCATGTTCTGAGTACTGTCATTTTGCTTTGTTGCTGCCATGAGCACATGTTAAGACTCCTTCAATTTATCGTCAGTTCGTCACCAGTATGCGCTTGCTAGCTGATCTTGATGTGCTCAAGCATCGTAAACTATTCGTGGTTTATCTGTCGTACTAGTAGTTCTACTACTAAAAATCCTATGTCTTGTGTGTGGAGATGTCTCTTGATTGATCTACTCCGCCCCTTGGTTGCTGACATGTTGATACCTTGTGTTTATCTGAAACCTGTGGTATTTTTTTTTACTTGGTTCAAACTCTCACAATCTGCTTCGTTCCATTCAACTGGGTTGGGACATATATCTCTCCTTTGCTAATTTGAGGAGAGAAAGTGTTAGTCCTTCGCCTGGGCCGTGTGTTAGTAATCTGTGGTGACCTTCCGGTGTTTATTAGTAGAGACTTGAGATGAACTATACTAGTGCGATCCTTTAATGGTGGTTTGCTCTTTGTTCATATCTTCTCCATCTCGATTTGTTCCGTTGGGTATGCTATGTTCTTTGCTCCTTGTTGCTTCATCTGTTCCATGCAATAGCTTCAGGTAATTGTTTTTCGATCTTCTCAGTCTCTGAACATGGATCTTGGCAGCTAATCTCATCGACATCACCATTGTGAAGTGTTAACTGCGAGTAGTAGAATAATTAATTCTTGGTTGTTTTTCTCAACTGAGTTTGAGGTTTGCACATGTTGGTCAGGATTACTGCAATGACATTGTACTTGGACATATTCGACAATGTCTTGTCCCTTGTTCCTTTTATCCTTTTCAAGCTTCCTGCTGCTGAAATTCCTTGGTATGGAACAGATTTGGGTGGCATATATTGTTTGTCTGGCCCATGCCACTTGGTCTCTTTTTCTTTGCTATTATGGATATGTGATTGAGAAAATGTGAGTTTGGATGTAGCATCAGATGGTATGCTGAGCGCTGTTTAGCATGGAATCCATTATGGTGGTATCCTGGTAGGATATGAGTACATTGAGCACCACCATCCCTAAATCCTAACTAGCGCAGGCAATTGAAACTGAATGAACTACCAGATGAACACAATGCATTGCAGACTGCCGTAGGATGCCATCTCTTTGGCTGTGGATGATGATCTTTTTGGCTCTAGTTGATAGTTTTTGATCTTTTAATTTTAGTATAAGTATTTGTATGAGCAAATTGAATGTTGATTAACCGATTTAAAACGATAGTGGAGGAAGCATTTGGTTTATTTGTTCTTGAGAAGTTTTAAGTTATAGATTAAAAAGAACTAGTCTTGTTTTAGGACTCATGCTGAGTATATTTGTTGATAGAGAGATTACTTCCATGCATATATGTGTTGCGTACATGTACAGACATGACCACGTACGGAACGATGCGTAGGCATCGGTTGTTTTACGTTGTTAGGTGAGGTTGACACTGCAGAGTGCAGACGGATCGTGTGGAGTGCAAGGTGCTCTGTATGCAATGTTGGATCACTTTTCCTTTGTGTACTTGTGCTTCTGTTCTGGTGATACTTGATTAGATCTTAACCATTTATGTCGGTTTGTGTCACCTCTTGCTCTCCGCTGCCAAAAAATCTATATTAGCAGAGACAGAAGATTAGAAGAACAACGGACTGCAGTGTGCTGTTTGCATCTTCCACGGCCTGCCACTTGCCTAAGCTTCCTTCGTCCGACCAAAACATGATGCAATAGGGATCAGGTGGTACCATAATGAGATGGTAAGCGAGGACGATCGGTCGTGCTAATTTTTCTCGTTCTCTGACAAACAGTCATTGGCTGGCTGGGTGTGGTTATGTGACGGGTGTGGTGCACATCTCTTGTCCAACTGTGTGAGACGAACAGGTGTAGAGAGCGGTGATGCGCTTTAGAATCGATCAAATGAATATCGTAGTCTGTTGCAGTTCTCCATTCTAGGCTAGCTCAAGGGCTAGCTAGGCCTGCTACAATTGCCTTATGGGTTGAGGAATAGTGGAGGCTCATCGTGGATTGTTGTATGCAACGATATGTGGTACTGCGGTGCCCCAAGCCTACTGTGACGTTGGAGCTCAGTAGGTGTCACGTGTCTCCTGCCGCTGCTTCCACGATTGTGCAAGGGCTAAAATTAAAAATTCATACGTCAAAGGCCCAGATCTGATTCTATTGCAGCACATCCTTGTACTGGTCGACATAAAGGGTCACTTCAGTCATGTGCTGCAAGACCGTGAAATGGGCTTGAGTATACGCGTTCATATTTGGAGTGATTGCTTTCCTTCCGATAGTTTCGATATCCTTGAGCCTCCCCTCATGACGAGATTGAGGCACACCTATCGGTTGAATCTGAGTTATATAATCGACACAAAACTCAATGACTTCTTCGCTTGTATAACCTTCGACGATGCTGCCCTCCGGCCGAGATCGATTTTGTACATAGGACTTGAGAATTCCCATGAACCTCTCAAACGGATACATGCTACGTAGGAATACGGGCCTGCATATTTTTATTTCTTACATAATGTGAACAATGAGATAGACCATGATATCAAAAAATGAAGGAGGAAAATACACCTCAAGATGACATAGAGTCATCACCACCTCGTCCTACAGAACATCTAGTCCTTCGGAATCGATGACCTTCTGAGCAATTGTGTTAAAGAAATAACATAGCCTCATGATTTTCTCTCAAAGTTTGATCGGTAAAATATTTCTAATTGCAAAAGGGAGCATCCGTGTCATCAACACATGACAATCATGAGACTTCATACCATTTAACTTCAAATCTTGTATCGAAACAAGTTTCTTCACGTTGCCGGAATAACCAGACGGAACTTTGACACCACGCAAGCACTGGCGCAGTTTTGTTTTCTCGACCTTGGACGGAGTGTAACACGCAGGGGAAGGCATGTTCGTCTATTATCTGTTTTTATTGGTGCTAACTCAGGCCTGATATCCATATCAGCCAAGTCAGGTCGTGCGTTGACACCGTCCTTTGTTTTATCACGAATGTTTAGTAAAAGACCAATCAAGCTGTCATATACATTGTTTTCTATGTGCATAACGTCGATGCAATGTCGAACATCTAGGTACTCCTAATAAGGTAAATCCTAAAATATTGATCTTATCTTTCAGATGTTCTTCTCACGAACCCTCAATTTACGTCACTTTCCGAAGACAACATCTAAATCCTTAATCATATTATAAACCTCTTTTCCGCTTAAATGCCTTAGAGCTGAACTGTCTTTCTTCTCTTCGTCAAATTATTT
The DNA here is from genome assembly GCA_036346265.1 of Melocanna baccifera. Lineage (NCBI taxonomy): Eukaryota > Viridiplantae > Streptophyta > Magnoliopsida > Poales > Poaceae > Melocanna > Melocanna baccifera. Next base: position 8,549,227 of record CM070685.1, read on the forward strand.
CTTCATCTTGCGGTACAGGTGAGCCCTCCGAAGAAACCGGCGGTGACGCATGTACACAGTTTTGCGTGAGTGTTTCAGCCACACACTTTCGGTACCATCTAAGTAGTGAGTACAAGCTTTGAAACCTTTTGTACTCTAACCCGACAGGTTAGCAAGGGCTGGATAATCATTTATGGTCCAGAACAATAAGGAGCGCAAAGTAAAGTTCTCTCATTTGTATGCATCCCATACCTGCACCCTTTCGTTCCACAATATTTTTAGATCTTCCACCAACGGTGCTAGGTACACATCAATATCATTTCTAGGTTGCTTTGGCCCTTGAATAAATATCAACAGCAAAATATACTTTCGCGTATATCATTGACTTCGCCATGACTGGTACAACACGTATACCCCTTTTCGAAACCCCTCCGAATCAAATGCGCTTCAATCTGCTCTTGATTCTTAAACATCTTTAAATTCTTTCAGTTAGTGCATGGACAATACATATATTCCACCCCCTTATTCAACATATCCTCCCCCGCAACTCTTGTAAAAGCAGACACGCCATTAATGTACTCTTCACTTACACGGTTCGCGGTATACATCCAGCTTCGGTCCTACATTATACACATATATAACAACTTAGAATTAAAAATTAAATTAATTAATTATTACTACATATATACCATATGCATTGAAGCTAGCTAAATCTAAATTAACTAGATCTTCAAAGTATATATTTATATATATAACAGTCACCGAAAATTAGGTAGATCTAAATTTTGATGTAACAAAAAATAAATTTCATTACTAACCATATCTAGAGTAACCAAGAACTTGATAAATCTTCGAAGCTCTCCAGCCAAATAAGCCTCCTTTCACCAAATTAAATGGCCTGAAAGCCTTGCCGCCTCCAGCTGTAGCATCGGTTAGATCTGGATCAAAATGATGACAGATGCGGTCTAAGCGGCGCAATAAATACATAGTAGGAAAAAACCGTCTGTGGTACTGGAATATCACAGACGATTTTTAATTAAAAGTTATCTGTGATAATCTGGAATATCACAGACGGTTTTTAATTAAAAACCGTCTGTGATATTCCAGTATCACAGACGGTTCATCGGTAAGAACCGTCTGTGATACTCCTTCAGAAACACAGACGGTTTTCAAATTAAAACCGTCTATGATAATATACATTACAAACAGTTTCATAAAACCGTCTGTGATTTAACGTCTAATATTCGGTTTTCTATAGTAGTGTGCTTTTCCATCCTATTACTACCACAAGGTTGTTGTTGCAAGTTGCAACTAGAGTTATCTACTTCTATTTAACCCATGTTGCAAATTACAACAAGCAAGCATAGTTTTACTTTTCACTTTGCAGTTTACATTTGAGTTTGATACCACTGTTCAAAACTTAAACTTGTAGTCACCCATGAATAAAAAAATGTAGTCACAGCTAGCAAGCTACCACTGCTTTTTCCAGCCTTATCAGCAAGGTAGGCACGGCATTTGTTGTGTTCGATGGAGGTACGATCAAATCAGCAGCTCAAGCCAGAGCAGGGATAGGGCACGTTGTACACGTGTACTCTATGTTTCTTTTTTTTGCTGCGTCTCTGCAGTGCAGCGGGGGTATGCATGTCTCCTGACTACTTTCACTTTTGCTACCATGCTATCTTTCTTGTAAATGGCAACCAAGCACGATGTGGCTCCACAGGATGCTTGCACTGCCCGAAAAAGAGCTAGCTCGTTCGCTCTTTGCAGGAGGACAGTAACCCCGCAGTGCAGCTTGACCCGACCAGAGATAGGTTACGCCCGATTATGCATGGTGTGTTGCAGTCTATTGAGCAAAACTGCAGAAACCAACTAGACCCAAACTCCCAAGAGTCGACCCCAAGGGGAATAGCTTGGAAAATGACTTTCCTGTTCTCGTTTCAGTGTCCTCCTTCGTGTTCCCTCGATCTGAATCACTCGTTGATCGCAACAAGCGGTCTAGATCGAGAGAATACGAAGAGAGACATCGAAACGGGAACAGAGAAACCTCAGTTTGTTGAGCAAGAGTGCAAAAACCACCTGGACCCCAACTCCCAAGAGGCGACCCCGTGGGGTGTAGTGATTCGTGTGAGGCACCCACATGCATGCACGGTGGCACCTGCCCTTGGCTTGGCTGCCTAGTCTTGTTTTAGGAAATGAAGCTTTCTACCACGCGCGGTCAGCCGGTCACTACTCAGCCCCGCACACTGGCAGAGAAGCTATAAGTATGAGAATGCTTTGCAATCCTAATACTACTACAAGGTTATCGTGGCAAGTTGCAACTTGAGTTATCTACTCATATTTAACCCAGGTTGCAAGTTACAACAAACAAGCTTAGCATTACTTTTCACCATGCAATTTACATTTGAGTTTGATGTCATTGTTCAAATCTTAAACTTGCAGTCACCCAAAAATAACAAAATGTAGTTGCAGCTAGCTAACTACCACCTCCTTTTCCAACTTTATGAGTAAGGTAGGTATGACCCTTGTCATGTTCAATGGAGGAATGATCAAGGCCCCGTTTATTTCAGCTTTTTTTCAGTTTCAGCTTTTTTTCACTATTCAGTAATTTATCTTTTTCTGAATTTTTTTAGATTTTTTGAGCTTTTTTGTATTTTTCTTTTTTTCCCTGTGTTCCTTTGCATTGTCCGTGATGGGTTAACATATTTTTTCTATTTTTACATTTTTTAAAATTTAATTATGTCCAAAAAGCTAACTCAACTATAGTAAAAAAAAGTTAGCTACAGTAAAATTTCAGTCAAAAGTCAGAAGTCATCGCTAAAACGATCACCCCAAATCAACAGCTCAGGCTTGAGCGGGGGCAGTGTACAATGTACGCACACACTCTACATTGTTTTTTTTGTTGCATCCCTACAGTGCAATGGGGGCCGTGCATGTCTCTTGCTTGTTTTCACTTTTGCTACCCTGCTATCTTTCACGTAAATGGCAACCGGGCAAGATGTGGCTCCGTAGGATGCTTGCACCGCCTGGAAAAGAGCTAGCTCACTCTTTCCAGGAGGATTGCAACCCTGCAGTACAGTTTGACCCGACCAGAGAGTAAGAGTGCAAAAACCAACTCGACCCTATCTCCCAAGAGGCAGCCCCACGGGGAGTAGTGATTCGTGAGGTACCCACATGCATGCACGGGAAATTTTTTTGCTTTTTAGCTTAAAATTTAAAAAAATTTTACAAATAGACTTCTGAGAAAAAGATTTTCAAAAATAGACCCTAACACGGCGCCAAAACACATGGCGCTGTGGGTACATAGCATGGCGTCAAAGCACATGAGCCGGGGTACATATTTTAAATACAGTCACACTGTGGCTCCTACGTGGCATAGCACGGCGCTAAAACTCATGGCGCTATGCTATGTATCCACGGCGCCATACATTTTGACGCCGTGTAGGGGGTCTATTTTTGAAAATCTTTTTCCAAGAGATCTATTTATAAAAAATTTTCAAATTCTGGGCTAAAAAACAAAAATTCTACCATGCTAGGCAGTATCTGCACCCAGTTTGGCTGCCTAGTCTTGTTTCAAGGCTTGAAGCTTTCTATCGCGTGCGGTCAGCAGGTCACTACCTAGCCCCGCACATTGGTGGAGAAGTCACCACAAGGTTGTCGTTGTAAGTTGCAACTAGAGATATCTACTTATATTTAAACTAAGTTGCAAGTTACAGCAAGCAGATAGTTTTACTTTTCACCTTGGAGTTTGCATTTGAGTTTGATGTCACTAGTCAAAACTTAAACTTGCAGTCAGTCATAAATAATAAAATGTAGTCGCAGCTAGCCAGCTACCACTGCTATTTCCAACCTTATGAGCAAGGTAGGCATGACGCTTATTGTGTTGGATGGTGGTACGATCAAATCAGCAGCATCAAGGCTTGAGATGAAAAAGTAAAACCAAGCGTTGCGGTAGACTCGCAGTGGAATGGTACACGTGATTCACTCCCCATGCGCACAAGTCAGGTAAGTTTTGTTGGATCTGTTCTTAGCTATAGCGTACAAGTACAGGACGTCTGCCGAATTGGCTTTGACCAACGCTACGTATATAGACTATATGTATATAGCTACTTTCCAGCAGAAACTACAGTCAAAAGCCTTTCATTTCAAGGGAAAGACCGGTCCATGTTGCTTATAATCCAATATAATAGGCATGCAGACAAAAAAAACCCAAAAAACTAGAAAAACCAGAAAAAACAAAATTACCGAATAGTAAAAAAAATAGAAGCTAGCTTTAAGCCATTTTGAATGGTGCCTTAAAGGGTGTAGATCTGCACAGAGTGATGATATCTGCACAGAGCTGAGGGAGACACTATGCATGTTCATACATTGATACATTGATGTGGTTCTTTAAGGTTCTGCTCATATTAGTTTATGCTTTTTGACTTTTATTTTTTAGCTTTTAGTTTTGTAATTTTGTCTTTTCTAAGTTTTTAGGCTATTTTGTTTTTTCTGTATTTTTTTGCATTGTCCGCGATGAGAGAATTTATTTTTTTCTATTTTTAAATTTAATTACATTGAAATAGCTATCAACAGCTATAGTGAAAAAAAACTTAAAAAGCCAAAAAGATATAAACTAAGCCCAAATGAGCACCCTATTGTCTACTTCTTTTGTGAATGTTACTTTTGTTAGCCAGACTGACTGGAGAATATTTGGTGCATCTTGCACGGTGAAAACCTCCAGCCCCGTTTGGATTCATCGAAGGATTTCCGAAAGAGTTTCTGAGAATTTGTCGTATCTCATGAAAATTTCCTACGAGAAATTCATGCTTTTCAGATGGGATATCGAGAGAGTTAGCTTTCATGAATTCTGGTAAAAAGAATCGAAACTCTTGAGTTTACCGGTTACGCTATCTTCCTAATTCTAAGTTTTTTTCCTACTCCAACTTCATTGCTCCCTCGGAAACACGACTACTGTGTTCCGTTGGGCTTAGCTTAAATTATTTTGCGTTGTTTGGTACTGCTTCAGATTTATTTTGTACTGTAGTTATTGGGAACCTTTTCAGCATAAATAAATTAAAAAAAATTGTATCATTAAGAATAATATAAAGGAATAAGAAAAAATGATAAGATAAATTCAAAAATAAGTTAAAAATTAAAAAAAGAAACTGAGAAGCTAGAAACTAAAAAGCACTTTTTCAGTACCAATGCATGCGTACGGACGATGTGCTATAGTACACGAACTTGAGAATTTCTGTGCAATTGTAATGCAAATATATGCAACAGCTTTCTAGCTCTTCTCTTCCTAAAATTCCTGATCGTTTTGGTGAAATGCTGGTGCCCATCCGATGGATTTCTACGCACTCACGACGAAACGTATATGCGCATGTAATACTAATCCTCCTATTTTCCAACTGGTTTGTTTATCCTCAACAAGCTTGGTAGTATATTTCTTTCTTTACATTCCATTTTACTTACTATCACGTCCAACGGGAGTAAAAGCCAGACTTAGTATTGTTTGTAATTGAAATTACAAAAATAGCTATATAAAATGGTATTGACAAAAATATCATTTTCGCCACACAACCCCCAAACGGTAGGTGATTAGGCCGACTAATTAGCCAGCCTAATCACCTAACATTTTTTTATTTCATGTAAAATTTGTGCGAAATTTTTAATATAGCAAATAAGCTCAAAACATTTTGAAAATTTATGTGTAGCCTCCAAACACAACTTAGTTGAACGTGTAATTTTTTTTCATAATTTTATCTGCTATGAATATTACTAAAAAATTAGTATGATTTTGATATTCACAGGAGCTGTTACATATAGCAAACAAACTCTAAAAATTACGAAATTTTATGTGAAACTCCCGACATAATGATAGTAATTGTATAAATTTTTTAGAAATTTTATGTGTATCAAAATTTTCACGCTAATTTATGTTAATTTGATCATCAAATTAGCGATACGGGATTGCATCTTTTGCAGACCTGTATTTTTTGAGAATTTCGTACATTACAAATATTTATAGAAATATATCTAATAGTACAAAAAAGCATCGTGCAGTATGCGATATGGCTCACTCATTTGAGCCACTACTATCTTGCCACGTTTGCATCACAGTGCGTGTCCTTGTCTTCCGTTGAGCACGAGCATGTCCCGTGGGGGACGTCAGCCGGTCCAGAGGTTGTGTCTCGGTTCGAACGAGGTATGGAGACCGCTCTATTTGCTGTGTGGCCGGCGGTGGTCTAGTAGGCCGAGATACAACAGACTGGGTCCGGTAATCAGCGATGTCCTCTAGCTGGGTCAGGCTGAAATGCGAGCCGCCAACAATAATATCGTGGATGAAGGACTCTAGAAATCCTCTTGGTGTGAAGAGCCCTCCTATTGACCGTACGATATGGTAGCGAAGCCGGAAGAGCTCTGCCCACCAAAGTCTCCAAACCCTGGGTATGGAGTGAACATTGAGCTCTGCCCTACGTACGCTGCAAACCTTGGCACTGTGTATCACTCCCTCGAAGCATCCGGAAGGCCTGTATCCTCGTCGGTAGACTCAATGTCACCCTCATGTTGAATTGGAGGTTGCAAGATGAAACGATGTTTGTCACAACAAATATTCCAGACGTAGATTATGAATTTCATACCTCTCGGATGTGCAGCGAAGATGAACGACTGGGAGCTGTAGTCTGTGTAGGTGGTCTGGAGCTCAAAAGTAATGCATCTCGATGATGGACCTGCGGCAGGAGAACGTGATGATGTTAGTAGAACATAAGGCTTAACAGAAAAATAAAACATAGGTTTGTATGCAAGTTACCTCCTCATCAATATGGCTCGCAGATGATCGACGGCTAGTACTATGACGTCGGGCAGACTCGGTAGCTTGCGATGGTAGGCCGGACTGGCTAGGTCGCGATGACCTAGTGGGTGAGAATAGTACCCCCGTTGGGTGCCCGATGTGCACGACGTGATCCGTCGAATGGCCGTAACTTAGGTTGTGCACTATTTTTTTCTGCTTTAGTATGTACTTCAAAGTATTCTACAGGACCGGTGGTATCTCCGGACTACTTAGGGCAACCTCAGACGCCCTTGCGATGCGATGTGCCTGCTCCAACTGTAGTGACATGTGAAATATGTTCGGTAATGACCAGTATGGCTTTCGTAAATAGAATGATAAGAAAGTACAACTGTCTTACGTTGTCATGCCACCACGATGCACTATGAGGATCAATCGAGCGTTGTAGAGTGTCCTCCTGCGTGATCTGCTTGGGGCGAAGTCACCGATGTACGGCTCGCGGTAGGAATCTGCCGTCCGGAGGGGGCATGACCTGGTGGAAACCGAACTATCACATTACGCATTATGACGCGTAAGCCTCCACCATATAGGAGAACACCAGATGGTGCATCGTCATCCACAGCTCCACGTCCACTAGGCATTGAAGGGAAACCTGTACGGTGTCACATGCGCAATGAAGTCTGTGGTCCATGGACACCAAATGATGTCGCTGTCGTGCTGCGACTCGAACTCGTTGTGCCACAGCAAGTAGCACCTCGATGGTTTGCCCTTCGCCCAGCGTAGACAAGTGGTAGTCCACCATAAGCCCATAGTGGGCCTGTCTAGTAGGTCGGCGAACTCCTCAAACGGGTGAACTGGCGTCACAATGGTCGGACGCCCGACAGAGAAGTGCTCCCAACTCCAAAACTGTAGGAGCATGTAGCAGACTGCCAGATTGGGGGTGTTAGCAATGCCACGCTGGCAAGCGTCACACAACCCCCGATATATGGCGCACAGGACTTCTGATCCCCAACTGTTCTGAGGCATTGCCCCAAACTCCGTGTCAACCAAAGACTCAGCGAGGCAAATGAGCTCGGCGTTACAAATATCGCCGAATGTGGCTGAAAATATGCTCCAACCAAAGAGTTGAATGAGGTATGGCACGAGGTGCATTCTCAAGACCTCGAGCGGTGCAGCCTGCGGGCACACACTGAAGTTATTCAGCCAAATGCGGGGGACGCCACAAGCATCCTCCGGGATAGGCAAGTCGAACCGACCCACTAGCATCTCCTTTCAATCTGCTAGTGCAAGGGCTAGAACAAATGTGTCACCCCCAAGAGGGAGACCGGTCAACAACGCGACGTCCTGTAAGGTGATTGTCATCTCACCCCCACCAAAAATGGAATGTATGCGTCTCGGACCTCCACCTGTGTAACAGTCCAACTGTTTATTTCAAAATATTTGATTTAATTTTTTAAAAAAATAATTACTTTTGGTTTCTTTAAGTTATTAAAAAAAATTTTTAATTGCTTGATTTTCGGCTAAAAAGAAAAGTTATGAAAAGGTGATTTTAAAAAAAACATAAAAAAAAATAATAATTAAGTTAGTTTAAAATAAAAATTAAATTTATTTGGTCGCTTGAATTTTTTTTGTAAAATTCTAGTTGACTTGATTTTCAGCTTTAAAGAAAAGAGCCTTTCTGTTAAATAAAAAAAATATTTTATAAAGAAAAATATGAAAATTTGAGTTGGAATTTTTTTATAAGTTTCAAATAGCCTAAGAAACTTCCATGAATGTTTCTAAGATTTTTAAGCCTTATTTGTTATTTATTGTATTATTTAAAGCTAGAAAAAGAAAAATATTTTTAAAAATTAAAATAAACGTCAAAAAATTCCGAAAATATTTTTTTATTCTTTTCAGGTTCCAAGGATTCTAAAAATATTTTGTTTTGGAATTTTTCCAAATTTTCTTTTTCTTTTTTCTCTTTTCTCTCTTTTCTCTCTCCTCCCTAACCTTCTTCCCGTGCGCGTCACGAACCAGAACAGCCAGCAGCAGCCATGAAAACGTTTGAAGCTTTTTCAAAACCTCGTAACTCGTGATTTACTCAACGGTTTTCAGTGAAATCAATTGCATTTACTTCCCCTCATCAAGCTCTTTCATTCCCCCACCGTTTCCCCTCCAATTGATGCCTATTTTCGCGGGATTTAAACCATGCCATTCAAAGACATGCCCCATTGATCTCCCTCCTCGGTCCACCTCCACCCCTATAAAAGAGAGCCCCGTGAGCCTCTCCTCATCCTCACTCAACCCCGAAAATCTCAAGTCCCCACTCCTCTCCTTTTGGGCGCAATCGAAGTTTTATTTTTGTGTACCAAGCGTCGTTCTCCGGCCTTTTGTGCCTCGTCCGGTGGAGCGTCGCCGCGTTTGACCACACCGTTGGCTTCGCCTCGCCGCGTTCTACGCGGTGCTCACCTCGCCGCCGGAACCGCCGAGCACCGTCGCCACCGTGGGCCAAATCGGGTCCGTGTTCGTCGCGTCGCCACCGGCCGACCGTGCATGCCCGACCAAAACCAAGGTGAGCATCACGATCCCCACGCTCTAATCTTTGATTCGCCGCAACTCTCGCATGTTAATTCCTTTCCGTTTGCCCGGAACGCCGATGTCAGCCTGTAGACTGTTTAACGTCTTGTCCACCGTGTTTCGCTTGTCCGTTGGCCAAGCCGTCTGCGGCGTTGAGTTTGTCTCGACACGTTCTACGCCGTGCTCCCCTCCGTTTGCCCAAAAACTATCCACAACTATTTGCGCCCGACACCTTGCCATGGCCGCAAATTGCACTTCGCGTCCCCTGTCGTCCGGAATGCTTTCAACGATCCGTCCGCGTCAAACGTGCCAAACCATCCCGGTGGCTACGTTTCAGACGGTTTTGGATTCGCCTGACCGAGCACAAAGATATTGAATTTTTCGTGTTTCGGTACCGTCGTCGTTCAAACGACAATTGCGTCGCCTCCGGTGAGTTTCGGCTTAGCCGATATTTTTTTCTAGACTCACCTTACCGCGTTCTCGCCGTGGTTACCTTACTTCATCATATTCTTTACCCAAAATTATTCTTCTCTTCACGCCTATGTCGTTGTCATTTGACACGTCGTCACCGTGCTCGTTTGATGTGCCGTCACTTCCTACATGTGCCTCGGGTCCCTAGCAAACCATTTTGCTAGTTGGCTTCACCTCTGTGCCTTTTCTCACCGGCGCGCGACCAAAACAAAGGAAGGGTTGTTCTCTGCGCAGAATATTCCTTTGGAATATTCCTGATTTTTCTTTTTCAGGATTTTCTAATCCGATAATCTTCCAATCGCTCGTTCTCCTCCGTCCGAATTCGAATCAGGTGATTCGAGTTTCTAAATTCATCTAAATTCATAATATATTTTTCAGTATATATTTCATAATTTTTGAATTTTCTCGACCGCCCTTGGTTGAGTCTCCTCACCACCGGAATACTACCGCCACCGCCGCCCGAGTTACGCCATCGCTCCAACTCGCCACCGACCACCCTCCAACCACTACGGTATTGCACGAGCACCAATGCACTCCTCGCAATCCCTCTCCCTTTTCTTCACCTCGCCACCCCTCCGTCAAGCAATTTCCCCGGCCGGAGTGTCTCTTTCGCCGACACCGACGCCACCACTTTACCTTGCCGCCGACCACCTTCCAGCCACTTGTGGTGTTACACAAGAGCACCAGAGCACTCCTCGTGGTCCCCACTCTCTTTTTGTGCCCCTCGCCAACCCCGCCGTGCCCCGCGCCGCTAGTGAGCCCACGGGCTTTGTGCGCCGCACCACCGTCCATGGGCTCGGTTCCACTGTTCCCCTCACCCAATTGTCCTGGTTCACTCGTAAACCTGTCGCACCAAGCAACTTCTACCTTCTTCGTCTGAGGAGCTCTGGCGAGTAATTGCCTCGAACCTTCTTGCGCCCCGCCGATGCCACCGATAATCGTACCCACCTCCGCCCGAACCTTGCACAAAGGAAATCCCGGACTCATACTCTTCTCCCTCTTTTGTACATCTCACCGGTCTTCACTGCCATTGAATCACTCGGATCTTATCACGCGAAGCCGTCCGACTTCTCCCAACCATCCGATTCTAAGACTCCGATATCCGAAGGCTCTTAAGACTCCGGCGTCGGAGGTTCTTTAGACTCTAACCGTTCGGAGGTTCCTTAGACACCGACGGTTCAAAGACTTCCTTAGACTCACGACTCGGAGGCTTTTAGACTCGATCACGAGCCTTCGACTTCGACCTTCAAGACTCCAATTTTGACTTTGATCTTCGAGACTTCAACTCCAATCCTTTCAACCACAATTGTTTTTCGACTACAGTCTACTCCCAACCACCGTCATCTCCGTCTCCGTTCGACCATAGTCGCTTCCGACCACCGTCACTCTTCGCTCTAAGTCTCCGAGTACCTTCGCTTTTGAAGGAGTAGTTGGAAGAATACTCGATGAGTCGAAGTTGTAGCCGACTCTGAGTACCTTCGCTTTCCACCACCGGCGTTCATTGTCGTCCCGACCACTCGACTCCGATTACCATTTGTTCTCGACTGTTATAGTGTTCTTCGACCACTATACAATTTCGAGTAGGTCTTCGACCGAATCTTAATCTTCGAATTCGACTGCACCCGTACTTGGAGTCTTTGTCTTCGACTTAGACCTCCGCATCTTCAACCGTTAATTCGACTATGATCTTGACCATGTCTTCGACTACACCTTCGATTATGACTTCGACCATACACAAATATTGTAGCTCCCGACTACTTTTCCTTCACAAAGAAAAGAATTCAAAGAATTCCTTTTATTCATTTATTTGGAATTCAAACTTCCAGAAGTCGTCCTCCTTCGCCCTAACTCCATTGGACCAATTCAAATTCCAAAATTCAAATCCTATCTCCTAGATAATATTTTATAAAATTTGGATTTTATTTGGATTTTATTTGAGTTTAGTCTGTTATGGCTTTTCACGTGTAGACTACGACTATTCCGGAGAGTATAACTTCAGCGAACCTCGGCAAACTTCAAAGAAAGGCAAGTTACACCTTTGATCATGTTGCTCCTAGTAATTTAAATTATTTATGTTGATTTTAAATTATTATGCATGCGTACTTTTATTCAAATCTAGTTTAAATTCGATTTAAATTCTAGTTATACCCAAATCCTTTGTGTATGGCCAAATTTGATATTGAACTTCCTTATACCTTGTCACCATAGATGAAAACCTAGTTAGTACAATAGTATTGACTAGAAATTTTATAGATTTGCTTAGCCATGCTTAGAATGATTTAAGTGGGAATATTTGTTTCACTAGAAAATGATAAGTTTCTAAAATCTATTCTTGACTTCGGTAAGTCAAGAATGAATATGAATGTTTCAAAGAAAAATATAAAAACTCGGTTTGGACCTAGGCTAATGGTTAGGTGGTGGGTGCTGGCATGCCTCGTGTTTGGTGACACCTGGTTGATTGTCAGGCACAAGGGGGTATGTGGATTGAACCTAAGTCAAATTAAGGACCGATGCAGTGAGCTCTTGTTGCAAAGCCACATCGTACTACCACAAGGCTGGTATGGGACAGTCCTGACTGACTAATTTGTGAGGTCCCAACTTTGGTCTCGCTATAGGTTGAATGTGAGCGTGGCATAGGCCATGGGAAGTCTCACACGGCACAAGAGGGGGCTCCAACTTGTGGATTCAAGTTGTGGTGAAACCTTAGCGGCGGCGTGACCAAGTTGAAGGCTTAGCATTGTAAAGGCCTTGTTATGGTTTTTCGATGCACGCCTACTAAGCGTGTAATGGCCGACAATATGAGATAACCATATCTTGTGGGTAAAGTCTGTACAACCTCTGCGAGTGTATAACCTATCTCGGATAGCCGTGCCCACTGTTATGGGCAAACTGAGTAAAGTTTTTCATGGATTAGACTTTGGTTTTTAAAAATGGTTTCTGAAAAAGGCTTATGGATGGATGGATGGAATCCATGACCAGGTGGGATACCTGTGACTAGGTTAGTGTTTGGTCGTAGCCTGCACTAACGATATTATTTTGTAAATTATTATTTCTATCTCTGTATAAAATTCAGCTTTTGCACTTATGTTATTGTATTTAAATTCAAGATCTTGCTTTTGCACAAATAAACTTAATAAGCCTTCCTTTGTTATCCCTATGCATGCATTCACTCTGTTAAAACTCCCGTGTAACTTGCGTAAGTACTTTATGTGCTTACCTTGAGAGTACTTTATGTGCTCACCTTGCTAAAATCTGTTGCGGAGGATGACGTCAACAACTTCGGTGAGGATGGTGATGACTAGGCGCGTCTTACGATCATTCGCTGTGGCGGCGGGATGGGCTGCTACTTCATTGGTTTCCTTCCGCTGTTTATATGTATTTTTGGTTTATGAACCATTGATGTAAAATTTGGCCACCAGGCCCATATTTAGTTAATGAATAAATGTCATTGTGCATGATATGAATCTTTGTTATCCACTGTGTGCACTAGCTTGATCTGGACTAGTGCGATTTACCTGAGGATCCGAGTCGTTGCTCGGGTCCGACAGAGATGGTATCAGAGCTATAATGACCCTAAGACGTGACGGTAGGTAGAATAGAATGGTTGAACCTTAAGGACTTAACTTAAATAATAAAATATTTTTAAAAAGCTTTGCTTACTCTTACCTCTCAACCTTTGCTTACCCTTATCTCTCAATCCTTTCTCATCTTTATGTCATTTCTGAAAAAAAAAACTTATTTCTATCTCTCATCTTGTTCAAACCATTATAGATGGATGTTTATCAAGATGCACCGAATGGTGGATGGAGTATAGACCTTCATCGACTACTCTGTCGTTTGGGATTCCAATGTCGAGCTATCTACAGGCACCGAAGAGATAGACATGGAAATCAGACAATGAGACACCGCTTTACTTTACTCATCACCAGTGAACCGGACAAGGAAGTCTTCGCTACTGCTTTAAAGGAAGCAGTTACTAGTTTCAAAGAGCCAAGCAAGGAGCCACTCGTAAAGCAGTTTTTCGCCTCTGCTAGTATTTCAAATCTTCGCATTGGAGGATCACGCTTTGTACCCAAAGAGCCACGAAGGATCACACCAAGGCAACCTTTGCCGCTTTAGGATAAGTTGTTAGGCAGCTATTAGACGATGTTATGAGCTATCAAGTTTTCTCTTTTGTTGATAGTCGTAACTGTTACTAGATATTGTCTTAATAAAGATTTTTGCTAGTTTGTGTTTTGTTGGTTTGTGCAAAACGACCCCTATTCCTCCTTTGTCTTAAGTCTCCTCTTTCCTAATCTTTGGAAGCATCGAGCTGGAACACTGATCGTCAATGCCCTTCAAACAACAATCGGAAAGCCATAAAAGTTTACAAAGGGACATCTGAACCAGATCATTGCTCAAGCCATGCAGAGTAAGATCCATACCCATTTCTTTGCTAGCCCGTGCGAATCTCGAGGATGAGATTCTCTTTAAGGGGGGTAGTTTGTAACAGCCCAACTGTTTATTTCAAAATATTTGATTTAATTTTTTAAAAAAATAATTACTTTTGGTTTCTTTAAGTTATTAAAAAAAATTTTTAATTGCTTGATTTTCGGCTAAAAAGAAAAGCTATGAAAAGGTGATTTAAAAAAACATAAAATAATAAAATAATAATTAAGTTAGTTTAAAATAAAAATTAAATTTATTTGATCGCTTGAATTTTTTTTGTAAAATTCTAGTTGACTTGATTTTCAGCTTTAAAGAAAAGAGCCTTTCTGTTAAATAAAAAAATATTTTATAAAGAAAAATATGAAAATTTGAGTTGGAATTTTTTTATAAGTTTCAAATAGCCTAAGAAACTTCCATGAATTTTTCTAAGATTTTTAAGCCTTATTTGTTATTTATTGTATTATTTAAAGCTAGAAAAATAAAAACATTTTTAAAAATTAAAATAAACGTCAAAAAATTCCGAAAATATTTTTTTTATTCTTTTCAGGTTCCAAGGATTCTAAAAATATTTTGTTTTGGAATTTTTCCAAATTTTCTTTTTCTTTTTCTTTTTTCTCTTTTCTCTCTTTTCTCTCTCCTCCCTAACCTTCTTCCCGTGCGCGTCACGAACCAGAACAGCCAGCAGCAGCCATGAAAACGTTTGAAGCTTTTTCAAAACCTCATAACTCGTGATTTACTCAACGGTTTTCAGTGAAATCAATTGCATTTACTTCCCTTCATCAAGCTCTTTCATTCCCCCACCGTTTCCCCTCCAATTGATGCCTATTTTCGCGGGATTTAAACCATGCCATTCAAAGACATGCCCCATTAATCTCCCTCCTCGGTCCACCTCCACCCCTATAAAAGAGAGCCCCGTGAGCCTCTCCTCATCCTCACTCAACCCCGAAAATCTCAAGTCCCCACTCCTCTCCTTTTGGGCGCAATCGAAGTTTTATTTTTGTGTACCAAGCGTCGTTCTCCGGCCTTTTGTGCCTCGTCTGGTGGAGCGCCGCCGCGTTTGACCACACCGTTGGCTTCGCCTCGCCGCGTTCTACGCGGTGCTCACCTCGCCGCGCCGAACTTCGCGAGCACCGCCGCCACCGTGGGCCGAATCGGGTCCGTGTTCGTCGCGTCGCCACCGGCCGACCGTGCATGCCCGACCAAAACCAAGGTGAGCATCACGATCCCCACGCTCTAATCTTTGATTCGCCGCAACTCTCGCATGTTAATTCCTTTCCGTTTGCCCGGAACGCCGATGTCAGCCTGTAGACTGTTTAACGTCTTGTCCACCGTGTTTCGCTTGTCCGTTGGCCAAGCCGTCTGCGGCGTTGAGTTTGTCTCGACACGTTCTACGCCGTGCTCCCCTCCGTTTGCCCAAAAACTATCCACAACTATTTGCGCCCGACACCTTGCCATGGCCGCAAATTGCACTTCGCGTCCCCGCCTGTCCGGGAATGCTTTCAACGATCCGTCCGCGTCAAAACGTGCCAAACCATCCCAGGTGGCTACGTTTCAGACGGTTTTGGATTCGCCTGACCGAGCACAAAGATATTGAATTTTTCGTGTTTCGGTACCGTCGTCGTTCAAACGACAATTGCGTCGCCTCCGGTGAGTTTCGGCTTAGCCGATATTTTTTTCTAGACTCACCTTACCGCGTTCTACGCCGTGGTTACCTTACTTCATCATATTCTTTACCCAAAAATTATTCTTCTCTTCACGCCCTATGTCGTTGTCGCTGTACACGTCGTCACCGTGCTCCGTTTGATGTGCCGTCACTTCCTACATGTGCCTCGGGTCCCTAGCAAACCATTTTGCTAGTTGGCTTCACCTCTGTGCCTTTTCTCACCGGCGCCGCGACCAAAACAGTGGAAGGGTTGTTCTCTGCGCAGGAATATTCCTTTGGAATATTCCTGATTTTTCTTTTTTTCAGGATTTTCTAATCCGATAATCTTCCAATCGCTCGTTCTCCTCCGTCCGAATTCCGAATCAGGTGATTCGAGTTTCTAAATTCATCTAAATTCATAATATATTTTTCAGTATATATTTCATAATTTTTGAATTTTCTCGACCGCCCTTGGTTGAGTCTCCTCACCACCGGAATACTACCGCCACCGCCGCCCGAGTTACGCCATCGCTCCAACTCGCCACCGACCACCCTCCAACCACTTCTGGTATTGCACGAGAGCACCAATGCACTCCTCGCAATCCCCTCTCCCTTTTCTTCACCTCGCCACCCCTCCGTCAAGCAATTTCCCCCGCCGGAGTGTCTCTTTCGCCGACACCGACGCCACCACTTTACCTTGCCGCCGACCACCTTCCAGCCACTTGTGGTGTTACACAAGAGCACCAGAGCACTCCTCGTGGTCCCCACTCTCTTTTTGTGCCCCTCGCCAACCCCGCCGTGCCCCGCGCCGCTAGTGAGCCCACGGGCTTTGTGCGCCGCACCACCGTCCATGGGCTCGGTTCCACTGTTCCCCTCACCCAATTGTCCTGGTTCACTCGTAAACCTGTCGCACCAAGCAACTTCTACCTTCTTCGTCTGAGGAGCTCTGGCGAGTAATTGCCTCGAACCTTCTTGCGCCCCGCCGATGCCACCGATAATCGTACCCACCTCCGCCCGAACCTTGCACAAAGGAAATCCCGGACTCATACTCTTCTCCCTCTTTTGTACATCTCACCGGTCTTCACTGCCATTGAATCACTCGGATCTTATCACGCGAAGCCGTCCGACTTCTCCCAACCATCCGATTCTAAGACTCCGATATCCGAAGGCTCTTAAGACTCCGACGTCCAGAGGTTCTTTAGACTCTAACCGTTCGGAGGTTCCTTAGACACCGACGGTTCAAAGACTTCCTTAGACTCCGCTGACTCGGAGGCTTTTTAGACTCCGACCGCCGGAGCCTTCGACTTCGACCTTCGAAGACTCCAATTTTGACTTTGATCTTCAGAGACTTCAACTCCAATCCTTTCAACCACAATTGTTTTTTCGACTACAGTCACTCCCAACCACTGTCATCTCCGTCTCCGTTCGACCATAGTCGCTTCCGACCACTGTCACTCTTCGCTCTAAGTCTCCGAGTACCTTCGCTTTTTCAGCAAGGAGTAGTTGGAAGAATACTCGGTAGTCGAAGTTGTAGCCGACTCTGAGTACCTTCGCTTTCCACCACCGGCGTTCATTGTCGTCCCGACCACTCGACTCCGATTACCATTTGTTCTCGACTGTTATAGTGTTCTTCGACCACTATACAATTTCGAGTAGGTCTTCGACCGAATCTTAATCTTCGAATTCGACTGCACCCGTACTTGGAGTCTTTGTCTTCGACTTAGACCTCCGCATCTTCAACCGTTAATTCGACTATGATCTTGACCATGTCTTCGACTACACCTTCGATTATGACTTCGACCATACACAAATATTGTAGCTCCCGACTACTTTTCCTTCACAAAGAAAAGAATTCAAAGAATTCCTTTTATTCATTTATTTGGAATTCAAACTTCCAGAAGTCGTCCTCCTTCGCCCTAACTCCATTGGACCAATTCAAATTCCAAAATTCAAATCCTATCTCCTAGATAATATTTTATAAAATTTGGATTTTATTTGGATTTTATTTGAGTTTAGTCTGTTATGGCTTTTCACGTGTAGACTACGACTATTCCGGAGAGTATAACTTCAGCGAACCTCGGCAAACTTCAAAGAAAGGCAAGTTACACCTTTGATCATGTTGCTCTAGTAATTTAAATTATTTATGTTGATTTTAAATTATTATGCATGCGTACTTTTATTCAAATCTAGTTTAAATTGATTTAAATTCTAGTTATACCCAAATCCTTTGTGTATGGCCAAATTTGATATTGAACTTCCTTATACCTTGTCACCATAGATGAAAACCTAGTTAGTACAATAGTATTGACTAGAAATTTTATAGATTTGCTTAGCCATGCTTAGAATGATTTAAGTGGGAATATTTGTTTCACTAGAAAATGATAAGTTTCTAAAATCTATTCTTGACTTGATGAAGTCAAGAATGAATATGAATGTTTCAAAGAAAAATATAAAAACTCGGTTTGGACCTAGGCTAATGGTTAGGTGGTGGGTGCTGGCATGCCTCGTGTTTGGTGACACCTGGTTGATTGTCAGGCACAAGGGGGTATGTGGATTGAGCCTAAGTCAAATTAAGGACCGGTCTGTGAGCTACTGTTGCAAAGCCACATCGTACTACCACAAGGCTGGTATGGGACAGTCCTGACTGACTAATTTGTGAGGTCCCAACTTTGGTCTCGCTATAGGTTGAATGTGAGCGTGGCATAGGCCATGGGAAGTTTCACACGGCACAAGAGGGGGCTCCAACTTGTGGATTCAAGTTGTGGTGAAACCTTAGCGGCGTGACCAAGTTGAAGGCTTAGCATTGTAAAGGCCTTGTTATGGTTTTCTCGATCACGCCTACGGGCGTGTAATGGCCGACAATATGAGATAACCATATCTTGTGGGTAAAGTCGTACAACCTCTGCAGAGTGTATAACCTATCTGGATAGCCGTGCCTACGGTTATGGGCAAGTGAGTAAAGTTTTTCATGGATTAGACTTTGGTTTTAAAAATGGTTTACGAAAAGGCTTATGGATGGATGGATGGAATCCATGACCAGTGGGATACACGTGACTAGGTTAGTGTTTGGTCGTGCTTTGCACTAACGATATTATTTTGTAAATTATTATTTCTATCTCTGTATAAAATTCAGCTTTTGCACTTATGTTATTGTATTTAAATTCGATCTTGCTTTTGCACAAATAAACTTAATAAGCCTTCCTTTGTTATCCCTATGCATGCATTCACTCTGTTAAAACTCCCGTGTAACTTGCGTAAGTACTTTATGTGCTTACCTTGGGAGTACTTTATGTGCTCACCTTGCTAAAATCTGTTGCGGAGGATGGCGTCAACAACCGGTGAGGATGGTGATGACTAGGCGCGTCTTACGATCATTCGCTGTAGGCGGCGGGATGGGCTGCTACTTCATTGGTTTCCTTCCGCTGTTTATATGTATTTTTGGTTTATGAACCATTGATGTAAAATTTGGCCACCAGGCCCATATTTAGTTAATGAATAAATGTCATTGTGCATGATATGAATCTTTGTTATCCACTGTGTGCACTAGCTTGATCCTGGACTAGTGCGATTTACACAGAGGATCCAGGAGTCGTTGCTCCGGGGTCCGACAACCTGTCCACTAGTGCTGCGAGCAGGCTACCGTCGATGGTGAACTGGCATCCGACGGAGACCAACCTTGTAAAGGGCAACAAGCACGTGGCCCATAGGATTGGGACGTAGCGCTCGTCCAGCTCCCACTGATCCCTCTCACCCCGCAGCTTAAAGGGTGGAGGGCCAGCCGCGTCACCCGTCATCCATGAGTGGCACTGATAGTTCTCATCGTAGAACTGTTCGAGAAGCTCCGGTAAAACCATATCTTGCAATAAATAGATTAGACTAAATATTAGTGCGAAAATTGATAACGATAGTAAAATACTACAAATTAAAATTTACGATGAAATAAATTATGTCTAAATTACCACAGCTTACTAACTTTATAATACAAACTATATAAATTACGACTAACTAAATAACACTAATTAACAAGCACTACGGGAATAACGTCGAAAGTATACGATAACAAAATTAACAAACTACATAAATTATGACCAACTAAATAACACTAATTAACAAGCACTACGGGAATAACGTCGAAGGCATACGATAACAAAATTAACGAACTGCATAAATTACGACTAACTAAATAACACTAGTTAACAAGCACTACGGGAATAATGTCGAAAGCATGTGATAATAAAATTACCCGCCTTTCGGAAGAAGCAATAAGCACTGCACTGGCCTCTCAAAATATTGAGCTACGCACTCTTAATTATAAACGACAACCGTGAGAATGAGTGTCTATGAACGACAACTGAGATAAGCGATGATGAACTGTGAGAGGTTCATATTTATGACCGAGCGAGAAGGGAACCCGGTGCGCTCACCTCGCAAATTAAGGACTTGTCAATGCGTCTTACTTCGGGCGAGGGGTACAGCTTGGTAACACTAACAATTGTGTAGACAAAGGAGCGAGTGAGGAGATAACATCGTAACTCTGATAGATATACAGACCAGGAAACTGACGAGGAGAACGACACTGAGGGCCTGTTCTTTTTGGCTGTGGCTGATGGTTTTTGACTACGGCTGATGATTTTTTGGCTGTTTGCGACAGAGATTGCGGAAAGAGAGATACTCGCTTGCGATTTTTGATAATACAGATATTAGTTTTTTAACATGTACTACAATTAACTTGTAGACCCTATCTTGAAAAAATACTATGTTTAAAAATTAGTTACTATAGTAAAAATTAAAAGTGCTTTCAGCTTTTAGAATCCATAAAGAACAGGCCTCGACAATTATTCAATCGCTGGAGCCGACTTGACGGACGACACCGACGCAGTGACAACTCTAGCAATCGGTTGGGTCACCTAGCATTAACTCCGACTTGAGCCTTCTGCAGAGGTCATCATGAGATCCCACATTACTTGGCTCGGACAACCACTACGGAATGGGAAAAACACTGGGAAGTTGGCAGACTCATTACAAAATACCAAGCATGTAGATGGATGCATAGGAGCAGATACCAAGCCCAGCATGAGAGACAATAGGCACGGAGGGTGACTAGGTAGTAGGTACTACTTCCTTCCCACAGAACACATGCATGCCTTCCCTCGTGAAGAGGAGCATGATTCTTTGGGATCTCTGGATCTCCATCCCGACTTAAAGCGCATGTATTGAACATATTCATATATATAAATGTATGGATGTATGAACGTGGTTGTAAGTGCATGCGTAAATACGTTTTTGTTATACTCACATAGAAAAAGAGGAGCGTGATTACCATAGAGAAACTTGCCTCTCTGCTATTAGGGTACAAGTCCGTCGATCTGCAGGTTATCTGGGGTTAGAACTTCAAATTTAATCCACGCTAGTACAAAAGTGAGACAAAAACAAAACAGAGAGAAAAAAGCCCCAAAGATAGCTCAAGTGCTCAATCCAAGCCCAAGATCGAGTTGAAGGGCATTAATTCCTAGTTCTGGGTTTAGAGCTGCAGGTTTTCTCAGACAAATTAAGATAGCGCTTAGTTTGATGTTGATTTATGGTTTTTTTAATTATAATTGGTTTATTTTTTTACTATAGATGGGTTAGCTTATTTGATATAATTAAATTTAAAAAAAATAGAAAAAATATGTTAGCCCATCACAGATAATACAAAGAATATGAAAAAAAAAAACTAAAAAAATCTAAAAAAACCCAGAGGCTGGTGCAGCACTACTCCATGCCGATAGCGTTGGCAAGACGGACTTGATGGCGTGCGCGCAGACGGGGTCCGGGAAGACGGCCTCGTTCCTCCTCCCGGTGGTGAGCGGGCTGGTGGCGGCGGCGGCAGGAGGAGGGGGTGGAAGCGAAGGGGATCACCGGGACAGAGCGGCGTACGACCGCCCCGCGAGGTCACTCGCGCCCACCAGACACCTTTCAGCGCAGGTAAGAGGCTCGCTGTCTTGGCTCTCTTTGATTCTTTTGCGCGATGGCGCGGACGCTGCGTGGCTGTGGGTTGTCTCGCCGAGTTGCTGTGCAGGCGAGCGCGCCCGTGCGTCTAGCAGATTTTTCTTTCTCGTGCGCGCAGTGCCGCAGTCTCGTTCGATTAGCGTAGATGTCGCCGTGTCGTTGTTGGCGCCTGCGCGCGCGCCCCGTAGTCGTGCCTGTGTTCGTGGTTGTGCTTATTCGGGTGTGCGCATATGAGGCAAGTGCGTTGCCTTGTTCGTGTCTCTCCGTGCGCGTACTGTGCGGGCTTTGGTGCATGTCCGTCTGTGTGTGGCGGTGTGCAAGGGCGCGTCCAGCGCGCATGGCGCATGTGTGCGAGTTGGCGCCCTTGCGGATAGGGGTTTGCATGGTCGCTCTCGGTTGCTAGATATTTTTCTTCCGTATTACTCGCATTGTCATCTGCTTCGTTTTAAGCAATTATAGTAACACTGGCCTAATACAAGTTTCTTTGTCACAATTTGTACCAGGAGCAGATTTTGGATCTAACGAGTTTGATTTGGTCCAAGATAGGTGATCAAGCACAAGCACAGGTCTCTCCATGTGCTGGCCATTTTTCGATATCATGGGGCCATGCATTTTCCTCTATTGCTGGTCATACAGAAGATTCATATCAGAACATTACAGGTTTGCTAAAACCCACTTTTCAGTTAACATGGTACTGTGATACTAATTATGTCTCTCATTGCTGTGATTTGTTTTTTCTTTCATGTTGGTACTCTGCCTTGGTGTTTCCATGCCAGTAAAGGAATTTGATCCACATACCTATTCCCGGTCAATTGTCAGGACTACTTATGGAAAACCACCGGTAATCATTTTCTTCAACCTATAGCTTGCTCTGAATCTACACCACTAAATATGGTGAACTATTCAACCTATAACTTCTAACAATTCTGTTTCCTGATTTGCAGTCCAACACGAAAGAAGAATTTGTCTCATCTCATGTAGAAGTTTCTCAAGATGGGAAGATACGAGAGATTGCCATTGCTGATTCAGAAGTGGTAGTATCTTGCTCAGAATACTTTTCTCTCATAGCTAAAACTGTATAAATCTTCGTTTCTATAAAAATGTTATGTTAATCGCTAGTATCTGCATATTGATGCTTATATTTGATCCTCAGGGTGTTCCCATTGGTGATTGGTCATTTAATGAATGTGTTTTCCATTTCCTATTTCCGTGGTTTCTTCTGCTGCACTGCCTTTCTGTTTTTCAGCTTATTTGTACCGAGTAGTGTACCTCACATGTTCAGAACTTGTAACTTCCTGAAGCATTCTTTGTCATAGAAGAACTAAGCATGTTTGATGCATTTTCTGTTGCAACAGTTTACCGATTGCTTGATTTTGAATTATTGAACTAGCATGTTTGATGCATTTTCTGTTGCAACAGTCTACCTATTGCTTGTTTTTGAATTATTGAACTGGCTCGAAGTACCTATTTGGGGCGGTAGATGTCTTAAATGAAAATTTTTGTTTCCCGATTTGCAGTCAAACACAAAAGAAAAAATTGTCTTAAATGAAATGGCCAACGAAAGTGCTATATTGCCGCAAGCAATAAATGAATTCAGCATGCAAGATACTACTTGCGATAGTTTTGAGGTATAATGATTAATCATCTTCCAGGTTCAGTTCTTTAAATTTGTAGATCTCAAATGTTTTTATGTCTTAATGCAGATATCTATCAATCTAATAGGTCGCAAAGTGGCTATTATGGTGAAATCAACCAAAATAATCGAATCGGTTGAATTGCGTGCGATGGAGACAGAGAAGGTGTGGGTAACGGACGTGTACTACACATCCACATCTCAGATTCTCACGGACACTATGACCATTGGACAGTCCTCACTGGGTGTGAATTCTCGCTTGTATATCAATGCCCGAGTTCGTGGAGGCAGTGGAGAAGCTTGCAGCAGCAGAAGGAGCAGCAGCAGTGGCGACAGCAGGTACATTTAACAGCTCATCTTTACAATCAAGTTATTTTGTGTTTAAATGGTGGTGCATAATGTTGGGATATGGGGAAGCTACACTAGTTTCTTAAGGCTTCTCCTATTTCTATTGTTTGGTTTCATAGGAGTAGCATTAATGTAGCTTAATTATGAAGAAATACTTAATAATTTTATTGTTTAATTATAGAGTGAGCGAAATTGGGAAATACAAAACTGGTGCCACTTTTAGAGCATATTCGGTCTAAAAAGAATGGTGATAATTTATGGACTAATTGGTTCCGAAAGATACATTTGCCAGCTTCTCTCAGGGTGCAGCGGCCTGAGTATGGTGTTTGTTTAGGCCCATTAGCTAGACAAACTGGGATATTATTGGCTCAAGCTTTAGAAAGGATTCACTCCGCTGGTAAATGTTTTGATGGAAGGTTTGGCATTCTGGATATATTCTATATGCCATTATATAACTTAATGGAGATGGATGCTATTGAAGTTGACTTTACTCCAGATGGCTACAAAAAAGACTGGCTAGCTTTTGGAAAACTTATTACAGAGCACTTTGTGTTTGTTGATATATATGGAAAGCAACAATATCCAATGTATGTGCCTCATTTAATATCCACCATAAATGCTCTTGGAGCAGATTGTGGGTATCGGTGGCATGAAAGGTCAGTTCTGTTCAATCATATATGTTTTATGAGCTCTTTAGATAGAAAATCAGTTGTTTTATCTTTATTAAGCTATTAACGGAGCCTTCCTTCATATGTACAGTCTATTTTCAACAATGCTTTGCCCATAGTTCAGTCTTGGACTAAGAAAGCAGAGTGATGCGGGCTGGAGTGGCCCGATCTTCACGACGTAGAATTATAGATAACTAGCCCGTGCAACCTAGCAATTGATGCGGTCAACCACCGTATCTATACGGCAACCTGCAACACTTAAATTACTCAACCACATGCTACGACCTTCGCCTACTCGCTAACGAGGAGCAGACACATTCAAGCAATCACCAAGGATTCACAAGAACAACAGAGAAGCAACTCAGAAATAACATCCAATCCCAATTAGTGGTGGAAATGGTTTACACACAAAAGGAACAAGTGTTCTACTAAACCATGAAACTACTTCATACATGGAGGGGTGCCCCCTATTTATAATGTGAGGTGACTTGAGGGCTAAGAAACGTATGAGGTAAGCGCTGACATTATGTTCTCCGATCTTCTGTGGCTAAGGTGACTTGGAGGCTAAGAAAACAATGAGGTAAGCGCTGACATCATGTTTGTACGATCTTCTGTGGTTATGCTGTCCATGTTACTAAAACTTCTTTTCCTTCTGTTATCTTTTCATTGAATCTGAAAACACATAAAATATGAGAATTAGGTAGCAATAAATTCTCATGAGTACAAGAATAATCACTAAGGAAAAGATTCACCTCTTGTCGCATTTGTTTTGCTTTATCTCTTGTGATTGGTCCATTATTTTCAACACTTGTAGTGTGTTTGCTAATGATGTCCTCATCATCCCCCTCTTGAGAAGGAGTCGTCCTCGACTTTGATTCTTCTGGTCGCCCAGCATAATCATCACCCAGAAGCTCAATTTTGTATGCATCATCATTTATCTTTTCAAGTACTTTGAATGGACAATCTCCTCGCGGCATTAACTTGGACTTACACTTGTCTGGGAAGCGTTCTTTGCGTAGATGTACCCAAACCAAATCACTTGTTTCAAATAGCAATTTCTTTCTGGACTTATTAGCTTTAGAAGCATCAGCACGTACCTTCTGTTCAATTACCTCTAGTTTTTTCATAGAGCTTTTTCACAAAATCAGCGTGCTTAGAAGCCTCCATATTTGTACGTTCTTGTAATGGAAGTGGTATCAAATCAAGTGGCGTGATTGGTTTCAAACCATACACCACCTGAAATGGACACAATTGAATTGTAGAATGTAACGTCCTATTATATGCAAATTCAACATGTGGTAGACAATCTTTCCACTCTTTTAAATTCTTTTTAATCATTGTCCGTAGCAGCATTGAGAGTGTACGGTTCACCACCTCTGTTTGCCCATCAGTTTGTGGGTGACAAGTTATCGAAAAGAGCAACTTTGTCCCAAGCTTGGCCCACAAAGTCTTCCAAAAGTAGCTCATAAATTTGACGTCTCGATCGGATACAATGGTTCTTGGCATGCCATACAATATCACAATTTTTCTAAAAAACAAATCAGCTACATGCGACGTATCGTCGTTTTTGTGACAAGGAATAAAATGTGCCATTTTAGAGAATATATCCACAACAACAAAAACTGAATCCCTCCCCCTCTTAGTCCTAGGCAATCCTAAAACAAAGTCCATACTACTATCCTCCCAAGGTGCACTAGGAACAGGAAGTGGAGTATATAAACCATGTAGATTAAGTTTAGATTTCGCTTTAGAATATGGTCCTGAAAATTCATGGTCGGAAGCATATAAATCTTTCAAGCTCTCTAATCCAAGTACCTTTACTTTCAATTGATTTAAGAGCACATTTTTTCTAGATAAAGCATCAGCTACCACATTCTCTTTCCCCTTCTTGAACTTAACAATATATGAAAAACTTTCAATGAATTCTATCCACTTAGCATGTCTGCGATTTAGCTTAGCTTGACTTTTCAAATATTTCAAAGCTTTATGATCAGAGTGAATAATAAATTTTTTAGGCCAAAAATAATGTTACCAAGTTTCAAGCATACACACCAAAGCATACAATTCTTTATCATACACATGATAGTTCAATTGAGCACTTCCTAGTTTCTCACTACAGTATGCTACCGATTTTCTTCTTACATTAAAACACCACCAATACCTATTCCACTAGTATCACATTCAATTTCAAAAGTCTTAGTGAAATCAGGCAAAGCGAGCAATGGTTCTTCAATTAATCGTTTCTTTAGTTCTTAAAAAGCATTTTCTTGTGATGCACATCATTCAAACACAACACCCTTTTTAGTTAATTCATTTAATGAGCCAGCAATGGTGCTAAAATCTTTAACAAAACGACGATAAAAGTAGCAAGACCATGAAAGCTTCTGATTTGACTAACATTCATAGGTGTAGGCCAATTCTTAATTGCTTCAGTTTTAGATTCATCTACCTCAATGCCTTGTCCAGAAACAACATAACATAAGAATACAATTTTATTGGTACAAAAAGTGCATTTGTCTAAATTAACATATAATTTCTCACTTCTAAGTAATTCTAGTACTTGTCTAATATGATCAATGTGTTCATCCATCGTTTTGCTATAGATCAATATATCATCAAAGTATACCACAACAAAATTACCAATGAATGCTTTTAAAATATGATTCATTAATCGTATGAATGTGCTATGTGCATTAGTTAAACCAAAAGGTATTACTAACCACTCATACAATCCAAATTTTGTTTTAAAAAGCAGTGTTCCATTAATCACCAAGTTTCATCCTAATTTGATGGTACTCACTTCTCAAATCAATTTTAGTGAATATAACAGCACCACTGAGTTTATCTAGCATATCATCTAGCCTAGGAATAGGTTGACGATATCTAACAGTGATGTTATTAATGGCACGATAATCGACACATATTCTCCATGTACCATCTTTCTTAGGAACAAGAATCACAAGGACAGCGCAAGGACTAATGCTTTCGTGTACATACCTTTTCTCAAGTAGCTCTTACACTTGGCGCTTAACATTGAATTCGGAGAGAAGAGGGGTCGGGAGACGTACTACCTCAAGAGCGGGGAGGCGTACCGGACCATGAGCGGTGTCGGGGATTCCATCAAGTTCGTCTCCATCAGCGATGGACGCAACTCCGTGGCCCCTGGCGACACGATGGTGACGATGTGGGCTCTGACTCCGGCCACCGGGGAGTAGAGGAAACTCGAGGACCTCCGTGTTGCAAGCCTGTGGGAGCTGGAGGGCTTTAAGAAGGCAGGATTGCCGTAGACTGTGCCGCTTCACCCCATCCTGAGCACGCAGCAAGATGGTGTCCTCTACTTCTTGCTATATGATGACGGTGGCTGCAGAGAGGACGCAGAGCAGTACGTGTTCAGCCTCGACATGCGCAGCAAGAGTTTCCTGTCGTCCAGACCTCTCCCTTTCCGCACCTATCTTACCATGCCTCGTCTTTTGTGTCTTGATTTCTTCAAATACCTTGAGGATCAAGAATGCCTTTGCCCTCTTGTTGCTCCGAGCCCTGGTGAGGCTGAGGTGCTTCCATCCCCATCTCTGCGCAAGAGGAAGTTGCCGAGTTCCTTGATGGAAGACTGAGTGGCCGGAACTGAGACTCCTGCGGTTGGTCAGGTAATAGACCGCTATGCTGCTTCCAAAATGCTTACCACTCTTCCTGTCTAATTTGTAACACTAAGCAACACTGCATAGCAATACCATCCATCTAAGTTGTAGATTGTTTTGCTTGACAGCAATGGAGGGGTTGGAGGGGAGCATGCGGAAACACAAGACAACAACACTAGTTGACAGCATTGGAGGGGTTGGAGGGGATTGTAAATTTTTGAACTTTATTTGAATTTTTTGATGAAATTTAATCAAATTTGGCCAAAATTTGAACAAATTTTGAACGAAGACAAATTTGGCCAAAATTTGACCGAATGATTTCTAACGAAATGAACGAAATTTCTGAAATTTCGTTCAAATTCGTCCAAAATATTTAACCCTAGTTGATGCCATGGGCACATGTTAAGCCTCCAAAATTCTTGAGTCACATGCCAAAATTAGCAAGAAGCCAACGTGGCAATAGGTATCACCATATCAAAATCCATCGGTTCAACGGCAATGCAGGATTACTTTTTTTTTTTCAGTCTCTTCAGATCAATCCCCATTGTAAATTGGAAGATTGGATTAATTGAACTTTTAGTGATGATTTACGGAGTAGCTATGAACCACGCCAAATTTAAGGAAACCATTGAACACAGTCCGATTCGAGTAGTGAATGAAGAAATAACTGAGCATATCAGCAAATCCGTTTCCGACTCGAGTTACATAGACCTTTGCAGGAGCAGAAGACCCTCTATGAATCTGTAAGCCAGTCCTGCATTGAACAGGACTTGTCATTCCTTTAGCCCTTGTTTGGGTGTTAGGGAAATATTTCCACGATATAGGAATACCCAATGGGATTTTCTTTGCCACATAGGAACCCTGAAAAATACATCCCCTAGGAGGATTAATCCCCATCGTCATTCGGGGAGAGGTCGGGAAAACCCTCCCACTATAGAAATTCCAAAAAGAAAAAAGAAAAAAATGTAAAAGAAAGCAGTATGGCTCAAGCTCTGGTCGACTGTGTAGGCTATGCATGCTGGTGGCAATGCCATGCATAGGCTTGGAGAAAATGGCGCCGCATGCTCAGGCTCGGCGGAGCCGACAGCGGCGCGTGTGGAAGCGCGCGTAGCGGTTGGCTCGTCGGTGTCGAGCCCGAAGAGCACCACGGGATGGCACCGAGCTGCACGCTGTGGTGTGTGGATCCAAGGGAGGTTCAGCTGCCATTGATGCCACCTTCTTTCTCCTGGCTCTGGTGGAGGTGACCATGGATGAGGAGGACGGCGACGACGATCTCGGCCGGGTGGACGGCAACGCCCACGACCTCACACCTCAGGTCTTGTTTGGGGAGGAGACTTGGAATGGGATAGGATGAGGCAGGAAGGAAGCAAAGTGGCTAGGGAGGCTACACTTGTGACATGATTCGACTATTCCAGAGAGGCGACGTTCGATAAGGAAGAAATCCACGACTCATGAGGAATTTTTTTAGACCTGTGGAACAGGATAGGATGGGCTAAAAAATGTTGACCCTGCGCATCCAAATGCTCCTCTAACTAGGCCCCGAGAAAACTAGCACGGAAGTAGTTCCCATGTGGATTCGGCAGGGATCATGCCGATCCGTGTCCTCCCAAACATGCGAATCAAATTAGATTATTAACAGGGGGAGGGCAAAAAAAAGCTAAGCTCTGCGGCGAGAGGCCCGGTCCTCTCCCCCACGGTGGTAACCGCACCGCCGCCGCTTGACTATACCTGGTCAAATAGGTTGGACCAATCATGTCGGTCCGAGATATATACCGTTGGTCTAGCCTATGCCTCGTCCTGATTAGGTGTGCCATACTTAGGCCAGCACTGTGGCACGACGGACTGGCCCGGCACAACACGCATAATATCGTCGAGGCTCGGCTAGGCTTAGCATGGTACAACACATCATTTACCCCCAACCCCCTCAAGAGGCCAGGTCTGTTTAGAAGAGTGTAGTAACTTTCCTCCAGCAGTGTAGTAAAATTACTTGCAAATAGTAGTAAAATTACTTGCAAATGGTAGTAAAATTACTTGTATTAGGTTTATTGTACTCTTTTGAGTACGAACGAGTGACTTAGCAGTAAAATTACTTGCGACTAGCGGTAAAAATACTCACGAGTGGTAGTAAAAATACTTGTAACTGACAATAAAATTACCTATGACAATAATAAAATTACTTTCTTAAGATTGGTAGCAAATTACATGTAACTGACAATAAACTTATTACTAGTAGCCTCCTTTTCCTTTATCCAGTTGCCTCTTTCCTCTAGCCCCTGTGGCCCGACCACTACCGCATGTAGCAGCGACACCAACAATGTCTCCTTTGGGCACTAGGTCAGTTGCATCTGCCTCCTCCCTTACGGCCCCGCCCCCATCGGCCTCCTGTCCACCCACCCCAATCATCGTCACCTCCTTCCTTCTTACCCACGCTAGCCGTTGCCTCCTCTCTTTGGCTCTCCCTCTCGTTAGATTCCCTCCCCACCAACCACCGCCTTCTTCTGTTGCGCGAGCGGTAATGACGGCTGCAGGTGGCAGTGGTAGCACGGTGGCTGTGGGCGGTATAAGGCTGTGGGCTATGGGCAGGACAACACCAGGACAGCGTCTGATCGGACCACTGTGCTCAACGGGTCATTTGTGACCCATTAAAATAACGTGCCTAGACTGGCCCAGTATGACCCAACTTCTTTCCATATCGTGCATAATACAAAAGGTAAACATGTAGATCAACATAACACAACACAATAATTTATTTAGGCCAACTGCATCAGGCATAATCGGGTCATGCCTCACTATCGTGCCCGGCAGCCGGGCCTGCGTCCGACTCGGCCACCTCGCACCAGCGCTCGTCCCGAGGAGCGGTGGCTCACCTCGCCCTTCACCACTGACCCGTGCATCTGATTTCCCTCCTTTCTCTGCTCCACCATTATAGGAAAGCTCGCCTTCCTCGCGCCGCGTCACCTCGGCCCGCGGCTCCTTCCCTGCATCCCTGACGCGCCGCGCGCACCCCGCCTCCGCCGTCAGGTATGCATCGGCGTGACCTTAACTGAGTCCTCCGTCTCGCGCTCGCTCCCTTCCTTTCGATTCGTCGTCCTGAGGAGGTCTTGTGTTCTTTTGCGTATAGGGGCGGAGGCTTTTGGGGGTCTGGTCCGAGCAGACGCGCGTGGAGACTGGAGGGCGCGGCTGTGGATGGAGATGGGGGGACCGATGGTGCCACTCAGGGCGTCCGGCGCGCAGAGGTACAAGGCCCTCGCGCCGTGGCGCTTCCAGCCCGGCTTCGTCAGGCAGCAGGTCAAGCACGCCGCCGCCGCAGAGCCCAGCGGCAGCGGCGGAGTGCCCGTGGGCGTTTCTGACGCCAGCGGTTGCGGATTGGGGGCGTCGGGGAGCGGTTGCAAGAGCGGGGGAGGTCGGGGGGATCGCCAATCGAGGAGATTCACACGCAGTGCCGCTGCCAAGGGCTCTGATGCGGAGAATAAGGACAACAGCGGTCGCCATGGAGCCGGAAATGATGGCTATTTGGGCAGGTCCGGCAGTAATGGTGGTGCGGAGGTCTCCGGATTGGAGGGTCTGGGAAATGGCAGGGGCAGTGGCGGTGGCGGTGGCGCCGCAGCTGGAGAAGATTGCAGTTTGGGTAGGTCCAACTGTGATGGTATTGTGAGAGATACTGATATGCGGGATTTTGGGAGTGGAAGCAGCATCGGCACTGGTGATGGGACAGCTTGCAACCTGGAAGGGATTGGGAGCAATGTAGGAGTGGAGAAACGCATTTCTGAGGGTTCGAAGAAGCCTTGTGTGCGTGGGAACGGGTTGAAGAGGAATGGCTCTTCTGCTGTTGATTGCATGTCAGAGGAGCTGGAGGGAAATGGTGGTACCACGGTCAATGGAGCAGCCAAAGGTTGCAGCTTGGCAGGTCCTGGTAGCAATGGTAATGACACAAACTGCCGCAAGGGGCGGAAAGCAGTAGCGCCATGGAGGTTCCAGATCGGGTACAAGCGGTCATTCTCAAAAACTTTCTGCTCCAACAGTGGATCTTTTGGATCTCTTGAAACTCCAGAGTACAGGGTTCAAGGCAGTTCAACACAGTGCACTCCGACAACTAGAAGTACTGTAAAGTGTTATGCAAGTGCTCATTCTAGTGTTAGAGTTTCAGCTATGCACGACTTCTCCTCAGTGAAAGGTGAGAAGGAAACCAGCACTACGTATAAGAAGAGGAAAACTGACAAGGATGATCATAATCAAGTAATGCCAAATAATGGAGTTGTCCTCGCTAGAGAAAACATTATGGGATATCTGCAGGATTTTCGGTTGATTTACAGGGAGCTTTTGGATGAAGAAGAACACAAGTCGAGGGAAGCATCAATAAGGGCTGATCTACAGGCTTACAAAATCTTCAGGGAGCGGTTCTTTGGGGAGTGTGATAAGAAATACGTTGGCAGTGTGCCTGGGATCCATGTTGGTGATATGTTTCATTTGAGGGTAGAGCTTTGCGTTGTTGGTCTCCATCGCCCACACCGGGTAGGTATTGATCATATCAAGGAGGAGGATGGGACTTGTATAGCTGTGAGCATTGTGTCATATGCACAATCTTCTGATGTCAAGAATAATTTGGATGTCTTGGTGTACGCTGGATCATTGGCAGCTACAGGCAATCAGAAGATAGATGGTACCAACCTAGCACTAAAGAAGAGTATGGACACTAACACACCAGTCCGTGTTATCCATGGATTCATCACTCATCTTAATGGAAACTGCCGACGGAAGAAATTTCCTACTTATATATATGGGGGTTTATATCTAGTTGAGAAATACTGGAGGGAGAAAGAGGGTGAAGATTGCTATGTTTATATGTTCCGACTGAGAAGAATGGCAGGTCAGAAACACATTGACATCCAAGAAATTCTGAAATCTGGAAAGGCTGAACCATGTGATCGTATTATCATGGAAGATATATCCCAAGGATTGGAGGGGATCCCTATACCTGTTGTAAACTCAATATCTGATGAGTACCCAATGTCCTATCGCTACATTTCACGCCTGCAGTACCCCCATAATTATCAACCAGCTCCTCCAGCAGGTTGTGGTTGTGTTGGCGGATGCTCGGACTCTAAAAGGTGTGCATGTGCTGTGAAAAATGGTGGGGAGATCCCTTTCAATGATAAAGGTTGTATTGTAGAAGCAAAACCTCTTGTTTATGAGTGTGGATCTTCTTGCAAGTGCCCTCCAACATGTCATAACAGAGTTGGCCAAAAAGGCATCAAGTTTCGGCTGCAAGTCTTCAAAACCAAATTGATGGGTTGGGGAGTAAGAACACTCGACTTCATACCATCTGGAAGCTTTGTATGTGAATATATAGGAGAAGTGTTGGAGGATGAAGAGGCACAGAGAAGGACGACTGATGAGTACTTATTTGCTATAGGGCATAATTATTATGATGAAACCCTTTGGGAGGGCCTATCAAGATCTATACCCTCGCTTCAGAACGGTCCTGGTAAAGATGAGGAAGCTGGCTTTGCTGTCGATGCTTCAAAGACGGGCAACTTTGCAAAATTCATCAACCATAGTTGCACCCCCAACCTTTATGCACAAAATGTCCTCTATGATCATGACGACAAGAGTGTGCCTCATATCATGTTCTTTGCCTGTGAGGATATTCCACCCCATCAAGAGCTTGCATACCACTACAACTATACAATAGATCAGGTTCATGATGTCAATGGTAACATCAAGAAGAAAAAATGCCTTTGTGGCTCTATTGAGTGTGATGGCTGGTTGTATTAGGTTTGAAGTGTACAATTTCTTGAGGGATAATTGAACTTGTTTCATTGTCATTGAGTTTGCTTCTTGCTTGTTCTATGGCTAAAACATAAAATAAACATCATATTTAGGTTTCCAACGAGGGCAAGGTTATTCTTCTTTCCCAATCCCGCCATTGGTAGAAAGAGAATCTATTTGTTTAGAAGCTCCTTTTTTTTGTATTCTAGCTTTCAACACGAAGATAATTCCTTGCACATATTGCAGGACTAATCTAATTTTATGTAGATTTTCTTTTCTGACAATCTCCATTCCTCTTTTGGTGCTTTATGCTTAACTACTACGAAGTTATATTTGAGGAAAATCTATGGGTCTTTAAATTCCAAGAACATTTTTTTTGATGGGAAATTCCTAGAACATCTGTTTTTAATGGGAAATTCCTGGAGCATCTATTTTATGGGAAATTCCTACATCTTAAGAATAGAATTTTGATACCACTGTAGGTACACTTCAGAAAATTACTCTTTGCCCCTACATTTAATTATTGTTACAAATTTTTTCCGGAAATAAACTAACATTTACACTATCATAGTTTTAAGGAAACAAAGAAGGATATAGTCATTGTCCATTATGTTGTAGAATAGAAGAACTCACATGAATGAATAACTATTGTTCCAAAAATTAGATACATGAAATTAGGAACACACAAATCAGTTTCTACTATGTCAACTTCAGTTATCAGCACTGGCAAAGATTTCAAAACCTGTGAATTTTGAGTTGATCTGGAATCCAAATTTGGTCAGTTTTTGACAGGTTAATGGCAATAAATGGCCAGAAACTTGTAAGAGCCACAATTTGGAGTACAGTCTGGTACTGGTTACAGTCTGGAAACATTGGCACTGACGATCCATTAGAGTTAGTTCAGAATGTGCATGCTTTCTCGGTCCTGGAAGCATGATTGTGGACCTGTGTTATGTCCGCGTACAGGTGTGATAAGTCAGAAGCCAACTTCAATGCAATGGTAAGAGTGAGCTTTATGCTTTGACCTATCTATACCATTTATTGATTCTCAAAAATATCTATACCATCGGTTATTTATGGTTCCTGTTGAAGAATTTTGCTCAAGGTGTCCTAATTGTGTCAATTTCTTAGTCAACAAATTATTCATGTTTGGCTTTGCAGCTGCGACCTGGATATGCTTTAGACCTCTCATAGAAAGTTGGTATTCAAAAACAAAGTTCCATTGCGAAATGAAGCAGCTATGATTCTATGAAGTTATTGTACTTCCTACAGCAATGGTGGAAAGCTCGAAGCTTCATATCCTTGAGAGGTCAGTCGAGATCACTGAAGATTTGGTGAAACAGTTCAACGAGGAGTTGTGTTCAGCACAGGAGGCAGCTTGGGGCGATTTCGGGTATTGCTTGTTTGGGAAGTTGGCCAGGTGGTGATTGAGAATTATGGCCGGAGTGTGATAATTCAGCATTCTACTTCCAGAGAGGTTGTGGAAACTATGTGAAGGCTTGGGATCAGCGTGCTATGGTATTGGGCTCTGCAGAATCTGAAACCCATTATGACTGTTGCGTATGCTTTTAGTAGTTGTTTCTCTTTGTATGTGTAAGGCTTGAACCTGTATTCTGGTGTATGTAAGACTGTAACCGAGCTACGATCCATTCACCTAAAAAAAGAAAGAACAACCCGTTCCTTCATCTGTTTTTCGTTCGATTTTCGCAGTGAAGTAACCTGATACCGCGTCATGTCGAATGTTCAGTCACGGTCTAGCACTAGAATATATGAACATGATCAGCTCTGCTCATACTGAAATGGAGCCCTTGTTTCTTACTTACAGATGCAAAGTGAAACCAAAGATGGCCACGTTATTCAAGACCCAGATCATACTTCTAGTATAATACTAGCGTGCAAAATATGCAGAGGTAACGATACCACATCGTATCATACTATCATACAGAAGCACAACACAAACCATACAAGTCTAACCATTCAGTTAACGGTCAGCGCGCGCGCTCGAGCCTCCGTCATCGCCCCCAAATGCCCCACCGCCGGCTCCCCAGCCGCCGCGCCCGCCGCCCCAGCCGAAACCACGAGCGTGGCCGCCGCGCCCGCCGAAGCCTCCACGCCCGCCGCCTCCCCCACCACCGCGGCCGTAGCCAAACCCGAACGCTGAACCCTCTGCAGTGCCGCCAGGGCTCTGCGCTGAGCTGTGGCCGTAACCCCAGCCTCCTCCGGGCCCCGAGGCCCACCCCCAGCCGTACCTCCAGGAACCATCAGGGCCGGAGCCCTGCCCGGACGCGGAATCGCCGGTCCATCCGGGCGGCGTCGCCCTTCCCCGCCCCGGCGGTGGACCCCTCGGTCCTTCCATGTCGTCGTCGGTGGCCGCGCCCGAGACTAGCGTTGTACTTGTACTGTGCTGAAAGTCCTAGCCTCTGCTTAATAGCCTTCACACTTGTCTCGGTAAAGGGTCCTTTCTTCTTGTCTTGTAAAGTTTCGTTCTTTCCAGCAGGTCTAATGGTTTATAACTATTACAGATGACTTTTATCTCTAAAGTGTGTGTGTATATATATATATATATATATATATATATATATATATATATATATATATATATATATATATATATATATATATATATATATATATATATATATATATATATATAAACTAAATATTAATAAATTGTTTTAAAAATTATCTTAATAAATTATTTAAAAACAGTAAAGAAGTTATTTTGTTTATTTATTTAGACAAAACTATAAACTGAAAAAAAGATGCCTTTGACTTTTGGATGACTCGCCTTTGTTTTTCGTGGGTGTCACACGGATTAGCCTGCTGATTGATTGATTGCTTCGTCACTAAGGGGTGATCGTTTCGGCTTTTTTCGGCTTCAGCTTCTAGCTTCAGCTTTTTTTTCACTATTCACTACACTATCCACTAACTCACCATACTGATGTTTTTCAACCAACTCTGATGTTTTTTCAGCCAAAAGCCAAAAGCCATCGCTATTCCGATCACCCCCTAAGTCGATGACTTCATCGCATGTTTGCGTTAGAACATGAGCTGTACCATTAGCTTCACGTGGACAAGTCCCCAAGTCCCCAGTGAGGCAGAAGATAACAAAAACCTGTGGACAAGCTGTATCTTCTACATCAAATCGAAGATATAACTGAAGACAGCAAGAGTGAGAAAATCATTGAATTGCAAACATATGGCAACAAAGAAATTCCTTTTGTATACAACAAAAAAGCAAGCTTAAATGTGCCCTCAGACATCCAAGGAAGGATTGAGCAGCATAAGCTCTCAAGACTGGCAAAGCGAAAGCTCTTAGGCGGCAACTGCGAATGTTCTGAGAAACAAGCCTTGTTTTTATCATTATTGGGCAGGCATAACAATCTCACTCAGTTGCATTAATGCAATATGCAAAATGAAACAATTTGAACATAAAATAACAAGCTTAAATTATTGAATTGCAAACATGCAGCTACAAAAGGGATTCCATTTGTATACACAAAATAGCAAGCTTAAATTAATGTGCCCTCAGACAGGCAGGATTTAGCAGCATAAGCTATCAAGCCTGGCGAGGCGAAAGCTCTCAGGCGGCAACTGCGAATGTTATGAGAAACCTTGTTTTTATCATCATTGGGTAGGCATAACAATCTCACTCAGCTGTATCAATGCAATATGGAAAATGAAACAATTTGAACAAGCAATAGCATGAAGTGTATCAAACAAAAGGCATCAGACATCCAAGGAAGGATTTAGCAGCATTAGCTCTCAAGCCCGGCAAGGCGAAAGCTCTTGGGCGGCTACTGCGAATGTTGAGAAACAAGCCTTGGTTTTAACATCACAGCCATTCAAACAATAATAGAACATGAGTGAAGTATAAAATCAACCTAACAATACTTGATAAAACATAAACAAGAATTCTTCTTGAAACATGGAGACAAAAAGCAACAGAAATAACCATAGGAAAGCCCTATGGTTCAGACATCCAAGGATTTAGCGGCATCAGCTCTAGCCCCGGAAAGGCAAAAACTCTTGGGCGGCCACTGGCCTACTGCGAATGTGAAAGATCGCCGTTCCCTAAAACCCACCGTTCGTGATGATCCAATGAAGAACGGAAAGAAGGGGAAGGGGGCGCTTGAATGGTCAGAAATCTCATGTGGAATTATAAAAGCATCAGCTTATAGCAGCAGCAGGAAGATGACCCCGCTGGCTCAATGAGACAACCCGCATAATTACCACGGGGTAATAATGCTAGTCATCGGATTATTATTCGTTTTAGTCGATAAAACATCGCTTTAACAAATAATAAACCCATCAGAGTGTTGCAGCATAACAATAATTAGAGACAGTATATTACATACATCTATATAACCACGCAAGGCTAAAGTTCCGTACAACTTATTCAGTTAAATTATTACAATACCAGAAAAGAAAGTCTACTTCAGAACTCTAATTATACAAGAGAGAATACAAATACAGTACACTAATAACAAATACCCTAATGGTCAAGTCCGAGCTGTTCCTAGGTGAAATAACCCTCACTTGTTAATTAACTTCAAAGAGTGATTAGTAGTAATCGCGTGGATTAATTAGTCATTGATTTAGCGAAACCTAGCTGTTAGTGTAAATCGGCAATAGGATTAATTATTTCATAAGCCTAACAACATAAGCACACACAAGCACAATAGAATTAAATTCTGAATCATCTCATGTTTTATTGAAATTTTGCATTTACATTAAATTGAAACGTATTACATACAAAGACCATTTCATACATTCATGCATACACTAGGAAGTTCACACACACGCACGCTATTACAATTACTCTGAGATTACATATTGGTTCACACTTTCCGCCTTGCATCCGTAGTTGCCGCCGAGCCACACCGTTGTTCAATTGATAGCAATCGATGAGATTAAATACCAAAAAGACCGAACAAAAGAATAGAAATCTCAAAAGCCCATAAAGAAAGGAAAGAAGTACCACGAGCCCTCGAGGTTATCTCGGGCGGGCATTCCGCTCACGGAGATACCGACCGTCCGGGGCCACGGCACCTCTCACAACCATAGGGTTCATCATCCGGTTTATTAAAACAAACTCGTTGTACAAAGACATACATCAGAGCACAAACAACCACAAGTGTCAAGAGCCAAGCAAGGAAACCCAACCACCTGTGCAATTGCTCAACAGCCCATCGGCCGACACGGCCTCTCTCCCGCACACAAATATCTAGCACAGAAGAAGCAACAGAGGCCGAGCTAGCACTTGTCCACCACCAAAGACACCACCCAGTGCCCCCAAAGAAGCTCCCAAAGACAACAATGCAAAGACGGCGATCAATACGGCTTTCCCGGATTTGCTCACGTAAACACAGTGGCTGGAGCAGCAAGCTATGGGCAGAAAACCTTGGGCAAGCTAATACCAGAGCAACTGTAACTCCATAGACAAAGCCATCCCAAAGCAAGCCCCAGAGCATAGCCACAAACCACAGAAGGTAAGCACACACACATAGCCACCTGAGAGAGGCAAAAGAGAAGCTCACTTCTTCCCCACTTTCAACCCCAAACCAGCCCCACCAGGATTCCAACCCCACCATTCAACCAAAGCCAGCTCAAGCAACCAATCAAGAGCCAGGGGCTGGATCAAGGAGGGGACCGCAAGCCACGAGCAAGGAGGCCACCACTGGAGTTGTCGGCATCCAAGCAACCAGAGGGCAACCTCAAGCAACCACCCCACCACCATCTCAGCCGACAACATTCAAGCATCCAACCAGCAGGAGGTAGCCCATAAATCCTATCATACTAGTATTGCCATAGCTTATGCTCTACAGTTATCAAGCATGCAAACCTCTGGTAGCACCAGCACACCACCGACCGTCCCAACAGAGCACCACCATCACCACGTCAAGACATAGAAAATAGGAGTAGCAAGGAGGACTTACCACGGAGAAGGATGCGCTGTGAGCCATCGGCAACTAGACCGCGCCGAACACCACTCGCACCCCTGCATGCGGTGGCGCCGGTCACCGCCGAGCCTAGCCCCACCAAGCACCACGAATCCATCCCCTTGCATGTGTACAAAAATTAAAAATAAACTTACATCAAGAAAGCATCATTCACAAGAACCTCGTGGAAGGTTAGATCGGGCCGATCCGGCCGCCGAAGGCCACGGATCCCGCGTCCGGTAGTCCATGTAGGGAGGGCGGACCGGGTTCTGTGCCCGGCCGGGCGCGCGGCACCAAGGGCCGCGAGGAGGGGCACGGGCCGCCTAACCCGAGGGAGGAGGCCGGCGGGACGGTGAGCTAGAGGGAGAAGAGAGGGGGGTAGAGAGAGAGAGGTAGCGGCGGCGTGAGAGAGAGGGGGGGGTAGAGAGAGAGAGGTAGCGGCGGCGTGAGAGAGAGAGGGGGGGTAGAGAGAGAGGAGGCGGCGGCACAGGGGAAAAAGGGGAGGCGGCGGCGCACAGAGGGAGAAAGGAGGCAGCGCGCAGAGAGAGAGAGGGAGAGGGAGAGGATAGGCGGCGGCGTGAGGAATGAAAGAGGAGAGGAAGGGAAAGGATAAGGGGGAGGAGGAGCACGGGCGTGACCGCAAGGATGGAAGTGGGCCGGCGCAAGGGTAGAAGTGGGCCGGCCGGGATATGTATATATGTATGCACATATATACATATGCATATATATATCTATATATATCTATATATATAGCTATATATATGTATATATGTATGCACATATATACATATGCATATATATGTGCTTATGCATATATATATACTCATGCACCTAGAGTTATATCACGGAATAAAATCAAAGTTTATAAATAAATAAGTTGATAAGAGTAAAGGTTGTAGAAGAAATAAATGCTAGGAGTAAATAAATATCCGTAGCACCGCATTTAGGCCTTTTCGCAGCCTAATGGAAATCGATATAGAGTTTATTAACACGCCCTATGGCTTAGCGTAAGTTGTTATTGCCTAAATAAACTGGGAATTATTAGTCGAGGCATTACGCAAATACGAATGAACCTCGTTGTTACTAAGTAATTCAGTTGTAATATTTCCACTTGCCGTAAATCGCTACCCACCAAACCTAGCGCATAGAAGTCTCGCGTCGATATTAGCATATTTTTTTTATTAAGTTAGTATCTTCCACAAACCAATAGTTGAGGAGGCGATTATTATTGCGTATATGCCCGATCTCGCAGAGAAAAATTACCTGGTAGAACAGAGGCTCGTAACTTGTTGGGCAACTCGGCAAGCATTCCCTTGATTAATTTCCGAGTATTTTGATATCTCAAGATTTTGGTATTATCCTATTATCACCCCTGCAATTAAATGGAAAATATTAAATCGAGACGATTGAAAATTGATAGAACGGCGACTGACGGAGCAGTTGACCGTATAGAATATTATAAAGGTGGGCAGAGGTTGCCGTGGCAGACCGAGAGGGACGATGGGGACCTCTCGCATAAGTTATAATATAAGTAACCACCAACTTCATCCGTATGAGTGGACCGTATTTTATCGTATCACCGACATTTCGCCTCACGCGACAAGACTAGTAGTGCTATTAAAGTTATTGTATCCTCCACACGGTAAGTATTTTATGTAGGGAGAACCCAGAGCCAGAGGAACCGGAGTGGGGATCCACACCACATGGTCCTGCATCGCGAGTAGGCCGAATGGGGATGCGGATCGCAAGAACCCGAGCGTGGGTACGCGAAGGCGATATATTACGCAGTTGGGGTGATGGGCGCCGGTCAGAACCGCCCACCAACGACTATGTCTCTTTGGTTGAGTTGGTCGAGGTGATTCCCGCGGACCGCCAACCGAGAATAGTCGTGGAGATATAATATACCGAGATAGTTACAAAGTTTCGCATCGATCGGGCACCGCATCTTAGGAAATGCGGAAATCCTCGTGCAAGAAGATCGATTGATGTTGGGTAAAGTGATACAGCTTGCGCAATGCTTTTCAAATCATGGATTCATGCCCATCTCCTGAAAGGAGATTACGGAACCTGTGAGGTTCTTTGCTATTCATACAAATGTTCAGAGATTTTAAAAGTCATAAAAATCGAATCTTCGCAACTAAAAACATTATTTTCTCATATAAGCATAAACCGACTCATGAGCATGAGATTAAAGAAAAGAGAAAGAATGAAATTAGAAAGAAAAGATAAAGGCTTTTGATGCATTTTGTTATATGAGCTTGCCGAGTACTCAGACTCATCCTTGTATTATTTCTTTTGTTAGAGGGTAGCCCATTCATCTTGAGGAGATGAGACCAGCAGAGGAGCCCTACTCCCGGAGAGGGCATTGGCCTTGAGGCGGAGCCATATGGGGGCTATACCTCACCGGACGATCGGGAGGACTAGGGTTGTAGGAGCAGATCCGTGCTCCACGCCTTGATCGCACCACTAGCATATCGCACTTTTGGGACATTCTCATCCTGTATAATTAGTTTACTACCGCATCGCTGTATTAGAATTGTAGTAATTGGACTTATCTGGTCAGTATGACATTTAG
The DNA here is from genome assembly GCA_036346265.1 of Melocanna baccifera. Taxonomy (NCBI): domain Eukaryota; kingdom Viridiplantae; phylum Streptophyta; class Magnoliopsida; order Poales; family Poaceae; genus Melocanna; species Melocanna baccifera. The sequence goes on from CM070685.1 coordinate 8,591,636, forward strand.
CCTGCGTGGCAATATGATTGTATGGATTGTATTAGCTCTAATTGTTGTTCTCACGCAATAACTCGATGGGTTTATTATTCGTTAGAGCGGTGTTTTATCGGCTAAAACGAATAATTAACTGTTGACTAGCGTAATTACCCCGTGGTAATTATGCGGTCGCTTCAGTGGTATCGAGCAACGGTTTGAGAACTACGCATCCAAATGGTTCTAATCTTTCCTCAAAATAGAGTATACAATACTTTATTATAGGATTCTTTCTTATTCTCACCCCTTCATCCACTTATTTTAGTTGTAGTTATAAAATATAGTAATTCTACTTCTTCTCATCAGTTTAAGTAGACTACTAATACTAATTATATTACTCTATTCTTGTAGGATGGCTCTGATAGTGGTACCACCACCAGATCGGGACAAAGACGCCTTACTACTTTGGCGGATGCTTCAGAGCTAGAGGCACCGGGCCGAGTACTTCTATGTTATACTGCACGATGGTTCACTCCTAGCTTAGGAGTGACAACACGGGATTCCTGCTAACGGGGTATACGTGGGAGCACGCAGCCTTCCTTGGCGATCGCAGATGATTATCTACCTATGCGTGCTTGGCCAAAGAGGCCATTTTAGCACTTAGATCCCATTTTGCGAAACAAGTGAGCCGCACAGATTCCGAGACGCACCGCTTTGCACCGTAGTCATGGTCACAGTGATGGAGTAGGTGCAGTAGTACTAGCCTTAACTTAGGGGCAGAGTTGCCACCCTGCGGTTCAGAGTGTCACATCGAGTCCGATGATGATATCGCACACGATGCTATACTATGGCACTCGTGAGGCGTTAGAGAGAGCCCGTGATATATCGACGGTGGAGATACCTGTTACCTAGGTGAGTATAAGCAACAGCACTCCAGAGCAGCTTAGCCCACTATGTAGCACAGACCCCAAGATTTCCATCCACCCCACAGACCCCAAGATTTCACCCACCTCCACAGACCCCAAATGAGTGCACCTCTACAAAGACTCCACCCCTACTGCCCCACCACCCACTCCAGTAGTCTACCCTGAGGTAGGAGAGCCTTCCGCACCCGCCCCACAGCCTTCCCATATCCTGCAGCAGGACCTCCCTTCCACTAGTCGCGAGGCGTTCCGTAACGCCCGTATGAGTGTTCACCAGACCAGCTAGAGAGGCAGGTTCCTCCCGAGCGATGTTCTCGTTCTTTAGGAGGATGAGGAGGAGAGGCACTCCGTCGTCAGACGACAGCAGTGGCCGAGCCAGCGAGCGGAGGAGGGCAGAGGAATCTGATGACTACGACCCTTCTAGCCCTGACAGGCAGGTCTGAGGTACTAATGTATTATTATAAGTTTATATGGGTGGCAAGGTAGTAATTTAACACTAATGGTGGTTTAGTGATGTCTTAATGTCAGAATGTTTTTCTTCTCTACTAATAACTGCATGCATCTCATTCTCTATAACTGCTTAAAAACTTTAATTCTGAGAAATTAGAATATTGCCATATGCATATAGTCATAATTGCATAACTTAATCTTATAATGGTGTGATTTCGGTTGTTCTTCAGCAACATAGAATAGCAAATCAGTAATAGATTTGAATTGGTGTAGATAGGAACCGCTTCCCGACCACTTACCTTTTCACCGACAACTACAAGTGTTCTCATCTAATTCGCACAAAAGATTTCCTGACGAGTGGTCCGTGGCGCCCCAACGCAGCGTAAGTTTGGGCATCAGAACGAAGTCCTGGGCGTACTCAGGAATGAGCCCTGAGCGTGGTCCCAACTGCGAAATCGTTGGGCGACCCCGAGAGCGAGTTCTCGGGCGTGCCTGGGCACGGAGTTCCAGGGTAGTGTAGGTTCGCACTCAGAGGCAAGCCCTGAGCGTGGTCCCAACTGCGTAATTGTTGGGCGGTCTCGAGAGCGGGTTCTCGAGCGTTGCTGGGCACGTAGTTCCAGAGTAGAATAGGAATTTGGATCTTTTTGCATCTCTATGTTTCTTGGGATTTATTTGACTCTGTGATGTGATATAACTGACAACAATGAGCAGTGAGAAGAGAAAAGGGTCGAGCAGGTGCTAAGAACAATGTTCAAAATAAGAAATTGACCTCTTACCTCGAAAAAAAAAATGGCTGGACCTATTCGCAGGCTACCAACCGTGTGATGGCAATCAAAATTCTAGAAGACCTCGTTTTGAACGAGGGGAGTTCAACGTGAGTAAAGTTAACTAACTCACCTTGGTTTTATTACAGATGGAGCCACACAGCCAGAACTCAGCTGCCAGAACCCGGGGACTAGACCCATCGGCGGCCAGCCATTCAGAGGGCGATCACCCAATTGGCAGTCATAGGGTGTTGGCGGGCCAAGGCCAGCCACCGGAATCATCGGAGAGAAAAATGGACACCAGAGGTGAGGAGTGAGCCACCGCTACAGGTGATAGTCCCCGTATGGGAGACGCTAGTAATGTGGGAGCCCCAACTCTCATTAATAACTTGGGAGATATTCTCAAGTTTATGGAGAACTCCCGCAAGGAGGCCCAAGAAAGTCAGAATAAGTTTATGGAAGCTTTACTGACGAAAGTAGCGCCCCTTGGTCAGCGCCCAGCTAACATCGGAGTAAGTCTTGGAGACTTTCTCCAAACCCGCCCACCTACCTTTTCTAAGGCAGTGGACCCGATGGAAGCAGATGACTGGCTGCAGGAGATAGAAAAGAAACTAAATGTGGTAGGGTGCTCGGATGCAGAAAAAGTCCGATATGCCTCCCATCAACCGATCGACCACCGCCACTTGGTGGTTGAACTTCCAGCGAAGCCGAGGCACCGAACGCCCCATCACTTGGGCGGACTTCATGAAAAGTTTCAGTGCATATCATGTGCCACTAGGTCAGAAGGAAGTCAAGAAGCAGGAGTTCCGAGCCCTGACCCAAGGGAGTAAAAGCATCACCGAATATTTGCATCTCTTTAATGAGCTATCCAGATATGCACCCGATGATGTGTCCACGGATGAACGCAAGATAGATAAATTCAAGACCAATATGGACCCCTATATCAGGATGCAGTTGTCATCTCATAAGATCACTGAATTTGAGGACCTGATAGACCGGGCCATCATTTTGGAGAAGGAACATGCTAACCTTATGGGCGAGAGGCGTAAGAAGGCAAGGTATGACCAGCATGTTAGTGGCTCCCACCGCAACCGCCTAAACCCACCTCCACAATGCACCCATTATCAATCTCGCCAAGCACTTTCGTGCCTCACAACCAACCTCAAGCCTTCCACCGATCCAAAGTGTGGTAGATGCAAAGGAAGGCACCTCACTAAGGATTGTCGCTATGGTACTACAGGTGTTACAATCGGGAAGGAAGGAC